>CM072091.1:6599795-8027178 GCA_036850905.1 Luffa acutangula
TACCAAATCGTATATATTATACAGATAGTTCTCCTTACTTATGTCGACCTCGAGATGTAGGAATATACAACTTAGAAGATAAAAGCTTTGGTAAACATTACATAACAGATGATGCTCACAAAGATTTGCCTCCACCTATATGGATCGTCCCAACAATATGCTCCAAAGGTTTCAAGGAGTAGAATTTGGTGTGTTGCGTTAGAATATGTGTTTTTATATCAATTTCTTGCTTTTATATACATTTTTCAATTTTTTTTAATGTTACTAGCTAGCTGTTTTGTTGTAATTTGTGACAAATTTATATGGTTGGAATAATTATTGTTTTTAAATTTTTTTATGCTGTATTTTCTTTGTTGAATAATGTTTATCTTTATTTATTTATTTTATTTTTTACAATATGTAAGATAAAGAATTCGAACCACATACCTCATGGTCATTATTACAACTTTATGTCAGCTATGCTCTTGTCGGTTTTTTTTTTTTTTTTAATTAACATTATATACAACAAAGAATTTTATTTGCTTCGGATTCAAAATACATACCGAAGTTCAATTTCTGAATTAAATTGAAGGGAAGGAAGGCAGTGGGAGGGATGGAAGGAAAGGAAAGGAGTTTCCTTACCCTAAATAATTTGTTATTTTATTATATCTTCTAAAAAGATGGAAAAAAAAACTTTCTATATTTTGATTTTTACCTAAAATAATCATTGAAACTTTATTTTTTAAACAAGAGACAACAAGGAAAAGAAAAAAAAAAGTACTATTTCAAAAAAAAAATGTACAAAAACTGAAGAAAGTAAATAGATAATCCTTCAATGTTTATTTTATTTTTAAATTTGTGGATATATTGCTGCAGTCTAATAAATACAAAAAAGAAAAGTACTAAAAAAATACAAAAATAAAAGAGTGACAATACAAAATAAATAAAGCAAGAAATTAAATTAAATGAGGATAGATAATAGGAAAATTTAGGAGACTTTTGCTTTTTCCTTTGAATATGTCCTTTTTACCCTTTTTAATTTATTATATTTATTATATTAAATACATTATTATGTTTCTAAAATCTCTACGTATATCTTTAATTTTCAAACTCGATTTTTAATTTTCAAACTCGATTCTGATCGACAAAATAATAAATGGATAGAATTTATAAAATTTCTATTCATATCTCCTAAATATGAAAATAATATCATGATTTATTAAAAACATAATAACTTAGGCCGTTTGATAACCATTTCAGTTTTTGGTTTTTGGTTTTTCTGTTTTTGGTTTTTGGTTTTTGATTTTTGGTTTTCTGTTTTTTAAAAATAAAAACCATATATGTTTGATAACTGTTTTTTGTTTTCTTTTTTTTAAAAACAGAAAACCAACCTTGTTTGATAACTGTTTTTGGTTTTCAGTTTTTTAAAAATTAGAAAGATGAAAATATGTTTTAGAGAGAGAAAAATGTGTAGAGACGTTGAAACAAAAATTTAGAGACACAAATATAAATGTTTCCAAGATAAGTTTTTTTTTTTTTTTTTGGAAAGACGAGAAAAGTTAAACATAGAAAATTTAGAGAGATGAAAGAAAATATTTAGAGAAAGAATATTAGTTATTAGACTCGAGAAAAGATATTAGTTAGAGGAAAAGTAGAAAACAAGAGTAAAAGCGATAAATTTTATATAAAAAAAAGTAAATAAAAAAAAGAAAATTTAGAGAGATAATAAATGAGGTTAAGAGTAAAATGTATGCTAAAGAAATAACGAAAAATGAGAAAAATAAAGAAAAGTTGCAGCGATAGAAAATTTTGGTGACTTTCTTTTTCAAAAGAAAAATTAGAACATGTTTATTAAGGAGAGAAAAATTATTGATAAGTTTTTAGAAATAGCTAGAGAAAAAAAAAAGTTTTGAGAGAGAAAATTTTAGAGAGAGAAAATTAAATTTTATAGAGTAAAAAAGGTTTTAGAGAGAAAAAAAAAATAGAGAAAGGAATTTGTTGGAGAAAGATAGGTAAAAGAGAAGAAAAGTAAGCATTAAAAGAAAAATGAGTTTTTGAAAAACAGAAATCTGTTTTTAAAAACTATTTTTTTGGTTTTTGAAATTTACTTATAATTTCAAAAACGTTTTTAAAAAACAGAAAACAAAAAATAGAAATGGTTATCAAACACCCCTGTTTTTTAAAAATGAAAAACAAAAACAGAAAACAGAAAACGAAATGGTTATCAAACGACCCCTTAATGTTTATTTCAAATGGAGATCATGATTTATTAAAAAAAAAATTAAAGTTTTCTTTTTTGAGATATCAAAATTTGTGGGTGATGGAATTCAAACCTTTAACCTCTCGGTTAAAGATATACGTCAATTACCACTGAGCTATACACTCGCTTTGGTAAGAATAAATAAATAAAGTTGTTATGAGTGAGTTTGGACCTAATTCTAAGAAGGTCAATAAGAGTCCAAAGTAGAAACAAAGCCCAAGGATACCCATTGGGCTTGAATCAATCTCTAGGAAAACCCTAATAATTCAACTAGGTATCATTCTCTTCCTCTTTATTGTTAATTTACTTGCTTCCTCTATGATCCCCAACTGACTTAAGCATCAGAGTCGGTGTGTTTGTTGTGGTTTGTTGTCACGTGAATGTCTTTATCCCGTCCAAATTTTGGCATCAACAAAAAGTATATGTCAAAAACATCTAAAGATTTATGTAGACATTGTATTTGGGCCGACTTAATTTGTTAATTAAGATCAGAATAATTTTATTTTTCAAAAAAAGAGAATTTAAATTAAAAAAATCAATAATAATTGAAAAATCTATCTTTGATATGAATTTGGGTAAAATTAAGTTAATTGATTTGATATTGGTTTTCAAAGTTTTTTTTTAAAAAAAAAAAAAAAAAAAAAGATGGGATTAGTTTGGGATAAGAAAACTCAAATTTGATTTTTCAATTTCTAAAAATAAGAATTTGTAAAAGTCAAAATTGAGATTTGGTCTAAAAATTAATTGATTTTTAATTGATTAATAACAAGATAATTGATGTTAGATTTTGGTTAGAATTAAATCGAATTTTAAAAATTAAATTTTGTGAAATCTAAATTTAGACTAATTGTTTTGATTTTTCAAACAAAAAGAAAAAAAAAATATAATTGACTTTAATTTTTGGATAAATCAAATCAAGTTTTGAAATTAAATTTTAAAAACTAAAATTCAAATTAATTATTTTAAATTTTCAAAATTTCTAATTTGAAAAGATTTATATCATAAGCATGATATTTACTTGAACCCTATAAATAGTGGTCTAGACTCTAAACTAGGCATATTGGGAATCTATAATCTATAATATATTAAAATAAAATAAAAGGCAATAAAAAACAAGGATGTTTGAAAAATAATTTTAGACCATCTTATCATTCTCATTTTTAGTGAATTACGAATATGCCATTTTCATTAAGACCATATTATACCTTGTATTTTGTATTAATTACACATGTACCAATTTCTTTTTACCGTAAAATCTTTTTATTATCAATAATTGATAATTGATAATTTCTTTATAAAATACTTTAAATTTAAATAAGAATTAAAAAAAAACTTAAGGTTTGGACGTTAAAAAATTATTATTATTACATTAAAAAAATAACAGTTACTTTTTTTTTTTGACATAAAGAATAGGCATAAACCACCCAAAGAAAGAACCAAAACTAAGCAAACACACAAATGATTTCTCCTAATCTAGCTAGCTATCGACACGATCAACTTCCTTCCAAGCACTAGCCACTAGATTCATCTCGATCTGGCTTGTATACAACATCAAGACGACCACACACTCATAAGCACAGGCTCCTCAAATACTTTGGCAAGATATATGGCATAGACATTACCATGTTGCATTCAGCTTCGGAGCACAAACACTGAAGCTACAATAACCAGCAATTCGTATGATCTCCCGTACATCTAATCCGTTCATATAGCAGGCAACAATCTATACGCTCCGAGGTCACTTCAGATTGGCTCACTACCACCCATGGGCCGGCCCCGAACTCATAGTTCAAGCCTGCAAGACATTACCCCCAACGTGAAGCAATTCGCACATATAAATCATAGCTCGAAGCCAATAGACAATTCAGGAAAAGATATACAGAGACAACTTAGGCCCATCTTTCCACACCCCACCTAAGACATGCAAGCCCCCGAGCAAGCCTAAGCAATAAAACTGCCATGAAGAAAGGATCATAGGTTTGAAACTTATCATGGTTAAGCCCTGAACAACGAAAGCTAACCATCTGCCCAGAAGAAGCAAACATGCAAGATAACATAAGCGAAACAAGCCAAGGATATCCCGAAAGTTTCTCGCACGTGTGTGTGTGGTAAAGCCCTCCCTAGTGCCACCCTACTTACCCTGGCAAGATTTATAGGCACCCTCCACCCATCTTCCCCCTACACTGGAACAAAGGCCTCGCTAAAAGTTAAACGGAAAACAAACTAGGCTGCTAACACACTACCTAAAAGCCTGAACAAACAATTTTCTTTTCTTCTCAGCCTTTCTTTTCCCATTTTTATCAGACCATTCTGGTCGAACTCACTCTTTCTTTTCTTTTCAAACTTTCTTTTCTCCAACAAACCAACTCAACCTTTCTTTTATTCACACTCATGAGGCAAGGAACTAGCTTTCGCACTGCAGAGTAGGGACCCCTAACCCGAGTTTAACTTTTGGCTGGCCTGACTGAACACACTACAGGCAGCTCTTTGGACCCCCTATTTTGTGCCTCGTGAAAACAACTCTAATCTGCAACCCAATTAGGCTTTCCATCTCAACCCTATATCCTATCGAGGTGACAACGGGCTTAAGAAGCTCATAAAGCAAACCTAGGCTTTCGAAGCTAGCTAGAAGAAAGGCCAAAGTGCACAAGTATGCAAGAACGATCAAGACAACGCTTAAGACCATACTCAGATCATGTTACCAGCCATCACCTCAATCCAAAGCAAAGAGCATAACAGAACATTCAGAGATTATCACAAAGATCCAACAACCAGCCTCAACTTCAAGGAGTCAAAAATCAAGGCAAGCTCAAAGGACAAATCCAGTGCACAGACGCATGACCTCAACAAACCAGAATCAACAAAGAGAAACCATTGAAACGTAACGTGCGAAAAGAAATAGTTTGACGCTTAGACACATCAAAACTTGAGACCTAACCTCTACTAGCATGCACATGTTACCACCCCCAACCTACTCCATACAATGACCCTAGCATAATCTAACATACATCCATAGGACAAAGTACAAAGACAACAAAGTAAAAGAGAAACAGAAAACCTTCCATGATTAGGCACAGCGGATGGGAGAACTTGAAAATGCTTAGATGGAACACCTTTATCGCACTGGGGAAATGCCTCACAGAGATGAAACAACATCACTCCTTAGGACATCAGAGACTTCACTCGACCACTCTTCCAGCCAAACACGATCGACATATGAAAAGGCCAAGTTAGCCAGGACATGCGCCGCTTTGTTTCCCTACCGTGGTGTAAACAAAACCTTACCGTTGTCCCAAGGACGGAGGATTCCTCGGATGTCATCCATCAGCAGCCCCACTTCCGACACATCGTGCAGCTCACCATGCAGGATTTTGACCAACCTCAGAGAATCAGTCTCCACCACAAATTTTGCAAACCCCAGCTGTCGAGCAAGTTTGACCCCTTTATACACAGCCCAAGCCTCAGCTAAATCCACACTCCAACACCTCTGTAAGCTCAAACAGACCACCATAAAGACCTCCCCATCAGCCCCACGCAGCACACAGCCACCCCCAGCTTCCCTTGTATCAGGCCTGACCGAAGCATCAATATTAAGCTTTAGCTCACTAACAGGGGGCGGCCTCCATACACGACGTTTTTCCTGGTCACTCGTTTGGGTTCGTAAGCAGTCCCCTGCTAGGAAACACCCCCCACCAACATGGAAGACACTGAGGTAATCACTCGAATAAGTCCAGAGATCTCGACCGTCTGACTGACCACCCCAACTCAGGTTGTTTCGAAGATTCCACACGGACCACCAAAAAATGACCACCAGCTCAAAATCTGGCCCTGCAAGTTTGTCCTTCATCACCCCCAATGATTTCCTCGAACATGAGATGAGAAAAGGATTGGTGAAGGAGAGCAAATTTGGAGCCCAACCACATACTCTTAACCACAGGGCAGTTCCAAAACAGATGGAGACAGTCCTCTGCATCATCCCCGCACAAAACACACAAACTAGATACATTGAGTCTACGTTTGATAAGGTTTACCTTAGTTGGCAGACGGTCATGGAACAGTCGCCAGAGGAAGAACCTATGTTTATTGGGCACATTCAGCTTCCAAAGGGCGGACCACCACACACGCATTCTCTCGGAGTTTGAGAGGCCAGGACAATCATGGGTAGCCAGTATATGAGCAAGTCGATACCCACTCTACACAGAATAATTCCCATGCTCCTCAAAGTGTCAGATAAAGCGATCCTCCCCCAAACCATTGTTGGGAGAAAATGCGGAATACAAATAACAATAATATTATGACAACAATCAATAATATTATAACTATCTCCCATTCCACAGGTTAAGCCAACACAAGCCAAAAATAATAGTCACGAAAATAATAAAAAGATAGGGAAAAAGAAACAACACCGAAAATATACTGGTTCGCCCCAAGCTCGGGACTACGTCCAGTCTTCTGCAACTGCAGGTTCTACTAGTATTTGGGAAATTACAAGAAGCCTTCAATAATGCCACAAACTAACCCTCAATAGCCCAACAATAGCTATTGACTTCCAAGTATCACAACTCGATAGCTTGGGATAAACAAAGAACAAAACCCTCAACCCAATACAAGAGAATAAATCTAATTCTCTAAAAAACTCACTGCCGCTCATGGACTAGAGAAGAAAACAGCCGCAAGGTCACTCTCCCTCTCTCGTCAAAAAGAAAAATTGCCGCAAAACTCATATATATATATATATATCCAAACAACATAAAACCTAATCTAACTTAATGTAAATGGGCCTTGGCCCATTCTCCTTCTTTTCTTTCCATGCACGACAAATTGAGGCTGAAGGAGTTTTGACTCCACACTCCAACAATTTCCCACTTGGAGACAAAACAACGATCTCGTCTCCCACTGCAACAAAACTCTAAACATCTTGGCAAACTCCAAGGATCTACTCACACTACAACTGTTATCTCTGATCTTCTTGGTAGACTCCAAGGCTCAAAATACCTGAAATACAACAAACTCACCAAAAATAGGCAACTATCAGAATATAACTGTAGCTCATCTGCCGAGGTATGGGCTAGCTACGTGGACCTGTCTCCCAGACGAAAAAGGCAGACATGTATTCCCACTTCAGCTAAGTGGTATCACCTGTCATCTTCTTCCAACCCGAACAACTGTTCCTGAAGAAGATACACTCTAAGAATGGCTTGAATCCTCTATTCAAACCTGTTACCAAGCTAGAGACTTGACCTTTGACCTTAGCAACTGTCGTGGCCTTCCACTTTGATGCCTCAACTCGCCTAAGCGACTTCTTCAATTCATTCGACCGTCTGACAACTAGGGATTCACGATAGCCATCAACTTTCTCTCCTAGACTTCCCAATTGTTTCTGAACTGAAGGATCTTGATCGGACTGATCGAAATTGGCTATCCTTGCTGCTGGCTCAACTGTACCTCTACAACTACCATCTGCAGCTTTAACTGGCATCCACTGTCTCTCTGAACCTTTGGCAACATTCAACTGACATCTGTACAGTGTAGATTTCCTGTGACCAACTGCCACTACCTGGGATCCGAACTTGAGTTTACACTGGCGACTGCCAAACTCACACATGTAACCATCATCTGCCAATTTACCAATAGAAATAAGATTCATCTTGATATTAGGCACGTACCTGACATCTCGCAGTACCAATTTACCTCCAGATTCTGTCTTCAGACTAACATCTCCAATCTCTCTAGTCTTGGAGGTTCTACCATTCCCCATCCTCACAAGGCCACGATGCCCTCCCGTGAATGATGTGAACAAACTCCTATCTGAAGCTATGTGAACAGAAGCTGCACTGTCTAATATCCAATCTGATGAGTGGTTACTATACTTTGTGTCACTCTCAAAACAAGCTAAGACAACCTCTTCCACTATATTTGCCTCTGGTTTTCTTTTCTGATCCTCTTTAAATTTCCTACACTGATACTTCAAGTGACCTTTCTTATGGCAGTAATAACATTCTACCTCATTCCTATATTTCCACTTTTTCCTACTGCTACTCGGTTCATTATCTTCATCAACTTTATCTTTACCCTTAGTCATAACCAAAGCTGACCCTACAGTAGACTCTTTATTACTACCCTGCCTACGAATTTCCTCAGCTATGGCTAAATCACAAACTTCTGAAAATTTTAAAGTGTTATTTCCAGTCGAATTAGACACTGCTGTCTTCATCGTTCCCCAACTATCAGGTAAAGACGTTAACAACTGAATAGCATTCACCTCATTAGAAAATTCTATCTTAACAGATTTTAACTGATTAATCAAAGTGGTAACCTCATTAATATAGGAATTCACAGAAGCATCCTCAGACATTTGCATGTTGAAAAACTTCTTAACTAGGTAGACCTTATTATTTGCAGAGGGTTTTTCATACCTGTTTGTAAGTGATTCCATCAACTTGACTGCAGTTGTCTCATGGGCTACTAGACTTGCCACATCCATAGACAAACACATCCTAATGGTTGCAACTGCCTCTTCATCTAGAGCTTCCCAATCTTCGTCCTTCATATCTTTCGGTCTCTCCTTCAATGCCTTATGCACTTTCTTGCAAGTTAAGTAATCTTTGACTTGCATCTTCCAATATCTAAAATTTTTCCCATCGAACTTCATGACTCCATCGAAACTTTTTGGCTCTACAAAACCCATGACTCCTGAACCAAAAGCTCTGATACCAATTGTTGGGAGAAAATGCGGAATACAAATAACAATAATATTATGACAACAATCAATAATATTATAACTATCTCCCCTTCCACAGGTTAAGCCAACACAAGCCAAAAATAATAGTCACGAAAATAATAAAAAGATAGGGAAAAAGAAACAACACCGAAAATTAACAATAAAGAGGAAGAGAATGTACCTAGTTGAATTATTAGGGTTTTCCTAGAGATTGATTCAAGCCCAATGGGTATCCTTGGACTTTGTTTCTACTTTGGACTCTTATCATTCTGACCTTCTTAGAATTAGGTCCAAACTCACTCATAACAACTTTATTTATTTATTCTTACCAAAGCGAGTGTATAGCTCAGCGGTAATTGACGTATATCTTTGACCAAGAGGTTAAAGGTTTGAATTCCATCACCCATAAATTTTGATATCTCAAAAAAGAAATTTTTTTTTTTTTTTTTAATAAATAATGATCTCAATTTGAAATAAACATTAAGGGGTCGTTTGATAACCATTTCGTTTTCTGTTTTCTGTTTTTGTTTTTCATTTTTTAAAAACAGGGGTGTTTGATAACCATTTCTATTTTTTGTTTTCTGTTTTTTAAAAACGTTTTTGAAATTATAAGTAAATTTCAAAAACCAAAAAAATAGTTTTTAAAAACAGATTTCTGTTTTTCAAAAACTCATTTTTCTTTTAATGCTTACTTTTCTTCTCTTTTACCTATGTTTCTCCAACAAATTCCTTTCTCTATTTTTTTTCTCTAAAACCTTTTTTACTCTATAAAATTTATTTTTCTCTCTCTAAAATTTTCTCTCTCAAAACTTTTTTTTCTCTAGCTATTTCTAAAAACTTATCAATAATTTTTCTCTCCTTAATTAACATGTTCTAATTTTTCTTTTGAAAAAGAAAGTCACCAAAATTTTCTATCGCTACAACTTTTCTTTATTTTTCTCATTTTTCGTTATTTCTTTAGCATATATTTTACTCTTAACCTCATTTATTATCTCTCTAAATTTTCTTTTTTTTTATTTACTTTTTTTAATATAAATTTTATCGCTTTTACTCTTGTTTTCTACTTTTCCTCTAACTAATATCTTTTCTCGAGTCTAACAACTAATATTCTTTCTCTAAATATTTTCTTTCATCTCTCTAAATTTTCTATGTTTAACTTTTCTCGTCTTTCCAAAAAAAACTTATCTTGAAAACATTTATATTTGTGTCTCTAAATTTTTGTTTCAACGTCTCTACACATTTTTCTCTCTCTAAAACATATTTTCATCTTTCTAATTTTTAAAAAAATGAAAACCAAAAACAGTTATCAAACAAGGTTGGTTTTCTGTTTTTTAAAAACAGAAAACAAAAAACAGTTATCAAACATATATGGTTTTTATTTTTAAAAAACAGAAAACCAAAAACCAAAAACAGAAAAACCAAAAACAGAAAAACCAAAAACCAAAAATTGAAATGGTTATCAAACGGAGCCTAAGTTATTATGTTTTTAATAAGTCATGATATTATTTTCATATTTAGGAGATATGAATAGAAATTTTATAAATTCTATCCATTTATTATTTTGTCGATCAGAATCGAGTTTGGAAATTAAAAATCGAGTTTGAAAATTAAAGATATACGTAGAGATTTTAGAAACATAATAATGTATTTAATATAATAAATATAATAAATTAAAAAGGGTAAAAAGGACATATTCAAAGGAAAAAGCAAAAGTCTCCTCCTCCGTTTCCGGCGCCGGAGACGGAGGAGGGAGGTCCCTCCTCCCTCCCTTTTCTATTTTTTTTTTTTAAAAAAAACATTGAAGAAAAAAAAGAGAAGAAGAAAGAAGGGAAGAAGAAGAAAGGAGAAAGAAGAAAAAAAAAAATTCAGTCGCCGGCGGCGGCGGCGGCGTGTGGTGGCCACCGGTCGCCGGACTTAGGAAGAAGAAGAAGGAGGAGGGAGAAGATGGAGAAGAAGGAAGATGGAGAAGAAGAAGATGAGAAGAAAGAGAGAAAGAATAAAAAAAATAATTAAATATTAATATTTTATTTTTTTTTAATATTTTTTATTTAAAAAATTAAAAAAATAATTTTTTATATTAAAATAATAGTGCCACGTCAGCAACCGTTAAAAGTTAACAGAAAATTTGACGGCAGGGACCAAAGTACTCCTTATCTCAAACCTCAGGGGTATTTTTGTTGAGTTTGAAAACCCAGGGACCAAAGTGTCACTTAACCCAAACCTCAGGGACCAAAAGTGTATTTTTCCCACTTTTTTCTACAAAAAAAAAAAAAGAAAAAATCTATCTATGTTTAAATAAATAAATTGTAGAGATTTAGACTTTAAAATAAATTTCTTCAAAAAAAAAATAGAAATTATAGCGGATGGGTCAATTCGATCATAAAATTTCACAAAGTCCTTATTGATCAAAATTATTATTAGTAGGTTTTTACACATCAATTGAGTTAATTTTGTTACCAAAATGCCCTTTCATTTAATGATTATATTAATTTTAATTAAATAATATATTAGATTATATTAATCATTAAATATAATAAAAATTTTATTTGATCCTCGAATCATGCTTCCAGCCGTTTTTTTTCCTAAATATTAGGAATTTTCTATGCTGAAATAATCTCACAGCAATTTCCTTTTTTTTTATTTTTATTTTGACGGCAGTAGGTTATGCGCACCTTCAATTTTTTTTTTTGCCTTGCATTTTTTTACGGCTAACAAATTATTTTCCATTTTATTCATAGCTCCTCTAGGTTTGAACCTTTCCCATTTTCAATTTTCTAACATCGCCTACAATTGATTTTCGTCCATTTACCTCCACCACAAACCGAACTCATACCATTTTTCACCCTTTCATTTTTTTTCTTCTTCAAATGTTTTTAATTCTTGTAATGTTTCATTTTCTTTTCAAAATCGGCTTCCATTTCTCATTAATTCCATTAACCCAATATTCTTAGCAATATTATATTTTTCATTCGATAATATATAAGTTGTTCCAACCAATATTTGTATTTTTTTTGGATATGAACGAATTTCATATACCTGTTTGTAAGTAGTATATAAAATCGACTTATGAAAAAACGAACTTCATACCCGTTTGTAAGTGGTATATATTGGTACAGAATTATCATGCATGCGTTATAGTTATGAATAAATGAATTTCATACGTGCTTATGGTATATATCGGTACGGTATTATAATGTATGTGCTAGAATTATGAATAAACGAATTTCATACCCCATATGAAATAACTATGCTAGTGAGAATTTATCTAAAAAACTAAAATTAAAATCTGAGACAGACGAAACTAATATTACAGAGAAGTTTCAAAATTCATACCGGGTATTTAAAAATTCAAACCCGGTATTTAGAAACTCCACTAACAACTCCCAAGAAACTCCACTAATAAAAGTACCCAGATTGTTTCATGGCTTTTTCTTCTCTCCACCACACCACATCCATCTTCTAAAACAACGCTCTATCGAAATTATTCGGTATCATTTCTTCCTTTTCTTTTTTATTCTTTTTTTTTTCTTCTCTCCTAAACAAATATTTCATCATTTTTTCAGTCAGATAAATTCCCAAGAAACTCCACTAACCAGATGAATCCAAGATTCCAAGCGTAGCAATCCGGGACCTCTCATGTTGAAACCTGAATCTGAGGATCACAAACCCTCGTCTGCCGCTGCCGTGGAACTGCGTTGTTCTCAACAACGCGATGTGCGGAATCAGCGCCAAGTTCAAGCCTCCATGGAGAAGACGATTTTCGGAAGGAAGAAGAGTCTGCAGTGTTTTCGAAAGGAAGAAGAAGCGTGTTTTTGGAAGGAAGCGTTTTTTGGGGATTTTTTCCATACGAACGGTTTGTTTCCTTTTCTGTATTTTCTTTCTTTTTTTATTTTTTATTTTGAATATCAGAGGGGCAAAATGGTAAATGGACTACAATTATTTAAAACGGGCTGGACTCAAATGAAAATTTTAAGGTCTTTGGACAAAAGTGAAATATATGGACTGATTTCAGTCCATTCTTGTAAAAACCCAAAAAAAAAAAAAGATTTTAAAAATAAATAGATATGGAAAGAATCAAACCTAAATCTAAATGAAATGGGTATAAATCAAATCCTACCAATCAAAATAGAGACAATTATTATTATTATTTATTTGAAATTAAAATAGAGACAATTATTAGAAGTCGAAACTATAAACTGCTTGTAAAATATAATGGTAATATAAGAACAGATCAAACAATATAATTATTCAAACTTTATTCTCTTCTTTTATTTTCAGTGTCTATCTTTTATTTCATTATTTATTTTTGGTTCATAGACTTATTATTTTTTTTTCCATATGTATGCTTACTTTTTGCTTCTTTATTATTATTAGGGAAAATACACTTTTAGTCCCTGAGGTTTGGGTTAAGTTTCATTTTGGTCCCTGAGTTTTCAAACTCAACAATTTAGTCCCTAAGGTTTGGTTTTAGTTTCATTTTAGTCCCTCCATCCATTTTTCCGTTAAAAACTAACGGTGTGCTGATTTTTTTTTATTAAAAAAATTATTTTTGAATTTTTTAAAATATAAATATATTAAAATAATAAATTATTATTATTATTATTATTAATTTTCTTTTTTATTTTTATTATTTCTTTCTCTCTCCCCACTTATTCTTCTTCTTCAACTCTGGCGGTGGCTGCAGGCGACCGCCAGCCGCCCCCGGCACTGTCTTTGTTCTCTTTTTTTTCATTCTCTTCTCTTCTTCTTCTCTCTTCTCCTTTCTTTCTATTTTTTTTCTTTTTTTTAAACGAAAGGGAGGGAGGTCCTCCCTGTTTTGTTTCAGACCAGATCTGGGTAGCGACGCCGGCTTAGTCGCGGCGAATCTAGGCAGCTTCGACTACAACGACGTGGATCTAGACATGGTTACAACAGCGCTGGCTTAGTCACGACAGATTTGGGCGATTTTCTTGCCAATTGAGTCTACGGATCCAGGGACTCTGTGTCGTTTTCGAGCCTGGAGCATCTGAAAGTCAGGGCGTTTCTCAACCAAGTTGTATTACCCATGATTTTTCATCGGGATTTTACGAGTTTGAGGGGGTGAAAGTAGAGTCTAAAGTCAAAGGAGACAAAAGTTGAACCTTAAATCGATGCCTCTGTTGGCCGTGAACGAAGATGAAGAAGAAAAACGAAAAGTAGTGGTCGAGGGCTCCGATTCAGAGGACAAAGATCGAGACACCGATGAAGAAGATGAAGACGAACAAACGAAGAACGAACTAAGGGGAAGAAAACGAACGAAGGACAGAGATCGAGACACCGATGAACAAAGGATGGAGAACGAACGAAGAAGACGAACCCTAGGGCAAAGAATACGTTTTCAGGGGCACATACGTTCGGTCGGTCGAGATCCGCCGGGACGCGTAGGTCATGGGTCTTCCGTAGCCGTGGCCGAAGTTGCTCGCCGAAGGGGAAGAAGACCGAAAATGGATATGGGCGACCAACGATGGCGAACAGCGATGATTGGCGTCTCCGACGATGTTTTTTTGTCTCCTACGATGGTGGTCTGATGGAGGTGAACAACCACGATTGAAGAAGAAAAAAAGAAAAGAAAAAGAAGAGAGGAGAGAAATAAAATAAATAAATAATAATAGTATTTTTATTTAATTTAATATAAGTTCATTTTATAAATTAAAAAAAAATTAATTAAAAAATTAGTGCCACATCAGCTTTTTGTTAGGAGTTAATAGAAAATTGGATGGAGGGACTAATAACGTAACGAAATCCAAACTTTGGGGATAAAAATGTTGAGTTTCAAAACTCAGGGACCAAAATGAAACGTAACCCAAACCTCAGAGACCAAAAATGTATTTTTCCCTCGTTATTACTAGTTAACATGACGTTGCCCGTGTTTTTAAAAATTTTGAAATAACTATTTACGATAACACTTAAATTTATTTAATCAAAATGTTAAAGTAATAAATATTATCTTGAAATTATATTAATTATCAAATTTTAAAATATACATTCTTCTTTACATGAAATAAAGTCAATTTTTTTTTATTTTTTTTATTTTGAGAATAAAAGTCAATTTTAAAATTGGATGGAATTTGATATATATATATTTTTTCGCCTGATTATATATTTCCATTACATATGATTTTTCGAGTAGTTGATTAAAATCTTTCTAAAATTTTTGGACGAAAGGGAAAAAATACACTTTTAGTCCCTAAAATTTGAGTTAGGTTTCATTTTGGTCCCTGAGGTTTCAAACTCAACAATTTAGTCCATGAGGTTTGATTTTAGTTGCAATTTGGTCCCTCCATCCAATTTTCTGTTAAAAATTAACAGATGGATGACGTTGTTCACACGTAACTTCGAAGATGGAGACACGTTGAATAAAATATATATTTGTATTGATATAATATGCGTGTAGGTGTACAATCTCTAACTTTAATCCTTTGATTCTCTCTCTTGTGTGTGTGTGATTGTGTTTCACTCGAGGGCTGGAACGCTTGTTCTCGAGTCTGAAGCTTCAATTGATTCTTGGAGCTTTTGGAATCTTCGAGTCTTGAAGTCTTGGAGTCTTGAAGAGCTTTTGGTCTTCAAGGATTGTTGAAGTCTTTTAGTCTTGAAGGGTCTTCAGTTTTCAAGAAGTCTTGAGGTCTTGAAGTCTGGAAATCTTGAAGAGTCTTTGGTCTTCAAGGATCATTGAAGTCTTCTAGTCTTGAAGGGTCTTCAGTCTTCAAGAAGTCTTGGGATCTTGAAGTCTTGAAGTCTTGAAGAGCTTTTGGTCTTCAAGGATTGTTGAAGTCTTCTAGTCTTGAAGGGTCTTCAGTCTTCAAGAAGTCTTGAGGTCTTGAAGTCTTGAAAAGTCTTTGGTCTTCAAGGATTATTGAAGTCTTCTAATCTTGAAGGGTCTTCAGTCTTCAAAAAGTCTTGGTGGAGTTTCTCTGAATTTTATGACTCTGGCTGAGACCTTCAAAATTCTCCTCCCTGAAAATGGAAGAAAACGCCTCTATTTATAGAGTTCTCGCTGGATGGGCCCTGGTGACTTTTGGGCCAACAACTTGGGTTTGGGTTTTATTGGTCTTGGGCTCAACTATTTAGTCTTGGGTCTGGTTCATATTTGACCCAAAACCATATGACCCAAATATTTAAAAGACCCAAATTTGATCCAAATAATTATTTTGTTAATTAATTGGTCAAATTAATTAATTTGATTAAAATAATTTATTTTCTAATTAATTGATCAAATAGAAATTTGACTCTTTAAATTTATAATTGGTCAACTTTGTCTCCAAATTAAATTTGAGACACATGTCAATTTATAATTTGTCTCAAATTTAATTATGGGCAACAAGAAAAGTGGCTAAAAATAAATAGGTGGCTTGAAAAATGGCTACAAAAGTTTATAAATTAAATAGATGGCTAAGCGTTTTACTGATTAATAAGATCCTATTTGTAAAAGACACAAATGCCCCCCAACAAACTGCCTAACGTGTTCCTAACGTTAAAAATTAAAATCAGATTTTATGAGAGATAAAATACACCCCTAAAAATAAGTTGGAGAAATTTTAGGAAGCTTGAAATTCAAAAATTAAAGAAACAAAAACTAGTTTCAAAATCTAGAAAAAGTTGTATATATTGTTACTACTTGAAAAAAATTGTTTTCCGGAAAAAGGAGTCGATACCTTTATTGGGGAAGGAATACAACGCTCAACCTCCCCCAGTAGAGAGAAACACCTTCGGATTACGTTAATTGGAAAACACAGTCCTCTCAATCAGAGGATATACTACCTGCAAATAAGAAAACCTTAGAAAACAACTTAGTAAATGTTGTACAAAATTGGCCATGAAACAACTAACAAAAAAAGTGTTGGGTTTTATGCCCTAAAACTCGTAGATAGTGAATGTAACCGTTGACCGGATATTAATGAAATAATATTGATATATTTTTCCATCAATTGTTATTAGTTATTTTATATTTGTCTTTGCCTAATAATAACCCTAATCCAATAAACTAGACATCCAAGGTTGTAATATGAGCTTGAACTATATGTAGCGACATATGGGATCATTGTTCAAGAAACAACCTAAAGGGTCTATAGTATAGGGATAAGACTGGGTGCCTTATCCTGGTGCACCATGGATACGACCCACTTTGTATTTGATACAAACGCTGCGATCCAACGCGTTCGTGTAGGAGACATGCGAGTGGGGGTATCCTATGCAATGAGTTTGCATAAGACCGGGCCGCGAAATAGTAACCACTGGTTATAACACCGTTAACTAGTTGGTTTTCTATTTCACTAGGACAACCTAGACAACTTAGTCTTAATCCTGAGTTGATTATGGACTCCTGCTCATGAGAGATTGTCCTTTGATTTGTATGGGTGAGAGTGGCCAATACGCCGACTCAATAAGCCTACCACTTTGGGGACAAGACCGAATGGGGAGCTGGGAACATAATCGTACAAGATGGAATTCACTCCTTCCCGACTTTAGGGAAGCAGATGAGTGTTCCCTTAAGTGGTTACTCCGAGTCTTGAACAAAGGGCCCTACCCTCTCAATGGCACGAGAGGGTTTTCTGTTTGATGGTTGGACCACAAACATGTTGTTCATTAGAGGAGAATTGGTACTTAAGGAAATAGAGGTAACCCAGGGGTAAAACGGTAATTTGAACCAGCTGGTGTTACGGACACTCGTGAAGGACTAACTAGTCGATATTGGTCTAGATCCGTGGACACAGAAAATATGTCTACAGTGAGAAGAGTGCAACTATGAGTCTATAGTGGAATGTACACACAGTTAACGAATATTGATTAATGTGGTTAATGAGTTTGACCAATTAATCTCACATCGTTGGAGCTTTTGATCTGCAGGTCCATTAGGTCCCACTGGTAGCTCGTAAAGTAATTTGAGGCAACTAAGTAATAAAAGTAAATTGAAAATGTTCAATTTATTAAGGGAAACAAATATAATATATATTGATATATTATGAGAGAAATTAATATTTGAAAAGTTCAAATATAAATTTATGGATGTTTGAAAGAGTTCAAATAATGAATTAATTAATTTAAGGCCTAAAATGTGTTTGGGCAAATTAATTAATTCTAGGTCGGGAATTAAATATGTGATATTTAATTGGTGGTTAATTAATTAAAGAATTCATTAACCGGGAATTAATCAATTATGGAAATAATTAATCACTTAAGGAAGTGATTAATCATTTATGGAAATGATCTAATCACTTATGGAAGTAATTAGTCATTTGTGGAAAAGATTAATCAATTATGGAATTGATTGATCATGATTGATTAATTAAGGAATAAGATTGAATCAATTTTGGAAAAGATTGATTTAATTGAATATTTTATTCATGGTCTCTCTTCTATAAATAGAACACTAGACCTAATTGGTCATGACACTTGACATTCTTGCTCTTGCTCTTAGACTCTCAAAGACAAGACCTAGAATTCTCTCTAGCCTCCCTCTTAGAGAAAGACTCCCATAAGTCTTTTGCCTCCTAGACCTAGAGTCATACCGGTGTAACCTTTGTGGTTATTGTGTCAATCAAGAAGAAAATTCCAGCGATCAAGAGGCGAGGAGGCTGCTGCGTTTTCGTTCGTTGGAGCGTCGTTGACGAAGAACGGTCAAGTCTACAACGAAGGTATGTGACAGTTCTTCTCCTTTTCTTTAGAAAAACATGAAAATAAATTTAGATTTATTTTTAGCATGTTTAAACCAATTTTTCCAGCAGCTTTAAAATGTGTTTAAAGTTAGTTTGAGTTTTCGTAACGGTATTTTAATGTTAGTTAATATACGGCGTAAGGTCCAATCGATGTCCTTCCGCTGCGTGTGGACTTTTATTCCCTACAAAAAGGACCTTAAATGCTGCCATTATGACCTGTCAAATCACCGTCCACCCTCCCACCAGAACGCCACTATGCATTGCGTCACCCCCCGTCGGTCCATCTTCGTCTCCCTCCCCTCGAAAACCTTGAAAGACTTAATCTTCCATTTCCCACCATTTTCTACCCCCAACACGGAGTGTATACCAATCCCTACCTCTCACATCGCGCCGAAGACCCACATCCGCCGTGTCGACGACCTTCTTCCGTCGCGCCGTCGAGATTCCTGCTCGCCCCACATCCTCCATCAATTCTCCTTCTGCACGAGGACTGTACAATTTCTCAAAAATTCAAACTAAGGTAACAACTTCATTCCCATTCCCTTATATTAGCAACAAACTGATACATTCCCCCGAGATTTTAGGGATTTCGTTTCTTTCATGCAATCCGAGAATATTACGCTCGATTGTAAGCAGAGACCAAAAAAGACTAAGCCTGTGGAGGTAAGACTCTGTATTTACTCTTTAGGTTGTGTAAAACATGTTGTATTTACTCGTGTAATTGTGTTGAAAAACAGGAAGAAGTTGACGCAAACGCCGATACGGGGGAAGACCATTATATTGAAGAAGATTACTCCTCAAGCGATAGCGGAGACGAAGGAGATAGCAAGAAAAAGAAAACGGTAGACAAAAAGGTAAAAAAGATCATCCACATCATCCCCCTTGTGAATTAAAAATTAGATAATTAAACTCCCTAATTAACATCCAGGATGCGAAGAGACCCAAAGGGAAGGACAGACGGACAAAAAGGGATGAAAGTGAGGAGGTCGAACCCACTAGAGCGGTATGTACTGATAAATACTATTCCATCATTGTTGCAAACTCCTCTGGAAAGTATGTTGTGGTGTGGTCATATGAAAGTGTGTGAGAGGAGTTATATACCCCTCTTGCACCTTACAATCTATGTATTGGCAAGCCTGTGTACATTGTTTGCATGTGAACGTGTATGTATTAGTATATACATCCATGATCTCATACATTTATATACTGATATGTACAACTACTATCTTGTACATCTATATACATATATGCTCGTATGTACGTGTGTTTGAACAGTTATATACCCTCCATTGTCTGTCTGCGAACGTGTATGTATTAGTATATACATCTATGATATCGTACGTCTGTTGTCTGTGTAGATTGAACTGTTACATACAACTATGGAATTGTTTGATGTATTTTTTTTTTGGGTAATCCATCTGTTGACTGCTTCATGCCGCTGAAAAACATAATTTTTTACTGTTAGAAAGCCTAAGCCTGAAAAATAGGTAAATCAGGATCAAAACAAACCGCCAACCGATCCCATGTAAGTAGGGATCCATCCACCACGCAAAAAGGGGATGTTTGCAACAAAAAGACTATTAACAATGTTTGTATATAGTCGTATATACTAGGGGTAAAAACGTAAAAAAAAAAAAAGAAACAGTTCCTAAAATCCTGGTAGCCACATCTACAGAATCAAAACTTTCGTAGCCAAAAATCAAGGATGCCTTTTATTTGTAGTCACATCAGCACAATTTCGTAGCTACATCAGCACATCAACACAATTTCCCTTTAATTATTTGTAATTTCGTCATTAATTTTAAATAATGACGTGGCAATTTGTGATTGGACAAAATTTCTCCTTCAACAGACGTGACACTATTTTTTTATTTAAAATTTTTTTTTTAAATTTTTTTAATTAAAAATATATTAAAATAATAAAAAAATTATTATTTTTATTTATTTTTTTTTTTCCCTTTCTTCTTCCTTCTTCTTCCTCCACCTTCTTCTTCTTCTACAACTTCTTCTCCAACACCTTCAGTCATGGCCGGCGGCCAGCAACGACTTTTTTTTTCTCCTTCTCTTTTCTCTTCTCTCCAGATTTTTCTTTTAAAAAAAAAGGAGGGAGGGAAACGGGGAGGGAGGGAGCCCTCCCTCCTCTGTTTGCAATAGCATGAAATGAGCCTAAGGACGACCCTATAGTCATACCGTGTTGATCACGTAAATGACTAATGGAAAAGAAGCACCCACACAGGGGGCTTCAAAATAGTAAACTACACTTGTAGTTGAGACCTAAGTCATTTCACACAAGTAAAGTGAATGGCAAAAAACCAGAATAATCTCTATTGCATGATATTAAATTAGTTACAAGCGAAAGGTCAGATATCGGTTGGCGATAAAAAAACTCATCTGGAAATCGATTTTCATCCATCTAGTGGAGACCCTCACGATAAAGCATCCAGGGCTAGCCTTGAAATATTTGAACTCAGAAGGGTTTATGTAACTGCCCAAGTGAAGTGAAGAGGAAATCGACACACTAATCGACGACACAAGCGAGAATTATACTCTTAAGTTGGGCTTAAGGCGTTTGTGACTTATAATAACAGGGCACCCCTGAATCCCAATTCAAGGGTGGGGGCTTAATGTTATGGGTGAATTTGGACCTAGCTCTAAGAGGCCCATTGGGTCCGAATCAATCTCTAGGGCTATTCCCTCTCCTAAAAGGAAGGGGAAAACCCTAATTCCAACTATAAATAGAAGAGACTAACCCCAAGCTAAGGGGACTCAACTTGGTATCTATTTTCTTCCTCTATATTATTATTTTACTTGTTTCACTTATGATTTCCCAATTGACTTAAGCATCAGAGTCAGTGTGGCCAAAGCACCACACTGGTGCACAATTTTCTCTTGTTTTACAGGTTACGTCTTTTCCCTTCAAATAAATTCACCGTTGATGTCACCTGAATGTCAGGTGAGTTGCTTGGCCAAATTTTGCCATCAACAATTTGAATTGTAATTTTTTCAATTTAAATTTATTCTAGATTATTTCTTTGTCTATTTATTTAAATAAATCTCATCATTTTCTATTTCTAAAAAAGTACTTTGAATTTCAAAACAACAATAATGAGATAATCTTATTACGCTTTAAATGTGACTGGAGCTAATAACTCTAAATATGGATAACCTTTAATAGATTGTTTTATATATGTGAGTGAGATGCTCTCGACTTTTGAAACGACAAGTTCTAGGTAAGAGACTATGTTCCATCTTAGCCAAGATTTATTTTGCAACCACTATTTGGAATCTAATAATGTTGTCTTCATGCTCTTTCAATTATAGGAATGTTTAAATATGTAATTATTTTGATTCCAAATAATATCAAATTAGAATTTGATTCAAAATTCCCTTCACAAATTGTGCATTGTTCTCCAATTGGTTTTAGGTCTAATAATAAATTTCATAATTCTCAGTCAGATTAGAAAAAAAAAATCATCATAGAAGTATAAAAAAGAAAACTAATATAAAAATGTATAGAACTAATCTTAATTAGTTTTAAATTCATTTTATACTTTAAAATATTTTACTAAAATTATTACACGTGCAATGCACGTGGTAAAAACCTAGTATATTAAAAAGCAAGGATTCCTGAAAAACATTTTTAGACTAAAGTATCCCTTTAACTTTAAGATAATTACATAAGTTAAAATTTAATTAGTTTTCAATTTCCAAAATCGATTTTCTTAATTGTTTTAATTAAAAAAATAAAAAATTCTTATTCTGTTTGTCTTTATTAAAAAAAAGAGAAATTTGGGGGTATGGCAGGTTAGTGGGGGGCAAAACTGAAACATAGCCAAAAGAAAAAAATAAATGAAATATGGCCACACGTGAGGTAGGCGTGATCACCATCAATATTTTCTTTCCACATTTACCCCTATTGCATTTTCAAACACTGGAGAGGGGCCTACGCGCTTACTGTGTATCCAAACTTCCTCCCAACAGATTTTCCATTCTTCTCGGTTCAAATTATTTTGTTAGATTTTTCATATCGTTTTCAAATTTAAACTAACAAACTTTTTCAAATCGTTTTCAAATTTTAACTAACAAACTTTCGTATATTAAATTAATATTAAGATAACTAAATACCATTTTTTTCATAATTAATAGGGGGAGATATAAAAAGTCTGGGTTTTTTCTTCCATCGATGAGTTCATCGTTCAGTTGACACCAAAGCATTTTCAGTTTCTAGGTGCTGCATCTTCGATTTACAGAGGCTGCACACTGTATGCTCAATATACAGCAAGTATTTTCGGGGGCTTCAGATTTGTGCACGTTTTGGTTCACATCATACCAGATGCACTCCACGCCGCCAGTTGGTTTGCTGAATGTGGTGGTTCTATTCAATGGGAGATGAGATGAAAACAATCGGTACAATGGGTTTAAGTCTGACAGTGTGCCAGTACTGGAGGGATGCACAATACAAGAGTTCAATGAATGCATCCGGAGCAAGGTATTTTCGTCGGGCGAGCACATGATCACTCGGTTAACCATGTACAGGAATGGTATCAACAAGTCTAATATAATCTGAATCACCGACGACAGGGATGTTACTTGGTTCATGTCCAACATTGGCGATGGGATGGCTAGCGACATATGCGTTGTGGCTGACCACTGTGAGGCAGATTCACATGTTGGGAATGCAATGCATTTACAAGATGGAAATCACGGTTTAACTTTGCAGCAGAACATCACAAAAAAAAAATCACGCAATTATTGATTACGTCGACGTTGAAGGATCAATATCTATTATGGAAGACTCAGTGTTTCAAGTCCTTTTTAAAAGTAAACGACAAGGTCCAGTGTCGCCCCCGTGATGTTATTAACTATATGAGGAGGAAAAACGGTGTCAACATCAGTTATGACAAGGCATGGGGGGGTTGGGAACTTGCACTTACTGCCATCAGAGGGTCACCCGAAGCGTCGTATGCACTAATCCCTGCTTTCTCCGCTGCCCCGATCGAGAAAAACCCAGGTTTGATGTTTTAGATAACGTTCAAAGTTAAGTTTAAGAAACACGCATACAAAGTATTTTTGATATATATACTTCGGGGCACATACATCAATGCAGATGGGGGGAGAGACATGCATACAATGTGTTTACAGTAAATTCAGGCTAACGCAGAGGAGTGTTGGGAAGACAAACAGTCTTTTCTGATTTACGTCTCTTCTAATAAATTCAGGCTGACGCAAGGAGGGTTTTGGGGAGTTGGATTTGTCTACATTCTTTTGGTTCTTCATTTAATTCTTTTGGTTCTTCATATTCTGTATATGGAAATACAAAATATGCAATTATAATTTTCAAACTCACACACACAGTAGATGCATATTTTTTTAAATGCCCACAAATACCTAGTAGTCAAATTATGTGTGCACACACAGTAAATGCATACTTTTTTTTAATGCACACAAATATCCCGTACTAAATTCAAACTAACACACACTCAGTATTCTTTTTTATAAGTTCAAAACCTTTTTTAAATTTGATTTGACACTTGGGAAAATTGCATTGGGATGATTCAAATACAGTATCACTTTATATTTTGTTGGATTTCATTGTTTATTTTTGTTCTTGAAGAATGGGGTTCTGTGTGGTTTTCGTGTACAGATTTTTTCTTGGGGATTTTGATGTGTTTTTCTTTACGTTCTTTACTATAATGTTAGGTTTTTCCAGATTGTTGCGTTAGATTTTTTGGATTGAATAGATTTAGATGGTTTTGAATTTTCAAAACTGCATCCTCGATTTGGCCAGTAACAGATTTAGATGGTTTTGAATTTTTAATATTGAGATATTACAACGATCATTTTTCTGCTTAAAACTAGGATTATATTGTTTTTTTCATTGAAGGGTATTTTGGTCCGTTTATAGGAATTAGCGAATTTCCTATTATATCCTTTTGCCATTTTCGCAAGAATAAAGATTTTTGGCTTTTTTTCAAAACCACCTTCTTATTTTAGCCCTTCCTGCGGTTATCCCTAAAAAAACAAACAAATTTCCTATTCATTGTTTATTTAAAAAAAAATTGTTTTATTAAAAAAAAAATCCGTATTCATTGTTTTAGTTAAAAAATAAAAGATAAAAAAATTTTTAAAAAATATTATTTTATTTGTTTTATTTAAAAAATAAAAAAAAATTGTATTCATTATTTTAATTAAAAAATAAAAGATAAAAATTAAAAAAATCTTATTTTATTTGTTTCTTTAAATTTAAGATAAGATAATTATAAAAATTTCGTATTCATTCTTTAAATTAAAAAATAAATAAAAGATAAAAAATCAAAAAATCTTATTGGGTTTGTTTTTTAAATTTAAGATAAGATAATTACATAATTTTAAATCTAATTAGTTTTCAATTTTCAAAATCAAATTTCGTAATTATTTTAATTAAAAAAATAAAAGATAAAAAAATCAATAAATCTTATTCTATTTTTTATTAAAAAAAAAACTGTATTCATTGTTTTAATTAAAACAAAATTTTTTTTTATTAAAGAAAAATGAAAAACAAACAAATCTTGTATTCATTGTTTTAATTAAAAAAAGAAAAAAAAATTCGTAATCATTGAGGGCTTAGGTCAGCTTTATGAGTTCTATAAATCTGTTGTCACCCCGATAGGTGTATGGTTTAGCTGGAAAGTCTAAATTTTGCAAATTAGCGTGTGAGCCTTACCTAGGTGAAAGAAAAGAATACATGCCTGCTAAAAGAATATGAGTGGTAAAATGAGGAGCAAGCATGAGATTGGAAAGTTAAAATTATGTTTTATTGTTATTTTCATGAAGAAAGCATGCTTGCAAGAGTCATGAGTGATGAGGGGTAAAAAGAGTGCCTGCAGTGTGATCAGTTAGGCCAACCAGTGGTTAAACTCGGGTTATGGGTCCATGTTTTTGTAGTGGTGTGAAAGCTAGAAGATAGGTGGAAGAGCTTATAAGTCATTCTCGGGCTAGTAGGGGTTGCTCTAGGGGAGGCTAAGCACACTCTCACGCAAGAGTTTTCTTGGAGAAGTCTTGATTTGTCTTATAATTTGTTAGCATGTTTTAGTTTCTCTTAGGCAAAAGTCTTAGCATTTAGGGTACAGGGATTCAATCGTGAAATTTTTTTAAGTTTCTTAAAATTTGAGGAAAAAACTTTTTCTCCTAAATGACCTAATTTAACATTCACTAATCAGCAACATGATTTTAAATAGAAATGTGATTGAACGTGAATTTAAAAAAGAAAGAAAAAAAATGGTCTACAAAAAGAAAGTTTAGATTATTACATATTTTATGGTATCAAGCAGGCTGCAATATTAGTAAAATGATGATCAAAATCAAATTTTATCTACCAACATAAACAACTCAACTCACATAAAACTTGTACAAATGAAAACTTGTACAAATGATCGGTCTATGGTTCAAATCTCTCACCTCTCACATCATGTTAAGAAAAAAATATTTAAAAAAAAAAAGAAAAAAATTAATTTTTATCTCACGCATATCAATGACATTTAATTAGATTTATTTAATTTTCTATATAAAACAAAAAAAAAAAATCACCTGACTTGCACGTGATATGGAACAAGTACATATATAACCTTATAATTTGGTTTACAATTGTACATATATATCAAACATTACAACTACCATAATGAGCACATATATATCATCTCATTCTTACTAATTGAATGGAGTTGCCCATTCGCATATGACACAAAAATTTCAAATATATAAAATTGACAACCGGCCACCTAGGCTTTTAAAAGGAAAAAGCTCTAAAATGACAACATGACATGAAGTTAGGGGTGTTCATGTTCGAAATAATGAATTCAATTCAATTCTAAACCTATGATGAATTCATTCTAAAATATTTAAGTCAATGTCGACTTAAATTATTCAAGTCCCAATACCTCACACAAAAAAAAAAAAAAAAAAAAAAAAATTATTCAATAGGTGTCGTTACAGTGTGGCAGTTACTTTTTAAACCGTTGGATGCATGTGGAAACCATAATTTTCAGCTTCTCTTCTACATCCAACGGTATAAAACCGTCAACCACATTGTACCAGTCTCCTCGAATAATTTCTTAACATCAACGAAAGTTGAGGTTGGCTTTGTAGGTGACGCCAAACCTCCAATTAGAAGGAGCAACATTCCAAGCCGTGATGGTCTCTTTTGTTGTGTAGGAAGTGACTCTAAAGGAGAGAGATTGGCCAACCAAAGTTGAAAATGCTTGATAGGAAGCTCCCCAATTATGGCTCATCTCGATCCACCCTGTCTTGCTCCCTTTCACCCACATTCCCGACACATCCCCTCCACCTCCAACATTCATCACATACACCAAAAGCCAGTACCCATTTCCCTGGAATGTGAACCGAAGGCCATCCCTTTTGCCACATGCCACTCGTCGGTACACGACGGGGACGATCCCGGCCTTCCAGTTAGCGATCTTCATAAAGGCCGGTTTCGACATGTCGAAGTGAACCCTCGGAGGGTTGCACCAGCCGCCGTTGTTCGACGGTTTGGCCCAATTCGGCGGGCAAAGATTGGTCGCCGTCACCGTAGTGAAAGCAACGTTAGCGTAGCAAGCTTTGGATTGAATGCATTTGATTTGAAAGCAAGTTCCGCAAGCGTAGCCGTTGTTAAAGAGTGTAGAGCTTAGAGCCACCGTGTCGACACCATAGCCATTCGTGAACAAGTTTCCATATCCACACGCTCCTCCTAAAATGCAAAACCATATATACCATCAAAACTCTTTTTAGAAAAGTTGGTTTCAAGTGTTTCTCTCAAAATGATTTATTTCTCAATCTCATTTTCTAATAAGTCATTTTTAGTAGTGTTGAGGATCCCACATCGGAAAGATTGGTGGAGACCTCACAACATATTAGCTTCAAGGGTCACTCCACTCATTGACAATTGGTTTTGAGATGGAAGCCCATATAATATAATATGGTATTAGAGCCCATTAAACCCAAATGGGTATTCGGTCCAATAAAAAGAAATTGAGATCCGATCCACCAATCTTTTCAAACAAGTAGTTGTCAAACACTAGAAATTTTTTCAAAATGACTTTTTTTTTTTCAAAATTAAACCCTTAAAAAGTTAAACCAAACACACCCGCTAATTGTTTGAATCGCAATTCTTTTAAAAGGAAAGTTCACATACCCATTGTTTCAGATGCTGTCTCATCGCCATAGAAGGTGGCATGGGCGAGCTTCCAAGGGCTTGCTCGAAAGATGGCGAGCACCGGTCTAGTAGTCATCCCTGGCATCATAAACGATATGAAGAACGCGACGACGACGACAAAGCTCCGACGAGGAAAGTGGAAAGCCATTGCTTAGATTATGTGCTTGTATAAGCAAGCTCTAAGGTTTTGGGAGAGTTTGTAATTAAGTTGTGAAATTGCCTGTCTTGAGTTCTAGGTTTGGTTCCTTTATATAATGTATGAAAAGAGATTGGCTTCAAAACTTCGTGACCCTCACTAACAATCATCAGCTTCACAAGTCAAAGTCAATTACTCTTTTTTTATTTCTTTGTTTCTTATTATTTTGTTTTTAATTTGCAAAAGTCAAATATAAATGTTTCAGGTTGTTAGAAATTGGATGTACTTGTACATTTTAAAGGCTATTCTGGTACCTGAGGGGACGTACGGATATTTCTAATAGATAATAATTTTATTAAAATTGATAGTTTCTGGTTATTATTGGATGGGAATGGGATAGAATAATGGTTGAAATATTTAATAATTACGTTAAATAATTACAGTATTAAATTATTAAGTGGTTAAATTGTTATCTCAATTTGATTATACATGTAATTTTGAAAATAAAAAGTATATAATATTAGACTAGTGACATGTATATTTTGTATAGGTTATTTCTCAATTATATATTCGACAATATTTAGGTGTTTGGTTTAACTTTTCAAGTGTTTAATTTTGATTATTAAAAAAAAAGTGTTTAATTTAAAAAAAAAAAAAATCATTTTGAAAAAATTTCTAGTATTTGACAACTACTAAAAATGACTTATTAAAAAATGATATTGATAAATAAACCATTTTGGGAGAAACATTTAAAACCATTTTTTTTAAAGAGTCTTTAGTATACAATAACTTGTGTATAAAAACACCTATGAGGAAATGCAACCAAACATATGAGTGTTTAAATTCTAAACAATTTTTATACAATTTTTTTTTTAAAATATGTATTTTTAAAAAACATTTAAATTAAAATATATTTCAAACGAACCCTTAATGGAATCAAATTTTATGGAAGGGCGAATTTACTATAGATCGTGAAGCCCCTCAAATTCGCAAGAATTATACAATGGTGGGTAATTTTGTGTATTAATCAAATTTAATTTTGTGCAGCATGATTTCTATTATATTATTAGTGAGTTTGCTAGAGTGTTTTACATTATTTTATTGGTTGAAATTAATGGGTGAATTAACGAATTTGAATAAAAAGTAAAAATTGCAACTTCCATCTAAAGGTAAGGTTCAAATTGATGAAATCTTTTCGATGTGGGATCCTCAACATGCCCCCTCAAGCCTCATTCTTGGATCGGATCCCAATTTCTTTTTATTAGACCGAATACCCGTTTGGGTTTAATGAGCTCTGATACCATATTAGAATATATGAGCTTCCATCTCAAAACCAATTGACAATGAGTGGAAGGACCCTAGTAGTTTATATGTTGTGAGGTCTCCACCAATCTTTCCGATGTGGGATCCTCAACAAAATTAACAAGGTTAAAAAATAATTTTGGTCCCTAAACTTTATTTTGTAACAATTTTAGTTCATTTACTTTCAAATTTGTAACAAATATATAATATTATAATGTTTTTAACTTTCTAATTTGATTTTTCTTTTTGATATGAAACTTAAATGGAAATTAATGTTTTTATTCGACTTTTATTCTGTTTATAGCTAACATAAAATTTTGAATTTACTAATGTGTTTTTGGATAGATGCTAATTAAGTGTTAGTACATCATCATTTAATTCATGATTCAACAATGAACAAATTGATATTTGACGTAATTGGCATGTACCTTCGATCAATAGGTCGCATTATATCTTGATCTCATTGACACATCCAACCTCTACTTTTACATAAAACAATTTTCTTGGTTATTCAAGTTATAATATTTTATATTCTCGTAAAAAGAAACAATCTTATTAATCTCTCTTTACGTTATTACAATATTCTAGCATTCACCATAACATTAATATAACTCCTATATTCTAACTATTGAGGTAAGATGTGTGTGGATTCTTGATTATCTGGTTGATTATCATAAGGCTAACCAGGTGGTATCCAAATGTATTTTGTCATTGAAAGATTTTTATGAAATGGTTGTCAAAGGGGAGGATATAATCATGAACACGGATGCGGCGTTTGATCCGGTAAATCGGAAATCCGGTCTTGGAATTGTTTTAAGAGACAAACAGGGAGTTCTTCAGGCAGGGCTGGCTTGGTCATCCCATATTTGCACAACCCCCTATTTGTGCTGAAGCAACAAAGGTGCTGGAAGGGTTACGTTTTGCGCATCGTTTGAATGTACAAAGAGTGACGGTTATGTCTGATTCCTCTAGCCATAGTTAAAGCTCTCCGGGGTGGTGGAATTTCGGACACTAGTATCATTTCCATCATGTGGGATATGCGTAGCCTTATTACCTCTCTGGGTTGATTTTATGCATGTGAACCGTCAGTTTAATAGGGTGTCCCATGAATTGGCTAAGATTGGCCTACATTCCAGTTCGTAGGAGTGGACTTCCAATTTTCTTGATTGGCTATCTATGTCAGTGAGTCAAAATAGTGATCTCTTTGTATCCCCTTGGGTAACCTTCAAGTTTAATGAATACTTTTTTTTGCCTTGAAATATATATATATATATATAAATATATTAGTTAAAGGCTTAAATGATCCTTCTCTCTTAGGCAATACATTTTTAACATACAAATATTCCATTAACTGCATAATGTCATATACACACATACAAGTTTCTTTTAGATTTCTCTTTTAAAACATTAAAAGATCACCAACACTAGAAATGGACATTTGTCACCCAAGAAAAAAAAAAAAACTTGAAATGGACTTGAATTAAATATTTTATATTTGACTCATCAAATAGAATTCATATTTTAAATGTTATCATATCATATACTTTTATTTTAAAATAATAACCATTTCTTTAGTAAAAATTAGGAATTTCCATTCTTTGCGGAGAGTCAACCTTATTTTATTTTATTTTATTGTATTGTATTTTTATGTTATAATCACCGACTGTGATTTATTTATTTCAAATTATAAATTTTTCGGGCAAGGAAATTAAATGGGCTTAAATCTTCTTTTGTCTTTATTCCACTTTTATTTTGCATTAATATTCACTCACATCTTAACTTCTTAAAATTATTTAATAAACATTTCGCACGCTTAATTTGATGAAAAAATATCTACGTGTACAAATGTTCGAAGCTAGTATAAATCATAAGGTAGGATTTTAAAATAAATTGAAGTTTTGAATGATTAATATATTTTATACAAAATTGAAGAATTATATTATAACATTTGAAAGTTAAAAATATTAAAATAAAATATTTAACATTTTATGAGTTAAAAATATAACTTTTTTTTTTTTATTTGAGAAGAATGAATTAAAAATATAACTTAAATTTTTTAAATGATAGGAACATGTGCATATATATGGTAGAACAAAGCTTAATTAATAGCAAATAGTTAACAACATTCTACATCTATAAGCATTTTTTTTTTTGAAAAAGTCTACATCTATAATTATAGTAATTAAAAAAAATTGCACACTTAGTTAGAGATTTTCAAATAATTTTTTTTTTATTCGGTCTATCATTGATTTACCATATCAATGGATTAAAAATGATAAATTTGCAATATTTAACTTTTGTTTTCTATATGATCGATTGTTACAATACAATAAAAAGATGGCAGGTAAGTAATACGTAGAAATAATTCTTTACCTACTCATTTGTTATACGTCTATCATTGATATACTATATTAATATAATAAAAATGATATGTAAGTGATATTTTATTTTGTTTTCCATCAATAATGTGTTTATTTATCTATTTAGACATTTTTATGTCTATCACTAATTTACGTCAATCAATAATATTAATAGACATATATCACTCATCGATGTAAAAATAGTTTGTTACTGAAAAACATCTATCAATAGACTTATTATATAATTCAATTTTATATATAATAGATTAATTAATTTTTAAAAATTTCAAATATGACAAGGAACTATTAGACACAATCAAGTTGAGACACTAATAATTTAACTTTATTTCTATTTTTATTTTATTATTAACTTTAATTGATGATAATTTTGTTGTTGGTCGGTCCATTTATTATTATTATTATTATTTTATAAAAGTCTACTACGTGCCCACAAGTATGTCTTAAACCTTTCTAAAAAGAAAATATTAAAAAAAGAAAGAAAGTACGTCTCAAAAGGTCCATTTTAAGGGAGAGTTTCAATGTACTAAAATAATATTTGATGCATGATAAGTGCCACAAATCTATCAGCATAGATCAGCTTTCATACTTGTTTTTCTATAATTATTATTAAAACAATATTTATTCTCTATTTATTATTAGAATTTTTTTTTTGTTGCTTCGTATAAGACTAGACTAAGATAAGTTTTGTAGTTTCTTGTAAGATCGTGAAAGAAAATGTAACGTCCCAGGTCCAGGATTTGTAATCCGAATTCGGCACCTGATGGCCCCGACATTACTATTAAGGATCCAAGGTCATTGGGCCAAGAACAGGAGGATAGGAAAGACGTGGGCTTTGTCATTCAGCCCATTCACAGAAAAGATACAATCCAGAAGGTTCAGTCATCAACCTAGCATCAATGGGATTCGTTTTTATCATTCTGTTATGCCATATTCAATTGTATTTTGCCATCTGTCCTATTCTGTATTTTATGATTTTGTTTATTCTTTATTATTTGGGATTTTCCTAAAATCCCTAGGGTTATAAATGTATCATCCTTGATCTTTGATGAATTCAAGAAATTGAGTATTATTATCTCCCACAAAATCCTCCTTGATTTCTGTTTCTTATTTTGGTATCAGAGCAGGAAAATATGACTAGCGTCAATTCGATCGAGACCTCCGCCGCAGCTGCTGGAACAACGAATTTTAGTCGCCCACCTTTGAATCAACTGTTGAACCAGATTACATCTATAAAACTTGATCGAGGGAATTTCTTGTTATGGAAGAATTTGGCATTGCCAATTCTTCGCAGTTACAAATTAGAGGGTCATCTTTCAGGCGCCGAACCTTGCCCTCCACAGTTCGTTCAGGCAGCTGCCATTAGTTCCTCACAGTCGGCAGGAGGAGGAGGAGCTTCAAGCTCTGAAGCTGCAGCAATTGAAGTATCCGGTACTGCCCCAGTGAAAGAAGTTAGTCCACTATTTGAGTCGTGGATAGTAGTCGATCAATTACTGCTCGGTTGGCTTTACAATTCTATGAGTCCTGAAGTTGCCACTCAGGTAATGGGCTTTGAGAATGCCCAGGAACTGTGGACTGCCATACAAGATCTTTTTGGAGTCCAGTCTCGTGCCGAGGAGGATTATTTGCGTCAAGTGTTTCAACAGTGCAGGAAAGGGAGTCTGAAAATGCCCGATTATCTTCGAGTAATGAAGAGCCACGCCGACAACTTGGGTCAAGCTGGGAGCCCAGTTACAACTCGCTCTCTGGTATCTCAGGTGCTGTTAGGATTGGATGAGGAGTACAATCCCGTTGTCGCGATGATTCAAGGCAGAGGCAATGTCACATGGTCTGAAATGCAGGCTGAACTGTTAGTCTTTGAAAAGCGTCTGGAGCTACAAAACAACCTAAAGTCCTCACTGACGTTGGGTGCATCAGTTAACATGGCAAATAGCAAAGAAGTCAGAAATCAGAGGAGTCCAAATCCGGCCAGCAATGGAAGACAGAACGGGTTTGGTAGAGGAAGTCAGAGAGGGGGATCAAATCGGGGCAGAGGAAGAGGTTGTGGCTATGGCTTCTTTAACAATAACAAACCGGTTTGCCAGGTATGTGGAAAGGTAGGGCACACTGCTCTTATGTGTTATCAACGATTCAATAAAGAGTTCTCTGGTCCTATAGTTAATCAGAACATGGGAGATAGCCGTTCAAATCATGGGAATTCTTCTCAACCTACTGCGTTTATGGCCAATCAAAACATGAATCAATGTGTTGCATCCCCTGAAACTGTGATCGACCCAAATTGGTACGCAGATAGTGGTGCATCCAACCACGTCACTGCAGACTACAACAACCTAGCCAACCCTACTGAATATGATGGTAAGGAGTGTGTTACGATTGGCAATGGCAGTAAGTTACAAATTAAGTATGTTGGGAGCTCTTGTTTAACAGATGGTACTAAAAACCTTAGTCTAGAAAATATGTTGTGTGTTCCTAGTATTGCTAAGAACTTGGTTAGTGTCTCTAAATTAGCTCAAGACAATAATGTGTTTGTGGAATTTCATGATCATTTTTGTCTTGTAAAGGACAAGTCTACGGGCAATGTGGTGCTGAAAGGAGTGCTTCGTGATGGGCTATACCGTTTTGAAGGAGTAAAAGCTACGTCAGTGGATATTTCTCAATCAACAAATTTTGAAAAGAGTCACTCTAGTGTCAATAACAATGCTGATGAACTTCCTGTGTTTGTTGTTAGTGCAAATGTTGTCGTTTCTAAGTCCATCTGGCATAGACGTCTTGGTCATCCTGCAGTTAAAGTCCTTGAGTCTGTTATGAAAAATTGTAATCTTCCTACTAAAGTTAATGAATCAGTGAAGTTTTGTGAAGCATGTCAGTTTGGAAAGTCTCACGCATTACCATTTCAGAACTCTGTCTCTCATGCATTCTCTAAATTCGATCTTGTTCACACGGATGTCTGGGGTCCAGCACCTGTTGATTCTGTTCATGGTTTTCGGTTTTATATACTGTTTGTGGATGATTGGAGTCGGTTTATTTGGATTTATCCTTTAAAAAGGAAGAGTGATGCTCTAACAGCCTTTACTCACTTTGTTGCAATGGTCAAAAATCAGTTCAAGACAACAGTAACAGCCTTACAGTCAGACAACAGGGGAGAATATGCACCTATCCACAAACTATGTAGTCAGTTGGGCATTAATACTCGTTTGTCGTGTCCCTATACATCTCAACAGAATGGCAGAGCAGAACGGAAGCATCGCCATGTAGTAGAAACAGGGTTAACGTTACTAGCCCAAGCATCAATGCCATTAAGGTTCTAGTGGGACTCATTTTTAGTAGCCGTTATACTAATTAATGGTCTTCCCTCGCAGGTTCTGTGTCATAAGTCACCTATGGAGCTGATGTTCAACAAACAAATGGATTTTGAGGCCTTACGGACATTCGGGAGCGCATGTTATCCTTGTCTCCGAAAGTATCAAGCTCATAAGTTCGATTTTCACACTGAAAAGTGTGTTTATTTGGGGCCAAGTCCTGCACACAAAGGCCACAAGTGCATCAATTCTGATGGAAGGATATTTATATCTCGACATGTCCGCTTCAATGAGGAAGAATTTCCTTTCCTTGCTGGTTTTAACTCCTCTTCAGCCTCGTCTCCAGCACCTGCTCCATCACCACCAATTACCCAGTGGTTTTCTCACCTACCATCACCTTCTATGCCCAACCAAGCCTCACAAAATGCAACCTCTCACTCTGCCACTGATGTATGTCAAACACCAACTACTCCAGCCAGTGAACACACGCCTATACAGTCTACTGATAATCAGATGCTAAGCCCATATAACCTTGTCCCGAATTCCATTCCTCCTGACAGCAACCACAACTTATCGTCCAACACTGCACCTATACAACCTGAGCCAAGTATGTCTCCCAGCCCCTCAAATGCCCCTCCTCCTAATGTCCAATCCTCACACCCCATGGTAACAAGAGGAAAAGCAGGAGTGTTCAAACCAAAGCTATGGCTTTCACAAACCAGCATTGATTGGTCAACTACAGAACCTACAAGGGTGAAAGATGCACTTTCAACTCCTCAATGGCGTAAAGCAATGGATTCTGAATACTCAGCCCTTTTGAAAAATCAAACGTGGCAGCTCGTTCCTCCTTCGCCTTCACTGAATGTTGTGGGAAACAAGTGGATTTTTCGGATCAAGAAAAATCCTAATGGCTCAATTCAGCGATACAAAGCACGCCTCGTTGCAAAGGGGTTTCATCAAAGCCCGGGAACTGATTTCTTTGAAACATTCAGCCCAGTGGTCAAGTCCTCCACGATTAGAGTTGTGTTGAGTATAGCTGTCACAAAACGATGGAGTCTCAGACAACTTGACTTCAACAATGCCTTTCTAAATGGCAAGCTCGAAGAAGATGTTTATATGTCTCAACCGCCGGGTTATGAAGACAAGGAGTTTCCTCACTACGTTTGCAAACTGAATAAAGCCATATATGGGCTCAAGCAAGCCCCAAGGGCTTGGAATAACACTCTAAAAGGTACCTTGCTATCATGGGGATTTAGAAATGCTAAATCTGATTCCTCTTTATATATTTTTCGGTCTGGTTGTGATGTGATATTGCTGCTTGTATACGTTGATGATGTGATAGTTACGGAAAATAACAATCAGCTAATAAATCGGTTGGTTAGTACACTAGATGCTCGCTTTGCTCTCAAGGACCTAGGCCTCCTGAGTTACTTTCTTGGTATACAAGTACATTATTTGCCTGAAGGTATTCTTTTAACTCAACAAAAGTATGTGGATGACCTGCTGTTGAAACTAACGGTTTGCTGACGTGTCATCTAATTTTTTTGTTAAAAATTTATTTTTTAAATTTTAAAAATAAAATAATAATAAAAAATTTAAAAATAAAAATTTATTTCATTTTCCCTCCTCTTTTTCGCCCTCATTTCTTCCCTCTCTTCTTCCTCCACAATCTTCTTCTTCCACCTTCTTCTTCTTCTCCAACACCTTCAGCCATGGCCGGCGGCCAGCGACCACCACTCGCCGGCGACTTTTTTTTTTTCCTTTCTCTTTCTCCTTCTCTTTTTCCTTCTCTCCAGATTTTTCTTTTTTTTTTTCGACGAAAAACCCTCCCTCTCTGTTTCCCTTCCTCCTCTTTTTTTTTAAAAGAAATCTGGAGAGAAGGAGAACGAAAAAGAAAAAAAAAAAGTCGTCGTCGGCGGCACCCCCGGCGAGCGGTGGTCGTCGGCCGCCGGCCATGGCTGAAGGTGTTGGAGAAGAAGAAGATGGTGGAGGAAGAAGAGAGGGAAGAAATGAGGGGGAAAAAGAAAGGGAAAATGAAAAGTTTAAAAATAATATTTTTTAAATAGTTTATTTTTAAAATTTAAAAAATATATTTTTAATAAAAAAAATAGATGCCACGTCAGCAAACCGTTAGTTTTTAACGGAAATATGGATGGAGAGACCAAAATGCTACTAAATGCAAACCTCAGGGACTAAAATGTTGAGTTTGAAAACTCATGGGACCAAAACGAAACCTAAACCAAACTTCAGGGACTAAAAGTATATTTTTCCCTAAAATTAAATAAGGTATATTATTTAATTTAGATCTGATTTAATAACCATTTGGTTTTTCATTTTCTGTTTGAACCATATGTGGCTCCATACCATATCTTCCTACATAGTCCATTAAAATCTTGACAACTAAGAAAGAGAAAATGAGAAAATGAGAAAACTTTTTTTTTATCTCATTTTATTGGTAGTATGAAGTCGTCAACATTTTTCATCAAATATTTTCTTTTTTGTTTTTAAAAAATATGTTTGTTTTCTCTCAATTTCCTTATGATGATTTTCATTTTTGTTAATGAAACATTTGAATTTCTAGCTAAATTCCAAAAACAAGAACAAGTTCTTGAAAACTACTCTTTTTAGTTTTCAAAATTTGACTTAATTTTTGAAAAATATAGAAAGAATGAAGATAACAAAATAAAGAAAATTACGTGTGAAAATAATATTTATAAGCTTAAATTTTGAAAACCAAAAACTAAGGCCCATTTGATTACCATTTGGTTTTTTTTTTTTTTTTTTTTTTTTGAAAATTATGCTTGTTTTCTCCTAAATTCCCTACCATGGATTTATTCCTAGTTAAGGTTGCATTTGATTTCCTAACCAAATTTTAAAAACAAAAACAAGTTTTTTGAAAACTACTTTTTTTTGTTTCCAAAATTGGACTTGATTTTTGAAAACAAGGTAGAAGATTGATACTAAACAAAGAAACTTATAGGTAGAAGTATGTGTGTATAAGCTTAATTTTCAAAAACCGAAAACCAAAAACTAAATGATTATCAAACGGGGCCTAAATTGTTACCAAACATGACTTTAGCTATTAATAGTATTTTGTATTTATTATTAATTAATTGAAAAAAATGGTTCAATTGAACTTTGGAGTCTAATTGGATAATTGGCCCAAATTTGGGTCCAATCAAGTCCGAAAGGGTTAACGACAAGAATGACCATTTTAAAGGGAAATCCTTGTAAATGGCTAAAAAAATACCCAATTTAGATAGATAGACAAAAAAAAAAAAAAACATTAGGAAAATGACTTTTCGTGCCTCTCACATGCCAAAATTTTCACCAAAGATGGTCGAATTTACCCCCACACAAAAAATCAGAAGCGCCCCTAATTTGTCGCAGATACTGTATTTAAAAAAAAATCACCCACCAAATCTTGTCTTAACCTCAACCTCTCCTATTCCCAAACTTTGATCTCCAGCTTTATCTTCAATTCCAAGTCCTCCACTCCAAAACGATTTCCTTCGATTCTTTCATTCCCGACTGCTCTTTCGTCGATTTTAATCTCTGTCGATCATCTGAACTAGTAATTTTGACTTGGGTCGTCTTATCTTCATTCATGTTTTTTTAAGGTAATCCTCATCCTAGCAAACCCAATTGTTTATTTTGCTTCCTCTTGAATTTTTGTGATCATCTGCTATATGATATTCGTTTGACTCCGAATGTTAAGTGAATTGGAAAGTTCGGTCAACTCTGTCCAACTAAGCTTCTCCTAGAATTTGTTGACGACTACTGAAAATTTTATGCTGGAAATGGGTTTTGACTATTCATAAATTTTTTCTTTGTCCTTCATCCACCACCACCATCCAAATCCCTCGATCCTCGAAAATTCCCCCAACATTCCACTTGCAATTTCATCACCAATCATCTAGATGAAATAAGCAAAAATGAGGTTGAAGATAAAGAATAAAAGAGGAATAAATTTCAACCCAACTTCAATATTCTCCTTCATTCCCTCAAATTCTCTCTCTTTTTCTCAGATCAAATTTCAGTTCGTCATCTCAGAAACTTGGCTTTCGTTTTCATGGTGGAGCTCTTTAAAAATTTTGAATTTCGATTATGTGATGATGATGATTATGCACAAGAGTGTTATTAACTAAACCCGGAAATTTTCAAAGGAAAAAGGAAAAAGGAAAAGACAAAAGGAAAATTCTCGACTTGGATTTTAATTTTGGGACATTCTTCTTCTTGTTTCAGCTAATGTAAATTGCCCCCTCCGAAAAGTTTTCCTATAATTTTAAGGACCAAATTCCACTGTTCCTCATTTTCTCAAAGAATATTCCGTAGTTTTTGTTTTGTGTTCTTTTGAATTTATTGTTTTGGTTGTTTTTTGTGTTTTTAATTTTCTCTCCTTTGTCTTGGGTTTTCGTTTTGACGAGCCTTCTTCCTTCCGAGGGCCACTGTGAGTTTGGATTCCAAAAAACCATCGAAGGTAGAGGAGGCAAACAGTGGGACTGGACCTTAGGCGGAGGAGGCAACGAGAGGAAGGTGAGGCTGTAGAATGGGAGAAAAAATTTTAGGCCAGAATTTCCAACTTAGATAGCTATCTTACCACCTTCTCCCAAAAAAAAAAAAAAAGATTTACAGATTATGACTTTACAAGGTATTTATGTAGATTGATGTTATTTAGGAAGATATAGACACCTTCATTGTTATTTTCTCTATGAATTGAATACAATGTATTTGGCTCAATGTTACAAAGATACTCCATAAGAATTGAGCAGCAACATATTAGGAAGATTTTTTTTAAATAGTTTTTTAATACAAGATATTTGTGTATCTCAATCCCTAAAATCTAAATTATATTTTGTTCTTTAAATTTAAATATATGGTATTTATGTTTTTTTTACCTACCTTTACATGTTTTTGGTGATTTGATTTTCAAGATTTTTTTATTTATTATGTACTAATATTAAATTATTAACTAATTAGATATAGATTTTTAATTATAGTTTATTTTCAATTTTTTGGTAGTAAACAATTTCGTGAGGTTTTGTAGGTGAATTGATTTTGATTTGAATTTTAGATTTGCTATTACTAATTTGAATCTCAGATTCTGTCTAACTAACCTGTAATCCAAAAAAAAATCCAATTAAATTCACATAATTGATTTGGTCATTTATCTAAAGAATAAGGACCGTTGCCGTTTTTCAAAACGAGCTATTTTTTTAGTCATTCCTGTAGTTAACCCATATTTAAAAGCTCATTTTGAAAAATGGAAAACCGACTTACTTTTTTAATAAATTGCCAAATCAAATTTATCAATTAATAAGTCTTCAAATTATCGAGTTACGAAAATACCAATAACCAATATACTAGAAATACACGATACTCCACGAAATCTTTGATTTAAATAAAAACCAATCAATTTGAATGGCAGGACCCCTAAAATAAAGCAATTCAATTTTAACTTCGATTTAACAAAAAAAAAATATCTAATTGGTTTAGATGACATCCAAATGTTCATATATCTAATATTTAATTGTTAATTTTTTCACAAAATTAAACAATATGAATTTTTACCATCGAGGACAACTAAACACAAAAACTTTATACAAACACTGGGAGCAATTTGACCATATATAAAATTGTCTAGAATATTCTCAATTAAAATGAGAAAATTATATATAAAATTGCCTAGAAACATTCTTAACTACTACACATATAACAAGATAAAAAAAAGGTGGAACTACACTCTGCCCTAGAGAGAGAGAAAAAAAAAACCTTTCATTTACTACTCTTCTGGGTCTTTGTTGAGGTTCTTCGAAAGTTAGGGTTTCTTCGCTGCAATTCATTCGATACTTAGGATTTCCTCATTTGCATAACTTTTACTATCACTACATTTTCACTCATCTCATTTCACCCATTGTTGAATCGATCTCCAAGTACAAACACTATGTATTTTTACATGTCAAATTTGTAGTAGTGTTTATTCCCGCAAAAAATGTTCAAATTCTACCTCCACATATTATCAAAAAAACACAAAAAAGAAAGAAAAGAAAGATTGAGAAAATCATATAAAAACAAGTTTTTTTTTTTTTTTAATATCAGGATTATCATATAAAACAAACGACAACTATCTTCTTGAGAGAGCTGAAAAACAACAATAAAACATCACAATCGACATTGAATGATGCCAACAGAAAGCTAAATCAGCAATTTCAGATGCCACATGACATTGCATGATGTGTGCAAATTTAGGGTATCCGCAGCCATGCAATTTGAAGAATGGCTCAATCTTTCTTCCCCACCACCTCAAACGTGTCCCTCCTTCACCACCTTTCTTCACACTATAAAATCCCAAATCTCTCCATTCAAACACAACCCATTCTTTTCTCATTTAATCATCCAACGTCCTTCAACCATGGCAAATCCCCTTTTGCTCTCTCTTTCTCTCTGCTTCCTCTTCCTCTTCAATGCCTGCCTAGCGAGCGAACGCCACGACGTCTACCGCAGGCGCTACGGCGAGGGCCAGCGTCGGTACCGCGAGTGTCGTCTCGATAGGCTCGACGCTCTCGAACCCTCCCACCGCATTGAGGCTGAAGGTGGTGTAATTGAGATATGGGACCCCAACCACGAGCAATTCGAGTGCGCCGGCGTGGCTGTCCAGAGATATATAATTGATCCTAAAGGCCTTGTCCTTCCTCAGTACACCAATGCCCCACGTCTTGTCTACATTGAGAGAGGTACTGATTTGAGATGGCTACTTCTATCTATTAGTTTCTTTGAATTGTTATCTAATTTTAACAAATGTTTACCAAATTCAAGTCAAATTAATTTCAAAAACTAAAAAAATGTAGTTTATAATTTTTTTTTAGTTTAACTAAGAATTCAAATCTTTTTCGTAAGATAAATGAAAATCATTGTACAAAAATAGTTATCAAACAAGATCTTAATGTTTAGTTTTATGAACAGGTTGGGGGTTCAAGGGAGTTGTACTTCCGGGTTGCCCTGAAACGTACCAAGAACCTCAACAATGGACGCAGGAGTTCCAGGACAGGCACCAGAAGATCCACCATGTGCGCGCTGGTGACCTCTTTGCAGTGCCTGCTGGTGCTGCTCATTGGACCTACAATGATGGCAATGAGAGACTTATTGCCATTGTTCTTCTTGATGTCAGTAACCACGCCAATCAACTTGACTTCCATCCTAGGGTAAGTCCCACGACCTCTCAAAACTATTCTTTTCAAAGCACTTCAAATATATATAAAGCCTTGTAAGTTTAAGTTGATGAGTTACAGTAAATTTAATTCATACAGACATTCTACTTGGCTGGAAATCCGGAGGAGGAGTACCCAAGATCGAGATCGGATTGGGAGCGAGAGGGATCAAGCAACAAGAACAATATCTTTCATGGCTTCGACGACAGAGTCCTTGCAGAAATTCTCAACATAAACGAGGAGACAGCGAGGAAACTTCGCGGAGAAGACGATTACAGGCGCAACATCATCAAGGTTGAGGGACAGCTCGAGGTGGTCAGGCCACCAAGATCACGAGGCGGACGCGGAGGAGAGGAGCGAGAATGGGAGGAGGAACAAGAGGAGGAAAGAGGGAGAGAGCGCGAGCGCCACCAACGCCGCCGATGGGCAGACAATGGTTTGGAAGAAACCATTTGCTCTATGAGACTCAAGGAAAACATTGGCGATGCTTCCCACGCCGATATCTACACCCCTGAAGCTGGTCGTCTCAGCACCACCAACAGCCATCGCTTCCCCATTCTCCACTGGCTTCAGCTCAGTGCCGAGCGCGGTGTTCTTTACAGAGTAAGTATAAATTCAGCTAGATATATATCTTGAACTATTCGATACAGATTCAAAATACAGTTTTTATTGTTCCAACCCTTCAAATAACTTATCGTCCCTACATTGAATTATTGGCATTATTATAGAATGCAATGTACGTTCCACACTGGAACCAGAACGCACACAGCGTAATATTCGTAACGAGAGGGCGAGCGAGAGTACAAGTAGTAGACGACAGAGGCCAGACCGTATTCGACGGGGAGCTACAACAACGGCAGCTTCTAGTGGTTCCACAGAACTTCGCCATAGTGAAACAAGCAAGCGATGAAGGGTTCGAGTGGGTATCATTCAAGACGAACGACCAGGCCATGATCACACAACTCGCGGGCCGCAGCTCTGCAATGAGAGCATTCCCAGTTCAAGTCATTGCCAGCGCCTACAGAATCTCAACAGAAGAGGCTCGCAGGCTCAAATTCAATAGGGAAGAGACCACTTTGCTGCCACCAAGAAGCTCATCCGCGCGCAGGGCCAACCCAGTGGAAGTAAAGTAAACAGCTTTGCGTGTGTGCTGCCTTAGTTTTGGGCTTTTGGTTTCATGGTGTAATAATTTACGGTTTAAAACTTTGAAATGATGATAATAAAATGAGGTATTATATTATAGACTGAGTAACTCTTTTTCTCTTAATGAGAGCTTAAGGAAAAAAAATTAATTTATATATACCTAAACTTGGATTATATAAGCTAGTTAAACCTATCCAAATTAATAATTCTATCAATTAAAATCTAAAACTTTTATAAGTGAGTTATTTAAAAAATAAAATAAAATAAAAAATTTTATAAGTGAGTTAATATGGTCTAGTCAATTCGGACCATATATTAGGTTTTCGTTTAAAAATCACTAATACACAACTAGTTAATATTAACTAATAGATTTTTTTTTTTGTTATTTCTCTTGTATTTTAGGAATGTTTATGTTATTCCTTTTGTATTTTATTATTTCTTTTGTAAAGTTTGTTACAATTTTGTTAAGGTTTGTTTCAGCCTTTGCTTCTCTTTAAATAGCAATACTTTGTCAACATGAAATGAGATTAGTAATACTTTCCGATATTTCTCTCAAAGTTGTTATGGCATCAAAGCAGATTTGACATGTGTCTCTGATCTTTTTTTTTCTCCTGTATTTCATTCTTTTTTTTTTTTTGTTTCTCTTCGACAAAATCATGGATTCCTTCACGCCTACTACTGAGAAGGACCTTCACTCTCCAATTTTTTTTGTTGTCAAATATTTGTAATCTGGTTTCTATCCGATTGGATTATTCTTCAAATTTTATTCTCTGGAAATTTCAGCTTACATCGATTCTTAAGGCTCATAAGCTCTTCGGCTTCATTGATGGTTCCATTCTACAGCCTGCTGAATTTCTTTCTTTGGTTGCTGCAACTTCTTCAACCACTGAGAATCCTACTAATTCAGCATCGTCTGCCTCTGAAGCAGCTACTCTTGTGATCAATCCGAAGCATGGTGATTGGATTGCAAAAGATCAAGCCCTAATGACGCTTATCAATGCTACCTTGTCTCCTGAAGCTCTTGCTTATGCGTTGTCGGCAACATTACCTCTAAGTAAAAATGTGGGAGGTACTTGAAAAACACTATTCCTCAAGCTCTCATACTAATGTAGTCAATTTGAAATCTGATTTGCAGTCCATTTCGAAGAAAGTGGATGAATCTATCGAGGCTTGTGTCAAGCGGATCAATGAAATCAAAGACAAGTTAGCCAGTGTCTCCATTACGGTCAATGATGAGGATCTTCTGATCTATACATTGAATGGGTTAGCAATCGACTACGACAACTTTTCGTACTTCGATGTGCACTCCATCACAACCAGTTTCTTTTGCTAAGTTACATGTCCTCATAAGTCTGAGGAGTCAGCCCTCGACAAACAGTCAAAACGAGAGGATCTCCTCTCTCAACCTACTGCTATGTTTGTTGCTACTCAATCTCCTTCTACTCGTCCTGCTTTTAATGGTGGCAGGGGACGCGGTCGCAGCCGCAACAATGGTCGTGGACGTTTTTCTCCTCATAATGGAAATGACAGAGATCGTATCCCTAATTTTACAAATTCTTTATCTACTGACAATCGTCCCTCCTGTCAAATTTGTAAGCGACCAAGTCACAGCGCCTTGGATTGTTATAATAGGATGAACTATCACTATCAGGGTCGTCATCCACCACCTCAACTTGCTGCTATGGTGGCCTCACAAAACAACTCTTATTTGAATACGACGAATCCTTCTGCTATTCCATCTGTTTTGTCGTGGTTTGTTGATTTTGGGTGTAATGCGCACGTTACAGCTGATCTTGGTAACTTAATGGTGGCTTCTGAATATAATGGTGAGGAGCATATTTCTGTTGGCAGTGGGCAAAGTCTCCCTATCACTCACACAGGTTCTGACACATTTCCTATTTCATCTACTTCCTCTTTGTCCTTATCAAATCTTCTGTGCGTGCCTCATATCTCAAATAATATTTTGTCTATATATCAATTATGTGTCGACAATTATTGCGTTGTTATTTTTTATTCTGATCGATTATTTATTCAGGACAAAACTTTGGGGTGCCTTCTCTTCCAAGGACCTAATAAAAAATGGTCTCTATCCTATCACTCCATCTGTTGTCCCTTCCATGTCTACCAACTCATCAATCTCTTCTCCTGTTGCTCATATTGGCGTCAAGTCATCCTCTACTCTAGGGCATAATCAGTTAGGCCATCCTAACTCGCAAGTGCTCCATACGATTCTTCGTCATCTTAGTTTACCTATATGTAATAACAATTGTTGTGTCTACGAGTTTTGTCTTTCTAGTAAGATGCATAAACTTCCTTTTCCAAAATCTACTACGTTTTCCATGTATCCATTGGAGTTGCTTCATAGTGATGTATATTGTATGGGGTCCAACTCCTGAAATTTCAATCAATGGATTTAAGTATTATGTGTTGTTTATTGATGATCTATCCCGATATACTTGGATATTTCCAATTGCAAATAAATCTGATGTTCATGCTGTCTTTATGCGTTTTAAACCTCTTATTGAAAACCAGTTATCTGCTTATATTAAAACCTTGCAAACTGATGGGGGAGGAGAATTTGTCAATCAATCCCTTGCAAATTATCTTTCCTCTAATGACATTTTACACCAAAAATCTTGTCCCTACACCCCTTAGCAGAATGGTGTGGCTGAACGAGCATCGCCATATCATTGAAGTTGCTCTGGCCTTTATGCTTTAGTCTTATGTGCCCTTAAAATTCTAGTCTTATGCCTTTGCTGCTGCGATTTTCCTCATTAATAGACTTCCATCTATCTCCTTGAATAATAAGTCACCATTTGAATGTCTTTTTAAACGCCCACCTAATTACCATCATCTTAAAGTTTTTGGTTGTGCTTGCTACCCTCTTCTTAAACCATATAATTCTCATAAACTTCAGCAAAAAAAAACCAACTGTGTCTTTCTCGATTACCCATTAGAGTACAAGAGTTATTTGTGCTACAATATGAGCAACAACAAATTTCTTATTTCTCGTCATGTCTGGTTTGATGAAACTTCTTATCCATTTGCTGAATCAAATCTTCCTCCTTCAAGTTCCTCTACTCATTCACATTCGGCTTCTTTTTCATATTAGTTGCCCTACTCTCTTCTTCTCTCTGCTACTCCTTCCTCTGTATCTCTACCTTCTTCACGGTCCCTACCACATCCAACACCCCAACCATCTATAAATCCTATATCCCAACAACCATGTCCAAGTCAAGCACAATCAACTTCTATATCTACACAATCTCCAACTCCAAGTCCAACTCCTCCAACAAACACTTTGGTGCCTTTATCATATGCTGAGAATGTTATGTCTTTGCCCTCTACTGACACTAATATATGCAATGATTTACCTGTTACTTCTTTTGTTACTGAGCCACTTGTAACTAATAAGCATCTTATGCAAACTAGAGCCAAGTCGGGTATTACAAAAAGGAAAGTTTATGTTGTTGAAAAACAGTATGGTGATTTGAATACTGAACCTACATGTTTTACCAAAGCCTAGTAAGATAGGTGTTTGGAAAAAGGCCATGACTGCGAATTTAATGCTTTGCTTCAGCAAGGCACTTGGACTCTTGTTCCTCTGCCTAAAAATAAGTCTACTATAGGATGCAAATGAGTTTATAGAATCAAGAGAAACCATGATGGAAGTGTTGTCCAGTTGGTAGCCAAAGGTTATCATCAACAGGAAGACATAGATTTTGATGTAACATTTAGTCCGATTGTAAAAAAACCCACTGTTAGAATTATTCTTTCTTTGGTTGCACAATTTGGGTGGGATCTTAGGAAACTTGACGTTAAAAACGTGTTTCTTCATGGCACTTTAAATGAGGAGGTCTATATGCAACAACCTCAAGGTTTTGAGGGTACTTCTAGGCCTAATCTTGTTTGCAAGCTAGTAAAATCTCTCTAATGGATTGAAACAAGCTCACAAGACTTGGTTTGAATGTTTATCTCATATTTACTTACACTTGGTTTCGTGGCCTCTTTTGTTGATTCTTCCTTATTCATTCGAAAGTATGGGAAGTTTGTTACATATTTTCTTTTGTATGTGGATGATATCATCCTTACTAGGAGTGATCCTTCTTATATCTCTTTTATAATTGCTCAATTGCGTCTTCGCTTTGATATGTCTGATATTGGTTCTCTCCGGTACTTCTTGGGTCTGGAAATTAATCGACATTCTGCAGTAATTTATGTTACAAAGGCAAAGTATGCAAGGGATGTTCTTGTGCATTTTGGGATGGCTGGTGCAAAATCTTGTAAGACACCAATCTCCTTAACTAGTTGCTCTGATGATAATACTCAGTGTTGTGATGATGATGATCGTTCATTTAGAGCAATGATTGGGGCCTTACAATATTTGACCTTCACACACCCAGATATAGTTTTCTCTGTTAGTAAATTACCTTAATTTATGCATAAGCCTAATGTTGCAAATCTGGTCGCTGCTAAACGAATTTTGCAATTTATTGCTGGTGTTGGGTTTTATGCCCTAAAACTCGTAGATAGTAAATGTAAACAAATTGTATACTTGTTTCAATAAGGTGTTATTGAGTTTCTACAATAAAGCGTTATTGTTAAATATTGCACAATTTGACCCAAATCCAATAAACTAAGATCCAAGGTTGTTTGTATGTAACTTGAACTAGTATGTGGGGACATACGAGGATCGATGTTCAAGTAACAACCTAAAAGGTCTATAGTACAAGAATAAGGTTGGGTACCTTATCCTGGTAACACTATGAGATACGACCCGCTTTGTATTTGATACAGACGTATTGATCCAAAACGTCCATGTAGTAGACATGCAAGTGGGGGTATCCTATGCAATGAGTTTGCATAAGACCGAACCACGAAATAGTCAACCATTAGTTATAACACCGTTAACTAATTAGGTTACTGTTTCAATAGGATGACCTAGGTAACTCAGTCTTAATCCTGAGTGTATCATGAACTCCTTCTCATGAGGGATTGTCCTTTGATTAGCATGTGTGAGAGTGGCCAATACGCCGACTCAATATGCCTTCCTTTTTGGGGACAAGACCGAGTAGGAGGCTGGGGACATGACAACACAAGAAGGAATTCACTCATTCCCGCTTCTAGGTGAAGTAGATGAGTGTTCCCTTAAGTGGTGACTCCGGGACTTGAACAAAGGGATCCCGCCCTCTCACTTGTCCGAGAGGGACTTTCTGTTTGATGGTTGGACCATAAACAGGTTGTTCATTAGAGGGCACTGGTACTTAAGGAGACAGATGTAACACAGGGGTAAAATGGTAATTTGACCCAGCTGTGATTATGGACACTCGTGAAGGATTGACTTACCGGCATAGGTCTACATCCATGGACACAGAAATGTTCTACAGTGAGAAGAGTTCAGCTATGGGTCTTTAGTGGAATGACCCATAGTTAATGAATATTGGTTAACTTGATTAATGAGTTTAATCTATTAACCTCGTATCATTGGAGCTTCTGATCTGTAGGTCCATTAGGTCCCCCTGCTAGCTCGTAAAGAGTAATTAGGAACAAATATATCTTAAGAGAATTTGAATAGTTCAAATTCATATTGGGAATTAAGTTAATTGTACGAGATACAAATTAATATAATGTATAGTGATGCATTAAAGTATAAAGTCTAATTTGAGATTAAACTTTATAATATTGAGATATTGATATATTTGAAAGAGTTCAAATATATGTCTAATTAAATATATGGTATTTAATTAGAAGGTGAATTAATTAATTATTCAATTTAGTTTAAATTAAATGAGATTTAATTAAACTATAGTCTATGAGAGAAATAAATATTTGAAGAAGTTCAAATATTAATATGAATTTGATTCATATTAAATTTATAGGATAATTTGAAGGAGTTCAAATTTTAATAATTTGATTCATATTATAGAATTAATTAATTGAAGACCTTAAATTAAATATATGATATTTAATTGGGTAATTAATTAATTAACTAATAGAAGGTCTGAAATTAAATATATGATATTTAATTGGTGATTAATTCTTAAAGAATTAATTAATTGGAAATCAATCAATTATGAAAATGATTAATCACTTATGGAAGTAATTAATCATTTATGGAAATGATTTAATCACTTATGGAAGTGATCAATCATTTATGGAAAAGATTAATCAATTATGGAATCGATTAGTCATGGAATTGATTAATTATGGAAAAGATTAAATCAGTTTTGGAAATAATTGATTTTAAATGAATATTCTATTCATGACCTTTCTCCTATAATTAGAACACTAGCCCTAGGGTTTAGGTACTACAACTTATGGCCACCATAAGACCCTCCCATATTCTCTCAATTCAATAACTCTAGGGATAATTTTCTCTCTAGAGTTTTTCCCATTCAAGATTAGGTAGTCCCACAACTACGTTCCTAATCTCAGAGTTATAGCGGGGAAGATCAATTGGTGGTGTCCCAATTGTTGACGCTCGATCCAAAATCAAGAAAGGTGTTGAAGTATTCAGAGTCGTCAACGGAGGTATGTTTCTCATCGCTTAACCTTTTGCCAATGTATTAGTATTTTGGTGAAAACAAAATTAACTACGAAACGATTCAATTGCTTCCGCTTTAACGGAATTAGGAAATTCCAAATCCTTACAGCTGGAACTATTGATCATGGTATTTGTTTTAAGCGTTCATCATCCTCTGAACTTAAGTTGATTGTTTATAGTGACTCCGATTGGACTGGTAATCCGATTGATAGGCGTTTTATGACTGGTTTTGTGATTTTTCTTAGGTTTAATCCTATTTCTTGGGGTGCCAAGAAACAGTCCAAAGTTTTCAGGAGTTCAACCGAGGCTGAATATCGAGCGTTAGCAACCACGACAGTTGAGCTCTTTTGGTTACGTCAACTTCTTCGAGACTTACATATGTTTGGCATCTCTTCACCTCAACTTTGGTGTGATAATCTTTCTGTAATACAACTTGCTAATAATCATGTTTTTCATGGCAGAACTAAACACATTATATTGAGGTAGATTTTCATTTTATTTGTGAACGTGTTGTTCGAAAGGATATTGCTCTTCGATATATTCCTACTGCTTCCTAGCTTGTCGATATCTTTACTAAGCCTTTAACTCAAGCTCGACTTTATACACTTCGGTCCAAACTCATGCCATCCTAACACTACTACAAATTTGACATTTATTGACGCTTGGCTTTTTAGATTTGTTGACGCTTGTATCAAGAAAACGTCAATAAAGGTATCATTTGTACTTTAAAATACATTATTAATAAATAAATAGGTATATTGACGGTTATATTGTGTCAACAAATGATCTGGTTTATGTCGATGCTTAAAAAACGTCAATGAATGTGATTAGAATATTAATTTACGTAGATTTTCGTCCAACTTCACCTTTTCATATAGTTGATGGACAAAAACCATCAATGAAAAGGATTTTGTTGACGGTTTTTATTGACGCTTATTAGCCGTCAAAGAAAACAACTTTCATTGACGACTAATAAGTGTCAATAAACATTACTATATTGACGCGTAATAAACGTCAATATTAATGAGGGTTTCTTGACGGGTATTAAACGTCAAAAAAATTAAGCTTTTTGGGGATTTTGGATTTAAGTTTAAATTACTCCCAAATTTAAAGTGATTTTAGGAGTTTAAATTGGGTTTTTAATTGAAAAGGGGATAAAGTTGAAAAAAAAGAAACCCAAGACTCTCATTTGTTTTGTTTATTTGGATGGATTAAGAGAAATAAAAGAAAAAAGAAAAAAAAAAAAGAAATAAAGAAAAGAAAAAAAAAACCTAACACTCTCCTTCCTCCTTTTTCTTTTTCCCTCTCTTTATCGTTCTCACACCCCTAGCGTCGTTCAGTCGCACGTCGTTCAGCCACGTTCAGCTCTCTCCAGAAACGTTCTCTCCACACTGGTTCGTCTTTGCGCTGTTTTCGTTTTCGCGCAGCCATATACCGTTCTCGTCAGCCCGCCAGCCGTTTTATCTTCGCGTCGTTTTCGTCTTCGTGCAGCCACACGCCGTTCTCGTCAGCCCGCCGGTCATTTTGTCTTCGCGCAGCCACACGCCGTTCTCGTTAGCCCACCGGTTACACGCCGTTCGCACAGCTAGGTTCGTTCAGCCCATCTTCTTCGAAAAGACCCGCCATTCAACTCCTTTTGGTAAGTTCAGTCTCGAACCACTCGATTTCTTCATTTTTCAGCTTATGCCCATGTAGTTTTAGACTTCAAAATTGTTCTAGATTATGATATATGCTTATTTGACTTGGAATTTGGATTACCCACTGTTTTGTTGCTTCAATTTCATAGGTTTAAGGTTCTTTGAAAGCCAACCAGCGAGCGTTTGAGCTCGAAATTGGTTTTTGACAAATACCCATAACCCAAACGACCTTAAATCGAGTTACTCATAACCCGTCGGCTTGGGAACTTTGTTGTTGGGGTTAATTTGAACAAAAACCAGAAGAAATTTGGAGTTATTCAGTAAGTTCCAACATCTTTAAACCTTTGAAATTTGTCTAATTTAGCTTGTGATTAGATTATGACTATTGGGTGTTCTTTAAAGTGTAGTTGGACCCAATTTGGACCTCAGATAGTGCATATTCATAGAGCTTTAGTGTTGGTTGACAAATTCCAGCAAGCTTTTAGGCTCGTTTAGTGTGGTCGGTAAGTTTCTTCACCTTTTTAGCCTTATTAAAACTCTTAGTAGGCTCCCTAATTAGTCTCTGATGCTAAAAGTTGTTTACTTGTAGCTTGGCACAATTAGAGCTTATTTGAGTTATTTTCAGCGAAAGAGCTAATTTTTTTGTTGTGAAGTATAGGATGTATCAATATTCTACTTAGTTTAAAGTCAATTTTAGTTTCGGATTGAAGTCATTTCTTGTGTATTGGGATTTGTTTGATTCTAATGCTTTCTAATGCTCAATTTCAACATATTGCGTTAAGAACGTTTTAGATTCACTGCTTTTGATTCCTCTGCTTTGATGGGTGTCGTTGGTTCATTGCTTATGGCATTTGGGTCGTATATTTGGCTATGGAATATAGCTTCCTCACAGCCTTTGGGTATGGTCCATTTGGCTTCAACTTTAATCTAAAATTGGTATTTTTGTCTCAACTGTGTTAATGGGTTATCAAGGATGACCAGTTTACTGTGTTTATCTGCTTTATGACCAGTTGCTTGGAAAATTCTATTCCATCCTATTGGTTAGTATATAACAGGAAATCCTTTATACTTGTCCTTGATATTATTTTATTATCTAATGTGCTAATAATTTCATTTTTTACTTTTTTTTTTTGTATATTTTCGGGTTAACCTTTGCTGTGTGGTTATGTTTTCTGTTGCTCTATTGTCACCCTTGAAACCTCTGCTCTACCTTCGTTTTTCTCAATGGAAGTGGGGTTTTCACCATATTTGTTGAAATAGTAATTTTTTTATGCAATGCCACACTTAGAATGAAACTTATGCAGGAGAAGGCCTTCAAACATATCATGTTACAAGGACATTTTATCTTCAATAGTCAACGAGTCTAGGATTCTGTATGATGGACAAAATTTTCATAGTCCAACAAATGTCGCACTGCTTCTTGAAAATTTTAAAGAAGCTGAAAGCCTTGATGCTGATCATCTAGAAGCAACACCATTAAAGGAGAATTTTGCCTCTAAAAAAGATTATCAATTGTTAGCCAGGAAATTTTAGAAGCATCTCTTGGTCCTGACTAAGTTCGCTACTTAGTGAAGGCTAGCAAGCATGAGAATGACCCATTATCTAATAGTGGAGATACAACTTATACCTTTTTAGTATCTCTATTGGACTCCTGAATTCAAGGTTCTAATTATTTCCAACATGTTTCTTTCTCTTTATCTTTCTCGTTTAATTGGGTGTGGACTATTTGTTTGAAAAAAAATGTACATTTTATGCCTTATTTACACAAGATTTTATATCAGGATTGATGACTATCTCAGACTTGATATTAAGATTTGAGAGTTCTTGTCATAATGTTTCAAGACGATAAGGTATTTTTCCCTCTATGGTTATTATTTGAATTATTTTATAGGCATCTTGTTGTTGAATGGATTACTTTATGCTTGTCTTTGAACAAAAGAGCACGCGTTTATGAAGTGACCTCAGTATTCCGAGTCTTTCGTAAATATAGGCAAAAGAACACAGGTTTAGAAAATAACCTTAGTATTCTGAATCTTTCGTAAATATAGGCAACATCCTAGTGATATTCATCTAAAAAGAAGCCTATTTTGGAAAAGGACGTGGGTACTAGTACTACCCTACCATAGCCAATGAATGACCTTAGGAGAACAAGCCACCAATTGTTGATTGTTACTAATTCTTTAAGCATCTTATCCATTTCTATTGTTGTGCAGATTTTTACTGTGGTTTTGACTATTCTTTGTTTGTTTGTTTGTTTTTTTTTTTTTTTTGCTATGTATGGTTCCAACATTCAGCACCACTTTATAGAAGAGAAATGGATGAGGCAGAAGGCTCAATTTCTTGTAGATGAAGCTGCCTCTTGGTCCCTCTTGTGGTGCCTTTATGGGAAAGGAAGTATCTCTTTCTCCAGAACTTTTTAAAAGTTTTATTTTGTATTTGTGTACAGTTTTGGGACCCTGGTTCAATCCTCTTGTTTAAATGTCAATAAATGATTAGCTCGAAAACTTGTTGTATGTGTTTTAAATTTTGGGTTATTAAATTTTTCTTGGCAACAACATTCTTTTTGGATGTTAAGCGGACTCGTTTAGACAATGATGACTGATATCACATTCATGGACCATGAGTTTTATGGTTTTTGGTGCGTCTTGATAATAACCTTGTTTTACCTGACAGGTTTCTAAAGCTTCTTCATGGTGGAGGCCTTATCTGCCTTTTTTGTACTTGTAACTTTGAATGAGATTAACTCACCCACCCAAATATATTATAACATTCTAGTGTTTTTTCTCTAGCGCCTACAATTTTAAAGCCTTTTCTATTCAGCTTCACTATCAGACGTGAAAGCGTATTTAGTTCTTTTGGTGCAGTATTTCAAACTACGCATGCTTAGAATTTCCGCATCCTATTTAGCTCTATGCATTCTCCTTCCAAATTCAAATATTAGTTTCCTTGCACATGTGACGTTAATGTTTCTTTTTCTTTTTCTTCTTTTTCCAACGTGTTCCTAACTTGATGTACGTTGACCTTTCCCTTGCATCATCTAACAGTTATTCTCTCAACAAAAACTAGTTAAACGGAGCAATTCTATATTCGTTTTGGCAGGTAAAAGTGGCCGGTTTAGTGCAAAACAAGGGTTGGACTCTCGAACCCATCGATTATAAAGATACTTCGGTGCCAGAGGAAATAAGGACAAGGGGCTTCAGAATCAACAAAATCAAGCAGGAAAAAAGAAATTAAGCCTTGACTTCAGCCTGAAATGGTCTTGAAGGTGAAGTTCTTATTCATGAGGTTTGTTGGACCAGTTTTCACAGTGAAATAATTTTTTCCTTGCCTTAGGACAAGAAAATTTGTAACAATTTTTGTTCCATAATAAATATGTATTTTAAGTTGGCCTCGAATAATTTTGTTGAGTAATAATATCGTGAGATGGAGAATGAAATTCCTATGATGCTTCTCCTTACCTTACTATACTCCAATACTGTGACATGATTGAACATGACCCATGACCCTTCATTTCTAGAAAGGGGCATTTCTCTTGTGTCTGCATAAAGAATGAGCTCACTTTTTCTTTAAAGTGTAGTGATTGAAGTTTGTTGGACATTTCTCTTGTGTTGTTGTCAAGTGAAGTGAAGGTTGTGTAATGGGTTTAGAAGTGTATATTTCTGTTCTTTCAGGTACTCAAAATTTTTTTGTTAGTTATAGTTACGTTGTTATGTTGTCGGATTTTGGTAATTCAAACTTGGTTACAGGGTAAAATTTAGTAATGTCCTCTATATCATGTTGAATTTTGGAGGCATTACAATTGGTAGCTAGCTACTATTGTGTAAAAGCAGGTTGCAATGCAGGGGTAAAAACCAACGTGAGGTTTTTTTTTTTTTTTTTTTTTCCAAATATGTATTGTTGACGGTTAAAAAACGTCATAAAAACACCATAATTGACATATATTAACCATCAATGAAAATACATAATTTGACAATTTAATACGGTAACTTGACAACTAATAAACGTCAATAAAATGATATATTGACAGCTCATAAGCGTCAATAAATATATATATTGACATTTTCGATCTTATAATTGACATTGAAATAACGTCAACATAAGTTTATATTGACGATTTATAAATATCAATAAATATGACAACATTGACGCTTTATGGATATCATTGACGAATAAAACGTGTCAATAATACGATTTGTTGATGGTTAGTAAACGTCAACAAAGGTGCCTACGTTGACGCTTTACGAATATCATTGACGGATAAAATGTGTCAATAATGTCTTTGTTGATGGCTTATAAACGTCAACAAAGACATCTTCGTTGACGTTCTATATGCGTCAATGAAAACAGTAATATTGATGCTTTAGTTTTATTGATACCACTTTAATTGACTTCTAAAAAGCGTCAATGAATGTGATAGTTGATACTTTTTAGCCGTTAACAAAGGCCAAATTTGTAGTAGTGTAACTTATGTTGCCATTTCGTTTGAGGGAGAATATTAATTGATAGAATATTTATTTATGTTATTTCTCTTGTATTTTAGGAATGTTTTTGTTATTCCTTTTGTATTTTATTATTTCTTTTGTAAAGTTTGTTACAATTTTGTTAAGGTTTGTTTCAGCCTTTGTTTCTCTTTAGATAACAAGGCTCTGTATTCATTCAACATGAAGTGAAATCAGCAATACTCTTTGATATTTCTCTCAAAGTTGTTAGTTAAAACATATATTCATTCTCACTCATGTGAAAATGTCTTTAAATGAACAACTTATTAGAAGGAAATAATGAGTGAAGTCAACAACTCAAGAGTAAATTATACAAAATAATCTTAAAATTTATGGTAAATTTCAATTATGCCTAGTTTTTTTTTTTTTTTTTTTTTTTTTTTTTTTTTTTTTTTTTTTTTTTAAATCAACAGCATATCAAGCTTTCATTCAAACCAAGAAAACTACTCAAGAGCAACAATACATGAGAACAGTCTCAAAGAAAACTACATCCTCTTCACAAGCGGGACAGTCTCGAATCCACAAAGCCAAACCCGCCAATCGGTGCACAATACTATTTCCCTCCAGAGAAACTAAATCATCGATCCTCTAAACTCCAAGCTAGTCATTAGTTTGATCTGAATTAGCTCGACGGAACTCGACTTGGTCCCCGAGCCCATATCTAGGCCTACAACAGAAATATCGTCAAATACAACATTTGCACATAGCATTCAACGAAGATAAGCAATTTAGAGGGGGACAAACATAAATCCATTTGTTCTACCAAACACCCCCACCCAAATCTTACTACTCCTTAAGCAAACCTAAATTATGAGATATGAATGACAAAGATTCAAATGATGAGATTCATCATGCACAGGTCCCTGCGCTACATATGTCAATCCTTTGCCTAAAAGAAGCTACTGCAAGCTAACAAATTATGAGACAAATCAAGACTTTCCCAAGAATATTCTCGTGTGTGTGTGTGTGTGTTTAGCATATCCTAGAGCAACCCCTAATGGCCCGGGAATGATTTATAAAACCTTCCACCTATCTTCCCCCTACACTGGAGCTAAGGTGGCGTGAGAAAGACTAAACATGCCAAATTAGAGTGCTCACTCAATACCCAGGAGCCTAAATAAGGAAGCCTTATCTTTCTTCTTTTTGTTTTCCTTTTTTTCCATTTCTTTAAGGCGAGGCACTAGCTTTCGCAAGTTATAGTCAAATTTGATTGGTCAAATTTGTTATTAAAATAGAATAGTTGATATTTCTTATTCTGTTAAACTAGTTGGATATTGTTGTTATATCAGCCTCATTATTTTGTATATATATGTGTATGTGGAGCGATCAATCAGAATAACAACGTTGAGTATTCTCCATATTTTTCCTTTTGTTATGGTATAAGAGTAGTAGCTTTCTTGTTGCATTTCTTCCTTTTTTTTTCTCTCTTTTCGATGGAGATTGAAAATCTTAGTGATTCTTCCACAAGTCGCCAAGGATTTTCGGCTAAAGAAGATACACAAAGCCCCTATTGTCTTCATCATAATGATACGCTGAATTTAGTTCTTGTTTCAAAACTTCTCAATGATGAAAATTATCTCACATGGAGCAGATCGATGTTGCTAGCCCTCTCTATTTGAAACAAATTGAGTTTCGTTGATGGAAGCATACCAGAGCCAACTGGAGAAATGCTTTCTTTATGGAAGCGAAATAATCACATGGTTATAGCTTGGATTCTCAACTTTGTTTCGAAGGGAATTTCGTCTAGTATCATGTTTTCCGATTTTATGCAAGCCATCTGGAATGATCTCAAAGATCGCTTTCAGAAAAAGAACGGTCCTTGCATTTTTCATCAACAACGAGGATTGACAAGTCTGAAACAAGACCAAGAATCGATAACCATGTACTTTTCAAAAGTTAAAAGTCTTTGGGATGAGTATTTTTCTTATAGGTCTGGATGTACTTGCGGGTGTTGTGTAATTGTGGAGGTATGAAATCGATTGAAAATTTTGTTCAATTTGAATATCTAATGATTTTTCTTATGGGCTTAAATGACAAATTCGTGCACGCTCGTTCTCAAATCCTTTTGATGGATCCACCTCCTTTTGTTAGCAAGGCTCTTGTGCTAATTTCTCAATTAGAGGAACAGAAACATGATATTTTGAGCACACGTGTCTAGCAGTAGCCTTAGCAGTTGCTACTTCAAGTTCTTCTAATCGAGCATATCAGAATGCTAATTGAGACAAGGGAACTCCCTCTATTTGCACCCATTGCGGAATACAAGGACACAGAGTTGACAAGTGTTACAAATTGCACATGTATCCTCTTGGATATAGAAAAAAGAATAATAATTATAAAACTGGCAACAATGGTGCAACAATTCAACAAGGTACGAAGCCAAATTCCAATATTAATGTTGTTGCTTTTGGAAATCAGATAACTAGTGATTCATAGCAAACAACCGGTGGCGATCTTTTTACTCAATGTCACAACATCTTGAACATGTTGCAATCCAAGTTAGTAGTTGTCAAGAATGATGCAAAAATGACTTCCTCATATCTAGCAGGTATGTGCCCCAAATTGACTTCCACTCTAAACCCGGTAATTGGATCATAGATTCGGGAGTTTCAACACACATTTGTTTTTCTCAAGCTATGTTTGAAAAGCTAGAATGTAACGCCCCAGGCCCAGGATTTAGAATTCAGATTCGGCACCTAACGACCCTAACATTTCCCTACGACCTGATCACACCACCATACTTGTCTGAAACTACTTCTAAGATTGAAGACTGTCCACACAAACCAACATGGGGTCCTTTTAGCATGTTTTGTCCTCACTCACATGTTTCCTAGGAAGATTCCCAGGAGGTCACCCAACATAGAACTTCTCCAAGCTAAGTACGCTTAACTTCAAAATTCTTATGATTGAGCCACCAAAAAGGAAGGTGCACCTTGTTGGTATAGGTAGTATTTGTCAATTCTTTTAAGCTTTATCTTGATTGTTGTCATATCCTCAGAATCCATCTCATTCGGATGTGATTTTGGTTTATTCATGTACCCCTCCTATCCCCGGGTGTTACATAGAATCTGTCTCAACTTTAGTGGTATTGCCTGTAAATACATGGATTGCAGTGTACTGTGCTGATTCTGTTGAAATCAATGAATCTTTGATTCTCATATGTGAGCTCTTTAATTTATTCCCCAATTTGATTATAACTTGTTATCTATAACTGCTCTTACGTAGGATAATAACATATCTGTTCAATTCTTCACTGACTCTTGCATTATTCAGGAAAAGTCCACTTTGAGGATGATTGGCAAGGGTAGTATTCAAGAAGGGTTATACATTTTAGATGTTCCTCATGCTGATTTTGCTGTAGTTTTACGAACTGATGCGTGTGTTAATAATGCTTCATGTAGCTCAACATCCCAATGGAATTCCAGGCTTGGACATCCTTCCCTTGGTAGACTTTATGTTTTAAAGAATACTTTGATGATTGATAGTTCCTCTGCTGATTCAATTCCATGTACTGTTTGTCCTTTGGCTAAACAAAGGTGTTTGTTGTTTACATCCAACAATAATCGTTCAGAATAATTGTTTGATTTGGTGCATGCTGATGTTTGGGGTCCATTTGGAACTGTGTCTCATGCTCGTTATAAATATTTTCTTACCATTGTTGATGATTTTAATTAGTCGATACATTTGGGTTTATTTGTTGAAAAGGAAGTCAGATATATTGACAGTTATGCTACAATTTTTTTAACTCATTGAAACTCAATATAACAAGACTATTAAGAGTTTTCGGTCTGATAACGCTCCTGAATTGAAGTTTGATGATTTTTTTTTTTTTGTGATAAGGGTGTTGTACATCAATTTACTTGCGTGGGTAGGTCTGAACAAAATTCGGTGGTAGAGAGGAAATATCAACATATCTTAAATGTTGTGTGTGCTTTGTTTTTCAATCTCGAATACCACTTAAATTTTGGAGTGATTGCATTCTTACTATTGTGTTTTTTTATTAATAGAACTCCATCACATGTCTTAGAATGGAAAACCTCATTTGAGTTGCTTCATGGAAAAATTCCTAATTATTTAATGTTGAAAATTTTTTGATGTCTTTATTTTGCTTCTACTCTGCCAGCACAACGTTCGAAAATTTCTCCTAGAGCCATTCCAGCAGTTTTTATTGGCTATTCCCCTAGCATGAAGGCTTACAGGCTATTTGATATTGAAAATCAACGTATTTTTTAGTCCAGAGACGTGTTTCATGAACACATTTTTCCCTTTCACAAGGCAACAATTGAAAGTGAGCATTTTGATTTCTTAACTGATTTAATTCTACCTAAACCAATCAACATAAACCTTCCTTATCCCATCCCAACATCAGAACACACAACCCAAACAAAACTAGTCATCAAATCACCTATTTTCCATCCTTCATCTGGTTTAGACTCTCCACATAATCAAACTTCACAACAACCTTCCCCTACTATATCACCCAATAACCAAAGCCTTATTTCCTCCAACAATAACCCAAGCTTAGGCTCTCCTGAATCTTCAAATTCACTTTCTCCAAATACAGGTATAACTTTACCACATAATTCCACTCCTGTAATTAGACAATCCACAAGACTTTCTAAGCCACCTTCATACTTAAGTCTTATCCATAACACTCCCTTGTCATCATTGTCTACAAAATATCCTCTTCAAAATACAATTTCATATGATAAACTTTCTCATTCCTTTAAAACCTTTACCCTTGACCTTTCTTCCCATTACGAGCCACAATTTTACCATCGAGCCTTACTGTATGCTCACTGGCAAGAAGCTATGTGTGCTGAACTTGTAGCCATGGAGGTTAATAACACTTAGTGTGTTGTTCCTCTTCCTCCCAATAAGACACAATCAGGTGTAAGTGGATTTATAAATTCAAACATCGGACTGATGGGACAATTGAGAGATATAAAGCTTGGCTTGTGGCCAAAGGTTACACACAACAGGAAGGACTTGATTTTATAGAGACATTCTCTCCTGTTGCCAAGTTAGTACAATTCGAGTGCTTCTTACAATGACAATTTCCTATAATTGGCCACTTATTCAGCTCGATGTAAACAATGATTTTCTTCATGGAGACTTATTTGAAGAGGTTTACATGGATCTACCACTTGGTTATAAGCCTCATGGTGTTAAATCTCAGGGGGAGTGACTTGTTTGCCGTTTAAATAAGCCTATCTATAGACTTAAACAAGCTTCCCGCCAATGGTTTGCGAAATTCTCTAAAACTTTGATATCTCTTGAATTTCAACAATCTAAGGCAGACTACTCTTTGTTTGTTAAAGGTAATGGTTCTAATTTTATGGATTTATTAGTTTATGTGAATGATGTTAATCATTACTATTGCAAATCTAGACCTTATTTCTCAACTTAAACAGTTACTTAATTAATGATCGTTTTAAGTTGAAGGATTTGGGATCTCTTAAATATTTCCTTGGTCTAGAATTAGTAAGATCATCAAAAAAGGCATCTTTATGTCTCAACGACAATACACTCTTCAATTGTTAGAAGATGTTGGCTTACTTGCTACTAAACCAAAAGTTGTGCCATGGATCCTCAGTTGAAATTGCAGCACTTCAATGATAATCTTCTTACTGATCCCTCTGTTTATCAAAGTTTAATTGAACGACTGCTTTACTTGACTATTTCAAGACCAGATATCACATATCATCATTTTAATGTTTGGTTCTACACTTTTTAATAGTCATTTTCATACAATTAAAAGTGATTTTCAATGACTAAGGTCATCTTTAGAAAATGATTTCAAAAAATTTTTTTGTATAAGCTAAATGATTTAATTATAATTAATTTTATAAAGTGTTTAGTTATTATAAATCATTTTAATATTTGGTTTCATACTAGTAGAAGTGACTTAAATTTATTTTAAAGTAATTTTCTAAGGCCCCGTCTGAGAACCATTTGGTTTTTTGTTTTTGGTTTTTGGTTTTTGGTTTTTGGTTTTTGGTTTTTAAGCTTATAAACATCACTTCCAACTCTAAGTTTCTTTAGCTTTTCACCTACCTTCTTCCCATATTTTAAAAAACCAAGCCAATTTTTGAAAATTAGAAAAAGTAGTTTTCAAAAACTTGTTTTTGTTTTTAGAATTTGGTTAGGGATTCAAGTGTCTTTAACAAAAATGAAAACTATAGTGAGGAAATTTAAAGAAAACAAGTCTAATTTTCAAAAACCAAAAACCAAAAACCAAATGATTATCAAACGGGGCCTAAATTATTAATGTTCGTTTTCAAAGGTGATTTTATAATCATCAAATTACTAGAAAAAAGAATATTAAACTTGATTAAAAAAATTAGAAGGTGGTAGACAAAATTTAAACAGAGAACTAAAAATGAAGAGAGAAAAAAAATATATAAAACTAAAGAATGTTAGCAATATGGAGGGATAAAAATTTTTGAGAGAGGGACAAAAAATTAATAAAGAGCAAAAATTCGAATATCTAATAAAGTAGATATAAAAAAAAAAAAAAAAAAAAATCAAGAAGAATGATAAAAATTTGAAGGAGAAAAACTTTAATGAGGAGAAAATAAAAGGTTAAGAGTTGGGGACAAAAAAATTCAATTGCAAGAATTTAAAGCAAGAGATGAAGAAACCGAGAGAAAATTTAACATACAAAAATTATAGAGATGGGAAAATATTTAGAGATAAAAATGTGAGAGAGAGTTAAAAGGGTTAACGGCATAAATAGCTAAAATAAAATATTGGTTTTGAAAAAAAGGCTAAAAGTATTTTTTATTGCGAAAATGGCAAAAGGATAGAATTGAAAATTTACTAATTGCTCCAAACCGACCAAAATGCCCTTGAATGAAAAAAACAATATTTTCCCATTTTTAAGGAGAAACCAACTTTTGTTTATGATTCTCAAATAATATCTTGTGTATCTTCAAAATCAAAACAAACTAAAATCTTGGATATAGTACGGTTAAATTAAAAAAAAAAAAAAAATCTCTACCAACCAACGCATTGTTCTAAAATTAACTAAAAGACTCAAGAATGTAAAGCAAAAATCACCCATTTGCAACCAAATTTTGTACACAGAATACAACAAAACATTCTTCAACGACATAAAAAAAAAAAAAAAAAACTTAAAATTACTTTGTAATTCAAGTATTAAAATAAATACACACTACTACAAATTTGGGATTCTATGACACCAAGGGAAAATGAAATGAAGTTTAGGGAGGGAAAAAAATGTCATAAAATGTAGAGGCGTGTTTTTTGAGGGAAAAAGTGGAGATTTTCATATTTTTCGAAATTTATGACCTTTTTTCAAGGTCATAAATCTATGACCTTGATTTAGTGTCATTAATTTAAAATAAGTGAAATTGGGTCTTATCTTTGAAACCCTAAATGCACTATTAAAAAAAAGAAAAAAAAAATTCGCGCCTTCTCTCTCGATTTCGAACGCCTTCCCAAGTCTGATACCACGCCTTCTCTTGTAACTCTCTCTCTCGTCGATCTTCTCCTCCGACCATCTTCTTTCTTTCTCTCGCTCCAGCGCCGCTTCCAGCCATCTCTCTCTCTTTCTCTTGCTCCAGCGCTGCCGCGGCTCAGCCGTCTCTCCTTCTTTCTCTCGCTCCAGCGCCGCCGCGAGACTCAGTCGTCTCTCTCTCTTTCTCTCGCTCTAGCGTTGCCGCAAACTCAACCGTGTCTCTCTCTTTCTCTCGCTCCAGCGCCGCCACAAACTCAACCATTCTCTCTTTCTCGCTCCAGCTCCGATTGGATCGAGGTACGCGCTTAAGTAGGGCAACTCGAGACGTTTCACTGCATTTCCAGCCTGATTTAATGAGTTTTTAGGTATTTCCAGCCCCACTCTTTCCTCTTTTTTCTTCAAATGCTTCATCAATCTTCTCTGTTGCGATTCTTGACTGAATCTCAAGCGTATCTAATGTCATATGATTTTTATTTATCTGTCCAATATTTAATCACCAATTTATAGTTATTAATGACACTAGCAAGTTATTAAATTTCTGTGATTTGCTTGAAGTTTTTGTTATATTTTCAATTGACAGCGGAAATGTTCAATTCTTCTCCTCCTCCTCCTTTGAAAAGGCTTTCACAGTATGCCCCATGTTGATTCGTGTCATGAAGGTCTGTTGATGCCCATTCCAATGTTGCAACTTGGTCTAATACTGATACAATAATTTGAAATTTACTTCACTCGTTTTCTGATTCTTTGATAGGTCCAACCTGAAAAAATTTAATCTAATCATTGGTAGTGGTGGAAAAAAGGTGAAGAGAATTATAGAAGAAACAGGAGTCGAGGCTATTGACACTCAAGATGAAGGGATAGTATGTTTACAGGAATTTCATTTAGCCAACTTAGCCAACTATGACTCTTTTGACTGCAATTTTGATATGTTTTTCTTTTGTAGGTTAAAATTACTGCAAAGGATTTCTCAAGCTTGAAAAAATCTAAAGCTATTATTAGCAATCTAACTATGGTTCCTACCGTTGGTGATATATAATTCTTGTACCATGTATATGTGGGGTGATTGAGTTGTGTAAGACATTAAATCAGTACAATGTATATGTGGGTGCTAGGTTGTGTGTAAGACATTAAACTTGGATTTTTCTGAATTAAAGCTGTCAATGCAGGAATTAGTGTCTTTGTAGCTCAAGAACAACAAAATGGGTGAGCATCAAATACAGTATCTTTGCACACCGAGATGACGCTTTTGAGGAGAGATTCAGACGGATACAAGTCTGAACTACAAAAACAAAAACACACACAAAACATTTCCAATCATTCATCATAGAGATGAATGTGTAAACTCGTATATAAAAAAAAAATAACAAAAAAGAAAAGGAGCATCAAAGCAACAAAGAAAAAGAAAAATCAAAGTAATAAGGATGATTAGAAGATTCCTTCAGAAAATTAAAAAAAAAAACAAAAAACATGAACTTCACTCATGTCAATCTTCATCTTCAGACTTCCTCCAATTCCCATTCCGTCTCCTCTCAAACCGAACAAAAATGTCATCCCTCTACCCTCACCTTCTAATATAATCACTCAAATTCTCACATCATTCCTCTCTCTCTAAGCTGTCGCCCAACCTACCAAAATCCTATCGAACCACCTGCAGCAACATCTCAATCCATTACCCCTCCGAACGTCCACCGGAACATACCTCGTTTAATAACTAAGGGTGTGTTTGGTTTAACTTTTCAAGTGTTTAATTTTGAAAATAAATCATTTTGAAAAAATTTCTAGTGTTTGACAATCACTAAAAATGACTTATTAGAAAATGAGATTGATAAATAAACTATTTTGAGAAACACTTGAAACCAACTTTTTAAAAAAGACTTCTTGTATAAAAACATTTGTGTGGAAATGCAACCAAACATATAAGTGTTTAAATTCTAAACAATTTTCATACAAAATGTTTTTAAAAAAATGCATTCTTAAAAAACATTTAAATTAAAATGTATTCCAAACGGACCCTAAGTTCAGTATTAAATTGGATAATCGGGAAGAATGGAAAGAATCTTTTATCTTATTTAAAATAAAATACCTAGATTTGATTTTCAAAAAAAAAATTGAAGATAATCTGGGAAGTTACGTAGGGGCATAACCAGAAATTTTTTAAAAGGCTGAATCATGTGATTCTCACGTGTGGCTGTTTTTCAGTAGTTTTTTTCTTTTAGCTTTTTTTCAAATCTGTGCTTTCAAATTGGTCATATGTACCAATTTCTCTCTTTAAAAGATGATGGGTTTTGTTTCTCATAAAAGGTTATATTTGTTTTATATACAAAATAAGTAATTTTTATAACAAAATCACTCACCATCACTTTAGAAAAATCACTTGGGAATCACCTCCCAATTGATTGACCGAGACTTAAAGTGATTTTGGAAGCATCCAAAATCAATTTCTCATTATTGCCAATGGTGGATTTAGGATTTTATGTCAAAGATGGCACAAGTTCATATAAATGTAACTTTAGAAGGCATTGTTACAATAGTTAAATTATATAATATCGATTAGGTTAAATTACAAGTTTAGTCCCTGAAATTTCGGGTTTGTGTCTATGGTCCTTAAATTTAAAAATGTTTCTAATAGAATCTTAAACTTTCAATTTTGTGTTTGATAGGTGGGGCTTTATTTTACATTTTTTTTATCAAATTTCGCAAACTTATTAAATACAAAATTGAAAGTTTATAGTTTCCTTAGACATAAAATTTGATTATGAATGTTTAGGATTTAAATTGATACCATTATTAGTTTGAAGTTTTAATTGATCCCAAAGTTTAGGGGTAGAGTTGAATCTTTTTCCTAAGTTTTTAAAAGAAATTTATAAACTCATTTCACATTCTTTTTAGGTTAAATTACCATTTTGGTTATTGTACTTTGGAACTATTTCTATTTTATTTTCAATAATTCCAAATGTCTAAATATAATCCTTGTACTTTTAATAATCTTAACATTAGTCAACGGTTATCTTTTTCAAAATAAGTTTAGTCTCTATTAGCCTTCGCTTTATAAATTTTGAAAACATATTAACAATGGTTTCTTTTCTTAAGTGAAAATTATGATTATTAGCTTACCAAGTTCTATAAAAAGTAGCTTCAAATTAATAATGACTAATCTAAAGATTATTGGAATTACCTAGGCTAAATTTGAATATATGAAAGTATATGAACTAAAATAGAATGAGTCACAAAGTACAAAGATCAAATGATAAAAAGCTTAAACAAAAACATAAAAATATATTTTTAAAAAGTTCAAATTATTTCGTTTGAAAAAATGATATATGTTATTGACGAAATTCAAAACTCGAAATCAAGGCAAAAAAAAAAAAAAAAAAAAAGTCAAATATAAAGTGAATGAGATTCAAACAGAAGACCACGCAAAGGGGGCACCATCACGTGAACGAATGCAGAAATCACTAAGCCAAAGAAAATGTTCAAGTTTGAAACGACATATTGTATATATAATCTATCTTATTTCAAGTTGACGTGCCTCTTGTCCCTTCATAGATTTGATTCTGATTATTGCCAAACATCACAATTTTAAAAAATAAGTGATTTTGGACTCTCAAAAATTAATTTTGGTCATTTCAAACTCTCTCTCAAACATACCGTATCTCTATCCCTCAAAGTCTACCGCTTCTCGGAGAAAGATGATGGCATACAAACATTGAATCCTAAGTACAAACTCTCGAATTTTCAAGACCATGCACCTAAAACTTTTATCAATAGTTTCTTGATGATGTGTAATTTGTTTGTTAGTACTACTAACTTAGTAGGTTGCAAGAGTTCATGCTAGGGGCTTAGGAATCCCTCGTGGACATTATCAATTTGAAATTGAAAATGCATCAGATCTGCAAGAACTAAATTCATCGATGAAGCTTGGATCAGAAAATTCATGCAGTGTATCGAATCTGTGGAGTGCTCGGTCTTGGTTAATGGCCAACCTTTCAAGTCCTTCAAACCTGAGAGAGGCATCAGGCAAGGGGACCCGCTCTCCCCCTATCTCTCCCCCTATCTCTTCCTCCTATGTGCTGAAGGCCTTTCTAGCTTCCTAAACAAGTAAGAATCTCTCTCTAACTTTAGTGGTCTCCGCATTAATTATCGTTGCCCATCTATTTCCCACTTATTCTTCGCTGTTGATAGTTTGGTTTTTTGCAAGGCCTTAGACAAAGATTGTAAAACTATTAAAGATGTTCTCGAGGAGTATGAGCAAGCCTCAGGTCAACTTATCAATCTTGATAAGTCAGTTTTCATGACCAGTAAAAATATCAAAGGAGACAAGGTGGAGATGCTGAGCAACATTTTGGGGATCAACCACGTGCCATTCATTGGCCATTATCTTGGGATGTCCTCGCAAAACAGCCGCAACAAGAAGAATATGTTCAAAAAAAAATTAAGGAGAAGGTTGGGAAGCCCTACAGGGGTGGAAAGAAAGCCTTTTCTCTTTAGGTGGCAAGGAGGTCTTGATCAAAGCCATAGCTCAAGCAATTCCCACTTACACCATGTCCTGTTTCAAGCTCCCCAAAGGCCTCTGCGAGGATATAAACAAGGCTTGTGCACGCTTCTGGTGGGGATTATCCCCCGAGAAAAGGGAAATTCATTGGGCGAGCTGGAGAAAGATGTGTAAGGGTAAAGCCTCAGGAGACCTAGGTTTTAGAGATATCAGCTTGTTCAACCAAGCCATACTGGCAAAACAAAGCTGGAATATTGTTAAAAACCCAAGGAGCCTCCTAGCTACAATCTTGCGGGGCAGATATTTTCAGGATGGGGACTTCCTTAAGGCTTCGGTTGGATCGAAAGCTTCTCTGACATGGAAGAAGCTTCTCTGACATGGAAGAGCATTTTATGGGGAAGAGATCTATTTATCAAAGGTTATAGATTGAGGGTGGGAAGAGGAAACCATATCTCTATTGACCAGGAGCCTTGGATCAACAGAAAGGGTAGCAAACGCCTCCTTTACACTCCTGAAGACCTTAAGGGCCATCAAGTTTGTAAGCTGATCACAGACCATGGTTCCTGGAATGAAGATCTAATTCATGAAAAATTCTTACCCCAAGATGCTTCTGACATTTTATCCATCCCCCTGGGTGAAAGGAATCCTAGCGATGAAATCATTTGGGCAGAGAGCCCTAAAGGGATCTTCTCAGTTAAATCAGTCTATCACCTTGCTGTTAACCCGGAAGAAGCTAAAGATGCATCCAGCTCTTTGCCAACCCCAACCTCTCTTGCCTGGAAGAAGCTTTGGAACCTAAAGATCATCCCACGAGCCAAAATTTGTGTTTGGAAAATTCTAAAAAACATTATTCCTTCCAAACTCAATCTAATTCAAAACGGGATGGATATTAACCCCCTTTGTGTTTTATGCAGGAGCAAAGTCGAATCTACCCAACATCTTCTATGGGAATGTAAGTTTTCTAAAAGTGTGTGGTCGGTCTTCTTCCCTAATTTGCTTTCTCTTCTGGCAATTTGCAAGGCAGATGGGGATCCCTATCTGTTTTGGGAAGAATTAACAAAGAGGCTAGAGGATGAAGAATTAAGCAATGCTACGATTCTTATGTGGAAATTATGGACTCTCAGAAACAAAGCAGCCAAACAGGACTTCAAGCCAGATCATATCCAATTCCTCAAAGATTTAGAGTCAGCAATGATTGAATTTTCGAAGGGCAAAGAGCCTTACCAAGCCTTTAGCAGTGTAGAGAGCCATTAAAGTCAATCTTCGTGGACCCCCCTCCCACAGCGACCTTCAAGCTGAATGCGGATGCCTCCCATATCAGTGCAACAGGTTGTGGTGGTGTTGGATGGACGATCTGTGGCTCCGAAGGATCTTTGATTCTTGCAGGCCATAAATTATGCAAAGGAAATTGGTCAATCCTAGCGCTGGAAGCAATTGCAATCAAAGAAGGTCTCAAGAATTACCTCTCCCTTTTCTCTAAGGAATCGCCCCCCCTCCATTGTTGAATACGACTCAACTCTGCTCATCAAAATCCTCAACCGGCAGGACTTAGACCTCTCCGAAGCCAAATTAGCGGGGGACGAAATTGCCGACCTAGCGAGAGGTGTGAAGATGATTTCTTTCTCCTGGTGCTCGAGAGTTTGCAACCGGGCGACCCACTTCATGGCTTCCGAAGCCACCAAATTCGCCTCGATGAGAGCCTCTTCGGAAGAATTTGGAGCGGATTCTGTCTCTCCGCATTTGTGTTTGCAGAATTCGACCTCCATCATGGAGGAAGTTGTTCTTTTTGGAAATTCTGTAATCCCTTTGGAGCTTTCCTCTGTTATTCTCGAGGAAGCCGTTTGTATTGGTGTTAGTTGATTCTTTCATGAAGCTTTTATTATCCAAAAAAAAAAACTAAATTCATCGAATACAAATTAGCAATGCTATAATCTTTATTGACTAGGTTTGTCTCCAAATGATTATATCGAGAGTACAATGCATTACAAAGTGCACTCAATCAATTTCTATATGATTAGAGGAATGGCATGTTTTCCTTGAGCAAATGAAATTGAAAATCTTTATTTCAACCTACACAAATGAATGCTCTAATTCAAAGCTTCAACTCCCAAGTATAATCGAGAAGGTTGAAGTGTTGAGTATCATCCATGTTCAATCAATGTCTAAAACCTAAATAGTAACAATTGTTTAGCTAAATATAGGGATTGAAGTATTACAAATGGAAGTTTAAAGCCTAAAACATTATTGTTATGAAAGTATTAGACCATTCTTTAATTTAAAATTAAAAAAAAAAAAAAAAAAAAAAATACATGTTATGTATGTACTCACCAAGATTAGGAAGGACAGAATACGACGTCGTAATTGATCCCGCCAGCCCCAGGACACGTAAATGTGCTGGCTTCGTCATCCATAGGGTAACTGTAAGCATCCGGACACCTGTCTTTGAAAAACTTGGAATACTCGGTGGGCCCACATCTACCTCTCTGGCAACAATACTCATCCGTCTTGAACACCGCGCACGGGCTGTTGCAGCCGCCGGCCACCCTCAGCTCCGCCGGGCACTGCCCGTTGATGTCGCCGGCGCAACGGACGCCCCTGCTGCTGCATCCGTTGGACGTCCTCGGTCCGAATCCGATCGGAATATTGAACCCGTCGACGAGGGAGACGTCGAAGAAATCCAGATTGTTGAATTGATTGAGCGCAAATTCAACGAGAGTGTTGGGCGGCGAGCCGAAGGTTCGGCACTGAAGAACGCCGCCGCAGTCGCCGGTCTCGCAATTTCCACGGCCTGAGCTGTCGAAGGAACAATTGGTTCTGCCCCAAACGCGCCCCCCCGTGGTGCCGAAGGGTACGTTCAAGATCCACGCCTCGCCGCTGTCGAGCCGTCGGCCGCCGCCTGGTATGGCGGCGGGCCAGAGTGTGAAGGAGCAGTTGTTGAGCAAAGTGAAAGTGGCACCGTCGGATTCATCGCGATTGCAGCGGCCGGAGAAAGTACCTTGGATTGCCTGTGAACCGAAGGGCAGAAGCGATTCGTCAAAATCAGGGGCGATTAGGGTTTGAGGTTGGACCAATTGATTGGTGAAAGTGAAATTGATGAGAAGATAAGAGAAAAGGAGATGTTTGTAGCACAGAAACGACATCGGTTTGGTGGGATTTGGAAAGGAAGAAATTCGGATCTGGAAATTGCTATCAATGAACATACTCTAATCCAGAAACTCAAGTCCATATCTTATTTATTATAAGTCAAAGTTTCAATCCCCACCATTACATTCACATTTGTGCTTAGAATCCCATACCTTGCACATTAGAGCCCAATTCAGGGAGACATTTACAAAATTTAACTTCATTTTAACCCACTGCAACAGCTGAATAAATCAGTGTCTTTCAATTTACTGCAATATTCAATGGAAGAACTACTGTTGTGATTCTTGCAATTGGGGCAATTTTAAAACTCTGTTTTTCTTCTTCAAAGAAAGACAGGAGTTGACATCTACTGTTTCCATGTTGACTTTCTTATTTTCCAAATTTTTTGATACCAGGAAGATTTCCTCTGCATTTGTAGGGGCCCTTAATGCTGAGAAACTTCAATTGGGAGAGAGTTCAAATCTATTATTTCCATGCTCACATGTATTAAACTAGCTGATGCTACAAGCTGTGGAGTCTGAGATCTCTTGCTGCTTTAATTTTAGGCTTATGATGTTGGGTCATTTGTTATTAGGTCTGGTCCTTTGCTGGCTCTCTTGATGCTGTTGTTGTTTTATTTTATATCTCTTAGTTTTCAACTAGCTTCTACACATCTCGACTAATCTAACAGAAAAACGGCTTGATTCTACTCCTCATCCTCGCAAGAAAGCTTGAATGTATTCTATATTTCTCCTTTGCCCTCCAAAGTCTCTTAGAGGTAGACTATAAATGTTGACGCTCCCTCCACTTCCAATCTGCCCGTGGTAACCGTTTTGAAAGAGTCCTCGACTCTAAAGGATACTTCGCCAAGCCATAGAGGGATTGAATCCAAGCTAAGCTTTTAGGAAATTTCTAGTCTTGAAGTATCTCTTTTGTAGCACCTGGAAGAGAAGGTAAATAATCTCCCACTTTGTTTGGCGAACATTGCTTGATTTAAAATGGATCGATTCCTAAAACAAAATCCTCTTAAAAACCTTTTAGCGAAGAAGGTTTCAATGTGATTAATTGACTTTTAGTGGCCACAAAAATATAAGATTTCATTGTGTTTAGAATATAAGGTAACGTTATAAGAGTCATACTCAAATATTTAATATGATTTTTCTTAAAGCACCAAAGGTGTCGTGGTGTAGTTGGTTATCACGTCAGTCTAACACACTGAAGGTCTCCGGTTCGAGTCCGGGCGACGCCATTTCTCAATTTGTTCGTTATTTTTTATAAAAATATCTACTTATGGTGTAAAATCCACTTGGTGTTCTTTGGAATATTAATTTATGGTGGGTTTTATATTGGCCCTTTTCAAATATTTTTGAAATGTAAATGTTTTTTAAATTAGATTAGGTTGGAATAAATCTTGAACCTTCGACATATTAGTTATTATTACTATTATTTAAATTATTTGGATAGAGAATCAAACCATCAACTCTTGAGATGGTAATTATTGTCTTATCCATCAAACTATGCTCAAATTAGTATATTAGACTTGTATAGTTGACTGATGGTAAGGAGCCATCAATGTTAATGGTGGAATTTCTCTCTATTCTACTTTCTTGTGTGAGTAATAATGAGTATACTTTCTGTAGAGAGGGAGCATCATCTTTTTCGGTAATCACTAATACGATGGAGTCATATTCTGTTCCCAGACCAGCAAGAATGTACATTACATGGTCATCTTTAGAAATCTTCTTTCCAACGACATCCAAAGAATCGACAAGATTCTTTACTTTTGGAAACTACTCCTTCAGACTGAGATTACCTTTCTTCAATGTTTCAAGTTAGGATTTAAGTTGCATAACACGAGAAAGATTCGTGGCCGAAAAGCGAGCGTTTAGAATCTTCCAGATATCCCGAACGGTTTCACAATCAAGAACTTAAGAGAGAACCCCGTTTGTCATGGAGCCAAGAAACCAAGAGGTAATTAGGTTATCCTATCGAACCCAAGCTTCATAATCAGGGGGATTTCACAAATTTCGGGGGAATTTCTGCGTCTTCATCAATAAATCGCCCAAGACCGTGTCCCCGAAGAACTGCTTGAACCTGTATCTTCCAATAGAGGAAATTTTCTTCATCCAATTTGACGGTATTCGTCTTGCTTCCAGGGTTGATGGGTTTTAGAATTTGAGGAGTAAGAGTTTCGGAAGAGATATTTGCAGCAGATGAGGAGTCCATGATCAATGTGCGGGAAAAAAAAATTCTCGTCGATAGATTGTAGGCTCTGATACCATTTTACAAAACAGAAATACTAGAAAACTCAGGGGAATGACCAGTAACAAAGAGTCAATCTTATTCATTCTGATCAAAGCAGAAAACCTATATTTATAGACTTCTGAAATGTAACTATATATAACAGTACAATCGAAACACATAAACTGATTAACAACTATCAGTTGTACAATAATCAATATACCACTTAATGGACTCTCTTAACATATTAGACTTTATAGTCCAATATGTTCAGAAATTTTATTGTGTTCTCAGTAAATCTATCTTTTATGTTCTTAATAAATCAAGAAAAGAATTATTCAAACCTAAAGAATTTTTATAATATCTAAAAAACAAGACACAATGTCACCTTGTGAAGCACTTCTTGCCTACTATGTATTCTTCCTCGTACTGCTGGGTTTGGGAATCGCTCGAACTAAAGTATTCTACCAATGAACATTGTTCATTTGAAATTGGAAATACAAAGCCTCATTCGATAACTATTTGATTTTTTAAAATTACGTTTGTTTTCTCCCAATTTTCTTACTATGGTTTTCATCTTTATTAAGAACACATTTGCATTCCTAGGCAAACTCTACTTTTTTTTTTTTCAAAACTTGATTGGTTTTTGAGAACATAGGAAGAAGATAGATAACAAAACAAAGAAACTTATAGATGGAAGTAGTGTTTGTAAGTTTAATTTTAAAAAACAAAGAACCAAAGGGTTATCAAACGGCGTCCAAAAGATTTGTGTGGAATGGTTAAAAATAAATGATGATAACATGTTCCAAGGAACTAAACTCATCCAAAACAAACTAGTTGTTAATGCTGCTAGGTTTCCTCCTAGATGGGTTCTGAGTACAATGAATTATGAATCTTAAGGTGCAATGCTTGGTCAACAAACCCCTATAAGATTTGAAGAATTACTTGAGGTAAATGAGTTTCCAATATAATTATGGTTCAATTAAAAGAGAATTGAAAATCTTTATTTCACCTGCACTAATGAATGCTCTAGTTTCAAGCTTTAAAGCCTAGACTCAATCAAGAAGGTCGATGTAATAACCATTGTGATTGTGGACCTCAAAACTTTTACCGTCAATACTGTCGCCACGTGCCTGTGACGCGGAGCGGCTGACGTCCTCGAAAATGGGTAAAATAACAGGAGTCGCCACCAATCTTTTTTATGGTGTGATTGGACACCAAAATACAATAAAATTATCATTTTAAGAAAAATAATAAAAAACGGTCTGCGAAAACTAGATTTGGGTTCGGGAGTTGTTTGTGTATGGGGAAGGTGTTAGCACCCCATAACACCCGTTAAAAAAACGGTGGCCAGAATTTGATCTTGAATTGAAAATAATTTGGAAGAAAGATATTATTTAGGAAAAATGATATTTTTTTAAAAAAAACAATGTCTTATTTTACCCCTCATTACTTCAATATTTAAAGTAATGATCCCATAAAATAAGTGAAATTTTATTCATTGCTTTTGCTACATTAGAATTAAAATTCTTCACCTCGAGAATGTGAGAGAATTTTATCATTTCTCAATTCCGTCATAGGATTACATTTCTCAAGAGAGATTTTTTTTTAAACATTTTTTTAATTAAATTCATTTTTTCTTGGGATCAAAATCTCGGACTCCCAAAGATTAAGATCCCCCACCTTAAGAATTCTAAAAAAACAGACTCCCAAATATTTCTAGATTTCATCATAGGATTTTTTTTTTAAGGGAAAACGATCTTAAAAATCAATTTTAAAAGAAAAGTTATAAAAACCTTTTAGAATAACATTTTTAGAGATAAAACTTTATAAGCTCAAAAAGAGAAAAAATGTTAGGAAATTAGAAAATAAGTTTGGAAATAAGTTTAAAATAAAAAAATATATTTTTTTTTTTTAAAAAAGGAATTTTGAATGCATTTAACAAAAATATACATACCAACATGCAACATTTATATACAAGCATAAAATTGTAATTATGATATAAGTAAATTGACATAATAATTAATACAATAAATAAACAATTAATAGCATATTCAATTATGTTAGAAATTTTATAAAAAAAAACATATTGGAATCGATCTCGGATTTCCAAAGAATCGACTCCTCACCCCGGGAAAACTAGAAAATCGGACTCCTAAATATTTCTAGATTCTGTCGTCGGATATTTTTAATAAAAGAGAGATATGGACTAAAGGTTAAAATGTAAGGGTTGAAATCCCTTTTGGGAGCGGAAGCAAACAAGACCTTTCTCGAATTAAATTTTAATTATAGAAAAACCGGTACGTTGGCAAATCAAAATTAGAAACAATTTCTAAATTAAACTAGATTAAGCATGCTAAAACTGATTCAAGATCAAGAGCACTTACTTGGATTTTCGAAGAATACAGCACGATGCTCCAAGATTCTCGTTCTTGATCGTTCTTGATGGACACCACCACGCAAGAACACCCGCTATTCTCTTGGGATATCTGAGATTGGCTTGTGGGAACTCAAAATTCGTCTTGGAAGGGAAAAATTCCAGCAAAGGAATTACTGGAATTTTTAGAGAGAAAGAGAGAAAAAAACTCAGAGCTTTTTCTTTCTCTGTTTTGCGTGAAGTTGAGAGAATGAGAGATGTGTTCTGGGTTACCCCTCTCCACTTCACGATAAGTGGGGAGGGAGTTAAAAACCCTACAAGATCTCAACCATTGGATCTAAGCCAAATGATCTGTGGCAAGAGATCGGTGTATGTCATGAGATTAAATTAAATCAATCTCCAATTACTCTTAAGCACCTTGTTGATTTGGTGCATTTGACTGATTTTGTCCATCTGGCTGAGGACTTTGAGTAGTTCACCAATTTAATGTCGGTGATGAAATGTGGCCAATAAATCTTGGCCCCAAAATAATCTCATTCACATCTTCTTCTTCCATGCCTTTTAGGGTGGTGGCTTCTACATTTTCATGCCCATTTTTAACTCTTCGTTTTTAATTCTTTCTCTGATTAATGCCAGAGAAGTTCGTTGAGGCATTTCCAATCATCTTGCCATAATACGAAGCTCTTTGAATGCTTATGAGCATTGCTGATATTTCTTTATCTGCCAATGAGGGTTGCACTTGGGCCGCTCATTTTCTCTCCATCTTTGAGCATATTCCTTCAAAGTTTCAATGCCTTCTTTTTCGATGCGATGAAGATTTGAGCATTCTGGCACCATATATCAATATTGTATTCATATGGCTTCTTGAATGCATCTGCCAAGTCCTTCTATCCGTAAACTTTGAGCAATCCAACTCTTCTGACAATACATGCTAAGGTAGCTTTTCAAACAGGTGGTCTCATTAAACTTGTCACTTGACATTTTGAACTTGAGCGGTAATATGACGTCTAAGGCTAAACACAGATGTGTTATATCCATATCCTTATAGACATTAGCACCTTTTATTGTGCATAGTCTCTCTTCTGGAAACCCTAATCTTCATTTACTGCTTGAATCATCAGAAATTTCCTTGTCAAACTCCATGTCTGGGGTGAACACTGAGTCATTGATCTGCAATTTGCTAACCGCAAGTGTACGGGTCAAGTAATAATATAGTGATTTTGCAATCGAATGTCGTCCTCTGGATTGGTGTCTAGCCAAATTTTAATTATCAAAGATACTTTTGACCAATTTTATTTAGGGAATCAAATTGAATGAGAATATGAATTAATCAAATACAAAACTAAAGTAAAAAAGTGACAATCTAATGGGAAAAATTGGTCTTAGGGATTTGATTTCACCAATTGGAGTTATGGATTAATAAACGAATTAACAAATACTATGATTCATAAATCTTGGCAACAAAAATCACACATATCTCTCCCGAGCATACATGATTCTCCCATATGCAATTGAACCCGATATCCCTATCTAAATCCAATAAACATACAAGGCAATAAGGCTAACCTTTATAACAATTTCTAGAATTAACCTTAATCTCCCGATTTTTAGCTAAATTCTAGTTATGCATACGGAATACTAATTTAAATCCTCTCTCCCGAGTTAGATTCAAATGTAAACATCAATCAATTTATGGCCAGTAAATCGAAAGCATTAAGGATACAACATATGCATAAAATGAAATCAATAGCATAAAATCATTAAATCAATCCATAACGTACCCAACGGCTACATCAATCCCTAAGAATTAAAGCCTAGCTACTCATACACAACGTTACAATATAGCGAGAGTCTAAAATAGCCATCAAAACTAACTAAAGGAAGGAAAAAGAGAAATAGACTCGTTGTAGGCCAAGACCGAACGTCCCCGTCACGATCCCCACGAACAATGGGTTGATTTCCAACTCGTCCCCTTTGCTTTAGCTCAAGAATCCCTCAATTCTGTCCTATTGTCGGCTCCAAAAGTCCCCAAATCGAAGTCCCTTCAAACCTAGCCGAAAAGAAGCTTATATAGCAGATTTTTCGTCTTAGCGTCGAGACGCTGCCTTCAAAACGCGCGTTTCAGTAAGCGAAATAACACAGCGTCGGGACGCTAAGGTCGCAGCGTCTCGACGCTTTGACCTTTACACGCCTAATCAGATATGGAATGTGAGCGTCGAGACGCTCAAGAGCTAGCGTCTCGACGCTAGCCTGCTGTTGACTGAAATTTGACTTTTTTCCTCTTTTACTCTTTTCATTCCTTTGCATCTTTTCACGTCCCGAGCACCCGATTAACTCTAATATTGCATTATAGCTCCAATCAACCATTTCCTACAAAATAAACAATAAAGCACAATAAAATGGCCCAAACATCATAAAAGACTAGCTAAATTAAATAAGTAAAAGTAGCTAGCTATGCTCGCTATCAGTCATCCACATGACTCCCTCGATGAAGGGCTTGATTAGGAGCTTGCATCGAAAATGATGCAAGGTACGACGTCATCCCTTCCAAATGTCGATTGGATAACTTCTAAGGGGTATAAATCCAAAAAGGTAGGTGGGGAGATCATCTGATACTTGGCTTTGTCCCATTTCTGTTACAGTGCCCCTACCACTTCTGTTTCTTGCCTTCAAGAGAGTAACTTGGAATCCTTGTCATCTGCTCTTTTAACTCTTCTACATCTTGTTGATCGACTGCTTTACTTGGCTATTAAACTAATTATCCATGATCCTAACCTTCCCTCTAGTCCAATATTGATGATGAAGTGGAGATCTTTGAGCTATTTTGCTTAACCTCAACTCTTTTAATTCTTTTTAGAGCAAGAGAAGGATGAAACTAGTCTAATTTCTTATTACTAGCATGAAGTGTATGCATGAAAGGTTTCAAAACCAAAGACTCATAATACAAATGCAAACTTTTATAAAAGCATAATATGATGTTTATTGAGATTTTAAGAGGAAAATGCTAAACATAACGACTAATGACTAAGATCTGAATGCTTATAAACAGTAGGATCATGCATGGTGATAAAATGACTCTCCATGCTTCGTCATTAACATGCAAAGTTTAATGAAGTGATTTTAATGCATGCATAATTTGTTGTTTTACACATATTTCACATGCAAATTTTGTATAAAAGCCTTATGAATATTTACTAAAATTTTAAGAGGAAAAAATTAAACACAATGCCCAATGATTAGAACCCTAATGGCAAAACACAAGCAAATGAATGCTTTATATACCATAGGATTATGCATGATATTAAGATGATTATATTTTTAATGCTAATGTCATGCACGTGCAAACTTTAATGCATTTGTTATTTTACATATAATGCACGTGCAAAATTTAAGGAAAAGAAAATGTCTAACATGGATATTTATTGAGATTTTAAAAGGAAAAATGTTAAACACAATGATGAGTTATGATTAAAAAGCCTAATGGTGATGTAAAGCAAACAAATGAATCCTTAATAAACATTAGGATTGTGCATGATAATGAATTGACTCACAATGCTATGACCTTAATTGAAATTTATAAAGGGAAAAAAGGTTAAAAATGTTCACACAAAATGCAAATGCAAGCTTTTATAGAAGCCTAATACGGATGTTTATTGAAATTTATAAAGGGAAAAAAGGTTAAGCACAATGTCAAATGATTAACCCTAATAAGCAAATGATTGCTTATAATTTTTCTGGATGAATGCTTATAAACATTATGATTATGCATTATAATAAATTGATTCTCAATGCAATTTCAGATGTTTATTTCAATCACAATGAAATCATTATGAAAGTTTAATAAGAATATGCAATGGGATTTTTTAAAGGAAATGGTTAAACATAATGGTGCATGACTAATGCCTAATAGTAACATGATAAACAAATGAGTAAGCTAAACCTAGGATGATGCATGATAATGAAGTGACTCTCGGTGCTAGATCATGTATATGCAAATGAGAGGACATGTAGATGAAATAAGTAATTAGAAAAAAAAAACCCAAAGAAGATAAAAAAATAGAGCAAAAATAATCGTGGAATAATAAGATACATAAGCATACAGACTCTAAATTAGTGTGGTTAATTCTAAGGTCCTAAATGACAAATGTTCTCAAATTGGTCACAAAACCGAATATGACAAAATGACCAACTTGAGTGAAGATTTTTTGTGTGCCTACACGGAAGCATAAGCTTCTCGAAGGTCAACACTACTTCGTCCTCGATTCTAGTCTTATTGGGAATAGCCCGGGTACGAGGTTTGTGATTAGTGTGTGAAATAAATGATAAAAATAAAGCAATAAAAGCTAATAAAATAATCAATATATAAAGGCTTCAAGCAAGTGAAGTTGGTTCTAAGATCCTAATGAAAAAGGCCCCCAAAAATGATCAATAAATCTTACAAGATCACATGACCACATTGAGTGAGGATTTTTCGTGTGCCTACACGGAAGCATAAGCTTCTCGAAGGTCGACACTACTACATCCTCAAATCTAAACCTAATAGGAAAGCCCGGGCAGGAGGCTTGTGAAGGTGTGTGAAGTAATAAAGTAACCCAAGCAACATATATAACAAGAACAATAATAATAAAGAAAAACAATTCAAGATAAGAAAAATGGACAAACTCTCGAGGTGGAACCTCACATCCCCAGTGGAGTCGCCAAGCTGTCACCACGTGCCTGTGACGCGGAGCGACCGACGTCCTCAAAAAGGGGTAAAATAACAGGAGTCGCCACCAATTTTTTTTTATGGTGTGATTGGACACCAAAATACAATAAAATTATCATTTTAAGAAAAATAATAAAAAACGGTCTGCGAAAACTAGATTTGGGTTCGGGAGTTGTTCGTGTATGGGGAAGGTGTTAGCACCCCATAACACCCGTTAAAAAAACGATGGCCAGAATTTTATCTTGAATTGAAAATAATTTGGAAGAAAGATATTATTTAGGAAAAATGATATTTAAAAAAAAAAACAATGTCTTATTTTACCCCTCATTACTTCAATATTTAAAGTAATGATCCCATAAAATAAGTGAAATTTTATTCATTGATTTTTCTATATTAGAATTAAAATTCTTCACCTCGAGAATGTGAGAGAATTTTACCATTTCTCAATTCCATCATAGGATTGCATTTCTCAAGAGAAAGATTTTTTTTTAAAACATTTTTTTTAATTAAATTCATTTATTCTTGGGATCAAAATCTCGGACTCCCAAAGATTAAGATCCCTCACCTTAAGAATTCTGGAAAATCGGACTCCCAAATATTTCTAGATTCCATCCTAGAGTTTTTTCTAGGGAAAACGGTCTTAAAAATCAATTTTAAAAAAAAGTTATAAAAACCTTTTAGAATAACATTTTTAGAAATAAAACTTTATAAGCTCAAAAAGAGAAAAAAATGTTAGGAAATTAGAAAATAAGTTTGGAAATAAGTTTAAAATAAAAAAAAAATATATTTTTTTTTAAAAAAGGAATTTTGAATGCATTTAACAAAAATATACATACCAACATGCAACATTTATATACAAGCATAAAATTGTAATTATGATATAAGTAAATTGACATAATAATGAATACAATAAATAAACAATTGCATATTCAATTATGTTAGAAAATTTATAAAAAAAAAAAACATATTGGAATCGATCTCGGACTTCCAAATAATCGACTCCTCACCTCGGGAAAACTAGAAAATCGGACTCCCAAATATTTCTAGATTCCATCAGATATTTTTAATAAAAGAGAGATATGGACTAAAGGTTAAAATCACATTAACAAACAACAAATATATACATCAAATTACTAACATGGTAAGTAAAATAATAACTCAAATTTAACCACATGATTATAATAAAAAGATAATAATGAAGTGTAAAGCTCAATTAATAGTCACACAAGTAAAAATAAAAAGATTAAATTATTAACCTAGGTGAAATAAAGTAAGTAAACAAAAAGAAAAAAAAAACAAAAGGAAACATATTAAAAAAGAAAGAAACTGAAACCTGCAGTAAGAAAAAAAAAATAAAATTTAAAAAAATTTAAAAAAACCTCCAACTAAGCTCTACATGGCTTACACAATGTAATGCATGGCTTATGTGCTGTTTTTTTGGACTAAAACTCACTAGTACTCTTATTTTTGTATGGATTGAAAGAGTATGGATGTTGTGGCTGATTGAACTCTCTCTCTATATAGGTTTTTTTTGGCTGAATGTGGTTGAGATTCCTCTCTAGGTTTTTTGGTTGTAGCTATAGAATGTGGCTCTCTCTAGGGTTTTTTTTTTTGGCTGATTCCTTTTCTAGGTTTTTTTGTGTGTGGCTGAATGTGTGTCCCTCTCTCCCTAAAAATTAAGGGTTTATAAAAGCTCAAACCATTTCCATTTTTGGTGTATGAAATTTGGTTATCTTTTCAAATTTGAAATCTATGCCAAGAAAAGAAGCTAACACCAAAAAGCATTAGACATTTTACCAACAAACCCAAGATTTCAAAATTATGCCCTTTTGGGGGTTTTCTAAATTTTATTCCAACTAAACTAGCAAATATGAAGTTTTAAAATTTTAATGGAGATTAAAAACAATCAATTAAAATCAAACCAATTTGGCAAACATAATTATACATTTTAATGATTAAATTAACAAATAATTTAATAAGCCGGACAAAAATAGGTGGCTACAAATACAATAATGGTTAAATTCAATAAACCTTTAAGAGGAAAATTGTAACAATTTTTATAACTAAAGATATGTATATTCAAGTTTAAGTTCTAAAATGTTATCAAATTTAGGAAAAAAATTATTTTTGACACTAAACTTAGTAGATTGTATCAATTTTAACCATAAACTTTCAATTTCATCCAATTGAACTCTAAATTTAGCATATTGTTTCAATTTTAACCCCAAAACTTGCACAAGTGTTGCAGTGTAGGTCTTTGGTTAATTTTTCATTTGAATCACCATTAAACACATGTGATTGACAAATTTCCTCCTTTTTTATAAAAAAAGAAAAAGAAAAGAAATTCACATTACATCTAGTTTTTGGTAAGAAATTAGTTTGAAAAACTCTTTATTTTAAGAAATCAAACACTCCAAACTTACTCTCCTACATTTGCATATGTTTAATGGTCGTTTGCATAGATGACAAATTGGACCAAATTAATAGCAAATATGACATACTTGTAAATTCATTGCATATATAGCACAATTAGTTGTAAAAGACCAAAAAGTCCATCTAAGTTCATTCAACCTGAATATTTTTGCCTATCAATTGACTATTTTTAGCCAGTAAGTCCTAATCCCTCGTTCTCGTTTCTCCATTTCAGTTGAGAAAATTCGTGGATGTTTTTTTTTTTAAAAAAAAAATAAGCTCTAATCAACTCATCTTGTTTCTCGACTGATTTGTGTTGATTTATGTTTTTTCAACATATATGATAGACTCATATAATTGGATTTTTTTTTTTAATTGGAGATAGACTCCCGTTATTGAGATTTATGTTGATTTATGTTTTTTCAACATCTGATAATTGGAGTTTTTGTTTTTAATTTTATTAGAGACAAGCTCCAATTATTGGAATCTATTAGTGACAGTCACTTATAGATTGTTGACTTCAACAAACTTTGTTTTATAGTCAATTCAAAATGCTGTAATCGTTTTTAGAATTTTTTTAATTTTCATTAGACTTCAATTATTCAATCATTGATAGACTCCATAATTTGCAAAACAAATTGAAGTTAATGTCCCAAGACTAGTTCATTGGAAATCACAAAATCTTGATGATTGGAATTAAAATATGAACGAGAAGATATTCTTGGCGAATGATGTAAGTTACTTTTATACTTTTCGTTTAATTTTCAATTTTTTATACACGTGCAATTTCAAAAACTCAAATATTAGTGTCTATCTATCACTTATAGATTTCGATTAATCAGATTCTATTAGTGTCTATCACTAATAGACTTCAATTAATTGAATTATATCAGTGTCTATTAGTGATAGATTTTGATTAATCAAAGTCTATCAGTGATAGTCACGGATAGATTTCAATTAATTGAAATTTATTAGCGAAAGACACTGGTAGACTCAGAATAATCGAAGTTTATCCGTAAAGATTGATATATTCTAATTAATCAGAGTCTATCAGTGATATACTCTGATAGATTGTGTCATATTTGTCATTCTTTTTACATTGTGTTATATTTGCAATTATAGAAATTTTATTTGTTACCCACGACAAATTCTCCAGGTTTAATTAAAGAAAGAAAAAAAAACTCTCACCAAGTTTGTATCAACAAGAAAAAACCTCCAAAGATATGAAAAAACCAAAACTTTCTTCTAAGCCGCTAAAAAAGTAACAAAACCCATAAACAGAGTAAGGAAGAAAATGAGAGGGGAAACTCATGTACAACTTCTTAACAGTAAAAGTTTATTCAAATAAAAAATTTCTCCAATAATTTTTTTTACAAGAAATCAACTCAGGTGCAATGTGAATTAAAAAAAGAAAAATGAGAAAATAGTCAATTATTTATTTTAATGGTGGTTCAAAAAGAGAGTAACGGCAGGTTTATATTGGCAACACTTTTACAGGTTTGAAGCTAAAATTGATACAAGTTTCTAAGTTGAGGTTCAAATGGATGAAATTGAAAGTTGTATTAAAATTGATCAAACTTTAAATTTGATGAAATTTGGAGTTAAGGGTTGAAATTGATACGAAGGGAAGTTTATGGTTAAAAAAATATATATTTTGAAAGGAGGAGGAGAAAACTGGACTTTTTTTTTATTAAAATTGTAATTTTAAAATCTTTTTACAAAAATATGATTTCTGACAAACTATTTATTACAATATTGTAGTTTTTAATAGGTCGTCTCTTGAAGAGACGACCTGTACACGTGTCGCGCGCCTGGCCACGAGTTTTAAAAAAAAAAATTCTGATAGGTCGTGAGACGACCTACCACAATATTTTAATAACAGCGCAATCTATAAACGCCTGTTAGCAGGTCGTCTCTTCAAGAGACGACCTGTACGCACTTAAACCATAAACCTACCTTTGCCAAATTGGTTTCTAATAGGTGTTAAGAATCTCATGTTCCAATGTTCAAACCATGTTGAATGTATAGTTTATTTTTTTTTATCTATTCCTTTTCTTTTTATTTTATTAAATTGTCTTTTAATATTTGACTTTTATTTGTTATTTTAATAAGATTTCCTTTTTTATTTTTTAATTTGTGTAAAAAGATAAAATACTAATTATAATTTTTGTTTAAAATTCAGTACAAATATAAGTTCAATAAACATACACGAAGCTAATATGACTAATGTGTGCCACAAGACGGGCGTCGCCGATTACGAGCTGGTTGCCGACGACGAGCCCTCGGTACCTGATCATCTGGGTCCTCCTCTTCCCTGGGTTCCTCTACAAGCTCTGTAGGGTATACATATTGTGCATGCTATCCACGTCCACGTCCACGCCCGTGAGCAGATGACGATGAAGGACCAACCTCATAATCATGCCATGATGGTGGAATAGTCATCACTGGAGTGGACGGACCAGCACCATTCTGCGTCTGAGTAAAAGGAGGCATGTCTTCAACATTGTGGTGAAATTCTTCTGGTACAACTGGTGGGAAATGCTCCTGGACTGGAATATGCTCATGTACTGTAATATGAGGCTATACTGGAACATCCTCATATACTGGAATATAAGGTTGTACTGGAATATTCTCCTGTACCGGAACATCCTCTTGTACTGGAACATCCTCTTCTTGGGCCCGAGCACCTCTTCTACGCCTAGGTCCATGAGGAGGTGCAATAGGTATGTTGTACATATAATGGAGCTGCTCCATATTGGCATCACCACTGTTGCACAAATTTAAGATCTGCATATCCTCAGAGAGATCACGGATGCGTCTGAAGCATGACCTCTTCATATAGTAATATAACTTAGAGAATATTTAATATTGATTAGATAATATTTAATATAAATTAAGAAAACTTGAAATTGAAAACGTACCGCTTGACCATACGAGGCTCCCTCGCGAGTGATGAATCGTCTAGTAATATTCTCATACCAGTCCATGTAGTCGGGAGCCATATCTCCATCAGCATCTATTGGAGAACTTGCTGCAATGTAATTTGCATGCGAATGCCATCGAACTAAATAATGTCCAAGATGGATGGACCAATCTGCATGACGAAGATCGATGGTATGCAGTCTTGGCTCCGTGTTGCACACTTCTGGTATAATTTGTTTCATGCCAAATTGTCGAATCACTCTATTAGGCAGGTGCCACTCAACAATGTGGAAACATATGAGTGGACTTACTGTTCGCCATATGTCCTCACCATTGCTACAGTAAGGAGGTAAAGTGGCCATGACATGGTTGTATGGTTCCCATATCATCTAAAACACAACAACATAAAAAGTGAGGTACGAGTAAAAGTAATAAAAATATAATAAAATCTCAAATACTAAGTACGTACCAGATCAGGTTTTAAAAGGTCAAACATGTATCTATACTGGATCAATACATGTGTAGCTGATCCAGTCACACAAAATTGGTCTCTCCACCTATATTCAACGTTAAATTAATTTTTAATTCAATTATATCGATAAAATAAAACAGGAGTTCAAATTGTAATCAATCAACATACCGAGCACCGCATGGTCGACCAACCAATTCATGATCATTGATGTGGCGACGTTGAGGAGCCATTGTTGGGAATCGTTCCCAACCCCAAAGCTGAAGGAGAATCAAGGGTCCCGCGATCTCGCAAGCATCTAATCGACTGGCCTTGCATAGTTGTCTATACAACCATGCTAAGCACGCTCTACCCCAAGAATATCGTCCTGCAACCTCGAGGTTTTCTAACAATGGCAGGAACATTAAATATACCTTGTCTCCAGTTTTATTAGCGAATAAGCTCCCACCCATCAACTGCAAGATGTATGCCCGAGCATACCTCTCCACTGCTATATCATCAGCATTGTCATCCAATCTTGGAAATTGAGCTGCTAACCAAGGTCAACTTAATCTGGATCCTTTAATTTCGTTAAGTCTAGGAGTGACACCAAGTAACCTAAAACACATCTCTCTGCAGTTATGTTTTATGGATCCAGTGACTGGCTCGCCATCCACTGGTAACCCGAGTAACACTGCGACATCCTGTAGTGTAACAGTCGTCTCCCCACCAGGCACATGAAATGTATGTGTCTCTGGTCTCCATCTCTCGACAAGAGCTATGATGAAGTGCCAGTCCAACTGAATAAACCCTAATCTAGCCACGCCATAGAAGCCCGAAGCACGAAGTGCTGGCACTATACGACGATGTAGTGGGATGGCGCGCTGTACAACTGCCTCCCGACGTCGACAATGTAGCTCTCCTACATTACGATCGTTCCAAACTCGTTCTGATCGGTGGAGTTGTTGATCGTATAAAACAGATGCATCAATAGGTCCTGGGTTTGGATCCATTATCTGAAAACAATGCAATTAAGTTATTCAATTAGTTTGTTTTACAATGATGATAACAATTACATCTTCAAAATTAAATTATTAAATAAGAGAAACAAAAAATATATAAAAAAAATATATAGTTTTCTACCTTAAATAGGAGAAACAAAAAATATAAAAAAATTTATAGTTTCATCTTTAGATAGGACAAACATAGAAGAACAACAAAAAACATGAAGATAATATGTCATTGATTAAACATAATATTGCAACTAAATTCATTTCAACTAACACATTACAACCAAATGAAAAATAAAAAAACATGAAAAACAATCACAATGGTGCATCCCTTTGTCTCGAAGGACATCTCCTACGATTGTGACCTAGCTGATTACATAATCCACATTGTTGTTGAGTTGTCGGTTCCCTCCAGTCCATCTCATTATGAATGCGTGAACTTTTTGGTCTACCAGGTTCTCTCAACAACCTTCTATCAGCATGAAGGGTAGGAATGTTCGAAGGGGCTATCCAGTAGTCTTCATGAGGAATCGGTTGAAATTGAGGAGAATAGCATTCCTCATATGTCGAAAGCTTGTAGGTCTCCTCAATGTAATCTTCATAATTCATGTTGACGCGTGAGCAAACTGCCATGAAATGTGAACATGGAATTCCAAAAGTTTGCCATTTGTGACATGAACAGTAACGTTCATTTGGAGTTAATCTCAACACCTGGATATTCCCTCCTTTGGCATTATAATAGTGGATGCCTGTTTTCACATGGAACACACCAGTGGATCGATCATATGTCTCGACCACGTGTTTACTGGATCTCGATGCCCATTTAACAATTTTATCATGAGCGTACCTGATACAGTAAGTGACATAAGCATGCATGCAAAGAAAGTAAATGGACTACTAAGAAGTTAAACTTAGATTACCGAGTATATTTCTCTCGTCGTGCCAAAGCTTTTCTGGTTTCTTCTCTTCTTCTCTCAAAATATTGCACACATCTGTAGAAAGTCAATTGAGCGAGTGCAGTGACAGGCAACATACGACCTCCTTTTAGAACTCCATTGATGCACTCTGCTAGATTGGTGGTCATCCACCCATACCTAATGCCTCCATCGTGTGCTTGGGTCCATTTTTCAATACCAATATTGTTGAAAAAATTCATACAACTGCCATTCATCATTTTAATATCCTCTTCAACAATCTTGTTGTACTTTCGAATTTGGTACTGACACCCAACACGATAAACCAGATTTTTCAATCGTGTACACTTGTATTTTTTATTGAAATTGCTAACCAAGTGTCGTAAGCACAATCTGTGATGAAATACAAGCAGTGTCACATCTTCATTACTCATACTGTTGACTGCTGAAATTATGCCCCCATGCCGATCAGAAATTAAACATATCTGTTTATGTGAAACGATCGCTCTCAAGTGTTTCAAAAACCATCCCCATGTTTCACGACATTCCTCATCGACGATGGCAAATGCAAGTGGAAGCAAGTGGCCATTTGAGTCCACTGTGGTTGCAATAAGTAATTTCCCTCTATATTTTCCATATAGATGAGTACCATCTATTTGGATGATAGGTCGGCATTTCTTGAAAGCCTCAATACATGGACCAAATGCCCAAAACACTGAAGTAAGGATAGCATGACCTGCAAGATGTGTACTCTGTATCTTCCACTCCACACGTGTTCCAGGATTGGTATGTTTCACCATATACATCCACTTGGGCAAGAGTTTATAAGACTCATCCCAATCACCAAACACTTTAACCAAGGCTTTTCTTTTTCCTTCCCACACTCTATGGTATGGAACGTGGTATCCAAATTTTTCTTTTATCTCTGATTGTAGTTTCAACACACTGATAGAAGGTTGCTCCCTTACAGTCTCGCAAAATTCCAATGCAATCATTGTTGAATCTAGCTGCAAATGACTCTGATTCAATTCTGAGTAGAAACACGAGTGAGGATCAACATATTGAGTGATCTCCCAAAGTCCATGAGACTTCTTTTTTATGGCACGAAGTCGCCATTTGCAACCATCCTCCCACTTTATACATTTTATTGCCCAAATTGCCGGCGTTGACTCAACCACTTCATAAGGTGAGTGACACTTAATAGAAAAACGTTTCACCACATGTTGAAGAATCTCTTTGTCTTGACAAATCAAACCCTTGTACAACAAAACATTTTGAACTGGCACTGGTGCTACAATTGGGTCATGTTCTATAGTGCTATCTACTGTGTGACCATCTAGTTGGGTGAATACTACTGAAGGGATGGTATGTTCACGATCATCAAAATCCAAATCTTCAAATTCATCATCTGTTTCGGTCCTTAACTCTTTAAATGTATTATCAACAACTACATCTTCACCATCACATGGTGGTGCTACTGATTCAGGCTCGGGATCGATGCATTGGCTAGGTTCAAAACATTGGACGGGAATTTCTCCAAAATTTTGTGCATTATCTTCTATTCTTCTGACATTGACATATAAATGTACAACATTTGGGACAGGTAATGCAATTGAAAACATCAAATCCATCGCTTGATTGTTAGGGATAGATATTGGCATAAATCTAACTGATCCTAATGGTGATACTTCAGGGTGTCTATACACTATATCCAACTGATTTTCCCTAACATTTACACCCAACGATAATCCTATCATTTCAATAAATTGTTCAAAGACAACCCCACTACGAGCATTAACAGTGAAACCACCACATGCGGGTCGATCATATTCAATTCCATCTACACCATCAATCATATTACCATTCATATGCAAAACAAATCCCAAACATTTATCTTCCATTTTCTATGAAAAAAGAAAAGAATGTATAATTAGTTTTTAAAAATATACATTAATAAACTTAAACTAAAGGGAAAAATACACTTTTGGTCCCTGAGGTTTGGGTTAAGTGACACTTAGGTCCCTGAGTTTTCAAACTCAACAAAAATACCCCTGAGGTTTGAGATAAGGAGCATTTTAGTCCCTGCCGTTAATTTTTCTGTTAAATCTTAACAGTTGCTGACGTGGCACTATTATTTTAATAAAAAAAATTATTTTTAAAAAATTTTTTAAAATAAAAATAATAAAATAATAAAATATTAATATTTTTTTATTTTTTTATTCTTTTTTCTCCCTTTCTCTTTCTTCTTCTTCTTCTCTTTCTCCATATCCTTCATCTTCCTTCTTCTTCTTCCTAACTCCGACGACCGCCCGCCGCCCACAGCTGCCGCCCGCCGCTGCCCGCCGCCGGCGGTCGCCGGCGACTGTTTTTTTTTTTTTTTCTTCTTCTTCTTCTTCTTCTCTTCTTCTCTTTTCTTCCCCATTTTTCTTCTTTTCTTTAAAAAAAAAAAAAAAAATTAGGGAGGAGGGACCTCCCTCCTCCATTATGGGACTTACAAAGGATTCGACAGAAGTTAAAATTCATCAAAGCTTACCTGACAGCACCCAACGGCTCAAACATGCGCAGGGCAGTGTTCGACGAACTCCAAACTCGTAAATCTGAGCCTCACAGCCGTTGATACTCAAATCCAAGGCTATTTCAGTTAATGGGTCACTAGTCGAAAGTGATTCGAGGTCTGAAACTGAGTGGGTAACGCTATCGGAGTGGTTTTGAGTTCGATTTCTAGGTGCTTATGGCTTGGAATCACGAAAGCAACATGGGTCAAGACCAAAACTTGCCGGAATAGTAGAGGAGGAGAGGAATCGTGCGTGGCTGTGGCTATGGATGGTTCTTGCGTGTTGTTCAAAGTGGAAACACCATCAATAGGTTCTCTGGAACGTGTGGGTCGCTGCGTCACTGGCTGAGGGAAAACGAGACGTCGTCGGCGCGAAGTCGTGCAGCTCGCCGGAGAGAAAGAGAAGAACGGAAAGGGAGGGGGCTGGAGTCGCGTTCTATCACCGAGGAAGAACTCAAGGCTGTCTGTGCGCACGAGTAAGGAGGAAGAGAGAGAGAGTTGCCGCCGCTGCTGTTGGAGTTTGCTCGCCGATCGAGACCTCGCCGGAGAAGAATAACTACGAGGAGGAGGTAGCGAACTGTAGGAGAAAACTCGCGTGGGGGGAGGGGTTGACGGAAATGGAGGAGGAGGGAGGTCCCTCCTCCCTAAATTTTTTTTTTTTTAAAGAAAAGAAGAAAAATGGGGAAGAAAAGAGAAGAAGAGAAGAAAAAAAAAAAAAAAAAACAGTCGCCGGCGACCGCCGGCGGCGGGCGGCAGCTGTGGGCGGCGGGCGGTCGTCGGAGTTAGGAAGAAGAAGAAGGAAGATGAAGGATATGGAGAAAGAGAAGAAGAAGAAGAAAGAGAAAGGGAGAAAAAAGAATAAAAAAATAAAAAAAATATTAATATTTTATTATTTTATTATTTTTATTTTAAAAAATTTTTTAAAAATAATTTTTTTTATTGAAATAATAGTGCCACGTCAGCAACTGTTAAGATTTAACAGAAAAATTAACGGCAGGGACTAAAATGCTCCTTATCTCAAACCTCAGGGGTATTTTTGTTGAGTTTGAAAACTCAGGGACCTAAGTGTCACTTAACCCAAACCTCAGGGACCAAAAGTGTATTTTTCCCTAAACTAAATTACCCTTCTAATTAATACACTACCAAATATTATAAACTAAATTAAACTTTAAATAAACCTAATTATTTAACTTTTGAATTAAACTCAAGTCACCCTAAGACAATAATATAGTATGTATACATGTAAAAATAATAATAAACTAACTAAAATGTATAATACATAATTAACTATTTAATAATTTAAAACACATATTTCTTATTCTAAAAAAAAACACAAATTTCTTTAAAGAAATAATTAAAACACACTAATCCAACAATTTAACTAAAACAAACAAAAATATTCCAACAATCCAATACCACAATTTTTTTTTTAAAAAAAAAATCAACCCTCAATCAAAGTATAGATCTATACAACCCTAAAAAAATGCTAAATCATTTTATAAAAAAGATTAAAAAAAAAAAAACTTACAAATTTGATGATTTCGGATTTTGGCCTCTTGTAGAACAAAATAGGGACAAAAAATGTCTCCCTCCTATTCAAATATTGACAAAAAAAAAGAAGAAGAAAAACTTATATCAAACTTCAAATAACGATCTTCTAAAAAAAACTTCAAATAACGACAAAACCAACGTAATAACTCTTTTAAATAACATTCTAAAAAAACAAGTAATAAAATACTACCTTATCTACTTGGGTGGCTGGAAAACGGAGAGAAAATGGAGAGAAAAGCGAAGAGAAACCAGTGGGGACGGGTGAGAAGGCAGTGGGGACCGAATGGATCTGAGATTTGGGGGAAAATTTTGGGGGTAAGAGACGACCTACCATTATTTATTCTGGCGCCGCATGTGAAACACGCGGCGCCAGGTTTCGTACTTTTTTTTTTTAAATTTCAAAGGGGTCGTCTCTTCAAGAGACGACCCCCTGCCAAATCGTAACGCCGAACAACGGCGTTACAACGTTTTTATTTTATTTATTTTTTTAATGTAGGTCGTCTCTTGAGAGACGACCTACGGTAGATTTTTTTTTTAATTCGTCAGGTTTTTGGGCGTGACACGTGTACAGGTCGTCTCTTCAAGAGACGACCTATTAAAAACTACAATATTGTAATAAATAGTTTGCCAGAAATCATATTTTTGTAAAAAGTTTTTAAAATTACAATTTTAATAAAAAAAGTCCGGAGAAAACTTCCATTAGATATGAATTACATGTGAGTGAATGAGAGTGACGAATATTAGGAAGGGCAGAATACGGCGTCGTAGCCAGTACCACCAGGACACGTCAACACGTTGCTTCCATCATCGTATGGATATGTAAAAGCATGTGGGCACAAATCTTTAAAAAACCTTATACATTTGTTAGACCCACAATTCTTTGATGTAAAGCAACAGTATTGATCGGTGTTGAACACGGTGCAGGGATTGTGGCAGCCGCCGGGCGCCCTCAGCTCCTTTGGGCACTGCCGATTGATATCAGCGGCGCAACTGGCTCCTCTGCTGCATCCATAAGACGTCTTCGGACTGAATTTGATTGGAATATTATGAACCCCTCGACGAGGGAGATATCCAAGAAATCCCTTTTTGGACCCGTCGTAAATTCAGCCACAGTATTGGGCGGCACGCCGTAGCCTTGGCACTTGAGAACGCTGCCGCAGTCGCCGGTCTGAAGGTCCAAGCCTCACCACTATCGAGCTGTCGACCTCCGCCTGGTACGATAGCGGCCCAGACTGTGTAGGGGCAGGGCAGTTGTTGAGCACAGTGAAAGAGGGGCCATCGCCATCGTTACCGCCACCACCACCCCCACTGCAAATGCCGCAGCGCATGAAAGCAAACCATTGCTTGTTATGTAACTGTCTTATTTTGTCTCCCCTCGGGATGAGCTTGCGACTACTCCCGATTGTATATACCAGTATCTACATCCTGCACGTCGACAACTACCCAACAATCCCTGTATGTACCATTGTGAGTTAACAAACTCAAAATTTGTCTCCCACTAGGATGAGCTTGCAACTGCCCCCCCTGGTTGTGTATACCCGTAACTACATCCTGCCCGTCGACAACTACACAGCAATCCTTGTACGTACCATTCTGAAACCCGCTGACCATCCATAAAACATCTCTATCTTCCGAAAGGACTATATTGATTGGGTTTCTTGACCAGTTCCTGACGAGTGTTAATCAACAGATACTATTACTGTCAGACAGATTGAGGTAGTTCGCAACACATACCTTGAGTTGAGAAAGCTTAGAATCACAAGGAACCGTCACAGTTCCAGACTTGAAATCACTGTAGAGCCCCCACGACATTCCAGCCACCACCGAACAAAATTGTAATCTGTTGTACTGTCATTTTGTGTTATTGAGAAAGTTTTCAATCAAAGTATGACAGACAGTATTTTCAACGTGTTATGAAAATACTTAGATTAAGTTATATATTTGAACGAGGTTTAAACACTAATTGAGAGAGAAAAAAATCCCTTTTTACGGTTGGAGAAGGAGAAAAAAATGGGAATATAAAGAAAATCGTTTTTGACTGTTAGAATGGAGAAGAAAACGGAATCTATGGAATTTAGTTGGAGACCAAAACGGCGAGGATCCCGTGAAATTTGGAAAAAATGATCTCGGGCATGTAACGACGTTGTAAACGGCATCTGTATATACAGGTATATACCAGGGGTAAAATGGGAAAAAAACCGACTGGTCGTTCCTTGATTCGCGGTAGCCACACCCCAAAATACGAAACTGTTTTAGCCAAAAAACGCAAGGGCTTATTTTTTCTAGCTATCTACCACCATTTCCCTTTTATTAACTATTAATGAACCTGACGTGCTTCTTGGCTACTTGGAATAATCCATCCTACTTATCTTGTGTCTAACCAATTAACCCACCCGATAGTCCATCCTACTTAGCCCGCTACCCCTCATGCATAACCCGATAAAATCCTTGACTAATTCTAATTAATGAGATAGACAGTCTGATGAATCCTCTAAATTGCCCACTAATTAACTGCATTAAGAACAAAGTTCAAAATTAACTAATTAAATCATAAATTAAATCATGAATTAATTTAACCAATCAATTTCTCTATGACTCTTATGCCTTATCAACCAAGCTACGCAATTTTCTATTGTGAAAAAGTGAAGGACATGACTTGAACCAGGTGACTATCCTAAATAACTGATAGATTGCGTACATATACAAACCTACGAGTGATCAAATTGAAGGAAAGCATAAATACATAATGGTTTTAAGGAGAGATCATAGATGCATCAAAATATTCAATAAAATCCATAAACAAACCAGCAATCAGCTCAACCAAAACCTGTAACCAATCCCAAGTACATATCCAAATTCGACCAATGAAAGAATTAGCCTAACATAATTGAGCTAAACATGCTAGAAAATTAAAAAAAAAAAAATCAAACATCTAAAATAATCCTAATCCAAGATAAACCAAAGAAAAGCTAGAAAAAGGTAAAGAATACAAGAAAAGGTTCAGAATAAAAATGCAAATCTGACCTAAAAAAAACGGCTAAAAGACAAAGTTGTGCTTTTATAAGCAGAAGTCGTAGTATCGAGACGTCATAAGTGATCAGTATCTCGATGCTCACGACTGGAAAGAGAAAAACGTGTGTGCATGCCTCTAGCGTTGAGACGCTGACATAATGTCTCGATGCTTACGAATTGAAAGGAGGCACTGAAGCGGTCTTTTGGCTTGCGATAGTGTGTGGTAGCATTGAGATGCTTTGGATAGCGTCTCAACACTACCCTTTCGAGTGTACACCACTTTTTCTTCATTTTTTTTGGCGTTTTGACATTTGGGATGAGGTTTAGGCGCTATGTATTCTATCTTTTCAGCCCCTCTTCGTCTCTTAAACTCCAAATTGACTAGAAAACAAGCTAATTCATCCAAATTAACACCAAAGTGCATAATTGTCTCCTGAAGCCTCATTTGCACGAATCACTACAAAACACATAAATTATACATTAAATTAATCACAATAACTAGCTTGAATTAACAAATATAAGATAACACTAAATTGGTTCTATCATATTTTCAATTTTGTAACTGAGACAGGGGATGGAACTTTGAAATTTTTGGCTCCTTGGTAACACATTAATTTTGGAGTGCTATGTGATTAGCATAGGAGTTAGTATAAATATGCTACATGATTAAGCATAGTAGTGATTTCCATTGCAAAGTGTTTATTATTGTTATAATAATTATTATTAATTAAGATATTAAATTCTAGGTAAATGGCTCCAACATGAGCATAACTCAACTAACATAAAACATGTACTCTCAACCAAGTGGTCGGACATTCAAGTCTCTCATCCTCATATTGTTGAACTCGAAAAAGAAAAGCATACCACTCCCATCTTTGCATTTTCCACCTAAAATTGAATAATCAAAGCATCTTTGCATTTCCATTTGATGGAATAATCAAAACATGTTAAATTGAATTTCGGATGTAGATTTTATGTAAGTCTCTTTCTCGATTCATTTTCATAATATTCTTTCTACATTTTTTTTAAGAAATTTGCGACAATATGGTGTGTAAGTTAGAACGCATAGAAACAGAAGTCGGAAAACGTTGGGGGCAAAACTCTTTGTATAGGCATTAGGGGTGTAAATTGGTCGGGTCGGGTCGGTTGTACGAACGACTCGACCTGACCCGATCCCTTTTGACCCGAATCAGGTCGGGTCGGGTCGGTTTTCTTCTTCTTCTTCACACTTTTCCCCATCCCCATCCCTCATTCGAATGCTTCTCTCGCCGTCCCCCTTTTTCCTTCCATTTCAAAACCAAGCCAGAAGAGGTCGTCTGAAGCAGGGAAGCATCCACGGCGGCGATGGTGGCAGCGGGAATGGCCGATTTGGTTCAGAGAAACACAAGCACGAGCACGAACTCTCTCTCAAATCCTTCGTTCCCTTCACACTTTTTCCTCATCTCCATCTCTGTCCCCCTGTTCCCTTCTGTTTCAAAACCAAGCCAGAGGTCGGATACAGGGTCGTCTGAAGCAGAGAAGGCCCACGACAACGATGGTGGCAGCGGGAATGGTCGATTTGGTTCAGAAAAGAGCCTTGGAGATCATGATCCCACCTGAGAAACTCGAGCACAAGACGAAGACGACATGCGACATTCAAGGACGGAGACAGTGAGAAGAATCACGAACGGCCCACGACGTGGCGACGATCTGCAGAGACGGAGAGAATGGGCCACGACATGGCGACGATCTGCAGAGTCGAAGAGAAAGAGAAGGGAAAGAAACAGAGACAGAGAGAAGAATCACGAATGGAAGTGCACGGCACAAACCCCAGAAGAATCACGAACGAAAAACCCTAAAATTCTCTATTTAACACAAAGCGTGAACCGAACCGAACCGGTCGGTTCGGTTCGATTCGACCTGAATTTATTTAAGAACCGAATCAACTCGACTCGATTCGGTTCGGTTTTCCGGTTCGATTCGGTTTTTTCACCCCTAATAGGCATTTCTCTTGACTTGACAAAGTCTCTAGCAATGCATTTTCAAAAAAAAAAAAAAAAACTCTAGCAATGCATAATTTTTTTGGCTAAATTATAAAAAATACCCATGAACTATGGAACTTGTTTCAAAAATGCCCCTGAACTTTAAAAAGTTTCAAAAATACCTTTGAACTTTACAAAACTTTTCAAAAATACCCCTGCAGTTAATTTTTGGATGGGAACCGTTAAAACCATCGAAAATACCGTTGCTGAAAATCTAATCAAGCTTTTGGGATGATGTGTTGAAAGAGAAGAAAAACTCCTAGTGTATGAATACATGAAAAATAGGTAAAGCTTCTCGTTAATTTTTAGGGAAGAAGAATTTACAGGGATAAGGAAAAAAAAAAGAAGCATTATTTCTAATAAGGTTATTTTTTAAAATCTTTTGAAAGTTAAAGAGTATTAATGAAACTGAAATTTTTAATGGTTTCCATCAAAAAAATTAACGACAAAAGGTATTTTTGAAACATTTTTTAAAGTTTAGAGGTATTTTTGAAACTTTTTAAAGTTCAGAGGCATTTTTGAAACAAACCCTATAGGTTAGGGGCATTTTTTTTTTATATATATATATAATTTAGCCTAATTGTGTGTGTGTGTGTGAAGTTTACTTTTTAGCATATTGATTACAAAGTTTTATTTTTGGTTAATTTTTCGAAAATAAGATAAAGATATTTCTTAAGAATTATTCATTCAAGTAATTTCCATAAATGAAAACTAAATAATGAGTTACATTATAATTTAGACAAACATACAATCGAGGACCCATGCATGTATTGATTGTCATTCACAATATATTGTATAATCCCAACATCCTAACAACACTTTGTCTTATTCATGAACCTAAAATCTCCAAAATTATTTGCACTAGATTCCATTGTAACATTGTTGAAATCAATTAATGTCCCATTGTGCCTAGATTCTTCCACAAAAGACATTCAAAAAATTTCCTAAGAATAAATACCTCCACAACCGCATCTTTGCGACACATCTAAATATCAGTGGGTGGATCCAGAATTTTGTATTAGAGGGACACAACTTCATATAATTATAATTTTAGATGTATTAATTTTATATTCAAATTAAGTAATATCGATTAGTCTCTAAATTTTTAGGTTCATGTCTATTTGATCCTTAAGCTAAATGTGTCTAATAAAATCTTAAACTTTAAATTTCACGAAAAGTTTATGAATTTTCAATTTTGTGTCTAATATGTCCATGGTCTATTTGACATTTTTCAAAATTCATAGACTTACTAGACACAAATTGAAAGTTTAGAGCTCTATTACACAAAAGTTCAATTTTATATCTAATATATTTGTTTATTTTTAAGAAAAATAGAATACGTCAAGGATCTATTAAACATTTTAAAATCTAGAGGCCTATTACACACAAAATTTAAATTTGAGGAACCTATTGACATGTTTTAAAGATTAGGGACCAAATAGATAAAAACGTGAAATTAAAGTTGAGGGACTAAATTCGTAGTTTAACCTATGAACTAATTTTCCAAAAAAAAAAAAAATTATTGTACATGATATCGTTTTGTTTAATATATTGACTACAAAAGTGCAACTTTATATATTTCTCAAAAAAAAAAAAAAAAAAAAAAAGTGCAACTTTATATACACATAACTTTATATGAATTTCTTTTTTTTTTTTTAAATAAACTTTATATGAATTTCTTAAAAAGAAAGTATAATTGAATTATCGAAATAACTGTAAAAAACAAATGAACTTGAAATAGATGTAGATGGTAAAAGTTTTTTAAATTTATTTATATGAAATTAGTTTCTAAAAAACATTTACCAGATTTTTGAAAATGTTTACCGTAAAAAGTAAATTTTTTTTTTTTAACAATACGTGGGGAAAGGGATTCAAACCACAAATCTTATGGTTATAAGTACAATTTTATCCCAATTGAGCTAAAGTTCTGGTTGGCTATAAAAAGTATAAATCACAGTATTTAGTACTAACCAAAAAAAAAAAAATTGTAGCTAAATGGTTTTAGACTCATGACAGACAAGGGCATGCTTACAGGGACAGAAGTAGAAGCCAACAAACCAATATCATTTATTGTGTTATAGAAGCCATATTTTATATATATTTCATACCGTTTGAAATTGAGGGGGCACGTGTCCTTCTGGGCCCTTTGTGGATCTGTCCCTGTTAAATATCATTAAAACTATAAATAGACCACCACTCTTTATGTCAACCTAAATATAAAGTCAACTAGTTAAGACATTTTAACTTTGGCCAGAAAATCAAAGGTCGGAACACAAATGATTTTTTTTTAGTACATCAACATTTGAGATGGGAGGATTCAAACCTCTGACCTCTTGATCAAGGGTACATGTCAATTACCTATTATAATTGGTCAATTAATTTTTTTTTTTATACAAAATTGGTCAATTAAATGACTCATACTTTCACCACTATAAAATTATTTTTCTATCTTGAACATAGTTGAAGGATAACCTCTTCCATGGGTTGGAAGTTATCTTCATCCTCACAATCAGAAGTTTATGTTAAAAAAAGAAATTAAAAAAAAAAAAAACCATTATTATCAAGTGAAAGAAAATAATAATAGTAAAACCCATCAATTTCAATCAAACACAATGGCAAAAAACTTTAAAGAAACATGTCCACTAACAAATTGATCTAACAAAACAAGGCAAGAAAATCAAGTCAAAGCAAATGAATGGAAATGAAGAACTTAACCTCTTTCAATAAAAATCAAGATCCATCATGTACACTAGAAAGCCTAATTCTTATCAATTTTCATACCCAACCTCTATAATATGCAAGGATGATCAGTTTAGCCATCCAACTTTTAGGATGTGTTTGGTTTAACTTTTCAAGTGTTTAATTTTGAAAAAAAAAATATTTTGAAAAAATTTATAGTGTTTGACAACCACTAAAAATGACTTATTAGAAAATGAGATTGATAAATAAACTATTTTGAGAAAAATATTTGAAACCAACTTTTTAAAAAAGTTTTTGGGTATAAGGAAATGCAACCAAACATATGATATGAGTGTTTTAAATTATAAACCATTTTTATACAAAAGGTTTATAATTTAAACACTCATATGTTTGGTTGCATTTCCTCACAAATGTTTTTATACACAAGTTATTGTTTACTTAAGAAGTCTTTTTTAAAAAGTTGGCTTCAAGTGTTTCCCTCAAAATGGTTTATTTATCAATCTCATTTTCTAATAAGTCATTTTTAGTGGTTGCCAAACACTAGAAATTTTTTCAAAATGATTTATTTTCAAAATTAAACACTTGAAAAGTTAAACCAAACACACCCTTAGAATGGTATCAATAATCTAAACTTTAAAAACTATCTTAGGTCCTATTCGATAATAATTTGGTTTTTGAAAATTGAACTTTTTTTTTTAGTACATCAATATTTGGAGTACATGTCAATTACCGCTGAGCTAAACTTATAAACACTATGATTTCATCTATAAATTTCTTTGCTTTATTATCTATATTTTTTCGATATTTCAAAAATCAGTATAAGTTTTGAAAACCAAAAGACTAGATTTCAAAATTTAGGTCCTGTTTGACAACCATTTGGTTTTTGGTTTTTTTAAAATTAAGCTTATAAACACTATTTCTACCTCCAGATTTCTAGATTTTGTTATCTACTTTCATCCTATATTTTCAAAAACCAAGTCAAATTTTGAAAAAAAAAAGTAGTTTTCAAAAACTTGTTTTTGTTTTTAGAATTTAGCTAGGAATTCAAATGGATCCTTAACAAAGATGAAAGCATTTGTAGAGAATTTGGAGAAAACAAGCATAATTTTCAAAAACCAAATGATCATTATCAAACTAGCCTTAATTTTTGTTTTTTAAACGTGGCTACTAATTTAAATGTTTTCTTGATAGGGATGAAAATTATGGTAAGGAAATTGAAGAAAACAAGTATAATTTTAAAAAAAACAAAAAACCAAAAATCAAATGATTGTTAAATGAGGTATAAACTTTCAATTTTAATTATAATAGCAACTTTAAATGTCTCAAATAGGTCTCTAAGCTTTTAATTTTGTATTGTTGGTCAATAACCTATTCGATTTTTTTATTAAAAAACCATTGGCTTATTAAACACAATATTGAAAGATTAGAGATCTATTAGATATAAAATTAGATTGGTGTTTTTTCTTAAAAAAATTCAAATAGGTCATGACTTATTATTATTTTTTTTTTTTGAAGAAAAAATTAACAATTCATAAACACACATTAAACGTTTTAAAAAGTTCAACAATAATACATAAGTATAAAAATCTAGATCTAAATTAACAAGTAATAGAGACTTTTGAGGTTATTAAGGAAGTATAAAAATCTAGATCTATTATAAATATTAGAAGAGGATAGATGCCCAATAGAGCTTGAACCATGTGTCACCATCCATGTTGTCCATGTGCCTTATAAAGAATGATGCTTGGTGTCCAATACTAGCCACATCCTACTTGCCAAATTGCCTATAAATATTGGGCTTTGGTGGAGTTAAATGTACAATTCCATTTGGTGAAAAATTTCTCATCCATATTTCTCCACTTTGCTATCTTGCTATTTTAATTTATTTTGTCATTTTATTTAATTTCATGCTTTTATTTATATTATAATTATATTTAATTATTATTATTATTATATTATATTTTATCCACTTCTGTGTTCCCGTTGTGTACCGTTGTGCTGCCCAATTTTACAACACGTTATCAGCACGAGCTCCTGTTGCTTCCTTCACTAAAGGTAGGTCCTAAAGGTATGCCGGTTTTTAAATTAAATATTATATTGCATATTTAGTACATATTAAATTTCTAATATAAAAATAATATTTTTGTGATAGTGTTACAATGACGAATCTTACAAAATTAGAATTCTCAGCCCTTGACATTAATGGTAATAATTATTTGTCATGGGTGCTCGATGCCGAAATCCACCTGGATGCTATGAACCTGGGAGAAACAATTAAAGAAGAAAATACGACATCCAGGCAAGATAAAGCCAAAGCTATGATTTTCCTTCGCCATCATCTTCACGAGGGATTGAAAATGGAATATCTCACAATAAAAGATCCTCGTGTCTTGTGGAAAAATTTGAAAGAAAGGTATGATCATCAGAAAACAGTTATTCTTCCTAAAGCTCGTTATGAATGGATGCATTTGAGGCTACAAGATTTTAAATCAGTAAGTGATTACAATTCCGCATTATTTAAAATCAGTTCAAAATTGTTGTTATGCGGAGAGAAAATTACTGATGCTGATATGTTAGAGAAGACATTTTCTACATTTCATGTCTCGAATATGCTCCTGCAGCAGCAATATCGAGAAAAAGGTTTTAAACAATATTATGAACTAATTTCATGTCTTCTCGTGGCCGAACAAAATAACGAGTTATTGATGAAAAACCACGAATCTCGACCAACTGGAACAACACCATTCCCTGAAGTGAATGCTGTGAATTTTAATAATAATAATCGTGGCCGAGGTCGTGGTCGTGGTCGAGGTCGTGGTCGTGGCAGAGGAAGAAATAATAATTATTTTTATGGTGGTCGTTCTAATTTTAAAAGAACCACCCAAAATGATGATCATAGAGGGAAAACTCCACAAGAAAAGAGTTCAAAGAGTGTTGAAAATAAATGTTTCCGATGCGGAATGACTGGGCATTGGTCACGTACCTGTCGTACGTCAAAACACTTAGTTGATCTCTATCAAGCCTCCCTGAAGGAAAAAGGAAAAGATGTGGAAACAAATCTTGCATACCAGGATGATGATATATTTGACCCATCCAATATGACAAATTTGGATGTGGCAGATTTTTTTGAATCTCCTGAAGAGAAGTTCGACACAACCGGTGGAACATCAAGTGCATCTTTTGATTTTGAGAATATCTAATGTTGTTGTTTTTATCTTTATGTTTTCTTTAGTAAATGTTAACTTTTGTATATTTTCTTATTGTAATTATTCTCTTTTAATGAAGAAACATGGAATCTTTTCATATGTTGGGTGATTCGAAAATGAGCAAAGAAGATTTATGTCTGGCAGACAGTGCAACTACGCACACTATACTTACGAGTAGAAAATATTTTTCCAAACTGACAATGCTGGAAGCAAAAGTCAATACGATATCAGGTTCTGCAAACCTAATTGAAGGATTTGGAAAAGCAAATATTATTTTGCCTAGAGGAACAAAATTTACAATTAGCAATGCATTGTTCTCTAGTCAATCAAAGAGAAATCTACTGAGTTTTAAAGATATACGTTGCAATGGTTATCATATTGAGACTGATAGTAAGAATAATGTGGAATATCTATATATTATCTCTACTGTCTCAAATGAAAAACGTATATTAGAAAAATTGCCTGCTTTATCTTCTGGATTGTATTATACTCATATACGAGTAATTGAAACATATGCAACGATGAACCTGAAGTTCACGAATCCAGACATATTTACAATTTGGCATGACCGATTGGGTCATCCAGGATCTATAATGATGAGAAGAATTATTGAGAATTCAGATGGACATCCATTAAAGAACCAGAAGATTCTTCAATCCAATGAATTATTATGTGATGCTTGCTCTCAAGGAAAATTAATAATTAGACCATCACCAGTTAAAGTGGGAACTGAATCACCTGCATTTTTGGATAGAATCCATGGTGATATATGTGGTCCTATTAACCCACCAAGTGGACCATTTAGATATTTTATGGTATTAATAGACGCATCCAGTAGATGGTCACATGTGTGCTTATTATCAAGTCGAAATCTTGCATTTGCAAGATTACTTGCTCAAATAATTAAGTTAAGAGCACAATTTCCTGATTATACGATTAAGACCATTCGTCTTGATAATGCTGGTGAGTTTACATCCCAAGCTTTTGATAATTATTGTATGTCAATTGGGATAAGTGTTGAACATCCTGTAGCTCATGTTCATACACAAAATGGTTTGGCAGAATCATTTATAAAGCGTTTGCAATTAATTGCTAGACCATTGCTTATGAGAGCTAAGCTTCCTACATCTGTATGGGGACATGCTATTTTGCATGCAGCGTCACTTGTACGCATTAGGCCAGTAGCTTACCACAAGTACTCACCATTACAATTAGCTTATGGCTATGAGCCAAATATTTCTCATCTAAGAATTTTTGGATCTGCAGTATATGTTCCAATTGCTCCACCACAACGTACTAAGATGGGTCCTCAAAGGAGGTTAGGAATATATGTTGGATATGATTCCCCATCAATTATTAAATATCTTGAACCCCTGACGGGTGATGTATTTACTGCACGATTTGCTGATTGTCATTTTAATGAGACAAATTTTCCAACATTAGGGGGAGGAATTACGAAGTTGGAAAAAGAAATTACATGGAATGCATCGTTATTGTCTCATTTAGATCCCTATACAGATCAATGTGAACTTGAAGTTCAGAAAATAATTCATTTGCAAAATATAGCAAATCAATTACCAGATGCATTTATAGATGCAAAGAAAGTGACTAAGTCACATATACCAGCTGCAAATGTCCCATCAAAAATTGATATCCCAACACAACATGTTGACATTAATGAATCTGGAACACGCCAGAAGCGTGGTAGACCAGTGGGTTCCAAGGATAAAAATCCTCGAAAACGAAAAATAATCAATAGTAAAAAAGACTTGGTTGAGGATGTAAATACCCATGAAAAAGTTCATGACATGAATAGTGAGGAAGGTGAAATGCCTGAAGACAATAATGAGATTTCCATAAACTATGTCATGACAGGAAAAAGATGGAATCGAACTGATGTAGTTATTGACAACATTTTTGCATATAATGTTGCTCTTGATATTATATATGAGAATGAGGATCCTGAACCAAAATCTGTTGAAGAATGTCGGCATAGAAAAGATTGGCTTCAGTGGAAAGAAGCAATCGAGGCAGAATTAAACTCACTTTCAAAACGTCAGGTTTTTGGACCAGTAGTCCAAACACCAGAAGGTGTCAAGCCTGTGGGATACAAATGGGTATTTGTGAGAAAAAGAAATGAAAATAATGAAATCACAAGATATAAAGCAAGATTAGTTGCACAAGGTTTTTTCACAAAGACCTGGTATTGATTATGAGGAGACGTATTCTCCAGTGGTGGATGCAATTACACTAAGATTTCTAATTGGTCTGACTGTGTATGAAAGTTTGGACATGCATCTTATGGATGTCGTCACAGCATACTTATATGGATCTCTTGATAATGATATTTATATGAAAATCCCGGAAGGATTTAAGGTACCTGAAACATATAAGTCAAATTCTCGTGAACTCTGTTCAATAAAGTTACAGAGATCATTATATGGATTGAAACAATCAGGACGAATGTGGTACAATCGCCTGAGTGGATATTTGTTGAAAGAAAAATATCAAAACAATCCAATATGTCAGTGTGTTTTTATAAAGAAATCACAGTCAGGATTTGCTATCATAACTGTATATGTTGATGACTTAAATATAATCGGAACTCCTGAAGAGCTTTCAAAAGCAATAGAATATCTCAAGAAAGAATTTGAAATGAAAGATCTTGGGAAAACAAAATTTTGTCTTGGCTTGCAAATTGAGCATTTAGCAGATGAGATATTTGTTCATCAGTCAACTTATACAGAGAAAATTTTAAAAAGATTTTATATGGACAAAGCACATCCATTAAACATTCCAATGGAAGTTCATTCATTAGATGTAAAGAAAGATGTCTTTCGACCTCGAGATGATAATGAAGAACTACTTGGTCCTGAAGTACCATATCTTAGTGCAATTGGTGCACTTATGTATCTTGCTAATAATACAAGACCAGATATTGCCTTTTCAGTAAATTTATTAGCTAGATATAGTTCTTCACCAACGAAAAGACATTGGAATGGAATTAAGCATATACTTCGTTATCTTCGAGGAACGATTGATATGGGTTTATTTTATTCAAATAAATCAAATTTTGATCTGGTTGGTTATGCAGATTCAGGATATTTATCTGATCCACACAAAGCTAGATCTCAAACAGGTTATCTATTTACATGTGGAGGAACCGCTATATCATGGCGATCAGTGAAACAGACCATAACGGCTACTTCCTCTAATCATGCTGAAATTCTTGCAATTCACGAGGCAAGTCGAGAATGTGTATGGCTAAGATCAGTAATTCAACACATTCGTGGAACATGTGGTTTGTCTTCTAGTAAAATTCTTCCAACGATATTATATGAAGACAACACTGCTTGCATAGCTCAAATCAAAGGAGGATATATTAAAGGAGATAGAACGAAACATATTTCACCTAAGCTTTTCTACACTCATGATCTTGAAGAAAATGGTGACATCACGGTGCAACAAATTTGTTCGAAGGATAACCTAGCAGACTTATTTACAAAGTCATTACCTACTACAACCTTCGAGAAATTAGTCCACAACATTGGAATGTGACGACTCAGAGATCTTAAATGATGCTTCCATGAGGGGGAGGAAAATATATTGTATTCTCTGAGGATTATTAAATTATATGAAATATGTACTCTTTTCCTTTACTAGGGTTTTTTTTCTCCATTGGGTTTTTTCCTAGTAAAGGTTTTTAACGAGGCATATTTCATATATGGGCATCTAAGGGGGAGTATTATAAATATTAGAAGAGGATAGATGCCCAATAGAGCTTGAACCATGTGTCACCATCCATGTTGTCCATGTGCCTTATAAAGAATGATGCTTGGTGTCCAATACTAGCCACATCCTACTTGCCAAATTGCCTATAAATATTGGGCTTTGGTGGAGTTAAATGTACAATTCCATTTGGTGAAAAATTTCTCATCCATATTTCTCCACTTTGCTATCTTGCTATTTTAATTTATTTTGTCATTTTATTTAATTTCATGCTTTTATTTATATTATAATTATATTTAATTATTATTATTATTATATTATATTTTATCCACTTCTGTGTTCCCGTTGTGTACCGTTGTGCTGCCCAATTTTACAACAAGATCTAAATTCTAACAAGTAATAGAGACTTTTGAGGTTATAAGGACATTTATCTAGAGAAAGAAAATGACATATATGGGTATTGTTGAAAGTTTTTATTTTTTTTTATTTTTTTATTTTTAGGAGAACATCATTGAAAATGAATAAAATTAGGTACACCTAGCTCTTCATTTACAATAGAAGAGAATCAAAGAGGAAAAATATTATCCCGGCACAAAAACGATTCACCCAAGCAAGGGAACAAGATGCATCAAAAAAAAAGAAAAATCGCCGAACATAACGACAATGCGTGCCAAATTGTGAGCTCCTTCATTCTCCAATCTTGAGCCCGACACAAACTTGTACTTTGATTGAAATTATATTAACTAGCATAAAAGGAATATGTCGTTATTACGAATCTACCATTACATTATGAAATTTTCATATACAGCGCAATCAAGACCTAGTTTGGTTCTTAAAAAAAAAAAAAAAGAGGTTGTTGAGCTAAATTGAACATAACTCAACTTGCTCTCTACCAAAAAATTAGAGATTTAAATCTTTTCCATTCAAATGTATTGATTAAAGAAAAAAAAAGTTATTTCCTAACCTTTGCCTAGAAGGAAAAGTAAAATGTCTTCTTTACATTACTAACATAATATTACCCAATTTATTATTATTATTTTAAAAAAAAAACTATAACATAAATTACATATTTCAATTCAACCATTTTTTTTAGTTCCAATTCAACGATTTATTGAAATAAAGGTAAAGAATTATTGAATTTTAAAAATAGATTAAAAAAAAAAAAGAAACATATTTACAATGCATAATATGCTATCACGTCAGATAATCATACGTTTGTTCTAAAAGTTAAATCTTGAATCCCCACTCTACCTTGTTGAACTTAAAAATAAAAAATAAAAAAGTCACAAAGAAGTAATTTCAAAAGTTTAATCAAATCGCCAACATGAACATAGTTCGACTGACATATAATTTGTATTAACGATCAAGAGGTCTATAGTTTGAATCTCTCACCCGACAAAAGTTTAATAAAAAAAATTTCGACATGTAGGGTGGGAGATTTGAACCATAAACCTTTTGGTTATTAATACAAACTTTATGAAACTCTGGATTATTAATACAAACTTTATGTCACTTGAGTTCAAGTCGGACATTCACCATATAAAAAAGAAAAGAAAAAAAAAAGGCAATTTGAGGAAACAATTTTGACTGTGAAACAACATTGATGGCGGACGGCTGCAAATTGCAAATCCCATGAGCGGGCTGCGGATTTTTCAACAACTTGCGTTAATTTTTTAGCATCTGCCTCCTGGAGTCTCTTTCAACGGCGGCTTTCCATTCCTCTTCCTATTCATTTTAACCTAAATTATAAAAAAAAAAATACCCCTAAACTATAAAATTTGTTTAAAAAATGCATTTGAATTTTAAAAAGTTTTAAAAATACCCTTCAATTTTAAAAAATGTAGTCGTGTGTCGTTAATTTTTGATGGAAACCGTTAAATTTTCTGTTTCATTAATGCCTTTGAACTATTAATAAAATTTCAAAAATACTTTTTATTGGAAAATACTTCTTCTTTTTTCATCCTCTCATTGTAGATTCTTCCTCCATGAAAATTAATGCAAAACTTTGTTTATAAAGATTGTGTGCAACACAATACCAGATGAAAACCGACTTTGAAATCAAGTTTTCTCTTTTAAAAAGTGTACACAAGATAAGGGGGAGAAAACAACATTTTCACAGAGGAAGAATTTACGGTGAGAGAAGGAGAAAAAAAAAAAAAAGAAATATTCAATAATAATATTTTTGAAACTTTTTTGAAAGTTCAAGGGTATTGATGAAATTGAAACTCTAGCCGTTTCTATCCAGAAATTCACGACAAAAATATTTTTGAAGGCAAAATTTTAAAAAAATTATTTTAAAAATGCCCATAAATTTTAAAAAGTTTTAAAAATACTCCCGAGACACGTTTTTACCGGAATGAAACTTCAGGGGTCGGCTTCTCGACAGTGGACGACTTTTGACTTTTCTTGGTGGATATCATTCTGGGTCAACTATACTTTTCCATCATCTTCACAATCATCCATATCGTCACAGTTTGAAATCCATTTTTTTAATCCCCATTCTCTCCTTCCTCGCAAGTGTCGCTCAAATTGCAGGTTCAAGCCAACCAATCATGTTACTTCTCATCCTGAAATTGCCCATGTTTAAACTTCCGGTCAATATATTTTGCTCTCTATTTAAAGGTCCAGCGGATCCGCACGGTCATTGGCCAATTCTGAAGCAGATAGTCAATAATATCCATCTTCAACACAAACCCAGATTCAGTTTTGTTCTATTTTTGTTTCTTATAGATTCCCAGCATCAAAATCTTCTATATTCATAGTTTCATTTGAAGAACTCTAGTTGTGTGCTTGAAGTTGTTGATATCTGTATGTTGACCTTGGTTTAGGCTTTTGATTTTGAGCTATCTGCTGTTTATTCTCTGTTATTGAGCTTTAGTGTTGTATTATGGCTGGTCGCATTTTGGAAACTTTGTCATTTGGTGGGTCGCAACATGGTCAAGGTAATCAATCTTGGCCATTTTCGTCTGCAAATGCATCATTGAAGATTTTTCTCTTGCATGGTTATTTGGACATTTGGGTCAAGGGAGCCAAGAACCTTCCCAATATGGACATGTTTCATAAGACTCTTGGGGATGTGTTTTCAAAAGTGTCTTTTAAGAGTTCCAGAAACAGTGATGGGGAAAAGCCTTCAAAAGTGACTAGTGACCCCTATGTGACGATTTCTGTATCAAATGCTGTGATTGGAAGAACTTTTGTGATTGATAATAATGAAAATCCTGTTTGGATGCAACATTTTAATGTTCCTGTAGCTCACTATGGTGCTGAAGTGCACTTTGTTGTCAAAGACCATGATGTTGTGGGATCACAAATCATGGGTGTTGTTGCAATTCCTGTGGAGCAATTATACTCTGGAGCCATAGTTGAGGGAACCTATCCAATCCTAAATAGTAGTAGGAAGCCCTGCAAGCCTGGGGCAGTCTTGAGTTTGTCGATTCAGTATATTCCGGCAGACCGGGCAGCCATTTTTAGCGGTGGAATGTATGCATCTCCTGATCACCAAGGAGTTTCAGACACATATTTTCCTCTTAGGAAGGGGGGTAAAGTTACATTGTACCAAGATGCCCATGTTGAGGAGGGATGTCTCCCAACAGATTTTAGGTTTCATGGTGGGGTTCAATATCAACATAGGAGCTGTTGGGACGACATCTATGAATCAATTAGTCATGCTCGCCGTTTAATCTATATTACAGGCTGGTCTGTATACCATAATGTTAGACTAGTTAGAGATGGAAAGGTTAAAGAATGCATATTGGGGGACCTTCTCAAAGCCAAGTCTCAAGAAGGAGTAAGAGTGTTGCTTCTTATATGGGACGATCCAACTTCAAGAAGTATGTTGGGATATAAAACGGTATGTAACTGAAAAACATGTGATATTTATATGTTGCTGCTATTCTTTATGGCTTTTACTGGACATAGATGTTTTTCATGATATATTTGCTGGTTATGCATATATCTAGTGACTAATCTTTTGCAATATTTTTTTTTTCTTTTGGTGAAAGATTCTTTTTTCTGCTAACTGTGCTTCTAAAAGTTGTTATGTGGCTACAAGTTGGGATTTTCTAACAATAAAAGATTCAGTAATCTAGGCATTTTATAAATTCTTCCCTTTCTGCAATATGTACATTCTTAAAGTAGAAGGCCACAAGTATGTCTTATCATGCAAGTCAGATGCCTTTAGTGTGAGTTAATTCTCTAATTTGGTCATGATTATCATATAAAAGTAAATGAAACTACATCTGAATATGGGATGCAGACATACCAAAACCAAAGATGTCAAAAGTTCCACATCTTCCAATATCATTGCTATTTGAATTCTTTGCAGTTTTCATTGTATAATTTTTCATTCTCTCTGTTGTTAGAGCTTTGTGACTTCTTGTCCTCTCAAATATAGCTTGGGGGAGAAAATATGATGCATAGCTTCATTTAATATGATACTTTTTTGATGTAGATTGGTCAATGATAATATGTATAAATGTTTTTCCCTTCTATTACTATTTGAAGGTTAAGATAAACTATATAAACATGTTTGAGATGTTTGATTACAAGTTCTGATTTTGAATGAATCAGTTGTAGTATTTAAATGAATACTGTATGCCATTTTGTAATTACCTTTCCGTGACATATGCAGGTTGGGATGATGAATACAAATGATGAGGAAACTCGTCGGTTTTTTAAGAACTCTTCAGTCCAAGTGATTTTGTGCCCACGATCTGGTGGAAAAGGTCATAGTTGGATTAAGAAACAGGTTAGAAATTGTGCAATTTTCTTTTTGATTTAGGCAAGACAATTTCCTAAATTCTTTCAGACAGATTTAAAAAGATAATGTGTTGAAACTCAAAAAAGATAGTACAGTTCGTTCTTCATTGCCATTGCAAGGGGAAGCTCCCTTTGTACACAATTCAGTCATCTGACAGAGCATTAACGACCTTAACAATTCAGTCTCCCTTTGTGCCATTTGCATATTATTTTTTGTTTCTGTTTTTCTTTCAAGAAAGATTCAGAACTTAATCCTTTTTTCCACCATTTCTAATCATCTTTTGTGGAATGAAGAACCATGAATCTTATTTGCTTGATGTTGACTTCTTGTTTCTGTCATTTTATTTTATTTTATCTTCACGCTCTCCAAACTGTCGTTAGTTTTTTTCTTTTTTTTCTTTTCCCGCCTCCTTTCTATAATACTATAAGGTATAAAACATATCTGAATGCAATTTTTGAGCTCAACAACATGCGAGGGCTGAGGGGTGGGATTCGAATTTCTGACCTTGTTTGTGTCTATACATGTTATGTATAATCCTCTGCTTCATTTTTTGGTCCCTTCCTCCTCAACAGGAAGCCGGAACCATCTATACCCACCATCAGAAGACAGTTATTGTAGATGCTGATGCTGGCAACCACAAAAGAAAAGTTGTAGCTTTTGTTGGAGGTCTCGATTTATGTTTGGGCCGATATGATACTTCGAGACATCCTCTTTTCCGGACATTGCAAACTACACACGTGGATGACTACCATAACCCCAATTTAACGGTAGGTTTTCTTGGTAATTTCATAATGAATGGTTGTTTAGACAAAAAATTTGTAATGGTTAAAACACATGCACCTACATCACAGTCATGCCATGCCAAGCTGTATACATTTTTTAAATCAGACTATATATCCTGGCTTTAGTTCATAATTATGATACACTAGGTGTATACTTTCATGTGTTTTTTCCCTTCTTGGAGATGGATAAGCTAAGAAGCATGGAAGCAGACAGAAGAACATATATATATATATATAAAATATTAGAATACAATGGAGACATTTGATTAATATGAACTTTTTTTAAGTATACCTGTATGCTTAACTAATTTAGTAATTTTAAGATCTCCAAAGTTCTAATGGTATATTATTTTCTGCACTTTTGTCAAAGCACTTTTTTTGGATTTATCTATAGTTCCACCATAAATTATTAAAACTCTCTCTCAATAAGCTTTGTGGTTGAGCTTCCATGAAGATAATGTTTTTCATTGTAATCAAAATCATCTAAGTTTTTCTTTGAACTACTCTTAACCTTTGTGCAAGCAGGGACCGACTGATGGGTGTCCAAGAGAACCATGGCATGATTTGCACTCTAAGATTGATGGTCCAGCGGCGTACGATGTCCTTGCAAATTTTGAGGAGCGTTGGTTGAGAGCTTCGGAGCCTCATGGGCTTAGAAAGCTAAAAAAGTTACACGAAGATGTGTTGCTCAAAATTGAAAGAATTCCTGAAATTATGGGAATTGCTGATGCTTCTCGACTGTGTAATAATGATCCAGAAGGTTGGAATGTCCAGGTATAGTGAATTGCAATTGATCATGAAAAATTTCAGAACTGCATTTTGATGATTGCTACTTTGTATTAATGAATGTCACTGAATTGATAAAACACTTGATGATCTTGCAGATTTTCCGTTCAATCGATTCCAATTCTGTGAAAGGATTTCCTGATGAGCCAAAAGATGCTATCAAGAGGGTAAGAGAAAAACTGCAAATATTTAATTACTTTCTTGAGGTTTGAAATATTATCCCAAAAAATGAATGGAATATTGTCCAACAGCAACTAACCTTTTGTTTCCATTCTGAAACAGAACTTAGTATGTGGAAAGAATGTGATGATAGACATGAGTATACATTCAGCATATGTTAATGCTATTCGTGCTGCCCAACGCTTCATTTATATTGAAAACCAATACTTCCTTGGATCATCTTATAATTGGAGTGCTCACAAAGACTTGGGTAAGCAACTCTGAACTCTGAAATGAATAATTTAGTAGAAATGGTCAAATGGAATAAAAATAGTTTGATGGGGTGACTATGTAAGTTAATAATGGAGTTTTCATCTTGGTGAAAGGGTTTTACTTGTTTCTATAGAGTATAAGAAACTTTTGAAATGAAATTGGGTGCATCACTAGTCTGATATGGTGCAATAAAAACAAGGGGCAATCTATTAGTTAATATATTGGTAATATTCACATTAACATGAGTATTCAACAAGAAAGAGTTAAATTAGCATTTGATGAAATCACCATGAATAGGCCTTCGTGGTCCATTGAAACAAATGAAAAAGTAAAAATATCGTGGGAGAATAGGTTCAAATTTCCTGAAAACCAAATATTATAGAGTCAAACGAAATGTCAAAAAACATTAGTGTTTGATGTGGTATTGGTCCTGAAGTCACTTGCAATAGCTTCTGGCAGACTTTACCCTTTTACTACTGAACTGTGGGGTTGTTTGTGGCAGACTTTTGGTATCTTTAAAACTAGTCTTCATGGGTTGATGAAGTATTCTTGGATAAGGTTATGGTAGGAGATTTGGGGCTTGGTGCACAGTTCTTTCTGGGTTCATACTTGCTAATCTTTTTTGTATGACCCTTTATTCTTGAACACCAAACTGTTGGGGTTTTTTCCTACATTTTTCCTTAAATTCCTGTCTTGGTGGGCATTAGTTTTACTTTCATTTATCTTGGTGTTTTCATTATAAAGCAATAATAATAAATGAATGATATCAATCAGACAAAGTTGAATGGAAGTTTATTGGATGGCTATATGTTTTTATTATTTACTTTTTTTTGGATCCTTCAAGTAACAAAGAGTTTGCATACTTGGCGATTTCTATCTTTTATTGCAGGGGCTAATAACTTAATACCAATGGAAATTGCCCTTAAAATTGTGGAGAAAATCAAAGCTAAAGAAAGGTTTTCGGCATATGTGGTTATCCCAATGTGGCCAGAAGGTGTTCCTACAAGCACTCCTATTCAAAGAATTCTTTTCTGGCAGGTTTGATTCATCTATTATTTCTTGTTTAGCTTCTCAAGTCTTGTTTTGAAACTAGTTTTATTTTATTTTATTCTTTTTTAAAAAATGTTTTTCTTTATTTTTCTTGATTGTAAACCAAAACCAACACAAAAAGGACTCATATAGGAAGTAAAACAAAAAGAAAAAACCAGGAGATAAGATATCTCCCCTGATTAAGGACTAATGAACACCCAAAATCGAGATTGATAAGAAAGTTGGATGGTTACAGAAAATGCCCCAGCTCTAGAAGCTATATACTGTAAAAAGTTGTAAAATTAACTTCTGTTGGCCAACTGTTAGGAATAAATAGATGATCCAGTTTTCCTTTGCCTCAACAAAATTGAGACATATTTGAGGACATAAATGATGCTCATGGTTTTTTTCTTTGGAATCTGTCTTTAGTATTGAGTTTTCTTCAAACTATACTTTGAAGGGAAAGCTTATGCTCAACAACGCCAATCACAATTCCCATTGTATAAATACATAATTTTTACTTTTTTAGTCTCTTTCTCATTAGTGCTTCTTTGTTTTCTTCAGAGTAGGACAATGCAAATGATGTATGAAATGATATATAATGCTTTAGAGGAGGTTGGACTTCATAAAACATATGAGCCTCAAGACTACTTGAATTTCTTCTGCCTCGGAAACCGTGAGATGCTCGATAGAAATGGAGTTGAAGCCGGGAACGGAGAAAAGAATGCTCAAGTACTTAGCCCTTATCCTGAGTGAAGCTTCTTGACTTTACTTTGGCAGTATACTCCAGTTGTCCATTTTATGTTCTTAATGTATCGTTTATCGTTTATGCAGTCACTTGTTCGTAAGAGTCGACGCTTTATGATCTATGTTCATTCTAAAGGAATGATAGTAGATGATGAGTATGTCATTTTGGGATCCGCAAATATCAATCAAAGGTCGCTTGAAGGTACTAGAGACACTGAAATAGCAATGGGTGCATATCAACCTCGTCATACATGGTCAAGTAAACGCTCAAGCCCACGTGGTCAGGTATGTATTAGAAGATTATGATCTTTCATTTAGAGTCATTACTGGCTGCAAGAATAGGGAATGTTACAAAATCAACCCAAGGAAACTAATTCAATTTTGATTTCTAAAATCTTGGGGAATGGTATATGCTTCTGCTATATTTGGGACTGCTTCTAATACGAACAAGAACAATCATAATCCTCATGTTTAAAGTGTTTTGTGAAAAAGTACTTGTAGACTGTTTTTTTCTCAACGTGTTTTTAGGGAAGCATTTTTAAGAGTGTAAAATCAAACATCAAAGTAGTTCAAAATTTTAATAGAACATCATTCATTATCCATTCTGAAAAAGAATCATTAACGACCGACGACGAATGTCTTTCGTTGCAGGTCTATGGATATAGAATGTCATTATGGGCAGAGCACACAGGAACAATGGAGGAATGTTTCGAGAGACCAGAGAGTATTGAATGTGTAAGACGAATCAGATCATTGGGTGAGAGAAACTGGAGACAATACGTAGCTGAGGAAGTGACTGAAATGAGGAGTCATCTTCTTAAATATCCATTGCAAGTTGATCCAACTGGTAAGGTAACCCATCTTCCTGGTTGTGAAAGCTTCCCAGACCTTGGTGGCAACATATTGGGAACATTCATTGCCATCCAAGAGAACCTTACAATTTGATTCCCATTAGATTTCTTTTTGTTTTTAGGCAATTCTTTGTCTGTGATGATTAGTGTGCATTATGGATTCTTTCAAGAACTTTGATCTGAAATCTCTGAGTTCAGTTTCTTTCTACCTCCCACTGATTGTTTTAGTTAGGAACTCCATAATTGGGTCTTGTTTCTCTTTCCACTGGGATGAATATTTTAAAGGGAAAGTTGTACAAAACTACCTTTGGTTGTTAAGGGAAAATCATTAGTAAAGTTGTTAATGATGTTTTTGTTGAGTTTTTACCTGTCTTCATCCGCTTGTGTTAATTAGGTCTCTGAACTTTCAATTTTGTTTCTAATAGGTCTCTGAACTTTAAAAATGTCTAATAGGTCATTGAACTTTCAACTTTGTGTATAATAGGTCCCTAATATATTTGATACTTTTAAAAATTAGCCAATCTATTATATATAAAATTGAATTTTATGCCTATTGAGACTCTAAACTTCCAATTTTGTACCGAGAGTTTTAAAGAATGTTGAATAGGTCAAGGATTTATTAGACACAAAATTAAGAGTTAAGGGATCTATCGAACATAAGAGTGAATGTTTATGGACCTATTGGATACTTTTTAAAGTTTAGAAACTTATTGAAAACAAAATTGAAAGGGGAAATTGTAAAAAATAACCCCATTCAGTTTTGGGTTTTCAAAATTGACCCACTGTTTGAAAACTTGTTTTTTTTAACATGCTGATGTCACACCTTTTTGTGCAATTACTAACATACCCTTCCATCTAAGAGGTCAAAAAAACAAACAAAAAACTCATTCTCAAAACCAATAACTCTCATTCGGCTAAAAACCCATTTCCAAAAATCTGGGTTTACTTCTTATTCGGCTTCCAGCGACTCCGGTGGCTCCTTCCGACGGCTTCTTTGTGTTGAAATAAGTTTGATTGAAGTTTGAGGAAGAACGAGTTTTCAAACAACAATTTTGAGAAAAATGGGTTTTTCTTCCCAGAAGATTTTGAAAAAAATGGGTACTTCTAATCATTGATTGAAACTTCACTATCCATCAAAATGACTCTAAAATATATATAAAAGTATTGATTTGTATATAAAAAAAAAAAAAAAAGAAAGATGAACCTTAAAAAAAAGTAAACCTAGAAAACGAAAGAAAAAAAAAAAGAAAAAGAAAAGAATGGGGGCTTACTGCCTTTTGTCCCGGTCACGTTCCTGGCCGGGCAGTTGACCGGGACAAAAGGCAGCTTTCTGCCATTTGGTTTTTTTTAGTTTAATTTAATTTAATTTAATTAATTAATTAAATAAATAAAATTATTTTAAATTTCCCTTTTTTTTTAAAACCAATATTCCATTCTTTCCTATTAGATCATAAGCAAAATTTACAAAAAAAAAAAAAAATTGTGTTCAAAATCTCTTAACTAAATTTGGATCGAAATTTCTTAATAGGTGTTTTTAAAATTTGTTGGTTTGTCCGACCAAAAAAAATTTTTGTTGAATTTTTCTTTCTTTCTTTTTTCATATTATTTTTCCCTTTTTTTTCCTATCTCTTTTTCCTTCTTTTTTTGCCAAATATTTTGCAAGAAAGTGTTTTTGAAATTTCTTGGTTAAATTTTCGTGCAAGAAATTAATGAATAAACTCTAGACAAGAAAGAAAGAAACATCAAATGAAGAAAAAAAAAAAAACAAAAAAAAGATCTTATGGGTTAAGAAGAATCCCCAAATGAAAACAAACCCATGACTACTAAATAATGGAAAATCTTGTGTTTGTGTTTGGACAATTAGAGAAATGTAGAAAATAGGAGAATAGTGAGAACTTTGTGGTTAATTTACAAAGAAGGTTTTCTTTTTTTTTTTAAAAAAAAAAACCTTCTGGAAAATTTCTTGGTCGGTTTCTCGACCAAGAAATCCCAGTCGGAATTCATAATTTCCCGGTCGGGATTCATAATTTCCCGGTTGGTATTCATACTTTTCTTTTTTTTTTTTTCCAGATTTTTGTAAAAATATCTTATACAAATTACTCCTTGTTATCTAAAACATGTAAAATTTTGAAGTGGTCTATCCGTGTGTTTGATTTCACGTGTTTGATTTTATTTTTTAAAAATACTTTGTGGGTCAAATGGTGTGTTGATGTTTGAAATTAATTAGTTGGGTTGGTTGATTGATTAATTCCTATCATTAATGAAAATTGGGGAAGGATAAAAATGACTTTTCACATTGTGGGTCCCACTAAAAAGTAGCTAGTTTTATATAAAATAGGTTAAAAAAACAAGTTTTTAGAAACTAGGTCAATTTTGAAAACCCAAAACTCATATGGGTTAATTTTGACAATTTCCTAATTGAAAGTTTGAGGACTTATTTGATACTTTTTAAAATTCAGGAATTTATTAGACACAAAATTAAAAATTGATGGACCTATTGGATACAAGAGTGAAAGTTTATGGATCTATTGGATACTTTTTAAAGTTTAGAGACTTATTGAAAACAAAATTGAAAGTTTGAGGATCTATTTGAAACTTTTTAAAGTTCAGGAACTAAATTGACATAATCCTGAAAATTCAAGGATTAAACAAGTAATTTAACCTTTATTTAATGCTCTTGTTTCTCTTTCCATTATGATAATATTATATAGCCAAGGATTAAAATGTTGATGTCGACAGTGATGTTAAGGTTCTAATTTTATGGAAATGTTGGTAGAAATATTGATAAAATGTTGATGTCGACGAATAGTTTTGAAAAAATATTTAAAACAAAAACATTAAATAATAATAATAGAAGAAGAGAGAGAGAGTGAGAAATAATATTATTTTATTATTTTAATATTTTTATTTTAAAAAAATTTAAAAAAAATATTTATTTTTATTAAAATAATGGTACCACGTCACCAATCCGTTAGGGTTTAACGGCAAATTGGACGGCAGGAACCAAATTGCTTCTTATCTCAAACCTCGAGGTATTTTTGTTGAGTTTGAAAACTCAGGGACTAAAATGTAGCTTAACCTAAACCTCGTAGACTAAAAGTGTATTTTTCCCATAAATATTTTACACATATACTAATCCTTGTTAAAGTCTTTTGTGTTGGTCTTCATTTGCATTTACTTTTCCTTGACTATGACACTTAATTCACTCTCCAAAACCCTAAACCCTCAAAACAAAATATCGTACATTAATTATTGTGGTCATAGAAATAACGACGACTGTAGATACCTTATTAGTCAAGTCGTTGTCTTCATTCAGTTGCTTTCCTTTTTATTTTTCAACTTTTTCTCTACATTTGTGGTTCATAGTTTTAAAATTCTATAGTTGTTGTTTTCAAATGAATATTCTTTTATTTGTCTTCCCAAATTATATAGTATAGCTCAACTAGCATAAAACTCAAAATCACAAATTTTCATTTGTTATAAATTAAATCTATTATTTTTAAAATTTTGTTTTTAAGATCACTAACATAATTCAGCTTGTTATTCTTTTAGGTATTTTGCTGTAGTTTAAACTCCAGAAGAGTTTTACTGCTTTAATTTTAGGCTTATGATGTCTTGTCCCCATTCTTAGGTCTGGTATGTTGTTGCTTTTAAATTTTACTGTTGGATTTTCATAAGTTTCAATTTTAAATTATAATGCTTTTTAAACTCTTATTTAGAACTATTGATGGCCATTGAATTAGAGTAGATATTTTTCATTTAGAACATAGGGAGACAACAAAATTTGTGTAAAGAAAATAGAGGAAAAGGTTCTTTAAATGGTTGTAGAAGTTTAAAATTATTCAAATTTGTAAGTTGTTAAATTTCTATTATATAGTTAAAGATAAATTTATAAATTTTATAAAAATTGACAAACCTTGTGATAGCTAAAATCAATTTTTATGTATTTAATGAGATATAATATATATTAAAAATTTTGTATTATTGGTTAGTTTTTTTTTTTTTTTTTTTTTTTTTTTTTTTTTTTGAAATTGTATTAATGGTTAGTTTTACATATTATACTAAATAAAAATCATACTTATTTTAAGAAAATATTTTATTTAAAAAAACATAGAATATAAAACAAATCATAGAAATTATTATTATTATTTAAAAGAAGCTCAATACATTTATAAAAGAGAGAATACTTGTGCAATTAACTTTAAAACAATTATTGTTGTAAAAATAAACACTTAAAAAGATTATCTGGTTTCAATTAAAATTATATCATTTTCAAGTTTTACCTAGTTACATATATTCAAGGCTTCTCTTAAATAATTACTACAAAATATTAGCATTGCAACTCAAAGTAAAGCTAAAGAATATGTTAGATATTAAGCAATCTAATAAAAGTTATAAGGCAAAGCAAGACAAAGAATATATATATACATATTTCAATTTAAAAACTTTATCTTTTCATTAATAATTAAAATTTTCATAAAGAAAACCTTATAAATCACTAATAATTTAAAGGGTTAGTTGCATATATAATAAAATTGACCAAAATATTAGCAAAAATGCCAGCCTACAAAAAGAATTGCAAAAATAGCAAAATATTATATTCAAAGGGTCTAAATTACTAAATTACCCTATCACTGATAGAATCGATTTCTATCATTGATCACTTATAGATTTATATCCGTGATAGAAATCTCCTATCACTCTGTCACTAATAGAAATTTTTCTATCAGTGATAGAAACGTATCATTAATAGATTTCTATCAATAATAGAAAGTTAGATTTCTATCACTGATAGATTCAACTCATCAATTTACCTTATAGTCTAATTATCTTTTGATAATAATCAATTAAATTTTGGAAATTCCAGTTCACATCCTTCAGATTCTCTTGCATTCTCTACGCCAACAATATGATCTAAGATTTCTAGTGTGATAGAAATAGTAATTATATCTGTCAATTACTCTATACTGTATATCCTAAAAAGATTAACCTGGAAAAAAAACATAAAAATATTATTTGAAAAATATCAAAGTATCACATGAAGTTTCTATAGTGATAGAATCTATCACTGATAGATTCCTATCCGTAATATAGAAAGATAGATTCTATCCGTGATAGAAACCTATAACTAACAGATTTCTATTTTTCTATCACTGATAAAATCAATAGAAGATTTTCTACATTTTGTTTGAGAGTTGTTATTGTTTTCTATTAGTGATAGAAGGTTTTCTCTCGCTCACTGATAGATCTATCAGTGATAGAAGATTTCTATCACTGATAGATTTCTATTAGTGATAGATTTAATTTCTTTAAGTGCTAGAAATCTTCTATCACCGATAGTATCACTGATAGAAATCTAATAAGTGATAGGTTTCTATCAGTGATAGAAACATATCACTAATAGATTTATTGAAAGTTTTCTATCATTGATAGAGAACTATCATTTTTGTTTCTAAAACCTATGTCACTGATTTTGTTTTTATAGATGTCGAAGCAAATCATGGAAATTGAACTGGAAGAAAAGAAAAACACAAAGTGGAAGTTGAGATTTAAAGAAGGGAAACCTCAACAAAACAAAAAAAAAAAAGAAAAAACAAAAGACATGTTCAAAATTATCACGTAATCAAATACACTATTGATTTCTATTAGCGATAAATTTGTATCAGTGATTGAAATCTATCGCTGGATTTCTATCATTGTGATTCTATCATCGATGGATTTTTATTAGTGATAGAAATCTATCACTAATAAAAATCAAAACATGGCAAAACGAGAATAAAAAAAAAAAGCGATTTAAAAATTTTGCTATATTTGCAATTTTTTATAAAACTTGCTATATCTACAATTAACCATTAGAATTTAGTCCGCTGCTACAATTTTCCTTCAATTTAAAGGAATGGTTCAAAGTTGTTCAATTGAATTGGTCCAAAGAAAACTCTGACAAGTCACCAAACAATTTTTTTTTTTTTTTTTTTTGAGTTTCAAACAAAATTAATTTACATCTATAATATTGGAGTGAACTATTACAATATGGTTGAAATCAATTAAACAAGAGCTAATTAATCTACATTTTATGAGTTCACCAACCATAATATACTCAAACAGTGGTCAACATAAGTATAGTTCAACTAACATATAAAGTTTGTATCAATGATCAAGTGATCACCCGTTCGAATCCTTCTAACTCACATATTGTCTCAAAAAAAACTCCAAGTAATGCATGATGCAAATGGTTTTGTTACCTCTTTAACTTAGAGGTATAAGGGTTTTTTTTTTCCTCATTCTCTTCTCTTCTGTTTAATTGACTTTTCAATTAGCTGCAACCTTTCATTTAAGCAATTTTTTTAAACGGGAAAAATAAAAGAAAATAATGATTTGCATCACTTTGATTTGGACAACCATAAAGTCTACGACTCAGGTTCATCGTCATCCACAATATACGTAACTCTTTGTCCTATTCATGTAACAAATATCTCCAAAAATATATCTCAAGATTCCATTATAATATTGTTAAAATCAATCCATGTCTTTCATTTATTATGGGATGATGCACCAAGTTGAAATTTCATAGGCCAAACAATCTGCATAGCCATTTTCCATGTTGAAATTTTCCAACCAATTTATGCTTCTTCAACACCAAACCCAGATTCAATTTTGTAGTATTACTTTCTTTTCTTCCCAGCATCGTCGAACTCTTTTGATTTCAATTCTCTGTTACTGAAGCGATAGTATTATGGCTGGTCACCTTTACGAAACCCTGTCATTTGATGGGTCGAAGCATGGTCAAGGTCATCAATCTTTTCCATTTTCCTCTGCCAATGAGTCGTTGAGGGTTTTGCTTTTGCATGGCTATTTAGACATTTGGGTCAAGGAAGCCAAAAACCTTCCCAATATGGACTTGTTCCGTAAGAAACTTTTAGGTAAATTGTCAAAAGTTTCCTCAAGGGCTTTCAAAAAAGTCGCCGAAAGAATGACCAGTGATCCGTACGTGACGATATCTGTATCGGGTGTTGTGATTGGAAGAACTTTCGTGATTGATAATAATGAGAATCCTGTTTGGATGCAACAATTTTATGTTCCTATGGCTCATTATGGAGCAGAAGTGCTGTTTGTTGTCAAGGACCATGATGCCGTGGGATCAGAAACCATCGGTACTGTTGCAATCCCAGTGGAGCAATTATGTTCGGGTGCCAAGGTTGAGGGAGCCTTTCCAATCCTAGATAGTAGTAGGCAGCCTTGCAAGCCTGGGGCAGTTTTGAGCTTGTCGATTCGGTATACTCCGGTCGACCGAACCGCCGTTTTCGACGGTGGAATGTATGCATCTCCTGTTTACCAGGGGGTTTCTGGCACATATTTTCCTCTTAGAAAAGGGGGAAAAGTTACGCTCTACCAAGACGCCCATGTCGAGGGACATGGGTGTCTTCCAACAGATTTTAGGCTTCATGGTGGGCTTGAATATCAACACAGGAGTTGTTGGGGCGACATCTCTGAAGCAATTAGCCATGCTCGTCATTTAATCTATATTACAGGTTGGTCTGTGTACCATGAAGTTAGACTTGTTCGAGATGGCAGTAAGGCTGGAGAATGCATGCTAGGAGACCTTCTCAAAGCCAAGTCTCAGGAAGGAGTAAGAGTATTGCTTCTTGTATGGGACGATCCAACATCACATAGGATTTTGGGATATACAAAGGTATGTACGTACCTACAAAACACATATGATATTCATATATTGTTGCAGCTCTTCTTTATAGCTTTCACTGGTTATTGTCTAAATAGAATCAAGGGTAAAATACATTTTTGGTCCGGTTTCAAAATCGAACAATCAAGTCCCTACTATTCCGGAAATGTATCTATTGAGTCCCTCTAGGGCTGATGTGGCAATTTAAAATAATAAAATATTGATTTTTAATTAAAATAATAATATAATAATAAAATTATTATTATTATTAAAATATAATAATAAAAAATAAAAAAATAAATAAAAATAATAATAATTATTAAAAAAATCTTTTTCTCTCTCCTCTTTCCCCACTCCTCTCTCTTCTTCCCACTTCCCTCCCTTCTTCTCCCTGCCGCCCTTCATCCCCCACCTCCCCTCTCTTTTTCTTCCCGCCGGTGACCCCAATACCCCCACGACCACCATCCCGCCACCGGAAAAATCGCCTGGGATGGTTAGTCGATGATGACGACGAAACCGGCGTCGCAGGATTTTCTGGTTTCTGATCATAGAGGTTCTCACTTTGCTGCATTCACACTACAATCATCAAAAACCAAACCCAAAAAAACAGAGACAATTCAATTCGTTTTCAAACAGAGCAACCTTAGTGGTGAGCTTCCGAGCACCAAGTCCACCGGTCTTCCCTGTCTTTTTGGCGCCGATGGGTTTTTTAATAACAACAGAATGATGATGGGATTTTGGTGAAGCAGACATTTCAGGGGCTTCTGGTTTAGGTTTGAGGGTGGTTTTGATGGAGGGCAGGGCTTTGCCATTGCCATTACCATTGGAGTGAAAAGAAACAGGGGAAGAGGGAAGAAGGATTTCTTCAGCCATGGTTTTAGCGACCTCTTTGGAAAGGGTTTGTTTGTACAAATCTGCAGCTCTGGATGTGTATTTGGCTTCAAATTTGTCGCCATCGGTCCAGCCGTGCTGCTTGAAGAAGACTTGAGCACGGTTGTTTCCGTCGAAGCTCATTATTTTCAGCTGCTCCGGTGACCATGAGTCCAGATTTGTTGACCTATATAAAAATCGCCCGGAAAAGTCATCCGACGATTTTTCCGGCGGCGGGATGGTGGTCGTGGGGGTATTGGGGTCGCCAGCGGGGAGAAAAAGAGAGGGGAGGTGGGGGATGAGGGGCGGCGGGGAGAAGAAGGGGAGTGGGGAAAGAGGAGAGAGAAAAAGATTTTTTTTTAATAATAATAATAATAATTTATCTATTTATTATTATTATTATATTTTAAGAATAATAATAATAATTTTATTATTTTTTTATTATTATATTATTATTTTAATTAAAAATCAATATTTTATTATTTTAAATTGCCACGTTGCCCTGGAGGGACTCAATAGATACATTTTCGGAACAGTAGGGATGAAACCTAGGGACCTATTGGAAACAAACCCGAAGCATGATGGACCAAAAAGGTATTTTACCCTAGAATCAATATGCATGTCCTATTCTTTTTTTTTATGGGCCGGTTGCAAATATAGCAAACCGGCCCAAAATATTTACAGATTTAGCAGCCCGCATAAAATTTTGCAAAAATGGCAAAATTTTAAGTTCTGGAATGTGTATTTACTAAAATGCCCTTTTATCTGATAGAAAATTTTTCTATCACTGGTAGAATCTATCAGTGATAGAAATAGATTCTATCTGATAGAAGCTTTCTATCACTCATAGAGATAGATTCTATCAGATAGAAAAACTTTCTATCAGTGTTTGGTAGGTGTTTGCTTTCTATCATTTCTATCTCTTCTATCCTATTAATCCTATCTGTGTTCTTTTTTATAAGGTGTTTGGTTGTTGTTGTTTGGTAGGTGTTTGGTTGTTGTTGTTTGGTAGGTGTTTCATTTCTCATATTTTCTATCAGTGATTGATAGAAAGAGATTCTATCTTATAGAAATAGAAGCTTTCTATCACTAATAGAGATAAATTCTATCAGATAGAAAGTTTTTCTATCAGATAGAATTTCTTTCTATCAGTGATAGAAAGTTTTTCTATCACTAATAGATATAGATTCTATCCTTCCATCCTATTTCTATCAGTGTTTGGTTGTTATATCCTATTTCTATCTGATATAAAGTTTTTCTATCAGTGATAGAAAGCTTCTATCAGTGATAGAAAAACTTTCTATCACAAATAGAAAGTCTTTCTATCACCGATAGAAAGCTCCTATCAGTGATAGAAAAAACTTTCTATCACTTTCTATCAGTGATATAGAAACCTTCCTATCACTATAAGCTTTTTATCACTGATAGAATCTATCAGTGATAGAATTACTGATAGAATTCTATCCCTGATAGAACTCTTTTCACTGATAGATAGATTTGATCACTATAGTAACATAATTCTATCAGATAGAATTATATTATTGTTGATAATAATAGAATTCTATCACTACATTAGAACATAAAATAGAATTCTATAGATAGATTCTATCACTAGAGTGACAGAATTCTATTTGATAGAATCCTATAGATAGGACAGAATGCTATCCGATAGAATTCTATCCCTGATAGAACTCTTTTCACTGATAGATAGATTCTATCACTAGAGTAACAGGATTCTATCAGATAGAATTCTAGATAGGACAGAATTCTATCTGATAGAATTCTATACCTGATAGAACTCTTTTCACTAATAGATAGATTCTATCACTATAGTAACAGAATTCTATCAGATAGAATTATATTATTGTTGATAATAATAGAATTCTATCACTACATTAGAACATACAAATAGAATTCTATAGATAGATTCTATCACTAGAGTGACAGAATTCTATCTGATAGAATCCTATAGAGGACATAATTCTATCCCTGATAGAACTCTTTTCAATGATAGATAGATTCTATCACTAAAGTAACAAAATTCTATCAGATAGAATTCCATTATTGTTGATATCTATTCTATCAGATAATAGAAAGTTGATAGAAAGAAACTTTCTATCTTATCACTGATAGATTCTATCAGTGATAGAAATTTTTTCTATCAGATAGAATTAATCGGTGAAATCTGAGAAAATCCCAAACCGATGAAATCCAAACCTGCAAATTAATCGGTGAAATCTGAGATCCAAACCGTGAAATCTAAGAAAATCTTTTCAATAAAATCCAAACCGACGATAACAGTCTTCCGAAGAGCGGTATATTTGTGAAGTCGAGAGAGCGGAATGACGTTTTGTTCGATATCTGATATTTTCCGGCGACCGGAAGAGGCATCGATGGGCAGTCAAGATCGAAATCCGTGAAACCCGTTCGAAAACGAAAACAATCGATGATCAGAAAAGAAAACGAGAGAATATCAGTCGTTAACAGCGGAGAGTCGTCGGAGGAGGCCTCCGAAAGTGATACCACAGCTCCGAGTCAGAATCCGAGCTGGGTTGAGGTACAAGTCATCCTCCTCATCACCATCAACAAGGTTGGCTTTTAAAAGGAGAAAATTGAATAATTTTATGTGGGTAGAAGATGACAAAGAAAATTCTAAGTTATGAGCAGACGAATAAATTTAAAAAGAAAGGAAGAAGGGGGAAGAAGGGGACAGAAGAAAAAGGGCGGTTTGGGGACCTTTTTTATTATAATTGCAAAAAAAAACTTATTATTAAAATAAACCACAGAGCATGCACGCAAGAAGAAAGAAACCAGAGATGCACGCAATTAGGGGCAAAACGGGGATAAAAAAAATTAATTCAAAATTTTTGCCATATTTGCAAATATCTTTAAAAATTGCTATATTTGCTATTATTTAGGCTGATATTGCCACCCATTACAAATATCCTTTTTTAATTAGGGAAAACCTTGGAAATAGTCCGAAAAAATAACCCATTTAGATAGATGGACAAAAAATAAACTGGAGAAAAATGGCTAAAACGTGGGTATATTTGTACCCCAAAGTTCCTTTTTTACCCTTGGCTGAACCTTAACCTCTTTTATCCTAAAAATAAGGATGGTGTATCTAAACCATCATTCTCTCCCAATTTAATTTTAAATTATTCATGTATATTCTGTTCTCCTGGATTACATTTTGAATAAAAAGATTATATTTTCCCCCAAATGAAGGTCGAGCGGGACCGTGATGTAGCCGACGACATGTCTTGAGAACAATGAAGAAAGGGATGTCGCATTGGCGAATATGAACTTTGAAGCAAAGGAGGCCACAACGACGATTAACATTAATAGAGTTGTCCACTTGGTGGTGGTGATGGTGAGACAGTGCAGCGGATCTAGAGAGTAGTGGTGTTTGTGTGTACTGATCATATATTGGTTCGCCATCAGGATCGTCGCCGGATTTGTTTAGCATTCGGTGGTAAAAACGAAATCTCCATCACCCCTAAATCCTCGTCAATTTTATCGGTCAGAGATACCACCGCTAATCCCCAATAAAACCACCACTGAACAACAACAATCGATCGGAGGTTGCAACAGCTATCAAGAAGAACAAGAAGATTGAGGTTTGCGGCGGCACTCTCCCAGCCTCTCCTTTGCCTCGTCTGCACATTTTCCCTCCATTGCCTTCTCTTTCATTACATACATCAAATCAGGTTGACTATCGGTGCTCACAAGTGCAGACCGATATAAAGCTTTTGGATAAAAGTTTGGCAGAATTGATGCTGGATTCAACAAAAATTATATCAGATTGCTTACCAAAAGTTTTAATGGGACTCCAAAATCTATTCCTACTCCAATGATGATCACTTCTGGGTCCCAATTGGGACCAAAATAGTATGTTTTCTCATCAATTTGAAGGATTTCAATTGCAAGAAAAATTGGATCTCCATGACCTGTGCAATGGAAGCAAAGCTAGGCAGAATCATCCATTCAAAATACAAGTGCTTCAACAAATGATTAAAGTAAATTTTAAGGATTGTGAATCATTTTCAGGTTAGTAGATTACACTTTATTGCAGTAGACATAATATACTTTATTTTAGGGGAACTATATTCTTAGTAGAACTATAAATTATAGGTTGGGTACAGAGTATTTGTTAAATTTTTATTTACAAATAGATAAGACCGAAATACTCTGAATATGACTACTCCATACTCTTTATTTTCAAGATATTTGTTATCTTAATGCCTAAAATGTAAATTAGATTTTGTTCCTTAAATTTAAATACATGGTATTTCTGACTCAATACATGAACTTGGCGAGATAAACGATACATGATCATTCTCATACTCAGTATTTGTGTTTACTTCACTTCTCAGTGTTCATACTGGCAGATTCTGTGAAAATATTATGAATTTTTTGGTATGAATTTTTTTGTATCATCGGTTTTTCTAATCACTAGGTTTAACTAAAATTTGAATTTCAAATCTCTTTTTATCATTAAGTTTGGATTCCTTAATTTTAGGTTTCTGTATTTGAATTTGTTTTTATTTAAATTAAATCATGTAGTTTGTTAAATGTACCATGTATTTATGTGGGATTTGTTATTTTAGTGTTTGGGGTATTTTTGTAAATCGTTAATTCATATTAATTAATGCATTAATTCGAATTGGCCATTTATCTAAAAAATGAGTCAGGTTGCCATTTTTCAAAACGCGTATTTAATTTTGGTCATTCTTGTTGTTGGCCCTTTTTATTATTATTAAATGGACACGAATTTGGACACATCTAGGCCCAAATATACAGGCCCAATGAGATCTGTTTAATGAATATGCTTCTTAGTTGCCTTGTATGCATACTAATGCACCATGAACAATAATAAGCATAGTAGTAATGTAACACTAGTCAACATGAAGGAAACCCCACTCCAACTTTTTTCATTTACACTTTATAAATAAAAAATAGGTTACAACCTAATAGCGTATGCCATCAAACCATGACATATCTAATTCTTCAAAAATCCTAGAAGTCCTCCATAAAGAAATTACTTCCTTGATGAATTATACATGACTTCAATATGTGACCCATTTCATCCCTTCTCAAAGGTACTTGACTTTCTCTCAAGTAGGATATGTGACTATCTTCTCATAAATGGATGGACTTTGTTGATAAATCCTCTAGCGACGACACACTCACCAAGATGTTACCAACTCTCACGGTAAAGATACTCCCAAGTATTAAGGCAAGACTCTAAAGTACGTACAGGCTCTAAAGAGTACTCTAGAAGGTTCTCTCCAAAGAAACCTCCAACACCCCTTACACAATCCCTAAGGTTGCATATAGATGTAGCGAGAGGGATGGATGAATAAGAATGAGTGTTGAATGAGAAATTTCGACAAATCACAATTTGCCACGTTATTATTTAAAATTAATAACGAAATTACAAATAATTAAATTTGAGACTAGTTATAAATTGACATGTGTCCCAAATTCAATTCGTAAACAAAATTGGCCAATTATAAAATTTTTAAGGTCAAATGTCTGTTTGATCACCTAATTAAAAAATAATTTGGTCAAATTTGGGTCATATGATTTTTGGATTAGATATAAAGGTTGGTTGCATACTTAGCAAAACGAATCAAACTATTTGAAAATATAGTAGCCCCCAAAAAGATTTGCAAAAATGGCAAAATATTATAGTAGGAGGGTCTAAATTACCAAACTACCATTCTATCACTGATAGAAATATCAATCTTTCTATCACTGATAGAAATATTACAATCAGTGATAGAAGATTTCTATCACTGATAGAGGTCTATCAGTGATAGGTTTGTTTCTATCAGTGATAGAAACATATCATTGATAAATTTTCTATCACCGATAGAAAGTTAGATTTTTATCACTAATAGAAAACTATCGTTTTTGTTTCTAAAACCTATGTCACTGATTTTGTTTTTATAGATGCCGAAGCAAAATAAATATGGAAATTGAACCGAAAGAAAAGAAAAACACAAAGCGGAAGTTGAAATTTAAAGAATGTGAGACTTCAACAAAAAAAAAAAAAACAAAAACAAAAGGTATGTACAAATTATCACGTAATCAAATACACTATTGGTTTCTATTAGAGATAAATTTCTATTAGTGATAGAAATCTATCACTGGATTCTATCAGTGATAGAAATCAAAACAGGGGCAAAACTGGAATTAAAAAAAGGATTTAAAAATTTTGCTATGTTTGCAATTTTTTTTATAAAACTTGCTATATTTGCAATTAAACATTAGAATTTAGCCACCCATTACAATTTTCCTTTAAAAAATAACACATCTCAAGATTCGAAACATGGAACTCACACACGCACCTCCTCCTCCGTGCACCCCCTAGGCATGTTCTCTAGCTAGCCCTCCATGCCTTATCGTAACTCAGATTCACACTGAACTCTTGCCGAATATCACTTATGATGTCTTTCGGTCTATATGAACGACCAACCTCCAAATATTTTGACTTCACAATCTCACCAACAACCCAACTTTTGGCCTGTCTATGGCCGTGAGTTACCATCAAGTGTTTGCACGTGTGAATGTTGGAATACTTAATAATTGTAAGGACATTGAAACCTTTCTGCTTCATAGCTCAAAGCTTCCACTTGTATTACTCCACAACACACCGAACTTTGAATATTTTCTTGTTAGATTTATTAACCCTATATTCAAAGTTATGTCTCATTGATAAAATAGACAATCTCATATTCAAATCTTTCTTAGACAAGAATATATCCTCCACTTCTATATCTTTGTAATTAGAATATTGACCTGACATGACTGTTGAATTACATGCACACGAGTGGTCGTAGAAGGGCCCGGTGCCATATTAACCGACATAGAAGGAGGATCCACGTTCTGTGCAGTTTTAGGTACCTACTGAACCTTGATGTTTTCCTCCATCTCGTGGACAGTTACATCATCTTCGTTCAACTCTTCCTCCCCACTCCCATCTGCTCCATTTGTATATGTGTCCGACTCATCTTCTCCATATTCTCCTCAATCATGGAAATCATTGTGTGGGGTAACATCGTGTCCATATTCTCCCCAATCATGGAAATCATTGTGTAGGGTAACGTAGTCAACATCATCTCCAAGGTTATATGCCCCCTCATTGTCACAAAATGGACTCAATGATGTTGGCTCGTTATAAATGGGTGTAAATGACATGTGTGTGGAAATGGAGGGGATGTGCTCTTTTTTGTACAGGAAGGATGTGGACGTCGAGGGATTATGATGATCTTCATTGTGTGGAAAGGGTGTGACTCTAGATGACATTTCTTGACTCGTATTATGTGGGATATATGGTGGGACAGATGTGTAATGATATGGTTGATGATATGGATCCATATATGAAAAGTATTGCACTCCCATATATGGGGTATTTGGTACAATATATAGAATGGGATATGGATGAAACCCTTGGTTATTGGATGGGGGTGGTTTAGGCACAGTGGATACATAGAGGGGTATTATTGACACTTCCTCCCACGAATAAAAACTATGCAGGTCTACATCGTTACTTATCACAAAAGTGGGAGCTTTAGACCTAAGTTGAAGTAGGCATCTCAATGCAATGTCATTCTCATTCGAAAAATTGATGTAGCCGATTATATGTTCATTAATTAGTTATCTCTTTAGTATGCCATGTGAGTAGTATGTGCCTTGTAACCATTTTTAGTTAGTTCCTTTGCCTATTTAAATGCTGGAACTTCATTAATAAATCATCATTCTCTCATTCTAATTAATGACTAGTATCGGCTACACCATATTTGGTATCAGAGCGCACGATTTTTAGGACGCTTCCACTATGACGACCAAGAGAGTCTCGACCAACGTAGGAGGAGATTCATCTTTGGTTGGAAAAGAGGCGGAGTCAACCACCGTCCTCTCACCACAAGAATCAACTGCACGCTTGCTGTCAGTTGAAAATGACGTGCGTGAGATCAAGAAAACCTTAGAAATAATCTACGAGAACTTGGGAATTAAACTGGATCAACAATCAACAAACTCGATGATGCAAACCAATAATGGAACAAAGGAGGTGAATTCAAAACAAGAAAAGCTAGGAGCTGATTTCAAAACAAGACAGTGGCAAAAAAAGCTTGGAATGGAACAAACCATGGTCCAAGAAATAGATTTGCCTCCAAGAATGGTCCAAGAAGTAGATTTTCCTCCAAAAATGGTCCAAGAAGTAGATTTTCCTCCAAGAATCCATCAAGAACACCGACCAATGCTCCAAGAATTCAACAATAATCCCTTGTATAGAAGACAACAAGACGGGACAGATTCCTCAAGAAACAAGGACCTTGGAAAGATGGGAAACAAGGGGGAACCAAGCTGTAACCTAATGGGGCAAGCTACCATGGAGAGAACTTATCAAAAACAAGATAAAACATCTCGGGAATTGGAAGAAAGGATGGGACAGCAGCAAGAAAGACAAACAATGGAGCAAAGAATAGTTCAAGAAACACATTTAGCTCCAAGAAAGTATCAAATAATGCATCAAGACTTCCACATCAATCCATTACATAATTGGCAGCAAGAATTCTTCAAGTGGAAGCTTTTCGAATTACATCCCCTTCATGTTTTAAATGCTGGAAGACGTAACAAGGGAGAGAAGGACGGAGTTGCTAGCTAAGTGGAGAGCTACGGGTGGTGTCTTTTTAATTGGTTATAGTGCTTTGGGAAATTCTTCACTTGGTAGACATGTCAAGGACCGGTACATGGCTAAAGAAATTTACCATATCTTGCACGATATTCTTGTATGTGATGAGGCCCACATGATTAAGAACACCAAGGCTGATATAACCCAAGCGTTGAAAATAGAGGGAAACTTTGGAAGAAGGGTAAAGATTGGTATAGGCTAGATGGAATAATTGAGAGTTCTAAAAGACTGAAGTTCGTGTTTAAAAAAAAAGACCGAAGTTCGTTTCTTAGGAAGAAATGTTGCATCTTTTTGGCCGTTTATTGCCTAACTCGAGGTCGAGTTATTTTTGTTGGGCGGGGAAATTGATGTAGCCGATTATATGTTCATTAATTAGTTATCTTTTAGTATGCCATGTGAGTAGCATGTGTCTTGCAACCATTTTTAGTTAGTTCTTTTGCCTATTTAAAGGCTGGAACTTCATTAATAAATCATCATTCTCTCATTCTAATTAATGACTAGTATTGGCTACACCACGAATTTATACTACTTAATTCATACACTGACCTAAGAACTCGTTATACGTAATTCAACATCCACATCTAAGCCCGTCACCTCTCCACCATCGTACTCCTTTTCCACACACCACCAAAACAAACCCAAACACGAGACATCTGCAAAAATACAAAATATATATATATAAACAAATGTATGTAACCACGGGAAATTCAAACACATTTTTTTTAAAAAAATGTCAATCGTGGTTCAATCCCGAATTGGTTTCGGTTGGCGAAAATACGATTCGGTTCGAGAAAAATACGGTTTAATTGATCTGTAATGAAGAAGAGTCCCGACCGAGAAAACTTACTATTCAGCAGGGATTTTCAAACGTTTCAGCCGGGAATGGACTGAGATCGATACAGATTACAAATTCCTAAACCGTTTATCAACCTTCTATTTCTTTTTTTAAACAAAAAAGGTAGAATAATAATCATCTAACATACCTTGTTTGAAAACGTAGAACTTGTTGACTTGGATAATGAACTTATTGTGAGAATTTGTTGTGAGTTGAAGAGAGAAGAGGTAGAGTTTGGGTGTTGTATGTGGTTTTTTGTTTCAAATTATGTTTAGTTGAGGGTTAAAATTAATGGGGTAATAATGTTTTTAGAAGGTTGGTGACAAGGTTGGTGAAAAGTGGGTAAAAAACTTAATTACATTGGTATTTATTGCTTTGGAGGCATACAACTAATTTCAACACCATGCTTACGTCATCTTCATCATCAAGGGGTCCAAAAAAACATTGTTTCTAAAGAGGGGTCATTTTTTACAAAACATAAACTTTAGGGGGTTATTTTTGTCAATTTCCCCAAATAAAAAAAGGAAAAAAATTGAAATAAAAGTGCAGAAGTTGAAAATCGAACTCATGCCTGCAGCGATGCTATCAGGGGGGCTGGATGCTCACACCACTAGGGCTGGAAGAAATTTTCTCGAAGTCTTCAGATTGAGAGAAATAATAAGACTTTGAGAGGTTTTAGAGGTCTTGTGGAGAAGTTTGATCTCTTGTGCTAAGTTTAATATTTCTCTTTCAGCATTGGGCTCCAAGAATTTTTGTGATCACCCGCGAGGGTTTTATCATTTTGGATATGACTTTTTTTTTTCTTTTTTTTTTTTTTTTTTTTTGTCTTTTTCATCATATAGTTAGTTCATTTGGCTCATTTTGTCAATCCCTAAAAGATGTGATACATAACTATAGCAAATAAGAAATGTTTTGAGGTAGATTAGTTACTGATAATCTGCATAAGTTTTTTCCCTCTAATATCTCCAAAGGTTAGGAAAATGAGTTTGTATTATGTTGACATGTTTGTTTACAAGTTTTTCATCTTAAATTGATCAATTGCAAAGATATAAGTTATGCATTTCAATTTTATTTCAATGGATATTCTATACCATTCTATAGATACACTTTTTTGTGACATATGCAGGATGGGAAACTAGACACAAATGATGAGGAGGTTTATCGGTTTTTTAAGCACTCTTCAGTTAAAGTGATTTTGAGCTCACGATCTGGTGGAAAGGGTCACAGCCACATTAAAAGACCGGTTAGAAAAATTAAAAATTTATTTTTTATTTGGTTTTGTTAAGACACTTTTCTTGAATTTGAATTCATCAAGTATAGGTTTATATATAATGCTTTGAAACTTACAAGGGAAAAAGTAGTATATTTAAGTTTGAAGATAAGTTTCAAATATGATGGAGAGAAAAAAATGATCACTTTCTCATTGATCTTAAGATTAAACTCTCTCTTAAATACATGTACATAGGTGGGTAAAGTAACAACTTTGAGTAACCAACGTTGGTAAAGTAACAACTTTGAGTAACCAACTACAACTATAGTAAAGTAACAACTTTGAGTAACCAACTACAACCATAGTAAAGTTAATTAACTATAATACAAGTTAACTAACTAATACAACATATATATCTAATACCCGCCCCTCAAGATGGACAATGGAGATTGAGGATGCCCATCTTGACCATAAAGTCCTTTAAAACAACAGCTGCTAACGGTTTAGTAAACATGTCAGCTAGTTGGGAAGAAGACCGAATGGACAGAAGCTTGAGAAGACCTTGATCAATCTTCTCTCGGACAAAATGGCAGTCGCTTTCAATATGCTTTGTATGCTCATGAAAGGTTGGATTCAAAGCAATTGAAATGGAAGCCTGGTTATCACAGTAAACAAGAGTAGGCATAGGAGAAACAATATGCAAATCAGTAAGTAGATGAGATAACCAAGTCAACTCACTGGAAACTGTAGAAAAAGCTCGATATTCGGCTTCTGCAGAGAAACGGGAAATGGTGGCCTGTTTCTTGGTCTTCCAGGAGATGAGAGAATTGCCCAAGAATACACATAAACAAGTAATAGACTTTCGAGTGTCAGGACAAGACCCCCAATCCGAATCTACAAAGGCCTTTAAACGAAAATAATTAGTAGCTTGTAGCAATATATCTTGACCAACCGTTCCTTTAAGGTATTTGAGAAAATGATGAGCTGCTTTTAGATGATCAGAATAAGGCTTAGTAATGTATTGACTAAGCTAATGTACACAAAAACAAATATCCAGGGGAGAAATTTGTAAATAAAGCATTCTACCAATTAATCTATGATATTCAGATGCAGCAGAAGAATCCAATATGGTGCCGAATGTAGTAGACATATGAGAAGAAGGTGGCAGGGATGGGAAACAGGCTTAGAAGCCAAAAAACCACAATCCTCCGAAATCTGTAAACAATATTTCCTTTGGGAGAGATAAATTCCAGCAGTGGAACAGACAACTCAAGCCCAAGAAAATATTTAACAGCTCCAAGTTCCTTCAACTTGAAATGTGTATTTAACATAGATTTTACAATAACAATTTTAGAAGGAGAAGGGCCAGTTATGAGGATATCATCAACATACAACAACAAAGCCACAAAAGAAGAGTTTTTCCCTCTAGTAAACAATGAATAGTCAGCATTAGATTGAGAAAAACCATGAGATATGAGTACTTGAGAAAACTTGAAAACCCATTGCCTTGAAGCTTGTTTGAGACCATAGATTGATTTATGTAGTTTGCACACAAGGGGAGCACCAATGGAAGACTTATGATCATTATATAGCCAAGAGGCAAGGACATGTAGACTTCCTCAAACAAATCCCCATTCAAAAAAGCATTGTTTATGTCTAATTGTGCCATGCCCCAACCAAAAGATGCAGTGAGAGACAACAACAACTTGACGATAACTATTTTAGCTACAGGTGGAAAAGTATCGAAAAAATCAATACCTTCCTGCTGACTATAACCCTTTGCAACGAGGCGCGCATTGTATCGATCAATCGAACCATCTGCTTTATGCTTAAACGCGATATATCCACTTAAAACCCACAACTTGATGGCCAAGAGGCAAAGGAACCACACTCTAAGTTTGAGTTTGTTCCATAGCTGTAATTTCCTTATCCATAGCACTTTTCCATTGAGAAAATTTGATGGCTTGTTGGAAATATGATGGCTCAAAATAGGTTGAGATATTGAAGATAAAGTTCCTGTGAGAGATAACAAATCGGTTATATGATAAGTAACCTTGAATAGAATAGGGAAACTTATCAAATTTCGTAGTAGTCTGATGTATTAAGTTGCAATGATAGTCCTATAGAAAACCAGGAGGATGACGAACTCTAGAAGATTGTCTGATGGGTTCCTCTAGCTGAATAAGAGCATCAGTATGAGAATCACGCTCGTTTGAATTAATGCCAGGTAAATGCAAGTGACCAACATCCAAACGAATCACAGAATCAATAGGACCATGAATATTTGGAGACGTATCATCAGAAACAATGCTCGGAGAATGAGTAGTAGGATCGACAACACCAGTAGTTGAATAACATCAGTAGGTTCAACAACAGTAGAAGGTTCAATAACATCAGTGATAACATTCGGAGATTCAGTAGGGATAAAACCAGAGGCAGGGCACAGTAAAACAAAGTCAGGGAATATGTCATCAACATCAGACACATCTTTAATGTTGTGAAAGGGAAACTGATCTTCTATGAACATAACATCACCAGATACAAAAATTTGTTGCGTGGCAATATCATATACTCGATATCCTTTCATACCAAGAGGATATCCAAGAAACACACATGCAGTAGCTCGAGGATCAAACTTAGATCGATGCATAGTCAAAGAAGAAACATAACATAAACAACCAAAGGTATGCAATAGAGAATAATCAACATCCTGCTTGTGGACTATGGAAAAGGGTGTAGCATTGGATAATAGAGGCATTGGTATGCGGTTGATGAGATATGTAGCAGTTAATACACATTCACCCCAAAACGAATAGGTACCTTAAACTGAAAAAGTAGTGCACGAGCTACATTGAGGAGATGTTGATGCTTCCTTTCAACTACTGAATTCTGTTGGAGACGTTCAACACAAGAGAATTGGTGTTGAGTGCCAGTGGATGCAAAAAAATCATCAAAGCAAAGCTCAAGGGCATTATCAGACCTGAAAGTCTTAATAACTTTGGAGAATTAAGTCTGAACTAGTTTAAAAAACCATGGAATAATAGTGTGCACATCAGACTTTGCATGTAAGAGATATACCCATGTATACCGAGAGCAGTCATCCACAAGTGTCAAAAAATACTGATGACCATTATATGTGGGTGTCTTAAAGGGACCCCAAATGTCACAGTGGACCAAATCAAACACATTATCAGCTACATGATTGTTAAAAGGAAATGACAAACGTCTTTTCTTAGCTAAAGGACAAACATCACAATGTTTATTATGAAAATCAGGAAAAGAAAGAGTATCTTTCATTAGTAAAAATCGTTTAGGGGATAAATGGCCTAAACGACGATGCGAAGTCTCTACTGAAATAGAACAAATAGGTACTACAATCTGTGGAGTCAACAGGTACAAGCCATTATGGCAACTAGCCTTGCCAATCATCTTCGACAGGAGATTGTCATGTATTGTGCAGTAATCACCAGAGAATTGAAGTGTAATGTTAGGTGACACCAATAGGCGACTCATAGAAATGAGGTTATATGAGAATTTTTGCACATATAAGACATCTCGTAGAATAAAGTCTGGAGTAAGTTGAATATCTCCAATATAATCCACATCAACACGATAGGAGGTTTGAAGAACAATTGATATATCATGCACACGACGCCAGTTATGAAACATAGAGTAGCAATATGATATATGTCTGGAGGCACCCGAATCAACAAGCCAAACATTAGATGCAATTGATGAAGAAGCAACAGAACAAATACCTGAGGCATGTAATGTAGATGTAGCAACTGTTATCGGCTCAGTTTTGGCAGCTTGAAGATGTGAAGACAAAAGCTCCATAAGTTGGGAGCATTGGCTAGCATTCAAACTGGAAAAGAAATTCCCTTCATCCGAAGTAGGTTGCGCATTCTGAGAAACAAAATTAGTACCAACAACTTTAGAAGAATTCTGTTGATTTCGTGTTCTATAACCTGGTGGATAGCCATGAATTTTGTAACACCTATCAACAGTATGACCTTTTATCTTGCAATGTGAACAGATTGGTCGTTGATCATCTCTGGAATTATCTTTGTTTCGTGGAAAATTAGAATTATGTGAAGAATTCTTTTTCAAATTCAAACTATTTGCAGTGAGTAAGGCAACCAAATCAACTTTTGGAATAGAAATTCCAGCATTCCTCTGAAGTTCCTCTTGAATAACTAAAGCAAAGACTTTACGGATAGAAGAAATGGGATTCATTAAGAGAATTTGTGTACGGATGGGAGCATATTGATAATTGAGGCCCATAAGGAAGATCATAATGTATTCAGATTCCAAATGTAACAAAAATTCTTTAATCTTTCCTCAAGAACAATCAATATTAGGGCGAAAATCATTGAGGTCTGGCCATATAGTCTTTAATTTCGAAAGGTAAGCCTCAATAGACAAATTACCTTGAGTGGTAGTGATTAACTCATTCCGTAATTGATAGATTTTCGGTCCATTGCTTTCCTTAAATCTGTCAGCAAGTTCGTCCCAAACATCTTTAACAGATCCAGTGTAAACTATGTTGGCTGCAATCTCCTTCGAAACTGAATTCATAATCCATGATGTGATGATGTTGTTGCTGCATTTCCATGCCCTAGTCGAAGCAGGTTTGGTAATCAGGCCATCGATGAAACCATCATTGTTCTTCCTAGAGAGAGCCATCAGAACTGCTCTACTCCATGAGACGTAATTATCAGCACCAATCAGTGGTTGATTCACGAGAGTAGTCGTTGAAGTGAAGGAGTGATGCAACAAGAATGGATTCAATTGAGCTTCGATGTCCAGAGCTTGATCGCCAAAGGTTTCTTTGTCCGCCATTGAAGAGGAACGAACAAGAATGACGAAGCCGGGAAAAGACGTGCAAAAGAAAAAAAGAATCAGATATACTCTGATACCATTTCAAATATGATGGAGAGACAAAATGATCATTTTCTCATTGATCTTGAGATTAAACTCTCTCTTAAATACATGTACATAGGTGGGTAAAGTAAGAACTTTGAGTAACTAACGTTGGTAAAGTAACAACTTTGAATAACGAACTACAACTATAGTAAAGTAACAACTTTAAGTAACCAACGTTGGTAAAGTAACAACTTTGAGTAACCAACTACAACCATAGTAAAGTTAACTATAATACAAGTTAACTAACTAATACAACATATATATCTAATAATAAGTTTCTATTTTATTCCTAGGTCTCAAGAATCGATAGTTTAGTCCCAGACCTTTAGGAAAGCTCCCTAGATCGTTAATTGACTAACATAAGGATGATTTGACATTTAACTTACTCATTATATTTGTTGACATGGTTTTTGATGAGTTAGAAAATTATTCTAGTTTTCTTTTAGCTCATGTGAAATTTCTCTAAATTTCTTCCCCTATCCTTCTTCTTCCTCATTTTCTCATTTTGCTCTAGGGAACTTGCTGCTGCATGAAAAAAAAAATGGCATCAAAATTTGAATTTTGTGCATCTATTCCTATTCTAAAAGTTGAAAATCCAAATACAAATAGAAGAAAAAACAAAGCAAAACAAGGAACACCTTCGAATCATTCAATCAATGGAGAAGACGAACAAATAGAAAAAAAAAAAGGCAGAAGTCATATAGAACTTCAAGTTAGTTGAATTGCATTGATATTGTCTCAGCTCCAAAGAAGGATGGAAAAGTTAGAACATGTGTGGATTATAGGGATCTCAATCGTGCAAGTCTCAAAGATAATTTACCCCTTCCTCACAATGATGTATTAGTGGATATACAACAGGATATTTTAGTTTCTTATTTATGGATGAATTTTCATTCTAAAACAAGATTAAGTTGGCCTCTATAGATCAAGAAAGACTACTTTCATCACTTTTATGGATGACATTTTGCTATAAATTCATGTCATTTGGTTTGAAAATTGATGGGACAATTTTTCAGAGAGCCAAGAGTACGTTATCCATGATTTAATGCACAAAGATATTGAAGTATATGTTGATGACATGATAGTCAAATCTAGTCCAAGAGAAAGACATGTGGTCGTTCTTCGTAAACCTTTCGAGCAATCAAGGAAATTCTAACTAAAGCTAAATCTAGCAAAGTGCATATTCGGGGTATCCTTTGAAAAATTGTTGGGATTCATTGTTAATCAAGAAGGATTCAAGGTAGATCTTGATAAGACAAAGGCGATAGAAGATTTAAAACACCCAAAGACCTAAAATGAGGTAAGAAGTTCCTTAAAGAGGTTGAATTATATTGCAAGGTTTATGTCACACCTAACTCAGACTTGCGAGCCAATACTAAAACTCTTGTGCAAGAGTGAGGTATATATTTAGAATGAAGATTGTTGAAGAGCTTTTGAAAGAATCAAGACATATTTTCAAAGTCCCCCATGTTTGTCCCATCAACTCCAGGACGACTATTAATCCTATACTTAACAAATGAGGGATCAATGGAATGTGTGCTAGGACAACATGACTCTTCAGGAAGAAAAGAACAAGTTGTTTATTATTTGAGCAAGAAATTCATGCGTTATGTGAGTCGAACTACTCATTGTTGGAAAAGACATGTTGCCCTTTAGCTTGGATGACTCAAAGATTGAGGTAGTATATGTTGTACTACACGACATCGCTTATCTCAAAGATGGACTCCATAAAGTATACTTTTGAAAAATCCTCTTTGTCAAGGAGAGTAGCTAAGTGACAAGTTTTGTTATTTGAGTATAATATTGTTTAGGTTACCAAAAATGACATTAAAGGGAGAGCAATCGTTGATTATCTAACTGAGCTGCCAATAGAAAATTATTGTTCTGTGGAATTTGAATTTCTAGATGAAGACATCATGATAGTATTATTGGAGACAAATGTATCACATGATTTAGAAACATGGACAATGTTGTTTGATGGAATCACAAACGAAGTGGGACATGGCGTAAGGGCTATGTTGATCTCTTATGATGGGAAGATATGTACATTAACTGCTATGTGATACTTTGACTATACTAATAACACATATGAATATTTGAGGCATACAAAGTTGGGGTTTATATGGCGTATGACATGATATAAAAAAAAATTGCAAGCTAGTTTATAGACATTCTCTTTTGGTAATACATCAATTAAATAGAGTGGGATACAAGAGGCCTTGAACTAATCCGCCATTACAATAAATACATTCGAGAATTGGATCGATCCTTTTGAACATGTTCCTTGTGAAAGTAACCACGTTTCAGATACATTATCAATTTTATCTCCCATGATTACCACATATAGGAATTCCACATATTTTCACATCTAGGATTTACACATACAACATATATCACTGTCAAGAGTTCAATTTTTTTTTTTTTTTTTTTAATTTCAATAGGAAATTCAACCTATATGGATTGAAAAACGAGAAGCGGTAACATATTGCCTAAACATTTGAAGAAGAGTTGGATGGGTGTTGCCACATTTTTTTCATGTTACCACAATCATACGGGCTCACGTAATAAAATGATAAGTATTGTCGAGTATTGTATCCAAAGGGAATCAATCAAGAATTTTAATTGATTATCGGAAATATTAACGGTCGATGAGAAATGATGAAAATAACAAAATAAAACTAACATGCAAGAAAATAAAAGTGAAGGCAAACAAAGAATTGGATCTAGGGAATCTAATTACACTAATTGGGACTCTCAAGCTTAATTCATTAGTGTCCTAAATTGTCTATCATATTACCTATAAGTCTAGAAGAATTAAGATCATGGAATCTCCTGTTGGTCTCCTCCAATCCTCATTAAATAATTAACTAACCTATATGCCCATAGCGCTAAATAACATAAATGAAGGCATTATGTCCCTCCATACAACCTTTATTAATCAATTAATCCTTCTATTGTCACTCAGGTAATTAACTCAAACCTAATTCTACTTCTAATTCCCCTCCTTAGAGTGTCAAATTAAGAAATGAATCATTTATACTTTAACTGGAAGCATAAAAGCATTAAGATTAATGGCATGAATAAGTAATTATGATAGACAATCAAATTGAACTTATTAATTAAACATAGAAGACTCCAATTAACCACATTAGATCCCTAAAATTAAGAATTTAACTATACATAATTCAGAACAATATATCCACAATTTTGAATTCCAATCATGGTTTGATTACAAAATTGAAAACTAAATGATAGAGGAAAGCATAAACCAGGCTGATCTTCTACTTTCGTTTTGATCTGCTACAATCTCGAGCCTCGAACCTTGACCATTAGCTCAAAAACTCTCCAAAATTCTCTCAATTCTGCCTACAAATTGTAAAAGAGGGGCAAAAACCCTGAAATATGCCTCCTCTAATTCAGCCAAGAAAAGATGAATAATTTAAATGGCTTCGAACCATAGTGTTGAGACACCAGGGATAGTGTTTTGACGTTGTCCAAAATGACGTTACACATTGCACTTGCTAGGTTAGATAGTGTCTCGACATTACGAACAAAACTTTAGATCCACGCACTATTCCAGTTTTGAGACGCTATAGGACAACTTCGAGACGAATGTTGTCTTAGTTGTAGTTTGTTGGCCACCTCTTTTCTGCGCATTTTTTAATTTTATTAATTCATATTTTATTAATTTTCTTCTTCTTCTTATTTATTCATTTTCTTCTTTTCTGTATTATTTTATTTTTATTTTTATGTGTAGGGTATTAAGAGTTACTATAAATTTATTTTTCTCTATTTCTATTTCTGTTTTTTTTTTTAATATTTTTCTTTATTTTTATTCTGGTCACTCCTTATTAACCTTTCCTTTTATCTTATTGTATTTATTTAAACTTGTCTCGACTCTATTTTTTAACACTCTATTATTAGGAAGCTGGAACTATATAATATAATATTATCTCAAAAGTTCAAAAGCTTAAATTCATGAGTTATGGTAAATATAATCTTATATCAATATTTTAACACTCTATTAACAGGAAGCTACAACGATATATTCGCACCATCAGAAAACAGTCATTGTGGATGCAGATGCTGACAATGACAAAAGAAAGATTGTTGCTTTTGTTGGAGGTCTTGATTTATGCTCGGGCAGATATGATACTCCCAAGCATTCTCTTTTTCGGACATTGCAAACTACACATATGAACGACTACTATAACCATAATTTCAGGGTATATTTTTTTTTTTCAGTTCAACAATATTGAGGGTAGAGGGATTCGAACCTCAGACCTCTTCATCGAGGATATACATATCAATTACTACTGAGTTATGTTCACTTTAGCTTACAGTAAACTTTCAATCGAGGAACATGGTAAACACACATGCACCTAGAAATATCTATTCAAGCTTCCTCAGCCTTTAGACCATGGCTTTAATTCATAAGAGTATCATATTTATAAAGAAGTGCAAATTGCTATGTATTTTTCTAATAGTTATAATTTTGTTTGAAGTGTAAGCAGGGACCAACTACTGGTTGTCCAAGACAACCATGGCATGATTTGCACTGTAAAATTGAAGGTCCAGCTGCATACGATGTGCTTGCAAATTTTGAGGAACGTTGGTTGAGAGATTCTGAGCCTCATGGGCTTAAGAAGCTTAAAAGGCTTCATAAGTTGAGTGATGATATATTGCTCAAACTTGAAGGAATTCCTGAAATTTTGGGAATTGCTGATGTTTCCAAGTTGTGTAGTGATCATCCAGAAGGTTGGAATGTTCAGGTATATTGAATATCAATTGGTGATCATAAAAATTTCAGAACTTTTTTTTTGTATTAATCAATGATCTTGCAGGTTTTTCGTTCGATCGATTCCAATTCTGTGAAAGAATTTCCTGAAAATCCAAAAGATGCTATAAGTAGGGTAAGAGAAAAACTACAAAATTTGAAGTCCGGTTTGATGACCGTTTTGATTTTGATTTTCAGTTTTAGAAGTTACAGCTTGTAAATATTACTTCCACATATGTGTTTCTTTGTTTTATTTTTAGAAACATTTTTAGAAACGTTTTCTAAAATTTAAAAAGTAGTTTTTAAATTTGTTTAAAAAAATTTTGTAACTTGACTAAAAATTCAGATGTGTTTTAAGGAAGGTGAAAAACATTGTGATGAACAAACAAAATTTTGAAAAACAAAATGGTTATATATCAAACTCATCCTTAATTACTTTCTTGAAATTTAAATTACAACTAATCTTCTTTTGTTTTCCATGGTGTAATAGAACTTGGTATGTGGAAAGAATGTGATGATAGATATGAGTATACATTCAGCATATGTTAATGCAATTCGTGCTGCCCAACGTTTCATTTACATTGAAAATCAATACTTCCTTGGATCATCTTATAATTGGAGTGCTCTTAATGAGAAAGGTAAGCAACTCTAAACTATGAAATAAAGAATTTATTAGATGGAATAAAAATAGTTTAATGGGTAACCATATGTTAGTTCTAAAGTTTCTATACTTGTTTTATTGTTGGAGCATACAATTTAGGTTAAAAACTTCCAAAGTTTGTGTGTATATAGACTAATAGAGAATATGATTTGAGAATATGCTCTCTGCACAGAGCAACCGACAATATGCTACTATTAAATCACAATGAAGAAGGACAAATGTCACAATAGAAATGGAGGAAGACTAAAAGAAAATAGCAGACGATTACAAGAGACATAATTACAAGGATTAATAATTAACCAAGGATTAACTAGACTAACATCCCCCGCAAGCGAATATGGTTGAGAGACCACTGTGAGCTTGGTCCTGAGACTAATAAAACGAGGAGAGGGCAGCCCTTTAGTGAAGATGTCGGCCAGCTGATCATCTGAAGGTACAAAGTGAACGAGGATCGAAGTTGCTTGCAAGGTACCTTTTCCCTGATGAAATGATGATCCACCTCTATATGCTTCGTTCGACCGTGCATGACAGGATTTGCGGCCAAATATGTTGCACTTAAGTTGTCGCAAAGTAGGAGAGGTGGAGAAGAACAAGGAACACCAAGTTCAGTAAGCACAGATTGCACCCAAGAGATTTCAGCTTCTACATTGGACATGCCCCTGTACTCAGATTTAGCGTTGGACCGAGACACTACCTTCTGCTTTGCCAAGTGCCAAGATACTAAATTAGAGCCCAAAAAGGTACAGTAGCCACTTGTACTCCGGCGATCGTCAGGGAAACTTGCCCAATCAGCATCGGTATAGCAGGTAATAGCAGCTGAAGAGGATGGAGAAAGAAGAATCCCCAAAGTAGAAGTACCTTTTAAATACCGTAAGAGGCGTTTGACACTCTGCAAATGAGCCGAAGTAGGGGCATGGAGGAACTGACACATTTTGTTCACGGAAAAACTAATGTCAGGGCGTGTGAGAGTGCAATATTGCAATGCACCTACCAGGCTGCGATACTCAGAGGTGGATTTTAGTGGTTGACCATCAAAAATTGACAAGGGAGGTCCAACGGTAATGGGAGAGCCTATCGACTTGCAAGAATCTAGTTTAGCTCGAGATATCATATCATATATATAAGTCTGTTGGGACAAATGAATACTAGACTCGTTGCGAACCGCCTGTATTCCAAGAAAGTATGACAGCTCACCCATATCTTTAAGAGAGAATCGATCATGTAAAGCAAAAATAAAATGCTGAATGAGAGAAGCAGAAGAGCCAGTGACTAAAATGTCATCCACAGACACCAAGAACACAACAATTTGCAAACCAGATTTATAAATAAACATCGAGGTATCGGCCTTAGAAGCTCTAAACCCCCAGTCTAGTAAGCAAGAACTTAATTTAGAAAACCAAGCCCGTGGACTTTGCTTGAGACCATAGATAGCCTTATGTAACTTTAAAACGTGATTAGGATAAGAATCACTCTCAAAACCAGCAGGTTGCTTCATGTAAACTTCTTCTAAAAGATCACCATGGAGGAGAGCATTATGCACGTCTAATTGTCTTATAAGCCAACGGTTGGACACTGCCAAGGATAAAACTATACGAATGGTTGCAGGCTTGACAACTGGGCTAAATGTTTCGAAGTAATCAATACCGAGGGCCTGAGTATACCCTTGAGCAACTAAACGTGCCTTGTACCTGTCAATCGAACCATCAGGCTTAAGTTTCAACCGAAAAACCCACTTACAGCCCACTAGTTTTCGATCAAGAGGCATTGGAACAAGGGAACAAGTACCATTCCAGATTAAGGCCTCATATTCCGCAGCCATGGCATCTTTCCACTTAGGATCTTGCAAAGCAACTCTGTAATTTGTTGGCTCAGATGGGAGCTTGGTAACTGAGGGAGCTTTTGTCACCATCCATGCTTTTGGTTTGAAGATTGAAGTATTGAAATTTCCAATTCCGTTACAACGGAAGCAATTGGACCGTTCGTAAATTAATTTTGTTTTACAAAATACCAATACATTGGCAAAAGGTTAAGCGATGAGAAACATACCTTCGTTGACGACTCTGAATTCTTCAAGAACGCCTTTCTTGATTGCTCTGCAACAAGAACACCACCATTTGATCTTTCCCGCTATAACTCTGAGATTAGGAACGTAGTTGTGGGACTACCTAATCTTGAATGGGAAAAACTCTAGAGAGAAAATTCTCCCTAGAGTTCTTGAGTTGAGAGAATATGAGAGGGCCTTATGGTAGCCATATGTTGTTGTACCTAAACCTTAGGGTTATTGTTCTATTTATAGGAGAAAGACCATGAATAAAATATTCATTTAAAATCAATTATTTCCATAACTGATTTAATCTTTTCCATAATCAATCGATTCCATAACCAATCAATTCCATAATTGATTAATCTTTTCCATAAATGATTGATCACTTCCATAAGTGATTAATCATTTCCATAATTGATTAATTTCCAATTAATTAATTCTTTAATTAATTAATCACCAATTAAATATCATATATTTAATTTCAGACCTTCTATTAGTTAATTAATTAATTACCCAATTAAATATCATATATTTAATTTCAGGCCTTCAATTAATTAATTCTATAATATGAATCAAATTCATATTAAAATTTGAACTCCTTCAAATTCTCTTATATCCTATAAATTTAATATGAATCAAATTCATATTAATATTTGAACTTCTTCAAATATTTATTTCTCTCATACACTATAGTTTAATTAAATCTCATTTAATTTAAACTAAATTGAATAATTAATTAATTCATCTTCTAATTAAATATAATTAGACATATATTTGAACTCTTTCAAATATATCAATCTCTCAATATAATAAAGTTTAATCTCAAATTAGACTTTATATTTTAATGCATCACTATACATTATATTAATTTGTATCTCATACAATTAACTTAAATCCCAATATGAATTTGAACTATTCAAATTCTCTCAATATATATTTGTTCCTAATTACTTTTTACGAGCTAGCAGGGGGACCTAATGGACCTACAGATCAGAAGCTCCAATGATATGAGGTTAATAGATTAAACTCATTAATCAGGTTAACCAATATTCATTAACTGTGGGTCATTCCACTAAAGACCCCCAGCTAAACTCTTCTCACTGTAGAACATTTCTGTGTCCACGAATATAGACCTATGCAGGTAAGTCAATCCTTCACGAGTGTTCGTAATCACGACTGGGTCAAATTATCGTTTTACCCTTGTGTTACATCTGTCTCCTTAAGTACCAGTGCTCCTCTAATGAACAACCTGTTTATGGTCCAACCATTAAACAGAAAGTCCCTCTCGGGCCAGTGAGAGGGTGGGATCCCTTTGTTCAAGTCCCGGAGTCACCACTTAAGGGAACACTCATCTACTTCTCCTAGATGTGGGAATGAGTGAATTCCTTCTTGTGTTGTCATGTCCCCAGCCTCCCACTCGTCTTGTCCCCAAAAAAGAAGGCATATTGAGTCGGCGTATTGGCCACTCTCACCCATGCTAATCAAAGGACAATCCCTCATGAGAAGGAGTTCATGACACACTCAGGATTAAGACTGAGTTACCTAGGTCATCGTATTGAAACAGTAAACTAACTAGTTAACGGTGTTACATCTAGTGGTTTACTATTTCGTGGTCCGGTCTTATGCAAACTCATTGCATAGGATACCCCCGCTCGCATGTCTCCTACATAGGCGCCTTGGATTAATACGTCTGTATCGAATACAAAGCGGGCTGTATCACATAGTGTTACCAGGATAAGGTACCCAACATTATCCTTGTACTATAGACCTTTTAGGTTGTTACTTGAACACCAATCCCCGTATGTCCCCACATACTAGTTCAAGTCACATGTAAACAACCTCCACGATCAAAACGCAATATTTTCAACTTCAAGTTGTTTTCATTTTCAACCATTGCTTTGGATGTCTTGAAACACTCAAAAGTAGAGCTCTTTTCCTTTAGCAAGTAAATCCAAGTCTTCCTTCTATAGTCATAAATAAAGGTGAGAAAATAACAATACCTCCAAACGTAGTAGTTCACATGGTCCACATAAATCTGTATACACAAGTTCGAGAGGTTTTGATACTCTCCAAGCATTTCCTATCGAAAATGGATTTCAATGTTGCTACCCCAAAATACATGCTTCACAAAGTTGATCTTCCTTTTGAATGTTTGATATTCCTCTCACCATATGCGTTGTTGACCCATGTGCGATAAAGTGCCAAAGTTCAAGTGCCCATATCGATAATGACAAACCCATGAAGTATCTTTTATACCAACATCTTAAAACATATTAGCTTCTCATAAGACATTTTGATAGGAAACTTCTTGTTTGTAGTCATATGTACCTTTGTTATGAGACTTTCATTCTTGGTTCTGATCTCGCACGAGTTATCTTTGAAGATTACATCATACCCTTTCAATAGAAGCTGCCAAACACTTAAGAGATCGTGGTTGAGACTTGAAACATAATACACATTAGTATTTTCTTTTGCTTCATTCTTTGTCTTGATAGGAATATCTCCTTTTCCTTTGACTTCGAGCTTCTTATCGTCACCAGTCTTCACCTAATTATGAAGAGATTCATCCAAAGCTACGAAAATATCCTTCCTTCCTGTCATGTGGTTTCTACAACTACTTTCAAGATACCATATATCTTTAGTGCTTGTTGCTTGGACATTTAAAGTGAGAAAAAGAAGACCTTGGTCATTATCTTCTTCCTCTGCTTGAAATTATTTCCCTTCCTCAATAAGTTAGATTATCACTTTTTCATACTCAAAGTTTTTGAAGTCGTCGGATCTTCCATTTCCTCAGTCACCATGTCCACCTCTTCTTCCACTAGATCTCCCTCTAGAAGAAGTTTACAGGAGTAGAATCGAACCGTTTCAATCTAAGCTTATGAGATTGGAGAGATCCCATTAAGCCTATTGATGGAAAGAACTTGCAAATCTTTGGATTCTTCAATTGCTACGACAATGTGTTCGTATTTTCTAGTCTCTTCTAAGGATCTTTTCGACTACTCTTTGATCTTCAATTATTTCTCCATTTGATCTCAATTGATTAACAATTAAGAGAACACGATTGAAAATTTCTTCAATGGTTTCAATATCTTTCATTCAAATGGTATCAAATTCAGCTCGAAGTGTTTGTAATCTTACTATTTTTACCTTATCTTCTCCTTCGTCTAGACTGTATAATGCATCCCGTGCTGCTTTAGCAATTGAGGCTCCTTAATTTATTTTGAATATATTTTCATCTATAGCTTGGTAGATAAAAATAAAGCCTTTTTGTCTTTCTTTGTAGCATCTTTCAACTCATTGAGTTAGTTGTGAAAGACCTTCCTCATATTCTTGCCCCACATATTCATTTGTAACAATGTCCCCAATATCTTGAGATCCATAAAGAACCATCATTTGTTGACTCTATAATTCTTTCCTTCAAAACGAGGAAGTTGAGGTTGCAACATATTATTGTTGGATGACATCTTTTAACCTTCGCGTTCTGATACCACTTTGTTGGAAACGTCGATGAGCCCACAACAATACTCACTCTAAATCTCACAAATCTGAAGAGAAGAAGCTTGTTCTCTTGCAAAACTCAAGAACACAGAAGAGAAGAAAATTTTTCTCTTGAATGATTCTCTTTGAATTACTTTACTTGGCTTCCTTCAAACATAACAAAGACATCCTATTTATAGGACGATCCTAATGAAAATTCTAGATTCATAATCCTATTCTAAATTTATGACCTTACTAATTTTATGACTATGCATAACTCTCCTACTTAATTAACTATTAACTTATGAAAGTGTCTAACGTAGTATATAAATGTAGCTTAATTTCTAAGCATTTATTTGCAGGAGCTAATAACTTAGTACCAATGGAAATTGCTCTTAAAATTGTGAACAAGATCAAAGCTAATGAAAGATTTTCAGCCTACATACTTATCCCAATGTGGCCAGAAGGTGTTCCTACAAGCGTGTTTATGCAAAGAATTCTTCTGTGGCAGGTATGCTTCATTCATTATTTCATGTTAGCTTCTCAAGTCTTGTATATGTATTTCAGATCCATCATGTCAACTTTTAAAAGTCCACTTCTATTTTTATCCATTTCATTTTTTAGCGCGGTCGTGAACAAGTCTTAATTGATCCAAATCAACGTAGATGACGATGTCTTAATTTTATGGAAATACCAATATAAATGCCGAAAATAATTTTGATGTCGATAGATGGATCTAAAACTCAAGAAATTCATTTGAAAAATCTAAATTACAAAATAAATATTTCACCATTTATAAATAATTTGAAAATTTTATTATGAATAGCATACTTGTTGATTTCTTTTAACAACTAATATAGTTTGTCACAATATAATATAAATATTGATTTGTTGAGGATCCCACATTGAAAAGATGAGTGGATACCTTACAATTTATAAGATGCTCCACTCATTACCAATTGGTTTTAAGATGAAACTCCATGTTATCTAATGGTACCTTTTAATTTTCTCCGGTTTAGAGTATGACAATAGAAATGATGTACAAAATGATATACAAAGCTTTGGAGGAGGTTGGCCTTCATGAAAAATATGAACCTGAAGACTACCTCAACTTTTTTTGCCTGGGAAATCGTGAGGTATTCGATGTCAAAGACGATGTTCAAGCCGAGGATTCCTATGGAGGAAGGACTCCTCAAGTACTCAGCTCTTACCCTCTTGATTTTGAAGCTTCAAATTTCTTTCACAAATATACTTTTTTACTTGTTAATAATGCACCATATATTGGTTATGGTTAATGTAGGCACTGGTTCGTAAGAATCGACGCTTTATGATCTATGTTCATTCTAAAGGAATGATAGTAGATGATGAGTATGTCATATTGGGATCAGCAAATATCAATCAACGATCGCTTGCAGGTACTAGAGACACCGAAATAGCAATGGGTGCATATCAGCCTTGCCATACATGGTCACCAAACAAATGTTCAAGCCCACGCGGTCAGGTATGCATTAGAAGATTATAATCTTTTATTTACAATCATTACTAGAATATAATCTTGTGTGAGAGTAGCTATCTCAATCATACTATTCGAAGTAGAAGGTTGAAATAGGTCAATTTGATCTAAGACTGCATGTTTACTTAGTAGAGGAATCATAATGAGATGGAATCCAAACGAAAATCGATAGGAATGAAATCAATTGGAATTAGAATAGTATTTGTTTGATGTTATTTACTAGGAGTTATCTAGAATCGAAATCGATAATCCATTTATGTTGTTTACTCCCAACTTTCAAGATCCATAATGGGAATCATACATAATACAAGAATACACTTATCATATTTTTAAGGAAAATTGTGGTGGGTGGCAAATTGGACCAAATTAATAGCAAATATAGCACCATGTAAAAAAAATTGCAAATATAACAAAATCTATCCGAGTCTATCTGATAGACTTCGATTATTAGAGTTTATCAGTGATAGACTCTGATTAATCAGATCTATCAGTCTACTGATAGAGTCCTATTATTCAGAGTCTATCCGTCTACTGATAGACTTCGATTATTCAGAGTCTATCAGTGTCTATCGTTGATAAACTTTGGTTAATCAAAATCTATCAGTGACTATCACTGATAGGCTCTGATTAATCAAAGTCTAGTAGTGATAGTCACGGATAGATTTTGATTAATCGAAGTCTATCAGCGATAGACACTGATATACTTTGAATAATCAGAGTCTATCAGTGATAGACACGGATAAAATCTGACCACAACTTTTTGATCTTGTACAATTAATTTTGCTATATTTGCAATTAGTTTGCAATGGTGTTATATTTGCGATTAATTTGGTCCAATTTGTCTTCTATGCAATTGCCTCTATTTTTAAATAATTAAACTGTATTGATCTAAAAGAAAAAAGAAAGAAAAAACTAATTAAATTGTATTATTCAATAATATGCTAATATGATTTTTAATTAACATAATAATAATCAATAATAAAATTTTTATTTTTTTTATTCTTGTTTCATTTTGTAGTAATATTTATTATTCTAAAAATTTATTAATATTAACAAATAATAACTAATTAAAATCAAATCAAATCAATTGACAAGTATTACTATAATGATATTAAATCATTATAATAACGAATTCTATTTGAATTAATTATTTGATATCAATAAACAATTAATAACTAAAATAAAATTACGTTAGCTAAAAAAATATTAAAATAAGTTTATTAGAAAAATATAAATCAAAATTAGTTTTTCACTTTAATCTAATAAAAATATTTTATTTAAACAATTAAGTAATAAATATTTAATAATTAAAATTAAATATTTAACAAAATAAATAGAAATTTTCAATTTTATTAAAAATTACTATTAATATGATTTTTTTTAAAAAATAAAAAATAAAAGGTAAACAAGAGAGATAATAAAAGTTGTAAAAAAAGAGAAAAAGGATAAAAGTGGTAAAGTAAGTAATAAATAATAAATAGGTTGTGGGGCACATAGAATAAGGAATGAGATTGAGATTGACCGGGCTTAGTTTGGGGTTGCAGTAGCTTCTAAAATAATTGCTCTCAGCTGTGCTTTAAAGAAAATCAGCTGTAGTACGAAGTAAATTAGTGTTTAGTAAGTTTTAGCTTTAAAGAGGAAAAAACAAGTTCAGGTGTTTGGTAAATTAATACTAGATTATTGCAACTTACCTATAATAATAACCAAAATATTAATAATATTTCAATAATTGCATAATGTTAGGTTGTTATATGATTTCAAAATTCTTATAATAAGACAACTAATTTAAATTTCATATGATTTAAATTATAACATTATGTTAGGTATTTCTATATTTTGATTAAAAAGAAAAAAAGAAAAAAAAATGTTATTTCAATCTTTAAAAAAGTTAGAAAAAAACAAATTCAAATGTATTGCAATAAGATAATTGAATGGTGAATTATGTCTCAAGAACTTGGAGTATGGGAGAGATAAATGGTTAGTTAGAGAATCTACCAGATTTCTAGGAAAGCTAAATCCATAAGCTACTATTAATGGTTTTTGCAAATCAACGTAATTCAAAAAGTACTTTTATATAAATTAATTTATAATTAGATTTACCAAACACTGAAAACGGTTAAAATTATTTGATAATCACTTTGATGGCCTCCAAAATCAACGTCAAACATAGCCTTGGAGAGAAATGAGATTTACCCTTATGGGATTCCCAAATTGGTGGTTGGGCTCTACTAATTGATTTTCCTTTAAGCTTATAAACACTACTTTCACCTATAATTTTATTTTATTATTATTTTTTTTTATCTACCTTCATCTCATGATTTCAAAAAAGTCAATTTTTGAAAACTAAAAAAAAGTAATTTTCAAAAACTTGTTTTTATTTTTTGAATTTGGCTAGAAATTCAAATGTGTGTCATTAACAAAAATGAAAAACATGGTATGGAAATTGGGAGAAAACAAACATAATTTTTAAAAACCAAATGGTTATCAAACGGCCTCGTTTGATAACCATTTGTTTTTTTTGTTTTTAGTTTTTGAAAATTGTACTTATTTTCTTACATTTTCTTTACCATGGTTTTACACTTTTCTAAGGAAACATTTGAATTCTTAAAATAAAAAAATAAAATAAAATAAAAAACACGAAGTTTTCAATTCTTTTTTTTTTTTTATAGTTTTCAAAACTTGACTAAGTTTTTGATATCATGAGTAAAAAGTACATAACAAAACAAATAAACCCATAAATGAAAGTTGTGTTTATAATCTTAATTTTCAAAAATAAAAAACCAAATGGTTATTAATCGGACCTAAACTTTTAATATTGGGAAATTGTAGTGGGTAGCAAAAAATATTAGGACATATGCAAATTTAGCTCTACTTTTTGAGATTTGCAAATATAGCAAAAATTTTAAAATCTGATTTTCGCTTTTTTTATTATTCCAGTTTTACCCTTGTTAGTATATCATAGTAGTATATCTGATATAGTACTTTATATTTATTGATATACAAAATATAAAGTATATCAGTGAACTGATATACCAAATTTGATATACTCGAATGAATATAATTATATATCTAATATATACTTGATTTGATAAACGTAACCTATGATATACCTGATTATGAATATTGATATAAGAATGATATACCTGATATATGAAATGTTACTTTTCTTTACTTATATTTGTTATGTTTCATTTTCTCTTTATTGAATTGTGTTGTGTTATTTACGTATTTTAAACAAAATGTTTGTTTTTTATAACATAAAATGTTTGTCTTATATACTTGTTATGAACGTTGATATACCATTGATATATCTTTTTTGTTATACTACTCAAATAATTAATAACATTGATATACCTGATTATGAGTGACTAAATATATCAATGATAGACTTGTTATTTTTTAAAAAAAAATCATTAACATATATTTTTAATTATCAGTGACATACTTTTTTAAGTATATTTTTCATATTGAATATGAAGTGTTGATATACTGTTGATATATAATTCATATTAGAAATATCATTTCATTGAGTATATTAGTAGTATATGTACTTCAATTTAGTTATTTTTTCTTTTATTTTTTTTCATCTTGAATTTAGGTGTTATTTTTCGACTCTTCCTAACATTCTTTTCTTTTTTATACAAAATAAGTCTCAAGAAAAAAAAATAATGAGAAATGAAAAACGAGAATGGAGAATATTACCAAACAAACTCAAAAGAAACTAAATTCTATTTTGATTTCCAAAATATTGCAAGATGAAATATGCTTAGGCCATGTTTGAGGTACTTTTAGAATGGATAGAAACAATTTTCATATTACTTAAAAAGAATGAGTAGTGGGTGGCAAATAAGAATTATATAATTACAAATATAGTACAATGTAAAAAAAATTACAAATATAGCAAAATCTAATTAGAATCTATCTGATAGACTTCGATTATCAGAGTTTGTCAGCGATAGACTCTGATTAATCATAATCTATCAGTCTACTGATAGACTCTGATTATTCAAAGTCTATCAGTTGTCTATCGCTGATAGATTCCGATTAATCTAAATTTATCAGGGATAAATCAGAGTCTATCAGTGATAGACACTAATAGACTTTGAATAATCAGAGTCTATTAGTGATAGACAAGGATAGAATCTGACGACAACTTTTTAGTCTTGTACAATTAATTTTGCTATATATGCAATTAGTTTGCAACTGTGCTATATTTGCTAGTAATTTGATCCAATTTGTCATCTATGCAACTGCCCCTACTTGAAACACTTTCCACTCAAAATCATTATGTTTTAGATATATTGAAAAAAGTAAGAAATATTTAAACGGTTCTATTTTACTAAAATCACTTCCAAACACACTTTTAGCATAACATCATTCATGATTCATATAGAAATAGAATCGATAACGGGAGTGCTTCTAATACAAACAAAAACAATCAAAATCATCATGTTTGAAGTGCTTTGTGAAAAAGTATTTGTAGACTGTTTTTTTTTTTCAAAGTGTTTGTTGGAAACATTTTTAAGAGTGTAAATCAAGCATCAAAGTGGTTTAACGTTGAAAATGTTCATAATCAAAGCACTTTTACTAAATTTACTCGAACAAAATTTTAATAGAACATCGTTCATCATCCATTCTGAAAAAGAATCATTAACAACCGACACGAATGTCTTTCGTTGCAGGTGTATGGATATAGAATGTCATTATGGGCAGAGCACACAGGAACAATGGAGGAATGTTTCGAGAGACCAGAGAGTATTGAATGTGTAAGACGAATTAGATCATTGGGTGAGAGAAACTGGAGACAATACGTAGCTGAGGAAGTGACTGAAATGAGAAGTCATCTTCTTAAATATCCATTGCAAGTTGATCAAACTGGGGAGGTGACCCATCTTCCTGGTTTTGAGACCTTCCCTGACCTTGGTGGCAACATATTGGGTAGTGAAGGTGACAACATAGTGGGTACTACACTCACTGTCTTTCAAGAAAATCTTACAATTTAATTCCCACTCACTCTCAATTTGAAATTGTTGTAAAATTTAAAATAATTGTTTACCACTGTAATTTTAGAAAAATAAGTTGTAATATGAAGTAAATCAGTGTTTGGTGAATTTTAGCTTTAAACCGAAAAAGGAAGGTTATAATATTCTATATATTTATTAAATTGTTGTGATTTAGCTATAATGACTAAAATAGATATCCTATCAAAATTTACATATATTTTTTTTTTCTAAAATAGGTTCTTAGGGACATGATATGAAGTTGTAACTCATAGCCTAAGATTGAGTTTCCTAGTTTCATACTTGTAGATGTTTTAAATTTTCAGTTTTATGAAAATTGTTTATCAACTGTCTTTTGACTATTTTATTATTGTAAATGACTTATGATTTTGGGTCCAGTTTATTAAATAAAAGGTTTTACTTTTGATCTCTTCTGCTTTAAGTTTCAAAAGTTTTACATTTCCACATGCATGCAATAAGGACTCTCAGCATGTGTTTAGCCCCTTTTTAGCCGAGTCGTTACATTTAGTTCAAAGCCCAATTTTTAGGTTCTATAGACTCGCTTACATCGTAAACATGCATCAGATTTTTCCATATATAGCAAGCTCAAGAGAACACGCCCCGTCACAACCAGGTATGTTAGTACCATGTAGTAAAGAATTTTATGAATGATGATCCACATTATACATGAAAACTTGAATAAGCTAATTTCAGTTACATAGGTTAATATGTGCTTGTCTTTGTTATTTTTAGAATGAAAAAGTTTAGCTTAACCTTAAGATACCTTCTTTCATGATAATTAATGCCCCTATAAAGAAGAGGTTCTACAAGTCCAAGTTGAGATTGTGGTAGGGGTGGTAGAGGACAAGCACTTCTAGAACAGACAGACCCTACCATGGACCTTCAGGTGAGCAATCAGCCAATAGGTTAGTTGCCCACTAATGTGGACTTTTCCTACCGCTAGCGCAAGGGTCAAGTAATAATATAGTGATTGTATAATCAAATGTCGTCAGCTGGATTGGATTTTTAAGTTAAACTAAGTACCGTGAATATTTTTGTTCAATTTTATTTAGAGACCGAAAAGTAGTGAAATTTGGAAAACAAAGGCGATGTAAATTAAAGATTGAGATTCAATTGAGATAATTCTTAGGGACTTGATTTCATCAATTTAGTTTAGGATTAATTTACGGGAAGGAATTATAACGTACAACTATTTTATGAGTCTAAGAACCTTTAATCACAACTATCTCTCCCGAGCATAATTGATTCTCATACATATAACTAACTTGATATCCCTATCTAAGTTCATTAACATGCAAGGCTTTTAGTCCTTTTGACCAATTCTAAAGTTATTCAAAATTCAGTCACGAGCTTAGAATTTCTACTTTAGTCATGCAATCTTAAGTAAGTCTACGCTAAATCTCCTCTCCCGAGCAAGACTCAACACTTAGATCATTCAACTAGTGGCCAATTAATTGAAAGCATTCAAACATGATTGCATACATAAAACAATTGTACAAAACATTCCATAAATCAATCCATAAACATAAAAGACTACGTCAATCCCTAAGAAACAAGCTTAGCTACTCATACATGGCGTTACGATATAAACTAAGCATGATAAAGCCATTAAATCTAACTAAAGATAAGGGAAAGGAAGGAAAACGCTAGAAGTCAATGAAACCGGCACGTTCTCGTCACGATCTCCACACCTTCAAGCTTGGTTCCCGCTCCTTGACCTTGCTTCAACTCCCACAGAAGGTCTCTAGCCGAAATTAGGGCTAAAATCTCTTAAATTGGACTCCCCTAATCCGTAGCACAAAAGATTGTATATATAGGAAAATTATTGGTTGTGTCGCGATGCTGTCCCTGCCACCGCCAAAAACAGAAAAGGAAAACCAGCATCAAGACACCCAGAAAGCAACGTCGAGATGCTAGCTCTCAGGTTTGCCTCCAACTTTGATTCTTTTTGCTTCTTTTGCTCTTCTTTTGGTCCCGAGCACCCGATCAACTTCCTAACTCAACATTTCCTCCAAGAATTCATTTCCTACAAAACAAACATTAAAGTGTATTAAAATGGCCAAAATTACTCAAAGACTAACTATAATATATAGGAAAACATAGCTCGCTATGCGTGCCATCACCCACTCAGCCAGTGCCCTTAGGATTTTCAAAATATTGACCTATAAGTCAAATAGCGGGCTATTCATATGTTTCAAATTTTCTTAAATGGAAATTTTAAATTTTAAATAACGTCATCTCGTGAGCAACCGTTTCGTATGAGATTTGGGCCAGCAAATGTGGCGTAATTGCTGCCCTATGCAAGTTTTTGCTTTGAAGTACAATGGCAAATTTTGCGGCCGCATATGCATCACAAATCTTTCCTTCTCCAGATGTTCACTCCTTTACCCTGCAGTTTTCTGTTAATTGTATACTGCACACTTAACTAAACTAATTAGAACGTTTACACAAGTTAAGCACCAGAATAGTGAAGAAGAATTAATCAATTGAAGAAGCGAAGAGATAGAACTTCGTAAACTAAGAAAATGAAGTTTGATTAATTCAACTTCCAAGTAAAGCTCCAAGTAGAGGTTTTTCCTTGCGGTCAACTTAAGTACCTCTTTCCTTTGACAAACTTTTCCTAGACAAAGTTGTAAGGATTGGAATTCCTAATTCTGTTACAGTGGAAGCAATTGGACCGTATCAAATCTAATTTCGTTTAACAAAATACCCATACATTGGCAAAAAGTGTAACCTTAAATTAAACTTTATATTATAATGTATCAATATACATTATATTAATTATTTCTCATACAATTAACTTGATTCCTATGATAAATTTGAACAATTCAAATTCTTTCAAGATAAATTGTTCCTAATTACTCTTTTCGAGCTAGCAAGGGGACCTAATGGACCTACAGATCAAAAGCTCCAATGATATGAGGTTAACTGACTAAACTAATTAACCAGGTTAACCAATATTCCTTAATTGTGGGTCACTCCGATCCACTAAAGACCCACAACTGCACTTTTCTCACTGTAGAATATTTTTGTGTCCACGGATATAGACCAATATCGGTAAGTCAATCCTTCACGAGTGTTCGTAACTTCAACTAGATTAAATTACCGTTTTACCTCTGTGTTACCTCTGTCTCCTTAAGTACTAGTGCTCCTCTAATGAACAACCTGTTTATGGTCCAATCAGTAAACAGGAAGTCCCTCTCGGACCAGTGAGAGGGTGAGATCCCTTTGTTCAAGAGGGAATTTCATCTACTTCACCTAGAAGCGGGAATGAGGGAATTTCGGCTTAGTTTGGGGTTGCGGTAGCTTTTAAAATAATTGATGTCTGCTGTGCTTTAAAGAAAATCAGCTGTAGTACGAAGTAAATTAGTGTTTGGTAAGTTTTAGCTTTAAAGAAGAAAAAACAAGTTTATGTGTTTGGTAAATTAATACTTGATTATTGCAACTTACCCATAATAATAACCAAAATATTAATAATATTTCAATAATTGCATAATGTTAGGTTGTTATATGATTTCAAAATTCTTATAACAAGACAATTAATTTAAATTTCATATGATTTAAATTATAACATTATGTTAGGTATTTTTACATTTTGATTAAAAAGAAAAAAGAAAAAAAAAATGTTATTTCAATCTTCAAAAAAGTTAGAAAAAATCAAATTCAAATGTATTGAAATAAGATAATTGAATGGTGAATATGTCTTAAGAACATGGAGTATGAAAGAGATAAATGGTTAGTTAGAGAATCTACCAGATTTTTAGGGAAGCTAAATCCATAAGCTACTATTAATGGCTTTTGCAAATCAACGTAATTCAAAAAGTACTTTTATATAAATTAATTTATAATTAGATTTACCAAACACTAAAAACGGTTAAAATTATTTGATAATCACTTTGATGGCCTCCAAAATCAACGCCAAACACAGCCTTCATCTTGTGTTGCCATGTCCCCAACTCCCCACTTGGATTTGTCCCCAAAATGGTAGGCTTATTAAGTCGGCGTACTGGCCACTCTCACTCATACAAATCAAAGGATAATCTCTCGTGAGAAGGAGTTCATGACACACTCAAGATTAAGACCGAGTTACCTAGGTCATCTTATTGAAACAATAACCTAACTAGTTAACAGTGTTACATCTAGTGGTTTACTATTTCGTGGCGGTTCTTATGCAAACTCATTGCATAGGATACCCCCGCTCGCTTCTAATACATGGACGCATTGGATCAATATGTTTGTATCGAATACAAAGCGGGTTGTATCACTTAGTGTTACTAGGATAAGGTACCCAATCTTATCCCTGTAGTATAGACCTTTTAGGTTGTTACTTGAACATTGTTCCTCGTATGTCCCCACATGCTAGTTCAAGTTACATATAAATAACCTTGGATCTTAGTTTATTGGATTTTGGTCAAATTGTGCAATTCTAAACTTAATATAACAATAACTCTTTATTGCAGAAGATTTCAATAACATTTTATTAACACAAGTATACAATTCGTTAGCATTCACTATCTATGAGTTTTAGGGCATAAAACCCAAGAGATCTCTCCACGGTTTGTGCATTCTTAGTTAGCAAAAAATATTTCAAAAAGAAATTTTTCAACAAGCTCATCCCAAGTGGTGATGGTATCCAGTGGTAAAGAGTCTAACCATGCTTCTACACAGTGGTGGATCCAAAACTTTAGGTTCGGGGGCACAAATTCATATGAACTTAAAAATAAGTTTAGTTTATGAACTTCTAGATTTGTATTTATATTGTCCATGAATATTAAAAAGTGTCCAATAAGTCGTTGAATTTTTTATTTTGTGTCTAATAGATCCCTAAAGTTTCAATTTTGTATCTAAAAGGTCTCTTACATATTTAAAAAAATTTTGAAAACAAATGTAAGACATAAAATTTAATTTTATGTCTAACAAGGTCCTATTGAACAGTTTTTAAAATTAATGTATTTATTTTTTTAGAAAAAATAATATATCTATTAGTTTCAGAATTAAAAGTATGAGATTCAATTACATATAAAATTCAATTTTATGTCTAACAAAACAATTAATTTAAAAAAAAATGGATATATAAGAGACCAATTAAATTCAAAATTTACAAGCTAATAGATCTATTAGCCATTTTTTAAATTTTTATCAGACACAAAATTGAAAGTTTAATAGACACTGATAGACTTCGAAGATAGACACTAATAGACTTCGATTATCAAAGTCTAGCAGCGATAGATGCTGATAAAAAGAAATGTACAAAAATTGGTAGAATTTGTTCACAATTCAAAATTAAACTATAACGGGAATTATGAAATCTTATTCTAATAAATTGTCATATTTGTTATTATTTTTACATTGTGCTATATTTGCAATTAGGAAAATCCTAATTGCCGCCCCATGCAATTTTCCATTTAAGTTATGTCAAAAGGTAAGTTTTGATGTTATGGATATATTTTTATTCTCTTATAGCTTGTTTTGAAACACAGATCTTGTAGTTATCAATACAACTTTATACCAGTTGAACTAAGTTTTTGTTGCCCTGAAAAATTATGGATTATGGACAAAAGTTTCAAATAAAGAATAATCTACTTGAAAAGCTACTAGATAGCTGAGCATGGTTGCATGGGTAGAGAAAAAAAAATCAAAGGGAGGAGCAAAGAGTTTTACCTTCCAATTTTATATATATAATCTTTTAAAATTGAAAATTTGGAAATGCAGATTAGACTGGAAGTTTAAAATCTTAGGCCCTGTTTGATAACAATTTCGTTATTGATTTTTCGTTTTTGAAAATTATGTTTGTTTTCTCTCAATCTTCTAACAATGGTTTTTATTTTTGTCAATGAGACATTTGAGTTCCTAGCCAAATTTCAAAAACAAAAACAAGTTTTTGAAAACTACTTTTTTTAAATTTTGACTTGGTTTTTGAAAACATGGAAAAGAAAGTAGATAACAAACAAAGAAACTTTTTTTTGTAAGTACATCAACATTTGGAAGGAGAGGGATTTGAACCTCTGACCTCTTGGTCGAAGATACATGTCAATTACCACTAAACTATGCTCGCTTTGGCAACAAACAAAGAAACTTGTGAGTAAAAATAGTGTTAATAAGCTAAATTTTCAAAATCCAAAAACGAAATGGTTATCAAACAGAGCCTTAACTTTTCTATATATTTGTTTCATCAAATACAATCAGTATGGGTAACGAGACTCCCTCCTTTCTTCTTCGCTTTGTTTCATGCATAGTCGGACCAAAGCTAACAAAGGTGCAACCAATGCATAACTTAATAAGTGAGACGAGTGTGTAACTTAGCCTTTAGTGAGTTTGGATGCTTAACCAAGTTTGAGCCAACTGAATCAGCATGGTTGAACCAAAAGGCTATGTAGCCCAAGTGAGTTCAACTACCTGTGTCTGATAAAAGTGAGTCCAAGAAGATACCTAAGTCTAAGTCATCCAAGTTCTTAGTACCCCAAACTTGGATGGGATCTTCCTAAAAAGAAAGAAAGAGAAAAAACATGCCTGACATGGATGGGATCCAAAGGTTGTAAACCCAAGGTACCTTGTACAAACCTTAGAGGCTTTGACCTTTTTTTTTTCTTTTTAAACTAGGCTTGAATTGACTTAGATACAAGCGAGGGTGTTTAATAGATACAACACCAATGTTCAACTCTTCATTTCACACACGTCTTTTAGTATTACCTCTATTCGACTATGTAATTCTTGATTAACCGAATCAACTTAACATATTCTTAAATTTTTCTATCGTTTTTATCTGTGTGCTACTAGTTTAATTGGCAAAGACTATACAAGTGTAACTAATTCATTTTTTCGATCTCTTTTGTTAAGCCATGCACGCGAACAAAAATAATTATACACAGGTCAAATCTTAGTCTCACATCCATTTATGTTGATTATATTTAAATTTATCAATGTCATTTTTAAGCTACGACCTATAATAGGGAGGTAAAAATGTCCAATCTTAAACTATGCTCAAATTTACAAATTTATTCTATATACGAAGAATATAAATTAAAATGAGAGAAGTAATATATATCTTATAAATTGGCTCATCTTTTGAATATGGGATCCTCGACAAATATAATTTGATCTGAAATTTTTTGAATGACAGAGAATATATTCTACTTGCCTAATAACTAATTTATTATTTTGTACCTTCCTTGTGACCTTCTTATCTTCATCCCTCTCCATATCAAATGATGTAGCCAGAAAAGGTTTTACCTAAAGATATTTTATCCTAAGCTTAAAAATAAAATTTTCTAACTTTTTTTATCGATATCATTTATATCTAATTTTACAATTTCGTTCCTTCCATGTAAAATTTAGGGAAAATTACCTTTTTGGTCCCTAAGTTTTGAGGAATTAGTGTGTTTGGTCTCTAAGTTTCCAAAATGCACCTTTTTAGTTTTTTTTTTTTTTTTTTTGAAAATGCACTTTTTTAGTCCTTGATTTTTGAGAAATAGGTTTAAAAGGTCCCTAAGTTATCGAAATTGATTTTTTTAGTCGAGTTTTGAGAAATAGGCTTAAAAGGTCCTTAAGTTTTCAAAATAAACCTTAAAATGTCTCTCATATTATTTTTTTTCAACTTTTTTGAATGAATATTTTTTTTATTTTTAAATATTGAATGCTTTTTTTAAATTGAAAAGATTAAAAAGTGTTAACTTTAAAAAATTTTAAAAATAATATAAGTGACCTTTTAAACCTATTTTTCAATACTCGGCTAAAAAGATCCATTTTGAAAACTTAGGAAGTAAAAAGGTCAATTTTCAAAACTCAGGGACCAAAGAGGTATTTTTTCCTAAAATTTAACCCTCACCATATTTTTACCTATTAAATATAAACACTTCTTCAACTCTTTTTTTTAAAAAAAAAAAAATAAAATACTTCTTCAACTCTTTTTTTTTTTAAAAAAAAAAATACTTCTTCAACTCTTTTAATTTAAGAAACAACTTTCTCCTCAATCTTACAAGAACTATTAGAGAACATGGGTTCCATCTCAAAACCAAGTGATAATGAGTAGAATAATCTATCTATCTTATAAATTGTGAGATCTCTACTTATCTTTTCAATGTGGGATTCTCAACAAGTACATCTTAATAAATTGTTTCTAAAATTAAAAAAAAAAAAATCGATAATATATTCAACCAAGTGAATAATTTTGTGTTATATCACTTATTAAAACTCTTTAATATGTTCTCTTTTTTTTTTTTTTTTTAATCTATCATAAGAACATGATTTATCATTCCAAAATGCCATGAAGCTAAGATTGAGATTGCATGTTATAAAGATCGAGATTCGTGTAATTTTGATAGTTTCTATTTAGTCTCCAAATTTCAAAAGCCAAAAAGCTTAGGGCCCGTTTGGTAACGTTCTTGTTTCTTGTTTCTCGTTTCCAATTTTATTAAGAAATCTAAGCCTTTAATAATTATGTATGTTTCTTGTTTCTCATTTTTTAGAAACATTCCCAAAATTTGTATAGAACTTTTGGGAACAACTAAAACTAGTTTCTCCTTTTTTGTTCTTGTTTCCAATTTTTTCCAAACATAAATAAGAATATAGGTTTATTATTATTGAATGTATAGGTGTTAAAGGTCATGAAATTCTATTTTTCTTTATTAAAAATGAAGAAACGGAAACAAGAAACGAGAACGTTACCAAACGAGCCCTTAGAAAACCCATATCTCAAGAAAGAAACTCAAAAGAAAGTAGCCAAGTGACTACGACCAAGGGAGAATGAGGACAGATTTTCACCAAGATTTGCCAGTGATGAGAAGAAACAGAGACACATTTCCACAATACAGTATCGCATTTCGTGAATGATAAAACAAAAGTATTATGGGTACAAATTATACGTGTCTCACAAAATCCAACACTTCAATTTTTGTAATAAACAAATCAGAAATATCTAATATCATAAAAATCATAACCATTTAGTTTTTTATTTTTGAAAATTAAGCTTATAAACATACTCCCACCCATGAGTTTCTTGGTTTTGTTATCTATCTTCCTCCTATGTTTTCAAAAACCAAGCCAATTTTTTAAGACCAAAAAAAGTAGTTTTTAAAAACTTGTTTTTGTTTTTTGAATTTTGTTAGGAATTCAAATGTACCTCTAACAAAGATGAAAATCAGGGTAAGAAAACCCGTTTGATAACCATTTGGTTTTTTATTTTTGGTTTTTGAAAATTATACTTGTTTTCTCTCAATGGTTTTCATCTTTATCAATGACACATTTTAATTTCTAGCCAAATTCTAAAAGCAAAAACATGTTTTTGAAAACTACTTTTTTTTTTTTTAGTTTTCAAAAATTGGCTTGGTTTTTTAGAACACGGAAAGAATGTATTAGAAAAACAAAGAAAATTGTAGATGGAAGTAGTGTTTAAAAGCTTTACTTTCAAAAATCAAGAAACTTATAAGTGAAAGTATGTGTGTATAAACTTAATTTTCAAAAACCAAATGGTTGTCAAATGGAACCTAAATGGTAATCCAACGAGACCTTAGGGATGGGAAGGATGAACAAACAAATTTGATGATAAATTACCAACGGAAGTGAAAAGTGGAGGGAAGGAGTCTACATTATCATCATCATCGACAACAACATTACATCATATCTAGTGAATAAATAAAGCCAGCCGATTATTGAGACAATTTTTCTAACAGGGACAAATGAAGAAAAAGAAAGAAAGAACAGAGAACAGAAAACTACCCGCTGTGAACATACTGCCTTCTTCTATAGCTTAGCTTGTAAAGAACTTGTGATAAGAAAAATTCTTGCTGACGCTGACAATAATTAGATGAAGAACAGCTTTGGCTACACTCCTGATCTTGTTTATTGTCATTTTTATTTCAGTGCCCATTGGCAACCACACCATTCTCAATCTTTTCACTTTCGCCGCCCTTCTTGGCGTAGAATCTCCTGTATAATGAATCGACTTCGGTGAGATAGTAGGTGCCTGATGATAGGAGGCTGCAGTCCTTGCTCGTCACGAAATCCTTGGCCCCATACCTATGCTCCATCAGCTGCATTATTTCGACAAATTTCTCCGGTACCAACTGCACGAAAATTAAACGTTCAATTCAATGGATTAATAAAGCATCATCATGTTTAATTTTCCACACCGTATTCTTAAGTGTCGAATCTTAAAGTGTTGGTACAAGATTATATTTACCTTACCCATCAACTTAAGCTTTTGGGTTCAGTTGTGATATGATAATTCCTACTTGATACCATCATGATATAAGATTATATTTACCTTACTCATCAACTTAAACTTTTGGATTCAATCGCGATATAATAATTCCTACTTGATACCATCATCATATATTCTTGCATTTACAACATCGTTGTTTCTGAAGTTTTGACTGTCAAGAGTTATCATTTTCTTGTATGAGCCTGAATTCAGGGAGTTTGATCTAGGTAGAGGCTGACTATTGGACAGAGCCTTAGTTTTCAGGCTAAAAATGACATTGTAGCATTGGCTTAAAATTGAAGTTCTAATTCAACTACACTCGAGACGATTGTTCAGGTGATCTATTTACTGTCAAAACTTCTACATGGTTAGTTAAGTTCGTAGAAAACGTGAGAGAGAAATAAATACCTCGTGCCTCGATTTCAACTTTTTATCCACATTCAAGATAGCTGCAATGTTGGACAAACTAAACGGACGTTGACCTTCATTGATTTTCAATGAGAACATCGTTGCGGTTGACCCACTTCCATAAGAGAACAATATCACCCTATTTCCTGACTGGTATAGAAACAAACCATTTAGACAGAGGTGAAAGCAAAGCAGCCAAATGAGTAAATTGGTAATAGAAAAGATGTATACCAGTGACTTATGCTTGTTGTGAAGAAGTGAAATAAATGCTGCATAGAGAGAGGCAGTATACATGTTTCCAACTTGCTTTGGTATTAAAGTAGAGGGTTGCACCTTTGCATCATAAAGAGGTTTTGCAACTTGTTGAGTTATCTGCAAATCAATTATATTAGTAAAAGTAAAGAGTAAATGACCAGTTAAAAGGATGTCTGTCATAAGGTACAAGACCTTTTCGAGATCCCGACTCTGGTAACTTTCATCGTTTGACAAGGTTGAAAATGGTGCCAGCTTTTCTTTAGCAACTTCATCTATTGAGCTGTAAAGAGCAGAAAAAACTTAAGCATTCACTACAACCACCAGAAACGACCAAATATTTTGAATTTGAGAAGTAATAATTCTTGCGCAGAAGAAGTATAGTATATATACCTGGCATTTCTCTTGAAGTCATTAAAAAGCAATCTAGCAAAGCTCTTCTGCACAAGCTGCAGTACATGAAAGAAAATTGATTCATTAAGTAATCACTTCTCAAGCTCTTTTAATTGGAAAACTCAGAAATACCGAATATGTTATACAGGGATATAAGTAACAAGAGTAGCCATGACCAATTTCTAACATCTCTTACCTTGTTATAGGGAGAATGAAATACAAAATAGTCAGCATCAGAAATGGAAAATTGTTTCCCCTCCCGTTTCTCATACCTAATAAAAGTGTAATGAGAGGTAAGATAAAATACCTAGTCTGAAGGAAGATTAATTTATTCAAAGTATGAACTTACTTGTGACACAATTGTTTATAGCAAGAATCCAAGGCCATGAGGTAACAGGTTTGGGAGAGCTTACCATCAACAACCTGCAAGCATTTCATTATAGATTAATCACTAGATGTAGCAAGAAACTATATAAATTATTAATATAATAGAAACTGGAGCAAAACATGATAACATATAAATTAGTCAAAATGTTGAAAATAACCAATGAATTACAATTTATTCTGTTGTAGATTACCGGGTATTCACTGGCTAGGTTAGGCTTGTAAAAATCATAAACGTGGGACATATGACTTCCCCTCAACTTGCTTTCAAAAGCAATGGGAGCATCAGGTCCTATAAGCATGGCAATAGCAGCAGCCCCACCTGTAGGACGAGCTGGTCCTTCAGCATAGACCTAACAAAATAGACCAGTCATTAATGCAGATTTTGACAGCAAATGTTCCAAGAAAATAATAGTTTAATATATTTCAATAAAAATTATCCTCCATTTTGAAAAATTATAGGCATGTGCAGAAGAAAACATCAAAGACAGTAATAAGATAGACTAGATTATATCATACCGCACTATCGGTGCACACCACAAGACCATAACGCCCATCCCAAGAGCTGCTCTCTACCCAATTGACACAGTTGAACAGGGCAGCTGTACCCCCATAGCACGCATTAGTTGAATCAACACCTTCAATATCGGTATTTCCATGTTTCTGCTTATATGAAAAGATAAGTAACATTCAGTAGAGTGCCATTATAACAACCTTAAACATAAACATAGTATGAACCAATACTTATACTATCAAGGAAAGGATTCCATTCAAGCAATGCAGCAGACAAAAATTGAGATTTTCATCCTCAAAAGTACCAAAAGACCCAACCAACTACAAGCCACTTCAGCTACTCTCATCTTCTGCACCAATATATATATATGGATATATGTATGTATGTTATGTATTTAAGTATGATCAAGCTTAAATATAAAATAAGCAATATTAGTGATCCATGCTTTTCTTCTATAATCATCAAATTAACTACTGAAAACGAAAAGGAAAATTTTTTAAATAGAAAAAGAGTTGTTAACAAGACTCCTAGTTTGTGGGCTTCTCTTAGTGAACTTTTAAATTAACGAACTATATTATTCCATTTGATCAACCAAAAATTATTTAAAATTAACTTTCAATCCACAAACTCCATTAACATGCTATCCACCTAGCATCAGTTGGATCGGCCCTCATTGTACTAAGAAATAGAAACAGTTGGGTCAAATCAATAAAATACTTCCATTAAACAATTTCAAAGCATACTTTTGGTAGGTAATAACTTCAATTCAATAGAAGATTAATAAAATTCCCACTTTTAGTTTTGGTCACCATCACTTTTGGCGTCCCCTGGTTTTTCATTTAAAGAAGGTGTGAGAAAAATAACGTGCACCAGAGAAATACCCAAAATTTTTACCTCAAATATTTGCATCAGGAAAGTCTTAATCGATTTGCTTTTATCTATAACAGTCTCACTGCCTACTTCTAGCCGGCCAATTTGTTTTGGATCAATTCCATACTTTTCAAGAAGGGAAGTGACAACTGTCAAGCTGAAAATCCAAGAATTTAGAGGTTAAGAAGATTCTTCAAAATACATAACAAAGATATTGAAACTAACGGCTGTGTCCAGATATTCAGAACCATGCAGATTGTAGCGTAGCCCAACAAAACAATCAGAGAAACCAGTCAACAAGAGAAGATGAAACATGGTCACTACCTCATTGAGATTACATCTTCAACCTCAGTACAGAATGCCATGCAATCCTGGCCGAGCCCAATGGTGTATTTCCCCTTGCTTGCACCATCATGAGCTTCCAATGCTTCCTATGTTACCAAAGCAGAAAGCATATTAATTTCAGTAGCAAGCACACAGGTAAGTGCAAGTACTAAGTAGAGAGCCTTAAGAGATGCAATTATTTCTTCACATTACAATAATGTCAAAATCTTATAAGATTTTTTGTTGGTGAGAGACATAACATCCATGGACATTGGATTCAAATAACTTTTCCTCTCAAAACTTGATGCAGATCCAAGAAGTCCCAGAAAAAAGAAAACAAAAAGAAAATAGATCAACACAACAAAATTTAATCTAAGAGAACTGTTAAAAGAAAGACAACATGCACATGATGTGTGCCAGATATGAGCTCAAAAGCTGCCACCAAACAATTGGGTCAGGTCCCTCAGCCCAGAATTGAGCTCAAAAGCTGAAGTGGACCCAACTCACACACACACACTGTACACATACATGTGAAAGTGCATAACTTCCATCTCTCCCTTACATCACTTACATGAGTCTAAAATCAATCGCCGATCGCATACAACAAAGCAAGAAAGGGGGAAACATTTCGAAACATTCAAAACACAAAAAACAGAAGAATCGTCTCTAAAATCGCCAATAACATCACAAGTCCAAGATTACTAGCAAAAAACACAAAATTGAAAAAGAAATTTATAGAAACAAGAACAAAAAAGCTACCCCCAGTTCACCAATTTCTCCAAACACTAGCAAATTACAATCCAAACCCAAGCGCAAATCCAGCAGAAAGTACAGGAAAGCTAAAACCCAGTTGAAACTGAGAGATCCTGACCTGCTGAACGTAGGTAGGAGGGAAGTAGATATCAACAGCGAGAATTCCGACATTCTTAGCCATTTCGAGAGCCTCTTTTTGCCGTCAATTCAAATTAAAACCGATCCAAAGCAATGAAGAAGCCGAGTGAGCTATGAAGCTCTCCTTCTCTGCCTCGCTTTGCTGTGAAAACGAAGAAATAGAGAGAGGGAAATTGAGAGAGAAGAGAGAGGAAATCCTTGAAAGTAGCAGAGAAAGATGGTGAGGCTCACATGGAGGCGGGTCTTAAATAGAATGCAGTCTACATGAGCTTCCTGCCAAATATTTGTAAAATCACCCAATTTCCATTTTGCCCCTTCTTTTTTCTTTTATTTACTTTTTTTGTCATTTCATTTTTCCAAAAGAGTTGTACATACATAATAATATCTAATATCCACTCGATACAGATTGTTCGAGATATTTTTAGGGTTTCTCTCCCATACATCCAACGGTACGGAACTCACAATCACGTTGTGACAGCTTATAATTTTTCCTTTTGAAGCTTTTAAGTTAGTGTAGTAGAAAAACAATGAAGTCGAGAAAATGACAAAAACAACTTTTTCGACCTGTATTTTGAGATTTTAAATTTTATTTTACATTGATTCAAGAAATAGCACGATGTGATAGTATACTACTAAGGCAACTAAAATTGAATTATCCTATTCAATTCATCTACCTATTCACAAAATTAATGGTTGGTGAGAAAAGTTCATTAATTTTAAGGACGTTTAGGATTTTAATTTGACATTTATTATTCAACGATATTTTACGTAGTTTTATTAGAAACTTATGGTATAATTAGAGAGGGAAAATTCTAATTGATTTAATTATAGTTAAATTTGTCTAACATACTTAATGACCTTCAAAAAGTAAGTTCAAATTTTATATTGTTTCATATCTTTGAAAATTTATCCTCATTGCATTTTATTGCCAGAAGTTGGAAATGGTGGATGAAAATATAGAAAATAAAGAAATTTGTCAATTAAAATTTTCAATTAATGTTTAATAGTAGAAGTTTTTGTGAAAATATTGAAAATATACCTCAAATAAATTGTTATATTTCTTTTTATTCATCCTTTCTAATTTGTATATATACATGCTTGTATGCATATGCATTTTGATAACCATTTGGAATAGTAACTAGAAAGGGGTTATGAACATCTACTTAATAAGCATGAGAGATAAATTTGAACATATTTCGATATAGAATGAGCAATACTCTTTCCCTTTTTACCACATACAAAATAGAGTCATACATGATAAACATGATCTTTATGATCAAACAAAGTTAATTAGCTAATTTGGATGTATAGGTATGTTGTGATATATCGTGTACTAGACAAGTCCAAGTAATAGTGTGACTTTGTTTGCATTGAGTTAAGTTGCATTCCGTGAATTGATAATGATTGTTGGTTCTTAATCTTACTGATGAAATTGGTGCAACTGTGAGCTACCATGTTAATTAATTGGCTAGTTGATAAATATATCATAAGACGACTTATAAAAGAAGTTTGATGGATGAATGTTTAAGTTGTCCATGGTAACTTTATTGAATGTTACTAATTGCCTTGCAGTGAGGTCTCAAGAATCTTATTTGTACTTGGTGGTCTAAGTAGAAGTGAGTTTTTTTATCTTTTGTTGGGAGTAGAAACTCATCATCAGTCACGTAGCTCTAAAAATGTCAAATTGAGTGATGATGTTTTTTCATCCCTCCTAAGTTTTTCTCATACAACTATATATATTCTATCCACTCGAAAAAATAATGTGACAATTGATACCCAATTCTTTAAGTACAGGGCTATGAGCTACGACCCTCTTAGGTTCCTTTTTCATTGCATGAGTGGCTTGTTAATTAGTTTACATTCATGTGATATCAAACAAAACTATTCACACACTAACTCAATATATATACCTTTATGAAATGAATATTGATTTTTTTTTTTTTTTTTGTGAAAATGAATTATTGAATGTTATTGTTAGATATAGTAGTATTCAATATTTGGTAATGAATGCTTAATACCTAACTTGGATAATGAAGTATGTAATTTATAGAGGAACGGTGGCAACCCCCATATGTGATGTTTCTATTGGGTGATACCTTAATTACTTCAAAATCTCGCATATAGATATCAATCGTTTGTTAAAAAAAAAAAAAGTCCATCGTCATTTTTTCTTTTGATGGGGTTGAACCTCTGATCCCTTGATCGAGAGTATAGATTTTATGTCAGTTGAGCTATATTTTTGTTGGCCTCTTATACCTCTTGGTCCATCGTCATTATTGTTTAGAGTATGATTATAGAGTATAGATATCATGAAGATCGTTAGTTGAATGGATATACTCAAAAAAATTTTAACAATCGAGTGCTGTGTGTTGGAAATGTTGATAAATATAATTCAATTATTGAAGCATCGTTTTTTCATGATGAAAAATCACACACAAAATATATTATATTGTAAGAGGTTTTAGACATTATTCTTCAAATTTTTAATTAATAGACGAACAAGACAAATATCATGAATGGAGTTTGAGATTTTTCATCTCACTCCTAAATAATCTTAATTAGAATATAAAATAATGTATTTTTCAAAATTTTACTTTTACTCGATTTGAAATATAAGATTATTTTTTTGCTTTTGATCTTGCAATTAATGTATCATATTAAATGCTTTAACTTATTGAATATTAATAAATTGAAGTGTTTTCTCAAAATAATAATAATAAATAAATGGAATGGTTTCTCTTTTTCACCACGTTCTCTCAATTTTTGTCGTCTTTATTTTCACCATTTTTCATGTGTCTTAATTAATAATATTTTTTTACCCAAAATTATTATATAAAATGTACCTACTTAATTAAACTTGCTTTTTTTACTCTCTAATTAAACTTGTAATTAAGTATCCAATATCAACCTGAACATAGCTCGATCAGTTAAGGTATATACCTTCAGTCAAGAGATTAAAAAGGTTTAAATCCTCTCAGCTCTCACCTCTGTATGTTGTTGAACTTAAAAGAAATAATCAATTGCATACCTATAATTTTGTTTTGATTTTAACAAAGGAGCTATAATGATTTCTTTTTTAGAAAATTCAAAATTTAAGAATTATTTTTATTCAATAACATGTGGAGTTGAGGATTCAAATCTCTGATCTTACAATTAAAGCCGAGAGTTTTAATGAAACTTTAGAAACAATGAAGTATAATTGAAAACCAACTAATATAGAGACACATTTTATATAATTTAGTCTATTTTCATGGATAAATTATTATGATTTAAGATTAAAAAATAAAAAAAAAATGATATGATATAAAAAAAACTATTAAAAAAAGATCATGAAAGAAATAGAATCTTTAAAATAATAGATTTATTTAATGTGACATTAAATGAACTTTTAGACTTGAATGAAAGCAAATAGGAAAAATACTCAACCTATTCCTACAAACTAGAAGCAGAAACAAAACAATTAATGTTTAATTACATGACAGAATGTAATAAATGAAAAGTCCTAAAACTCCATAAGTTCAGATTCAGAGTTGGTGGAAGTGTGCTCTGTGTCACGGTCATGCTCGTCCAAGGCGTGTTGCCCATGGCCGCATGCCCATGACAACCCTTTCCCCTCATGCTTTCATTATATGCATTCCCTTTGTATCGCTTGTTTATTTTTCCTTGCTTTTCTCTAGTGTATGACTCCTCGTGATTTTCATGTTCAAGCCTGCCAAGGCTAAAAATCTCAATAATATACTATAGGGGGGTAAGACTAGTCGTCAATCCTTCCTACCCGGAGTTGTTTGCTATCAAGCTGTTGTTGTCCCTTTATTTACTTGATAGTCTGCAACACATATACATGCTTTCCAAAATGCTTTCAAACGTTTTCCAAAACCTTTTCTCTAACCCCGTTTTCTAAAACCGTTTTCCAAGAACGGGGGTAGAGGCTGCGATATTCGCCCGTTGTGCCACCGGCGATCCGTTTTCGAGTTGGCTAACTTACTTGTGAGCGAAAGTAAGTGCCGCACAGTCGCGTTACGAGACCCTAAAGACCGCGATTGTGACAGTTGGTATCAGAGCCCAGTTGGCTCCTGAATCAGAAAGCGAAATCATGTCGTCAAACAAGCAGTTGACGAAGACCCATGTGGAACGTTTAGTTGAGATTGAAGAGCAGTTGCTCTACTTGAGGGAAGTCCCCGATGCTGTTCGGTTTGTGGAATCTCGACTGGAGGAGATTTCGATCAAGGCCGACAAAGTTGATGCGGTAGCTGGCCGCGTGGATGGAATGCCCATCCAAGAACTGATGATGAGGGTTGAGAACCTTGAAAGTAAAGCTACTCGACCTAGTAGCTACGAGCGTGGTGACAGCTCGTCGGGCTCTGCTGCCCTGATGGAGGAGCGCGTCGATAGCTTAGACAGCTCCCAGAAAGTTATAGTCCAGATGGTCACGGACTTGTCAGAAGATGTTAAAGCTGCCCTCGACGTGGTCAGGGCCGAAGTGGCGGATCTGAGCGCCAGATTGAACCTCACGATGAGAGCAGTGGGGAACCAAGCCCCGGCAGGGGGTGCGGTCCAATTCAACAAAGTCAAAGTTCCCGAGCCAAAACCCTTCTGTGGGGTTCGTGATGCAAAGGCTCTTGAGAACTTCATTTTTTATCTCGAACAATATTTTCGAGCGACGAATACTGTGACCGAAGAGTCCAAGATAACATTGGCTACGATGCATCTTGCTGATGATGCAAAGTTGTGGTGGAGGTCCCGATTCATGGACATCCAAGAGGGCCGTTGCACCATCGATAGTTGGGAGAAATTGAAACAGGAACTTCGTTCTCAGTTTTTCCCCGAAAATGTGGAAATTTTGGCGAGGCGGAAGTTGAGAGAGCTCAAGCACACAGGCAACATCCGAGACTACGTGAAACAGTTCTCCGGATTGATGTTGGACATTCGCGATATGTCAGAGAAGGACAAAGTTTTCTGTTTTGTCGAGGGGTTGAAGCCGTGGGCGAAATCCAAACTTTATGAACAGCGGGTGCAAGACCTTTCTACTGCCTATGCAGCGGCAGAGCGGCTGTTCGACCTCAGTAATGACCAGTCCCAGGACGTGAGACGGAATCCGGGCCCTTCTAATGGAGGAAACAGAAATAATCGACCAGGCTCCCCCAAAAGTGGGGGAGGAGATAGACAAGGAGGGGGAGATCGGAGACCCTTCCAGCAGAGAGGCGGAAATTCGTGGCGAGGGCCACACCAACAGAACAACTACCATCAGAGGCCCCCTTTCTGTTTCATATGCAAGGGGGCCCATCGGGTGTCTGATTGCCCGAAACGAGCAGCCCTCCAAGCTTTTCAAGCCACGTTTGACACCGATCCCGAAGTCGAAGCGGCAGCCGTAGAGACTGAGGGACCACAAGCTGAAGTTGAGAACAACCCCCGGATGGGGGCACTGAAATTCCTCTCCGCCCTCCAGAAGAAAGTGGGGGAGACCAAAGAACCATTAGAAAGGGGACTCATGTACGTTGATGCGTGGGTGAATCACAAGTCGGCCAAGAGCACGATGGTCGACTCGGGAGCCACCCATAACTTTATGACTGAGACAGAAGCACGTCGACTTAACTTGCAATGGGACAGAGACACGGGCAAAATGAAAGCTGTCAATTCGGCAGCCTTACCCATTATGGGGATAGCTAAGAGGGCCACAGTAAAGCTGGGAGACTGGAGTGGCCAGACGGATTTCGTGATTGTCAAGATGGACGACTTCGACATTGTGTTGGGGATGGAGTTCCTCCTCGAACACAAGGTGATACCGATGCCCCTAGCAAAATGCGTGGTGATCACGGGATCCAACCCCACCGTCGTCCAAGCCAATATCAAGCAACCAGGGGGGATAAGGATGATCTCAGCCCTTCAGCTGAAGAAGGGCCTTGCTCACGATGAGCCCACCTTTATGGCCATCCCCATAATGCCCGATGAGAATGAGAAAGAAACAGTCCCCGAGGGGATCCAACGAGTCTTAGAAGAGTTTCGCGGTGTCATGCCTGAAAGCTTGCCAAAGAACCTACCTCCGAGGAGAGGAATTGACCACGAGATTGAGTTGTTGCCTGGGGCAAAGCCGCCCGCCAAGAATGCCTACCGTATGGCACCTCCCGAGTTAGCAGAACTTCGGAAACAACTCGACGAGTTACTGAATGCGGGATTTATCCGCCCAGCAAAGGCTCCTTATGGGGCCCCAGTCTTGTTCCAAAAGAAGAAAGACGGAAGTCTACGTTTGTGCATTGATTATCGAGCGTTGAACAAACTGACTGTCCGAAACAAGTATCCTCTCCCAATCATAACAGATTTGTTCGACCGCCTCCATGGGGCGAAGTACTTCTCGAAGCTGGACCTGAGATCAGGATACTATCAAGTTCGCATTGCAGAAGGGGACGAGTCGAAAACAACATGTGTCACCCGCTATGGGGCCTTCGAGTTCCTCGTTATGCCCTTTGGCCTTACTAACGCTCCGGCCACCTTCTGCACCCTGATGAATCAAGTTTTCCATGAATATCTCGACAAATTTGTAGTTGTCTATCTAGACGACATCGTTGTGTATAGCCCGACCTTGGAAGAACATCAGGTTCACCTGCGACTTGTCTTTGAAAAGTTGAAGCGGAATCAGTTATATGTAAAGAGAGAGAAGTGCTCCTTCGCGCAGAAACGCATCAGTTTTCTGGGACATGTGATCGAGTGCGGTAAAATCGGTATGGAGGATGGGAAAGTTGAAGCCATACGAGACTGGAAAGTACCATCATCAGTGACCGAGTTGCGTTCCTTTCTCGGATTAGCCAATTACTACAGGCGATTCGTGGAAGGATTCTCAAAACGAACAGGACCTCTGACAGACCTGTTGAAAAAGAGTAATGGCTGGAGTTGGACTTCAGCGTGTCAAAACGCCTTTGAAGACTTGAAGAAGGCGATGATGGAAGGACCCGTGCTCGGGATTGCAGATGTAAGCAAGCCCTTTGAAGTCGAAACGGACGCGTCCGATTTTGCTCTGGGTGGCGTCCTCCTCCAAGACGGCCACCCCATTGCTTACGAAAGCCGAAAGTTGAATGATGCTGAACGGAGGTATGTCGCCTCCGAGAAAGAAATGCTAGCTGTTGTGCATTGCCTAAGGGCCTGGAGACAGTACCTTTTGGGAGCCAAGTTTGTAGTCAAGACTGACAATAGCTCCATCTGCCACTTCTTCAACCAACCGAGATTGTCATCCAAGCAGGCGCGATGGCAAGAACTTCTCGCAGAGTTTGATTTCCAGTTCGAACACAAGCCTGGTAAGGCTAATCAAGCGGCAGACGCATTGAGTAGAAAGAGCGAACATGCGGCCCTGTGCATGTTAGCCCACTTGAAAGCGAGTAGGCTGAGTGGAATCGTCCGCGAGGCAATTAAAGAACATTTGAAGAACGACACTGCCGCCCAAGCAATAATGAAGTTGGCTGAAGAAGGAAAGACCCGCCAGTTTTGGGTCGAAGACGGTTTACTCCTGACTAAGGGTAACCGCCTGTATGTCCTCCGTTCGGGGAACCTCAGGAAGCTCTTAATCGAAGAATGTCACGATACACCGTGGGCCGGCCACTCTGGGTGGCAACGAACTTATGCGCTTGTCAAGCAGGGGTACTTTTGGCCGAGCCTTCGAGACGATATAATGTTGTTTACCAAGACCTGCCTCGTATGTCAGCAAGACAAAGTAGAACGAGCCAAAATCGCAGGGTTGCTGGAACCTCTGCCCGTTCCCTCTAGACCATGGGAGAGTGTATCTCTCGATTTCATCACTCATCTCCCCAAGGTTGGGGAATTCGAATCCATCCTCGTAGTCGTTGATCGGTTTTCGAAGTACGCCACGTTCATCCCGACTCCAAAGATGTGCTCAGCTGAGATGACAGCACAATTGTTTTTCAAGAATGTTGTCAAGTTATGGGGCGTACCCGAGAGTATAATCAGTGATCGAGATGCTCGTTTCACTGGCACATTCTGGACGGAATTATTTAGATTACTGGGTTCTCATCTAAATATTTCCTCCAGCTACCACCCGCAGACAGATGGCCAGACGGAGCGGTTCAATAGTTTGCTTGAGGAGTACTTGCGTCATTTTATTGACGCCCGACAGAAAAATTGGGCCGAGATGCTTGATGTTGCTCAGTTCAGTTTCAACTGTCAAAAGAGTTTCGGGACAGGAAAGACTCCCTTCGAGCTAGTATGTGGAAGACAGCCGTTGATGCCACATGTGATTGACCATCCTTATGCGGGGAAGAGTCCCCAAGCTTACAACTTCACTAAAGAGTGGAGGCAGACATCAGAGATAGCCCGGGCGTACCTAGAGAAGGCATCAAAACGCATGAAGAAATGGGCCGATCAGAAGCGTCGGCCAATGGAATTCCAAGCAGGAGACAGAGTTCTGATCAAGCTGAGACCAGAACAGATCCGGTTCCGAGGGAAAAGAGACCAGCGCCTTGTCCGGAAGTACGAAGGCCCCGTCGAAGTGATCCAAAAGGTCGGTAAGACATCTTATAGGGTTCAGTTACCCTCGTGGATGAAGATTCATTCTGTCATCCACGTTAGTAACTTGAAGACCTATCATCCGGACCTAGAAGACTCCGAGCGCAACGAAGTGACACGGCCCCCAGTCACAATGCAGAATCTGAATGACAAAGAAGTAGAAGAAATTTTGGCAGATAGAGTTCGTCGCACAGGTAAACCTCGTCGAGACGTTCAAGAGTTCCTGGTGAAGTGGAAAGGGCTCCCGGATGCTGAGATTAGTTGGGAGCGAGTTGAAGATCTGAAGTCGGCTGCTATCAAGATCGCAGAGTTCGAGCAGCGTCGGTTGACAGGGACGTCAACCATTTAAGTGGGGGAGGATGTCATGGTCATGCTCGTCCAAGGCGTGTTGCCCATGGCCGCATGCCCATGACAACCCTTTCCCCTCATGCTTTCATTATATGCATTCCCTTTGTATCGCTTGTTTATTTTTCCTTGCTTTTCTCTAGTGTATGACTCCTCGTGATTTTCATGTTCAAGCCTGCCAAGGCTAAAAATCTCAATAATATACTATAGGGGGGTAAGACTAGTCGTCAATCCTTCCTACCCGGAGTTGTTTGCTATCAAGCTGTTGTTGTCCCTTTATTTACTTGATAGTCTGCAACACATATACATGCTTTCCAAAATGCTTTCAAACGTTTTCCAAAACCTTTTCTCTAACCCCGTTTTCTAAAACCGTTTTCCAAGAACGGGGGTAGAGGCTGCGATATTCGCCCGTTGTGCCACCGGCGATCCGTTTTCGAGTTGGCTAACTTACTTGTGAGCGAAAGTAAGTGCCGCACAGTCGCGTTACGAGACCCTAAAGACCGCGATTGTGACACTCTGCTTGGCCTCGGCTCATCCTCTGGTCGGCCTTGGCTTGGTCGGTCTCGGCCCTCAACGGTTTAACTTCTTTCAGCGTTGTCTAGTAACATTCTCTTGATGTCTTCTGCTCTCCTTTGACAACTCCCACACCATTCTGAGTTGGAAACTCAGCAACTGATGATAAGTGGAAGCTATGACCTTCATTTCGTGCAAGGTTGGCCGTCCTAGAATTGCATTGTAGGCTAACATGCAATCCACAACTAGGAAGTTTATGATCTTTGTTACTGCATTTTGTCCATCCCCAAAGGTCATAGGGAGTTTTATGCTACCCTTTGGGGTCACTCTTTCTCCTCCAAACCCTACAAGTGGGGTAAGACTTGGCTTTAAGTGTTCTCTCTTTAACTGCATTGCTTGAAAAGCTGTTAGAGAAAGGACATCAGCCGAGCTTCCTCCATCAATTAGGATCCGATGGATTTTCACATTGGCTACCATTAAAGTGAACACTAGAGCGTCGTTATGTGGCTGATGAATGTTTGCTGCTTCAGCCTTAGTGAACTCCAAAGGGGGGGTGTGCCTTTACTAGATGGACAGAGTACATACCTCGATATTCTGGTTCAAACCTTGCTTCCCTAGCAATAGTTTTCCTCTTCCTGCTTGAACCTCCTCCAGCTGGTCCTCTAAAGATGGTTATGATCTCTCGTGGGGGTTCTTCTTTGTCTCGACCATCTTTGGTCAGTCTCGGCCTCGGCCATCTCTGGTCGGCCTCGGCCTCAACCCCAGTTTCGACGACTAACTCCTTCAGATACCCATTCTGGATTAGTGCCTGGATTTCATCCTTCAACTTAACACAATTTCTGGTTGAATGCCCATGATCTCGATGGAAAAGGCAATATTGGCTCTTGTCTCTTCTATCGGGAATCGACTTCTGTAGGATTTAGAATTCCCTAATTCCAATAAAGCGGAAGCGTAATTGAGACCGATTAACAGTTAATTTTATTTATCCAAAAATACCATTACATTGGCAAAAATCATAGAACGAATTCTATAGAAACTTAAGGCTAAGCATACAATTTTTAGATCTAAATCTAATAGGGAGAAGCGAACATACCATCGTTGTTGTCTCTAAAATATCAAGAACATCTTTCTTGATTTTGGACAAAGCGTCAACAATTGGGACACCACCAATTGATCTTCCCCGCTATAACTCTGAGATTAGGAACGTAGGTGTAGGACAACCTAATCTTGAATGGGAAAAACTATAGAGATAAAATTCTCCCTAGAGTTTTTGGGTTGAGAGAATATGAGAGGGAGGCTAGAGAGAATGCAAGAATGCATTCTTGTGGCCTTATGTTGTAGTACATAAACCCTAGGTTTAGTGTTCTATTTATAAGAGAAAGGCCATGAATAAAATATTCATTTAAAATCAATTATTTCCATAACTGATTTAATCTTTTCCATAATTAATCAATTTCATGACCAATCAATTCCATGATCAATCAATTCCATAATTGATTAATCTTTTCCATAAATGATTGATCACTTCCATAAGTGATTAATCATTTCCATAATTGATTAATTTCCAATTAATTACCAATTAAATATCATATATTTAATTTCAGACCTTCTTTTTGTTAATTAATTAATTACCTAATTAAATATCATATATTTAATTTCATGCCTTCAATTAACTAATTCTATAATATGAATCAAATTCATATTAAAATTTGAACTCCTTCAAATTCTCTTATATCCTATAAATTTAATATGAATCAAATTCATATTAATATTGGAACTTCTTCAAATATTTATTTCTCTCCTAGACTATAGTTTAATTAAATCTCATTTAATTTAAACTAAATTGAATAATTAATTAATTCATCTTCTAATTAAATATTAGACATTTATTTGAACTCTTTCAAATATATCAATCTCTCAATATAATAAAGTTTAATCTCACATTAGACTTTATATTTTAATGCATCACTATACATTATATTAATTTGTATCTCATACAATTAACTTAATTCCCAATATGAATTTGAACTATTCAAATTCTCTCAAGATATATTTGTTCCTAATTACTCTTTACGAGCTAGCAGGGGGACCTAATGGACCTACAGATTAGAAGCTCCAATGATATGAGGTTAACCGATTAAACTCATTAATCATGTTAACCAATATTCATTAATTGTGGGTCATTCCACTAAAAACTCACAGCTGAACTCTTCTCACTGTAGAACATTTATGTGTCCACGGATATAGACCTATACCGGTAAGTCAATCCTTCATGAGTGTCTGTAACTACAACTGGGTCAAATTACCGTTTTACCCATGTGTTACATCTGTCTCCTTAAGTACCAGTGTTCCTCTAATGAACAACATGTTTATGGTCTAACCAATAAACAGAAAGTCTCTCTCGGGCCAGTGAGAGGGCGGGATCCCTTTGTTCAAGTCCCGGAGTCACCACTTAAGGGAACACTCATCTACTTCTCCTAGAAGTGGGAATGAGTGAATTCCTTCTTGTGTTATCATGTCCCCAGCCTCCCACTCGGTCTTGTCCCCACAAAGCGGGTCGTATCACATAGTGTTACCAGGATAAGGTACCTAGCCTTATCCCTGTACTATAGACCTTTTAAGTTGTTACTTGAACACTGATCCCCGTGTGTCCCCACATACTAGTTCAAGTCATATGTAAACAACCTTGGATCTTAGTTTATTGGATTTGGGTCAAATTGTGCAATATTTAACAATAACAATTTATTGTAGAAACTCAATAACACTTTATTGAAACAAGTATACAATTTGTTTACATTCACTATCTACGAGTGTTAGGGCATAAAACCCAACAACTTCATCCTCCCCGGGAGTTTAAGGAGTCTCGTATTTCGGATCTCCATCAGAACTTGCTCCTGTGGAACAGTCGTTGGTGTATATTTCTCGAACTTACCAAAGGGATGTGTTCGGCCTCGCCCATGGTCATCTGTCCGCTGTTTCTTATCTTTTTTTCTGTCCTAATCGACTGAAGAATGTCTCTTGTGCTCTCGTTCTGACTTCTTTGACTTGAGCAACTCCTTTGCGCTCATGTATTTCTGCGCCCGGGAAACAAACTCTGCATAGGTTTGAGGTTGGCTCTTACCTATTGAATTGAGCAGTCTTTCGTCTTCTAGTCCCACTGTGATGGCTACTAGGATTGCTTCCTCACTATATCCCTCAACCTGTCGTGCTTCCTCATTAAAACGTGTTATATAATCGTGCAAGCTCTCACCTGGCTGTTGTTTGACGGTTAAGAGGTTGATATTAGACTTGCGCTGTTCTCTGGCTCCCATAAACTGCCAAGGAACGCTCGGGCTAATTCCTTGAAAGAGCTTATGGATCTCCTTTTCAACCTTTCAAACCAGTACTTGGTTGATCCTGTCAGAGTGAAAAAGAATGCTCGACATTTGATTGCATCTGAGACGCCGTGAAAATCCATCCAGTTTTTGTAGGCGTTTAGATGCTGCACGGGGTCTTTTTTGCCATCATACGGTTTGAATGTAGGTACTTTGAACTTCTGGGGCACCTCAGCTTTCATGACTTCTTCCGTGAAGGACGGGGCGACTGGATCGATCAGTTCTTCGAAGTCTTGTTCTCCAAGGTCCTTTGACTTCTGTAGGTCTCCCTGAGGATTTCCGAGCTCCTTTAGTGTGTTCAGAAGCTCAGTTTTCCAAGGGAGATTGTCCTTCTTAGCCTCGGCCTCGACTGCTCCAGCCTCAGCCTCGGCAGCCCTGGCTTCAACTTCGACAGCTCTGGCCTCGGACTCGACAGCTTTGACACTTCTACGCTTCTCTTCAATTAGGTTTCTCAGGTCTGTTCTACGGCCGGTACTTGGTTCTGGGCTCCTCAGAACTGTGCGCCCTGCATGCTTCAGCCCCCTTGACCTTGTTGGTCGCATTGTTGGTCTCTTTTCCTTTAATCCTGTATCCGACTCATCCACGTACTCGACTAGTTCCTTCCCCTTCTTCGGGTCTCTAATCAAGCCCTCCTCATGGAGTTTGGTGCTAGGACCAGGTTTATCCAAGACTTGAAGTATCTTGGATAAACTTCGATCCATGCCCCTCACCTTATCCTCAAGGGCGGCGATTTTGGCGTCAACTTCCTCTCGTCGGCCTCGGCTCCTCGGCCTCTTCTCCACAGCCTCGGCTCACTGGTCTGTTCGTCTCAGTGACCTCTGTGTGTTATCATATTCCCGTGATTTTTGTGGTTGACGGTTATTTTCAGAAGTTTCTGGGTTTGGATTCTGGTTTCTCTTTTCCATTCTCTTGCTCATTAAGTGACCGATATGCAGATTTAGCAAGCTTTCTTCACCATAGACGGCGCCAACTGTTGATGGTCAAATTTGGTCGGGTAGAACTCACCTGACCTTCACGTGCCACCAACGGTAAATTTGTTTAAGAGGGAGGATGACGTGGCCTACAAGACAGTAAACCTGCACACCGGTGTGGTGCTAGCCACACCTCCTCCGATGCTTAAGTCAAAAAATGGAAGGAAGAGCTAAAGAGCAAGAGAGAGTAGAGAATAGAGTTCCGGATCTCATCTTCAGTGATGAAGAGGTGTTTAAATATCTGCTCATGCTCCTAGGGTTTTTAGGAATTCAGAGTCGTTTCAGGTTGAACCAGGTGGAACCGGGGCGACCAGGGGTAGTAGGGACCGAACAGAGGCAGAGGAGTTCGGCTCGTGCATGCAGGCTGAATGGTCTTCCTCTAGGTCGGTTTCCTGGCCCTATCTCTGCTCGGTTGTCCTCGTCAGCTCCTTGTGCTTCGGAGTGGTCCAAAATTACCTATAACAGGATAGGAGACAAAAATCTAATGAATTGAATATGCTATAGAGACTATTTAACGAATTTCTATCAAACTGTATGGACAAAATTTTTATTTTAAAACTATAAGGAATTAAATCTAACTTTCTCCAAAACATACCGATTAAATTTGTATTGTAATCAATTTATTAATATTTAAATAGTATTGTAATGCCAATGCGTGTCACAATTATTTCCATATAGTTATATAATTAATAATACAAACAATTTGAAATATTATAAGGTGTGATTTATAATTGTCTTTTAGTTCGACATATAATTGATAAGAAAAAAAAATCGCATAAAATAAAACCACGTGAGAAGAAGGTGAGGATTTCTTAACTAAAACAAGGAAAAGGAAAAACTAAAAAATATTTTTTCTTACAATTTTATTTCACTAGTTGAAAACACGTGCGATGTACGTGATATTTTACCGTTTTATTTTTAAAGTATAAAAGATATAAAAATAAACTCAAATTTTCTAATCACTAACTTATACCATGCAATACATTTTATTATTGTTAAAATTAAAAAATAAAATTACAAGTTGGAACAAGTTACTTAGATTAGTTACGTTACTACAATTTATGCTTATTTCACCTTGTAGCAGTCAAATCTCATGGCACCTTACTCTCCTATCTCCAACTCCAAGTTGTAGTTCAATCGAAATGTAATTTTTTTTTTAAATCATCGAAATGTGAACTTATTTTCTTAAAAATATAACTAATAAATATTGACCCACAAAAGCACAAGTATCTCCCCCGTTGTCACTCATTTTGTTGCACCTTGACATTGAAGTCAAAGCAAAAGGAGAGAATTACAAAGCTAGATTTGTTTCCAACCGGATTCAAAATCGATATGTTATAGATACAGAAAATCATGAAGATATGAAATTGTTTTTTGAACTTAAATGTAGTTTAGTAATGTTCTTAGACAATAGTGTCGATTATTGCTTAATTGTTGGACTATATTTGTATTTATGAACGTATTGCAAAAAAGATGAAATACTAAACTGTAACATTGTCTAAATGGACTATGTTTGTATTTATGAACGTATTGCAAAAAAGATGAAAGATTAAGGAGCACAGTTGGTATATATTTTAAAGAACAAAATTTAAAATCAAATGGATGAAAAACTAAAATGAGAATATATATATATATATATATATATATATATATATATAACGAACGTGGAAGAAACGTTTTTTTAGACACTTTTTATCCTTAGTTATTTACTAAATATCTAAATTGGCCTTTTTAAAATCCTATTAACATTTTAAAAAGAAAAAAAAATTAACCCACTATTGTAAATTGTGGTTAAATATTGGCACCCCACCTTCCTAATTTGTTGTTAAAGATCATAAAATTAACCGTAAAACTAAAAAATAATAAATGTAAGCAAATGAAAGGGTTTGAGATATCAAACAAATTTATTGCCACATAGATTAAATTTAAAATTAAAAATTGTGTTAAATATGTAAAAAAAATAAAAAAAAAAAAAAAAAAAAAGAAACTGAAACATAAAGATAAAATATTTTTGCACAAAAATTGAATCTATAATTAAATTAATAAATTGTATCATTAATGAGATATATTTATTCACCGGAAGAGGTTATGTGGAAATGTAAAAGTGCAATGGTAAATTTGGTATGTATAATTTTAAATGAGGGGCAAAAGTGGAATGTTGAATTTTTAATTTGAAGTTTTTAAATAATATACAATTGTTTGTAAAATTTTATTTATGTAATAAATAAATAAATATAAACTTTGTTTTTATGACAGTAAAGTTTTAAACATTGGTAAAAAAATAAAAATAAAAATAAAATCTAAATATACCTTATGAATTTAGGCACTACATATATGTCAAACCCACCCATGTATTTTGTTGTAGCCATACAAATTGTCCAACTTCTTCATGATTCCGTTTTTCATTTTTCTTTATCGTTGTCATCCTCAATGAGTGAGGCTCCGATCTAGAGAAGACGATCTTCATTCATTTGAAGGTGGAATCAATTTTATCAATAGATCTAAAGAAGGCGAGAACTGTGAAAGGCGTCTTTGGCATTGTGAGGCTCTAATCTTCCATCGTAGTTGTTGACAACGATTCTTTGACAAATCAAGTGCTTGTTTGTCAGATTCATCACCTTGGACCTTTTATGGTGTCTTTCTTTGATATTGACCAAATAAATAGACTTTTCTACTCTGGTTTTTTGGTGTGGGCAAGAAAAAAAGAGATACTTATATATAGAAAAAGGAAGGAAGTTGAACCATTAATGAGAAGAGGAGAGTGGGTACGTTGAGAAACCCAATAGTCCAAGAAGCTTAATGGGTTTTTATGATTTCATAATTTAATTCATTTTCATCATTTATTTTCAAGAACATCAATGAAAATGTAACCGCTAAAACATAAAACTCTCCATAATTAGTTGTAATCATGAAATGATATTCATTTATCACTCAATTAAATTATAAACGACATTTGAAGGAAGGAAAAATTGTATTTGAATGACAAAATTGCCACCAAAGTAATAGTGACAATGAATAAAATGAAAGGACAAATTGGTCACAAAAAGTTTCTCCTCATTGTGGCTTTTATATATACTATAGATTATTATTATTTTTGAAGTAAATTCGTTTGAAACTTCATCTACAATTCCAAATGAGATGGCGATACTTTTCAAAATGAGGCCTTAAAATATTTTATAACAAAAATAAAATGGTAAAATATCAAAATTCATCGTATTATATATTGTTTCTTACAAAAAGAAATAAAAACAAAATATATGAAACTAAGAAAATGTTAGTAATTTTATAATAGTGAAATTTTATTTAAAATGTGTCGAACTTTCTTTGAAGCAAAATCGTCGATCAACTTTTTATAGTCAACTAAGAAAAAAGTTTTTTTTTTTTTTTCCTTTCTTTCTTTCTTTCTTTTCTTTCTTTCTGGGTGATAAGCAACTTCTTCAATTTAGTCTCCTTAAATTTTAGGGACTTGTAATAGGTCACAAAGGACAGCTTGTGATTGTGAATCGGATTAGACATATAATCTCAACTAAAGGTTTAGATATTTGAACTTGCTCCCTGCTTATTGTTGAATTAAAGAAAAAAAAATGATTGAAAAAAAAAACTCGTAAAATTCTTTTTTTGAAAAAAAAAAAAAGTCTTAAATATATTACAAGATTCTCTTTTTTAAGAGGTTAAATATACTCTGTCCCTACTGTTGATTCTTTTTTATCTCCATGACATTTTATATTATAATTTTTAATTTCATTTTTTCTCTTTGAAAAGGTTAATTTCATTCTTTTTATGTGAAAGCTTTTTTCCAATCAAATCATTTCTGTCACAAAAGAAATCTGTAAATTTAAAGAGTATTCCTTTTACAAGGTTGTATACTCGTTTTCTATATTTGGAATCTACTTCAAGTTTGATGGAAACACTACCAGTCAAATTATATAAAGTAAATAGATTTTTTATTTTATTGAGAATATGTTTTGGTTCATCTAAATTTTTATTTTTTTTCCCAATATGTGAAGCAGAAAATTTGAACCATAGACCTCTCGATCATTAATACAATATTTATTTCAGTTGAGTTATGTTTATAGAGAGACTTCAACAAAAAATAATAATAATAATAATAATAAATACATAACATAGAATTTTGGGAAAAATACACTTTTGGTCCCTGAGGTTTGGATTAAGTGACACTTTGGTCCCTGAGTTTTCAAACTCAACAAAAATACCCCCGAGGTTTGAGATAAGGAGCACTTTGGTCCCTGCCGTCAATTTTTCTGTTAACTTTTAACGGTTGCTGACGTGGCACTATTATTTTAATATAAAAAATTATTTATTTTATTTTTTTAAATAAAAAATATTTAAAAAATATATAATATTAATATTTTTTTTTATTTTTTTATTCTTTCTCCCTTTCTCTCTCATCATCTTCTTCCCCTTTTCCATCTTCTCCATCTTCTCCACCTTCTCCTTCCTCTTCTTCTTCTTCCTATGTCCGGCGACCGGCGACCGACGGCCACCGCTCGCCGCCGCCGATTTTTTTTTTCCTTTTTCTTCTTTCCTCTTTTTCTCTTCTTTCTTCTTCCCTACATTTGCTTCATTAGATTTTTTTTTTTAAAAAAAAAAAAAAAAGGGAGGAAACGAGGGAGGGAGGGAGGTCCCTCCCCTTTCTTTTTTTTATTATTTTTTTTAAAATTAGTGAAGAAAGAAAGAGAAAAAGAGGAAAGAAGAGAAAAGGAAAAAGGAAAAAAAAAAAAAAAAAAAGTCGTCGGCGGCAGCGGCGAGCGGTGGCCGCCGGTCGCCGGACATAGGAAGAAGAAGAAGGAGGAAGGAGAAGGTGGAGAAGATGGAAAAGAAGAAGAAGAAGAGAGAGAAAGGAAAGGGAGAAAGAATAAAAATAATAATTAAATATTAATATTTTATTTTTTTAATATTTTTTATTTAAAAAATAAAATATATAATTTTTTATATTAAACTAATAGTGTCACGTCAGCAACTGTTAAAAGTTAACAGAAAATTTGACGGTAGGGACCAAAGTGCTCCTTATCTCAAACCTCAGGGGTATTTTTGTTGAGTTTGAAAACTCAGAGACCAAAGTGTCACTTGACCCAAACCTCAGGGACCAAAAGTGTATTTTTCCCTAGAATTTTTAACTCTGGAATGATTATGAACAAAATTAAAAAATGATTCAATTATTTGAGTATTAAATTATATATTTAGCTTTTTCAAATTATAGAGCATTGAAATCTTCTGAATCTCACCATATTGGCTACAAGTCTAGTCTTTTTTTTTTTTTTTAAATGAACTCTAATATAGGTTAATTAGTCTCCTTTCCCTCTTTCAAACGGCATATATATTTTTTTATATCGTTCAAACTATTTCTTAAAAGAAAAAATCAAATTCAAAAGTCAAATAAATAACTTGTTGGTCCCAAAAACGCTTCACAAATAAATATGTTACACTATGAAGTGTTCTACAAATATGTTATTTAAAAATGAGATATCTTTGAAAAATGACATGAAATATTTGTCACACTTATTTGAATGGTAATTAAAATTGCAAAATTTTGTCCCTTACTAAGTCAGCAGCTATTCAAAAAATAATAATAAATTGTTCTTAGACTCCACACTACAACACTTTTTTTTTTTTTTAGAATACTACATGTATTTGAAGGTATAATATTTGGCATGTGGTAACTTAACTTGGAATTAAAAAATGTAATTATTTTTTTTAATAATATGTGGAATGCTCTAATCTCTTGGTACATATTGTATGTCAGTTGAACTATGCTCTTGTTAACACGGAATTAAGTTCACACTTTCAATAATGATAATAATAATTTGGTGTTTCGAGTATTTTAGACCCCGTTTGATAATCATTTGGTTTTTGAAAGTTATGCTTGTTTTCTCCTGTATTCCCTACCATGACTTTTATCCTTGTTAAGGATCTATTTGAATTCCTAGCCAAATTCTAAAAACAAAAACAAGTTCTTGAAAACTATATTTTTTTTGTTTTCGAAATTGGACTTGATTTTTGAAAACAATGAAGAAGATTGATACTAAAACAAAGAAACTTATAGGTAGAAATAGGTGTGTATAAGCTTAATTTTCAAAAACCAAAAACCAAAAATCAAAAACCAAATGGTTATCAAAGGGGACCTTAGTCTTAAGTTTTTAATTCATTAAATTTATGTCAAATTATATAAAATATCTTTAAATTTTGGGATCAATTTCATTAATTATACCCCTACACTTTGGGGTTGATTTCAACCTTTTTACTTTTGAACTTTGAAATTTGTACCACAACTATCCTTGAACTTTGAGATTGTTTTAACAAAACTTCCATTAAAATAAACTATGGAAATTAACGTGATAACTAATATGTAAAAATTAGAAGGTGTACGTGATACTATGTAGGAGAAGGAGATTAATGTCGTAGTTACTATTTATTTCATCTCAAAAGACATTGTTAAAAACATTTACAAAATTAATTTTTATACATCAATTGCCACGTCAATTTATGTGATTATTGTTGTAAATAATGTTACATGTCTTCCAACCTTTACACATTAGTCATTGTCCAATACTACAAATTTGGATTTGTATGACATTGAAAAATTGTCATATGACATTTTTTTGTGTCCTAGAATCCTCCATCAAAGAAAGTGGGTATACATGACACTATTTTAAAACGAAAAAAAACTTGGCTGCATACCCGTACGTAGGGATCTCCCTACATACCACCATTAAAATGTTGATAGCTAGAAGAGATAAAAAGATTTTCTCATTTTTTCCTTTCATTTTTCTTAGTTGTCAAGATTTTAATTGGGTATGTAGGAAGATCCTTACATACGAGTATGTAACCAAGTTTTGTTCATTTTAAAACTCTTCAAGAGTACTGTTGATGGTCGATTTTGGCCAGGGGTACTCACCTGACCTTCACGTGCCACCAACGGTAAATTTGTAAATGAGGGGGGAAGACGTGGCCTGCAAGACAGTAAACCTGCACACCGGTGTGGTGCTCGCCACACCGGCTCCGATGCTTAAGTCAGCAAACAAAACGGTAGGGAGTGGAAAAGTAAGAGCAAGAGGAGAGAGTAGAGAATATAGAATAGTGTTTAGGGATAGAATTCGGAGTCCCTTCTTCAGTGGTGAAGAGGGGTATAAATACATGTTCATCCTCCTAGCGCTTTTAGGGTTTCGGAGGCGTTTTAGGTCCAACCAGGCAAAACCGGGGCTGACGGAGGCGGTAGTGGCCTAACGGCATCGGACGGACTCGACCCGCGCGAGCGGGCCGAGGCCGAGCAGGGGGTTGAGCCAAAAACCCGACCCCTTCGGTCTTGGCCCGTCCCACTTGCCGGTTTTGCCTCCTTGGTCCATCTTTCAGCCCGATTTCTCTCCGGTTGTCCTCGTTAGCTCCTTGTATATCAACGAGTCTTCCCGAAGCCGAGGCCGACCAGCACCACTTTTGTAATCTCTCATCCTTTTTCATTTCCATTTCATCTAACCCCTATTCAGGGAGTGTCTACTTCTATCCTACTTGGCAGGATGACAACAAAGCTACACATAAGCCAGCTCAAGGCAAAGGTCATTACTCTTAAATCGGGCTTAAGGAGCTCAACTTATAGCAATAAGTCACCCCGAATCCCAATTCAAGAGTGGGGGCTTAATGTTATAGGCAATTTTGGACCACCCTGATATACAAGGAGTTAACGAGGACAACCAGGGAGAAATCGAGTTGAAAGATGGACCAAGGAGGCAAAACCGGCAAGTGGGACGGGCCAAGACCGAAGGGGTCGGGTTTTTGGCCCGACCCCCTGCTCGGCCTCGGCCCTGATGCCGTTAGGCCCCTACCGCCTCCGTCAGCCCCGGTTTTGCCTGGTTGCACCTAAAACGCCTCCGAAACCCTAAAAGCGCTAGGAGGATGAACATGTATTTATACCCCTCTTCACCACTGAAGAAGGGACTCCGAATTCTATCCCTAAACACTATTCTATATTCTCTACTCTCTCCTCTTGCTCTTACTTTTCCACTCCCTACCGTTCTGTTTGCTGACTTAAGCATCGGAGCCGGTGTGGCGAGCACCACACCGGTGTGCAGGTTTACTGTCTTGCAGGCCACGTCTTCCCCCTCATCTACAAATTTACCGTTGGTGGCACGTGAAGGTCAGGTGAGTACCCCTGGCCAAAATCGACCATCAACAAGTACTTTTGGGAATAAATTTCAAGGTTGAGTGGTAAAAATTAACTTTTGAAAGTTTAGAGACATAATTGAAATCTGCACCAAAGTTTAAAGATATTTTATAGAATTTAACCTTAAATTCAATTTGTTTAAGTAGTAAATTTAATATTTCTTCAAAATTAAAGTAAGAAATGTTGATAAACCAATCATTAAATCACACAAAATTAACTAACACTATAAAAATCAAGCTACAAATAATGTCCAAATTCAATTGTAAAAATAATTCAACTTAAAAATGTTTGAACTCAATCAACAAAATATAAATGAATTGTCACTTTAAATATAGTTCATTAGATAATGTTGAGGATCCCACATTGAAAAGATTAGTGGAAACCTCACAATATATAAACTACAATGGTCACTCCACTCAATATCAATTGGTTTTGAGATGAAAGCCCATTGAACCCAAAGAGACACCATGTTGAGGATCCCACATTGAAAAGATTAGTGGAAACCTCGCAATATATACTCTACAAGGGTCACTCCATTCATTGCCAATTGGTGATTACCATATAAAAGCATTTCACTTCTCAATTTCTTACCTTTCTCATTTCCTTGTTTTAAATACATATAATCAGCTATTTATGTATTCACTGATTTTAATTTTATATAGTTCATAAGTTTAAAGTTTAATTTAATAAAATAAAAAATTTTAGTTAACAGTTAGCTAGGTATATTGAAATAAAAAATGTTAAAGTGAGCATAACTGAGTGGTAATTAACATGTATTCTTAAGTGTCTTGGAGGTCAGAGTTTCAAATTCCTCCATTTCCAATTGATGTTGAAACTCAAAAAAATATTGGATTAGAAAACAAAATTTTCTCACCCTTTGTTCGAGAGGTGAGCCTAACATATTTTCTTTATAATGAAATATAAGAACCCAAACTACATCATCCAAAATGCAATAACAAAGTTAAAGTGAAGTCAGAGGTTTGAATCCCCTCACCCCAAATGTTGTTAAACTCAAAAAAAAAAAAAAAAAAAAAGTGTAATAACAAAATAGGTCTTTCTTTCTTTTTTCTTTTTTTTTTTTTTTTAATAATAGCAAGTATTTTTTTTTAATCAAATAACTCAGGTATGAAACGAATAAATAAGTTTTCGAGATAAAATAAGTAAAATATATCTATTTCATTCATTTAACATAGAATATGGTTATCAAAAAAAAAAAAAAAAAACATAGAATATGGAATATTTCTGATTCAATTATGTCTTTATTTTCTACCCACCTTTAACCAACCTATGCAGTAAATAATGTTCATATCAACCATACTCAAAGCACGTCGTTTATTGATTGAATAGTTGAATGTAGAATAAGAACAAATTAGGTAAGTTTTCTCAAAAAAAAAAAAAAAAAAAAAAAAAAAAAGAAATTAGGAATTTGTCTAATGTTTGAGAGGGTGTTTGATCCAAGAAATTAGAGTTATGAAATATGTGAATTGTTTTGTATTGAGAGTTGGAGTAGGAGTTAATAAGTTTATGAACTACAATAAAACGTTGAAATATGAGTCAATAAGTTTGTAGATCATACGATTAAGTGTTATATGTCATTGGGTCAAATAAGGAGTTGAATGAAGTTATGATAACGTTCCTGCTACAAAATGTTGTTTCTCAAATTCTGTTTCGGTTTTTTTTTCTCTATCCTTCATGCATGTATCCATCTTCTCCTTCTCATTCCTACATCAATCTCTTCACTTCCCTTTCCTTTGTTCCTTTTATTATCACATCCACGATCTCAGACTACCGACCATCCTTGTTGACATTCGACTATCGATCGTCGCCGACCAGCCGCTACTATCAACCTCCGACTACAGGCTGTTGTCGACCTCTGCTGACCGACCAAGTGCCATCGTCCTCCTCTGACTATCGGTCGCCGCCGACCCCTACTGAATAGCCTTTGTCAACTTACCACTAACGTCAACCTCAAACTACCAGGCGCAGCCGACCTCTATCGAACGACCGCCACTGTACTGTCGACCTCCGACTACGGGTTTAAGAAGTGTTGAAGTTTCAATTTTCTTTTTGACAATATATGGGGGAACCATAAAATGTAAATTTAACACCATCTGTGGGGATCGAACCCACAACCACGTGGTTAAAAGTCACGCACTCTACCACTGAGCTAAGACGACCTTGGTTAATAAAATGAAGATTTTAACGCCGTCTGTGGGGATCGAACCCACGACCACGTGGTTAAAAGCCACGCGCTCTACCACTGAGCTAAGACGGCTTTGTATTTTATTAAAGGGAAAAATACATTTTTATTCCCTAAGGTTTGAGTTAGGTTTCATTTTGGTCCATGAGTTTTCAAACTCAACAATTTAACCCCTGAGGTTTGGTTTTAGTTTCATTTTAGTCCCTCCAACCATTTTTCCATTAAAAATTAATGGTTTTCTAACGCGTGGCACTATTTTTTATTAAATTTTTTTTTTTTGAATTTTTTTAAAATATAAATATATTAAAAAAATAAAAAAGATTATTATTTTATTGTTTTTAATACTTTCTCCCTCTCTTTCTTTTCTTTCTTCTTCTTCTTTTTATTCATCATCATCAGTAACTAGGGGTGCAAGCAAAAACCGAAAAACCGAAAAACCGAACCGAACCAAACCGATCCAATGGTTTGGTTCGGTTATTTTGAAAAAATATGGACATATCGGTTTCATTTTTGGGAAAACCGAAAATTTTCGGTTCGGTTCGGTTTTTCATTCAAAAAACCAATAAAAAACCGAACCGAACCGACTATATATATACCACTTAAAAAAACCCTAACCTTTTGCATATTGCCTCTTTCCACATCTCACTTTTTTCCTAAATTGGTTGGAAATCTCTTTTTTCTATGTAATTTAAAGTATAAATTATGATATTATATTTACAATCAAATATTTAAAAATTGTTATTCACGGATTAGTTTGAGAAAATTAAGTCATTGTATTGAATAAATTAATTAATTGAAGTTTATATTGAAAAAATGGGGTACAATGGGTCATTGGGCCAAAAATAAAAAAAAATAAAAATAAAAAGCTGAAATTAAAAGAGAAAATTGGTCATTTAAAAAAAAATCCACATTGGGCCCAAAACCGAAAACCGATCCATTGGACAAACCGAACCGAAGGAAAACCGAACCATTGGACATGTCTCATATTGGACATTGGTTCGGTTTAGAGTTTTGTAAAACCGATTAGATCGGTTCGGTTCGCGGTTTGGTAAAAAACCGACAAAACCGAACCGAGTATCACCCCTATCAGTAACCTTCTTCTTCATCAGCACACCGCCAGTGGCCGGCGACCACCGCTCGTCGATGGCCAACGACTGTTTTTTTTTCTTCCTCTTATTCTCTCATTCTCTCACTTTTCTTTTTCTTTTTTTTTAGAAAACGAGGATGGAGGTCTGCCGGAAATCTCCCAGTTTTAATAAAAAAAAAAATTAGGACTGAATGCCTTCTTCTCTCCCTCCAAGTCTTTCGTCTTCACCATTCGAAGCTCTCAGACCGACGGCCTCTCAGAAACCTGACGGCTGGATATGCGTGTTCGTGGTGTTTCCGGCGAGCCCCGAGCTGATTTTTTCCAGATCTGGGTGTTTCTGGCGAGACCCAAATCTGTAACAAGCGTGGTCTCGTGGTTCTAACGTGGGTTTGAAACCCAGCAACGGATCTGGAATGAGTGTGGAACGAACGTGGTTTGGAACGACCTAGATCTGGAACGAGGGTGTTTTCGGCGAGACCCAGATCTGGAACGAGCGACGGATCTGAAACGTAGATTACTCAGATATGGAACGAGCGTGGTCTCGTGATTCTAACATGGGTCTAACGTAGATCTAGAACGAGCCACTGTCGAGCCTAGACGAGAACGTACGAACTCGCGACCATGAACTCACTAGAACGACTCACGAACTCGTTGAAGGAAAGAAGGAAAAGAGAAGAGAAAAGGAAAGAAGAGATGAAGGTAAGGGAAAAAGAGAAAAAGAGAGGAAAAAAAAAGAATTTTTTTTCCGTCATCGGCCGCCGGTCGCCGGCGACTGGTTTGGTCCAGCTACCCGTCGCTGGTTTGGTTTGAAGATGAAGAAGAAGAACTAGTTTGGTTTAAAAAGGAAGAAGAATAAAAAATATATTAAAAATTAATATTTTTTATTATTTTTATTAATTTTTTATTTTAAAAAATGAAAAATAAAAATTAATAAAAAAAAAATAGGTGTCGTGTCAGCGATCTGTTAAAATCTAACGGAAAAGTGGACTGAGGGACTGAAATGAAACAAAATCCAAATCTTATTTTATTAAATTTTAACGCCGTCTGTGGGGATCGAACCCACGACCACGTGGTTAAAAGCCAGGCGCTCTACCACTGAGCTAAGACGGCTTTATATTTTATTATTATCATTATTACTATTATTGTTGTTGTTGAGTTCAACCACTACAGAAATGGAAATTGAACTATTGATTTTTGAGATCGTATTTAGTGTCTTATTCTTTGAATTGTGTTCAAATTGATCACTAAACATAGTTTGAAGCCAATTTCAACATTATAAAAAAAGATATAATTGTTAAAGTGAGCATAACATTGATATGTACCTTCAATCAAAATGTCAGAGGTTCGAATTCTCCTACCCCAAATATCGTTAAACTAAAAAAATATATAATTTAAGAAAAAGTTAAAAATAAATGACTAAATTGAAAATGGATATATTTTATTTTTCAAAGCTAGGCCAAAACATATATTTATCAGTTTTTTTTTTTAAAAAAAAAAAAAGTAGAAAAGCTTTAGGGCAGCACATTTTTAACATTTTTAGCGTGGCAAGGAAAGAAGAACACAACACATGCACGCGCTTCCATGTATTCTCTTTAAATAATGGAACCTTTTATTTTAGGAAATTATTAAATCCAATTTCTGACATGGCAGTCCTTTTGCCACGTGGAGCGGTGGGAGATCCAATGGCAGAAAAACGAATCTCACCAACTTTTTTTCAACCGTTGCCTTACAAAAGGTGCCACGTCATCCCTCAACCTGCACTGCACGTTGCCATATACTTGTTTAATTGTATTTTGTCCAAAACTTTTTCTTTTAATTCTTTATCTCATTTTCGTTTTCTTAAGAAAAATCCCATTTCAAATTCTTAAGAAATTGAGACGTAGAAGACTTGTAGATGGTGAAAGGATGTGATATCCATAAAAGGAACGACTTTGACTAGTGTAGAGATGGAGAGATTTTGGAAGAGTATAATAAGTTAATTAATAACTAATAAATCATAATTAGTTAGGTTGATGTAATTTGTTGGGGGTGGAGGGAGTATTTATAGGTGGTAGTTGGTAGTTACTATGATCGGGAGTTGTTTCAAAGCTGGAGGAGATCGATGATGATGGAGACTTGTATTGAAGTGCGTAAATAAGTGGATTGTATTTGGTTGGTTGATGGAGAATTTTCTTGACTTATTTATGAATGAGGAGTGTCAGATACATGATTTAATTAAGTGTTGTGATTATCACCGACCTATGTTTGGTTGAAGGAGAGTATTTTTCTAAGGCCTTAGTGGCATGTTTGTGTGATGCTTGATTGAGATGGCTCGACTTGGATTTGAGCAAGCAAAGACGACGACATGCCTTATTAGTTTATTTCTTTGTTTGAGTGACGCTTTTTATTGGATCTCAAACTAGCCATGTGAAACTGAGAAGTTGAAGTAGTTATATCTTAATTGTGGATGGTTGTGTCAACATACAAAAAGTTGGGTCCAATAGTTCTCCCCTCGTTCTTATATAGTTTTAGTTAGAGAAGAACTAGATGAGGGCTAGTGTTCTTGATTCTCTCATTTTTAAGCTTAACTAGTAAGATAATTTTATTCATCGGGTTGGATATGCTTTTGCTATGCATTTGACTTTTGAATAGGTATGTATATACTCGTTAACACAAAGTTCGAGACACATATTCTTACCTAAAACATTTGAAAATTTTTAAAAGAATTTTCACTTTAAAAGAAGAATTACTTTTCATACTATTTCTAAACACTCTATCAAATTCTCACCCTAAAGAGCTTTTTTCAATTCAACCGAAGTAGAGGATCATAAATTAAATCTTCAACTTTTTAAGAGGTAGACAATGTCTTCTCCAATTGACTTACGAGTTAACCGATTGATAATAGAAATTGTGACAATATAACAAGTTTGATGAGAGAATATATTTTATTAATTTTATGCCATATTTTGGGCATTTAAGAAATATTCAACAATAACTAATAATATTGATGATTAAGTGATTTCAATGGATGGTCAAGTTTTCCCATTTTTTTTTCCCAATTATTATTTGGTGGTTTATTGACCAATTCAATAACCCCTCTTGTCTCTTTCATCTCCCACGCACAAGTCACAAGTATACTAGGGTGCCATTTTTCCATTATGTCAGTATTCACATTTATATTTTAAGTTAGGATACAAGATTATATTCGATAGGCATCGATATATTATTTTTATTTAGATCCTATAATTTTAAGAGTTTTATTATCAACTTCTTCTAAAAAAAAAGAGTTTTATTATCAACATTATTTTTTATTAAAGCATAAACATCTTTACCATGCATTAATTCAAGTTATTTGTAGCGACACTTGTTAATATGAGTTACAAAAATTCAATAAACATTATTGGTTGCATTTGAAAACAAAGGTTAGTCTTAGCCTTCTATCCTACTTTCATATTAAAATGATGCTTTCAAACCTAACTATCAAATAATATGAACTTCCATCTCAAAATCAATTAGCAATGAGTGGGGTGACCTTGTAGCTTATAAATTGTGAGGTCTCCTTTTTTCTTTTCAATGTGGGATCCTCAACATACTCCCTCAAGATGGTGTCTCTTTGGGTTCACCATTCTTGGACCGAATACCCGTTTGAGTTTTATGGACTCTGATACCATATCAAATAATATGAGCTTCCATCTCAAAACCAATTGGCAATGAGTGGGAGTGACCCTTGTAGTTGTAGCTTTATAAATTGTGAGGTCTCCACTTTTTTTTCAATGTGGGATCCTCAACACTAACCCAAATTCATGTTTTCAATTGACGTGATTCACTTAATGTTATAAGAAACTTCATTTATCCCATTTACAAAATAACTTATCATGCATGATGTATTTCTATAAATCCTCATTCACGACATTGGGTATATATTTCTATAAATCCTCACAAACGGCATTACTCTTGACTCTCTATTCTACTTTTCTATTGAAATGGTGCTTTAAAGCCTAAACCAAACTCATGTTTTCAATGAATATGATTCATTCTAAATATCACATGTCATCAAAGCAAAAATGTTATATCATGGAAGCTTATTTATCTCATTTAAAAATAATAATAATAATAATAAATAACTTACCACAATGTGTATTTTAATAAATAATCCTCATTAATCATGTATATAATTATATTAACAAAATTTTTAAAAGTGTAAAAATTGAATAAAAACTAAAGGCAAGATATAATGACTACAATTATTATATAATGTAACCCATATTTTAATTAGAAAAAAAAAGTTAAAATCATAAAAAGATCAAACTATTTATATCTTCCATTCTTAAATTAAAAAACTATTCCCACTGCTCTAATAGTTTATTGGAGTAGAAAATTTCAAAATTATGCGGTGCATTAATTAATAATGTGAAAATTCAATAAGAAAAGAAAATAGTCGAAATTAATGATAAACTTTTAATAGTTACATCCCACAATCAATCATCAATGTTTGATTTGAAAAAAGAAAAAGAAAACTAACTAAAACCTTTGGAGATTATTAAGCTTAATTAATTAAACATTTTTCAGCTTTCAAAAATCAATATTCTCTTTATGAAAAATAAAGAAAACCAATAAATTCTTTTAAAAAAAAAAAAAATAAAGTAGGTGAAGGTTAACTGGCGTAGCCCGTTGTTCGGTTTGGATGCATTAGAGAGTTGGTAGAAGGACAAAATAGTAAATGTACAACGTAGGAAATTTCAAACAAATAATTGAATTCCTTGTTGGCGTTCGCCGTTCCGTTCGGTTGGTTGTTTTTAAGATTGCCTCTTCATTACGCTGTCGTTTTCTATTGCTATTTAATTTTAATATTATTATTCTTTTTCCTGTAATCTTACCATCGAATAACGACTCACCTTTTGGGAGCATAGCCCAACTTACTGATAACCACGAGATCTGTTATCAATCTGATTTTTTTATTAATTTATGGCAAATCTCTTTTGAAAATAACTTCTCAAACAATCCGACGTCTATTTTGACAATTTTACAAAATACCAATTATATCCCCCTAATCTTATTTTTATTAATTTATGGAAAATCTCTTTTGAATTCTTTAGATTTCCAAAATCTATTCAATCGTAGCTTTTGAAAATAACTTCCAGAACATTTTATTTCACTCCTCTTATCGATCACTCTTGTCATATCCAGTGAGGCCACATAATCCCCTCTATCTCAGAAACTCTACAGCATCTACTGAGAGCTTTGTGGTTCTTCTTCTTTTGTGTTTCAGGTTAGTTTTAATTTTTTTAAAGCTTATACATTTGAGATGATAAAAACAATGATTGAATTTTCAATGTGTGTTCTTTTTTCTTTTTTTTTTTTGAGAAAAAGTGTTATGTATTTTTTTTAGAAAAAACTTGGCAACTCGAAATGTAAACAAACTCTTTCAAAATTAAAAAATAAAATGATATTAACACAAAAACTAGTTCTCTTGTATGTCATTTGTCCTCGTAATAGAATTTAGTCCTTGGAGAATTTGGTTGATTTTTCTTTTAGTAAAATCTGTACAACAACCATGGAGGATCTATGTAGGCTAATATCGAGAACACATATCAAATAAAGTTAACTGATATTAACACGAGTAGGTGCAACAAAAGAATTTAAATTAATTTTTCTTTTAATTTATACATCTCATAATAGCTAATTTCCCTTTTTAATATTTTATCATATAATTTAAAATAACAAAGTATAAATTTTTAGAATAACAAAATAGAAATTTAAATTAAACTATAATAAAATTTAAATAAATTATCTTATAACAATTTAAATATTGAGTATCAATATAAAAATAATCAAAATGGTTATGTCCACTTTTGTCATTATAGCTAAATCGCAACAATCTCGTTTGAATTTACCAAACACTATAACCTGATTTGTCATGTTTGACACTTAAATTTACCAAACACTAGAACAGTTGCCAGTAATTATTTTAAAAGCTACAACAACTCCAAACTAAACCTTTGTAGCATAATTGAAATCAACTCTAAAATTAAGAGATGTGTTTTTATATTATAACTAGGCCTTTATTTGAAGATAATTAGTGCTATTTATATTGTATGGGTTAAAGTCCACCCAACAACCTACATGACTATTTCATGATTTGACCAACATATCCTTGAATTCGTCATATATCTTTTCTTAATCAAGTTCAAACTAATTGAGTGTCATTGATAAGATGCTTCGTCTCTTAGACACTAGTCGACTTGAGATACCTCAATTTAGGCATGTGTGAAGATAACTGCCACATCAGTTTATAGGGTCATTACATAACAATAAATATATGAAAACAATATAGAAAATTAGGTAAGAATTATCTCCTTATTCTTTTAGGTGAGTGTTGATGGTCAAATTTGGTCAGAGGAAACTCACCCGACCTTCACGTGCCACCAACGATAAATTTGTAGATGAGGGGAAGACGTGGCTTGCAAAACTCGAAACCTGCACACCAGTGTGGTGCTAGCCACACCGCCTCCGATGCTTAAGTCAAAAAATGGAAAGAGAAGAGCTAGAGAGTAAGAGGAGAAAACAGAGAGTTCGGGTCCCCTTCTTCAGTGACGAAGAGGGGTATAAATACTTGCTCATCCTCCTAGGGTTTGTAGGATTTCAGAGGCGTTTCGGGGAGAACCAGGCAGAACCGGGATGGCCAGAGGCTGTAGGGACCAAACGGAGTAGGAAGAACTCGGCCTAGTAGGCCGAGGCCGAGCACGGGGTCAGGCCAAAAGTCCGACCCCTTCGGTCTTGTCCCGTCCTACTTGTCAGTTTCGCCTCTGGGTCCATCTCTCAACCCTATTTCTGTCCACTGTCCTCGTCACATCGGAGTGGTCCAAAATTACCTATAACAATGAGAATGATTCCTCTCAATATATATTTTTTTATTACATATTTTGACTTTAATATTTATAGTCATCACTTCAAAAAATACCCAATTAATATATTAGTTGAATCTCTCCAACATTCTTTCTATTTTGCAAGTCGTCAAACAATTGACAGTAAAATTTGATTTAAAAAAAAAAAAGATCAGATTGGTATAAAATTCATGTTAAATTATTTTAGTATGATTTGATGACCTCCAAGGAAATAAAAAGAAGATTTCAAACACTTGATTTAATGAGGAGGGAGACAAATAATGGAGCTTAGGTTGAAAGTCATTCAACCAAAGAAAAAATATAAAATGAAATAACGAACAATCGAAAGAATACACTATCTCTTTTGTAATTCTTGTATAAATAACTAAATACTTGTTATGCTTCATATTAATCTTTTTGTTCGAGTGAACTTTTTTCACTCTCTATTTCTCTTTGTTATTATACCATTTTTTAAAAGTACAAACGACATAAATGGAACAACTAAAAGAGAAAAGATTAAAGATGATGGATGTCTCTAAGGATGACCACTGAACCCAGGATGGGTGGTCTTCAATCCAAATTTGAGAATGTTGATTTATGATGCTCATATCAAAAGGATTAAACTCAGTACAAACTTTTGAGAGTGTTACCTCTCTTTTTATCCCTTTGGTTAAAAGAAGAGTAAAGGGGTCACGTGTGCCTTCAACATGGGAGTTAGTTAATTACCTGTTATAAATTAACACCCTTGCTTTGCTTGTAATCATCTGAGTAAAACAACTCATCTTGTAACCCAAAGACTACTTTGAATAATAAACACACTCTCTCTGGTTTTGCACAGTGGATGTAAACTTAAGTGTCGAACCACTATAATCACTTTGTGTCATCTTCTTCTTTCTTCCCTTACATACTTTGTTTTCTTCACTCTGTTCTTCAAGATTGTTGGGTTGAAAACTAACAATTGGTATCAGAGCTACAGACTGAAGGATTCTTGGCGCAAAGATTATTCGAAATTTCCGGAATCAAGATTTTCGGAATTAGCTCGCTTGATCTTTCACGATTAATTGAAGATAAAAAATCGCAAGAAGTCGTCCCTGAACCTGATTGGATCTCGAAACTTCTCAGATTGGAATCTTGAAGAGATTTGTTCTATTTCGACTGCTTGAAGATGGCTGCAAAGGTCGAATTGGAGAAGTTTGACGGCAAGGGCGATTTCAATCTCTGGAGAACAAAAATGAAAGCCCTCCTAGTTCAACAGAAGGTAGCAAGGGCACTTCTCGATCCAGGTAAGTTGCCTACTACTCTTTCTAAAGAAGAAAAGAGGGAATGTATGAAATAGCTTATAGTTCCATAATACTACATTTAGCTGATAATGTACTTTGTAGAATCAACAAAATTGAAAATGTTAGGGATTTATGGGCTAAACTTGAAGAATTATACATGCCAAAAACTCTTATCAATCAAATCTTCTCAAAGGAAAGACTCTTCACCTATAAAATGGATTCCTCTAAAAATCTGGAAGAAAATCTTAATGTTTTCAACTTGATCTACACTGAATTAGCTAATGTCGGTGAAGAGGTAAACGTGAAAGACCAAGTTGTAATCCTCCTTAATTCCCTACCTGACGCCTATAAAGAAGTTAAGGCGACTATGAAGTATGGGAGAGAAAAGATGACTTTAGATCAAATAATAGAGACTTTAAGACTTAGAGACCTTGAATTAAAATTCGAAAAGAAAGAAACTGAAACATTATTTGTTAAAGATAAACAAAAATTTAGAGGAAAGAAATCTGGAAACAAAACAAATGGGGGGACAAAATAACCAGAATAATGGACGACATAATCAAAGACAATATAACCAGAATAATCATAACAGGGGCCCAAATTCTTATCCTAGGGATAACATAAATTCTATTAGGAACTATCAACCATCAAACCAGTCAAATACTTCTAATGATAAGTCACAAATCAAGTGCAATTACTGTCATAGGGAAGGACACACGAAATGGGATTGCCCACAACTTAAAAGAAAAGCTAACAAACAGTCTAGAATAGAAAATAAGACAACAGTAAACTTACATTGAAGGATATGAATCAGCTGAGGTCTTAATGGTAACCAATAGTGAAGGGAAATGAATGGATTCTAGATTCAAGGTGCACATTTCATATGACACCATGTAAGCATTTCTTTTTTGAACTTAATGAACTTGAAGGAGGGAAAGTTGCTATGGGAGATAATCACCAATGTTTTGTCAAAGGTATTGGTTCGATAATGTTAAAATTAGCTGATGGATCTAGAAAGCTCTTGTCATCAGTTAGATATGTACCAGGATTGAAAAGAAATCTTATCTCCTTAGGAACACTAGATAGAGTCGGTTTTAACTATAAATCTGAAAATGGAACCTTAAAGGTCTTCAAAGATACTACTTTAAAACGAACCAGTAAATTGCTAAATGGCTTGTATATTCTGCAGGGTAGTACAATTTTAGGAGAGAATAATGCAACTATTAATCAAACCTCTAAAACTACTCACCTATGACATAAGAGACTTGCACATATGAGTGAAAAAAGCTTAAAACACTTATATAAACAAGGTCTGCTAGGAGATAAAAACATCTCAAACTTAACTTTTTGTGAACATTGTGCACTCGATAAGGCTGCTAGACTTAGTTTTAAACCAACCACTCATGTAACTAAAGGTCGTCTAGATTACATTCACTCAGATTTGTGGGGTCTAGCTAGAATAAGAACACATGGAGGGGCTAGATACTTCCTAACTATAATAGATGACTATTCTAGAAAGGTATGGGTGTTCATGTTAAAAACTAAAGATGAAGTCTATAACACCTTTGTTGAGTGGAAAACTCTAATAGAAAATCAAACAGGTAACAAGATTAAATATCTAAGGACTGATAATGGTCTTGAATATCTAAATGAGAGGTTTATAGATTTATGTAAGAGTTCAGGGATCACTAGACACCTTACTACACCTAGAACTCCCCAACAAAATGGCCTAGCCGAGCGTTTCAATTGAACTATACTTGAGAGAGTTAGATGTATGCTGCTAATGCTAATTTGCCTAGGGTATTTCGGGGAGAAATTGTAAATACAGCAGCATACATCATCAATAGAAGCCCCTCATCAGCTTTGAACTTTAAAACTCCTCAAGAACTATGGATCGGTTATCCCCCAAACTTAAAACACCTAAGAACCTTCGGTTGTACTGCGTATGCTCATACTAGAAAAGATAAACTAGAACCCAAGGCCATAAAATGTATCTTTTTGGGCTATCTTAAAGGGGTTAAAGCTTACCGACTATGGCCTCTTGAAACAAGTGAAAATAGGTGTATAATCAGCCGTGATGTAACTTTCAATGAAGATGAAATGCCTTGGAAAAATAATGAGAATGGCCAACTAGAACCCGAGACCTTTGAAATTGAATTACAACCTCGTAATACTAATTTTGCTCCAAACTCTACTGATGAATCTGTTTTGGAAGAGTTAGAAAACATTAATATGTAGCCTAGAGCATTCATTCCAGAAGTAGAAACAACTTCTAAAACAACAGCTGAGACCTCAGACTATCAGTTAACAAGGGATAGAACCAGGCGCACCATCAGACAACCTGCAAGGTTTGAAAGCCCAGACTTCGTTGGATATGCCTTTAATTGCTACACAGAGAACTTTAGCACTGAACCCTCTACATATAATGAAGCCTTGAAATCTAAAGACAGCAAGCAGTGGCTGATAGCTATGAAACAAGAAATAAATTCCTTACAGTCTAATCACACCTGGAAATTAGTTGAAAAACCTGAAGGTAAGAAGCTCATAGATTGTAAGTGGGTATTCAAATTAAAACCGGGTCTAGAGTCAAATGACAAGCCTAGGTATAAGGCTAGATTGATGGCAAAAGGTTTTAGTCAAATTGAAGGAATAGACTATACTGAAGTATTCTCCCCGGTAGTTAGACATACATCAATAAGAATATTATTGTCTATTGTTGTACAACATAATTTGGAGTTAGAACAGATGGATGTAACTACTGCTTTTCTTTATGGGAGGCTTGAGGAAGACGTCTTCATGAAACAACCTCCTGGTTTTGCTAAATTCGGAAGAGAAAACCTAGTTTGCCACCTACAAAGATCAACCTACGGGCTCAAACAATCTCCAAGGTAGTGGAACAAATGGTTTGATTCGTTCATACTCTCTCAAGGCTTTACAAAAGGTTCTTATGATAGTTGTGTTTATTGAAAAGATATCTCCAAATATGTGTTTGTTCTGGTATTACTCTACGTAGATGATATCTTAATTGCATCTACTGATAAAATTCAAATCCTAAAACTTAAGGTTGCTCTTAGTAAAGAATTTGATATGAAAGACTAGTGCGTCGTCAGCTGAATGGATGGAATGTGAGATAAGATGAATAATAATAATAAAGAATAATTCAGCTAACACTTAGTGCAAGTATACACTGTCGCACGTAGTAATAAAAAACCTTAGAAGTATTTCAAGGGTATCGATCCCACGAGGACTAACTGGAAATTCAGATTTGAAGAAGAAACTGCTCAAATGATTGCTTTTGAAAAAGTAACCAAAGAAAAATAAGTTGATTGATTGGGTTTTTGAAAAGATAAACAAAATAAGCAAGAAATTAAAAGAATAACAATAATAAACAACGAGGTATTCAACATGGATTCATCCCTAAGGCAATAACCATAATCATGCAATATTTAACTTAAGCCTATTCAATGCATTGAGTCAAATTTAACTCCTATTTGGCCCTTGCTCCCAAGAACCGTTAGAAGGCTAAGCGAGTACCGTTATGCACATTTCTGTGACTCGACTCCGACATAGATAATTCACGAATGCAACCTATAACCCTATAGGCGATATAGGGTGTCTTAGGTAGCTTGCCCTATACCGCAAAACAATCTCTTTCGAGTTTTTTCTCCTATATCACCTTTATGAGAACCAATATCGTTTGTCCATTTCGAGATCAAACTCACATAGCATGCAAAGTCTAAGTGATCAAGTTAAACTCAGCAAGATTAGAGTGATAATCAATAAAGAATGACATGCATTGAATAGAAACTTAAGCAAATAAGACACTTTCAAGCCATTAAACCATAAGGGAATTCACCATATTGAACCCCTCAACGAAATTTAGCTACTCATGGTGAGATAAAGTGCAAATGAATACATTTTCATTGAATAAGAATGTAAAGAATACAGAATAATGAAAAGTAATCACAAGCTGGAAATAAAGGAGATAGCTAAATATTATGGGTTTTTTTATTTACTCAATCCTTCTAGAGTTCGCTAAGACACTCCACTCTCTCGATTTTACAAGTGGGAATGGGTGAAAATCCCTACAAAGCCTAAGGTTTGATGTCTAATTCAGGTTAGAATTCAATCATCTAAGAAGGACCTCGAGCATCCCTACTCATAGGCATCGAGCCAGGGTTCTGTCACCACCATTTTCTTCCAAATGAGTTATGCTTGAATTTGACTTCGAATCTCGAGCTTATATAGTGTAGAAAATGGTTGAGGAGCTGCAAAATAGGTGCTGGAAGGTTGCCTAGTCAGTTTCGGGGTCAAAACAACCGGTTAGGTGTGAAGAAGACTTGTCAACAACGACCCACGAACGACTCGGAACGGCTTCAATTTTCCCAGAAATGCTGTCGCATTTCACTTTTGCCTTCCCAGAAATGGGTCGCATTTCTGGGAAATCCCAGCTTTTCTTCTGTTTTCCTACACGACAACAAACTAAGTCAAATTCTCTTAAAATCAAGTCTTTTGAAGCACAAATGAGTCAAATTTGACAAAAGTGATTCTCAACACCATAACCTATCAAATTAAGCATATTTTGAGCTCGGAAATAGTAAATTGATCACAACATACAACATTTAACCAAGAAATGAGCTAAATATAAGGGTAAAATAGGTATATTTTTTACCCTTATCAAAGACCTAGGCTCAGCGAAAAAGATTTTAGGCATGGAACTCTTGAGAGATAGAAGTAGAGACAACATGTTAATTTGTCAATCTGATTATTGTCAAAAGGTGGTTAAGAAATTCCACATGGAGAACTCAAAGGCTGTAAATACACCTCTAGCTCAACACTTCAAACTTTCCTTAGAACAGTCCCCTGCTACTCAAGAGGAAATCAACGAAATGAGTACTATACCTTATGCTAACTTAGTAGGCAACTTGATGTACACTATGGTATGCAGTCGTCCTGATTTAGCTCATTCTTTAAGTGTGGTCAGCAGGTACATGAGCAACCCTGGAAAACCTCACTCGGATGCTTCAAAATGGATTTTAAGATACTTGAAAGGAACTAAATCTAAAGGGCTTCTATATACTAAAACTAATGAACTTGATAACTATATTGAAGGTTTTGTAGATTCTGATTATGTGACAGACTTGGACAAATGACGTTCCTTAACCGACTACATTTTTATGCTCTTTGGGAATGTCATAAGCTGGAAATAAAGTCTACAATCAGTTGTTGCTTTATCCTCCACAGAAGCTGAGTATATCGCCTTGGCTGAATTGGTTAAAGGGCAACAATGAAGAGATGTATAACCTGGAATTCAAAGTAAAGATACACTATGATAATCAAGGTGTTTTGTCACTCTCAAAGAATCCTACTTTTCATGACCGTACCAAACACATTGATGTACGGTTCCACTTTGTAAGAGAAACAATTCAAGAAGGAAAGATACAATTGTTAAAGATCAGCACCAAACATAATCCTGCAGACATGCTAACCAAAACTCTTCTTGGAAGCCGCTTAGAATACCTCTGTGAATTGGTTAAACTCGAAAATGGATAGCTGCAGCAGAATTTTTTCATAAATAGCCAGATGAAAGGGTGATATAAGCATAACGAGGGTGATTGTTGATTTATGATGCTCATATAAAAAGGGTTAAACTCAGTACAAGCTTTTGAGAGTGTTACCTCTCTTTTTATCCCTTCAGTTAAATGAAGAGTAAAGGGGCCACGTGCCTTCAACATGGGAGTTAGTTAATTACCTGTTATAAATTAACACCCTTGATTTGCTTGTAATCATCTGAGTAAAACAACTCATCTTGTAACCCAAAGACTGCTTTGAATAATAAATCATCTCTCTTTGCTTTTGCACAGTGGATGTAGACTTAAGTGTCGAACCACTATAATCAGTTTGTGTCATCTTCTTCTTTCTTCCCTTACATACTTTGTTTTCTTCACTCTGTTCTTCAAGATTGTTGGGTTGACTCTGTTCTTCAAGATTTCTACCTTCAAAGATTGGAAGACCATATTGATAATGACAAACATTGTTAATAAGGTTAGACTTATAAATTAATAAAATATGTGTGTTTGTTAATAAATGTCTCATTTTAGTCCCTCCATCTATTTTTCTGTTAAATGTTAAATGCACAACATGTTATTGATATATATATTTTTGTGTGTTTGTGGTAGTGAGACATTTATTTAAGGTTAGACTTACTTGTGCGTGTTTGTGGTAGTGAGACATTTATTTAACATTTAATAGAAAAATGGATGGAGGGACTAAAATGAAACTAAAACCAAACCTCAGAGACTAAATTGTTGAGTTTGAAAACTCAGGGACCAAAATGAAACCAAACCCAAACCTCAGGGACTAAAAATGTATTTTTCCATAAATTTATATTTATTATATTATATGTACTAAATTTTATTTCAGCTAAAAAACAAAGAAACAAAAAACCGTTATCATACACTTTTTGATTTCTGTTTCTTTTTTCTAAAAACAACAAGAAATAGAAATAGTTATCAAACATGTTTTGTTTTTAGTTCTTAAAAAACAAGAAACATGAAACGAAAAACGAAAAACAAAAAACGAAAAACGAAAACTCATCAAATAACCTTTAACCTTTTATGTTTCAATTTTAATAATATTTCTTTTAGAAACATTTGCGTTCGGAAACATTACCAAAATACATATTTTTTAAACAATATAAACTTTTGTTTTTTCGCTCTTTGTTTCTAAATTTTCAAAAACACTAACAAAAATATTATTTTATCATCATTTTACATATAAAATACCTAACAAAAATACTTCAAAGAATTAGTATAACATTATAATTTTGAATATCTTATTTTTAAAATTTATTTTCTAGATAAATCATAATTTTCTTAATTTTAATTTTGAGTGAACAAGACGAAGTTTACTAAATAGATACCTATTTTTTTTAATAAGAAATAAATAACAAGAATGCTACACGTATTTTATTTTTCTTTTCATTCTTAAAATAGATTAACCAAGCAAGATAAAACAGGAAAAAATTTATTGCCTAACGGCCCTAAACTTTGGAAAATCAAATCAAAATAAATATAAATAATTCACCTACCAAATTAATCTTAATGTACAATACCATTGACTAATTTAATTAAGTTTGAGAATGACTTTGGAAAATAGCCATTCATGGGTCTAAATATCCACTTGATTTTTTTTTTTTTTTTTTTGGGTGCAAATAGGAATGGAACTACCGTTCAATATTAATATTTTATTCTTTATTTAAATTTGTATAATAATTTAAAAAATTAAAAGGCCACAAATTTCAGGGTTGGTAGGCGATTGAACAAATAATTCACTCATACATTTAATTGGTGCCTCATGATTCATGTGATTATAGTCAAACAAAGAGCCAAGAAAAATATTTAAAATTTATATAAAAATCACAAAAATTATTCATTAAAAGAAACATAGATAATTATTTGTATTAGATCCCCTCAAGAGCTTGAAATGGTATGCCGTTGACCGTTGACTATGGCTTGAATTATTTAAAAACTATTCCATTATTCTGACTGAGCTAGATTTCTTGCATGTTTATTCTTGCCATTTGCATTTTTTTAAGAGAAAATTCTAATTTCATTCTCTTTTTCTTGTATTTTTTATTTTGGAAATAATTTTTTCCTTCATTATTGTAATTTAATCTAATGAGTCAATTGAAAATTATATCCTACATCAAGGTTAACATGGAAGAGTAACCGTATAAAGCATTTAATTTACATGTGTTGTTTGTCAAGGGTACTTTGACAAAAAAAGGAAGACTATGCGGTCTCTAAAGGATAAAAAAAATGTATGACTTGCCAACAAGAACAAAGCCTAACTGACATAAAACTTATACCCTCGACCAAGAGATCAAAGGTTCAAAATACCCCAATGTAAAAAAAAAAGTATAGCATGGAAGCTAAGTTTTAAGAACAATAATCTTGATAATAACATTAATGACAATCTTATCTCGTATCACACGGAGCAATAGATTGGATTTGCGTGGGAAGTTAATATTTCAAATAAACAGAGTAGGAGAGAAACTTTTCTTACTGTATTATTTCTCTTCACACATTCAACATAGGCAACACGCCTCTTTTATACACCAAAACCCTAGAGGGACAATGAATAATAGAATGAAATAATGAGAAAAATACTGGACACATGTCCTACAGACACAGGAGAATGAAAAATATTCTCTGATCATTGCATAACAGAATCCGTTAATGGAATGTTCTGGAATGGTTGTGATTTGGCATTGCTGATGCGGCATGAGCTGATGACATTGCTATTACTCTGCTTACTTGGATTGATGACATGGTTGTCTTGACTTTCCTCCTCAATATCCCCCCTCAAACGAGTGGGAGGTGCAACAACCCCGAGTTTGGAACGAAGAGCATAAAATTGAGAATGACTAAGAGGTTTTGTCAAACAGTCGGCCAACTGATCAATGGAAGGTACATACCGAACATCGAGATTGCCTTTAAGTACCTGATTGCGGACAAAATGCACATCTATTTCTATGTGTTTTGTACGAGCATGGAAAACGGGATTGACAGCCAACGCACCGACACTCATATTATCACACCACAAAACTGGCTTGGACTTAGATACATACCCAATTTCGGACAACAATTGCTGAAGCCAAATGATCTCAGCAGTGGCATGGGCAAGAGCTCGATATTCTGACTCCGTGCTCGATCTTGCCACAGCGGTTTGCTTTTTGCTCGACCAGGAAACTAAATTTTGTCCAACGAAAACACAGTAGGTAGCTACGGACTTCCGATCGTCAATATTGGATGCCCAATCAGCATCCGAGTAAGCAAAAATATCATTAGAATCACTGGACTGGAAGAATAAGCCTAAGGTTTTCGTGCCTTTGATATATCGCAAGACACGCTTGACGGCCTGCTAGTGAGAGTCTGTTGGTTGTTTGAGGAATTGACTCAAGTAATTCACCACAAAGGCAATATCTGGTCTGGTATTTGTGAGGTATTGTAAAGCACCAATCGTGCTTCTGTAAACAAATGGATCAGGTAAGGGACTGCCATTAGTTAATGACAAACGTTTGCCAACAGTACAGGGGGACGGTGATGTTTTCAAATCTTCAAGTTGAAGTTTGTGGAGTAAGTCATCCACATATTTCTCCTGATTAAGGATTATGCCCCCAGGTAAATAGTGCACTTGAATCCCCAGAAAATAGGTGAGTGGACCAAGATCTTTCAGTGCAAACTTAGAATCCAAAACATGAACTAAGTTGTCCATCATATAGCAATTGTTGCCAGTCAATATCACGTCATCCACATACACTAAAAGCATCAGAACATTAGAACCAGACTTGAAAATAAACAGAGAAGTGTCTAACCTTGACATGATGAAGCCCCACGATAGAAGAGTGGACTTGAGGGTGTTGTTCCAAGCCCGAGGAGCCTGTTTAAGGCCATAAATGACTTTGTTAATGAAGGGAATAAAAGTCCCCACGCAGCGAAAGCGCATCGATTAGACCTTACGCCGTATATTAATTAACATTAAAATACCGTTACGAAAACTCAATTAAACTTTAAAACCCTTTTAAAGCTGCTGGAAAATTGGTTTAAACATGCTTAAAAATAAATCTAAATTTATTTTCATGCTTTTCTAAAGAAAAGGGAAAGAACCGTCACATACCTTCGTTGAAGACTTGACCGTTCTTCGGCAACGACGCTCCACGAACGAAAACGCAGCAGCCGCCTTTGTTTTTCTTCGCTTGATATTCCTTCTTTGAATGACACAATAACCACAGAGGTTACACCGGTATGTCTCTAAGTCTAGGAGGCAAAAGACTTGTGGGAGTCTTTCTCTAAGAGGGAGGCTAGAGAGAATTCTAGGTCTTGTCTTTGAGAGTCTAAGAGCAAGAGCAAGAATGTCAAGTGCCATGACCAATTAGGTCTAGTGTTCTATTTATAGAAGAGAGACCATGAATAAAATATTCAATTAAATCAATCTTTTCCAAAATTGATTCAATCTTATTCCTTAATTAATCAATCATGATAAATCAATTCCATAATTGATTAATCTTTTCCACAAATGACTAATTACTTCCATAAGTGATTAGATCATTTCCATAAATGATTAATCACTTCCTTAAGTGATTAATTATTTCCATAATTGATTAATTCCCGGTTAATGAATTCTTTAATTAATTAACCACCAATTAAATATCACATATTTAATTCCCTGCCTAGAATTAATTAATTTGCCCAAACACATTTTAGGCCTTAAATTAATTAATTCATTATTTTGAACTCTTTCAAACTTCCATAAATTTATATTTGAACTTTTCAAATATTAATTTCTCTCGTAATAATATATCAATATATATTATATTTGTTTCCCTTAATAAATTGAACATTTTCAATTTTACTTTTATTACTTAGTTGCCTCAAATTACTTTACGAGCTACCAGTGGGACCTAATGGACCTGCAGATCAGAAGCTCCAACGATGTGAGATTAATTGGTCAAACTCATTAACCATATTAATCAATATTCGTTAACTGTGTGTAGATTCCACTATAGACTCACAGTTGCACTCTTCTCACTGCAGACATATTTTCTGTGTCCACGGATCTAGACCAATATCGACTAGTTAGTCCTTCACAAGTGTCCGTAACACCAGCTGGGTCAAATTACCGTTTTACCCCTAGGTTACCTCTATTTCCTTAAGTACCAATTCTCCTCTAATGAACAACCTGTTTGTGGTCCAACCATCGAACAGAAAACCCTCTCGTGCCATTGAGAGGGTAGAACCCTTTGTTCAAGACTCGGAGTAACCACTTAAGGGAACACTCATCTGCTTCCCTAAAGTCGGGAAGGAGTGAATTCCATCTTGTACGATTATGTTCCCAGCTCCCCATTCGGTCTTGTCCCCAAAGTGGTTGGCTTATTGAGTCGGCGTATTGGCCACTCTCACCCATACAAATCAAAGGACAATCTCTCATGAGCAGGAGTCCATAATCAACTCAGGATTAAGACTAAGTTGTCTAGGTCGTCCTAGTGAAATAGAAAACCAACTAGTTAACGGTGTTATAACTAGTGGTTACTATTTCGCGGTCCGGTCTTATGCAAACTCATTGCATAGGATACCCCCACTCGCATGTCTCCTACACGAACGTGTTGGATTGCAGCGTTTGTATCAAATACAAAGTGGGTCGTATCCATAGTGTTACCAGGATAAGGCACCCAGTCTTATCCCTATACTATAGACCCTTTAGGCTGTTTCTTGAACAATGATCCTATATGTCGCTACATATAGTTCAAGACTCATATTACAGCCTTGGATGTCTAGTTTATTGGATTAGGGTTATTATTAGGCAAAGACAAATATAAAATAACTAATAACAATTAATGGAAAAAATATATCAATATTATTTCTTTAATATCCGGTCAACGGTTACATTCACTATCTACGAGTTTTAGGGCATAAAACCTAACAGTTAAGCCTACAGACATAATCAGGATGTTGGTTGTTCTCAAACCCCGGCGGTTGTTACATATATACCACCTTATCAAGGGAACCGTTTAAGAATGTGTTGTTGAAGTCTAGTTGCCTCAATTTCCAACCATTTGAAACCGCAATACTCAGCACCACACGAATAGTGGATGCCTTCACAACGGGACTGAACGTCTCAAAGAAGTCTATGCCTGGATTTTGATGAAATCCTTTGGCAACGAGCCTTGCCTTATAGCGTTAGATACTCCCATCAGCATTCTTCTTAATTCTGAAGACCCATTTATTGTCCACAACATTGTAAGAGGGCGAAGGTGGGACTAAATGCCATGTTTCATTATGAACAAGAGCTGAGAATTCAGCCTCCATAGCTGCCTTCCACTGAGGTGTGGCTAGAGCATCCCTCACTCTCGTAGGCTCAATTTTCGTCCAGTCACTGTCTGTCTTATGTAGCCATATTTTAGGCTTGAATATGCCTGCCTTTCCACGAGTTACCATTGGATGAGAAGGCCGAAGAGGTTCAGGAGATGAAGGTTGGACAGATTCTGATGGGTGAACAGCCGTATTTTGAGAGGAAGAGCTAGGAGAGGTATGAGGTATATCAGGTATGTCGGGTTGAATTGGTACGGGAGTGGTATTGTTATTTAAGTTGGAGGGGCTCGGGGAATTGGAGGGAGATAGTTGATGATGATTAGGAGAAGGTAGAGTAGGTGTTTGAGGACAAGAGGCTATATGTGGTGACAAAGTGTTGTTGTCAACAGATTGTGAATTGGGGAGAGGCAACCATTGAGGCAAAGGAGGAAGATATATTGTTGTAGGTGTGGTGGATGGAGATGTTACTGACAAAGTTCCAAATCCAGTTGAGAATGGGAAATGATCCTCATCAAACCTGACATGTTGTGAAATGAATATTTTGCCAGATTTGCTCAAACATTTGTGACCTTTATGTATTGGACTCGGTCCGAGATAAACACATTTCTCAGAGTGGAACTGAAACTTGTGAGACTACTATGAACGGAGACACGGAAAGCAGGCACAACCGAAAGTCTTCAACAGATTAAAATCTAGCTTCTTGTTAAAAAGAACTTCAAACGGTGACTTACCTTGCAACACTGAGGTTGGAAGTCCATTGATGAGCTGAATAGCTGTAAGAAATGCATCCCACCAATATGACAATGGCATAGATGCCTGGGCTAGAAGTGTGAGACCCGTTTCAACAAGGTGACGATGCTTCCTTTCGGCCCTTCCATTTTGAGCTGATGTATAAGGACATGTCAACCGTGACTTAATTCCCAGCATATTGCACTCCTTATGAACCCGAACAAACTCTCCACCATTATCTGACTGCAGTGCCTTGATGGTTTTATTGAACTGTGTTTTTACTAATTTCAGAAAATGAGAGAAAACAACCAGTGTATCAGACTTAAGTTTCAGCGGATAAAGCCATGTGAACCTACTATAATCATCCACAAATAGTACATAATATCTGAACCCTTTCATTTGATAGGACTGGTGTAGGGCCCCATAAATCTGTGTGGATTAGATCAAATGGTGAAGATGCTTGAGACTCAGAGTTAGAAAATGGCAAGGCATGGGACTTTCCGAATTGACAGGACTCACAAAATGGTAAAGCTTCATTACTTTTAACTGACAGCTTACAACTTTTAATTAGACTCAAATACTTTAGTAGCTGGGTGACCCAGACGTCTATGCCAAATAGCCTTGGATACAGCTGAGTTCACACTCATATTACCAGACAACACTAATACAGAAGGACTATCATTATAGCCAAGACTTTTTATTTGCTGCAGCAGCTTTTACTTCAACTTCTGTTTCCACTCCATCAAGCTGTATAATCCATCCTTAAGCACCCCTCTCAGTAGTGTTCGACCCGTACGCTTGTCCTTAACAAGGCAAAATGTATCGTGAAATTTAACAAAAATTTTGTTATCATGAGCAAGCTTTGACACGCTTACAAGGTTTTTGGTGATTTCAGGTACACACAGTAAATTCTTAAGATGTAAAGATGCAGAACCATTAGATAGCACAGAATCACCAACATAAGTAATATTCAAGCCATTTCCATTACCTATAGTTACCCTTTCCTTTCCTCTATATTCGATTGGATTACCAACATTGTTGTAATCTCCAGTGACGTGGTTGGATGCACCACTATCAGCATACCAATTGGGTCTATGACAGTCTCAGGTGAGGCTACAAAAGGGTTGTTGTTCTGATTAGCCACAAATGCAGATGGAGGCTGAGTTGTAGTGTTGGTCTGTGATACGTTGCCTCATGGACCTTTGTTCTAAATTGGAGAAAACTCCTTATCAAAACGGTGATAACGGACAAGGGCTGAGTGGCCAAATTTCTCACAAACTTGGCAAGTTGGTCTATTATTTGAGTTGCCAAAACTTCTGCCCCTGCCTCTACCACGACCTCCATTCATGTTTCCTCTCGAGTTGTTGTTCTGGCGATTTCCATAACTTTGCCCATTCTGCTGCCTTTGTGAGTTTTGGAATCGACTGCTATTAGCCATATTCACGGTTGCATTGTGACTAAATGAGCTGGTGTTCTTCTGCGTATTTTGTAGCTCCAACCTCTTTTCAAATACCAGGAGCTCAGCTTGCATTTCTGACCACGATATATCAGTTCTGCCTTGAATCATAGCAACCACAGGGTTGTATTCTTCATCTAGTCCCAACAAAACTTGAGATACCAAGTTCCTTGTCGACACACTGCTGCCTGCTTGACCTAGGTTGTCTGCATGGCTTTTCATAATTCTCAAATAATAAGACATTTTCATACTGTTCTTACGAGTTTGCTGGAATACTTGGCGTAAATAATCTTCTTCTGCTCTTGATTGTACTCCGAACATGTCTTGAATGGCTTCCCACAAATCTTTGGCGTTTTCAAAGCCCATTACCTGTGTAGCTACCTTTGGCGTCATTGAGTTGTACAACCATCTGAGCAGTAGCTGATCAACAATAATCCACGCTTCATACTGTGGATTCAGCGTTGCTGCAGACGTGGAGCTTGAACCTTCACTCATCACAGCTTCGGAGTCTGTTGCTCCGGTGACCCCTATTGTTTCTCCACCGGCATTTTGCTGAATATACTTCGATGGGCAGGGTTTTGTTCCAGTCAAGTGTCCTTTCAGCTTATAGCTTTGAAGGATGGGGAGAGCTAGGTTTTTCCATAGCAAGAAATTTCCCCTATCTAATTTGATGCTAGTTACCTGATTCAACAACTGGTTTAGAGGAGGATTGCTGAATGGCATTGTTGCAGCGGTCACACTTGTATTCCCAGATGGGAAGACGTTGGTCATGGTGATGCTCTGATACCAAGTTAATATTTCAAATAAACAGAGTAGGAGAGAAACTTTTCTTACTGTATTATTTCTCTTCACACATTCAACATAGGCAACACGCCTCTTTTATACACCAAAACCCTAGAGGGACAACGAATAATAGAATGAAATAATGAGAAAAATACTGGACACATGTCCTACAGACACAGGAGAATGAAAAATATTCTCTAATCATTGCATAACAGAATCCGTTAATGGAATGTTCTGGAATGGTTGTGATTTGGCATTGCTGATGCGGCATGAGCTGATGACATTGCTATTACTCTGCTTACTTGGATTGATGACATGGTTGTATTGACTTTCCTCCTCATTATGGGAGCGTGGGCTATCTGGAATAATCGTAATGCTTTTGTGCATGGAAAGCCTATCCCAACGGAATTTGAACGGTGTGAATGGGTGCAAAGATACGTTGATGAGTTTCAGACAACAAACAGGACGTTACGAAATACTGTGAATCGTGGATTCCATTATCATGGTACAATGCTGGTAACGAACAAGCTAATTATTAATGTCGATGCAGCTTGTGATATGAAGAGTGATTTGTATGGTATTGGTATTATAGTAAGGACAACGAATGGGGAGGCTAGTGTAGCAATGCATAACAAGTTCCCATATTTATCAAGCCCATTATGTGCGGAAGCGAGAGTAGTTTTGGAGGGGATGCAACTTGCTAAGCGGTTGGAGTTTTTCAGAGGTTGATATATTCTCAGACTTGCTTGGGTTGGTTTCCATGATTGATGGATCTGTGGACGAGTCCACAGAAGTTCTTGCTTTATTGTGGGATATTAAACTGTTACGGCAGTCTTTTAAATCAATTTGATTTCTTCATATCAATAGGTCCTACAATAGTATAGCACATAAGTTAGCCCGATTGGGCTTCGCTCTGAACCAATGTTATGGGTTTAGGAAATTCTTTTATGGATTCAAAATTTGGTTTTTTTTTTGGAGAAACCTTTTTTTTACCCTCTAAGGGATCTAGCTCTTCTTCAAATTAATGAAATTTAAATTTTCTTTGTCAAAAAAAAAAAAAAGAGAGAGATTTTGTAATCAACCTTAAACTTCAACAAATGATAAAATTAATACTTCAAAATAAAAATAAAAAAATTGTTCAAATCTAATCACTCAATAATACATGAAAATAACATCTAAGCATAATACATTCCATGTCCAAAACATGGCTAAAAATATTTCAAGGGAGAATCAATACCTTAAAAAGAAGTCTCATAAAATTTAAAAGAACTAATGATGTACAAATTATGATTCAAATCTTCCACTTCACATGAAAATTAAATAAATAAAAAGGAAAAAAAAAAAAGCAACCAATTCTATTCATAAATCTCCAAGACTTTTTTTTTTTTTTTTTGGTTATAAATGTTGTTGTTTCAAATTGTGACAGTAAAGTAGATGAAACATTTGTCGAATATGGGAGGCTAACAAACAAGACATTAATTGTTGGAAGAGTTTAGCTTATAATATTGTACACATCTAAATCATTCATGACAGTGATGTGCGTAACACAGCACCACTGTCTTGATGTTCTCCAAAGTCTTCTAGCACGTGGGAATTGGGCCTTTGTTGGGCCCAAAACAAATAATGGGACTAAAAAGTGGCAATTGGAAATAAATAAAGGATAAATAAAAAAAGCAACTTTAATCATGAAGTTGGATGTAAATCTAGAAGGTAGGAAGAAGAAGAGTATTATTTTCCTTTTTCTACTTTTTTTTTTTAATAAACTTTTTAGATTTGAGGGGGATAATATTATATCATCAGGAAATGTGAAAGAGACTATTTGTCCTAAGACATTGAAATGATAAAAATATTTTTAGTCCAATTTTCAAATTTCTAAACAAAGTTGTTAAAGGTTGGTTTGGAATACTTTATAGGTTAACAGTTTTTTCAAGAATGTATTTTCTTTTAAAAATTTTGTATAAAAATTATTTAAAATTTAAACACGTTTGGTTAATTTGCTCGTAAGTGTTTTTGTACCCAAGTTATTATATACTCAAAAACTCTTTTTAAAAAATGTACTTCAAGTGTTTTTCTCAAAATGATTTAGGGTGTGTTTGGTTTAACTTTTCAAGTGTTTAATTTTGAAAATAAATCATTTTGAAAAAAATTATAGTGTTTGACAACCACTAAAAATGACTTGTTAGAAAATGAGATTGATAAATAAATCATTTTGAGAGAAACACTTGAAACCAACTTTTTGAAAAAGACTTCCTAAGTAAACAATAACTTATGTAGAAAAACATTTGTGAGGAAATGCAACCAAACATATGAGTGTTTAAATTCTAAACAATTTTTATACAAAATGTTTTTTAAAAAATGCATTCTTCAAAAACATTTATATTAAAATGTATTCCAAACGGACTCTTATTTCTCAATCTCAGTTTTTAATAAGTCATTTTTAGTGGTTACCAACACTAGAATTTTTTTCAAAATGTTTTTTTTTTCTTTTTCAAAATTAAACCCTTGAAAAGTTAAACCAAACATACTCTTAATCACTCCTAAAAAAGCATTTAAAACACCCTGATTTACTTTAAGTCATCCATTTTGTTTAGAATCAAAAGTAGAAAAGTAATTATGCCTCATAAATTATTGTTTAATTTATTTTGTAATCAAATTATACGAATCGAAAATTTAGACACCATTTGATATTTATTGAGTTTTTATTTTTAGTTTTTTTCTTAAATTATGTTTATAACACTATTTCTACCTATGAGTTTCAGTATTTTCAAAATTGAAGTCATGTTTTGAAAACTTAACAACATAGTTATTAAAAAAAAATTCAAAAAAAAAAAATTGGATAGAAATTCAAAGAACTAATTTCTCGAATAATATACTTTAAAAAAGAAATGACAAAATTAATGTAGTTTTAAAAATAATAATATTAATAATGTACTTAAAATAACAAATTACAAAGTATGGGGGAAAGTTTTGAAACTATTGACAAAAATTGGAATAAAGGATGTATGACTTTTAAAATGGTTTTATAACTTGAATGACTTCGGGTCCGTTTGGTTGGTGATCTGAAAACAGGAATTTGAAAACAAGGGATTTAATGAAAACAGAGTTGTATTTCATGTTTTCAGATATGTGTTTGGTAGCAGATTCAGAAATTGAATCTGAATTTAAATAATGGTTCAAAATGTGTTTGATAATATATTTATAAACGATAAATTATTTGTAGTTATCAACTAAATACTAAGTTGAATATAAAGTATTAATAATTATTTTATAAAAAATTTATGTATTATAAATTTATTATTATTATTATTTTACAATATCATATAATTTATAATACATTATATTATACAAATTTTAATTTCGCAAAAATAAATTGAGTTTATAACATGAAATACTATATTTATTAAAGTTTTTATCTTTTTTAAATTAACTCTACATTTAAAATTTTGAAATTCAAAATCTGGATACAACGAAAACATAAAAAAGTTGTTTTCAGAATTTCTACTATTTGGATCACAGAATCCGAAACAGTTTTCAAAAACATGTCTGCCAAACGCATATTCACTGTATTCAGTGAATCTGAAAACATAAAACAGGATCCGGATTGCCTACCAAACAGGCCATTCCTTTCTATACATTTTTTTACAGGTTAATTAGCATCTTTAATAAATAATCTTATTTATTTATTTTAAAAGGAAAAGCAAGTCATGATTTGAAGAAAGATTATTAATTCAGATAATGGTTCACTATCATTTAACATGTGAAATCATATCCTAAAGCTAACCTTATTTTTATTATATTAGACTCACAATATTATATAATTGAGAATTAAAGAAAAACAAAAAAAAAAAAAGTCAAATTTTAATTATTTTTGTAAGAAATCATACACGTGAAAAACGTGGTAAAAACACGTGAAAAATGATGATTTGTGATGGTACTCTTTATGTTTCATCACAAGAACTTAGATTTTTTTAATTATTCAATATTCTTCCCGGGTACTACTGCATTATACATTTTCTTACTAACAAGTTTAATCTTCAAACTCATACTTATGTATAATAGGTCGATTAACTTTAATAGTTTCGGTATGTAATAAGTCTATGTAATTTAATTTATCGTAATTTATCAACTTAAGATTTTAGATTTATCAGTACTTTAATATGATACGATAGAGCAGGAGGTAAAAAAAAGTCCTATGTTCAAACTCTTGCAATGTTGTTGTGAGGCGGAGTATCAGTTCAAGCTTTTAGGTTTCATTTTTTTAGCCTTTCGCTTGTGATTTTAATATCATTAACTTTCAATTTTGTGTGTAATAAAGTCATAGGAATTTCAAGTTTGTGTTTGATAAGCTCTAAAACATATTCTCAACAATTTTTAAAATTTAACAAATCCACTAAACATAAAATTGAATTTTGTATCTAATAGGATGTTAGACTTTTTTTTTTTTTTTTCGGAAACATATAGGGCATTAGACTTTTAATTTTATGTGAATTGTCCAATAAACTAGTGATTTTTTTTTTTTTGAAACTCAATAAGCTAGTGATTTTAAAATGTTGAAAAGATTATCAATCATCAATTATATATACAAAATAGTTGTCAACAAGAGCATGACTCACCTGACATAAAGCTTGTATCTTGACCAAGAGGTTAGAGGCTCAATCCCCCACACTACATGCAAAAAAAAAAGTATTATATATAAAATAGTTGAATGCACGACCAACGGTATAATTTTACTAGGATGTTGACGCAAGCAAAAAGTCATATATTCTAAATTGAAAAGGCAAGACATTTATCATTTCCATCTATTTTTAAAGGTCATCTGTACGAAAAACCCATAAGATTACTCGTACAGCTTGCAACTTGTTAAATAAGAGTTGTGCAATAAAATATTTGCACGTGATCAATCCATGCATAAAATATTTGCATACTTTTCTATACACGTATACTTTTTTTTTTTTTTTGACAATATGTGGAGAGGGAGATTCGAACCACGGACCTTATGGTTATTAATAAAACTTTATGTCAGTTGAGCTAAGCTCTTGTTGGCTATACACGTATACTTGTTAAATAAGAGTCGTACTACATACACGTGATTCATGCATGGCAAAAAAAAGTATTTGCAACCTAACTTCCAATGGAAATTGATATAGAGTTTTTTGTTTTTCTATTTTTTTTTTCAAAAGGAAAAACCAAAATCTGTTTTAATAACTAATTTTAGTTTACTATAATAATAGAAAATCAAGACTTTTTTCATACTGTTTTTTATTTTCGAATTTTGAAAGAAGTATAATTTAAATTTAAATTTCATTTAATTTATTATTTTTTTAAACAATAGTTAAATTAATTTTTTTAAAGTATGATTCACTCATAAATATAAATGTATGGACCAGCTTCGTGGATCAACCTAGGAGACAAACTTGGGGTCAAACCAAGACTATATACCATGGAAGCATGTCATTGTCATCTTAAGCATAGCTCGAATTAGACAAAGGAAGACATGGTATTATTCAGAGAATCCTCGGTTTATGGGGTATTACGTCTCTACCTCTCATTAGTCATTTTGGTATAGCTTAGGTAGATAATACTTTTCTATTGCAAACAACATTCATAGGGCAATGTAGTTTACTCAACCTCAACCTCACCCTCCACTCAACCTCATTAGAATAGAAGGCCCATGACTCGAAGCTTGGCCCAACCCAATCAAAGCCTGACAAAAGTCAAAGTTTAATGGGAATTAATGGTAAAAGATGGGCTAGAAAAAAAAAAAAGTCAGCTAAAATAGTTTCGTATTTGGAGAGATGACTACCGTGAATCAAAGAACAACCAATCAATCTTTTTTTTTTTTTTTGCCATTTTACTCCTGGTATATACTTGTATAAACAGACGTCGTTTTTAACTGTCGTTATACATCGAGATTCATTTTTCAAATTTCATTGGACGCACTCCAATTTGATCTCCAATCGAATTCCATGGAATTCGTTTTCTTCTCTCTCCAACCGTCAAAAAATATTTTCCTATATTCCCGTTTTATTTTCTCCATCAATCGAAAAATCTTGGATTTTCCTCAATATATGTTAAAAAAAACTATAATTTTATCCTATATTTTCTCGGTCCCAAAAAATTTTCAACTTTTTCTACATTCTCACTCGTCTCTTTATGGCTGAACATTCCAATCTTTATAGAATTCAAATTTCATCTCCACTGTCTTTGCACGATAGTGTTTGGGAGAGGAAAATTCCTAAAGTATTTTCAAGTGCAGCGTAGCGGTAGTCAGTCATGACTCGAACCTTTCTCATCTCACTGAATTGGTCACAAACCTTATTAGGCTTGATACTTTGAAAGAAAACTTCACAGATCTCCCTCTTCAATAATGGTGAAAACAAGTTTCAGATTATAAGCTTTTTTTAGAATAGGGTTCTTGTCAGGATGTTCGCTGGAGTATGTAACAGGATGTACCATGATTGTTGCCTTGTCATATATGTTGAAAGTGTGGATTCTAGTATTCAGAAGGATGGTGCAAATCTGAATTGAACGAAAAACACAATCAAACATAGGAAAGATTTCATGTAAGTGTACATATCAATACATTACAGTAACTTTGCTGTCGATGTGGATGTTGAGCTTGTAGGTACTAATATACACAGAGGCAGTGTTGGACCAAATCCACTAAGGAATGCAAATCAGAGAAGGGTGATGTTTGTTTCCTTAATTGTTGAGTTAAATACATGGTGTAACTGTTAGATTTATGAATAAAATTATTTTAATAAAATAAAGAATCACAATTTTATGTGAAAGGGTATGTCTTTTGTAAAGGACACAACCCTATGTGAAAGAGTGTGTCTTTTGTAAAGGACACAACCCAATGAGAAAGGGCGTGTCTTTTGGAAAAAGATACAACTTTATGTGAATGGATGTGTCCATTTATCAAAAGACACAACTCTTACACGAAAAGATGTGACTATTTGAATGACCACAAATAGTCTATAAATATGTGATTCATTTTGAGTTTTGAAGACAAAACACAAACTCTTCTTTAAAAAATTCTTCTCCTACTTCTTTGTACGATTACTTAAATACCAGTGTTCGAGAGTCCTATGATTGGAGTGCTACATTCATAGGTGGGTAATCCGTCCTATCCTGGGAGACAATTGTTCATGATACCTTTAGCACCATAAAGGGAACAAAATTGTCTTAAGGAAACAACGCTATCGTTGGGTTCGGATTAATTTTGTCTTTTTTGTTTCCTTAATGTTTATGCAAAGGGTGCCAACAGTAACTGGGTAATAGTCCTTACAAGAAAATTTTGGATTGAGTAAACAGGGTCCTTTAAAACGAGGTTCTAAAGCATTTTACGAGCAAGTTTTACATTTCATAAAAGTGTCTTTAGACAAAAAGTATATTTCATCAATTTTGAGTCTCTATTGAGCAAACAAAAAGAAAGCAAAAAATGATGAGGAATCTATTGTCAAGGAAGATGGCGAGAACCGGGTAATGTTTAGTTACTATATTAATTATATGTATATATATTCTTAGGTACATAGAGACTTCAGAGATATATACCTTTATCCATACGAGCGATTGATAGAATCGTTGAATATGATGCTTGTTTGTATGTAAACATATATATAGATATATGTTGTTATACTTATTGTGTATTTGTAGACAATTACTTCTGTGCTTTTATGTTTGTGTTATTATATACACATAAGTATTGAGTGATTTTTTTCTTAAAAAAAAAGTATTCAGTGATTTTGTACGAAAAAATGTATATTGATAGTTCAACATAAGTTTTTTTCTTTTTTTTTTAGGATTCAGAATTTAGAATTTTTCTTTAAACGATGTTAATTACAAGGTTGTTAAATCTTAATGTCAAATTCAGTTTCTCTCCCCTTACAAGGTTGCTCTTTCTTTATTTTTTTTATTTAGTTGGTTAGTTTGTTAAAATTAGATTTTCTTTTTCTATTTTGATTTAGTTGGTTAATCGGGTGTTAAAATTAGATTTTCTTTTTTCCGTTTTGATTTAGTTGTACTTATCTTTCTATACGGTAAGTTAGGGACAATTTTGTTCATTTCAATTAGAAATTTATTAATTAAAATCACGTTTAGCTATTTATTAATTTCTAAACATGTTTAGTCATTTTTCAAATCACCTTATTAAATCTAGCCATTTTTCTTGTTGTCACAAATTTAATTGGTTCAACTCGATCCCATCCATTTCTTTATTGGATAAGATATGGATCACCATTATTTTGGGGAGGGATTGACCCGTTGTGGCCCGCTAGGTAGGCCTCACAAGCATATAATTGATAAATCAAAATATTTAAATATTTATATTATATTTTATATATTTTAATAAGTAAATTTTGAATTTTTTTTCAAAGATACATTTTTATATTTATTTATATCATAGTTTGTTAAAAAAAAATTGGAGGATAAAAAATTAATAAATAATTTCTTAAAGATTAGAATACTAAAAGAAACCTTATAACATCAACAATTCTAAATAAAAATTGAATAAAAAGTATAAATCTAATAAATTTTGATTTAAAAAATGTAAAAATATTTTTTTAAATAATTAAATAATCAAGTGTCCAATAGATCAATCCAATGAGTACTTGTCCTAAACCCAATCCAAACTTGGATCAAATTAACCAAGCCCATGGACTAAGTCATACGCTGCACCAGTGTTTTAAATTCTATCAAGATGGCATCAAGAAGGTTGACGCTGATACCAATCCCTTCTCAGAGGCTGAGTCTCATTATGCAGATGCAAAGTTTTATATGAAGAATGACAGTGTAGGGGAAGTTATGCCGTCAGAAGTTCCTTTGATAAAAAGAAGCAGCAAACCTGAGCAACAAACAAACACGGGAAAAGAGCTGAGTGAAAACGCAGAAACTTCTCAGGGAAGCAAGGTATCGCTTAGCCAAACAAAAGCTGAAGTGACGAAAAATGAGAAGGTACTATGCTCAGAAGAGAATAAGCCAAACGCTCCTGTCTTACGCTATGTTCCCTTATCTCGACGCAAGAAGGGTGATTCGCCATTTGCAGAATGCTCCAATAATTTAAGAGTTGGCGACATTGAAATTTTGAAAGAGAATTTTATTACACCTCTTACAAAGATATCCAAACAAGAGGTCAAAGACAAACAAGTAGAAACAATTATGCCTGATAGATGAACAAAAGACGGGTTTGACCCTAAAGCATACAAACTATTGGCAAAGGCCGGCTATGATTTCGCGAGTCATACGGAGTTTAAAAGCTTACGGATCTTTGATCAAAGACCTGAACTCTCCCAAACTCAGAAGAAACTTCAAAAAGAAGGTTATGTTATACCCATCTCAAGGGCTGGACTTGGATATAAGTCTCCTGAGCCAGTTCGAATCACAAGAAAAGGGAAAGCAAAAGTTGCAGATTCGCTTCACATTACGGTGGAAGAAATTGATGATCCCGAAGAAGGTAAAGGAAGCAAAAATCATCGGACTTCTACTTTTGATCGCATCGAACCGTCTGTTACACGATCTTCGGTTTTTCAAAGGCTGAGTATAATTGCAGTAGAGGGTGAAAGTCAACATCCAACTTTTGGCTCCACACGACCTTCAGCCTTCCAAAGGTTAAGTATGACTTCTGAGGAAAGAGAAAATGTGCATTCAACTCCTACCACACGACTGTCAGCTTTCCAAAGGTTGAGTGTAACTACAAAAAGACGGAAAGAACGATCCCCTATACCAGTCTCTAAGATAATAGAGACTACCATCAAGCTAAAAGGTGATGAGAAAATTCGCAGCACTGTCCCCTCACGAATGAAGAGAAAATTGCTTGTTTCCGTAAATATAGAGGGTTCATTAAAAATAAAGCGACATGACATCATCGTCACAAGACCTAGAGAGAAAAGCCCTGATGATGAAAATGACACAGTTGTATGTTACCACATCACCATAGGGGAGGAATCAGAGGCAAAAATGTCTGAAGAAGATGTAGAGGAGGTTCCACCGTCACTTGAAGATGGCATCCAATCTACAGTTGATGAACTTAAAGAAATCAACCTTGGTACGATAGAAGTGTTGGGTTTTATGCCCTAAAACTCGTAGATAGTAAATGTACATTTGACCGAACATTAATAAAGTGATGTATTATTCAATGTTTGTATTATATCTTGTCTTATTAACCCTAATCCAATAAACTAAACATCCAAGGCTAATAGAATGAGGCTTGAACTAGTATGTAGGGACATACGGGGATCAATGTTCAAGTTTTAGCCTAAAGGGTCTGTAGTATAGGGATAAGGCTGGGTACCTTATCCTGGTGACACTATGGATACGGCCCGCTTTGTATATTGATACAAACGTAGTGATCCAACGCGTTCATGTGGTTGACATGCGAGTGGGGGTATCCTGTGCAATGAGTTTGCACAAAGACCGGACCGCGAAATAGTTAACCACTAACTGTAACACCGTTAGTTAGCTCGGTTTCTATTTCACTAGGATGACCTAGGCAACTTGGCCTTAATCCTGAGTGGATTATGGACTCCTGTCCATGAGGGATTGTCCTTTGATTTGTACCGGTGAGAGTGGCCTGTTCGCCGACTCAATAAGCCTACCATTTTGGGGACAAAACCGAGTGGGGAGCTGGGAACGTAGTCTTACAAGATGGAATTCACTCCTTCCCGATATTAGGGTAAGTAGAGGTGTGTTCCCTTAAGTGGTGTCTCCGGGTCTTGAACAATGGGCCCTACCCTCTTTATGGCACGAGAGGGATTTCTGTTTGCTGGTTGGACCACAAACAGGTTGTTCATTAGAGGAGCACTGGTACTTAAGGACCAAGAGGTAGCCCAGGGGTAAAACGATAATTTGACCTAGCTGGGGTACGAACACACGTGAAGGGCTAACTTGCTGTTGACGGTCGATATCCGTGGACACAGAAATATATCTGCAGTGAGAAGAGTGCAGCTGTGGTTCTTTAGTGGAGTGAACCACAGTTAACGAATATTGATTAACTTGGTTAATGAGTTTAGCCAACTAATCTCATATCGTTGGAGCTTCTGATCTGTAGGTCCATCAGGTCCCACCGGTAGCTCTATAAGGGCGTTGAGATAAAATTCTAAGGTTAAGTTGAGTATTCGAAGGGGTTCGGATGTTAAACTAAAATATGAATTTGATTCATATTAAAACTATAGGTTATAATTAATGTGCATTGGATGTACATTAATACTATAGTTTCATGAGAGAGAATAATAATAATTGAATATATGATGTTCAAATTTATTATTTTAAAATTAATTAATTTTGAATTAGTTAATTGTTCTAGTTTAATTAAATTTGATTTAATTGAACTATAAGATAAGAGGGATATTAATTTAAATTGGATTTAAATTAATGTTATTTTAATTAATATTGATTAATTAAAATTTAATTAATTATAATTTAAAATTATGATTTTAAATTCTGATTAATTAAAAATATCAGGTAACTGATATTTCAGTTACCTGATATTATGTGAGGTGGCATTTTCTCCTGAGGTTTAGGTTAAAAGAAAGCGTCAAGAGGCAGTTTTGGGAACTCCCTCATTCACGCCTCCCTCACTCTCGCCCTCTCTCGTTTTTCTCTCCTCCATCTGATATACAGAAGAGGATTCCAGAAGGAAAAATCCTTAGACTGTTCAGGTTCCCACATAACCACTCAACACATTCCCTTTGAGAATACCGGTGAACCCTTGTGGTGGTGTTCGTGGCAATTTTTCCAGCGAAAACTAAGATCTCTTGCTGCTGTATTTTTGGTTTACCAAAGGGTTTTGGCGAAGCGGATTCAAGAATTTCTTCAAGGGTGAGTTTGTTCTTGAACTCAGATCAATAGGATCCCTCTTAGATTAGATCTAGGAGTTTTTAACTTATTTTCCAGCATGCTTTATGGTGTTTACAGCATGTTTATTTTTCTTGTATCTTGCTGTAAATTTATCTTTTTGTGATCTGTATTGGTTTTTCAATCTCGTTTAAAAATCAGTGTGATTCTCTGATCGTTTCCGTTGCGCAAGGGCTTTAATCCTTTTAAGAAGAGCCACGTCCGACCTTTATAAGTGCATCACTTACTCCCGAGGAAGAAGGCGATTATATGAGTCTACTCACATCATACAAGGACATTTTTGCTTGGTCATATAAGGAAATGCCAGGACTTGACCCAAAAGTGGTTGTCCATCGCCTTGCAATTAAACAAGGATATCAGTCAGTGAAGCAAGCTCAACGACGCTTTCGACTAGAGCTCATCCCTCAAATTGAATTTGAAGTCAATAAGTTGATAGAGGCGGGATTCATCCGTGAAGTTAAATATCCAACGTGGATAGCGAATATTGTTCCCGTTAGGAAAAAAATGGGCAACTTCGTATATGTGTCGATTTTCGTGACTTAAATAATGCATGCCCAAAGGATGAATTTCCACTACCCATTACCGAGATCATGGTCGATGCAACCATGGGGCATGAAGCTTTGTCTTTCATGGATGGATCGTCAGGATACAACCAAATTCGGATGGCTCTCGAGGATGAGGAGAAAACTGCATTCCGGACTCCAAAAGGAATATATTGCTACAAGGTAATGCCCTTCGGATTGAAAAATGTCGGTGCTACCTATCAGCGTGCCATGCAGAAAATATTTGATGATATGCTGCACAAACATGTGGAATGTTACGTTGATGACCTTGTGGTCAAGTCCAAACAACGACAAGATCATCTGAGGGATTTGAAGGTAGTCTTCGATCGCTTGAGAAAATATCAGTTGAGAATGAACCCTCTCAAGTGTGCATTTGGTGTGACGTCGGGAAAATTCCTTGGGTTCATTGTAAGGCATCGAAGAATTGAAATTGATCAGTCCAAAATCGATGCTATTCAGAAATTGCCAAGCCCAAGAAACCTACATGAGTTGAGAAGCCTCCAGGGTCGTTTGGCCTACATTAGAAGATTCATATCTAACCTCGCCGGTCGATGTCAACCCTTTCAAAGATTGATGAGAAAGAATGCAAGTTTTGAGTGGGATGATACATGTCAGAATGCTTTGGACAGTATAAAAAAGTACTTACTCAATCCCCCTGTCTTAGGTGCCCCTAAGGCAGGGAAGCCGGTGATCTTATATATTGCCGCACAAGATAGATCTGTTGGAGCACTATTGGCACAAGAAAGAGAAAACCACAAAGAGCAGGCCCTTTATTACTTAAGCAGAACCTTAACAGGAGCTGAGCTAAATTACTCTCCAATTGAGAAGATGTGTTTCGCTCTTTTCTTTGCTATTGATAAACTGAGGCATTACATGCAGGTCTTCACTGTACATCTAGTGGCGAAAGTCGATCCTATTAAATATATTCTATCTAGGCCTATCATTTCTGGACGCCTAGCTAAATGGGCAATCATACTTCAACAATATGATATTGTGTACGTGCCCCAAAAAGCAGTAAAAGGACAGGCACTAGCAGACTTCTTAGCCAATCATCCAATCCCATCAGACTGGAAATTATGCGAAGATTTTCCTGATGAAGAGGTGTTATATATTGAAATTGTAGAACCCTGGACCATGTACTTCGATGGTGCAGCATGGAGGAGCGGGACAGAAGTTGGCATTGTTTTCATTTCACCTGAGAAACACATGTTGCCCTATAGTTTCGCACTCAATGAATCATGCTCAAATAACGTTGCTGAATATCAAGCACTCATCATTGGCCTTCAAATGGCTTTAGAATTCGGGATAAAATACATTGAAGTTTATGGCGATTCAAAGTTGATAATAAATCAAATATTACTCCAGTACGATGTAAAGCATGAAGATTTAAAGCCCTACTTCGAGTATGCAAGACGTTTACTGGAGAAGTTCGACAGTATAATACTAGAGCACGTCCCAAGATCAGAAAACAAGAAAGCTGATGCGCTAGCAAACTTAGCTACTGCCTTAACAATTTCAGATGATGTAGCTATAAACATTTCTCTCTGTCAGAAATGGATTGTTCCATCAAATGCACATCAGTGTGAAGAAGTCAATGTGACATCGGTTTATGAAATCGAAGAAGAAGATTGGCGGCAACCTATTATAGACTACTTGCAACATGGAAAGCTTCCCACTGACCTTCGACATAAAGCTGAGATACGAAGAAGGGCTGTCCAATTTGTCTACTATAAGAACACTCTTTATCGTCGCTCATATGAAGGCCTTTTTCTTCGATGCTTGGGAAAGGAAGAATCTCAAAAAGCATTGGAAGAGGCACATTCGGGCATCTGTGGTGCTCATCAGTCCGGACCAAAGTTGCAGTTCCAGTTAAAAAGAATGGAATATTATTGGCCTACAATGATTCAAGACTCCATGCAATACGCCAAAAAATGTGAAGCTTGCCAGTTTCATGCCAATTTCATACATCAGCCACCAGAACCTCTTCACCCGACTGTAGCTTCGTGGCCTTTTGAAGCTTGGGGACTTGACCTCGTTGGCCCTATAACACCTAAGTCCTCTGCGGGACATTCTTACATCCTTGCAGGGACAGATTACTTCTCAAGATGGGCTGAAGCTGTCACGTTAAAAGAGGCCAAGAAAGAAAACGTTGTGGATTTCATCCGAACTCATATCATCTATCGGTATGGCATCCCTCATCGTATCGTGAAAGATAATTGAAGACAATTCTCCAATGGCCTGATGGACAAGTTGTGTGAGAAGTTTAACTTCAAGCAATGCAAGTCCACCATGTATAACGCCGCAGCAAATGGATTGGCGGAAGCATTCAATAAGACACTCTGCAACTTATTGAAGAAAGTGGTCTCCAAGACAAAGAGAGACTGGCAGGAAAAGATTGGTGAGGTGTTGTGGGCTTACCGAACTACTCGTCGAACTCCTACAGGGGTCACACCTTACTCCCTTGTTTATGGAGTAGAAGCTGTACTCCCATTAGAACGAGAGATTCCGTCACTAAGGATGGTCGTGCAAGAAGGGTTGACAACTGAAGATAATGCAAGGTTGCGCCTTCAAGAACTGGAAGCACTTGACGAAAGAAGATTAGAGGCTCTTCAAGCACTATAATGTTACCAAGCACGGATGTCTAAAGCTTTTGATAAAAATGTGAAGCTTCGATCATTTCAAGTTGGTGATCTGGTACTCGCTGTTCGAAGACCCATCATCACGACACGACACATAGGGAACAAATTCACACCTAAATGGGATGGACCCTACGTCGTCAAAGAAGTCTACACAAACGGAGCATACAAGATCATGGATAAAGACGGATTAAGAATAGGCCCGATAAATGGCAAGTTTCTTAAAAAATTTTATGCTTGAAATGTAATACTCCTTATCGTAAGAGTCTAAACTACATGATGCTCCTGGCCCGCATGAGCTTAAAAGGTGAACGACCCAAAAAATAAAATAAAATAAAAGTAAAGAAAGTCATTTTTTACTTGAACTACGTAATGACTTGATCCATTTTTTTTATTCGAAAGATACGTAGGCAGCTTAAGTAAAAAAAAACTTAAGTTCAGTCAAAGCAATAAAAAAAACTTTCGTGTGAGAAATAGAATTTCAGAACTTTATTATGACATAAATAAAGAAAGTACAGATGTCCAGTACAAGGAATAAAAGGAATGTCTAAAACAAAAATTCTTTTGCATAAGATAAAGTTGTAAGATAAACAAAGACGATTTCAAGGATTCCACTGAAGTTCCTTTAGCTCATCACGGGTACCCTCCAAAAGTCCACGGAGTGTCGATAGAGTTTGAGCATCTGAAGCACTGATAGTGGAGGCACACTCGACACTACCAATCTCCTCCCGTATTTGTGCAATCACTACCCTTTCTCGATCTAGGTCTTTTTCCTTCTTGGAGACCAAATTGGAAAGTTTTCCTGACTCAACCTCTGCAGTTTTCAATTTGGCCTCTAATTTTGCGACCTTGGCCTTTAATTTTGCAACCTCTGAGACAGAGCAATCAAGTCGCTTCTGAAGTACGTTCTTCTCCTCAGCAACACGCCTTTCAACAGATAAGGCCTTTTCTAAGTGGAGCTTCTTTTCCTCCAACTGGTTATCTCTGATCTGTGGAGTCAGGTAAGCAGAGAGTGAAGATTGCATTCCGAGGTATTCTCTCACCTTCTGAAAATAGCCGTCGACAAACTCTTTCAGAGGCGCCAAGTTATTTGTGCTAGCTTCGGCCATAGCATCAAATATTTTCAACATCTCCTGCTCAAGGTCACCTACGTGCTCAAAAGAGGTACATACGATCTTCCCGTGAATGCTTTGCCACATGGACAAAGCCTGTCGCCGGAAGTTAGAGATTACATTGTCAGCACAAAAATAAGAAACTTCAAGTGCTGGGATGGTTTTCTTCCCTCCAGTTCGTTGAGGATTCTCGTCGGTCGAAGGAGGATGTGAAATTATGACTTCTTTGCTTTTTGACATGGAGCCAGTATTCTTCGAGGTAGAAGCAAACGCGTCAGGACTTGTTAATGACTGATCCTCCAAAGGTACCTGCAAGGTAAGAAGGGATACAATAGTAAGTAAATGAGATTGCAGCATGTGTTAAAAAAAAAAGGGATGGGTTGCCAACCGAAGATGGATCATGGATGATTTCTTTACCTTTTTTGGCCGTTTCCAATGACGATCGTCATTGCTACTATGGCTCTCTTCTGCATCCTGAAGGTTGTTCATCGGACGAGTTGACGCCTCAGTCACCCTCTTCCCAGTTTTTTTGGTATCCAGCTCTTTATGAGGTTTGAGCTTAGTTGAAGGAATAGTAAAACTATTCACTAAAAGTTGTATGTCTTCTTCCAAATAGTGTCCATGTTTTTGCGACCACCACTTATCATAAGATCGAGTGGTTTGATCACGAGGATCTAGTAGGCACGTTGGGAGGTATACCTTCGACAAAGTCAAAGTTGCAGTACAGATTCTCCAAGAATGAAAAACATTCTCAAGGCTAACCAGGGGAGCATCATTATGTAAGTCATTCGGTACATCCTGGTGAAAGCCAAATTGACGGCTGAATCGACAGGGGCTGTAAGCTTCTATAGTCATGAAGTTTCCATGGCAAGAAGACAGATAGCAAGATCGGAGGCTGATAAAGAATGAAGTAGATGAAAATGATAAACCCTTAACGTCTTCCAAAACTTCAGCTTTATCATTCCTGGAGGAAAGACTGGCATGCCACATTATGGAGGTGCCTTGATGAATTAGCTTACGAGCTTCAAAACTGTTGAAGTATTTTGCACCACCTTCACCAGAATAGTCAACCATCAGGGGACCCCTTACTAGGGTATGCAGTTTAAAATGGGTGCCAAAATAATGCGCTAGCCAGCCATAAACATAGTGAATGGGAAAACAAATATCAGGATGTCCAGTTGAATGTGGTGTATTGAAGATTTGGCCGAGTCCATGATAAAGGTTGGATAAAACTGGGACTGCAAGATTGAAAATGGCACCTTCGGCCATTATGCTCGCAACTTTAAATACACCGGGGCGAAGAAGATTCATGTTCTTGTAGGGAAACACAAAAACACACAACCAACAGGAAAGAAAGGCAGCCAGATACGTCCGCTCTTTCCATCCTTCTTCTACGCCAAGATCTTGAAATAGCCCTTGTTCTTGGTCAGACCAGTCGCGTGGCTGGGTGAGAGACCCGTCTGGATTATGAGTTGAACGAGGACGGGAAGATTTCTTTGGCCTACGAGAAGGAGGCTTGGCATATCTCAAATCACCTTTAAACCAAAAGGAAATCCACAGGTGAGTCGAAATTTGTTGTCTCTCCATTTGCTGGGATGCAATACGATGATAGGCGTAAAAAAGATATCCGCAACTCTTCGGTAGATGGCCGTCTTCGTTGCTTGAGCTTAACAATTCCTCACAACTAGGAATAGTTTCATTGTAGAATCTCCCTTTTATGGGAAGACCTCCAAGTTTCCACATGTCCCACAAAGAAAGGGATATTTCCCCATATGAAGTGTGAAGGGTGTTGGTCGAAGGACACCAGGCTTCACAAAAGGCTCGAACTATGTCATTATTGCGGTCATAGGAGTATAGAGAAGTTATCACAGCTGAGTACAAACCAGAGCCTCGTAGTAGTTTCTTGTTCCGAACAATGACAAACTCCAGCCACTCCCAGTAACCAGCAATGTGAGTAAATTCTCCGTTGAATTTCAGTAAAGGCCCCCAACGAACCTGATTTTCAACGATGCGGAAGAGTTTTGGCCTTGAGTCCTTCCGTGTAAAGAAGATCGTAGAATCCAAACTTTAGTGGAAGAGTTTTGGCCTTGAGTCCTTTCTAGAGACCATTCCGAAAGAAAATGAGATTTGTCCAATGCAACGTTTGACTCTGTAATGGAAGTCTCTATTGGAAGAATGGTCCCACTTCTGATGGGTTGATCTTTGTCTAGTAGAACGACCAGACTTTTCTTCCCGTTATTTGAAACCTCTGTGAAATGCACCATGTTCCTACAAAAAGGAAAAGATAAGGTTAAACATTGGTCAAAGCAATGGTGATGATCTTATTGAATCACAGAATATAAAGTGATCGGCCTGAATTCCGTCAGAATCAGGGAGGGATCACTTTCGAACCAAGACGTGAAGGGCGAGAGACCATCCTGAATTCTGCCTGAATCAGGGGTTGATCACTGCCTGAGGCAAGACGTGAAGGGCGAGTGACCATCCTGAATTCCGCCTGAATCAGGGGTTGATCACTGCCTGAGGCAAGACGTGAAGGGCGAGTGACCATCCTGAATTCCGCCTGAATCAGGGGTTGATCACTGCCTGAGGCAAGACGTGAAGGGCGAGTGACCATCCTGAATTCCGCCTGAATCCGGGGTTGATCACTGCCTGATGCAAGACGTGAAGGGCGAGTGGCCATCCTGAATTCCGCCTGAATCAGGGGTTGATCACTGCCTGATGCAAGACGTGAAGGGCGAGTGACCATCCTGAATTCCGCCTGAATCAGGGGTTGATCACTGCCTGATGCAAGACGTGAAGGGCGAGTGACCATCCTGAATTCCGCCTGAATCAGGGGTTGATCACTGCCTGATGCAAGACGTGAAGGGCGAGTGACCATCCTGAATTCCGCCTGAATCAGGGGTTGATCACTGCCTGAGGCAAGATGTGAAGGGCGAGTGACCATCCTGAATTTCGCCTGAATCAGAGGTTGATCACTGGCAGAGGCAAGACGTGAAGGGCAAGTGACCATCCTGAATTCAGTCTGAATCAGGGGTTGAGACAAGATGTGAAGGGCGGGCCTAAATTCAGAAATGAGGAAATAGCTTACAAAAAAGGCATATAAAAATATGTATTCACCTGCAAGATAAGGAGCAAATATTGATTGTGCGGTTGGAGTGGATGTCAAACACAATTGCTTCCTAAGATAAAAAAAAGGGTTTGTTAAAAAAAAAAGACAGAAGCTTATAAAAAAAAACAAATAATAAAGGGATGGTAAGTTCAAGATTAAAATAAAAAAAAAAAAAAAAAAAAAAAAAAAAAAGAAAAGCCTGGAAAGTGAAAGTAAAAAAAAAAAAAAGAAAAAAAAAAGCAAACTTTTAACAAAATGTTAAAAAAAAAAAAAAAGCAAAACAAAACAAAAAAAAGTTAAAAGAAAATTTTAAAAAAAAATAAAGAAGGGAAAAAGGCAACACGTGACAAATAGGGAAAAAAATTTAAAAAAAATCTAATAAAACAAAATCATAACATTGAGAAACAAAGTTGAAAAAAAAAGGAAACTTAAAAAACGCCCCAGCTTTCTTTTCCCTTCTTTTCTCTTCTACCCCCTTTCCCTCTGCCGTCCCTTTCTCTCTCATCCTCACAATCTCTCTATTTCTTTTTTTTTCTCTCTCGTTCGTCTTCCTCGTCTAGCAAAGGTCATCACTCGCGCCGCTCACCGCCCGCCTCCCTCACCCTCTCGCTGGCGCCGCCACAGCACGAAGGCGAGTCCGCCTCAGCCATCCACGCCGCGAGTAGCGCCAGCGCCACTGCCTCATTAGCCTCTGTCTTCGTCTAACAACCCGAAACAACAGTCCGACGCAAGGAGAAAACAAAAAAGGGACATGTCAAAAAAAGTCTCAGAAAAGTGAAATACCTTGAAGCTCTTGGTGATGTGTCTACTAGTTTCCAACCCAATTTATAGATGAAGTTGTGCTTCCGAATCGGTTTGTTATTGTGAATCTTAGAATTTGTTGGACTCAAACGCTAGGCATCAGAAAATCGAGGGTTGTTTCGATTTGGTGAAATTCCAGTTGGTTTCAAATATCCTTACAAATTCGAAAAAAAAAAAGAAAGAGCTGAATAGAATTGTTTTTCATTTTCCATGATTTTGGGCGAAATCTCAACCTACCCGTTTAAGTTGGAGATAAAATGTCTTCAACATTTTAGCCTGAAGCAACATGAAAAAGAGATTATTTAGGAAGTTTGGAGATAAACTGTCTTCAAATAGTGCAGAATTTAATTTTGTGCCAATTTTAAGTTGGAGTAAATTTAAATCTGGATGCCCTTCCCCAGATTGGAAGCCCATGACACTGTAATGAAAATTACAAGCCCCAACTTCTATTTGGGCCAAGAGCTCAAGAGCACATCAATGCATTTGGGCCAAAAAGGCTCGTTGTTCCAAATTCTACCTTGAATCGAAATGGATTGTGGCTCGAATCAAATTTTGGGACATAATCTAAGATTTATCCCCAAATTCTATTCCGAAGGTAAGTTAAAAATTGGGTAGAATTTCGCTTCAAATCAAAATTTGGGCATGCTGCAAATTTAATTCCAAACCAAAATTTGACCAAAATTCAAACCTCAAGTTCTTCTCCAAAAAAAAAAAAAAAAAAAAAAAAAAAAAAAAAAAAAAAAAAAAAAAAACTCAAGTTTCTTGTGAAATCCAATTGTGGTGAATTTTAAATTTTTACCTCAAATCCAAATTTACTCATGCTCCTAATTTACTCATGCTCCAAATTTTACTCAAAGCATGATTAAATTAGAATTCAATCCCAAAGTTCAAGCTAAGTTGGCAAAAGCTCAAATTATTCTCCAAATTCAAAGGAAATGGTAGAATTCAAAGTTTCTTTCGAAACCAATTTGTGGTAAATTTCAAATTTTTACCTCAAATCCAAATTTTGCCCAAAACAGGAGTGAACTAAAATTCAAATTTTATTTTAAGTTCAAAACCTGGAGATAGCCTCAAATCCTACTCCCAATTCAAGTACAAATTGGGTAGCCAAAATTATGAAGAAAAAAATTATTGCCAAGTCATAATTTTCGAGATTCACCCACACATATTTGTGCATAAATCTCGAAAATGAGGCATTTGTTGGCATAGAAATTTTTCTTCAAGTAATTGTCTAAGTTCGTGAAATTAAAATATGCTAATTTCATGAAGTTAGATTGAATTGGGTTCAATTTCAACCCAAATTCATTAAGGTAATTGGGTCAGAAGCCCAATGTTTCAGGCCCAAGCCCATGGATGAGCCCAAATACATTTCAGGCCCAAGTCCATGGATGAGCCCAAATACATTTCAGGCCCCAAGCCCATGGGCCCAAATGCAACCAAGCCCAAGCCCAAGCCCACGAAGACCTTTAGGAAACTCTATAAATAGGAGGTCTTGGCTCATTTGAGGATGACGGTAGAAAGAAAGGAAGAAGAGAAAGCTCTCAGAAGAAACCGAAGATTGAAGCTCCCTCTGCAAAACCGAAGATCGAAGCTCAGATCCTCATCAAATCCAACTGCAGAACTGAAAAACAAGACTCTGATCATCTTCAAATCCCGACACAGAACTGAAGAACGAAGTTCAGATCCTCTTCAAAACCCACTGCAGAATCGAAGATCAAAGCTCAGATCCTCGCCAGATTCAGCTACAGAACTGAAGAACAAGGTTCCGATCATCCTCAAATCCTACCGCAAAACTGAAGAACGAAGCTAAGATTCTCTTCAAATCTCGCTGCAAAGTGAAGATCAAAGCTCAGATCCTCTCCAAATCCTGTCGCAGAATTGAAGAACGAAGCTCCGATCATCTTCCAATCTCACTGCAGAACTGAAGATCGAAGTTCAGATCCTCTTCAAGTCCTCCTACCAAATCGAAGACTGAAGCTCTTAACCTCCTGCAGACCTGAAGACTGAAGTTTACCTCGATCCATCTAGAAGAATCCAAATCCTTCTGAAGAACAAACCTTCTAGACCAAAGCTTCTTGAAGACTCTGTAGATCAAGCCAACTTGAAATTGTGAGAGAAAGCATCAAAGGGTTGTAACTAGAGATTGTAATCCACTATACTTATACAGAAATCAATACATACAAGTAGTTTCACGAATCAAATTTCTCTCTCCGAAATCTCGTGTGAACAGTCGTTCTTCATTGTCGAAAGCTATAGTCATTACAGTTGCAACTGTTGTCGTCGCCTAGTCGTAGTCACCTTCCCTTGTTTACTGCTTTGATGCATGCGTGAAGGAGGATTATCGATTGCTTTGGTGCGTGCCTGAAGGAGGATTATCGTGGACATTTTTTTATTAATATTATATTTTTTAAAACTTATTATTAAAATATAGTTGTTTTGAAACTTATTATTAAAATATTGTTGTTTTAATTTTTCATTCAAAGGTCGTCCTGCAAGTCGTCTCTTCAAAGGACGACCTGCAGACATGGCAACGATTTAAAAAAGAAAAAAATTGTGAAGGTCGTCTCTTCAAGATACGACCTCCACACAAATATAAACAAAATTTGTTGTTGGCAACATGGTTTGTGCATTCCTTACTATCCTTTGTCTCATGGGTTCAAATCCTAGATGTAACATTTATGTTGTTTTTTTTTTCTTTTTCATTTTTGGTGAAGATTTTTGTTTTATTTTTCTTTTTTTTCACTTTTCTTTCAAATTAAAAATTTAAATGGATAAATACCAACAATTTAATTTAAAGTATAAAATACACATATTCTTTACATTTTTTTTTATTTTGAATTATAAAATTATTATTTGGTCACATATTTTTTTAAAAATATTGTTTGTTCTTTATTTTATTTTAAAATCTTTATCTTTTCAAATAATTTAGTACACATTCTTTAAAATTATTGTTTTCTTTTGTTTTAATTTTAAAATTTTATTTTCTTTAACAAAATCTGTTGTTGGCAATATGGTTTGTGCATTCTTTGCTATCCTTTGCCTCATTTGTTTGAATCCCAGTTGTAGCATTTGTGATGTTTTTTTTTTCTTTTTCATTTATGGTGCAGATTTTTGTTTTATTTTTCTTTACAATTTTTTTTTAAATATTGTTTGTTCTTTATTTTATTTTAAAATCTTTATCTTTTAAAATAATTTAGTACACATTCTTTAAAATTATTGTTTTCTTTTCTTTTAATTTTAAAATTTTATTTTTTAAAAAAATAAAGATAGCAATAATTTTTTAAAAGAAAATAAAACTTCAGAAGTAAAAAAAAACCAACAATAAGTATTTTAAAACGAATAAAAACTTAAAATTAAAAGAAAAACAAACAATAATTTTAAAGATTGTGTACTAAATTGTTTTAAAAGATAAAGATTTTAAAATAAAATAAATAACAAACAATATTTTTTTAAAAAATGTGTGACCTAAATTAAAATTTTGATTCTAATAATTTTATAATTTTAAAAAAATATAAAGAATATGTGTATTTTATACCTTAAATTAAATTATTGGTATTTATCTATTTAAATTTCAAATTTGAAAGAAAAGTGAAAAAAGAAAAAGAAAACAAAAATCAGCACCAAAAACGAAAAAGGAAAAAAAAATTGCACAAACATTACCAATGGGATTCAAACCCAAGAAGCATGAGATAATAAAGCACGCACAAACCACATTGCCAACATCAGATTTTATTTATACATGTGTGGAGGTCGTCCTTCATGATTTTTTTTTTTAATCGTTGCCACGTCTGCAGGTCTCGTAGACACACGTTTGAAGCTGAAAAATTAAAACAACAATATTTTAATAATAAGTTTCAAAGCAACTATATTTTAATAATAAATTTTAAAAAATATAATATTAATAAAAAATGTCCGATTATCGTGAGGGTGAAAGAAGTGAAAAATGAAATTAGGACAAAGGTAGTTAGGGATTTTTACAAGGGGACAATTTGTAACTTCATATCCATAAAATTCCTATTAGTCTTTTTTTTTTTGGAACAAAATTCCTATGGTGCAATTACAAAAATGACCCCTTCAAGTTTTTTGTTTGAAATTTTAACCCCCTATAAGAAAAAAGTTTTTTTTGACCCCCTTGATGATGAATATGATGTAAGCATGCATAGTAATTTACTTTTATACCCTCAATTCCACCAACTTTTCACCCACCTTCACCAACTTCCAATATCATAATTACCATCCATTACTCTTAACCCTCCATTAAACCCATTTTGAAAAAAAAAACATCCTACAATCACCCAACCCCTCATCTTCTCCCTTGAATCCACAACAAGTTGTTCACTAAAGTGCATTTGATCCACAGCAAGTGTTCATTTTTTAAACAAGGTACGTTGCTTTTGATTATTCTATCGTTTTTGTTTCAAAAAAATCCAATAGAATGTTGTTGAAATGGTTTTTTCATCAAATCTGTGTCGAACCCGGTCCAATCTCGGCCGGACATCTTGAAAATCCCGGTTGAACCACAATTTTTCCCGACCGGGATTCATACATTTTGAAGACCGATCGAACCGTTATTTTCCCGATCGGACCACGTTTTTCCCGGCCGAATCGTCACCGAGATTAGACCGAGATGAGGGATATTTTTTTGTTTGTTTTTTAATTTTTTTAATGTTTATGAATTTCCTGTGGTTGCATACACTTGTTTATATATTCTTTTGTATTTGTGCAGATGCCTCGTGTTTGGGTATGTTTTGATGGTGTGTGGAAGGAGAGTGAAAAGGAGTACGATGGTGGAGAGGTGAGGGCCTGAGACGTGGATGTGGGAATTTCTTATAACGAGTTCTAAGTCAGGTGTATGAAATAAGTAGTATAAGTCTGAATGATAACGACATTGTTTTGAGGTGTCTGCTTGAACTAAGGTCTAAATCTCCCGCTTTTGTGATTAGGAACGATGTAGATTTGCATAGTTTTTTGACTTGGGAGTTAGTGTCTGCAAGTCCCCTTTATGTATCCACTGTGCCGAAACCATCCCCCCTGTCCAGTCACCAAGGGTTTCGTCAATATCCCATTCCATATACTGTACCAAATACTCCATATATGGGAGTGCAGTACTTTTCATATATGGATCCAAATCATCAACCATACCATTACACGTCTGTCCCACCATATACTCCACATTACATGAGTCAAGAAATACCATCCCGAGCCACACCCTTTCCACACAATGAAGATCATCACAATCCCTCGACCTCCACATCCTTCCCATACAAAGAAGAGCAAGAGCAACACATCCCCCCGTTTCCACACACATGCCGTTTACACCCATTTATAATGAGCCAATGTCACTGAGTCCAATACGTGACGACGAGAGGGCATATAACCTTGGGGATGATGTTGACTACGTTACCCCACAAAATGATTTCCATGACTGGGGAGACTATGGAGAGGATGTTAACCCGGACAGTGATTTTCAGGATTGGGGAGATTACGGAGAAAAGGAGCCGGGGACATATACAGATGGAGCACATGAGAGTGGCGAGGAAGATCTGTACGAAGTTGATGTAACTACCCAGGAGATGGAGGAGAACATCGGGGTTCATCAGGAGGTACTTGGAGCTGCAGAAAATGTCGATACTCCTGCTATGGCCGCTAATATGGCACCTGGCCCTTCTACGACAACTCGTGCATCTAATTCAGCAGTAATGCCAGGTCAGTACTCTAATTACAAGGATATAGAAGTGGGAGATATATTTTTGTCTAAGAAGGACTTGCAGATGAGACTGTCTGTTTTAGGGATGAGAGAGAACTTTGAATTTAGGGTTAAGAAGTCTAACAAGAAAATATTCAAGGTTTGGTGTGTTGTTGAGGAATGTAAATGGAGGGTCCGAGCTACGGTCCTGAAAGGCTCCAATGTCCTTACAATTACCAAGTATTCTAACATTCACAAGTGCAAACACTTGATGCTAACCCACAAACATAGTCAGGCCAAAAGTTGGGTTGTTGGCAATATTGTGAAGACAACATTTTTGGAGGTTGGTTGTTCCTACAAACCAAAGGACATCATAAGTGATATCCGGAAAAAGTTCGGGGTGAATCTAAGTTATGACAAGGCATGAAGGGCTAGAGAACATGCCTTGGTCCTTGCTAGAGGCTCGCCTGAAGAGTCCTATAGACAGTTACCACGGTTTGGAGAAGCGTTGAAAATTGAAAATCCTGGTTCATTTTTCGACTTGGAAGTGGAAGATGGTGGTTACTTCAAGCATGTGTTCATGGAAATTGGGTCCACGATTAGAGGGTTCTTGAACTCTATCCGTCCGATTTTGGTTGTAGATGGGACCCACATGAGGGGAAAGTTCAGTGGAAAGCTCCTAACTGTAGTAGGCATCGATGGAAACAACCAAATATACCCCGTAGGGTTTGGCATTGGGAGGGGGGAAACCGATGAATCATGGTCCTACTTTTTCCAGAAAATCGAGCGTGCTATTGGTCACATTAATCCCCTGGTGATTGTATCTGACAGACACAAGAGCATATTGAAGGCAGTACACACTGTGTTTCCCGATGCATCCCACGTTTACTGTATCCACCATCTACAAGAAAACTTGAAAACAAAGTTCAAGGATCACGACTTTATTCAACTCTACCTTAAAGCAGCGAAGGCTTTTCGTGATACTGAGTTTCAGGAATTTTGGAGCCATATTCCAATACGTGTCCAAAAATACTTGGAAGAAGTCGGACTTGAACATTGGTCATGTGTTTATCAGTGTGGGATGAGATACAATCAAATGACCACGAATATTGCGGAAAGTTTTAACTCCCTCCTGAAAGATGCGCGAGAGTTACCAATAACGGGTCTTCTTGATTACATTAGGGGATGGTTGCAAGCCACTTACTACGATCGTCGTACCGATGCAGCGAAATGGGATGCACCAATATCAAAATATGGTGAAGAAATTGTTCTAGCAGAGGAGAATAATGCAAGAAGGCATGTGGTTACGCCAATTGACAGGTACGAATTCCAAGTCGACGATGGACACTTGGGTGGTCGCGTCAACATCCACACGAGGACGTGTACTTGTCGTGAATTTGGCGTCTTCCAACTTCCGTGCTCCCATGCAATCGCTGCCTGCATATACCGGAATGTGTCGTACTTGGATCTTTGTTCTCCATGCTATTTCGTTGAAGCAGTCCTTGTTGCGTACGCAGAACCCATATATCCAGTAGGTCATGTGTCGGAGTGGAAAACATCCGAAAATTTTGTGGATTTTGAAGTTTTGCCGCCGAAGAGGGTTCCAAGAGTTGGTCGACGACAAACTTTGAGGATACCATCCACGGGAGAGGTTAGACAAGTTCACAAATGTACTCGCTGTGGAGGGAGAGGTCATAACAGGAAAACATGTCGCCAACCACTCAACACAGCATAGTATTTAGTTTTTTCTTTCTTTATGTAATTTTATATAATGTACCTATCAACGTATCTAATGTTTTTTTTAGAATATTAGTTCAATATACAGATGCATGTTGTTATTTCCTGTGTGCAGGTTTGTGTGGGAATGTGTCAATGTAACCATAACTTACTGATTTTTTTCCCGCTCAATTCCCGACCGAAATTACGTACCGAGAACCCCAAACGAGCATCAATTCCCTCACTTAAATTCGAGGTTATCAGTCGCTGGGTTTTTTTCCGGCCCGATCTCGGCCGAAACGACGGACCGAGAACCTCAAACGAGACACTTGGGAGAATCGATACAAGGAAGATCGTTCACTGTGAAGGGAATAGAAGTCCCCACGCAGCGGAAGCGCATCGATTGGACCTTACGCCGTATATTAATTAACATTAAAATAGCTTTACGAAAACTCAAACAAACTTTAAACACTCTTTAAAGTCACTGGAAAATCAGTTTAAACATGCTTAAAAATAAATCTAAATTTATTTTCATGCTTTTCTAAAGAAAAGAAAGAAAAGGGGAAGAACCGTTACAAACCTTCGTTGTAGACTTGATCGTTCTTCGCCAACGACGCTCCAACGATCAAAACGCAGTAGCCGCCTTTGATTTTCTTCGCTGGAAATTCCTTCTTGAATGACACAATAACCACAGAGGTTACACCGGTATGACTCTAAGTCTAGGAGGCAAAAGACTTGTGGGAGTCTTTCTCTAAGAGGGAGGCTAAAGAGAATTCTAGGTCTTGTCTTGAGAGTCTAAGAGCAAGAGCAAAGTGTCAAGTGTCTTGGACCAATTAGGTCTAGTGTTCTATTTATAGAAGAGAGGCCATGAATAAAATATTCAATTAAATCAATCTTTTCCAAAATTGATTCAATCTTATTCCTTATTTAATCAATCATGATCAATCAATTCCACAATTGATTAATCTTTTCCATAAATGACTAATTACTTTCATAAGTGATTAGATCATTTCCATAAATGATTAATCACTTCCTTAAGTGATTAATTATTTCCATAATTGATTAATTCCCGGTTAATGAATTCTCTAATTAATTAACCACCAATTAAATATCACATATTTAATACTCGACCTAGAATTAATTAATTTGCCCAAACACATTATAGGCCTTAAATTAATTAATTCATTATTTGAACTCTTTCAAACTTCCATAAATTTATATTTGAACTTCTTCAAATATTAATTTCTCTCATAATAATATATCAATATATATTATATTTGTTTCCCTCAGTAAATTGAACATTTTCAATTTACATTTATTACTTAGTTGCCTCAAATTACTTTATGAGCTACCAGTGGGACCTAATGGACTTGCAGATCAGAAGCTCCAACGATGTGAGATTAATTGGTCAAACTCATTAACCACATTAATCAATATTCGTTAACTGTGTGTACATTCCACTATAGACTCACAGTTGCACTCTTCTCACTGCAGACATATTTTCTGTGTCCACGGATCTAGACCAATATCGACTAGTTAGTCCTTCACGAGTGTCCGTAACACCAGCTGGGTCAAATTACTGTTTTACCCCTGGGTTACCTCTATTTCCTTAAGTACCAGTTCTCCTCTAATGAACAACCTGTTTGTGGTCCAACCATCAAACAGAAAACCTTCTCGTGCCATTGAGAGGGTAGGGCCCTTTGTTCAAGACTTGGAGTAACCACTTAAGGGAACACTCATCTGCTTCCCTAAAGTCGGGAAGGAGTGAATTCCATCTTGTACGATTATGTTCCTAGCTCCCCATTCGGTCTTGTCCCCAAAGTGGTAGGCTTATTGAGTCGGCGTATTGGCCACTCTCACCCATACAAATCAAAGGACAATCTCTCACGAGCAGGAGTCCATAATCAACTCAGGATTAAGACTAAGTTATTTAGGTCGTCCTAGTGAAATAGAAAACCAACTAGTTAACGGTGTTATAACCAGTGGTTACTATTTCGTGGTCTGGTCTTATGCAAACTCATTGCATAGGATACCCCCACTCGCATGTCTCCTACACGAACGCGTTGGATCGCAGCGTTTGTATCAAATACAAAGTGGGTCGTATCCATAGTGTCACCAGGATAAGGCACCCAGTCTTATTCCTATACTATAGACCCTTTAGGTTGTTTCTTGAACAATGATCCCATATGTCGATACATATAGTTCAAGACTCATATTACAGCCTTGGATGTCTAGTTTATTGGATTAGGGTTATTATTAGACAAAGACAAATATAAAATAACAAGTAACAATTAATGAAAAAATATATCAATATTATTTCATTAATATCCAGTAAACAGTTACATTGATCTACGAGTTTTAGGGCATAAAACCCAACACACTGTGTCTTTTCCCGGTCCGCTCTCGGCCGAAACGACTGACCGAGAACCTCAAACGAGACACTTGGGGGAGTTGCCATTAATTCCGTCCACTGTGTTTTTTCTTGGGTCGATCTCGACCGAATCGACGGACCGAGAACCTCAAACGAGACACTTGGGAGAGTTGCCATTAATTCCGTTCACTGTGTTTTTCCCGGGCTGATCTTGGCCGAAACGACAGACCGAGAACCTCAAACGAGACACTTGGGAGAGTCGGTATGAGGAAGATCGTTCACTGTGTTTTTTCCCGGTCCGATCTCGGCCGAATCGACGGACCGAGAACCTCAAACGAGACACTTGGGAGAGTTGCCATTAATTCCGTTCACTGTGTTTTTCCCGGGCTGATCTTGGCCGAAACGACAGACCGAGAACCTCAAACGAGACACTTGGGAGAGTCGGTATGAGGAAGATCGTTCACTGTGTTTTTTCCCGGTCCGATCTCGGCCGAAACGTCGGACCGAGAACCTCAAACGAGACACTTGGGGGAGTTGCCATCTAATTCCGTTCACTGTGATTTTTCCCGATGTAGCCCGGCCGAGATGCTCCCCCGGGAACTGACACTTTAAGAACGTCTTAGATAATTTTTGCTTTGGTTGGTCTCCTTGGACATATTCCACGTTCATTCTTTCATAATAACGTCTTAGATAATTTTTTACAATAGTATTTGGTTTGTGACAATTGTTGAGCGATTACAAACGTTTACATGAGAATTTGCATGGTTTGCATGGAAACATGATAAACCCTAAAAAACTTAATATTTCATTACAAAAACGATTGAATCAATATAATCCACTAGAAGAAGGGTCTGTTCGCCCATATCTGTACAACATATTGCCACCGAAAATAAATCATATTATCCATACGACAACCCAGTTACATCATATTCAAAAAATTTACATACAAACATACGGTAGTCGCCACTACGTTTCTGCTGCGGCCTTGACAATTCCCGACGCAGAGGCCATCTTTGAACGGAGAGATTCTTCCTCACATCCATGACCCCGATCTTCCAAAGCAGAGCTGGTAGGACTTGGCAAAGGACCCTTAACTCCTTCTCAACCACCTCGTCTTTATTCAACACCACCATGGAATCCGATACCACGACCTCCCCCACCTCGAGGTCAATGCATATGAGGACCCAATGCAGCCCACCGATGTTATACGACATGTACACCACATCAACCGTGCTCCATGGTATGTTATGGTCTGCAAGCTCGCCCATTCCGTACTTCAAGACATTGCCTACGCTGCTCCAATCGTACGTCAAGTCTCGGGGATGTATGTTGCTACTCATTTCCTTGTATAGGCCATCTTCGCGTCTAAAGAAATTTTGATGAAAAGAAGATACCAAACATAAGAACCCTATAGAACACTATCAAACAAACATATTCACAAATTGTTCCAATGGTACGTACCGTTACACATAGGTCCCCAATGGTGAACTTCTTGCGGCATAAATCTGGTCGTTCTCCCCATTTCTTTTGGACGAACATGAAAATTGAGTCGACCACCTACACGTAGTTACAGTGTTAGTATTTCAATTAAGAATCATTATTGTCAGTAATCAAACCATGCCTCATCGGTCATCCATTTCGATGGAGTGATAAGATCACGAAACCACGTCTTGTCTCGAACAACATACACAGTTGTCCGAACATTGTCTTCTGGGTCCTCAGTGTCAAGCCATCTTTTGAATGGAGCATCCAGATCGTGGGGGATCTAGGGAAGAGGATCGTACTTCAAAGCCTTGCGTTTCTTACGGTCTTCCCGTGTGTCTTTCCATGGACTTCTCAACTTCCATGCAGTCTTCCTCTTACGAGTCCCCCGTCTTTCTATCGGCTCTTTCTGTTCAGAAATGGACTGGACACCTTATACAATGAGGAAAGTGATAATAAAGTCATTAACCCTAACCCTAAATACCACTATCAACCCTAATATATTTAAACCCTAATGAATGCTTACCAGAGAATTTTGACTTTCGACAACAGGCATATCCTTTCCCACGCCCTCTATCGGGGCATCTACATGTTCGCCTATTTCAATTACTTCCTATTAATGGAAAAAAAAACTATAATCACTAATAACATAAATTAACCAACTTCAAGGATATAAACTGCACTTACATGTTCTCCTATTTCAGTTACTTCCATCTGTACGTCTTTTCCCACACCCTCTATCGGGTCATTTACTTCCTCGACTCGACCATGTTGTTCTATTGTATCCATCGGATCCGCATGGTCAGCCATTGGGGTGTTGTCATTTTCTTTTGCTTGTGACCTGGATGGAGGACCACCACCATCATCTTGACCTTTCGAATGTGGTCGAGATCCACCACCACCATCTCTGTACCGTCATCTGGTTCTATATACTTGCTGGCATCGACGAATTTACCCTGTCAAACCAATGTATCAGTAACTAAACGTCATAATACTAATAGAAGCGAGTAATAAATCACTATACATACCTTCGAAAGTCGACGCATGAACTTCCTTATCACCTTGAGGTCTTTTTCCATGGACTCAATGACCTTCACATCTTCTTTAATCACTTTGATCTCGTCTTCGAGGACTTTGCACCTCTTGCAAACTCTGTCATTCGTAACAGACGTCCCAACACCCTCCACCACTTCATTTGGATTCTCAGTCCCGAGATCCTCAACGATAGTATCTTCATCTATAATATCTTCCAAAGCTGCAGGGGGTGGAGGTGGAGGTGGAGGTGGAGGTGGAGATGGGGCTCGAGGTGGCTGCATCACACGATCCATAAATTGAATCTCCTCTTCTGAGGCCACAAGTTCAGTTGTGACCCTAGCCTGCACGGAAAAGGAAAATTATAAAAATAAACCTACTAAAGTTAAATTGAATGAATGCATATAAAATATATTCGACATACCATATCTGAAGAAAACACCTCCCGACTCAGCGCTGCAAGTGTAGGTGAGTGGCTACATGACCATCTTAATATGCGTGGAATGGCATTGTCATTCAAGCGATTAGCCACACGTCCGGTCAATGAAGATACAGTCTCGTATGTCCATACCTGTGTAAGTAAAGAAAGTATATTGTTAGAGATACAATATATATCGAGAAAGTATACACTATTAATCACTCTAAACCAACGTACCTGAAACGCGAATGGGAAGCCATACAGACTGTATGTTTCCTGTTTTCCATCTGTCCTCTCTTTATAGGACACTGCCTTCCCACCTACTGCCTTCTTGAGTCCCTTTATGGTCTTATAAAAAATTAGCTTACTCCAATCCTCATTACAAAACCTTTGCCAATCATCAATAATGCCAAGCAGGCTAGTGTCCATCTGCTGCTTTCTCTCCTTCCCCATCATAGCCAACTCAATGAAATAAAATATGGCCATCTTCACAGCATATCGCTCTCAAAATTAATGGTAGGGAATAATCTATCTAGTTCAAACCCTTTCATGTTGATGCTATCGTTAAGGTACAGTCTTCTCAGTCTAGTACTAGATACATTACCCCTAACATGTTGGGTCCTATGCCTAATTCCAGTGATAAGGTCAAATTCCCTCCGACCAAATGAAACTTTCTCCCCCAAAATCTCAAAGCTAATAACATCAATCCTAGGCTCATTCACTTCCCTCAAAAGAAAATAATGAATAAGCTGTCCATTAAACATCAAGGACGTATCTAAGAAATGTCCAAAACATGTTTGCCTAAACATTCCTAACTGGGTATCAGTTAATTTATCCTTAATATTTTTAACGATTTTCCCGAGATGTGAACAACATGTCAAAGCAGCAGGAAAGTAGTCAGTGGGTGCAATCTTTGGTACCAATGCCATGATGGTAAATCCTAATGACAAACAAAACCTAATTTCAAAAAAAATAAAAAGAAAATTTTTTTATGAAGTAACTTCTTCACTGTCCAAAATTATAAGTTCAACAACAAAATGCCTGAGTAAATAAAAAAAGTACAAAAAAAAAAATAATAATAATAATAAAAATAATTAAATTTAAAAATTTTAAATTTTTTTGGAAAAATATATATTCTCGGTCCGGTTCGGTCCGTCTCGTTTGGGTAGCCCGCCCGAACTCTCGGGGCTTTCGGCCGAACCGACCGGCCGAGGACGCGGTTTTGGGTTTCAAAATATCTCTTCCCGGTTCATGTTCCCGGTCCCCCTCGTATGCATCCCGGCCGGGATGCTTCGACTGCAACTCAAAAACCCAACCAACCCATACGAAAATCAGCCCCATTTTACATCACAACACAGTCAGAAAGCGCCGAAAACATGTTTTGTTCAATAAACTCATGCTAAACTACAAGAAATTTGGGCAAACGATCCTAGACTACAGCTAGAAATCGTTCTCCTAAGTTGTTCTTACACCAAATGCACGCAAGAAATCGATGAAAATGGAAGCTGAAAAGAGGGAGAAGACGAGCGGTTGAAATGAGGGAGAACGAGAGGGAAACGAGGGAGAAGACGAGCGTTTGGAAGTTTTAAATTTTTACAGGGGCATTTTCGTAATTTCACATCCAAATAAAAATTAAAATAACCTAAAAAACCAAATAAAAACTGAGGGGGTTAAATTTACAAACCAAAAAACTGAGGGGGTCAAAACTGTCAAATTCCTCAATTCCTATTAGTCTTTCAATTTAAAACTCATCCCATATCTTTTTGGGTAATTGTCAAAAATAGGACAAAAAGGAATGCATTAAAGAGAAATAAGACTCATTTTAAATTAAAAGAGAAATAGGATTTTAAGGACGGTAAAATTACAAAAATATCCTTAATGAAAATCCTCAATCTATCTTGAAGAAACTCAGCTACCCGATTTTTTCTTTCATACTTCAAACCCATTTCTTTCTTTCTTTCCTTCTCTCACATAATGATCTTCCTCTCTCAGCATATTTCTTCTCTCTCACGCATGATCGATTTCGTTTGTCTTAGAAGGAAAAAAAAAAAACAAAATGCAAAGTTTGACTCAAGTTTGTGCTTTAGTTCGTTTTGGTGATTGCTGTTTTTTTTCTCGCAATATCACGTTGCGAGAATTTTTTTTCTCGCAATCACGCTGGGAGAATTTTTTTTCTCGCAATCTCGTTGGGAGAATTTTTTTTCTCGCAATCTCGCTGGGAGAATGTTTTTTCTCGCAATCTCGCTGGAAGAATTTTTTTTTCTCGCAATCTCGTTGGGAGAATTTTTTTTCTCGCAATCTCGCTGGGAGAATGTTTTTTCTCGCAATCTCGCTGGGAGAAATTTTTTTCTCGCAATCTCGCTGGGAGAATTTTTTTTCTCGCAATCTCATTGGGAGAACTTTTTTTCTCGTAATTTGCTAGGAGAAATTTTGTATCGCCATTTAATATAACAATAACAATTATTTAAGTTTCAAAAACATCTCGACATTTAGGAATAATCTCCTGTAATTTTATTCCTCGTCACTAATCCCTGTAGAGTAAGCATCACCACAAACGTCTCAACACTTAATATAACATATATTTAAGTTTCACGTTATTTGAAGTATCGGTAGCTCAAATTATTTCTAAAAAGAGCACGACTTAAAGTGACTTGCTACCTTGTTTCTCGCAATTACACGTTGCAAGACAAAAAAAAAAAAGTGATCTCCTGATTCCTCATCTCAAATCCCTATAGAGTAAGCATCGCCACAAACATCTGGGCATTTAATATAACATATATTTACTTAAATTACAATATAATTTCTTAATACAAAAGATTACTATTTTTTGCCACAAAATGTGTCTAGAAATCCACGGATTGATTTAGGTTTCCATTGCTTTTAGATTTTTATTGGAACCGTGAAGGGATCATCTACAAATTCTTCAATTAATCGGCCTTTCTTGTAATCCAAAATTGTGGTTTTATTCTTCTTTGCCAATGTATCCATAGTTGGTTGAAGAAAAAATTATAGAATTGGGTAGAAAAATATGACGGCCCTATGATAAAAATGTAGAAAAAATTATAGAAGTCGAGGTTCTGTATGTTTATACAACCCACCCTTCCTTGCAAAAAAAAAAAAAAAAACCCAATGTTGTATAATATAAATGACACTAACATACACACTGGCATCAACATCGTTATCCTCTCTTCTCGCATACCTTGATCTCACACTAAATTAAATTAAACAAATTAACACCCAATGTAGTTGCTTGACATTAAACGGTGCATACACACGAAATCAACATCGATCTATGCATCCTTGAATTCAATATGATTTTCCAGGACATAATCAACCAACCGATGCTCAGCTTGCCAGTTAAATGTACGCTTCTCCACGAGGCATTGTTGGTATAGTGTCCACTTTGCTTCTATATAATGCTGCATGCACATAACATATACAATGAATATGCTAACTACACATCAATGTAAATATATGTATACATTGTCTAAACATTGTCTAAATATACATACCATGAGAGCTTATTCCTTGTTGACATTCGAGGGAAAGTAACATCTTTCCACCATTGGAGACGACGTGATGAAGTAGAAAAGAAACAGTATAATCTTGAATTCAAGAATTCCCTGGGCATGCTCCATTGGAAAGAAAAAGCAAGGAATAAGCAATCCACCTGAGAGCTACAAGATGTTTCACAAAAAAGGACACCAATGAAAAAAAAAAAATACAAGAGGTACTATAGTCACAAAAAATAGAGGACACCAAGAAGCTAACCAAATCCTATACACTACCTCTCACCCCTTAGCTTTGTTTCAAAAAATCAAACATTACTTCATTCTCTTCATTTGTTATTTATCATATATATCTTGCCATTAGGGATATCTAACACCAACTTTCCACAGGCACAAGCATACTCAATAGGCAATCCACATCACTGGACTAGTACTTTTCACTAATAAAGACTACAACCAAGGCCAACTATCTTTAGATTCATTTTTAATCGTATCAAGCTTCTAACTAGAACCCAGCAGATGACATCCTTTATTCAGTCTTGATTTACTACTACTGTTCTCATGAGATGGTTTATAAAGTGAATTCAATCTCAAGACATCTCTTGGAGGAGGTGACCTTTGACACCAGCCTTACTAGAGGAGTTACAAAAGAGACTCTCCATTCGACAAAAATAGCTAGAATTGATACCACAAGTACAAATAATTTTTTCAGGGAAATTCAAGACAAAGAACCAAAGACTAACAATTCCATATTTAAAACCAACTTAACATTCTTATTCACAAAAAATTTTTCTATTCATTTCTAGCCAAAGTTTCCATAGAAAAGCTCCTAACAGAAACACCATCTCCCAACGGAGAACGTTGAATTGCTCCTTCCAACAATTAGAAGCACAAGGCATCTTTTATTTTTTTGGTTGCTAAGTTTGCTATGCACAACCAATTTAATAAGTGAAATATCATAACAGTTGTCCCATTCCCTCATCCAAAATCAAACTAAAGCATCTGCATTGTAGTGGTTAAATTTCGAAAACACATTTCGCTTTTGCAGCTGAGGAAACAAATCCATATGGAAATACCAAAGGAAACACATTAAAAAAAGGCTAAATATCGATTCATTTACCTCAAGAAATGCCTTCAAAACCCACAAAACGTCAACATTAGCAGCCCATTGATAGAAAATCCCACCTGAGAAAAACAATTACTCATACACAATTATTGTTAGAAGGAGCAATTCAATGTTCGTCATCAGCTCGTCGTTCCCGTTGTTCCAGCCGTGAATATGTTGCTTCTCCTTCGTTGTGGTTGCTGCCGCCGTCGTCGCCTGCTCGTCGTCTCCTTCGTTCAGTTCCTAGTCTGCGTGGGTGAAGGAGCTTGAGATGTAAAAGTGAATTAGGGGTGGTCACTTGATCGTCGTGCCTTGGTCGCCGTCGACGTCGCCTCCTCGCCATTGCTGCGTCCGTGAAGAAGGGAGACAATTGTGGATTCGTGCGTGAAGATGTGTGGTTGGAGAAAATAGTGGATGAGAGGAGAAGAAGGTGAATTAGGGTTTAAAAATCGGAGATTTTCATTAAGGGTATTTTTGTAATTTCACAGTCCTGAAAATCCTATTTCTCTTCTAATTTAAAATGAGTTCTATTTCTCTTTAATGCCATTGTTTTTGTCCTATTTCTCTAGTGCTCTTGATTTGTCCTATTTTTGACAATTTCCCTCTTTCTTTCTTCCTCAAGGTACACGATTTCTCCCCCATTGCAGCCACTTTTTTTAAAAACCCAACCGCCGGCCATCTCGTCTCTCCCAACTCCGGCGATCTACGGCGGCGCGCGACTCCTCCGGCGAGCTCCAAGGCAGTGCAGCGACGGGCAGGGGGCGTTTCGTGTTGGTTGCGGCTGGGGCGTCTTCTCCGGCGTGCGTGGCGGTTCGTGGTCAGCGTTGCAGGTGGTCCGGCGGCGCCTCTGTAGCAGTCACCCGCAAGGTAGCTTTCCGACGTCGATTCAGCAGCTGTGCGTGAGTACCGGCGTGTACAAGGCAGTGTAGGGACGGTTTAGGCGTGAGCAGTTGCGTTTTGGGTGCTTGGCGGTTTGGGTCTCATAGTTTCGGCACGGTTGGAGTGGGTAAGAGTTATTTTAGAGTGGTTTTGGCCAATTTGTCCCTAGCTTGTTGGAGTTACTTTGATTGACCGACGCATTCTAACGGTTCCCTGACCCTCCAACCGAGATTCTCCCAGCTCAATACCCTTCGTGGTTTGGGAAGAAGCCTAGCCTTGTTCTAGCCCTGTTCTAGCCTTCTGTTTGGAGTTTCTGGAAGAAGTGCAGCACTTCAGCTTCAAAATCGTCTCTTGGGCAGTTGGTAACATGTAGTTCGTCTATTCCTCTTGGGTATGAGGATTTTATGTTGGAAGGGGGAACCAGAGTTTTCATTCCCCTCTTTGAGCCATTTTTAGCTTGCATTTTTGGGACTTTCTAGTTGGCTGTTTTTGTGTACAGCCTCTGTTTCACGATCAATTTCCTTAGACTTATTTTTCAGATCCTTTTTCTTTGCCACCAAGACCCCAAACACAAACAGCCCTCGGTTCCACCCCTTGAAAGCTTCTCCCCAAGCTCTCTTCAGAAAATCTAGGTGTTGTAGCGTGTTCTCAAGCCTAAAAGAAGTTGGAACCTGTCTCAAAATTGTTGTTTATACTCTAAAGTTAACCCATTTTTACTTGTACCCTCGAGTCCTTAAACTTGTCAATCCAGTATCGTGGCAGCCTTTTCCCCAATTTTCTACGAATTCTTGATCGTTTGGCTTTTCCTTTCTTAAAATTGTTTGACTTTGTTTTTAGGGGAAAGACATGAAAGACCAACCTGAGTTACTGATACTATATGCCACTCAAACTGGCAATGCACAAGATGCTGCAGAGAGGCTAGGCCGTGAAGCTGAGCATAGAGGTTGTGCTGTGAGGCTTCTTTCAATGGATGAGTATGATACTGTAAGTTTTTCATCTTTTCCTTATCCCCTTTGTTTTGTTGCTAACGAAATGCTAGAATCATGAAATCATAACCAATTATATGTGTACTTGGTCTTCCAATTGTGGTGAATGGACAACATAATTTCCTTAAATCATTATTTATCCATAAGGATTGATAACATTGTCTCAATCGTGATTTCATGTAGTTTTTATTTTTATTTCTATTTTTTTTTTCTAATTTTTTAATAATGGAGGATTCTATTCTTTTTTCTAATTGTTAGAATAAGGTTTCAGATGATTGGATTGTATAGAGATTATAATTGATCTAGAAAAAGGTCAGGGGGTTTGTGGAGGACTGATTATTTTGGCTTATAAGGCAAGAAAAAATTGATTCAAAAGCTAGGGTCAATGATGACCAAAACTTGGAATTTATTTTTCTGGTTGTGAATCCATAATTGAAATAAGAGGGAAGGTGGCATTTCCATATTAAGCCTTTCTTGAGAGAAAGGAGACTAGAGACAAGCAAATGAGTTATGTACTCTAAAAGCTTTTATAGGTGTTAAATTGTTTGAACGATCTATGCGGTTGTCCCGTGAGATTAGTCGAGGTGCGCGTAAGCTGGCCTGGACACTCACGGATATAAAAAAAAAAAAAGGTGGTTTGAACTGATCTATTCCTTTGAAATGCTTGAAGAAGATTAATAAGGCTATGCCACATTTTGCAAAAGTCAATTTTGTAGGAAGTAGTTTGGATATTAGAAAGGATTCTTGTAGGTACGGCGAATGGTTTGCAAGCATAAATATGGAAATCAATATCCAAGATAACAAAACCATCAATAACAGTAACGTAAGCATGAGACCTTTTGGTAGTACCGGTGAGCTAGATGGAATCAATTTAATTATGAACAGGTAAAGAATGATGGTTTGAGTAAATGATGGATACTTCTCCTTGCTTTATGAATTTTGATGTGGTAGCAAGATTCAAAAACTTGAATCTCAAAAACCTTTTATCCTTTGGATAAGTTGCAATTAGCAGAACATGAGTCTAATTGGATTGCTTATTTTGTTTGAGAGTACCCATACTGGACAGTGGCCTACCCAATTATGAAGGAGTAAAGGTTGCCAAGCATCAAGGGTAAAAGGCCTTAATCATTATTACCTATAAAATTCAGTTGAATGATCTTTGAAGGATGGAAGGAATTGTAGTAGGGGTGTGAAAGATCTTTAAAGGAATTTGGTAGAGGCCAGAGCTCTTAAAGTGTATGGAATTCTTTGTAGCTACTCTTGGGTGAAGGAATGCTCATTGTTGCCTAATCTTATGTTAATCATCATATCCTTCTTGATACAATTTTCTTTATTAGACACAATGTAAAAAATTCAAAATGGCAATTGGAAGAAACATTTGAATAAAGAAGTTGAATAAGATGAAATGTTGGAATAAGAAGTTTCTTGAAAATGCACAATTACTCAATTAGCCTCATGGAGCCAAGGTCTCCTATCTTCATGACAACCTGTTACACTTGTTGGGAGTGAATGTTAAGGGATTGATGTTAAGATAGTTTCAACTTTCATATCCACTCTTAATTTTACCCCTGCCCTTAGGCTGTTCCCTTTTGTGTTCTTTAAAGAAGTTCCTCCACAAGTTTCTTATATAAAAAGAAGTTCTTGGTACTGCATCTGGTCTTTTCCTCCTCTAAGTTATGTTTAATAGACGATAAGTTGGAGACAAAAATCTAAAGTGCGATGGGCTAAAGAAGGGGGCTGTAATTCATCTTTTTTCCATAGGGTGGCGAGTGGGAGAAGGAGCAAGAACTTTATTGGTTCCTTGGAGAACGATAGAGGGATTCTGATTCAGGGTGAGAAAGAAATTGAGGACGAAATTCTTTCTTTTTTCTCCGGTATCTATGCCCCCCAAGTGAGCCCCAAGCCTTTTGTGGAAGGGGTGGAGTGGAGCCCCATCTCAGTTAGAGACAAAAATGTGCTGGACTCCCCATTCTCGATGGAAGAAATAAGGAAGGTTGTTTTTGATTGTGATAGAGAGAAGGCCCCAGGTCCTGATGGTTTTTCGATGGCCTTTTTTCAGGATAATTGGAAAGAGATCAAGGTGGACTTGGAGAGGGTCTTCAAGGAATTCTACGAAAGGGGCATCCTTGATAGTTCGCTAAATGAAACTTTTGTCTGCCTTATTCCTAAGAAAGAGAGAGCAAACAAGGTTAAGGACTTCAGTTCTATCAGTTTGATCACAAGTGTTTATAAAATTATCGCCAAAGTTTTGGCTTATAGGTTGAAAAAGATCCTCCCCCCTACGATCTCGAAGGCCCAGGGTGCTTTTATCGAAGGGAGGCAAATCTTGGATCAAACCCTCATTGCTAATGAGGCTATTGAAGAGTATAGACGAAATGGTCGGGAAGGAGTTATCTTTAAGATTGATTTTGAGAAAGCTTATGATCACGTTGATTGGAACTTCTTGGACAAGATTTTGGAGAAAAAAGGTTTTGGGTACAAATGGAGATCGTGGATTTGGAGTTGTACAAGTTTAGTGACCTATTCCATCCTCATTAATGGTAGACCCAGTGGGAGAATTCGAGCTACCCGTGGCCTTTGCCAGGGAGACCCCCTATCTCCGTTCCTGTTTCTTTTGGTTGTTGACACTCTCAGTAGGTTGGTCTCAAACAGTGTTTTAAAAATCGTTCAAGGCGTAAGCCTTGAGGCATGAAAATGCCGCCTCGCCTCAAGGCTTACGCCTTGAAGGAATAAAATGAGGCTTACGCCTCTATTAAGAGAGGCGTAAGCCTCTGTTCCTACGCCTTTGAGGCTGTGAGGCGTAAGCTTCATGAGAGCTTCATGAGAGTTGGTGGCACATGGCCAAATGGTGATCATCAAATGGTGCAATTAATATTGCATTAAAGCAGTGCATGTCTCTGAGTTAACCAATACAAAATGCAATTAAAATATAATTGTTGCATGTCTTGGTGGTGAGTGGGCCAATGCACCGAAAACCCAAAGGAAGTTCAAAAGGTAGAAAAACAAAATAGTTGGAAGTTTTTTCTCTGGCATTGTCTTATTTTATCATAGACATAGTGGGCACTAGCATAAAGAAGAAAACAATTGCAAGGATGGGAGGTGAGTACGTTTCATTTTTCTTCCATATATTCTTTATTCTTTATTTTTGTTTTCTTTTTTATTTTATTTGTTTACACCCTACAAAGATCTATTATTTGTCTACTCTTGTTTTCATTTTGTTTTTTATTTATTCAACTTTTTTTTTTCTTTTGAGTTTCTATTATTAATTTTCTTTTCATTTTTTTCGATTTTCTTTTGAATTTTGATTATTATTTTTCTCTATATTTTCTCTCCCTCTCTTTTTGTGGATGGACTTTAGTTATTAACAAAATGTGGATGGATTGTTGTGATTTTTTTCTTTTTCGTTATTAATTTTTTAGTACATTTTGTACTTTGAATATTATAATGTTAAGAATATATAAGATTTGATGTTTTATGATTTAAATGTATTTTCTTAATTTCAAATGAGGCTTACGCCTCATACCGCCTTAAGGCTTACGCCTCGCCTCTCCGTGAGAAAACGCCTCGAGGCTGCCTTAAGCCTTTTAAAACATTGGTCTCAAAAGGGGTTGAGGGTAAAATTATTGAAGGATTCGAGGTGGGTCGAAACAGGATTCCTCTATCTCACCTTCAGTTTGCTGATGACACGATTTTCTTTTGTTCTGGGAAGGAGGAATCCTTTTCTGTCTTGAATCATATGCTAGCCTTTTTTGAATCCATGTCGGGCCTTAAAATTAACAGGGGGAAATGTCAGCTTCTGGGTATTAATAGTGATGAGAGCAAAGTTAATAGATGGGCTTCGTTGGTTGGTTGCGAGGTGGGCTCCTTCCCCTCCTCGTACTTAGGACTCCCGTTGGGCCACAATCCGAAGACTTCTTTATTTTGGGAGCCAGTGGTGGGCAAGGTTAGAAAGAGACTTGCAAGCTGGAAAAGGAGTTTCTTTTCTAAGGGGGGAGGCTTACCCTTATCAAATTTGTTATGAGTGGCATGCCTGTTTATTTTTTCTCCCTGTTTAGGGCTCTGCCTCCGTTTGCAAAGCTATTGAGAAGCTTATGGGAGACTTCCTGTGGGAAGGTGTGGATGAAGGGCGGAGTGTTCACTTGGTTAGTTGGGAAACTATGGGAAAGCCTTTGAGTAGAGGAGGCCTAGAGGTGGGTAACTTGAGAATTCGCAACAAAGCTCTGTTGGCTAAATGGTTATGGTGCTTCTCCTCTGAGTCCAACACCCTATGGCATAGGATAATTGTGAGCAAATACGGTCGTCATCCTTTTGAGTGGGTGTCGGGTGGGTTCAAAGGCACTTCTAGAAATCCTTGGAAAGAAATTTCAGCTGAGCTTCCTTCTCTTTCTTTATTCATTCATCATTTTGTGGGGAATGGGGAGGAAACCTATTTTTAGGAAGACCGTTGGGTGGGACATAGACCCCTTTGTGTTGCTTACCCTCGCCTTTATCATTTATCTTCGATGAAGAACCGCTTTGTGGCCGAGGTGTTGATTCCTTCGGGAAGCTCCATTTCCTTTTCTTTTGGTTTTTCTCGCTCTTTATCCGAGAGGGAAACTTCTGATGTCATATCTCTTCTTTCTTTGATTGAAGAGGTCACCTTTAGACCGGATAGGAGGGATAATCGTTCGTGGAACCCTAACCCCTCTAAGGGTTTCTCTTGCCGCTCGTTCTTTCATTGTCTTCTTGACCCTTCTTCTCTTCCTGAGAAATCAGTTTATTCTCTGCTTTGGAAAGTGAAAATTCCAAAGAAGGTGCAGTTTTTTATTTGGCAGGTCCTCCATAGAAGAGCAAACACTCTTGATTGGCTTGCGAGAAAGATGCCTAATTTGATAGGCCCATTCTGTTGTATTCTCTGTAGGATGGCGGAGGAAGACCTCTGACTTTGCACGTTCAGTTTGGAACGCTTTTTTCGAGATTTTTGGGCTTCAGTTTGCTAGACACAAGGATGTCAGGGAGATGATCGAGGAGTTCCTTCCCCATCCTCCGTTTCGGGACCAGGGGAAATTCTTATGGCAAGCTGGGATTTGCGCTATCATTTGGGGTTTGTGGGGGGAGAGAAATAATAGAATTTTTAGAGGAAGGGAGAGGAATGCGGAGGATACTTGGGACTTTATTAAATACTCCGTCTCGTTATGGGCGTCGGTGTCGCGTTTGTTTTGTAATTATTCTATAGGTCTTATTTTGTTAGATTGGCATCCCTTCATTTAAGGGGATCTCCTTTTGGGGCTTGGTTTTTTTGTATGCCCTTGTATTCTTTCATTTTTTCTCAATGAAAGGTTGGTTATTTATAAAAAAAAAAAAAGTTATGTTTAATTTCTTTAAGAACGTTAACCCTTCTTTCACTACAATAGGAGTTTGTTTTGTGTTTGATATTGCATACATAACAGATATTTTGTATATCTTTGTACAAAGCAATACTTTGCCTGCTCCAGTAATTTTCTTTTTATCATCACGGTGTGTGAAGTAATCTGCACTTATCTATTTGTATTCAATGTTTCAGAGTTCTTTACCTCATGAAGATGCTATAATTTTTGTCGTCTCTACCACAGGCCAGGGTGAAACACCAGATTCCATGAGGGTTAGTGAGTTTTTATTTTTGGGGTACAGAAAATATTGTTTCTATTATTTTGTGATTCATACTCCTCTCTCTCTCTCTCTTTTTGTGGCTGCCTGTTCCTCATTTTCTTTGTGGCAGGTCTTTTGGAGGTTCCTTCTACAAAGAAGTTTAAATCAGTATTGGCTCAAAGGAGTACCTTATGCTGTATTTGGATTAGGTGATTCTGGTTATCAAAAATATAATGTAATATTTTTTCTGCTTTTCTTTGGAAGTAAAGCTAATTTATGCATTCTCCATTTTTTTCTACACTATGAAGTTCATTTCACTCGTTCTGCATCTTGGATGTGCTCGGCAAGGATTTGACAATTAGAAATTGATTGCGTTATAATTTTGAGTATTACATGTTAAGGTAACTGCTAATGTACGCTATTTATACAGTTTGTTGCAAAGAAGCTTGACAAAAGACTTTCTGATCTGGGAGCAAGGGCTATTCTGGAAAGAGGGCTGGGTGATGATCAACACCCATCAGGGTAGGCTTCCATTAATCTACTAATTTCCGGCTCAGTATCATAAAAGAGAATGCCTCAGCTAGGTGGGAATGATTCTTAGAAGAAGCTATTCAGCTTCTTTCCATTGGTTCTACCTTCCCCTTGAGCAGATCCAGTCCTATGATCCTCAAAACAATAGGAAGTTTCATTTGGGATTGGTCTGATTTTGTTGGTGATAACATTACTATAGTTGTTTGAATGTTTTTGATGTCTTCCTTAGCTAGCATTTTCCAACGATAGAAAATTAAGTGAGCTGAAAGATCAATGCTGTCTGCCAGGTATGAGGCTGCTCTAGATCCTTGGATGTTATCATTGTGGAGGTCCTTGAATGATATTAATCCAATGTTCTTTCCAAAGGGCACTGATTTTGTGTTTTCAAATGACACGTTAATTGATCAACCAAGCATTCATGTTGCATATTACGATGCGGGCAAGTTGGATTCACAAATAACCTCAGGTATGCTAGTTTCTTGAATATTCATAATGAAGAATGCAATGGAACGACACGTGATTTTTCTACCTTGTGGTCCTCTATCCTTGTTTGGTTAACATTCTATGTAAAATTGGAGAATTCAGATGTTGGCTTTGATGGGAATTTAGATTTGTGCTTCAAATAGAATGATATTCTAGCTGTATGTTTAGTTTATTCTATGAATGATATTCTTCAAATTGTTTACAAGATCGATGTGATGCGAATTTGTTTTTTGGTAAGCCTTCATACAATTTAATGACCAATTGACATTCCTTGTATCTCTCAGATTTGAAGTATATGGAGATCCAAATTGAGAGGGCTCGCTCGATGTCTCCAGGAAAATTTTCTTTTGGCAAGAAAAAGCCTGATTGTTTTCTTAATATGGTATTAAACCTTGGCTAATTGTTATTGTTTCTTCTCAAATTCTGATATCACTTAATATATAGAGATTTTGTTGTATATGGATGTGCTACAAGAGTTTTTAGCCATATCTCCTTATCATATTCTGAATATCTTCTGTTCTCAATTTTTTTTTTCTTCATGTAGATAAAAAAACAGCATTTGAGTAGAGTAGGCTCCGGAAAGGATGTGCGGCATTTTGAATTTGAATTTGTTTCTTCTGTAAGTTGGTAATGTCCACTTTTTCATTAATTATTTTATTTGTTTATTTATTTTGTGACATAATGATTGCATTTTGAACTAACTTTAGGTAATAGAATATGAGGTTGGTGATGTCCTTGAGGTTCTTCCTAGTCAGAACCCTGCTGCAGTAAATGCTTTCATACAACGTTGTGATTTAGATCCAGAATCATTTATCACTGTAAGAGTTTGGTTTTTAAGTTTGTAAATTCTAAGTGATCATCTTATTACAGATTTTCTTGGAAAATACGTCTCAAGGATTCTCTTTTCATTGTGTGCGAACTGCAATGTACACATGCTAGATTAATTAATTAATTATATTTCATCTCTCTGAATGGAGTAATGTACAAAATTGAATTTTTTTTTATAGAAATTCGAGAAACGAATTTTAATTAATAAACTACTGTTTGTTTTTGTTGGTAAAAGTAATTGATTTTATAGACCGAGTCCGACCAAACAAGTGTTGAGTATGCAGGAAGGGAATTGACATTTATGACCTAATTAATTTTCACCAACAACCTTCCCATTTCCACTGGGAATTACCAAAATTGAAATTTTGTAGTAGTGTTATGTTGATTCTTCCAAAATTTTCTTCCTCAGTCTTATCAAGTGTTGAAGAATTTATTATTTCTTCTATTCTTCTATTCATAATATAAAATGTTCACCAAGAAAACCAGTAGAAAATTCGAGAATTATGCTTAGCTAATATGAGATGGATGTCTTCTCTCCCCTACCCAACTCACTGTAATAAATTGCTTAGCTCACAAACATTCCAAATATATATAAAGTGCAAAGTGTGACGCTAACTATAGACTTTTATTGGTAGAAATTTTGTTACGCTGAGGAACAAGAAACAAAGTTTTGCTCTACCATCTTTTCCTTATTCAGGGCTATAGCATTAGTCATTTGTGCTAATCTGGAGTAGATCTCTTTTTGCTTGAAATTCAAGATAGAGAGCCAGGAAGGATAAATTAAAGCCCCTGTTAACAATCTGAGGATGAGAATCAAAGAGCGATTTTTTTTTTTACAGCTGCTTTGCTTTATTTTTTAACTCTTGAAGTATTGATAAAAGATTAAATTTATTGTAGGTATAAGCATAAGTTTTTGGTTTCAGGCCTGGGGTTGGTCTTAAAAAATAAAGCACACATTAAGATCCTCCATTATTCTTTGGCTTTCTTCTGGATTCAAGGAAACTTCCTTATAGGCTTCTCTTTCTTAACCTTTTGTTTTTTTCTTCTGGTTTCATCTGTTGAGTTTGTGTTTGGATCTCATTGTTTGTATACGTGACATTTTTTGGGGGGTTAGCACATTGTACTGCGGTTAGTTATTTGTCTTTGTAGCTTTTTTCTTATCTTTTTAGAAGCATAGTGTGTATTTTAAAGTGAAGCTAATAAACAAAGAAAACTTCACGTTTCTATGAATAGTAGAATATTTAGGTTTCTGCCCACTCTGCTTACATTTTGTTGACATTAATCTTTAAAGTTGTTCTTCAGATGAAGTTGTTGCTGTATTATATCTTCTCTATACCAATTAACACTTCTTATTTCAGGTTTCTCCTAGAAATGGGCGCCAACAAGATCCCTTCCTAAATGCCAAAATGGTCCCTATCAAATTAAAAACTTTCATTGAACTGACCATGGATGTTGCATCAGCTTCTCCTCGACGCTATTTTTTTGAGGCAAGTCCTTCAGTCTTTTTCGTTTTTTTCTCTCATTTTGTTTCCATGGTGTTCATTTTCTGTAGCATGTTAATCTTAATTCACTGAGGGGTTGGGGATATTTTTATTGTTAGTCTCGTCCTTCATAGAGATGGTAAATTGATGACTATTATTGTTTAACGGAAAAGAGAGTTATAGACCCCCTCTCTGGGTCTCCACGTGTAATGCTTTTTGTTACCTTTTAGGCCTTATTTTGCTTGACTGGAGCCCCTTTTTGGCTCCCCTTGGGGTGTGTTTCTTTTTAATATTCTCCATGTATTCTTTCATTTGATCTTGATGAAAGCATGACTTTTCATAAAATTGAAAAAAAGGTCCAGAGAGTACTAAACTAGCCACCAATTTCGGGGATGAGAAAGAAAATAATAAGTCAAAGTGTTCACTAATATCTACATTCTCGAGTTAAATAACATCATCCGACTTCCATTTCTTTTTTTGCAACTATGTTTAAACTTAATTTTTCTTCCAGGTTATGAGTTACTATGCAACAGCTCCACATGAAAAGGAAAGACTTCAATATTTTGCCTCACCTGAAGGAAGAGATGATTTGTATCAGTACAATCAAAAAGAACGAAGAAGTGTCCTTGAGGTGATTTCAAATATTTGAATAAATGCATGCTGGAATCATTGGCAGAACTTGAAAGTTTTTATAGGAAATTCGTTTGAATATTCATTTTGCATGGCCAAATGTTTGTGCTGTATTTTTCTTTTGGCAATAGGCCCATTTCTGTAATTTGAAATATACAAAATAGAGAGCTAGAAGATGAAACTTTCCCATTTACCTGTCTTTGTACTGCAGGTATTAGAAGATTTTCCTTCTGTCAAAATGCCATTTGATTGGCTGGTGCAGTTGGTTCCTCCATTGAAAACAAGATCATTCTCCATATCTTCTTCCCGTCTTGCTCACCCAAATCAGGTGCACTTAACTGTAAATGTAGTGTCTTGGACGACTCCGTATAAAAGGAATAGGACAGGTCTTTGCTCAAGTTGGCTTGCGGGACTTGATGCTGAACAATGTATGTGGAACAGAAACTTAGCATCCATTATTGATGTAGTGCTAAATTTGATTTATTTGATATATTTGGATATATTTCGTGTCATAACAGGCGTTCGTGTTCCGGTGTGGTTCCATAAGGGTTCTCTTCCCACCCCATCCCCATCTCTTCCCTTAATTCTTGTTGGACCTGGAACAGGCTGTGCACCCTTCAGAGGATTTGTAGAGGAAAGGTCCATGGAGAATTCCTCTATGTCAACTGCTCCAGTTTTGTTCTTCTTTGGTTGTCGAAACGAGGATAATGACTTTCTGTATCGAGATTTTTGGTTATCTCATTCCAAAAGTCATGGAATACTTTCAGAGGAAAAAGGTGGGGGCTTTTACGTTGCCTTTTCCAGAGATCAACCGAAGAAAGTTTACGTGCAACATAAGATGCTAGAACAGAGTCAAAGGATTTGGAACATGCTTAGCGAGGGTGCTGCTGTATATGTTGCAGGCTCTTCAACAAAAATGCCTGCAGATGTATGGTCAACTTTTGAGGAAATCGTATCGAAAGAAACTCGGCTTCCACGGGAATCTGCTGTAAGGTGGCTAAGGGCATTGGAGAAGGCTGGTAAATACCATGTTGAAGCTTGGTCTTAACCTGTCTATTGTTTGATAGCTGATAATTCAACCTGGAAGAAAGGGCCACAAGATCGACTCGGAATTCATGTTTCTTCTTACAAGGGTTTTGATCATAGCGACTCGTGATTAGAGATGGCATCGTGCAGTCTAAAGCTTCTCACATCGCATGTCCTTTTTTGCATTCAAATCTTGTTATATATTTTTTTCTCTCTCTCTCGTAGTCTCCTTTCCGTTTGATTATTCACTTTGCAAATGGTCACATCATGATCATGAGGAAATTTATTGACTAGGGATTGTAGTGTAGACATTATTATTTCGAGTACGTTATCTTTTGTTCTAGTTGGAAACTTTCATTTATTTGTATTTAAGTTTTACTGGATTGTTAAATAGGTCAGAATTATTTTCAGGTTGAACATTTCAGAGTGAAAGAAAGAAATCTGCTTTCTTCATATTGCAAAGCATCCTATAACTCATATGAAGACTAATTGCTTTAAAAATGGTGAGGACCATCCAAGGAAAAAAGATTAAATCTCTCTTCTACGTGTAGTTTTATGGTCAACTTGAGCATAACTCATTCGGTCATAATCAAGTCTCTTTTATCTCTTTGTTCCCTCTACACTTTCATTTCTCTCTCTTTTCTACTATTTACGATCTCTCAACTCTTTTTGATCTCTACTTGGTTTCTTCATTGAGCTTCTCACACAGTTTGTGAACAGTGAGATAAGTAAATCTCTCTCTCCCTCACTTTTCATTTTTCCGTCTCCCCTTTGTTTTTCCTTTTTGATTGGGAGAAGTTCATAGGTCTGCACCATAGTTTTCTAATTTGGGACTTTGATTATTTTGCCCTTTTCTGGAACTTAAAAGAGGAAGCTTTGGAAATGGGGAGGATGGTGATGATGATAATGTAATGAAGAAGGATATTCCTTTTAAGTAGAGGGGAAAAAAATCAGATAAAGTGAGAGAGCAAAAAGGAGCAACAAGGTAAGCAAATATTGTTGCCTATGAATGTGATTGTCGATGAGGGCAATGGTGTACAAGAACAAAATCAAAATGAAAAAACAAACCACAAATCTCTCTCTTTCTTCTTTTCTTCTTCTTTTTTCCACTTTCCACTAGCTGTTAAAAATAAAGGTAGTATAGAGTTTTCAAAAGGTTAGAATCTCATATAACCCATTCAAGCCAACCCAAAAAATGTACGTGGGGTTGGGTTGGATTGTACATTGACTTTGGTTCTTTCGAGAAGTGATGCTAACCAACCCAAATTTTCTAGTTAGTTCGAAAATATCCATAAACCGATCTAATCCAACTCATATACAACCATACCAACTAAAGTTAAAGATGCTCTCAATAGTCCTCTCTAAAAAGCTATTGATGATGTCTAATGAAATCACTAAAGTCTGAATAGTATTCCAAGTATTAAATTCCAAAGAAATGGTGTTAAACAAAGATCTTTTCAAGTTTGAGGCCGAGGTAACCAAGTAATCAATTAAGGATGATTGTTGGTTGCAAAAGCTAAAAAGTAAAAAAAAAAGTAATAGAGATAGTGGATAAAGACTTTGATAAAAGAAGAGGATTTATACTTGGTTGTACCCTTAAGGAAATGCACTCACCTTGTGCTCACAACTTGTCTCAACTAAGTGGGGCTGATAAGAGATTTCTATCTATATGTGCGTGCATTTCACTCTTTCAAGTTCGATATGATTCAAGTAGAGTGCGATCTGATTGCATCCACAACTTATCTTTCTCGACACTTAGTACCATGAATCTAATTCAACTCCTATTCAGCCCTGTTATAAGTGCTTTTAGGAGATTGATAGCACCAAATTGGTGCTAATTATTTCCGTAAATTTTGCTTATCTTAATGTTATTATTTGTGAAAATTGACTAATTCTGAGTCTTATTGATGTATAGGTCAATTTGGTGTTCTTGGGATCAAGAAGGGCATTTTGGTAATTAAAAGTAAGGCAAGTTTGGCCAAAGAAGCAAAAGTCAACCAAAAAGTCAACAAGGAGCAAAAATTCTACCATATTCCCGAAAGGTAGTGTCGAGACGCTACCTCATGGCGTCTCGACGCTACGGAAGTTGAGGGCGGGCAAAAATAGCCACGACGCCTCGATGTTGTCGCGTTAGGGTCCCTTTTTGCAATTTATGGTCATTCATGTTTGTTCTAAGTTCGATTTCCGCCGTTTTTCTCCCATTCTCTTTCAATTTTGATGTACTTTCCAGATTTCTCTTAGTTTAGGCTTTGTTAGGATGGCTAGTCGAGCCCCGACGCTTAGTTGGAGCATTGTAATGACCGGCTAAGTGTAGATCGTCGTAGTTGGAAACTCCGAATGTAAGTTTGGCATTCCTTTGAGACCTTGTATCTAAGATTTCAGTGTATTATTGTTTAATTGTGTTCTTAATTCCAATTTATATTACAATTGATTTGAATCTTTGGATTGACAACCTATGGTGTTTTTATTGATTGCTTTGCTAGAATTGGTAGCGAATAGATCTATTGTTAATCTTGATTAAAAGGCATTTTATCCCTATTGGTCAAAATTGAATGATAGATTTAGGAGTTAAGACTTAGAATCATATGAATTTAGGTTTTTCATAGTTTATGCATTCTATCTAACAATCCATTGTCCTTAATGCGATTAAAATCTAATTAGTGAGACGTCATTAATTGAATCTTAATTAGGTTCTGGCCTTGATGCATTGGTCGAGTTGGAAATAACTGGGATCATTAACCCTGCTGGCTTTTCCAGTGGGTAGTTAGACAATTAACCAAATAATTTGTTAAATAAGAGAGTTTATGATTTGGAATTGCCAAATTGAATTCGGATAACCAACTGTGCGATTCCGAGGTAAGATTAGTCAGTCCATTCTTTTATTTTCCTGTTATTTTAATTTTGGTAATTTAATTTCTTGCATTTTAATTTTTCATCCATGTCAAACCCTCCCTCAAGTTACTAATTGAAAAATATTAAGTTAATTTAATTAATTTGATTGCTCCCTGCGTTCGACCCCGACCTCTATTTCTACAAAAATAGTTGTAGTGTCGTGGAATTATAAATTTATTTGATCCGAGGACTTGACAAACTCGTTCGATCAGAGACTAAGTAAATAAATACATATGTTTATGGTTAATAGAACTTAGAAGTAGCATGCAATCATTGATTCTATAGGTTTCACCCTATGTCTAGGGTAAAGCATGTTAAGCCCAACCCTTTCAGTATTGGACTTTACACATTGTATTCTAACCTAAGTTATCAAGTTAAACTAACAATGAAACATATTCTAAAAAAAAAAAAAAAATGCTAAGCGTTGAGCAAAATTGTTTATGCACATACATAAGGTGGGGCTTTCTTCCTACTTAGGGTATCCACATTCTTTGAATCCCCAAGTAGGAACTCAGCTCATAATGTTAAAAGAAACAAAATTTAAAGATAAGGTAAGAACACAAATAACTCCATAACATCACATAATGGAATTGCACAATGGTTTGAATGAAATACATCAACTATAAGGAGCAAATTAAAATATAGTAACTTGAATTGAAAGAAAACATAAACTAATTAATCTTCCTAACTTGCTCTCTCTATCTAACTCAATTCAATCCCCTTTTGAGGTGGATTAGGTATTTACACGTTTCTTTTGAAACAAGTGTTCGAATGAGAAGAACAACAAGCTAGGAAAGAACTCAAAGTAACAACTACAAAACTAAAGAACAAAATAACTTGAAAACTAGAATAAAACTTTGCTAGAGTGAAGGTTTGTCCAAGATTGTTGTCTTTGGGTGTTGTGATCGCCTTTTATAGACCCTTTAGATTTACGGTTTCTGCTAAGATCAGTGTGCTGAAGTGGTTTAGAGGTAACACCTCACCCCAAACGTAAATTGTTCATTGTCCCCAATGAGTAGAAAAGAAACACTACTACAAAAATGACTTTTAATGACGGGCACCGTCCGTCGACTATACGAGTGTCATTGTAGCCTTTAATGACGGGCGCTTTTTAATGACGGGCATTGCCCGTCATTAAAAAGCGCCCGTCATTAAAGGTTATAATGACAGACGCTTTTAATGACGGTCAATGCGTGACATTAAAAGTCTGTCCGTCATCAAATGTCCGTCATTAAAAGGATATTTTATGAATAAATGTCCGTCATTAAATGTGTCAGTAATTGATGCCAATTTGTATAGAAATCAAATATATGCCAAATTTTATTCCAATAAGCCAATGAACTAAATTTGTTCATACAAGTTTGATATAAAAATAAAATTACAAACATGTACACTTAAAAACCTCAAAATTCCTAAACAAGACACCTATGATTAAAAGCCTACACCTACACTTGAAAAACAAACATTCTCGTACATGCAGCTTCAATTCTTGTCAGCATAATCTTGCTCGTACATCGAACTTGAAGAACCTAAGAAAAACAAATTGTAATTAGGTTCGATACTAACTTGATGAATTGTGAACTTAAAAGTAAACAAGACTAACTTATTGAACTAACTTATTGAAACTTATGAACATAACAACTAAACCAAAACTTCCGAGATTTCCTTATCTTTAAAACTTCAAAAATTCCAAGATTTCCTTATCTTTACAACTTCAACAATCATGTAAATATACATATAAAAAGCAAGGGTAGTCCAAAACTGTAACCAAAATATAGATCCCAACAAATTGCAACACACAAATAAGATAACCAACAAATACAAGCTTCACGATTTCAATATGTGATGTAAATGCCTTCCAATGGAGAAAATGGAATGAACATACCACAAATAAGTATTCCAGCATTTTCAAGCCTCCTTGCCAAACTTATTGTTGCTACTGCAGCAGCTCCTGACGAAAATGGTAGAATTCATTTTACTTGACAAAAAAATGGTAGAATTCATTTAAGGTTAGAGAAAGACTAATTAGCACTTCATATGAAAATTATTGCCCATCAAAAGAGTCATTAAGAAATAAATCAATCAAATAATGAACTTAAATGCTTGTAAGGTCTCTGCTAAAAATAGTTTATCGAAGCAATGACCCAATTGGTAATTTTAATAAATCTAGTTGTTCAATTTCTCTTATAAGTATAAGAACAAGTTATAACAAATTGAATCTATTTATTATAATTGTAGAAATATAAAACTGGTTGTCATAAATTAATCAAATATAAAATTGAAGGAACACTGAATCTAACAACACCAAAACTAATCCGCAAGAACGAGTATTGGCCGCCATATTTGTTCTCCCCTGAAATCCACACTCTCAACCAGCTTGACGAAACACCACCCACTTCTAATCTAAACAAAAGATATCACAGTTTCAATATCATGCATGTCACATAACATAAAGCATTGAAACCAAAAGAGATGCTCATAATAAACATGAAACCTAAGATTAGGAATGACAAATAATTTACCTCAGCAGTCCTGCAATTAAACTACTCAAAGTTCAACAAGCAAACAAAAAAACCACTTCTAATTTCTAATAAAATTCTACCATATATAATACAAATTATTACAATGAAGGTAGCTGTCACATAATAGAGATATTGATAGAGGATGTAGAACTAGAAGTGAAAGTAAAGAGACATGAATTGTATAGAAGAATCAAGAAATTTCTCAAAATAAACATGAATGTGAATCCACTCAGATTAGATATGAACATCAGGTAAGATATTGGCCAACAAACACACTATCACTAAACTATACTCTACCCCATGTAACATATTAGCCACAGTACTCTAGCCATCAACAAACTAAGTGAGGACTAGACCAAAAACGTACAAATTATAATTCTTGAACTCTACCTACAAAGTGCTTGAAAACATGAATAATATTATTGGTTCAGATAACCTCTTAAAAACCATTAAGACTAAACTGGAAAAATTAAGTTAAGAGACAAGACTACCTTTTCAGCCACCATAATGAGGTCCAATGTCCCAAAACTCATCCCATAGTTGTGTGAGCTTAAACACCATAATGAGGTCCAATGTCCCAAAACTCATCCCATAGTTGTGTGAGCTGAGACCTTGTAATTGACTGAGAATGCTTCCAACGTTTTGGCTTAGGTACATTAGACATTTTGCAAGTATACAAAAGAGTCAAAAGACAATTCACACATTCCACAAACTAGCATGTTGTAATGGATTTTCTACAAAATTTCCTTTTAATTGCAGTATAAAGTAGAAATATCAGATGCAATACATTTATGTGTTTGTTGCTGAAATTTTAGTCCTTAAAATGCTAATATAAGGTAGTATATATTCTCTCTAACGAATGATATTAACTGGACTCTTGTTGCAAGTACTATACTGAAGTTCTGCAAATAAATCAAAATGGGTCGAAATGAAGTAAGACTTAAAATCAAAGGCCAAATTTACAATGTTTTGAAGTTTCTATACTTGCAATTCATACAAAACATAAGAATACTGGATACCAATCTGGTTTCAATGTGCCTCTTATGTATTAACCTAATAAAAAAATGATGGATAACAAAAATGGGAAAAAATTAACAATATAGAATAAGCGATATTCTTGCCAAGAACACACCACTTTACGAACAGGTTCTATTCCAACTGCATTTGGGTAATTCCCCAACCTTTCCTGTAGACGGTCATTATATGTTAAAATTGTTGTAGTGTATCTCAACAATCCATCAATTACTTCATGTAGATGACAAAAAGTAGTAGTGACCAGAAAAAGATTCAGAAGCCACTAAACTAAACTAAAACATAACAAAACAAAATCAATAGATCTACAACATACACAAGCCCCAATAGAAAGGTAAAAAAACATAATTTGTACCGAATATTAAAAAGTAGAAAAAAAGATTACCTTAAAACAACAAAAAGAGTTGTTGAGAGCAAATAATAAAGGATTTAGGGCTTCAGATTTTCCATTGAAATCTCCACTTGAAGTCTGAAATACAATCATGGACAAGCAACAACGAGATTTTTAATGGTAGAGGCAGATGACGACGGATGAATGCTGAGGCGAACGACAACCGGTGGATGGTTGAGGCAGACGATAGTTGAAAAACGAGAGAGGGCATGAAGTCTGAGAGAAAAACCCACGACTCTTCCACGATAACAAAATGGCGGCAAGCTAGAGCAAACCCACGACGACGGGAACAACGACAAGGTGGAGAGAAAAACTACGACGACGATAGCGGCGACAAGCTGGAGAGAAAACCCACGATGACGAGAACAGCGACGAGCTGGAGAGAAAACCCACTATGATAAAACCGGCGACAACACAAAAAATACCCCACGATGATGAAAGACGGTGATGAGATTGAGAGAAGATTTTGGAGAAGAGAGGAACTCGTGGAAGAGACGGGCATAGTAACCTAAGAAGAGGGAAAGAAAGAACTTCAGGGAGAGAGAAAAAGCCCTAGAAAAAGAGTAAAGTTATTGGCACTTCTAATGGCGGGCAATGCCCGCCATTAAAGGTCTTTTTTTTTAAATAAAAAAAAATAGCGCTCATTTTTTGCCGTCCGTCATTAAAGACCCGCGCCTTTTTTTTTTACCGTCATTATAGGTCTATTTTGTAGTAGTGAAAGGCAAGATTTCCAAACTTATTTGCAAACGACGTAGAGCTTATTGCTAAGAAGTCAAAGTCTAAGCAAATGGCTAAAGGAGCAATCTCTCCTAAAATGCTACATGATTTAGAGAAAGATCTAGGAAGCTTGCTAGACATAGAGACTTTTAGTTCATTCTTTTACATAGTAAGTCAATATGTGGCCAACAAGAGCTTAGCTCAATTGACATAACATTGTACTGATAACCACGGGTCTATGGTTCGAATCCCCCTCTCCACATATTGTTAGACATAGACTTACGGTGTAAAAGAATAAACTAAAAGAGCAAGGTAAAGCTAGGTTCTTCAGAAAAATCCAACAATTAGGGTAAGCATTACAAATTCACTAATCTTTTCCAAACAGTGCTGCACAACTTAGGAAGCTCACACAACCAGTCATTCACTAAATTTGGGGTAAAAACATCACACCAACCTAACTAAACTAAACAAAAACTTAAATAAATATAAGAAACTAAAGACAAAAATTTAAACCTAACTTAACCTAAGAACTTAAACAACAAGAATGTTGGCATGCATCTAGCTTCTCAAACATCAGCCACAAAAAAAGTCAATCAAAACAAATGATAAATAGATAAAGAGTTCACAAACATCCAATTAAAACACCACTTGCCTTCGTGCATTGATCTGTCTTATCATCACCAGGAAATTCCATATGTGTTTATTAAGATGTAAATATGTATAGTTTTCTCTTATAGTTAGTTTGTTATTAGTTACTCTAACTTCTCCATGTACATTGGCTAATTAATGCCTCATCATTACAGTAAAGTAACATGACACTTTATTTACTCTCTTTCTCAAAGTTCAATATGGTATCAGATTTTATCCCTTTTTAGAGAGTAAATTTCTTCCCGCTTCCTACGATTCTTCTTGCTTCTTCACGCCATGTCTGATTCTGTCACTGCCTCAGATCCTGTAGCACCTACGACTGCTACAACTTCAGAAAATTCCTCATCTAGCCTCTCTGTTCTTGAATTGTATGTCAATCCCTATTTTCTTCATCACTCTGACAGCACCAGTATCGTCAGGCGATGACGATTGGATTGATGGTCAAGAATAAGTTCGGTTTTGTAGATGGAACTCTTCCTCGTCCTTCGGATGAATCACACAATTCATGGATCATTTGCAACAATGTGGTTATAGCATGGATTCTCAACTCGCTTTCTCCAGAAATCTCTGCTAGTGTGAATTTTGCGAACACTGCTCATGAGATTTAGATTGATCTGTGAGACCCCTATCAGTGAAAGAATCACCCTCGTGTTTTTCAAATTTGCCGTGAAATTGCGAATCTACAGCAGAATCAAGACTCTGTCACGACCTATTATGCAAAGTTGAAGACCCTGTGGAATGAGCTCATCTCCTATCGGCCTTCTTACTCGTGCGGTCATTGTTCTTGTGGCGGCGTGAAAGAACTTACAAAGTATTTCCAGACGACTCATGTTATGGCTTTTCTCATGGGACTCAATGAGTCTTTATCTCAAGTTCGTACTCAGATCCTTCTCATTGAGCAAGAACTGTCAATTGCTCAAGCTTTTTCCCTAGTTGTTCAAGAAGTTGAACAACGATCCGTTCCTTATGTGGTTTCCTCTGAATGTAACTCCACCTCCAATTCCTCTGTTGCTCTTCTTACCAAGGCATCCTCCAGTGGATCAACCTCATGGAATCAATCTTCCAACAACAAAAAGGAAAGACCTGTTTGCACTCACTGCGGCATTCTAGATCATATTGTTGACCGTTGTTACAAGTTACATGGATATCCCCTGGATATCGTACGAATCAGAAAACAACGCCAGGCAAGTCGGAGTCTTCTAATTCGCCATCTCCTTTGCCTACATTGACTGTTGAACAATGTCAGGTACATGTTCCAATTCAACTTCTGTCTTTCCTGGTAGTGATTATTGGGTTATTGATTCCGGAGCATCAGCTCATACTTGCTACACTCGTGAATGCTTTACTTCACTAAGATCTGTGACTGGTATGTCTGTTTCATTGCCGAATCATGAAAGACTCATTGTGGATTTTGTTGGTGATGTTCAACTTACTTTAGCCATTTTGCTCCAAAATGTCATGTTCATTCCTACATTTCGGTTCAATTTACTGTCTGTCAGTGCCTTGACTGCTTCCAATCAGTTTGTTGTTGAATTTGTTGGTAATTCTTGCTTGATTTAGGGCAAATCCTCTTCAAAGACGATTGGCAAGGCTGATCTCTGGCAGGGGCTGTACTTGCTCAAGGCTGAACCGATTGCTTACACACATAAGTCTAATATGATGTCTTTTCATTATGTTCCTTGCAATGCTGTTTCAATCAGTTTCTGTAATGCATTGTCACAAGTGTCTCATAGTACCTGGGATGAGAGATTAGGACATCCGTCTCTTAAGCACCTAGATGCCTTAAAGGCTTTTTTACCTGTTTTCTGCTAAGATTGATAGCTATAAACCTTGTGATATATGTCCATTTGCAAAACAACGTAGGTTATCATTTCAGTCTCGTCATAATTTTGCTAATAAGATGTTTGATTTGGTTCATTGTGATGTTTGGGGCCCATATAAGGAACCTACTCATGCTGGTTACAAGTTTTTTCTAACCATTGTGGATGACTTCTCGCGTTTTACATGGATTTTCTTGCTGAGACACAAGTTTGATGTTTACTGTGGTTCCCCAATTCTTTACTTATGTTGAAACTCAATATCAGTCTTCCATCAAGGTGTTTCGTTCAGACAATGCCCCTGAGCTTTCTTTCACAGATTTTTTCCTTACTAAAGGAGTGGTTCATCAGTTTTCCTATGTTTCCCACCCCAAACAAAACTCTGTTGTTGAGAGAAAGCACCAACAGTTGTTGAATGTGGCTCGTGCCTTACTATTTCACTCTCGAGTTCCTATTCAGTATTGGAGCGGGTGTGTCTTAATCGCAACCTTTTTGATCAATCAAACTCCATCTAGTGTGTTACAGTGGCAGACTCCATTTTATAAATTGCATCACAAACATCCTGACTACACCTCCTTCAAAGTCTTCGGGTGTTTGTGTTTTGCCTCAACCCTACCATCACACCGTTCCAAATTCCACCCACGAGCCACTCCCTCAGTATTCCTTGGTTATCCACCAGGAATGAAAGGTTACCGATTACTTGACATAGAAAACAGGAAGATCTTTGTTTCTCGAGATGTGATTTTTCACAAGAATGTATTTCCCTTCCATCACATTGTTTCTCAAAAGGGTGTTCCTAATCCTTTTCCAGATCTGGTCCTGCCCAAGATCTCTCCAACTCCTGCCTTCCCTGTTGATCAATCCAATGATCACATTTCCAGCTTGCAGACTGATGTTAGTTCTCTCAACCAGGATGTTGCCCCTTCTGCCATCCAATCTGTTGAACCACGGTGTTCTTCACGAGCCACCAGACCTCCTTCATACTTGAAGGACTACCATTGCAGCCTCATGCACTCATGTTCTCTGCCTGTTTCGAAAACGAAATTCCCTCTTCATAAGTATCTGTCTTATGAACGATTGTCCCCTTCATATCGGTCCTTTGTCTTCAATGTCTCAGCCACCTATGAACCACAGTTTTATCATCAAGCTGCTCCTTTTCCCGAATGGCGTGTTGCTATGAAAGTTGAATTACTTGCCATGGAAACCAATAAAACGTGGTCAATTGTGCCCTTATCTTCTGGACATCACTCCATAGGATGCAAGTGGATTTTTAAGATCAAGCATCGAGCGGATGGCACAATTGAACGTTATAGAGCCAGACTTGTAGCCAAAGGTCACACTCAACAAGAAGGCCTAGATTACTTTGAAACCTTCTCTCCTGTAGCAAAACTTGTTACTGTGAAGGTACTTCTAACTCTTGTTGCTTCCTTAAATTGGCCACTTGTGTAGGATCGTATGGCAACACTAGAGGGGGGGTGAATAGAGTTGCTTAATAAAATTTAAAACTTTTTGCTGAATTAAAATGAATTGATTTATTTTAAACTAAATAAATTTAATAAGCACTATAAAGCATAAAGTATGCTAGAACTATTTGACAATTTTCCTAGGCAAGCAATCTACTCATAAAAATGAAATAGCGGAAATTAAAAGAGTAGAGAGAAAGAGATAACACCAGGAAATTTTATAGTGGTTCGGAAATCCCTACTCCACTCCCCAAGACTCCTTCTTGGGTATTTTACTGCAACGACTCTCTTACGGGTGAGAACCAAACCGACTCTTTTTCCAGGTTCAAGAGTAAACCTTTACCGATCCTTTTACAGGTTCAGGACCCAACCTATACCGATCTTTTTAAACGGGTTCAAGATCAAACCACTGTGATCCTTTTAACCGAGTTCAGGATCAAACCACTACAAATCCTTTTTCGGGTTCAGGATCAAACCACTCACTCAATTCCCAAGGTGCACCCACACCTTATTACAAGTTCCCAACAATGAGTAGAAGAAGAAAAGAAGCTCACAAAATAAAATACCTCTTGAAGGCTAATTACACAATGTTGTGCACTCACAATAATAAAACCTCACAATAACACTAGGCCAATTTAGGAGCAAGAGAGGATTTTTAAACAAGAACTGAAGAGTAGGGAGACTTGAGAGCTTAAGACTTTGATGTCTTTTTTTGGTGTATATATAAAGAGTAAAATCAAGTCGAATTTATAGGAGAGAGGGATAAATATTGGCCGTTAGATCAAATTGAAAATGAAGGGTGAAAATTGAATTTAAATAGAAATGGAAGGGATTTCAAAATTAAGAGAGAATTTTGAAGGATTGGAATTTTTGAGATATGAGAATAAATCAAGGATTTGAATGATGAAAATTTAGGAAAGAATTTGAATTTAAAAATGAGATTGAGAATATATTGAAATTAGGAGAATTTCAAATTAGAATGAGGATTTGAAGGAAATGAGATTTTGAAAGAATTCAAATTTGAATGAGGTGTAATTAATGGAATTTTGGAGTAAAATATGAGATTTGAAAAGGATTAAAAGTAGGAGTCAAATGGTAGGAATTGATTCAGCCAATCATTCAAAATGAGGTCCACGTCAGCTGCCACATCGGATGCTATGTAAGTGCCACGTCACTGCCATGTAGGCCTTTTCTTCCAATCTTCTTTTGCTTGTAACTTTTTCGTTTGATCTCCGATTTCAGTGATTCAAAATGTGTTGGAATCGTCTTTCCAAGCTCTACAAGATGAACACTTTGAAACACTAAAATCATTAGTAAATTAAAGTTTGTTATCATCAAAACATATAGTATGATTGAAGCTCATAAAGCTAACAATCTCCCCCTTTTTGATGATGACAAACTACTTAAGAAAAATATTCTCAAAGTAGAATGTTAATAATGATATCAAAAGAATTCAATCAGTAAACATTGCATTTATTCATTTAACAAATATATTTTTCTAAATTCTCCCCCTTTTGTTATCATCAAAAGATAACAATTTAAAGTATAAGCTCCCCCTAAAAAGAATAATCATTGGAATAATTAAAGATAAGGCTTCCCCTCAAAATAATAATTGAAAGTTAAAGCTCCCCCTCAAAACAATAATCAAACAAGTAATAACAATAAGTTCATTTAAGCACCCCTAGTAAATGAAGTCAATCAATTTGAACAAAAATGATCAAAGACATATTACATATTCAACAATACATCAAAGCACACAATCTCAATTTCACAGAGACAAGAATTTATCTCAATAAATCAACGAACATCTTTATAATAAAGATACACGATCATAATATTTTCACAAAACAAATGAAGCTCCCCCTAAACAGGTGGATCATATGAATATATGGACAAATGAATAAGAACTCCCCCTAAATATATGAGACATAGTAAATATCGCAAATTAGGGACAAACAAATATTAATCCATTTAATCACCATTTGAATTTTTCATACCAAATAATTTTTTTTTTTTTTTTTTTTTTTAAAAAGATAATTCATAATTACTCAAAAATATCACAAATAATTAATCAACAATTAAGCCAACAAAAACATTTCATTTTAAAGGGGCATTTTGTTCTCTCTAAAAATAGGAAAACTTAAATATGAAGAAATTTCATGGACAAATCAAAATAAAGAGTAATTGAAATTCTAATCACCTTTTCAATTTGCTCAATTAACCATAATAAAAAGAATTAACATTATATAAAGATATTCCAAATTGAGTAAATCACTCTAACATAACAAATATAAAATTCAAACTCCCTCCAAAAAAAATATGGAATTCCAACCAAAGTATTTAATCACACAAACAAACTCATAAAAACCAAACATTTAGCCAATATGAGATACCAATTAAAAAAAACAAGATATATAAAATATTTAAACATTCAAAAATTTAAAGAATTTCACACCATATACCAATTGATATAATCTAATTCATATTATAGGATCAAATCAATATTTATAAAATCAAATTCATAAGATTTAGACATAATATCAAATCTATGGGATCAAATCAATATCAAAACTATTTAATGCAGAGATATATCAATTTTATGGAAAATACATTATACCAAAAATTAACAAGATACTAATATCAAATATGAGACAAAATAATACATCAATAACACCATAATCTCAAAGTAATTTACTTCATACAAGGGAAAATTATCAATAAATGAAATAGGTAAACAATTGTTACAATCAAAGCACATTTCATTTAGGAATAAAATAAATTTGAATATACAACTAATAAGGAACATTTTTTTTTTCAAGTACTCCCCCTTATTAAAAGGAATTTAACATCTCTTTTTCATAACACATAATAACTTTTAGGAACTAGATCATCAAAACATAATGCTTTAATTAAGAATATACATTCAAGCTCATAAAGCATTTAAATAATTCAAAATATTTTTAAACTAACAAGCCTTAATACTAATTGTAAGAGTGGAACTCAAACAATAAAGTATAAAGTGAGCTAGTAACAAAAATCTTTCTAAACTTCTTTGACAAATTTATAACAGGAATTAATTCTAATCAAATTTTAATAATCATTTATCAAGCAATAAATAATAAAAAAAATCAAATGATTGAGATGTGTCAATGGTTCACAATTTTAAACATAAAAGATTGAATCATCCAAGATAAACCAAAAATGATATTAACTTTAAGAAAATATAAAGAATCAAAATATCAAGTATATTTCAAAAGAATCAATAGTATGTCAAAATAGATTTTCAACAATTTCTTATGACATGTAATTAATTCTATAAATTTAAACATACAGCAAAGAAGAATATAAAATAAACAAGCAATTTGAAATTAATCCATTTTAATTTAAGGAGCATATAATCATGTGATCCATAAATAAACAATCAATCAAGGTAAATGTCATCAAGGAACATTCTTAATTATCTCATGAACATTTAATATAATAATCAACAAAATTCAATAATCAATCTAAAAACAATTCTTTATACCAATATATAGTAGGTAATTCACAATTCAACAACAACAAATTAAAAAAAAATAAATCAACATTTCAATCATTCAACAAAAATAATAGTTTACCTTACTAATAATTCAAGAATATAAAATTCAAACTCAATATGCATATCTCAAGGAATATATTTAACCATCAATAAATATATTGATAAGCAAATCATAATTTCAATTCCAAACAATAAGATCACAATAAAAATATTTCCATTCAAACAATTCAAAAAACCAATATTCAAATTCAAATGTAATATCATAAAATATCTCTAATTATCTCAAAAGAGCATTAATAGAAAAATCATAAATATGTTTCAAAATATATAAAAACATCAATTCAAACAATTCAAGATTTTCAAATTCAAATTCAAAAGAAGATATCATAGCACATTATATCTCACAATTCATTTAAGAAATAAAGCTACCAAAGAAGGATTTTTCCTTTTAAAGCACCAAGAGAATTATAAGCTTGGATTTGAAATTTGAATAATTTCCTTTTGAAGTTCATTCAATCTTCAAATTTGAATATTGGAGCACACCTACAAAACAATTTAGCAAGTAGTTTTTGGTACCCATACTTGTTTGGGTCCATGTAGGTTAGTCTCAATTTTTGGAACCCATTTCTTTTTAGTTCCAACATTACTAGCATTCATTTTTGGCAAATAACAACTATTAAATTTATGACCAATTTTGCCACATGAATAACAAGTAACATTATGCATAAACTTTTCATTCATATAATGTCTATGCATGTTATTTTTCACATAAGTGCTCCTTTTGTAATTATTTTGAAATTTTGCTTTATAAGGAACATTTTTCTTTTCATAACGATCAAGATCATTTTTCAATTTATAGCAATTTGGTCTAATATGACCTTTAATACCACAATAATGACATATAGGTACAAATTTTGCATTATGCACAAATCTAGCATTATGAACTAAATTAGACTTAGAATAAGAATGATTTGACACACATTTTGCTACATCATGCTTATGAACAAAATTTGGTACATCATGCTTATGCACATTACCTTTTAGCAAAACATTTGGCAAAGCGTCACTAGGCATACTAGAAGATGCTTTAACAAAAATAGTTTTGGAACTTGATGGAGTAACACTCTCATCAACATAACCAAGGCCTCTTTTGTCATTTAACGGTTTACCTATATCAATAATTTTATCCAATTTTTGTGCACCTATTGCCAATTTCTTAATAGATTCTTTAGCACAATTAAGCTCGTTCATAAGATTTGATTCTTTTTCTTTGAGAGCTTTAACAAGTTCATGCAATTCAAAGGTATCATGCTCAAGAAATTTAATCTTATCTAACAAAACACATTTTTCTTCATCACAAGAATTATCAACACCATCATGCTTCACAACACTATTTGCATTTAATTTCAAGCATTCATTTTCTTCAATTAATGATTGATTTTTAATAAGTACGACATCCAAGTCATTTTTCAATTCTAAAAATGAGGAATTAATTTTCTCATTTTCTTCCTTCACACAATTAAGCTCATTTAATAACTCATTATTTTGGTGAGCTAATTTTGTGTTCTTCTTTTTAAGAGACATATATTTAGAGCATACTTTTTCAAAATCAATTTTAATTTCATTATAAGCATCCACAAGTTCATCATGTGAGGGGTTTTCGTTACTTACCTCTTCATCGTCACTATCATTATCCGTGTGAGCCATCAAGCACCAATGAGATTCCTGAAAATCTTCTTTCTCCAATTTATGAAAGTTTCCTTGATTTCTAGATTTATAAATTTCCTTCACATCAAGAAAATCATTAGAAATACAAGATGAATATTCTAACACATTATTAACTCTAATATTTGCCATAAACTCAAACAATTAAGTTTCTAGAAGAATAGTTTTCAAAATGAATTTTAAGAGAAAAATAATTTTTGAAAATTTTCTTCTGAACACCACTTTATAAAATAAAAAATTGAGCTACCCGCTCTGATACCAATTGTAGGATCGTATGGCAACACTAGAGGGGGGGTGAATAGAGTTGCTTAATAAAATTTAAAACTTTTTGCTGAATTAAAATGAATTGATTTATTTTAAACTAAATAAATTTAATAAGCACTATAAAGCATAAAGTATGCTAGAACTATTTGACAATTTTCCTAGGCAAGCAATCTACTCATAAAAATGAAATAGCGGAAATTAAAAGAGTAGAGAGAAAGAGATAACACCAGGAAATTTTATAGTGGTTCGGAAATCCCTACTCCACTCCCCAAGACTCCTTCTTGGGTATTTTACTGCAACGACTCTCTTACGGGTGAGAACCAAACCGACTCTTTTTCCAGGTTTAAGAGTAAACCTTTACCGATCCTTTTACAGGTTCAGGACCCAACCTATACCGATCTTTTTAAACGGGTTCAAGATCAAACCACTGTGATCCTTTTAACCGGGTTCGGGATCAAACCACTACAAATCCTTTTTCGGGTTCAGGATCAAACCACTCACTCAATTCCCAAGGTGCACCCACACCTTATTACAAGTTCCCAACAATGAGTAGAAGAAGAAAAGAAGCTCACAAAATAAAATACCTCTTGAAGGCTAATTACACAATGTTGTGCACTCACAATAATAAAACCTCACAATAACACTAGGCCAATTTAGGAGCAAGAGAGGATTTTTAAACAAGAACTGAAGAGTAGGGAGACTTGAGAGCTTAAGACTTTGATGTCTTTTTTTGGTGTATATATAAAGAGTAAAATCAAGTCGAATTTATAGGAGAGAGGGATAAATATTGGCCGTTAGATCAAATTGAAAATGAAGGGTGAAAATTGAATTTAAATAGAAATGGAAGGGATTTCAAAATTAAGAGAGAATTTTGAAGGATTGGAATTTTTGAGATATGAGAATAAATCAAGGATTTGAATGATGAAAATTTAGGAAAGAATTTGAATTTAAAAATGAGATTGAGAATATATTGAAATTAGGAGAATTTCAAATTAGAATGAGGATTTGAAGGAAATGAGATTTTGAAAGAATTCAAATTTGAATGAGGTGTAATTAATGGAATTTTGGAGTAAAATATGAGATTTGAAAAGGATTAAAAGTAGGAGTCAAATGGTAGGAATTGATTCAGCCAATCATTCAAAATGAGGTCCACGTCAGCTGCCACATCGGATGCTATGTAAGTGCCACGTCACTGCCATGTAGGCCTTTTCTTCCAATCTTCTTTTGCTTGTAACTTTTTCGTTTGATCTCCGATTTCAGTGATTCAAAATGTGTTGGAATCGTCTTTCCAAGCTCTACAAGATGAACACTTTGAAACACTAAAATCATTAGTAAATTAAAGTTTGTTATCATCAAAACATATAGTATGATTGAAGCTCATAAAGCTAACAACTTGTGCCACTTGTGCCACTTGACGTCAACAATGCTTTCCTTCATGGAGACCTGTTTGAGGAAGTATACATGGATCTTCCCCTCGGATATAAGCATGATGTTCCTACTCCTAACAGACAGAAGCTGGTATGCAAGTTGCATAAATCAATATATGGTTTAAAATAAGCCTCACACCAATGGTTTGACAAGTTTTCAAGTGCCTTACTATCCATTGGCTTTCATCAAGGAAAATCTGATTACTCTCTATTTACTCGGGGATATGGCAATCATTTCATAGCCTTACTGGTTTATGTCGATGACATAATCCTTTACTGGTTCTTCCGCTGATGAAATCAATGCCTTAAAGCTCCATCTTGATTCAGTTTTCAAACTAAAGGACTTGGGCTCTTTACGCTATTTCTTGGGGCTTGAACTTGCTCGCAATTCCAAAGGCATCTTTCTAAGCCAACAACATTATGTTCTAAATATCCTAGAGGACACTGGCCTCTTAGGAAGTAAACCCGGCCCTTTACCAATGGATTCCCATATCAAGCTCTCTGCTGCAAATGGTGAAATATTGCAAGATCCTTCTGCCTACAGGAGACTAATTGGTAAACTTGTATCTAACGATTTCCAGGCCTGATATTAGATTTACGGTCCACAAGCTTAGCAAGTTCATGGCACAGCCCCGAAAGCCACATTTGTTTGCTGCCCACTCTTTACTTCGATATTTGAAAGGAACCTCTGGACAAGGTGTGTTTCTCCAGGCTTCGTCTTCCTTTCAACTTCATGCCTTCACTGACTCCGATTGGGCCTCATGGGTTGATTCTCGAAAGTCCATGACTAGTCTCTGTGTGTTCCTCGGTGAATCACTCATTTCTTGGAAATCAAAGAAACAAAGCACCGTTTCACGTTCCTCTGCTGAGGCAGAGTAACAAGCACTTGCAGCAACCACAAGTGAAGTAATCTGGCTTCGCCAACTACTAACAAAGTTACATGTGGATTTATCTTCCCCTTCTATAATCTTCTGTGATAATGTTGCAGCTGTCCACATCGCCACCAACCCAATATTCCATGAGCGAAAGAAACATATAGAAATAGATATTCATTTTGTTCGTGATAGAATTACCAGAGGTGATGTTAAGCTTCTGCCCATTAGAAAACATCTACAACTGGCAGATGTCTTCACAAAACCGCTACACAAGCCGACTCTCCAGGCTCTGCTGTCCAAGATGGGCGTTTTCAACATGTTGACTCCAGCACCATTATCTCGAGGGAGGAATATTAAAATGTAAATATGTACAGTTTTCTCTTGTAGTTAGTTTGTTATTAGTTACTCTAACTTCTCCATGTACATTGACTATTTAATGTCTGATCATTCAGTAAAGTAACATGGCACTTTATTTACTCTCTTTCTCAAAGGTCAATAGTGTTCCTCTGCACGAAGAGAAACCCAGTCGAAAACGAAGGCGAAGACGACAGAGTTGAGGGCGACTGAAAACTTGCTGGTTCCGGTGAGGGAGGAAGGAGGATTCAAAAGAGAGAAAATAAGAAGGAAAAAAAATCTGATGATAGTGGTGATCGGAGGTGGACGGAGGTTGGCGACGGTGGTGGACTGGCTGGGATTAGGGTTTGAGAAAAGGTGGAGAAAAAGAAGCTTAATGAAGAAAAAGATGAAAGAAAAAGGAAAAATAATAATAATAAAAAAATATTTAATATATTATTTTATTTTTAAAATTTTAAAAAAAATTTTTTAAAATAAAAATTTAATTCCACGTCAGCAATCCGTTAGTGATTAACAAAAAATGGATGGAGAGACTAAGAGTGTAACGAAATCCAAACCTCATGGACTAAATTGTTGAGTTTGAAAACTTAGGGATCAAAATGAAACCTAACTCAAACCTCAGAGACCAAAAGTGTATTTTTTTTTCAAAAAAAAATAAAATAAACAAAAACAATATAATCGTATGATAGATTTGAGAAATGTTAAATTTCTTAAATTCCTAAGGTCAAGATTTTTTTTATTATTATTTATTGAGAATAATGCCCCAAGTTGGTCAAATACTTTAGTCACTCTTAAAATTTAAGGTCCCGTTTAATAACCATTTTGTTTTTTATTTTTTGTTTTTGAAAATTAAGCCTATAAACACAACATCTACTTATAAGTTTTTGTATGTTGTTATCTCTCTTTTTTTCTATGTTTTCAAAAACCAAACCAAGTTTTGAAAACTAGTAGTTTTCAAAAACTTGTTTTTGTTTTTGAAATTTTGCTCGGAATAATGCAAATGTGTCATTAACAAAGATGTAACTCATTCTTAGGAAGTTGAGAGAAAACAAGATTTATTTTTAAAAACTAAAAACCAAAAACCAAATGGTTATCAAACGACCTAAAATATGATACAATGTGATTTATATATATATATATATATATATATATATATATATATAAGAACAACAACTATGTTTTCTTATTTAAATAAAATTAAGGGAAAAAATCATTTTCAACCCTAAACTTATCATGTTGTATCAATTTTAACCTCCAACTTTCAATTTCATCAAATTGAACCCTAAACTTAGCAGAATGTATCAATTTTAAGCCCAAATTTGCAAAAGTGTTGCAATATAGACATTTGGTTAACTTTTCATTTGATTCATCATTAAAACATGTGATTGGAAATTTTCTCCGTTTATATATATATATAATCATATTGCACCTAAGTTACATCGATTTCTTGTAAGAATTTTGTTGGAGAAACTCTTTATTTGAAGAAATCAAACACTTTAGACTGATTCTTCTCACTGATATTAGCCTTCGGAAAAAAATAAAAAAGTTATTAGCAACAAAAAAAATGTAGAAAATATGAGGAAAAACCCTAAAATTGCTTTGCTTTTGTTTCCTATCCTTCATGTTCTAATTAGTAGGGAGAAAAAATTTCACCAAGTTCTTAGCAACAAGGAAAAAACTACGAAGTTCGAAAAAATCATCTAAATGAAAAGAAAAAACCCTAAAATTGTTTTCCTATCATTTTATAATTGCGTATTCTTCTATGTAGCTTAAAAAAACAGCAAAACCTACAAAGACAATAAGAAGAAAATGAGAGAAAACTCATGTACAACTTTTGCTAAAGTTTATTCAAATAAAAAGTTTATTCAATATAAATTTCTTACAAGAAACCAACTTAGATGCCATGTGATTTAAAAAAAGAAAAATGAACAAATATTCAATTGTATTCTTTATCGCTGTTTAAACAGATAGTAATTAAAGATCTACATTGCAACACTTATGCTTTATGGTTAAAATCGATACAAGCATATTGGGTTCAATTTGATGAAATTAAAAGTTAAGGGTTAAAATTGATACAACATGTTAAGTTTGGGATTTAATTTGATGAAATAAAAAGTTCAGGGTTAAAATTGATATAACTCTGTAAGTTTAGGGTTAAAAATGATTTTCTTTTCTCTAAAATTAATCGAGATAACTTGGAATAAAAATTTGATAGTTAATTTTTATGAGTGTTGTAAGGTGCTAGTACCTCCCAAAATTAATAAAATCTCTGGAGTTGTGAAATTTGAGTTTCTGATTTTTTTTATTATTATTTTTAATGTTATACAATTCTTTCAAACTTAATAAATCGAAATGTTCTTTGTAAAATTGAGATTTTAAGTCACAATTTTGATTAAAAATTCTTTTTTTTTTAAAAAAAATCATTTTCCATTCTTCAATTTTTTTTTCCACATTTGTTACCTTTGTTATATTAGTTCTAAACATAGATATTGTTACATTGGTTTATTAGTTAGGTATATTATTAGTTTAGATTTAATTAACAAGATTTGTCCATTATAATCTTATAAGACGTGACAAAAAACATTCAACTTTCACACACATGTAACAATATCTATGTTTAAAACTAACGTAGTACTAAATACATAAATACATAAGACATCATAAAATTTAATCTAGGTGACAAAGTGCATTGAACATATTTCTTGTAATCTACTTATTTAAATTAGTTTTGAATTTCTAAGTCAACATTTTTAGACGATAAACTCTGATTACGTGCATGAACATTAGTCTTGAATTTGTCATTTTAAAAGCGAAAATGTATTTAAGTACCAGTGGAATTTCGATAGTATCGAAAAAAGAAATGGTTGTTGAACATTATAGCAAAAAAAGGTCCTTTATAACAAAATCGTTCATTTTTTTCAAACTGTATCTTTCAAAAAAAGAAGATTTTAAAACATCATTTTACTGTGCTTTTTTTCAAAATGGTTCTATTTTAACCATTTCGATTTACCTTGTTTTCGTTGGAAAAAAAATGAAAGAGAAGTTGAGATTTTCATTAAGAAAAAAGTTCCAACAACATTTTTTTTTTTTGAAACAAACAACATTTTTTAAAATAACATTTTCCATCACCAATTTCTAATGAACATATCCAATTTTCTAACCAACTTCATTCTTAAACAGAATTCTTATTTTTCAAAAGAAAAAAAAAACAAACAAACAAAACCAGAATTCTTCATAAAAAAAATTTTAGGGCAAAATGCACTTTTAGTTCCCGAGATTTGAGATTGATGTCTATTTGGTCCCTGAAGTTTCAAAAGATACATTTTAGTCCTTTAGGTTTGCAAAATGATTCTAAATGGTCCCTAACTTAACTTTAACTTAATGGAATGCTGACTAGACCTTATGTGGTGAAGTGGATGGGATGACATGTCGATTTTATTTTATTAGTTGGCAAATAAATTGAATAATTAATAACAAAGAAGTAAACCATTAAAATAAAAATTATTAAAAGTTGTCTTCGTCTCTAACCCTATTTGTCCCCTTCTCTCCAGGCCAACAAACTTCATCACATCACAGTACCCAATTGCTGGAGAGTTTTGAGAGGACCCGATGTTGTTGTTGTAGTCCCGCCGTTGGTCAAAGCACAATCGCCTTGCCCCATAGCACTCCAGTGGCCATTGCAGAGGATAGGAGTTGCAAGTCTTTGGATTTCACGATTAAAAAAAATAATAAAAAAAAAATAAATAAAAAAAAGTGGCATTTTAAAATTTCAATCAATTTCCCCTCTAATAAGGATTAAATTCAGTATTCTCAGTGTGATTCTTTCATAGTCAAAGCCATTTCAAACATGTGACTCAACAAGAATTCAGACTCTTATACAAGTATCCGAAACATAGTTAACATTCAAAATCCTTGAAGAACTGCAATGGCAAAACTTAGTTCCTTCAAAACACCCAACACACAGAATCATCTATCAACAACAATTCTTGAAGATTTCTCTTCATGTTTGTTTGAAGTGAGGGCCGAGATTTCTCTCGATGGTTCTTCTCCCACAATCGATTATTTCCGACGGTGTCTCTGTTTTTCGTCGGATCCTGGACTTCGATCAATTTCGCCTTCTCTTTTTTGTCTTCATGGTCGCTGCTTTCGTTGGAGCTTTCGGAGTCGCTCTGTTTCTCTGTCGCTCTGTTTCTCTTCAATCACAACTACTTTTTGTTGCCTCCAATCTATATCCGTTCCAAGATGCATAAAGGCCAAACAATCGATTGCTCAGGGCTTGGAGGTTAAAGATTTTTTATTTACATCTTATTTTGTTTAAAACAATTTTAATTTGTAATCTTTTTTTTAATAGTTTAGTTTTTTATTTTTATTTTTTAATTCATTTGCTTAGTAAGCAAATGAAGTAGCCTTGTCATCATATCCACGTCAGTAAATAACGGTCCAGTCAGCATTTCGTTAAGTCAAAGCTAAGTCAATGACCATTTAGAATGATTTTACAAAGCTGGAGGACTAAAGTGTATCTTTTAAAACCTCAGGGACCAAATAAACATCAACACCAAACCCCGGGGACCAAAAGTGCATTTTGCCTTTTTTTATGAACAAAAGGTTAACAACACAATTTTTAAATCAACTTTTTTCACCATATAATCACCATTAACCAACTTTTTAATTAACCAGATTTTAAAAACAGAATTTGTAATGAAATTTTCTTAAATTTGTAATCAAAATTAATCATGATATAAGGAACTATCTCAATTACGTTTGAGAACTCCCCTTCTTTCAAGTGAACCTCCACAACAATAATAAAAAATGATAGACAACCCCAAGAAAGCTAAACAGATTTGGCTTGGAAGAATGATCAAAGATCAAGAAGAAAGGAGAACTCGTTCTTAACTTCAAGATTTCAAGCTCTTCACAATCTAATTGATCAAACTAGATTGAAAGTCCTAGACATACATTCTAAGAACACAAAGAAAGCTTAAAAGCTTAAGAGAGACTAAACTCAATATGAAATTTCATTCAAATTCAACTTGTTCAAATGACAAATTACATCCCTATTTATACTAATTGAAAAGACACCATGAAATGACACAACTTTTCACATATATAGCCTAGATTCAACCCCCAACCCTTGGAATCCATACATGAACCATCATAATTACAAATACATGAATTAAATAGGTACATAATGCATTAAATATGATGGATGAATCTGGATTTTTAGATTCATTATGCCTTTTGGTTGAATAGGTGTCTTTCCAAACTTTGAATGGATGCAACTTTTCACCATAGTAATTGATTGAGCTTGTTGGTCACTTATTTTCGTATCAAATCAACTTAGAAACCACCCAAATTATCTAAATAGAATTTTTAATCAATTTTAATTAGTTTCATATTCACCTTGTTTTTTCAATGAACAAAATTTTAAAATCAGAATACTTAATCTCCCTTTTTTAAATTGATAATCCCAATTGATCTAACTTTTTTTTTTGAAAGGAAATTACTTTATTACCCATGTGGCCCAATTGATCTAACTTTTTAATTACCCAAATTCCTCATACAGAATTTCTATTCATCATTTTTTATATTCTTAAGGGAAAAATACACTTTTGGTCTTTGAGGTTTGGGTTAAGTGACACTTTGGTCTCCGAGTTTTCAAACTCAACAAAATATCCCTGAGGTTTGAGACAATGAGCAATTTGGTCTCTGCCGTCCATTTTGTCGTTAAACCCTTCACGTGACATCATTATTTTAATTAAAAAAATGAATTTTTAATTTTTTAAAATAAAAATATATAAAAATATTTAAAAAATTATTATTTTATTATTATATTTTAAATTCTCTTTTTCTTCTCCATCTTCTTTCTTCTCATCTTCTTTCTCCCTCCATCTTCTTCCTTCCCCCTCCCATCTTCTTCAGCTCCGGTGGCCGGCCGCCACCGGCTGCCGGCGAACGATGGCGGCGATGGTCGCCAGATATATTTTTTTTTTTTCCTTTTTTCTTCTTCTTCTCTTCTTCCCTTCTTCTTCTTTCTCTTCCTTTCTTCTGTTTTTTTTTTTAAAAGAAGGGAGTTTCGGGGAGGAGGACCTCCTCCCCGATTCGACGCCGGAATTTTATTCAATGTTCAAGAATGTTCTTGCCTGCCTTACCTCCAGTTGTTGTTTTATGTTTAATTTTTGCCATTTATATCCTTGTTTTCTTCGACAACTCTTTCTCTTTCAGTCGCAAAGATCAATTAATGGAAGCTGAAAATGCTAGGCCGTAGCCATGGGATATTATCTGCAACTTCTCTTCTCAAGTTTTGTTCTTTCTCACACCCAAATGCCATCTAATTTCATTTACACTTCCACAAGTCATCAATGCAACAAATTTATGTCCTTTATTACTTTTCCTTTTTCTTTTCTCTTGTTCTCTGATCTAATATACCATTTCTTGCATTATCCATATGGGTAATATGCTATTACATTGCTTCCTCTAATCATTAATCTCTTGTGTCGATTATTTTATGGGTTTAGGGAAAGAGAGATTATTCATTTTCTGCAGAAACATGAGAGGGGAGAGAGTTTTGGGATCGAACATATATGGGGTATTGTTGGTCTGATCTGTTGGATATTATTGGTCGATAGATCCAATGTTTTGGTCTCAACTTTTATTTGTGTTCTTTCCTTTTCGTTTTCATCTATTCTCCAAGGGAACATGTGGGCACTCCAAGCTGCAATATTTTTTTTTTCCTTTTCTTTTTAAACCCTTTGGTTTTTCGCCATTCCTTTGTCTTTCTGTTTCAAAGAAAGAAGGGAAAAAAATTTATGCAACAAATTTATGTCCTTCCCGTTTCAGATCTGAAACAGGAGGAGGAGGAGCTCCTCCTCCCCGAAACTCCCTTCTTTTAAAAAAAAAAAAAAACAGAAGAAAGGAAGAGAAAGAAGAAGAAGGGAAGAAGAGAAGAAGAAGGAAGAAGGCAAAAAAAAAAAAAAATCCGACGACCGCCGCTGTTTGCCGGCAGCCGGCGGCGGCCGGGCACCAGAGCTGAAGAAGATGGGAGGGGGAAGGAAGAAGATGAGAAGAAAGAAGACGGGGAAGAAAGAGAGAGAATTTAAAAAATAATAATATATTTAATATAGGGTAAAATACCCTTTTGGTCCCTCATGTTTCAGGGTCGTTTCTAATAGGTCCCTAGGTTTGAAAATTGAACAATCAAGTCCCCACTGTTCACTAAATAGTTCTATTGAGTCCCTGGATTAACGGCACCGTGAAATCACTGACGGCGATGATGACTGGACGCGCTGACTGGATGCTGACGGGGCGCTGACTGGACGTCATTTTTTTTTTTATTTACATGAAATGGTAAAATGTCTTAAATAAAGTGGGAATTGCAATGATGAAGGCGACGTGGCACTACCCTAGCCATACACGCGTGTCCTTGAATTGACGTGTGAAGTAGCTTCCAGTGGAAGCTACCCTTCTCCCAAGGTCGTGCGATTCAGCTCCCCTCTCACCCATTTCTCGTCTCTTCCAATTCCATTTCTCTCTCTCGTCTCTTTCGATTCAGCTTCCAGTGTAATGTTGACCTCTCGTGTGTTTCAATTGTAGAAGAAAAAGTTGTAGATTTCGTTGAGAACGACTTGGCGACAAAGACAACAATCATAACGACTTCATTCAACAACCAGGTTTTCAACCTCATTCTCCTCCTTGCATGCTGTAAATTTCTTCATTTTCCGAACATTTGTCTTCATTCTTCTTGAAGTTCATTTTTTCTTTAAGTTTTTTTGGCATCTGTGAGTCCTTTTGGCATGTCTTTGATCCGTAGTGTTTTTCCCTTCCCCATTTCAGTCGTTGCTTGTGAATATATTTTGCTCAGACTGTTGAGTTGCTTCCGTTGTTTTTTTTCTTTAGTATTTCTTGGATGTTCGGTTTAGTGTTTAATGTGATATTTTTTAATGTACAGAAAAATGGATGAGGTGTTTCATATCAATTTTCATTATAATGGTCGTATGGTATTCCTGTCGAGTCTTAATTACATTGGTGGTAGGCAAGCGGTTATTCAAGGGATAGATTGTGATAGGGTCTCGTTGATTGAGTTACGCATGATGCTGACTGATCTTAATGTATTCAATGTTGAGGAGTTTTATTATGTTAGGCCTAGATATACACTGTCTACTGGGTTCAAGGTTTTGTTAACTGATGCTGATGTTGTACAAATGATTAGTTTAGTTCCTGAAAGTAGACTGATCCACATTTATGTTGAACATAATCCTAACATTGAAGTTTTAGACCTAACTGAACCGATTGTAATGGAAAGACCAATTTTTTTGGAGTGGCGACCTATTGGTCAGCAAAACCCGCTTCAAAACCAAATAGAATTTGATGATTTTGTTGAGGTAGATGTGACTGGAGAGTCTTCGCTAAGTGAGAGTGGAAGTTCTAGTCTGTCTAGTGAGTCCGTTGCTTCACTGAATATCAATGTCAATGTTGAAGAAGAGGAAGTAGAGTCAGATATTGGGTCATATTCAAATCTCAATACACCTATAGGGTCTGACGAAGAAGAGGCTGTTAGGGGTCCTGAATTTAGGGTCGAGACGGATATGAACCAGGTAGAATTTAGGGTAGGGATGAGGTTTACCAGCCCGAAGGTCTTAAAAGATGCTATAAAAGAATATGCTGTAAGAAAGGCTCACAATATAAAATTCATAAAGAATGATAAGGTGAGGGTCACGGCAGTTTGTTCTGGACAGTGTAAATGGAGGCTGCATGCTAGTGTTATTGAAAACGATAACACTATCCAAATTAAGACATACATTGGGGACCATACATGCAGTAGGGAATTTGAAAACAGGAACATGAACTCCAATTGGGTTGCCAAGATGTATTTGGAACGGTTTAGGAGTCAACCTAATTGGTCTCTTGCTGAAATTATTGAGGAGGTGAAGAAGGACTTTCAAGTAAGAATTTCTCGAAGTCAAGCCTATAGGGCAAGGCGTAAGGCAAACAAAAGGATCAACGGTAGCCTGAATGAACAATATAAGAAACTTTGGGATTATGCTGCAGAGATTAGACGATCCAATGTTGGATCAACTGTGAAAATTCAATGTGATAGGGCTACTGAAGATTCTCCCCCGGTGTTTAGGAGGTGTTATGTCTGTTTTAAGGCTTGCAAGGAAGGGTTCTTGGCGGGTTGCAGGCCATTTATTGCCTTAGATGCTTGCCATCTAAAAGGTCCTTGTCAAGGACAATTAATGGCTGCAATTGGTGTTGACGGGGACGACAGTTTGTATCCTATAGCGTGGGCAGTGGTTGAGGCCGAGACGAAGGATAGCTGGACATGGTTCCTGGTTTTGCTACAGACAGACATCGGTTGTTTCTCGACTAAAGGATACACTTTCTCGACGAAGGATAACCCGTACCCATCCCAAATCATCAAGGAACCAAAAAAAGCACGTTCGGAGCGTCCAGAACATCGTTTCGTCTCTCGGGGACTAAAAGTGCAACTTTGTCCCCTTCCCAAAAGACATGGGTTTTTTCGTTCTGTCGTAACCCGTACCCATCCCAAATCATCAAGGAACAAAAAAAAGGCACGTTCGGAGCGTCCAGAACATCGTTTTGTCTCTCGGGGACTAAAAGTGCAACTTTGTCCCCTTCCAAAAAAACATGGGTTTTTTCGTTCTTTCGTAAACCGTACCCATCCCAAATCATCAAGGAACCAAAAAAAGCACGTTCGGAGCGTCCAGAACATTGTTTCGTCTCTCGGGGACTAAAAGTGCAACTTTGTCCCCTTCCCAAAAGACATGGGTTTTTTCGTTCTGTCGTAACCCGTACCCATCCCAAATCATCAAGGAACAAAAAAAAGGCACGTTCGGAGCGTCCAGAACATCGTTTCGTCTCTCGGGGACTAAAAGTGCAACTTTGTCCCCTTCCCAAAAAACATGGGTTTTTCGTTCTTTCGTAACCCGTACCCATCCCAAATCATCAAGGAACCAAAAAAAGCACGTTCGGAGCGTCCAGAACATCGTTTCGTCTCTCGGGGACTAAAAGTGAAACTTTGTCCCCTTCCCAAAAAACATGGGTTTTTTCGTTCTTTCGTAACCCGTACCCATCCCAAATCATCAAGGAACCAAAAAAAGCACGTTCGGAGCGTCCAGAACATCGTTTCGTCTCTCGGGGACTAAAAGTGCAACTTTGTCCCCTTGCTAACAAACACCTTCTTTTTCATTCCACAAGTTCTCAGCTACATTCCATTATATATGCATACTGGTCACAAAAGTTACACAAGTTCTCAGCTACGAAATACATCCAAAACAAAGAACGCATTCTTCATCATCCACACTAGTTACACAGGGTTGAAGTTGTAAACACGTCCAAAATAATAAAATTTCATTTCCAAAGTAACATTTCATTACAAAAAAAAATTCAATTCAACATACATTTCTCATCTTAAACAAAATTACATAAAATCCAACTAATATAAGGATGATTATCCTGTAGATCTTGATAGAGCACCGCAGCACCTTCATCTCTTTCTTTAATCTCCAAACTTCATCTCTCAAGTCATTTATAACGTCTTTTTCATGTCGACAGACAGCAGGGTCAAACCAAGCAAAAAACCCACATCCAGAACCTCTCCCCTGTAGTTAAAACACTAATGGAATGTGGAACAACCCTAAAAATCGGGTATATATGCAAATAATTTTTTTCAATTGACTACTTACCTTATATGAGGCACATCCCCAAAATCGACGCCCCGGATTTGATTTCGTCCATGATGTTTTCAGATGCGTTCTTAGACCGCAATAGCAGAACGTCTCTTTTCTATTTGACATACTCCTACTCATTGACTCTTGTTCATTTCGGTCTTCCATGCGGTTTTGCAATTTCTGTTGAAAAACTCTTCTTTCGTTTGCCCTATCTCTGAATCGATTGTGTTCGGTGAGCCCTAAATCTAAAGTGAAGAAAGGGAATGAGTGAAGAAAAGCATAATGTTTGGCTAACCCTAGAGACGAAAGGAAGGGAATGGGTGAAGGAGCGTTGTTTTTCCCATTGCGCCCTAGGTCTGAATCGAAGATGAAGAAGATGATCGACAAAAAGAAAAGGAAGAATGAGGGAGAAAGAAATTAGGGTTTTTCGTTCGTTCGAATGAAAATATATAATTAAATTTAATTTATTTTTTTAATTCAGGATTCCAGGTCTCAAATTAAATAAAACGTCCAGTCAGCGCCCCGTCAGCATCCAGTCAGCGCGTCCAGTCATCATCGCCGTCAGTGATTTCACGGTGCCGTTAATCCAGGGACTCAATAGAACTATTTAGTGAACAGTGGGGACTTGATTGTTCAATTTTCAAACCTAGGGACCTATTAGAAACGACCCTGAAACATGAGGGACCAAAAGGGTATTTTACCCTTTAATATATTTATATTTTTTTATTTAAAAAAAATTAAAAATTCATTTTTTTAATTAAAATAATAGTGTCACGTCAGCTTACTGTTAGGTTTAACAGAAAAATGGACGGCAGGGACCAAATTGCTCCTTATCTCAAACCACGGGTATTTTTGTTGAGTTTAAAAACTCGGGAACCAAAGTGTCACTTAACCCAAACCTCAGGGACCAAAAGTGTATTTTTCCCTATTCTTAATCACAGGAATCAACTTTTTATAAAACAAATTATTAAAACATAAACTCTAATCAACTTTGTTCAGCCTTATAGTCACGGTTATTGAACTTTCTAGCCTACTTTTTTTAAATGAACAAAATTTTGAAAACAGAATAGGTAATCACAGATCTGAAATCAAACGTCCCTCTGAAACCAAAGAAGATAAGCATGCGATCCAAGATCCGAAGACAACACAGAACGAGAGTAAGGAAGATCAGATCCGAAGAAAAAAAAGAAGGAAGAACACAAATCTCAGACGAGTTTCGAGATCTCAGGAGGAAACCCTAGCACAAAAAAATAAAAAAAAAAATAAAAAGCTCATCTCTAACATGCCATCCGAGATCCGAAAGTACCAGAGAAGAGAGAGGGCAGAAAATGTGAAGAACAAAGCTAAAATTAGCCGAGAGAAGGACTACCAGAAAGAAAACCAGACGAGCGAAGAAAAACGAGAGAGAGAACACGGAGTGAACGAAAGTGGGGGATGAAAGAGGCACTGTTGAAGTGGGGGGTTAGGAAACCCTACTCAGCGTTTTCAGAGAACTGGGCCCCAAACACTGAGTTGGGATTTTTTCAAAACATGTGCTTCCAAAAACGGAGGCCCAAACAGGCCCTTCAAGTCAGATTCAAAATTTGCCTCACTAAAAAGTAGTCTTGTTAACGTCTCCTTGCTAATCACAAATCCTTAAGAAAAATGAAAACTCAATTAAGAAAAATATAAAAAAATTACCCTCACTCTGGAACAGAGGTCAAAATCTTATTTTTTTCTTTCTTTTAATTTACTATACCTACTAATTTCATATTATGATAATTGAAAATTTTGCTAGGAGCCCTAAAATTTTTTATTTATATTTTGAAAACATGTAGGGTGGAAGATTTGATTCTCTAACCTGAGTACAAGCTATATGTCAATTGAGCTATGATCTTCTACCGTTAGCACACACTACAGTTTTCAATCTAAATGAAAAATATAACTCCATAAATTGAACATCCTCTCAAGTAATAATAGAGATCCAAAGTACAAATAGAGTGCAAAAAAGAGAATGAAGTGATCTACTATATCAACAATAGAGAGTTCACAAACAGAAATTTTATCTCACTCTTTTTTTCTACATAGTGTTCTTTCAAGTAATAAAACAAATGGAAATATGGCATCATTAACAAAGACATTCATAGACATGTAAGAAGAAATCAAAACAAATATGAAAACAAGGTTAGAAGTGTACATATTATACAATGTGTAATCAGTTCCCACATTCCCATTTTGATGTTGGCACACAACTTAGATAATGACACCAGCTGCAATGGTTGTTTCCGTTCTCGCCTCGAAATAGCATCACCAACCCGATCGTGAATCTGCAACAACAAAACAAGACCGTAATGAAGTCTTCTTTTCATCTGTTGTCACGATTCATCAATCAGGAGCATGACAGAAAGAAGACACAACATAACAACATATATTCTCTCTGTTGAGAACCTTTCATGTCATAATTAAATTAACTAACTAAACATCAATGGTTAAACGGCTGAATTATAATCATCTTCAGAGTTCCATCCGTATCTCAGATGCATAATTCTTGATTCTAGATTGATGAATATGTTTCCTAAGATTCCATCTATCAAAAACCGAGTTGGAAAAGAAGTGACACACTTACCCGACAATCAGAAGAGCGAGAGCCAGGAAGCATAGAACATATTGGTAGACCTTGTGCTTGGGTACAGCACGTGAATTCGCAGGGAGATGTCGGCGTTCCATCCAACCGAACTGGGGACGGAGAAGCAAAACAAAGCCAAGGAGAAAGCCTGTCAAGAACCCTCCAATATGAGCAAAATTGTCGACGTGAGGAAGAATCCCGACAGCCAAGTTAATGGCGATGATAACGATGAGTGTGATGAGAGCTGCAGCCTGCAAGAATAAATAATCAGTTGTTGATAACAGTAATATAACCAAATTTTAAGTTCAAATCAGGCAGACACCAACCAACATGGAAACAAACACCAACTACTTCACTGTTATTCATCTTTTGTGTCTTCAACTCACCTTATCTGTATAAATAGTCCAGTTTGTCAAAAGTTCTGATAGCATTGCACCAAGAAGCCCAAACAAAGCACCAGATGCACCAACAGAGATGTTATTTTGTATGAAAAGGGAAGATAATATGCTTCCACCTAATCCCGAAAGCAAGTAGAGTATTCCAACCCGAACTGCGTGATTATATTGAAAAACAACCAATGAGCATGAAATTTTAATCGCCCAAATTTTAGGAGTTAAAAAGAACTAAAGTAAAATACAGGCCACAGTAAGGCACTCGACGTACTGAATCCAAATTGTTGTTCGAGGCGGATCCCAATAAATACCAAGCTCAACATATTTGCAAGTAAATGAATGACTCCAGCATGCAGCCAAATACCAGTAATGAGTCTCCATGCTTGATGTCCATGAACTATCTTATCCCATTCCAGGGCTCCCAGGTTTTGTAGTCTGCAAGAAATGATACCAGTTATAACAAATAGTCAGCATCTAAAAAGTATTTTCACATTATTCTTTGCTTTCTTCCTGAAACAAACTAGGTCATTCATGTGAACATTCTTCTATGGTTTTAAAAATATGCCACTTCCACAACTAGAAAAGCAAAGGTTGAATTGAATCAATGCAATAAACAAATACAAAATTCAAATGCACAAGAACATTATCGACGATCGTCATTACGGATATTGAAACATGAGATACATCCTTTTAACCTCTTCAGAAGCTATTCTTGTACAAATTATCTAATGAGATTATTAGTTTTACTGAGATGAAAAGAGAGACCTGGTAGAATTTTATAGTATTCAACTAGAAAGTTTCTTCACAAAAGTAGAGCACAGATTAGAACTTTTCCTGAGGACAAATCTCTCTAAAAGAACAGATTAAACAACCTCTGATGGAGTTCTCCAAAACCATCTTATAAACCAGTCCATCAATGGAGGTAGATTTGATCCACAATGAACTAGAATCCATTGAAGCTATAGATTACACAAGTTCTTGACAAACACCCAAAACAAGCGAATATGACAATCTAAAAGAAAGCAAGGAATCTCAACTTAAAAGCCAAGCAAACTTACATAACAACAGCAGCAGATTGACACTGATTTGAAGACATCCATAGAAAATGTCAGTAAAAACTCAGTACCACAAAACCCCAATTGATGAGAAAGAAAAAAATGTAAAACATCCTCAATCAAGAACTCAAGTAGAAGAGTTACAGCAACAAAATACAGAGTCCACAGAAAATCACTGGAAAAATCGAACAATTTAGAAACAAGGGGAGACCAGAAAACTCACGTGGAAGAAGAAGGACCAAACAGAGGGTTCACTCTAAGGGGCTCAAAAGAAAACCTTCCAAGAAACCTGGCAACACACTCCTCAGAACCCAGATTGTGTTTGGGACAGTTATTAACAAACATAACGACAACGAACATAGCAACATTAGCCACCACGAACATAGGAACCAACCAAGAAGTCCATTGCTTCTCTGAGGTCTCTTGGTAATAGGAACTTGAGTAATTCCCAGGTGGGTTATTGGTTTTAGCCCCTCCTCTCTCCAGATCTCGACTACCCATTTCTCTTTCTCTCACAGAAACACACTTTTTCCCTCTATTTCTCTCAATCTATGAGTATAAGAAGGGCAAATGAGCGATCACTTTCTGCTAAGGTTTCAGAGAAAGGAACTTGGTTTGTCTTTTCAGTTTGGTAAAAGATGAAATACAAAAAGGGAAGAGAGGGAAAGAGAGTGGCTTCAAAGGGAGAGAAGAAACGGCCAAATGGGTTGCTTCAATGGAAGAAATGGAAATGGGAAAAGGGGTTTTACAGATTCAAGTGATGTAATGAATTGGGATTGATGGGTCTTTCTTTAACAGACTAGAATTTTGCTGTGCCTTCTGATTTTGTGTCCATTTAGATGTTAGGCGGTGGCTGTGTGTTGATGCAACTACCGGAGGGTTTCAATCAAAGCTGTATGAAAATGGAGTAATCGGTAATGGAAATTAAAAACTTATTTCTCAACTTAAAGGATGGCGTTTGCTCGTGTGAAGTGTGGAGTGGGGAATCATTATATTTCAATGATTGTCATCCATTATTTTTAAAAAGATTTAGGCCCGTTTGGTAACGTTCTCGTTTCTTGTTTCTTGTTTCTTGTTTCTAATTTTATTAAGAAATCTAAGCATTTAATAACTATGTATGTTTCTTGTTTCTCATTTTTTAGAAACACTCCCAAATTTTGTATAGAACTTTTGGGAACAACTAAAACTAGTTTCTCCTTTTTTGTTCTTGTTTCCAATTTTTTCCAAACATAAATAAGAATATAGGTTTATTATTATTGAATGTATAGGTGTTAGAGTCATGAAATTCTATTTTTCTTTATTAAAAATGAAGAAACGGAAACAAGAAACAAAAACGTTACCAAACGGGCCCTTAGTGAGTGGTTCCTATTTCCAAAATATTTACAAGGTTGAGGTTAATTTATTCAACTTTTCATGTTTTTGCCTCTTTAATTTATAAATATTTTTCATTAAATTACAAGTTTAGTCTTCAATTTTTAAATTTGTATCTATTTAGTTTCTGAATTTTTTTTAAAAAAAAATCAATTTTGTGTCTAATAAATCCAGAATATATTTGAGATTTTTAAAAATCAACTAATCAATTAGATGTAAAATTGAATTTTATGTCTAATGAAATTCTAAAGTTTCAAAAACAAAAAAAAAAAAAAAAAAAAACAAAAAAAAAATTGTCTAGTAAGTCTGTGAATTTTTAAAATTGTCGAGTAGGTCAAAGACCTATTAGACATAAAATTGAAAGTTAATAGAACCATTAAAAACAAAAGTAGTTTTAAAGACTTATTATATAATTTTTTTAAATTCAAGGATTTATTGGACATAAAATTGAAAATTTAAGGACTTATTTGACACTTTTTAAAGTTCAGAGACCAAATAGATACAACTCTAAAAGTTCAGTAACTAAACTTGTAATTTAACCAAACACTTTTCTTCCCTGAGTTTAACCTAAAAACTATAAGAGTTACTATTACATTTTAAATGTTTCCTAACAACGTTACTAAAATATTAATATTACAAACCTATTGATTTACTAGTGATAGATTTAAGGTCTGTTTAGAATATCTTTTAATTTAAGTGTTTTTCAAGAATGCATTTTTGTTCAAACATTTTATATACATTTTTTAAAAAATTTAAACACTCATATGTTTGGTTACATCTTGTCATAAGTGTTTTTATACACAAATTATTATATATTTAAAAACTCTATTTAAAATATTTGTTTTCAAGTATTTCTCTAAAAATGATTTATTTCTCAATCTCATTATTTAATAAATCATTTTTAGTAGTCGCTAACCACTAGACTTTTTTTTCAAAACAATCTTCTTTTTTTTTTTTTTTTTATCAAAATTAAACACTTTTTGATGTGGCAAAGTGTGTTATCAAAAAGTAAACCCACTAAATAAAATAAGTACAAATGGATTCTGTCTTAGTAAATTATTGTTTCTGCATTGACCTTTGGTTTATTATCTCATTGATCTATCTGATCTATTTATTTATATTATGCATAAGTTCTTTATTTGAAAAACAATTCATAATACTTTAAAATGTAATTTAATTTTCTTAAATTTTTTTTAAAAATGGATTAGGGTTTTAATCCATTAGCTAAATACCATAATATATATTTTTTTATTCAAACCTAATACTTTTTTTTCACATTCAAAATTTTATGTTTATGTCAAAAGCTTTGCAAGTGGGAATGGTTGAAAGATGATGGTGATGGGTTAGCTCATTTTTCTCACCTATAATATTGATAAGAAAAAACATTCAACACCAAATTCTATAAAAGAAAAGCTCTTTAGGAAGTGGTTTTGCTATAATGGGTTTGGAAGGAAGTTGTGGTGGACAAAATATTATCAGCTACAACTTATTTTTTCTTTTTTTTTTTAATAAAAATATTCCATATCTTAATAATTTTGTTTTAGTTTTCCACTTTTTAGTTCTAAATTTATGTTTTATTTTTTATTAGTTAAAACTAGTTCTAAAATTTTATTCGCATGGTAAAAATTATAAATTTAGTCTTAAATTTTAAGATTTGTGTATATTTGGTTCCTAAACTTCCAAAATTACAAATTTAGTTTAAGGACTTTCAAATTTTATAAAATTCACAAATCTAATACAAAATTGAAATTTTAGTGTTCCATTAGACATAAAATTAAAATTTATATCCAATAGATCAATTAATTTTTAAAAATTTTTAATTTGTTATAGACCTATTAGATACAAAATTCAAAATTCATGGACCTATTTACAACTTTTAAAAGTTGACACAAATCTCAAAGTTTTGGGACTAAACTTTTTTTTTTTTTAAAGAAGTTTTGGGACTAAACTTATCATTTAACCATTTTTTTTTTGGTTCACAATAAATTTTTAATAAGATGAAAACAAATCTTTGTCAAACATAAAAGTTTTTTTGTCCCTATTATTCTCTGACTTTGAAACCAATCCCAAATTTTGACTTATAATGTTTTGATATCTGTACATTGCTCGTATTAGATAGTTAATTTTTTGCCAATATATTAATACAAGTCCACCAATTTTAATAATTAGATATGTCATTTAAATAAATAGATTATATAAATTAATTTTCTCAATGTTTTTTGGTCAAAGATCTAAATTAATTTTCTCAATGTTTTTTGGTCAAACATGCATTTTTTTTTCTCCTGTTTTTTTAAAGTAAATTAGGTTAAATTATAAGTTCTATTTCTAAATTTGGTGGATTCTATTTATCATGTCATTGAATTTTAAAAAGTGTCTTATAAATTAGTCATAGACACATATTAGACAAAAACTTAGAGGGTGTTTGACCCAAGGAGTTGGGTGGAGTTAACTCTTTGTTTGGTCTGAGGACATACAACACCCAATTGTGGGGTCACAAACTTATTAACTAATTATAATACTCTATTGGCGACCCCACAAACTTATTAACTTCTATCCCAACTTCCAATACTTCAACTCTAAATTTCATAACTCCAATTAATTAGACCAAAAGTTCATGAACCTATTATATACTTTTTTAAATTAATGGGATCTATTAGAAACTTTTTAACGTTTGAGATCTATGAGATAACTCTAGAATTTTAGATATCAAACTTATAATACAATCAATAATTTATTATTCAAATAAAAAAATAATAATTTTTCGTTTGGAAAAGTACTAAAAATAATTTTAATGTACCATTTTATATGATTAAAAATGTGGAAACGTAGTTTGTCATTTTATCATTTTATGTAGTAATTCCATTTTCCATACGAACCAATTATTCTTTGTTGTGCAAATAAATGAGTTTGGACCGAATGACTCAATAATGTTGGGAATGTTGGATAACCATTTGGTTTTTTAAAATTAAGTTTACGTTACTCCCATCATTCGGTGAAAGTAACGTTACTCCCATCATTTGGGGTTTCACATTCGTTTTTTAAAGTCTCTTCCAATTCGGAAGATGATCAGATTTTTTGGGTCGAGTTTTTACACGAGAATTTTCCCTCTCTTTTAATGGACTTTTCAAAGTTTGAAGATATAATATTAAAACAAACCTCATAGTTCATGGTATTTTTAGTAATTTAACCTATTTTAAATTCATTAGGCAAAATTTGTAATTACCATTTTCTTAAATTTAGTTCCTAATCTTTTATAATTTTCTACCTCATCATTTATGTATTTTTCTTTTTCAATTTAAAGAATATTTGATAAATAGTAAACAGGGGGAAAATCACAAAGAGGGTGAACATATTCAAACTCTGCCTCATTTAAAGGATACCCAAGTCATACATTTTCTGTGAAAAGAACATGGGATCAACACATCCACCACTCTACAAACATCCCAAAAAAAAATTCATGCTTTTGTCGATATCAACAATAGATCTGTATTCAACGGTAGTTTCATATTTAGCATATTCATAGCTTCGACGTCGACATTAAATCAAAGACGTAGAAATTTTGGCAGGCAAAAGATTGAAGATCTCTCCAATGGATGTGGATAGGAAGATGGATTGATTCTGCAAATGACTTGTTTAAGATTGTATAAAAAGCCAAAGTCTCAAAAGTAAGAAAATTTTGGCAAGAAAAATGGCTGAAAGATGAAGTCGCCTTTTGAAATCTCAAATGAAAAGTGTGAGTCCACAAAGTTGCTCTTCTTCCTTGTGGAATTTATTTTATTGGCAACTGAAGGTGGTTGGATTGTAGTAGTTGGCTTTGAAGTTACTCAGCCATGTCTCCAACTGGCAAACGATTCATTCCAAGTCACCCTGTTCAGTCACCAATAAAATATTACTAACATATGGACCCTGCAGAAGCTTCCTTTGTCAGCCATTGTTGGCGTAGATATGGCCATTCCTGTTGTATCCATAAAGTTCAGCAGAATTGACTCAAAACAGACCCCCAAAGTTACTAGGCACGGTCACTTAAGTCCGAAAAACATGTCCATGTTCGACATATAAAAGACACTCGAATACATGTCATTGTCAGACATCATTTGTTTGCATAATATATGTCAAAGACTAATTATACAAATTGAATACGACACTTGTTAGAGATGTTTTAGCCATAATGAATAGACATAAGTAGTAACGGAAGACAAATAATAAATTTTGAGAGCTAACTATATTGACCTTAACTTTGCTTTAGTATGAAAATGTATGTTTTAATGAGCGTATCCTCACTATGTACGTATCTGTGCTTGTACTTCTTTGCCCCAAAGTACTGAAATATCGACAAATACTAGAGATTGTAACATTAGATCCTGACATATGAAACCGAAAACTTCAGCGATTGCAAATCCTAGGACTTGTTTGCACTACTGTGGGGTGGGGGGAGAGAGAAAGACCTTCACAGGAGTGCCGTTGGTCTAAAACCTTAGCAAGATGACAGTAACATATCAAATTTGTGCTCAATCTAACTACACCTTACAAAAATACAAAGTTAGTATCATATGGAACACAGATGTTTACATTCATACTACCTTCCTCCTAAAAGCCAAATTCTAAGCAGCTTCTCCATGTTGACTACTCATGGTGCTTTGGCAGTCTCACGAACCATGGAAAGCTTGGCCAAAAGACCGCAAAGCTGAAGGTAAGAACCAACTCCATCACAGATTCTCATATGGGCAAACCCAGTTTCCTGCAATTGATCAAGAGTGAGAACCCTTCTTTTACCTTTTGATCCGAAGTCAAAATCAAAAGAGTGAGTACTTGCAACTCAGGTATGATCAAATGATGACTCGAGTTTTGATGTACCTTCATGAATTCCAGTTTCAGATATTCGGCCATATCGTAGTTCTTAATGATTCTGAAAAGAGTGGTTATTATGTCGGTGGGAGAATAGCCCAAGTCATAAAGTTGCTTCAAACCTGCACAAGCATCATCAAATTTACCTCCAAGCACATTGCGCACCACATTCTTCACATGCAGCGGATGAGGTTGATCGCAAACCTGAAAAACCAACAAGCATGTCAAGATGAAGTTTTCTTCGTTTATAAAAGACAGGTAAAGATAAAAGCGCATAATGGGAACCTTGAAAACATTGTCTTGGTTTACAAAGCGGAATCCACTATATGTAGCTTGCAGATTATTCAACGCCTGCCTCATATCACCATCAGCGGTGAAAATGATTGCTTCAAGACCTTCTGGAACATAGGGTACCTTCATATTTTCAAAAAATGATCATTTCTAAACTGCCTGCACTGCACATATGCCTTTTGCATTCGGAACACAAATGGAAAGCGAGGACTTATCAACTTGAGTAGTAAAAATACAGTCACAGAGATATGCACCCATGATCATTCTTTAATCAACTCAATGAAGTGCTAAATAACACTTATTAGTTTTGTTAAAAAAGAAACTGGCTTTCATCAAGTTAGAAAAGAAAGCCTGCAAGGAAAACAAACCCGAACATGGGAGTCCACAAAACAAAACAATTAAAAAAAAAACTCGAGTTATTGTTAAGGATCATAAAGAAATGCTAACTAAACCAAATAATTCATAGTGAACACCCAAAGGGAAACTTTGAAGTGAACCATAACCTAAGCCTGCGCCAAGGTTCCTCTACCCCTAAACATTTTTCCATTTAGCCTGCCTACCAAAGAATGCAACTGTTATAACCTAAAGGGAGGGTTGATAAGCACCTCCTCCATCCATCTCTAAAATCTCTAGGAGCCAAGCTATAACATCCAACGTGCCAAGAAATTTATTCTAAATTTTCATAGCAAAGTGACAGCTCCATAGGCAAATCATCGAAGTCTCTATTGGCCAATTTGCATAACACATACCACTGAAGACCTGAAGTCCCAAACCATAGACATCTACTTCTCACTTCAAAACACGTAACCATCTGTGTTATACCCATGCCTCTATGGAATTTGTAGTAGGACTCTGTTTTGTAAGAATGGTTAGCATCTGACTATCTTGGTCACCAAACGTATTCTTTCCACTGTAGCTAGACAATGAGGTTAGCATATATATTTTCTTTTTTTGGGAAAAGTTTAAAAGAAACAGCAAGTGCACCCCCATAATGATGGATGTATAGGTGGAAAGCTGGCCGTCATATCAAAACTGAAGATGTGAGGTTAGCATATTAAATGCTAAGATGAGTGGCATCAGATGAAGCTTGTCATTTTTGGTGGCTCCTTCTCTATTTCATTTTCTACTGGGCTTGTCCAAAGGCTCCAAACCATTGCCTTGACTAAGCCTCTCTTTTTATTCCATGTTCAAGTTGCTCTAAAATGCTTGCTCTTCTTGCTCCAAGGTTTGAAACATATATTTCCTCCACGTTGGCTGGGAACTAAGCAAGAGGAGTGGAAGAAATCCATACTTGGAAAAGAGCCGCACCTGAAGGTAGCAGTTAGCAGTTAATACATGGTCATTGACATGATCTCTAAGTTATGAGCACACTGACCTAGCTTGTGCGTGTACCACCTAATCTCATGAGAGGATCCATCGAACTTTACAATATTATTTTGTCAAAAAAACTTATAGGATTTTAGATAGGAGCCACAGTAGGTTTGAATTCAAAGTACTTTTGCTTTTTCACTTTCCCTAATGATCATTAGACTGATTGTCAGGAAATTTGTAGGAATTTAGATAGGTGGCCACAGTGGGTTTGAATTCAAAGTACTTTTGCTTCCTCATTTTCCCTAATGACCACTAGGCTAACCCATAAGAGAGGAAAGTCATATAATTCTCTTCAAAACTTGTATCTACCCATTTGTTAGCTAGCCTATAGATTTACACCTAAGACCTACCAACTAACTTCATTAGCCATAACCACTGAAATGGAGAGAGCATACCTTTTATTTATTTGGGCAAGTCCTCCCAAAGAAAAAATAATGCTACCAAAAGAAACAACAGCATCATAACAAGTCCATGCAACACCTCTAGAACTCCAAATGGGCTTGATAAGCCTCCTACCAATGAGCTGCTTATACTAGAGAGACAGACGAAGTCAGAAATAAACTCAAGCACAGCATCTTTACTAATAATTCTTTTGACCAGAGAACTGAAGCCCCTCACATTCCATGCAAGATCAGTGAGAACCAACTCTCCCCTTAGAAGAGCCAACTTCCTGCTTTTCATAATTAAAGAGAAATGAAGATTCCTTGGTTTCCTCTATCCATGTGATGAGAAAAGTTCGGTGCAGGATTATGATCCCATTTATCTCTTGGTTATTTTTTTTTTTTTTTTTAAATGAGCTTTCTAGAGAAATTCAACCAACCCTTAACCTGCATAGACTTCCACCTATCTCCAACGACTTCACTTTAAGGTTTCAAGTAGTTGAACCATTTTTTCTCAAATTAAAATGGACAAACTCAACAGGCAAAAACTTGTCTCCACTAAGATGGGACAATGATCTAAGGTAGCATGTGACGTTCTAGACACCAAAATTTTGAGGAAGAAGTTCAAATAGGAGACACTAAATTGGTCATTAGACACCAAGAAAAAAATTCCCACAGATTAGACACATGCATCAATCATTTACTAAAAGAAAATCAATGAGCTTAACTTCTCGATGAATTTATTACATATATCTTTAACCTTTCTACCTGTACATTTTTCATGAATTCTTCTAGGTAAAATGGGAGATGGGCCTAAATGTTCATGTTTTTCCTAATGAGGAGAATAAAGACTTGATACAAAATGTGAACATTTAGCACTCTTAAGAACATTGTTTTCCAAGTTAGTCTTTCGCAATCTAGCACTCTCAACAATGTTGTGAAAGACTATTGCTACCTTCATGAGTCTTGCACAATCTTCTATAATAAAACATTGTTTCCAAGTTAGTCTAGACTCCCATTAGTTTCGAACTAAAAAATATCCCAAATGTTCACTACATTTTCAAGGTATTCCAAACAAATGCTTGAGCATTAGACCCACTTTACAAAGGTGTTGATAGACTTAGCATATAATAGATGCTGATGATCTCCAACACTAGCGTTTTATTTATTTTAAAAGGAAAAAAAAAATGAAACCCTACTCACCAGCATTAGATCAAAACAAAAAATGCTAGCAAAGTATGAATATGAACCAATTCCTAGCCACTAAGTGTTGAAAAGAAATTGATGTAACATGGACATTCTTTTTTTTTTCATGTGTATATATAAGATACACAAAAGATTCATTACAAAAAAATGAGTACGTAAAAGAAGGCAACATGAAAAGACAAGGCATCTCCTCCCAATCAATCACGATTGAGGATTTACAGTACGCCCCATCCCGAAAAGAAGGGCGATCTAGGGAGCATAAAAAGATTCTAGTTTAATCACACCCAAGAGGAAGTGGTGTGCTTACAATTTACCATAACCAATTAAACTCCATGATACTATCTTTAAACAACTTATTATTCCTTTCAATCTATAGGGACCAGAGAATAGTCCTAGCAGCACTCTTCTACAAGATCCTAGCTCTCCCTTCCATAAGATCCTAACACGAATAATCAGTTTATCATTATACTTTTGTTTAGGTGCGATGCTAAGACACATATCTAGTAGGAATTAAGTCCAAACAGAAGAAGTTTTGAGAGGAAAAAGGCTCTTTATCCTTATGAACAATACAGCTTAAGAATATGACCAGGAATTACTAAACAAGCTAGCCATTCCCATTATTAAAAATAAAAAAATAAAATAAAAAATAAAAAATAAAAAACCCATAAAAGGGCAATGAGACAAATACATAATAAATCAAATTACATGAGATCTAAAGGGGTACTGCTTTCAGCCTTCCAATAAGAAGTAATACTTCCTCCAAAAGATAATTATGCAAAATAAACTTTCTTGGCAGAGTGATTGTATTTATACCAACAGAAACATATAGTCTGGAATGCAGCTCTAAGCATTATCACAAATAGTTGATACCTTTTCTGCTTGGAGCACCACCATGAGGCGACCAAGAATCTCTTGATCTGTTAATCTTGAAAATCGGACAATTGCACATCTACTCTGAATAGGCTCGATAATTTTTGAGGAGGTATTACATGCAAGGGCAAAACGTGTAGTGTTTGAATATATTTCCATTGTACGCCTCAAAGCTTGTTGTGCTCCAGTTGTCATGCTGGATTAATTTCACAATCGTAACCATCCCCAAGATTAATAAATAAACACCCAAAGTAAGAAAATGAGGAACAATGCAGAAGGAAACAAAAATGTTTTGAGGTGAGGGATAAAAATTCAAAAGGGAGAAGGGAAAGCAACGAAATCATTCAAGGAAAATCTAATGGTTCCTTTTAGATACGAATAGTGCCAACTGCCAGGAAAGTGGAAATAGCACACATAAACGAATTTTTAATTACTGTTGCACCATATAACGTATGACTACAAGATATATCATATATCCATCGAACCTACCTGTCAGCTTCATCCAATATTACCACTTTGTGTCGACCAGGAGGTAATGTTACTTTCTTTTGGGCAAACATCTTGATTTTGTTCCTCACAACGTCTATTCCCCTACACAAGAACGCAGATTAGAATTTTTCCAGTAACATTTGAGAAGTTCTAAGTTAAAAAAGGATAGAATATCCCACCTATCATCTGATGCATTAAGCTCCAGAACACCCTCCTTGTAATTCGGTCCCAAGAGCTCGTGAGCAAGAGCCAAAATACTGGTTGTCTTCCCAGTTCCTGGCGGACCCTAGAAAACAAGTATGTAGCAACAACATAGATTAGCACTCATAGCAAGACAAAAGGAAAGTTTAGGATTTTTCTTTTATGAATGTGAGCATCCGATCCTTAGACATTTGGTTATCAAAGAACACGTCCCACTTGATTTGAACCTATTCCTCAAAATACTTTTACTTTTGACTTGCCACCAACACAAGGTGGTTGAAATTCTTTGTATATTAGACTGCAATGCGTTTAAAAACCCAAAATAATTTATCAAAAATAGGACAACATTCGAGCCTTCCCAGTTCCCAAATCCTCCGGTAGCCATGAAAACAGCTCAAAGAACACACACACACACACACACACAAAACTCTCAAGCTGCATGATTTCCTTCTTCACATAACTAAATATAAGTGCACTTCCAGTACCATACTGGAAACAGGTTAACAATTAGATTAAAAATTAACTCAAACCCATGTACCATAACTGAACTATGCCATCAATGGGCAGCAATACAAATAGAACAGGGAAAAATTCGGATGGGGGTTAGAAATGGAGAAGTACAGATAATATGAGATTGGGCATGTTGCCGTCGCGAGCAATGACTTGGAGCCGAGAAACTGCATCTTCATTGCCCACAATGTCAGCGACCTTGATGGGCCTATACTTCTCCACCCATGGCATGTCATAGCTGTTGCTGCTGCTGCTGCTGCTGCCTGAAGAAGAAGACGCCATAGTTTTTGTTTTTCTTGTTTGTGGGGATTGCACAGATGAATGAGGCTGCTCGAGGCTGAGTAGAACAATTTCCACAGAAAACTCGCCCTGCCCGCTTCGCGCCCTTGGCTTGGATTTTCTTTTTCTTTTTTTCTTTAATAAAAGACTCAATCCATTTTCTTGGCGTTAATGACAACTTTGACCCTGCATTTTCAAATTTTTGCAAATGATACCCTGCACTTCTTTTTAGGGTTGGATTTCATTCGGTTGGATTGGTGCATTTGCTTTGTTTTAGATAGATTCTACTGGTGGTTTTGGTGATTGGTTTGGAGCCAAAATTTTGAAAATCGATTTGGGATAACTACGGCTCGATTTTTTGTTTTTAGTTTTTGAAAATTAAGTTTATACACTACACACATACTTCCCCCATAAGTTTCTTAATTTTAGTATCAATCTTCTACATTGTTTTCAAAACCCAAGTCCAATTTTGGAAAAAAAAATAGTTTTCAAAAACTTGTTTTTGTTTTTAAAATTTGGCTAGGAATTCAAATGCAACCTTAACTAGGATGAAAACCATGATAGGGAATTTAGGAGAAAACAAACATAATTTTCAAAAACCAGAAACAAAAAACCAAATGGTTATCAAACGGGACCTTAGTTTTTTGTTTTTTATTTTTGAAAATTAAGCTACACCTATTTCCATCTATGGGTTTGTTTATTTTAGTATAATCTTCTTTTTTGTTTTCAAAAACCAAGTCCAATTTTGAAAACAAAAAAAAAAAAAAATTAGTCTTCAAAAACTTGTTATTGTTTTTAGAATTTGGCTAGGAATTCAAATGGATCCTTAATAAGAATGAAAGTTAACAAAAAAAAAAAAAAAAAAACTAATGGTTATCAAACGAGGCCAAGTCATTTTTTATTAGCCTGTAAATGAGGCATATATTTCATTTTTGTCCAAATCAACCATCTTTTACACAAATAGCCAAAAAGTTTAGAGTTCCAAATTTTATAATTAAAAAATTAAATTCACTTGACATCAAGGTTTGAAATATCAATGTCGATGGAAATGTCAATGTCGATGTCGATGGAAATGTCAAGAGACATTCTGGGAAAATTTACGGAAATCGTGGAAATTGATGAAAATTGTTTGAATTAGTCCATGAAACTTTAATTGTGGCTCAATTAGACTATAATGGACTCTTTTATCATCTTATCTAAAAATAAGATAATATTTAGATGGAGTTGTCGATTCAAATGTCGATATGTGCAAGAATTTTGAAAAAACAATATGAAAATGGATGAAAATTTTTTGAATTATTAAATGCAAATTTAATTGTGACTTAATTATATTAAATACAATATGAAAGTTGATGAATTTTTTTTATAATATTTATATTAACATGTCGATAAGATGTTGTTGTTAATTAAAATTATGCCAATTAATATAAATTATTTGAATTATAAATGAGACTTTATTTACAAATAAGAAGTGTATAGGGACTATATAATTAACTAATTATAATTGATAACTATATAATTAATAAAACAAAAATTAACTAATAATGTATATAAGCATGGTAACCTTTAAACTTAACTTAACAAGTGAAGATATGTAACTAGAGTTAAAAGCCTAAAGTTTCTAATTTAAGAAAGAAATTGAAGAATATTTTGGAAGAATTGAAGACAATTGAGAATTTGAGAATTGAGGGGTTAAGAAATTGAAATGAAATGAGAATATTTATAGATGATAATAATAATAAAATGATAGAAATATAAAATTAAAATAACTAAATAAATTATTTTTGTAGTAAAAAATAAATTTAGAATTTTGTAGTGTATTAGTGTGAAATAGAAGGAGGGAACTAAAAAAAAGGTAAAAAAGTAATAAAAAAATACAAAATATATAGTTAAAAAAAAAGTGTATTGAATTTTTGCCTAGGACCTGCTGACACACAGACACGCGCATATCCACGGGAACAAGCCACAACTACGAAACCTGTAGCTTAATTTGAAATAATTATTTAGAAATAATACAAAAAAAAACCTGACACAAACTGACATGTCGTCCATCATCGACATTTCGAGATGTCAACAACATGTCGTCGACATTGGGGGAAGAACAATTCTTCCCCCCTCAAAATGTCAACACAGTCGACATACCGAAATGTCGGTCGACATTTCGGTATGTCGACCAAAATTTTATACTCTGCTTGACATTGAAGAAAATAAAACTTAATAAATTAATAATTGACATTAGATAATTGATAACTATAAAATTAATAAGGGAAATATACACTTTTGGTCTCTGAGGTTTGGGCTAAGTGACACTTTGGTCCCTGAGTTTTCAAACTCAACAAAAATACCCTGAGGTTTGAGATAAGGAGTACTTTGGTCCCTGTCGTCAACTTTTCTGTTAAATTTTAACGGTTGCTGACGTGGCACTATTATTTTAATAAAAAAATATTTTTAATTTTTTTTAAATAAATAATAATAATAAAATAATAAAATATTATAAGAAAATGTTGAGATGAGAGAAAGAAGATTGAAGAAGAAGATGAATAAGAGAGAGAAATAGAAAAAATAAATAATAATAATAAAATATTATTATTTTAATATTTTTTATTTAAAAAATTTTAAAAATAATTTTTTTATTAAAATAATAGTGTCACGTCAGCAACCGTTAAAACTTAGCAGAAAAGTTGACGGCAGGGACCCAAGTGCTCCTTATCTCAAACCTCAGGGTATTTTTGTTGAGTTTGAAAACTCAGGGACCACCTAACCCAAACCTCAAGTACCAAAAGTGTATTTTTCCCAATTAATAATGTACTTTTTTAAAAAATAAAACTAATAATGTAAAGAAAGTTGGTAACCTTTTAAGTCTAAACTTAACTTAAGAAATAAATTGGAGAAGAATTGAGATAATTTGAGAGAATTGGGAGAATTGAGAGAATTTGGGAGAGAGTTTGAAAATTGAGGGGTAAAGAAATTGAAATGAAGTGAGTATTTATAGGTGGTAAAAATAATAAAATAATAAAATAATATAAATGCAAAATTAAAATAATTAATTAAAAATAGTTTTGTGGTAAAAAATGAATTTGGAAATTTGTTATATTCTGATGAGAAATTGATTTGAAAATTGAAAATTGAAAAGTAAGAGAAAAAGGTAAAAATGTAAAAAAAGAAAAACGTGGGTTAACAATTTAAAAAAAAAAAAGAAGAAATATATATAAAAAACCAAATTTTAGAAATAAAAAAAAAAACCTAATTTTAGAAAGAAAAAAAAAAACAAATTAGTTGGTTGTCAAGCTACTATGCAGCTGAAGGGTTGCATGCATCACGGGAGGCGAGTCATGTGAACAACCAACGATTTAACAATTTTTTTTTTTAAAAAAGGTATCATGGACGAAACTTTAACAACATGTCGACGACTTCTTGAAATTTCGAGATGTCGCTAACATGGGGGGAAGAACGACACTTCCCCCTCAACATACTGAAATTTTGGTATGTTGACCGAATTTAATACCTTGCTTATATTAGACTGTATTTAAAAGAAAGGAAAAAGAAAAGAAAAGCTAGAAAAAAGAAACCCTAAAATCCCTATCTCTCCCTCTCTCTTTCATGATTAAGCCAAGACCCTCCACCCTCGATTTCTTCTTCTCGCCAACAAAAGACCCACGCAGCTCGTCCCTCCAACTCTCCTTCGTTCTTCCCTCGTCGGCAACTCCCTCTCTTTCTCCCTCTCGTGTTGTCGCAGCTCGTCCCTCCAACTCTCCTACTCGCGTCACCGCTCCTCCTCTCAACTGCAGTTCTCTTTTCCCCCCCTCGATGTAAGCTTTTCTCTCTCTCATCTTTCGTGTTTTGGCAAGCAAGGACGTCAACTCTCTTCTTCTCTCATGTTTCGGCCAAGATCTGCAAGGAGAAGCTCGATTTCTTCCTCCCATCGTCGGGTTTCTCTCTCTCCCGATGTCTTCCCATTTTTAGACGGTAACCGCACCAATTCGCGAGTTCTAGCACAACTTCCCCTTCTCTTTAGCAAATTCGGTGAGTTTTGGTATTTGCCCATGTCTTTGCCGGCGATGAATTACTAGTTTTCAAACCTGTTAGGAGCGCCTTACAAGGGAGGGAATATTCTAATTTCAGAGAACACACTGTTAATCTCACCCGTCGACAACCGAATCTCAGTTACCAACCTTGTGAAGTCTCAAAGCTCGACTCTTCCCGTTCAGTCATATGAACACTGAAAAAGAACAGAGAAATAATAACTCTCAGCCTGAGGAAAGCTGAGACCATTCACTGAATAAATAGGAAAAAGAGACACCACGTGTCATTACAAGAGTGGAGACCACCAATCATAAAAGGAAAGGAATGCAAAACTAACAGAGGAAAATTCCAGAACAGAGGAATAAAAACAATTAACAGACTAAACTAAATTAATACACTAACATCCCCCCCCCCCAAGAGAACAAGGTTTAGAAACCACAGTGAGCTTGGTTCTTAAACTTATAAATCGCGGAGAATGAAGACCCTTCGTCATGATGTCCGCCAACTGATCTTCAGAAGGAACAAACCTCACCGTAAGTTGTTTACGTGCTACCTTTTCTCTGATGAAGTGATGATCTAACTCGATGTGCTTGGTTCTATTATGCATAATCGGATTTGCAGCTAGGTATGTGGCGCTGATATTATCACAAAGTAACAACGGAATGGAAGAGACAACACCAATCTCACCTAGAAGTGATTGAATCCAAGTAATCTCAGCAGCGGCATTGGACAATCCTCGATATTCCGATTCTGCACTTGACCGAGATACAACCTTTTGCTTTGACGACGACCATGAGACAAGGTTAGAGCCAAGGAAAATACAAAAACCGCTTGTGCTTCGACGATCATCCGGACAACTGGCCCAATCAGCATCAGTGAAACCTGTAATGGAAAAGGAAGAAGAAGGGCTGAACAAAAGACCCAGGTTAGATGATCCTTTGAGGTACCGAATCAATCTTTTAACAGCCTTCATATGCGATGTTGTTGGGGCATGAAGAAACTGGCATAGTTTGTTTACTGTGAAGCTGATGTCCGGACGAGTAATAGTGCAGTATTGAAGCGCACCAACCAAGCTTCTGTACTCAGAAGGATCATCCAAGAGCTCACCCTCATGAAGAGAAAGAGATGTACCGTGGGCCATAGGTGAAGAGGCTGATTTGCAAGACTCCAAGTGTGCTCGAGCAACAATATCAGAAATATATTTCTGCTGTGTAAGATGAAAGCAGCCCTGATGATGAAGCACTTGAACACCGAGAAAATAAGCCAAGTCTCCCATATCTTTAAGAGCAAACCGAACATTTAATTCAGAAATAAAACGCTGAATCAATGATACATCATTGCCAGTTACTAAGATATCATCGACATAAACTAGAAAAATCACTTTCTTTAAGCCATTGCAGTAAACAAACATGGAGGTATCGACCTTGGATGCAACAAAACCCCAAGATAATAAACAAGAGCTAAGTTTAGAAAACCAAGCACGGGGGCTTTGCTTTAAACCATATAATGCCTTATGAAGCTTTAAAACATGATCAGGACACGCAGAATTAATAAACCCAGCTGGCTGTTTCATATACACCTCCTCTTGGAGTTCACCATGTAGGAAAGCATTACACACATCAAGTTGTCTAATAGACCAACCATAAGAGACAACAATAGATAGGACAATACGGACAGTAGCTGGCTTTACCACGAGGCTAAAAGTTTCGAAATAATCTATACCATATGCTTGATTGTACCCTTGAGCCACTAAACGAGCCTTGTACCGATCAATGTCACCATTTGGTTTCAGCTTAAGGCGGAACACCCATTTCGAGCCAATAACTTTTCGATCGGAAGGCAAAGGAACCAAAGACCACGTGTGATTACGAAGAAGAGCATCAAACTCAGCTTGCATTGCAGATTTCCAATTCGGATCCTCCAAGGCAATCTTATAATTTTTAGGTTCCATAGCCACAACCTGAGAGGAAGCCAACCAAGCCTTTGGTTTAAAGATACCGGCTTTGGAACGGGTCACCATGTGATGTGTATTAACAGATGGAGGAGGGACAGACGGGGTAGGGGAGGTAGGAGAGGAAGGTAAAGAGGGAGAGGATGATGCTAAAGAAGAATTGGATGAAGAAGGCAAAATATCAGAGGACGAATATGAGGAAGGGACAATGGGCTGGATGGATGGAACAGGGGCAGAAGTAGGGGATGGCTGGGAATTAGTTATGGGGGATGGAGAAGAGTATGGTGTGTGAGCAGGAGAAATGGAAATAGCAGGTAAAGACGCAGACACATTTGGAGGAGGGGACACGGGAATCATAGCTAGAACAGAAGAAAGAAGAGGACCAAGTGGATAATAAGAATCGGTATAGTACGACCGGACATAGGACACATTGACATTTTCGGAGGACTGAAAAGGAAAAGATGATTCATGAAATATGACATGCCTAGAGACATATAAACGACCCGAAGACAAATCAAGGCAGAGATAACCTCTATGAGACATGCTATACCCAAGAAAAACGCACTCACGAGAACGAAACTGTAACTTGTGATCATTGTATGGCCGTAAAAGGGGAAAACAAGAGCAACCAAAGGATTTAAGAAGATTATAGTTAGGATAATGATGATACAAAGCATAGTATGGGGAAGAAAAATTTAACACAGGAGTAGGTAATCGATTTATGAGAAAAACCGCAGTTTGAAAAGCATAAGACCAAAAATTTTGAGGTACAAAGGATTGAGCTAAAAGAGATAATCCTACTTCCACAATATGATGATTCTTTCTTTCTACACTTCCATTTTGTTGCGGTGTATATGGGCATGAAATTCTATGAATAATGCCATTGGAAGCAAGAATAGGAGATAAGACTCGAAACTCAGAGCCCCCATCAGTTTGTAAGGCTTTGATTTTAGTGTCAAATTGGGTTTTAATCATGGCCTTGAAGTTACAAAAAACAGATAACACATCTTGCTTAGTACGTAAGAGATAGAGCCAAGTGAATCTTGTGCAATCATCAACAAATAGGAGAAAATATCTTGCTCCATTTATAGAAGTGACCGGGGAAGGACCCCATACATCAGAGAAAACAAGAGAAAAAGGAGTAGCGGATCTGGACATAGGTTTATCAAATGGTAGTTTGTGACTTTTAGCCATTTGACATTCCTTACAAAAGTGATCCACTGACGACTTAAAAGAAAAATTACAATCAGTAAGAACCTTCTTGACTATAGGAAAGGAAGGATGACCTAAACGACGATGCCACAAAGTAACATCTTGAAAACTAGAGTGAAAGGCCGCAAGCTGAGGACTTGAAGAGACTCGAAAATGCGAAGGGATAGCAGACAACTTGTAGAGACCGCCATCAAGAAGACCCCGAAGAAGAATGGTCTTGGACCGAAGATCCTTCACAAAGAAATGAGTGGCATGAAACTCAACGAAAACATTATTATCAGCACATAACTTAGCAATACTAATGAGGTTGTAAGATAAATGTGGGGCATGTAAGACTGAACGAAGACTAACAGGGGACAAACAAGAAGTTAAAACAGTAGAACCGACATGAAGGACGGGAAGTGACTTACCATTTCCAATAACAACCTGCTCACCACCATGATAGGGAGTTGACTGCTGAAGATTGGAAAGTTCTGGTGTCATATGGTGAGTTGCACCAGAATCCAAATACCAAGCTTCATCAGGGTGGACAGTGGAAGAAACATTAGCTTGGTCTGAAGAAGGAGGTTGGGAAACAGAGGATTGATTTTGGGTTGAAGGGAATTGGGTAAAGAAGGCTTGTGGTGTAGTAGGTGGGGTAGAAGCATGGTAGAGGGGATTATGGCGGTTGTAGCAAACAAGAGCTGTATGCCCAAGTTTGCCACAAATTTGGCATTGAGGACGAGCACGGGTTTGACTAGGAGGCCGAGGAGAAAAGTTAGGAGGTAATTGAGGGCGACCCAAAACACTGGGATTGGTTTGAGGGTTGGAAAAATTTGAATGAAAAGGGAAAGTAGAAGGACGAGGGGAGGGACTGGATTTTGAAGTATTTTGGGGGCGAAAAGACCGGCGAGAAGGGGAAAAGGAGAGATTGGCTAAGTTGGCCTGCACCAGATTGAGGCTATCAACCGAAGTTTGTTTCTCGATTCGAGCTTCATATGCGAGGAGGAGACTACGAACATCAGCCAAAGAAGGGCAGTCGGTGCGATTCTGGATTGAGGTAACGAATGGGTTGTATTCAGGACCAAGACCTTCGAGAATATATGCCAGATGATCGCGATACGACAAGGGCTCACCAATGGCGGAAAACTTGTCAGCAATGTCTTTGATTTGGGCAATATACTGGGAGACAGTAAGGCCATCCTTTCGTATCTTTTGGAGCTGAGACCTGAGACCCATAACTCGAGCTGTAGACGACGACTCATACACAGTTCTAAGGTGTTCCCAGATTTCAAAAGCAGACGAACACCCAATAATTTCGCCGATTTTATCCTCATTCAAAGAGGAATACATCCAACTCATAAGTATTCTATTGTATTTTTGCCAAATAGAGAACTGAGGGTTTACTTGGGTTTGGGCAGCATCCAAAAAACGCTGAGGAGGAGGAGAACCGTTGATGAAGCTTTCCATATCAAAGGCGATGATGTGATTCAGGAGCTGATTTTTCCAAAGTAAGTAGTTGGAGTCAGATAATTTTATATTGAGAGGAGGGGTAAGGGAAGGATATGGCGTCGAAGGCTGTGGAATTTGGGAAAATGGAGAAACATTGGGATTGTAGGTAGGGAAAAACGGCAAGGAAGAAGAAGGTGGTGGTGGGTATGGAAAGCCCGCAGGAGCCACGGGAGTCGAGGGAGAGGCAGTGGTGAGGTGAGGATGCGGAAGAAGGTGTTGATAAGGGCCAGCGGAAAAAGGAGGGACGTTAGGATTGAGTGGCCGAGTGAAGGAGGTAGATACATTAAGTTGAGGTCTCTGAGAGGAAAGAGGGGAAGAAATAGGGTCGGTGGTGGAGGAAGTAATGGCAGGTGGCTGGTCAGAAGAAAAATTGCTGGAAGATGACGCCATAAAAAATTTTGATTAATTTGAGCCCAAGCTCTGATACCATATGAACACTGAAAAAGAACAGAGAAATAATAACTCTCAGCCTGAGGAAAGCTGAGACCATTCACTGAATAAATAGGAAAAAGAGACACCACGTGTCATTACAAGAGTGGAGACCACCAATCATAAAAGGAAAGGAATGCAAAACTAACAGAGGAAAATTCCAGAACAGAGGAATAAAAACAATTAACAGACTAAACTAAATTAATACACTAACAAGTCATCGTCCAATATTTCCCGAATTGTCGTCTCTTTAGATGGGGCATTCTTGTTCACTGTCGACGAGAAGAATCGTTGCCTCTTCATCAATCTCCTACGACGAGTGGTGGCTTACCGTATTTCGTTCAAGAAGCCCGTCAGTGTCGTCAAATTCAGCCCCAATGGTGCATTTATTGCTCTTGCCACTGGGAAGTTGGTCCAAATTTGGCGGTCACTGGGGTTCAAGAAAGAGTTCTTTCCCTTTGAACTAACTGGCAAGGACTTTTGCTGATTGTAATGATAAAGTTACGGCGTTTGACTGGAATCCCGATAGCAATTACCTACATGTCGGGTCGAAGGATTTGACTGTTAGGTTGCTTTTTGTGAAGAAATTAAGTGGGATTAAATACAAACCACATTTGTTATTTGGTCAAACAAACTCAATTGTGGGTTCGTTTTTTGTACTTTAAAAAAGGGAAAAATATACTTTTGGTCCCTGAGGTTTGGTCTAGGTTTCGTTTTGGTCCTTAAGGTTTCAAACTCAACATTTTAGTCTCTGAAGTTTGCATTTAGTAGCATTTTGGTCCCTCCATCCATTTTTTCTGTTATTCTTCACAGTTTGCTGATGTGGAATGTATTTTTTTAATAAAAATTATTTTTTTGAATTTTTTAAATAAAACATAATAATAAATTAATTAAAAAATATATTTTTTTCATTTTCATTTTTCCCTCTCATTTTCCCTCATTTCTCCTTCACTCACCTTCTTCTTCCTCCTCCTTCTCACCATCACCACCATCCTACAACTACCGGCGGCAGCCAACCCTTTTTTTTTCCTCTCTCTCCTTCTCTTTTCTTTTTCTCTCCACCTTTCTATTTTTTTTCTCTCTAACCCATCTCCCTCCCGGTTAACGTAGCCACTCACCTCCCTTCACCGATCTCCCGTCGTCACTACTCACGAATCGAATGTTGCACGTAGGGGTGCAAGCAAAAACTGAAAAACCGAAAAACCGAACCGAACCAAACCGATCCAATGGTTTGGTTCGGTTATTTTGAAAAAATATGGACATATCGGTTTCATTTTTGGGAAAACCAAAAATTTTTCGTTCGGTTCGGTTTTTCATTCAAAAAACCAATAAAAAACCGAATCGAGCCGACTATATATATACCACTTAAAAAAACTCTAACCTTTTGCATATTGCCTCTTTCCGCATCTCACTTTTTTCCTAAATTGGTTGGAAATCTCTTTTTTCTATGTAATTTAAAGTATAAATTATGATATTATTTGTATGTTTATCTTTATTATGTATATTTATTTACAATCAAATATTTAAAAATTGTTATTCACGGATTAGTTTGAGAAAATTAAGTCATTGTATTGAATAAATTAATTAATTGAAGTTTATATTGAAAAAATGGGGTACAATGGGTCATTGGACCAAAAATTAAAAAAAAAAAAAAGCTGAAATTAGAAGAGAAAATTGGTCATTTAAAAAAAAATAAAAAAAGTCCACATTGGGCCCAAAACCGAAAACCGATCCATTGGACAAACCGAATCGAAGGAAAACCGAACCATTGGACATGTCTCATATTGGACATTGGTTCGGTTTAGAGTTTTGTAAAACCGATTGGATCGGTTCGGTTCGCGGTTTGGTAAAAAATCGACAAAACCGAACCGAGTATCACCCCTAGTTGCACGTTGCTCAGACCCGTCACTCATTGTCGCTGGATCGAGACCCAAGGCTAGACGCTCGTTGTCGTTGGAATGATCTATCTCCATTGTTCGTCCCTCTCTCGTCTTCTCCTAAGCGTTGTACCCAGATTTGCCGCGACTGCATCGTTCGTCCCTCTCTCGTCTCAATAGTTGAAGCAAGGGAGTTAGATCTAGGACTTTCGATCGTGGGTTAGATCTGCCACCGTTTTACCCCGATCCGCCGCGACGACACATCTCCCCACCGTTTTACCCAGATTCGCTGCGACTGCACCGGCACCACCGCCCAGATTTGATTCGAAAATGAAGGCACGCTCTCCATTTCAGATCTGCAATGGCGAAGGCCCATGGCGGGCGAGGGATTCCCCCTTCGTTTCAGACCGAAATCGAAGGGGAGCAGTCGTCGGAGGGTTCGTGGTCTGAGAAGGAGGAGCTTTGACTAGCAGCTTGCGATTTGGAGGGAGGAAAATTACGTCGAGAGGGAGGGCTAAACGGAGGCGGGAGAAGAAAGAAGAATAGAAAAAAAAAGGAAGTCGCTGGCGGCGACCGGCCGTCGGCGACAGCCGCCGCCGGTAGGTGTGCTGGTGGTGGGTTAAAGAACAAGAGGAAGGTTGAAGAAGAAGAAAGAGGAAGGTTGAAGAAGAAGAAAGAGGAAGGTTGAAGAAGAAGAAAGAAAATTAAAAAAAATAATATTAATTTATTATTTTTATATATTTATATTTAAAAAAATCAAAAATACTTTTTTTAATAAAAAAATAGTGCCATGTCAGCAAACCATTAGTTTTTAACGGAAAATTGGATGGAGGGACCAAAACGAAACCTAAACCAAACCTCAGGGACCAAAAGTGTATTTTTCCCTTAAAAAAATATAACTAATAATGTAAAGATATTTGGTAACCTTTTAAGTTTAAACTTAACTTAAGAAATAAATTGAAAAAGAATTGAGATAATTTGAGAGAATTGAGAGAATTTGGGAGAGAGTTTGAAAATTGAGGTGTGAAGAAATTGAAATGAAGTGAAGGTATTTATAGGTGGTAAAAATAATAAAATAATAAAAATATAAAATTAAAAATAATTTTTGTGGTAAAAAATGAATTAGGAAATTTGTAATATTCTGATGGGAAATTGATTTGAAAATTGATAAATGAAAAGTAAAAGAAAAAGGTAAAAAAGTAAAAAAAAATGTGGGTTAAATATTTTAAAAATAATAAAAGAAAAAGAAATATATAAAAAAAACATAATTTTTGAAATAAAAAAAATAAAAAACAAAACAAATTAGTCAGTTGTCACTTGACAGCCGACAGGCTGCTGTGCAACTGCAGTGCTACACGCATCATGGGGAGGCGAGTCATGTGAATAACCAACAATTTAACATTTTTTTAAAAAAAAGTATCACGGGGGAAACTTTAACGACATGTCGACGACATCTCGAAATTTCGAGATGTCGCTGACATGGAAGAACGACACTTCCCCTCCTCGACATGTTGATACAGTCGACATACCAAAATTTTGACCGAAATTTGGATATGTCGACTGAAATTTAATACCTTGCTTATATTGGAGTATATTTAAAAGAAAGGAAAAAGAAAAGAAAAGCTAGAAAAATGAAGCACTAAAATCCCTATCTCTCCCTCTCTCTTTCATGATTAAGCCAAGACCCCTCATCCTCGATTTCTTATTCTCGCCAACAGCAGACCCATGTAGCTTGTCCCTCCAACTCTCCTTCATTCTTCCCTCGCGGGCTACCCCCTCTCCTTCTCCCTCTCGTGTGTTGTCGCCGCCAACAGCAAACCCGCGTGCAGTCTCCTTCTCTGTCATCGCTCCTCCTTTCGATTGTAGTTTTTTTTCCCCCGCGACGTAAGCTTCTCTCTCCCTCTATCTCTTCTTTCGTGTTTTGGAAAGCAAGAACCTCCACTCTCTTCTTCTCTCATGTTTCGCCTAGGACCTGTAAGGAGAAGCTCGCTTTCTCCCTCCCCCTCGTTGGGTTTCTCTCTCTCCTGTTGTCTTCCCGTTTTTCGACGGTAACCGCACCAATCCACGAGTTCCGACACAATTTTCCCTTCTCTTTAGCGAATTTAGTGAGTTTTAGTATTTACCCATGTCTTCGTCGGTGATGTGAATTACAGGTTTTCAAACCTGTTAGGAGTGCCTTACAGGGGAGGGAATGTTCTAATTTCAAAGAACACCCTGTTAATCTTGTTGGGCTAAACACTATATTTTAATGATCAATTATCCCCTCTTGTGTGAACCTAATAGGAAATTAGTAAAGTAGAAGCAAAAAAATTAATCATGCACAATCACAGGACACCAACGATTTTAACGTGGAAAAACCTCCCCAAGAGAACAAATAAGAAAGGTCTCACCCAAGTGGAAACCAACTACCCACTGCAATCTGACTGTAGGCAGCACCAAAAGAAATCTCCACCGTTCAGTTTGAAGACCCTCGTGTCAAGAACACGCTGTCAAAATTTCAGCTCGATCGGACCACAGATCGACCTCCAAAAGGCTGAAAGACAGTACTGTACGGATGGCTTTTCTTTTCCCTTTTTCTTTCTAATTCTCTCACTGTCGTAACTCTTTCTCGCACGCATATGTATCTGGCGGCTGCAAAACTTTGTTAAAACAAAGTTGGCCCTAATGGGCCTTGGGCCCATTTCCACATAAGTGAAAAATCACCCAACAAATCTCCTCCTTTTCACTGTGTGGAGGAACTTGCCATTCCAGCAGCGGAACGACAAAACTCAAGCTTTTCTCTTGGTAAATTCTTAGTCAACATATCAGATCCATTATAATCAGTATGTATCTTCTCAAGCTCAAACAAACCATCATTCAAAGCATCTCTCATCCAGTGATACCTCACATCTATATGTTTAGTTCTTGAATGAAATGTAGAGTTCTTACCAAGATGAATAGCACTCTGGTTATCGCAGAATATCACATACCATTGTTGCTTGAAGCCAAGCTCTTGTATAAACCGCTGAATCCACAACATTTCTTTGCAAGCTTCTGCTGCTGCAATATATTCTGCTTCAGTCGTAGAAAGTGCAACACACTTCTGTAGTCTTGACTGCCAAGACACTGCACCACCTGCAAACGTCATCAAATAGCCAGAAGTGGACTTTCTGTTGTCTAGATCACCTGTCATATCTGAATCAGTGTAATCGACAAGCACTAGCTTTCCACTTCCAAAAGTGAGCTTCAAACTGGAGGTCCCTCGCAAATATCTCATGATGCACTTGACTGCCTCCCAATGTTGTTTTCCTGGATTAGACATAAAACGACTAACAACACCGATAACATGAGCAATATCTGGTCTAGTACATACCATGACATACATCAAGCTCCCAATTGCTGAAGCATATGAGACTTTTCTCATCTCCTCATTCTCTTCATCTGTAGATGGACTTTGTTTGCTACTTAGTTTGAAATGGCTGGATAAAGGAGAACTTACTGCTTTAGCTTTACTCATGTTGAACCTTTCAAGCACCTTCTCCAAGTATTGCTCTTGTGACATATACAGTTTCTTGGATGCTCTGTCTCGTACAATTCGAATTCCAAGAATTTTCTTTGCTGGCCCCAAATCCTTCATGGCAAAGGATTTGCTCAACTGTTTCTTCAACATGTCAATTCTCGAAACATTGCTGCCAACAATCAAAATATCATCAACATAAAGCAACAATATAATAAAATCATCGTTAGAAAATTTTTGCACAAAAACGCAGTGATCAGAAGTAGTCTTTTTGTAGCCTCGCTCCCCCATAACTGACTCAAACTTCTTGTACCACTGTCTTGGTGCATGTTTCAACCCGTAAAGACTTTTCTTCAGCTTGCATACAAGATCTTCCTTGCCTTTCTCCTCAAAACCCTCTGGTTGTTCCATATAAATTTCTTTGTCTAAGTCTCCATGAAGGAATGCAGTTTTAACATCCATCTGCTCAACCTCTAAGTCAAGGCTAGCTGCTAAACCCATAACTACACGTATGGAAGACATCTTGACAACAGGAGCAAAGATTTCATCAAAGTCAACACCTTTCTTCTGACTGACTTCTAATGAGCTTCCTCTACACTGGATCATACAGTCTGTAACCAAACTCATCTTGACCATAGCCAAGGAACACACATGGTCTTGTCTTTGCATCAAGCTTCGATCTCTCATCTTTAGGAACATGAACGAAAGCTTTACAACCAAAGACACACAGGTGATTATAAGATATATCTTTCTTTGACCAAATTCTATTTGGAACTTCCAATGCCAATGGAACACATGGTGTGAGATTCAAAACATGTACAACTGTACTTAATGTTTCACCCCAAAATGATCTCGGTAGCTGTGACTGCGAAAGCAAACATCTCACCTTTTCAACTAGTGTTCTGTTCATTCTTTCAGCCAACCCATTTAACTGAGGAGTCTTAGGAGGTGTCTTTTGATGCCTAATACCATGATCTCTGCAATACTCATCAAAATGTCCACAATATTCACCTCCATTGTCAGTCCTAATACACTTCAACTTTTCACCAGTTTCTCTTTCAACAAGAGCATGAGACTGTTTAAACACTTGCAACACTTGATCTTTTGTCTTCAAGGTATAAACCCATGTTTTTCTCGAATGATCATCTATAAACGTCACAAAATATGACGCACCTCCAAGTGTTTTAGTTAGGACCACGTACATCAGAATATACTAAGTCAAGTATATTTGGCTTCCTTGAATGCTAAGATGCCTTAAAAGAAACTCTGGTTTGCTTTCATGCCAAACAATGAGCACATCTTTTTCAGAGGTGCATTCTTCATACCAGACAACTGGTTTTTCTTGGCCAAAATCATCAAACCCTTCTCACTAATGTGACTAAGTCTCTTATGCCAAAGCTCAACACTCTCATCATTATCCACTGTATTTATATCGCAATCAGTAATCTTTGCCTGCATCAAATACAGTGATGAACATTTTCCTCCTTTAGCTACCACCATAGAGCCTTTAGTAAGCTTCCATTTACCGTCATAGAAGGTATTGCAGAAACCTTCATCATCAAGCTTACCTGTGGAGATTAAATTCATACGGATATTAGGGATGTGTTTCACATTCTTCAAAATTAGCATAGAACCATTCTTGGTCTCCAGGTGCACATCTCCCATGCCAACTGCTTTTGCTGATCCATCATTACCCATCCTAACACTCCCAAAATCACCAGATGTGTAGGATGCAAAGAAATCCCTTCTAGATGTAGCATGAATTGAGGCACCATTGTCAATCACCCAACTGCTCTGTTGTGTAGTAAGATTAATCACATCACCGTCGAATAAAATAAGAAACTCTTCGGTGGCTACAACAACTCTATCTGCATCATTACCATCGTCATTCTTCTTTTCTTTACCTTTGTCATTTTTATTTTCCCTTTTAAATTTTCGACAATGCTTCTTTATGCCCTTTCACACCACAGTGAAAACACTCAGCATTTGCAAACCGACCACTCTTGCTTTTGCTTCTGTCTCTATCCTTCGGACCTTTACTCTTACTTCTTCCCCTTCTTTCAGTAACAAGAACATCTGACTGTGAAGAAGAGCCCTGCGACTTTCTTCTCATATCTTCGTTCAAGACACTACTTTTTACTAAGTTCATACTTAGTACTCCATTTGGGGCTGAGTTAGATAAAGAAGTTCTAAATGTCTCCCACGAGTCTGGCAACGAACCAAGAAGCAACAATCCATGTATCTCTTCATCAAACTTGATATTCATTCTAGCTAACTGATTAATAATACCTTGAAATGTATTCAAGTGATCTAACATAGGTGTTCCGTCTTGGTACTTCAAAGCCATCATTTGCTTAATAAAAAACAATTTATTATTACCAGTTTTCGGGGCATATAAAGACTCAAGCTTATTCCAAAGTATCCGTGCATGATTTTCTTCATCAATAAGACTTAGAATATTTTCTTCTACCGAAAGTCTAATAATTCCACACACTTTCTTATGACATATTTCCCATTCTAAGTCAGTTAAATCTTCAGGCTTCTCAAGTGAAAAAACAGGAAGATATAAATCCTTCACATATAAAATATCTTTCATCTTCCTTTTCCAAACTTGATAATTTGAGCCATTCAAAGTAACCATCTTACCTGTAAAAAAACTAAACACAAAGCACTTAACTAAACACAACCTCGCTCTGATACCACTTTGTTGGGATAAACACTATATTTTAATGATCAATTATCCCCTCTTGTGTGAACCTAATAGGAAATTAGTAAAGTAGAAGCAAAAAAATTAATCATGCACAATCACAGGACACCAACGATTTTAACGTGGAAAAACCTCCCCAAGGCGAGGAGTAAAAAACCACGGACCGAAGTAAAAAAACTCCACTATAATCAATAATGGGTTACAACGAGTTCTCTCTAGATACAACTAGAGGCATACAATAAAATATATCTCAAGATAACAATCTCGGCAACAAAACGACAAGAGAACAAATAAGAAAGGTCTCACCCAAGTGGAAACCAACTACCCACTGCAATCTGACTGTAGGCAGCACCAAAAGAAATCTCCACCGTTCAGTTTGAAGACCCTTGTGTCAAGAACACGCTGTCAAAATTTCAGCTCGATCGGACCACGAATCGACCTTCAAAAGGCTGAAAGAAGGTACTGTACGGATGACTTTTCTTTTCCCTTTTTCTTTCTAATTCTCTCACTGCCGTAACTCTTTCTCGCACGCATATGTATCTGGCGACTGCAAAACTTTGTTAAAACAAAGTTGGCCCTAATGGGCCTTGGGCCCATTTCCACATAAGTGAAAAATCACCCAACAAATCTTCCCCTTTTCATTGTGTGGAGGAACTGAACTTGCCATTCCAGAAGCGGAACGACAAAACTCAAGCTTTTCTTTTGGTAAATTCTTAGTCAACATATCAGATCCATTATAATCAGTATGTATCTTCTCAAGCTCAAACAAACCATCATTCAAAGCATCTCTTATCCAGTGATACTTCACATCTATTTGTTTAGTTCTTGAATGAAATGTAGAGTTCTTACCAAGATGAATAGCACTCTGGTTATTGCAGAATATCACATACCGTTGTTGCTTGAAGCCAAGTTCCTGTATAAACCACTTCAAATCTCACCTGTCGACAATCGAATCTCCGTACCGGCCTTGTGAAGTCTCAAACCTCAAATCTTTCGTGCAATCGTCGTCCAATATTTGTTGAATCGTCGTCTCTCCCGATGGGGCATTCTTGTTCACCGTCGACGAGAAGAATCGTTGCCTCTTCCTCAATCTCCGACACCACGTGGTGCCTCACCGTATTTCGTTCAAGAAGCCCGACATTTTTTTTTCTTTTTTGGGTTTGTTTGGTGAAACATTCTTAACCATTTAAACCCAAAATGCAGTTGATGAGGTAGTCCCTATGAAGTATGGAGAGAAATCAGCTCAGTCCTTGACCTCAGCAGGGTTTAGAACCCTTGTTTTCAAAAGCCAAGAAGGGTAATACTCAATTCTTATCAAATGCACAAAATTGCACAAACAAAAGGAGCAAAATCAAAAAGATTAAAAGGGTGTTGATTGATTACTTGTTTGCAGGCTTGGCCATTACATTGTCCCAAAATAGATGAATGAAGTTTTGCAGTTGGCTGAAGTCGAGGCTGGGGCTTGAGGGCTATCGTTGAGCATTACTGAATACACCATTTTCAATAGTAGCTGAGAAGAAATAGAGAGGACAATTAAAGTTTTTAAAAGAACAAAGTGAAGAAAAGGCTTATGCTTTTGCTTTAAGTTAGACTACGGTAGAATGGGGCGTGGGGCTTTTGGTATAGAGAAAGAAACTTCCCTAATTCCCTTTTTTAACTTCTCTAATTCCCTTTTTTAACTTCTCTGTTCCCAATAAAGCTTTGGATTAGTTTTTCTTTTTATAAAATTTGTAGTTGTGCCGAATAGTTGAGTTCATTTTCATTTGTTTATTTTTTGTCTTATTATGATTATGAATTTATTTTTCTTTTCCCTTTTTAATTTATGGATAATGTCTAAATATATTATCTCTCTTGATAACTAGTTTAGCCAGACTAGTTAAAGTTCTCAACTTTGATTTAGATATTGAATTTAAGAGGAATATATTAATAAGTAAATTTATAAATGTCATAGGTATTCAAATTTTCCTACCATTTCATGATCTTTACATAATCTATCCCAACGTATACATACATACATAAAACTGAAGGAGTGTATGATACACAAGCGGAAGCGATAGGGATCGAAGCACTCAAATTCCTTTTAATTTTAGTTGTGAAAACATGCACAAGTTTGAACCGAAAACAGAGTTTTAAAGTTACCAACCTTTGATAGCCGAATTCTTCAATTCCAGAGTATTTCCCACTAATCTCCAGCCTTAGAACGAGTTGTGGGCTCGAATTCTTGATGAATTTGGGAAGAAAAAAATTCAAGAACGATAATGAGTCTTGTAGGTATTGTTTTAAGAGAGAATTATGAACCAAATTTTGCATGTCTAAAGCTTCAGCAATCAGCATTCCTTCTCACAGCAACTAAATGGTCTTATATATGTGGAGGATTCACTTGGTGGAGATGATCTTGTCACCAAGTGTGGTGTCAAATGAAGAAGAAATGCATGATGCATTTCCTGTTTTAATTTGCCACCTTTAATTGAAATTCTTAATTTCAATTAATCAATTTCCATATTAATAATTAATTGATAATTAATGAAATTGATATATAAATTAAACCTTTTAATTATCCATAATTATTTAATTTGATATCCAATACTAAATTAAATAATTTCCCAATCCCGATATCTCTTTAAACCAATATGAATCTCTATTCGTATTTAAACCGATATGTGTATCTATTGAAGACCTTACCTGATAAGGAAAGTTGTAAACAAAGTTCCTCACATGTCTGTTCTAACAGAAAAGAAAACTAACTCTTAGTAGTATATAAGTTGAAATAGAGTTAGTAGAAGTAAGTGAGAGGAAAAAGAAATGCTGAGTGTTTTCAGTTTTGTACCTTTGTAATCGAAATCCCTAATAAGATTTCTAGCTCCCTTACAGTGGACGTAGGCCTTCGTTGCCGAACCACTTAATTCCTTGTGTCTTCTTCTCTCTTCTTGCTCGATCGTTCCCTTGTGTTGTGTGTGCTTCCTCTGTGTATTTCTCTTCTTCGTTTTCTTCATCTTCTTCGTGAGCTTCAGAGAAAGTTTCTCTGTTTTGGAGTTTCTTGGATTGTTTTGGTTTGGTCTACTGTGCATTTGCATGCCCATCTGTCTGAGTGGGTGATAGTGCGCTACACGGGTCTTGGGCATTGTCTGCAACGTGTAGACATAACAGTGGTATCAGAGCTATCAAAGAAGACAATCAAGAACCAGAATCTTGGAGGAAAATGGCAGTGGCAAGGTTTGATATAGATAAATTTGATGGGAAAGGAGACTTTGATCTCTGGAAGGTAAAGATAAAGGCAATTCTTGGACAGCAGAAAGCCTTACATGCCTTATCAGACCCCACAAAACTACCTACCACTTTAGCAGAAGGAGAGTTGGAAGCTATGAACATGACAGCATATGGGACAATCATTTTGAATTTGAGCAATGGTGTTTTGAGACAAGTCATTGATGAAGAAACCCCTCTGAAGATATGGCAGAAACTTAATGAGCTTTATGAGACAAAGGGTGTACATAACAAGATGTATTTGCGTGAGAAATTCTTCACTTTTAAAATGGATCCCTCGAAGCCTCTCTCTGATAATCTTGAAGAGTTTAAAAGGATGACTTCAGAATTCAAGAACTTGGGCGAAAAAATTGGAGATGAGAATGAAGCCTTCGTTCTTCTAAACTCGCTTCCTGAAGCATATAAAGATGTTAAAACAGCTCTAAAGTATGGAAGAGTTTCCATTACTACAGATGCGATTATCTCTGCAATCCGAATAAAGGAGCTGGAGTTGTTGTCTATTAAGAAAGAGGCAGGTGAAGGTCTTTTCATTAAGGGAAAGACCAAGAATAAAGACAACAAGAACTCAACAGAAGACAGAGGAAAGGCAAAAGTGAAGTGTAATTACTGCCATAAAGAGGGGCACATTAAAAGGGATTGTTATTCCCTAAAGAGAAAGAACCAGAATCAGAGGTTTAAGAAAAATAAACAACCTGAAGCAGCTGTAGGTGAGAACTCAATAACCTACTCAGATGCCCTAGCAACCTCAGATAAAATCAGTGAACAACATGAGACTTTGAAACATGATTGGGTCATTGATTCAGGTTGCTCATTCCATATGACACCTACTAAAGCTTGGTTCAGCACATACAGAGATTGGGACGGAGGTATTGTATACATGGGCAATAATAACACTTGTAGAGTTAAAGGCATCGGTTCTGTGTCTTTAAGATTGAAAGATGGTTCTGTGAAGCTGTTAAGGAACGTTAGACATGTTCCAAATCTGAAAAGGAATTTAATTTCCTTGGGAATGCTTGATGCCATTGGATGCACTTATGGAGGATGTGGAGGTGCTATAGAAATAAAGAAAGACTCCAAGACAGTGCTTGTTGGAGAAAAAATCAATGGCTTGTATGTTGTAAAAGACGTCGAAATGGTGCAGACAGCTCTGGTGATTTCTGAAACTAACCTTAATGACTGTGACCTATGGCATAAAAGGCTGTCGCATATAAGTTCTAAAGGCCTACAAGTTCTTGCTAAACAAGGCATACTTCCACAAGGTATTGGTGATAATTTGAATTTTTGTGAGTACTGTGTAACAGGGAAAGCAAAAAGACAGAGTTTTCAGAAATCACAGCAAACCTCAAAAGGAATCCTAGACTATGTGCATTCGGATCTATGGGGGCCAGCTTCAACCAACTCATTAAGTAACCCAAGGTATTTTTTAACCTTTATAGATGATTACTCACGTAAGAGTTGGATATATTTTTTAAAGACTAAGGATCAAACCTTTGAAAAATTTAAGAAATGGAGAGTTATGGTTGAGAAACAAACTAGTAGAACTCTAAAATGCCTAACAACAGACAATGGTCTAGAGTTTTGCAATGATTTGTTCAATACTTATTGTAAAACTCACGGAATTTTGAGGCATAGAACAGTTAGAAACACCCCTCAACAGAATGGGGTTGCTGAGAGACTGAACAGAACCGTGATGGAAAGAGTGAGATGCCAGCTTGCTGATGCTATGTTACCAGAAAGGTTTTGGGCTGAAGCTGCATCTTACACAATACATACACTCAATAGGTGTCCTCACACATCTATTAATTGTCTAACTCCTGAAGAAAAATGGACAGGTAAACCCCCTAGACTTCAACATCTAAAGATTTTTGGCTGTGTAGGGTTTGTTCATCAGAATCAGGGCAAATTGAAGGCTAGAGCAGTAAAGTGTATGTTTCTCGGGTTCTCAGAAGGAGTAAAAGGATTTAGACTTTGGCACCCAATCGAGAAAAGGTGCATTAATAGCAGGGATGTTCTTTTTAGGGAGCATGAGATGTTTATGCTTCAAGATAAATCAGAAGAAACAACAGATAAAGACTCCACTACAGAAATTGAGGTGGAGCATAGTCTTCCTTCTTCAATCTCAGTCAATAATCCAGAAGAAGAACGAACAGAAACTGAGTCTCAAGTTGAAGAAGAGGAAGATGAAACAGAAACATCCCATGAACAAGAAGACCTTCGAAATTACTCTTTAGCAAGAGATAGGAGAAGGAGAAATATAGTTCCACCTGCAAGGTTCAGTGAAGCAGACTACATCTCAATGGCTCTAAACGTTGCTGAATCACCAAACCTTGAAGAACCAACTAGTTTTGAAGAAGCTGTAAATGGTCCCAACAGTAGACACTGGATAGAAGCTATGAATGAAGAGATGAAGTCCCTTGAAGATAATGAAACATGGACACTAAGATCTCTTCCAAAAGGCTACAAGCCTATTGCTTCTAAATGGGTATACAAACTTAAAGAAGGAGTTGAAGATATGTCAAAACCAAGGTTTAAAGCACGTTTAGTAGCCAAAGGTTATACTCAGAAGGAGGGAATAGATTATACAGAGATCTTTTCCCCTGTTGTCAAGATGACCTCCATCAGAATGTTGTGTTCCCTTGTAGTCCAAGAGGATTTAGAGTTAGATCAACTTGATGTAAAGACAGCCTTCTTACACGGCTATCTAGCTGAAACTATCTATATGAAACAGCCTAAGGGGTATGTAAAGAATGGAGAAGAAGGCTTATATTGCTTACTAAACAAGAGCATTTATGGCCTGAAGCAATCACCAAGGTGTTGGTACCACAGATTCGATGACTACATTCTGAAGATTGGTTTTCTAAAGAGCTCCTATGACAACTGTGTTTACATAAACAGTAAGTCCTTCGAACACAATGTTTTCTTATTGCTTTACGTGGATGATATGTTGCTAGCAGGTAAAGCAAAAGAAGACCTACAAAAGGTTAAGTCTCTACTGAAGAAAGAGTTCGATATGAAGGACTTGGGTGAGACTAAAAGGATTTTGGGGATAGAGATCAAGAGAAATCGAAAAGAATCTCTACTTCAATTGAGTCAGTCGAGCTATAGTGTTAAAGTGCTAACAAGATTCAAACAAACAGAAGCTAAAAGAGTTTCAACTCCTTTAGCTCAACACTTTAAGCTCTCAGCTCTAAACTCACCCAAAGATGATGAAGAAGAACATCAAGCATTTATGTCAAAAGTTCCATACTCTCAGGCAGTTGGAAGCTTGATGTATCTTATGGTGTCAACTAGACCAGATCTATCCTATGCTACTAGCCTCGTAAGCAGATATATGGCTAACCCTGGTAAGAGACACTGGGAGGCGGTCAAATGGATTCTCAGATACTTGAAAGGGACCTCACAAGCTATGCTGTTGTATAAGAGAAACAGTCCAGAAGAAAATGTGGTGTATGGATTCGTGGATTCCGATTTTGCAGGAGACCTGGACAAAAGAAGATCTCTTTCAGGATACTTTTTTCTACTCGGTCAGAACCTAATTAGTTGGAAAGCCACACTTCAGCCAGTCGTAGCTCTCTCTACAACTGAAGCTGAGTTTATAGCTCTCTCAGAAGCCATTAAAGAGGGCATTTGGCTTAAAGGTCTCCTACAAGATTATGGTATAAAGCAACCTACAGTTAGAATCTATTGTGATAATCAAAGCACAATACATTTAACGAAGAATCCCCAATTCCACAATCGGACTAAGCATATCGATATAAGGTTCCATTTTGTCAGAGAAGAAGTTGAAAAAGGAGAAATTGATATACAGAAGGTACATACCAATGATAATGCCGCTGACATTCTGACAAAGCCCTTACCACAGTCAAAGTTCAATTGTTGTTTGGACATGGTAGGTTTCTTCCTACCAGAGAAAGGATAGAAGAAAATAAATCTAAAGGGAGCAAACATGTTCAGATCTTTATTTACAAAGGTGGAGATTGTCGAAGACCTTACCTGATAAGGAAAGTTGTAAACAAAGTTCCTCACATGTCTGTTCTAACAGAAAAGAAAACTAACTCTTAGTAGTATATAAGTTGAAATAGAGTTAGTAGAAGTAAGTGAGAGGAAAAAGAAATGCTGAGTGTTTTCAGTTTTGTACCTTTGTAATCGAAATCCCTAATAAGATTTCTAGCTCCCTTACAGTGGACGTAGGCCTCCGTTGCCGAACCACTTAATTCCTTGTGTCTTCTTCTCTCTTCTTGCTCGATCGTTCCCTTGTGTTGTGTGTGCTTCCTCTGTGTATTTCTCTTCTTCGTTTTCTTCATCTTCTTCGTGAGCTTCAGAGAAAGTTTCTCTGTTTTGGAGTTTCTTGGATTTTTTTGGTTTGGTCTACTGTGCATTTGCATGCCCATCTGTCTGAGTGGGTGATAGTGCGCTACACGGGTCTTGGGCATTGTCTGCAACGTGTAGACATAACAGTATCAAATACACAATTCTAATATTTAAATCTTATTTAAATATTTTCAATTCTCTCTAATATAGTTTAATTCGTAATTAAACTTTTGAAGGATTGGAATTCTCAATTATGTTAAAGCGAAAGTGCAATTGGACCGATTCACAATTTAATTTCGTTTTGCAAAATACCCATACATTGGCAAAAACGAATTCATAATTCTACAATTAGGCTAAGCATATAGAATGAGAAGCACACACCGTCGTGGAAGACTCTGAAGTCAAGAACTCCTTCTTGAATGTGCAGGGACCAAAAGTGAAACCTTGGGACACCACCACAAGATTACCCTGCTATTCTCTAAGTTTGGAAATATGGTTGTGGGACCATGAATTTCTTGAAATTGGGAGTTTTTACAGAGAAAATTCTTCTCTGCATTTCTTGGAGTTGAGAGAGAATTGAGAGAATGAGATTCTGTTTTTTCTTAGAAAAACGTGAGAATGAGAGAGATCTTAACTAACCCCTCATACGTGCACTGTGATTAATGTGAAGGAAGGTAACAATCACATGATGCCATGTGTATGTTTTTTTTTTGAAATAGAACTTCATTAAATCAACAAGGAATCGGTACAACTACCTCCTCAAAAAGGGGGGAGGAAGCCCAAATGGGATAACTGTCAATCCCACAAAAAATCAATCCTTCCAACATGGAAGGCGAAAAACAGCCCAAAAAATTATCAGTAAAATCCCTAGAAGAACCCATCGACTTCGAGAGGTTCGATAGATGAAACGCAACCGTCTTCGCGAGATGATGGGCGAAAAAGTTGCAATCTCTTGGGCACCAATTGAAGGAGATACCTTCCAGATCGTGCACCAAACTAACAACTTCATCGATTAAGTTGTTGATTTCCGACAAAATCGGGGATGCTCTCGAAAGCAGATTGACAGCTTTAGAAGAATCCGACTCCACCAAGATGGGACCTGAGGGGAGGATACCTCTGTTCGCACGGTAAAATCTTGACCCCTCTATTATAGCTTGCATCTCCAAGAAAGTGATTGGCCAATTTTTGCTAGATGATAAACACCCTGCAACAATTGGAGATCCGTCGAAGTCATGAATCACCCAGCCGAAGTCGGCCGCCTTCTGATCCGCGTTCCATGAGGCTTCAACGTTGATCTTCAGACGGCCGACCGGGGGAAGGGACCAACGACTATGACTCAGATGGCTCTCTAAGCTGCAATTGACCAGGTCTTTCTCTCTCACTGAGTGGGGTGAAAATTCCTCCAAATTGATCTTTATAATCTTGCGTAAACCCCTACTGCTTGGATGCGAATTTGTAGATATACTGTTGTTCCTGAATTCCCAAATCTTCCACAAAATAATGGCCGCCTTGCAGAGCTCTTCTTCTTCTAGGAGGTCTGCAATCAAACTCCAACAGGTAGAGGGGCTCCAATCTGGCCTGCACAAACCCATATGCACTTTAAGATTAGGAAGAAAATCGTCCCATACTGACCTAGAGAGCTTGCACATCCAGAACAGGTGGGTAGATGATTCCCTGTGAGACCTGCAAAAAGTACACCACGGGTTAATATCCATCCCTCGAGCAATCAAATTTTCCTTTGAAGGGATAGAGTTGTTCAAACACTTCCATAGACAGATCTTCGCTATAGGGATAATCTTCATCTTCAAAATCCTTTTCCAAAGCTTGTTAGAAGGACTTGAATCAGAAGAGGTGGGGCAGCTTTTGTAGGCCATATTCGTGGCTAAGTGATATGCTGACTTCACCGAGAATAGGCCTTTCTTATCCAAACCCCATATAATTTCCCCCTTAGAGCTAGAATTCCCTGAGAATAGACTCCACATCAAAGGGAAGAAAGCTCTCCTTGATTAGCCCCTCATTCCAACCCCCATTCTCAAACATCAGATCTCTGACCTTTCTCCCCTTAAGGACGTCAGGAACAAAGGTAGGGAACCTATAGCCATTAGAGCCAATCCAAGGATCCTTATTAATATAGATGTACCTGCCATCACCCACTTTCCATCTATATCCCATCTCAAACAGATCTCTACCCCAAAGAATACTTCTCCCTATTAATGAGGGGTTAGAGCCTAGGGAGGCCTTAAGAAAATCTCCTTTTGTGAAGTACCTTCCTCTTAAAACTCTAGAAAGGAGGTGTTCAAACGTAGCTTCGGAGATGGAGACACGTGGAATAAATAATATATTGTATTGATGTTTGTATGCGTGTGGGTGTACAATCTCTAACTTTAATCATCTGATTCTCTCTCTTATGTGTGTGAATGTGTTTCACTCGAGGGCTGGAACACTTGATCTCGAGTCTGAAGCTTCAATGGATTCTTGGAGCTTGAAGTTTTCCAGTCTTGAAGGAGTCTTCAATCTTCAAGAATCCATTGAAGCTTCAAACTCGAGATCAAACGTTCCAGCCCTCGAGTGAAACACATTCACACACATAAGAGAGAGAATCAGAGGATTAAAGTTAGAGATTGTACAGACACACGCATACAAACATCAATACAATATATTATTTATTCCACGTGTCTCCATCTCCAAAGCTACGTGTAAACAAATTGGCACGCCCAGTGGGACCATCTCTACCTCTCATCTCTCTCTCTTATCTCAAAACATAAAAGTAAACATATCATTCAAGACTTCTTCGATGACCGCTATCAAGAACAAGTCTTACATGGGTTCAACTGCCCATGGTTGCTTCAATGAACTGAGGTTGCAAGAAGATAAAGCTTTTATCATTGCAAGCGAAGAAACAACCATGCAGGGGGCATATACCAACGATAAGTTTCTTGTTAAGTATAACCCTCTGTTTGAACCTGATTCTGACGTAGTGACTGTCATGATGACCGAGACAAAAACTGTGGAAGAAAGAATGACTGAGATGCAGGAGCACATCAACACCTTGATGAAGGCGATTGAAGAAAGAGATTCTCAAATCGCACAACTAAAGAGCCAGATTGAGAACCAACATATCGTCGAATCAAGTCAAACCCAAGTCATAAAAAATCATGACAAAGGAAAGACTACAGTACAAGATGATCAGCCACAGTGTTCTGCTTCGGTCGCTGCACTATCCATCCAACAGCTCCAAGATATGATCACAAACTGTATCAGAGCGCAGTACGGTGGACCTACTCAAGATTCCCTCTTGTATTCCAAACCTTATACTAAGAGGATTGATAACTTGAGAACACCAATTGGGTATCAGCCACCGAGATTTCAGCAGTTTGATGGAAAGGGCAATCCTAAACAACATATTGCCCACTTCGTTGAGACATGCGAGAACGCTGATACTCGAGGGGACCTACTAGTCAAACAATTCGTTCGAACACTTAAAGGAAATGCTTTTGATTGGTACACTGATCTAGAACCTGAGTCAATAGACATTTGGGAGGAACTCGAAAGAGAGTTTTTGAATCGCTTCTACAGCACTAGACGAACTGTTAGCATGTTCGAGCTCACCAACACTAAATAACAAAAAGGTGAACTCGTTGTTAACTATATAAACCGCTGGAGAGCCATGAGTCTAGATTGCAAAGATCGCCTCACTGAACTCTCTTCTGTTGAGATGTGCATACAAGACATGCACTGGGAACTCCTCTACATCCTTAAAAGTATAAAGTCTCGCACCTTTGAAGAACTAGCAACTCGCGCCCACGATATGGAGCTAAGTATTGCTAGTCGAGAAAACCAAAACCTTCTACTCCCTAACATGAGGAAAGAAAGAAGGAACAACGAAGAGACTATAGAAGAATCTATGGTTGTAAACACAACCCTTCCCAAGTCATCTTCGAAAGAAAAGCGACAAATAAATGGAACACATCACTTAACTTTAAAGGAAAGACAGAAGAAAATTTATCCTTTCCTTGATGCCGACATCCCTGATATGTTGGAACAACTACTGGAAGCGCAACTGATAGAGCTTCCTAAGTGTAAACGACCAGAAGAGATGGAGAAAGTCGATGATCTCAAGTATTGCAAGTATCATCGAGTTATTGGTCATCCAGTGGAAAGATGTTTCGTCCTAAAGGACTTAATTCTAAAGCTAGCTATGGAAGGAAAAATTGAGCTCGACCTTGATGAAGTAGCTCAATCAAAACTTGCTACAATCAAAGAAAAAAGCAAGCATCAAAGAAAGAAGGGTTTTAAGAAACTTCAACCCAAGAGGCAGAGAAGTAAAGAATTTTCTCAACCTTGACAACTGGTGACTGCGAAGGAACTCTTCTCCAAAACTTCCCACAAAAAAGAAAAGGGAAACTTTGCAACTTCCTACTGCATCGACGTAGAAGAAGTTGACAATTCCAAGAAGAGTGAACAAAGGACTTCCGTCTTCGATCGCATCAAGCCTCCAACTACTCGTCCTTCGATATTCCAAAGAACGAGTATGGTCACGACAGAAGAAGAAAATCAATGTTTGGTGTCCACCTCCACTCGACCTTCAGCATTCCAAAGGCTAAGTGTCTCCACATCGAAGAAAAGTCAATATTCAACATCTGTCTTTGATCGCCTCAAAGTAACAAACGATCAACCTAAAAGAAAGATGAACAACTTGGAGTTGAAACTTTTTTATGAAGTAAACAGCGACGAGAAGCATCATAGTAGCATCCCGTCACGTATGAAGAGGAAGTTTTCTGCTCTCATAAATACGGAAGGTTCCTTGAAGGTGAAGTCAAATCTCATTATCCTGACCAATCCTACAAGTCAAGGATCTGATCAAGACCATGATGAAGATAAGAGCTTTTAAAATGTAAAAACTCTTTATCGTAAGAGTCTTAACTGCATGATGCTCCTAGCCCACACGAGCTTAAAAGGTGACTGCAAAAAAAACAAAATTCTTGAACTACGTTATGACTTGATCCCTATTCCATAAGGGTACGTATGCAGCTTAAAGAAAACTTTAAGTTCAGTCTCTATAAACAAAAAAAAGGTGCATGACAATACAAATTGAAGAAATTCTTTAGTACTGGGGGCAATACAACAAATTGAAGTTGTACACCGTTATAAACATGAAGCTACAAGTTGGACGAATAGAAGAAGATTTCATTCCTCCAAATTCAATGTCTCGCTAGCCTCAAGTTCGGTGTTTCACTCACCCTAAGTTCGTGCATTCCTTCTCTTCAAATTCGAAGGTTCTCACACATTTCGCTGCAGTTCTTTCTCTCCAAATTTGGTTCTCACACTGCGCTGCTTCCTTCTCCAAGTTCGAAGGTCTTCATGCTACGCTCGGTTGTGCTGTTGCGCTACTTTCTAAAGTCCAAGGAACATGTCCTCGTACTCGTGCAGAGACGTGGCGGCGACAAAAGTACAAGGAACATGTCCATGTACTCATGTAGAAGGGCGTGGGGGTGACACAAGTCCAAGGACATGTCCCAAAGTAAGGAACATGTCCCTGTACTCATGTTGAAAGGCGTGGCAGCGACACAAGTCTAAGGACATGTCCCAAAGTAAGGAACATGTCCTTGTACTCATGTTGAAAGGCGTGGCGGCGACACAAGTCCAAGGACATGTCCCAAAGTAAGGAGCATGTCCCTTTACTCGTGTTGAAAGGCGGTGCGGTGACACAAGTCCAAGGAGCATGTCCCTACACTCGTGCTGAAAGGCGGGGCGGTGACACAAGTCCAAGGAGCATGTCCCTGTACTCGTGCTGAAAGGCGGGACGGTGACACAAGTCCAAGGAGCATGTCCCTGCACTCGTGCTGAAAGGTGGGGCGGTGGCACAAGTCCAAGGAGCATGTCCCTGTACTCGTGCTGAAAGGCGGTGCGGTGACACAAGTCCAAGGAGCATGTCCCTGCACTCGTGCTGGAAGGCGGTGCGGTGACACAAGTCCAAGGAGCATGTCCCTGCACTCGTGCTGAAAGGCGGGGCGGTGACACAAGTCCAAGGAGCATGTCCCTGCACTCGTGCTGAAAGGCGGGGTAGTGACACAAGTCCAAGGAGCATGACACAAGTCCAAGGAGCATGTCCTTGCACTCGTGCTGAAAGGCGGGGCGGTGACACAAGTCCAAGGACATGTCCCAAAGTCAGGAACATGTCCTGCACTCGTGCTGAAAGGCGGGGCGGTGACACAAGTCCAAGGAGCATGTCCCTGCACTCGTGCTGAAAGGCGGGGCGGTGACACAAGTCCAAGGAGCATGTCCCTGTACTCATGCTGAAAGGCGGGGCGACGACACAAGTCCAAGGAGCATGTCCCTGTACTCGTGCTGAAAGGCATGGCGGCGATACAAGTCTAAGGAGCATGTCATTGTGCTCATGCTGAAAGGTGTGGCAGTGGCAAGAGTCCAAGGAACATGTCCCTTGTACTTGTACTGAAAGACATTGTACCTGCAAATTGAAGACAACAAGGATATGTATGCCTTAAAAAAAATCATTTACCTTCGTACTTACCTTTTGGATGGTGGATGAAAGCACTGTGCTTGTAATTGAAATATAGGCAAAGTGTTGTGAGTAAAAAAAAAACAAAAAGAAGGAAGAATCTTTAAAAAAAAAAAACGAAAAATTAAAAAAAAAACGAAAAAAAAAACGAAAATAAATAATTAATTTTTTTAATTAAAATAATAGGGCCACGTCAGTATAGTATCCGGTTAGATTTAACGGCAAAATGGATGGTAGGGACCTAATTGCTACTTATCTCAAACCTCAGGGACCAAATCGTTGAATTTGAAACTTCAGGGACCAAAATGAAACCTAACTTAAACCTCAGGGACTAAAAGTGTATTTCTCCCATTAATTAAACTACACAATTAATTAATTCATAATTAATTAATTCTTTGACCAATTAAATATCACATATTTAATTAATCAAACATTTGAATCAAATTCAAATGTGCGTCTCACTTATAACCTATAGTTTTAATATGAATCATATTCACATTAAAATTAATCTATAGTTTGAATTTAGTTAAATCACATTTAACTAAATTAATTGAACAATTAATTAATTATTGTGATTAATTAAATATCACATATTTAATTAATTACATATTAGAATCATATTCTAATTTAATCTCTCATATATTATAGTTTAATTAATAACATTTAATTTAAACCAAATTGAATAATTAATTAATTTATTCACTAATTAAATATCATATACTTAATCAGCCATATGTTTGGACTCTTTCAAATATATAATTCTCTCATATAATAAAGTTTAATCTCACATTAAACTTTAGGGAAAAATACACTTTTGGTCCCTGAGGTTTGGGTTAAGTGACAGTTTGGTCAATGAGTTTTCAAACTCAACAAAAATACCCCTGAGGTTTGAGATAAGTAGCACTTTGGTTCCTGCCGTCTATTTTTCTGTTAAATACTAACGGTTGCCGACGTGACACTATTATTTTAATTAAAAAAAATTATTTTTAATTTTTTTAAATAAAAACATATAAAAATATAAATATTTTATTATTTTATTTAAATTCTCTCTCTCTCTTCCTTTCTTTTACTCCCATCTTCTTTTTCCCCAACTTCTTTCTCCCTCCTTATCTCCTTCTTCTTCAGCTCCGGTGGCCGGCCGCCGCCGGCTGCCGGCGAACGGCGGCGGCGGCGGGCTGGAAATTTCTTTTTTTTTTTTTCACCGGAGGTGAAGAAGAAGGAGATAAGGAGGGAGAAAGAAGTTGGGGAGAAAGAAGTTGGGGAGAAAGAAGATGGAAGTAAAAGAAAGGAAGAGAGAGAGAAAGAATTTAAATAAAATAATAAAATAATAATATTTTTATATTTTTATATGTTTTTATTTAAAAAAAATTAAAAAATAATTTTTTAAATTAAAATAATAGTGCCACATCAGTAACCGTTAGTATTTAACAGAAAAATAGACGGTAAAGACCAAAGTGCTACTTATCTCAAACCTCAGGGGTATTTTTGTTGAGTTTGAAAACTCAGGGACCAAACTGTCACTTAACCCAAACCTCAGGGACCAAAAGTGTATTTTCCCTAAACTTTATATTATAATGTATCAAAATACATTATATTAATTGTATCTCATACAATTAACTTGATTTCCAAATTGGATTTGAACTATTCAAAGTTTTCTCCAGATAAATTGTTCTCAATTACTATTTACAAGCTAGTAGGGGGACTTAATTGACCTATAGATCAGAAGCTCCAATGATATGAGGTTAACTAACTAAACTCATTAATCGAGTTAACCAATATTCATTAACTGTGGGTCACTCCACTAAAGACCCACAGTTGCACTATTCTCACTGTAGAATATTTCTGTGTCCACGGATATTGACCAATATCGATAAGTCAATTCTTCACGAGTGTTCGAACTACAGCTGGGTCAAATACCGTTTTATCCCTGAGTTACCTCTGGCTCCTTAAGTACCAGTGCTCCTCTAATGAACAACTTGTTTATGGTCCAACCAATAAACAGAAAGTCCCTCTTGGGCCAGTGAGAGGGCAGGATCCCTTTGTTCAAGACCTGGACTCACCACTTAAGGGAACACTAATCTACTTCTCCTAGAAGCGGGAATGAGTGAATTTCATCTTGTGTTGTTATGTTCCCAACCCCCCACTCGATCTCGTCCCTAAGAAGATAGGCTTATTGAGTCGGCGTGCAGGCCACTCTCACCCGTACTAATCAAAGGACAATCCCTTGTGAAATGGAGTTCATGACACACTCAGGATTGAGACTGAGTTACCTACATCATCCTATTGAAACAATAACCTAACTAGTTAATGGTGTTACATCTAGTGGTTTACTATTTCGTGGTCCGGTCTTATGCAAACTCATTGCATAGGATACCCTCGCTCACATGTCTCCTACATGGACGCCTTGGATCAATACGTCTGTATCGAATACAAAGCGGGCCGTATCATATAGTGTTACCAGGATAAGGTACCCAGCCTTATCTATGTACTATAGACCTTTTAGGTTGTTACTTGAACACTGATCCCTGTATGTCCCCACATACTAGTTCAAGTTACATGTAAACAACCTTAGATCTTAGTTTATTGGATTTGGGTCATATTGTAATTTTAGACTGAAATGACAATAACACTTTATTGCATAAACCTCAATAAAACTTTAGTGATACAAGTGTATAATTCGTTAACATTCACTATCTATGAGTTTTAGGACATAAAACCCAACAACTTTAATGTCAAATATATCAAATATAATTTAACGACAACTTACCTAATACGAGTTTGAACTTTTCAAACTTTCTCATCACACATGTTCTAAGGCTGATTCCGTATGAGCTAGTAGGGGGACCTAATGGACCTACAGATCATGGGCTCCAACGATCCGAGATTAACTAGTTAAACCCTTTTTAACCTAGTTAACCAACATTCGTTAACTACCAGGACACTCCACTATAGCCCTTATAGTTGAACTCCCCTCACTGTAGATATATTTCTATCCACCCGATATAACAATGATTAGTAAGTCGACCCTTCTCAGGTTGTTCGTAACTAAAGCTGGGTCAAATGTCTGTTTTACCCCTGAAGTTACATCTTGTTCCTTAAGTCTCCACTGAGTCCCTAATGAACAATTGGTTTGTGGTCCCACCACTAAATCTAAAACCTCTCTGGCCAATGAGAGGGCGGGATCCCTTTGTTTACGTCCCGGATTCAACACTAAAAGGAACAACCTCTCTACTATCCCTAAATTGGGTAGGAATGAATTCTGTCTTGCAAGATTATGTCCCTAGCTATCTACCCAGTCTTATCCCCAAAATGGTAGGCTTATTGAGTCGGCGATGTTGAGCCACTCTCACCCATGCTAATCAAAGGATAATCCCGAATAAACAGGAGTTCATAGTTAGCTCAGGATTAAGATCGAGTTACCTAGGTCATCACATTGAAACAGTTAGTCTTGTCAGTAAACAACGTTATAAAGCAAGAGTGACTTTTCTCGGTCCTGGTCTTATGCAAACTCATTTACATAGGATGCCCCCACTCGCATGTCTCTACATGAATGATCCAGGATCATGTCGTTTGTACTCAAACAAAGTGGGTTGTGCCACATAGTTTTCCGAGGATTAAGGTACCCAACCATATCCCTATACTATAGACCGTTTAGGCTATTACTTGAACTTGATCCATATTTACGTCACTACATATAGTTCAAGTATTCATATCATAGCCAAGGATTCTAGTTTATTGGATTTGGGTTATTTTACGTGCAATTCACTCATTTAATAACTTGAGTGAACAAAAACTCAATAACGACTTTATCGAACAAGTATATAACTATTTGTTTCATTCACTATCTACGAGTTTTAGGGCACCAACCCCACCAAAAAATTTGAATAAAAAACAGTGAATATTGTAAGAAAATTTGATATCTTCAAATTTCCTAACTAATACTTTTCTTTAATCCTTTTAATTTGAAACAATTATTGAAGTCATGATTAAGTTATAAGCATCTAAAACAAATGGTATAAATGTAATTTAATTAAAAAAAAATAGTGTTGTCCAAGAACTGCAGTCAAAATGGAAACGAGGTGAATTCTCTACTAAGTTCAATAACACAAGCAAGCCAAAAACAACACTAAACAAAAATTAACTTCTAATTACAAGCTTTCTTGAAATACGAAGGAATTTCCACTACAATTTGTGATTTTTCTTTTTCTTTTTTTTTTTTCTTTTCACGACATCAACCAATAAAGTTCTCACAATCACCTCCATTTTGAGAAGAACTGCCACCAAAAGTGAATGGAAACTCCGGTGTGAAATCAGATACAATTTGACTGATGCCTCCGAAATTTAATGTAACGACCCGCGTTTCAAAATTAAGTCGTTTTGGATTAATCAGGTTTAAATTCTAATTTGGAAAATTGGAATTTAAGTTTAGCCTTTATTTAATATTTTTGAAATTATCATGAGAAATTTTTCTATTGTCGTGCATAAGTGGTTGAGTGGGAATCAGTTTAATCTGAGAGGTTACGTAAGAGTAAATTGGGCGTTTTTTTTTGCTTAGTGGGCAGTTATTGGAATTAAAGGAAATAAAAAAAAAGAAGCTTTAAGTAAAATCATCTTTTCCCTCACCTTCTGATAAGGAAAAAAACAATCAAGAAGAGCTAGAAAAAAGAATTCTAAGCTCCACCAGCTCAAGAAGAAGAATTCAAAGCTCAACCAGCTCAATCAAGCTCGAATGAAACTCCATGGGTGTCAACTTCAATTAAATCCAATCATGAGGCAATCATTGTGCCACACGCTCCAATGACCAAGAGTTGCATGCATTCAAGCTTGGAAAGGCAACTATTCAACCAAAAGACACAATGAATCTAAAATATTCATTCACATATTTAATGTATTATGTATCTTGTGAATTCATGAACTTGTATTTATGAAGGTTCATGCATGGATTTGAAAAGTTAGGGGTTGAATTTAGACCACATAGATGAAGGGTTGCATCCTTTCATGATGTCTTTTCAATTACTATAAATATGGATGTAATTTGTCATTTGAAAACAAGTTGAAGTTGAATTTGAATGAAATTTCATATTGAGTTTAGTCTCTCTCCAGCTTTTAAGCTTTCTTTGTGCTCTTGTGTTTAGAATGCATGCCTAGGACTTTCAATCTAGTTTGATCAATTAGATTGTGAAGAGTTCGAAATCTTGAAGTTAGGAACGAGTTCTCCTTTCTTCTTGATCTTTGATCATCCTTCCAAGCAAATCTGTTTAGCTTTCTTGGGGTTGTCTATCATTTTGTTGAATGGGGTTATTCTTATTATTGTTGTGGGGGTTCACCTAAAATAAGGGGAGTTCTCAAACATAATTGAGGTAGTTCCTTTTATCACTTTCACTCTCTCATCCCCTCTTTTCCCTCTCACGCGTGGTTCCCCTTGCCCATTTCAATTTCTTCTTCGCGTTACGCCGCCCCTCTCGCTCATTCTCTGGTCATCGCTTTCTTCCCCTCTCTCTCCCATTTTTCGCCAGAATCAACTCGCGATCGACTTTCTTCTTTGCTCGCAAGTCCGACAATCTCCTCGACGTGAGAATCAGGCAACCCACGTGCAAGGATCTTTCTTCCTCTCTCCCTTGTTTCTTCGCTGTAGCCGCCGAGCAACCACCCCAGCCACAATCTCGACGAGTTTCCTTCCTCTTCGGTTCAAATTCGAGAGTACCCACGGTTAGGCGAGTCGGAATGAGGCCCACACACGTGCAATCAGCAGCGTATTCCTCCACGAACGACTCTAATCTCGTCCAAATCCGTGGGTTTCCGTCTCCAACGAAGCATTTCAACATTTTTGGTAAGTTTAGCCTCGACCCACTCGTTTTTCTTCAAGTTTCTGCATTTACCCACTTGATTTAGACTCTAAATTATGTCTAAAACATGACCCATGCGTAATCGACTTCAAATTTGAGTTACCCATAACCCAAATGGCCAAGATATGTTTTACACATGCTCATTCGACTTCAAAATCAAGATACCCATTTAGTAACGACTTTTAATTTACAGGTTTGAGGTTCTTTGAAAGCCAACCAGTGGGCCTTTGGGCTGGAAATTGGCTTTCGACGAATACCCATAACCCGAACAACCTTGGAACTGAATGCCCATAAGCTAGGAGGTCCAAATTAATGATTTTGAACTCATTCAACCATTGGGAAACAATCAATCGAGGTCGTTTAGGTGTCGAATGGTAAGTTCTGCCCCCTTAAACCTTTAGAATTTATCTAGAGTAGCTTTAGTATAGTTTATAACCATTGGGTGCTCTTTAAAGTGTAGTTTGGGCTCATTATGGATCCCAAACAACACTTATTCAGGGAGTTTTGGTGCTGATTGGTAAATTCCAGCAAGGTTCCCGTCCCTTTTCGGTAAGTTTTAGCATCTACAGCACGTTCTAGGCCCCTTTTAATCTATGTTTGGTGTTGGTAAGATTGTTAGGTTGTTCCCTAACCTCTAGGAAGTCTTTAGGAGCGCCTTTAAGCTAGTGTAAGTAGTTTCTATCTAGATGGGATTGTTTGTTTGTTTGAGCATGTCATTTGCTTTATTTGCTTTGTTATTATTGTAGGATTGGAATTCCGTAATTCCGTAAAGCGGAAGCGTGATTGGGACCGATTCGTAATTAATTTTGTTTAATCTAAAATATCAATACATTGGCAATAATATTAGAACTATTCTAAATATATATTAAGGCTAAGCATACAAAAATATTATATCTAAATCTAATTTATAAAGTAACGAATTACTTACTCTCGTTGACGACTCAGATTAAATTCACCAACTGCTTGTGAATTAATCACGAACTAGTGCGAACACCACCACTATGGCTACACTGGTATGACTCTGAGACTTCTAGAGGCAGGAGACTAGTGGGACTCTAGAGGAAGCCTTGAGGGGAATTCTCTGAGAGTAGGAGAATGAATGAGATGCCTTTCACCCCACCCCAGAGGTCCTATATATAATAAAGGCCAAGATTTTTTTCCTAATAGGTAAAGGAATGTCTCTAATTTTAATAAATAATTAATTAGTTTCCCTAATTAAATATCATATATTTAATCTTAGGGATTTTATTAAATTTAAAATTAATATGAATTCAATTCATAATAAATTTATTTGAACTCTTTCAAATATTTTCTTTCCTAATAGGAAAAAGTCTCTAATTTTAATAAATAATTAATTAATTCCATAATTAATTAATTTACCCAATTAAATATCATATATTTAATCTTAGGGATTTTATTAAAATTAAAATTAATATGAATCCAATTCATATTAAATTTATTTGAACTCTTTAAAATATTTTCTCTCAATAATTAAATTTTGAAATTAATTAAAAAATTATATTATAAAGTTTCATAAACTTTATATTATAATGCATCAATATACATTATACGATTCCCCAAATAAATTGAACACTTTCAATTTACAATTTATACTTAATTGCCTCAAGTCTCTTTACGAGCTACCAGTGGGACCTAATGGACCTACAGATCAGAAGCTCCAACGATACGAGACTAATTGGCCAAACTCATTGACCAAGTTTAGTCAACATTCGTTAACTGTGGGTCATTCCACTAAAAACCCATAGCTGCACTCTTCTCACTGTAGAATATTTCTGTGTTCACGGATATCAACCAAGCAGTAAGTCAATAGTTCACGTGTGTTCGTAACACCAGCTAGGTCAAATTACCGTTTTACCCCTGGGTTACCACTGGTTCCTTAAGTACCACTGATTCCTCTAATGAACAAGTTGTTTAGGGTCCAACCACAAAACTGGAGTTCCTCTCGGGCTAGGAGAGGACGACACGCCTTTGTTCAAGCCCCGAAAACAGCCCTTTAGGGAACACACATCTACTTACCCCAATAGAGGAAGGAGTGAATTCCATCTTGTACTAATATGTTCCCGACCCCCATTCGGTCTTGCCCTTGAAATGGTAGGCTTATTGAGTCGGCGAATTGGCCACTCTCACCCATACAAATCTAAGGACAATCCCTCCTAAAAGGGGTTCATAACAGACTCAGGATTGAGATTGAGTTACCTAGGTCATCCTATTGAAATAGAAACCTAGACTAGTTAACGGCGTTACATCTAGTGGTTACTATTTCGCGGTCCAGTCTTATACAAACTCATTGCATAAGATACCCCCACCCGCATGTCTCCTACATGGATGCTTTGGATCATTGCATCTGTATCGAATACAAGGTGGGCCGTATCACATAGTGTCACCAGGATAAGGTACCCAGCCTTATCCCTATATTATAGACCATTTAGGTTGTTACTTGGACACCAATCCCCGTATGTCCCCACATACTAGTCCAAGTTTCATTTAAACAACCTTGGATCTTAGTTTATTGGATTTAGGGTTTATTAATGCAAACTCGATTATTCAATAACCAAATTACTAAATTACTCAAATAACGCTTTATTGAGATCGATTAATTTGTTTTATTTACTATCTACGAGTTTTAGGGCATAAAACCCAACAATTATATGTTGTGTTTAATATGTATGTAGCTCGCTATGAGAATAAGCACGATGCTTTGTTTGATTCCTAAGCATGTTTCTTTGTTGATTCATAAGCATGCTGCTATGTTTAATTCATGAGCATGAGATATTGTTGTTGTTGGCTATGCTGCATATGAGTCGTGTCTGCATAGTGTGTGTTCATTGGGGAGAGGCGGAGCATGACGCGTAAATCATGTGTTGGGTGTGTGTGCGGAGCGTGATGCAAAAATCATGTGTGAGTGTGAGTGTGCAGAGCGTGACACGAAAATCACGTGTGAGTGGCGCTGTGCATGACCCGTAATTCATGTGTTGGGTGGGGTTTGCAGAGTGTGAAGCGAAAACCACGTGTGAGATGTGAGTGCGGAGCGTGACGCAGAAATCACATGTGAGTGTGCGGGCATGGTGCGGAAACCATGTGGGGGTGCATAGCTTGATGCGTGGATTCATGTTGTCATCCCATTTTTCATGAAACATGTGTTGGCATCGTTGTTTTCGTGTTTAAGAGCATGTTGGTTTGTTTATCGCTTTACAAGCATGATGTGTGTGGATAACATGTCGATGTGGTTGTCTGTTGTTTGGTGGCTCACCGGGTGTGAGCTACTTACCAGTACTGTGGTTGTACTGATTTCCCTCCCCATTCTTCCCCCCAACATTTTCAAATTATGCAGGTGTTGACGAGTTTTATGTGTCCGATGATGTAGATGAGGAGGTTCACGAGGGATGACCACAGGGGTCCATATACCTGTTTATTTTCTTTCTGTTGGATAGGGTAGTTTTTGATCATTTGATGATAGGTTGAACCTTTAACTTGCAAATAGGTTGGATTAGTTTTTAGTTGTCAAGCTTGTGTAGACTTTCATGCTTCCGTTAGGTTGTAAACATGTTAATGATTAATAAAGTTGAACTGTTTCTAGAAAGTTAAGAGCATGCTTACTCTAGAAGGGTTATAGTTCTGTTGTTGGTTGAAGATACGAGATCTGACTCGTATTTTATTTTGGAGTTGTTGCTGTGGAGTTGTGGGGTAGATTGGATTAATATAGAAGTATTGTTATGTGTTTATCAGGTGAATAAAAATTTGGTTTCGTCCTATGTATGTCGTTATGCTGCCGAAATATTTGGAGCTCTCGGTTAGTTTGAATATAGGAATTTAGTATCGTCACTAGGCTAGATAATAATAAAACCTGGGGCGTTACATTTAACCTTGGATTCGAGCTTGATCCTTCTCCAACATACGACATCGACACCGGCACCAACGTCTATGGTTGATAGAGAAGATTGTTATACCAATAGGGTGCCAAAGGAGCTTCAAGACTTGTATTTGTATTAGAGTAATTGTTAGTGTGAAGTATTCCATTTTCAAACATCACTTGTTGGAGTGAAGGAATCTCAAAAGAGCCATAGTTCCCATAAAGAAGTTGATAAACATTATTTGATGGAGCAGGAGCTTGAGAATGACCATTTTCATTTGTTAAATTTTAAGTGAGAGTATCAAGAGTGTGATTATTATTTAACAATGATAAATTACTCGAATATGTTGATTAAAAATTGTTACGAGATACTGGTGATTTCATTTCATCAGTAATGTTTCTTCCTTGAGCTATATTGGTGAATCCTGCATCTAAAAACCAACCATCATAATAAGACATAAATTAGTATCTAATTAAGTTACAAGTTTAGTATCTGACCTTTCAACATTTTTCTAGATTTACTAGACATAAAATTTTTAAAAAATGTCACAATAGTCAAAGACCTAGCTATTAAACACAAAATTAAAAGTTCAATGATTTATTAGACATTTTTAAAGTTTAAAGACATATTAGACACTTTTTAATATTTAATGACTTATTAGACACAAATTTGATAGTTCAGAGATTCAACTTGAAATTTTACTTTAGTCTTATCATAATGATTAAAAAAAAACAAATTTAAACTTAGTCGATAAAGTTAGAGTTACAAACCTGCTCGAATGTCGAAAGTATTATGACAGTTTACACAATGACATGCGCCTAAGAATAGAGAAAAAAAAATCAATTTAGAAAATATTACAGATAATATCAGTTTTTTTTTTCTAAAGAAAAATATTGTTACAAAAATATGAAATTAGACATTAATCAAACACATTCATAGGGAAGAGTTTGAAATTTATTTTAAAAAATAGAAGTTATTTTTCATAAAAGCAATATTTCAGTCACAATAAGTAAATAAATAAATAAAACAATGCTTTGGCCTTTGATAATAGACCTGAAATCATTCACAATAGTTTTTTCGACACATCAACTGCTTGCACTTGCATCCTTTTATATGTTTGGCTGAAGAGAAACTCGCCCCATCCTGTACCTGCAAATAAACCCATATTTATTTATTGATTTTTTTTTAAAGTATAAAATACTATATTAATATCCAAAATTTTAGATATTTTTTCTAATATCTCTGAGTGTATGTCTTTTTTTAAAAAAAGTTTAAAAAGTATATTAACATTCGAAATTTTACATAACCTTTTATAATTTGGGTGATCTTTTATTAGAGTGTTATTTATGCTTATGTATTCTTGGGCTATTTCTCTGACTATGTATCCTTGTCTTTTCTGCTTTATTTCAGCCTATGTATGGTCAACACGTGGCTGCCTATTTTGCTGTTTTTAGGGCTCTTGTATTGGCTCTGTATATAGCAGACTATTGTTCCATCTTTTCTAATATACAGTAAAATCCTCTTTATTTGATGGTATCAGGGCCATAAGGCTTCTTCTTCTTCATTAATGGCATCAGAAACCGAGTCTTCTTCCTCCTCTTTAGGGCCTGTGATTTCCTCAATAGCACCTATAACTACTCCAGTAGTTTCTCCATCTACCCCAATCACTACCCCCATCGTTTCTCCCATTACACAAACAGTCCAACCTCCCTTTCGCCCACCAGTACAAGCTCAACCCTCTTTTCCGTCACCAACACAGCCTCGGCCTCCACAGAATCAACCTTCGGTAAATCTCTACCAGCAACCACAGCCGTTCTATCCTTCCTATTTTCAACCATATTATCCATCGTCCTTTCTGAGACCTCAGTTCTTTGCTCCTCAGTCCATCCCTCAGTCTTATCCCCAACCTTCAGTCGCTATTCCGAATCCTCATTCCCCCAATCCATATCCTACTCTACCTCAGCCCCTTGCCGTCAAACTCAATGACAATAATTTTCTCTTACGGAAAAATCAATTGTTGAATGCGGTTCTTGCCAATGGTCTTCAGGGCTTTCTTGATGGCTCGATTCTTGCCCCTCCCAAATTTCTTGATGAACAGCAACAACAAACAAATCCAGAGTTCCTCACATGGGAAAGGTATAATCGGTTTATTATGTCTTGGATGTACTCATCCTTGTCTGAGGAGAAAATGGGTGAAATAGTTAGCTTAGAGACTGCATATGAAATCTGGAATTCTCTGAAACGTGCTTACGACTCTAAAACAACAGCTAGGATTATGGGGTTAAAAACTCAGTTGCACAAGATTAAGAAAGATGGTCTGTCAGTCAGTCAATACTCATCTCAGATTAAAGAGGTTGCTGATAAATTTTCTGCCATAGGTGAGCCTATTTCCTATAGAGATCATTTAGCTCATATTTTTTATGGTCTCGGTAGTGAATATAATGCTTTTGTGACTACTATTCAGAACCGTTCTGATAACCCTGCTTTAGAGGATGTTCGCAGGTTATTATTAGCTTATGAAGCTCGCCTTGAGAAACAAAATACTGTAGAGCAGCTTAATCTTGCCCAAGTAAATCTTAGTAGCCTTCAACTTTCACATAACAGTCGCCGTTCCTCACCCCGATCTCCCTCCAATCAATTTTCTAGACCTCCCTTCAATCCATCTTTGTTTCCTTCTCATTACTCCCCTTCACAGCAAGTTGCTCCTAGTCTATTAGGAAAACCTCAACCTCCACCTACTCAAAAATGGCCTTCTAGACCTAATCCAAATCGCCCTCAATGTCAGATTTGTGGCAAATTTGGGCACACTGCTCTTATTTGTCACCATAGAACAAACTTAGCTTACCAAACCCCTCCCCCTCAAGCTATGGTGCACACGGCTTCTCCTATTGTTTCTTCTTTGCCTGATTCTATGTCTACTGTTTCCATTGATTCGTATCATCCGGATGAAAACTGGTTCCTTGACTCCGGGGCCACTCATCATATGACACATGATCCCTCTACTATTGGTAATCCAATCCCTTATCATGGTGGTGAACAAGTAACGGTTGGGAATGGTAAGCAAATTTCTATCTCTCATATTGGTTCTTCATATGTTAATTCTTTTCCTAAACCTATTTTTCTTGACTCTATTCTTTATACACCGGCCATTTCAAAAAAACTTATTAGTGTGGCTCGTTTATGTAAAGATAATAAAGCTTTTGTTGAATTTCACTCTTCTTTTTTTCTTGTCAAGGATCTTCAATCCAAGCAAGTTCTTCTCCAGGGCACGCTTGAAGATGGTTTATATAAATTATCTCCTGTCTTTGGTGTGTCCAAGGGTCCAAAGTCTGCTTCTGTTTTCAAGTCCAAGGGTCATGCTGCCGCTGCTTTTCTGTCTTCCGTTGCTGCTCCAAATTGGCATTTTCGGTTGGGGCATCCTGCTGTCCCCACTTTACAGCATGTTCTGTCTTTGTTAAAAGTGTCATGTTCTTCTGTTTCAAGTTTTTGTAATTCTTGCCAATTAGCCAAAAGTCATAGGCTGCCTTTTTCTTTGAATGAAACTAAATCTTGTAATCCTTTTGAAATAGTTCATTCCGATGTATGGGGACCATCTCCACAACTTTCTATTAATGGAGCTCGTTATTTTTTGTTATTTGTGGATGATTTCACTCGCTTCTCTTGGCTCTATTTGCTTAAAACCAAAGATCAAACTTTTCCATGCTTCCTTCATTTTAAGAAACTTGTTGAGACACAATTTAATTGCCATATTAAGAGCTTACAAACCGATTGGGGGGGTGAGTTTCGTCAAGTTTCTACTTTTTTATCCTCTCATGGGATTCTCCATCGTGTGGCATGCCCTTATACGCCTCAACAAAATGGAAGAGTGGAGCGTAAAAATCGTCATGTTGTTGAAATTGGTCTTTCTTTACTTGCTCATTCTCACTTACCTTTGACTTTTTGGAGTTATGCTTTTCAAACCGCTATTTATCTTATAAATAGACTGCCTACTCCCTTTCTTCATGGAAAAAGTCCATATCAAGCTCTTTATAATCATCTTCCTGATTACTCCATTCTTCGTAGCTTTGGTTGTGCTTGTTTTCCTTTCTTGCGCCTTTACAACTCGCATAAGCTCCTTTTTCGTTCTAAAGAGTGTATTTTTGTTGGCTATAGCTCTAATCATAAAGGTTATTTGTGTCTTGATCTTTTGTCCGGTCGCTTGTATGTGTCTCGTCATGTGGTGTTTAATGAGACTGTTTTTTCTTGTTCTCGAGCTGATTTTAATTTTGGTCGTGTTAAAAGTCCTCCCCCAGATCAGTATGTTTTCTCTTTTTCCCCTTTTTCAGTTCTTCATTCTTTTTCTCAAATCCCATTTCAGTCGGTATCTTCCTCTTCTTCTTTATCCCATCCGCCTGGCTTCTCACCTCAACCGCCTATTGTTCATCACCATGTCTCTGCCTCTGCTGCTTCTTCATCTACTCCTACTGCCTTTTCTAAGTCTGTTTCTCCTCCAGTTCAACCCCTTTTTCACTCAGCTTCTACCCCACCTTTAGTTCAGCCCATTTTTAGCCCAAATTCTGTCTCTGCCGATTCTTCCAGCCGTGCGCCTGATTTTCTCTCCAGCCGTGTGCCTTCCTCGTCTATTCCCAGCCATGCCTCTACTTCTTCGGTCCCTGTATGTTCACCGTCTGCTAATGTTCAGCCACTGCATTGTTCTTCGGCTTCTATTCCCATACCTGTAACCAATGTTCATCCAATGATTACTCGAGCAAAGGCCGACATTTCTAAACCCAAATGTTGGCTTTCGGTCTCCTCCCCTTCTTCACCAATCCCATCTGAACCATCTAGTTTTAAGGTGGCTGTTAAATGTGTTGAATGGCGTGAAGCTATGGACAAGGAATATGCTGCATTGATACAAAATAATACATGGGTGCTTGTCCCACCATCCCCTGATTACAAAGTTATTAGTTGCAAATGGGTCTATAAGATAAAACTTAAACCAAGTGGTGAAGTCGAGCGTTATAAAGCGCGTCTTGTGGCTCGTGGTTTTGATCAAGCCTATGGTATCGATTATTTTGAGACATTAAGCCCTGTGATTAAACCAGCCACTATCAGGATCATTTTATCTCTTGTTGTGCAGTTTAATTGGGTTATTAAGCAGTTAGATGTTCATAATGTGTTTCTTAATGGTGATCTTCATGAGGATGTATATATGATCCAACCACCTGGTTTTATAGATGGTGACATTGTATGGCTTAAAGCAAAGTCCTCGTGAATGGTTTTTGAAATTAAGCTCCTGTCTTTTGCAATGGGGATTTATGGCTTCTAAGTCTGATACATCTATGTTTATCTTCCGAAAGGGTTCAGTTTTGGTTATCTTCTTGGTGTAAGTTGATGATATTCTGGTCACAGGGAATTGCTCGTTATCTATTCAGAAGTTTATTAATTCTCTTAATGATTTTTTTGCTCTTAAGGACCTTGGTGATCTGTCTTATTTTTTTGGTATTGAAGTTCGTCGTGATGCATCTTCTTTACACATGTGTCAGAGTAAATACTTTTTTGATATTCTCCAGCGAGCCGAAATGCAGGATTGTAAACCGATAGCTACTCTTATGGCCAGCGGTACTGTTTTGTCTATCCATGATGGAGAGTTGTTGTCTGATCCTAAGAAATATTGAAGTCTTGTGGGTGCTCTCCAATATTGCACTCTTACTCGTCCAGACTTGAGTTTTGTGGTTAACAAGGTATGCCAGTTTCTTCACGCTCCTACTAGTGTTCATTGGAATGTTGTTAAACTCATTCTTCGTTACTTGAAGACCACAATTTCTCTTGGTATTTCTTTTACACGTTCTGAGCATCTTTCCTTAACGTGCTATACTGATGCTGATTGGGCCAACTGTCCCGATGATCGTCGCAGTACTAGTGGATTTTGTGTGTTTCTTGGAAATAATCTGATCTCTTGTTCGTCAGCCAAACAAAAAGTTGTTTCACGCTCTAGTGCTGAATCTGAATACAGAGGTATGTCTAATGCTACAACAGAATTGATATGGATTCAGTCTATTCTCTCTGAGGTTGGTTTTTCCTCTCTCTCTACTCTGCTTTTGTGTGATAATATTAGTGCCACTTACTTAGCGACAAACCCTATTCTTCACAACCGATCAAAGCATATAGAGATTGATCATCATTTTATTAGAGAGAGAGTTTCGCGCAAACAACTTTTAGTTCGTTTTGTCTCCTCTGAAGATCAACTGGCTGACATCATGACTAAGCCATTACCTACAGCTCGCTTCCAGAATCTTCGAACCAAGCTCACAGTCCTCGGTCGTCCAGCTTCGCTTGCAGGGGGATATTAGAGTGTTATTTATGCTTATGTATTCTTGGGCTATTTCTCTGATTATGTATCCTTGTCTTTTCTGCTTTATTTCAGCCTATGTATGGTCAACACGTGGCTGCCTATTTTGCTGTTTTTAGGGCTCTTGTATTGGCTCTGTATATAGCAGACTATTGTTCCATCTTTTCTAATATACAGTAAAATCCTCTTTATTTGATCTTTGTTGACCGTTGTTTTTTTGTTTAAATCATATTTTGGTTCGTAAACTTTTAAGATTATTCTATTTTGGTCTTTGAACTTTCAAAAGGTTCGTTTTAGCCCCTAAACTTTTAAGTTTGTTCCATTTTGATCCCTAAACTTTTAAAATGTCTATTTTAGTCCTTAAACTTTCAAAAAATTAACTATTTTGGTCCTTACTTTTATTTCAATTTTAACAAATTAATGACATAACTTTGAGTATGTATATTAGATTGTTAATATGAGTATGATTTCAAGTCAAATAAGTTAGAGACAAACATTAGGCGAAGCGGATTTGAAGTATAAAAGTAACATACCAAGGACCAAAATGATTACTTTTTAAAAGTTTAGGGACTAAAATAGACATTTTGAAAGTTCAGGGACTAGAATAGAACAAAATTGAAAGTTTAAAGATCAAAATGAACATTTTGAAAGTTTAAGTACTAAAATAGAACAAATTTAGAAGTTCAGGGACTAAAATGAGATTTAAACTTTTATTGTTTTATGAGTTCAATAATATATGAAGTGGAGAATTCGAATCTCCGACTTCTTTCGATGCTACACACTTTAATTTATGTCAGTTATGATCTACCTAGCTTACTTTGGTTCGAGACATATTAAACATTTTATAACATTAAAACAATAATCAACTTAATATATGCAAAAAGATAATTTACCTTTGAAGCAAAAGCCATAGGATTTTTGTATTTCATTTGCTGTTTTATTATGTGAATTGTGTCTAATTGTGTCCTCATAAATCTCTTGGTTAATGCTATCTGTACAGCCACATTCTTTCTCACAATAAATCATAGCTGAAAGGCATCCACAATATCTGCATAAATAAATAATAAGTTAAATGTAATCAAATATAATGTGTTGATGGTCAAATTGGGCCAAGCACTCAGCCTGACTTCCACATGACACCAGTAGTGAATTTGTTTAAGGGAGGAAGACGTGAACCTGTAAGACAAGGTAAATCTGCACATCGGTGTGGTGCTTGCTACACCGCCTCCGATGCTTAAGTCAGCAAAGAGAAATATAGAAAGCTAGAGAGCAAGAGTAAGAGGAGAGTTTAGAGAATAGAGTTTGGGATCCCTTCTTCAATTACGAAGAAGAGTTTATATATTTGTTCCTGCCCTAGGGTTTCTAGACTTTTGGAGACGATTCGGACTGAACCAGGTGGAACCAGGGTGACCAAAGACACTAGGGGAACCAAAAGCCAACCAGAGAGGGGAGAGACTCGGCCCACGCTGGCCGAGACCGAGCATGGCCCACGTGGGTTGGGTCGAGCCTGGCCCAACCCCTTCAACTTGTCTCTCCTTGAGGTATGCCCTTTGGTTGCGTCTCCGGGTCAGTGTTGTGTTGTCCTACTTAATTCTTGGATTTTGGAGTGGTCAGAATTACCTATAACATTAAGCCCCCACTCTTGAATTAGGATTCAGGTGAGGTTTATCGTTATAAGTCGAGCTTTTTAAGCTTAATTTAAGAGTATGACTCTCGCCCTATGCTGACTTATGTTCGGATTTCTTGTTATCCTACAAGATAGGACAAAACTAGACAAAGCAAAAGCTCCCTGAGTAGGATTAGGTAAGAGAAAAATGAGAGAAGTGAGAGGTTGAAGAAATAACCCAACCTCGGCTTCGACCTCAGGATGAGGTCGAGGCTAACGTTTGGAGCGAGTCCAAACTTTCGTGTCGTTCGTCCCTCATTTGGGACGTTGTTCAGTCCATTCCTCTATTTTGAAGCCCCTTGTGTAAATGTTTCTCTCGCTTAGCCATTTATGTGGCTTACGGGGTAAGACCATAGGGTCGTCCTCGACCTCAGCCAGATGGCTGATAGCGCACATAACGAGCTATTTTTCCCAGTTAAATATAAATAGTCTTTGAGGATTATTTGGCCATTTTGGTGTGTTTTAATGTTTCTTTTGTAGGAACTAAGTTTCAACAAATATTGGAGCAAATTGGACCATTTGAAAATAAACCGGGTGCTCGGGACTAAAAGAAAAACAAAAGAAGCAAAAATAATCAAAGTTGGAGGCTTAAGTTTGAGGCAAACCTAAGAGCTAGCGTCGAGACGTTGCTTTTTCGGCGTCTCGACGCTGGCTTTCCTTTTATGTTTTTGGCAGCAGCAGGGATAGCGTTGCCATGCTACCGACTAATTTCCTATAAATACATCCTTAATTGCTACGGCCAAGGGGGAGTCCATTTGGTTAGATTTTAGCCCTAATTTCGACTAGAGACCTTCTGTGGGAGCTGAAGCAAGGCCAATGAGCGGGAATCAAGCTTGAAGGCATGGAGATCATGACGAGGACGTGTCGATTTCAATGGATTCAAGAGTTTTCAGTTTCTTTCCCTTACCTCTTGTTTTTATGGCTTTGTTTTCGATTAGTGTTTGTAGTTGCAAGACTATGAGTTGCTAGTTGTTTGTCTTAGGGATTGATGTAGTTGTTTAGTTTGTTGGATTGATTTTTTGTAGGAATGTGCTTTTGTTTTATCTATGCAATTATGATTAAATGCTTTCAATTACTTGATCACTAATTGAATGATTTAAGTGTTGAATCTAACTCGGGAGAGAGGATTTAGCCTAAGACTTAATTTACTGATTGCATGACTAAAGTAGAATTTCTAAGATCGTGACGAAATTTAGAATTATTTTAGAAGTTGTTAGAAAAACTAAACCCAAAGCCTTGCAAGTTAATGAACTTAGATAGGGATATCACGTTGGTTGCATGCATGAGAATCAATTATGCTCAGGAGAGATAATTGTGATAAAAGGTTCCTAGACTTGGTAGAATAATTGCATGTGAAATTCATTCCATTAATCAATCATCAATCTCAACAATGAAATCAATTCCTTAAGAGTCTTTCCATTTGAGTCTCACCTTTATTTTATGCTTTTTGTCTTTAGATTTATCTTTTTCATTAAGTTTTGCTCCCTAAATAAAATTGAACAAGATTATTCACAGTACTTAATTTGCTAGAAAAACAATCCAAAGGACGACACTCGTTTTACACAAAAACACTATATTATTACTTGACCCGTACACTTGCGGTAAGTAAATCGTGCATCAATGGCTTGGCTCAACTTTGGTCTTGATGCCAGCGTGGGTCGTGTGCTCAATGTCTCAGGCTTGTATGTAGTGGCGTAGGCTCTAAGTTGGAAAGCTTAGGCTTGCATGTAAGCGTGAGCACTAAGCGTAGAACCTTAGGTTCGCATGTAAACGTGGGCACTAAGCATGAAAGCTTAGGCTCGGATGTAAGTGTGGGCTCTAAGTTGGAAAACTTAGGCTTGCATGTTGGCGTGGACACTAAGCTTGAAGGCTTAGGCTCGCATGTAAGCGTGGGCACTACGCTCGAAGACTTAGGCTCACGTGTAAGCGTGGGCACTAAGCTCGAAGACTTAGGCTCACGTGTAAGCGTCGGCACTAAGCATGGAAGCTTAGGCTCGCATGTAGTCTTCATACATTCTTTGAAACATGTTCTGAGCTTTGGAAGTGAGGAACTAGAACTTTGACATACAACATTTACATTCAACTTTGAATGGTAAATCAAAAAAAGAAAACGTTTATGCCTATCTACTAAAAGTAAAATGAGCTACAATGCTCTGATTGAATAACAAAAGTGCAATAAGTAAAGACTAGAACTTCCTAAGCTCAAACTCGATGCATTTTCAAGAATGTTATCCTCGGCCCTAGCATGAAGTATGGTCGGGCTCGGCCTCGACCTTGACTAAAGGAGGGTCTGTTTGGGCCCTCAATGGATTTCCAGAAGGGGTCCATCATCGTCTTTGCCTGGGTCATCTCTGGTCGGCCTCGACCTTGGTGGTGAACTCCTTCAAATACCGGTTTTGAATCAGTGCTTCAGTTTCGTCCTTCAGTTGAATGCAGTTTCTGGTTGAATGGTTGTGGTGAAGGGATGAAAGCCCTATGCAGCGGAAAGAATTACCGAACCTACTCAGAGTCTTAGATTCTAATTGAAATACCAATACAATTTACAAAATATTACAGCAATAAATCTATATTTAATGGGATGTATGAAGGCTATAAACATACTAAATGATTAACTAGATTGATCCTAGTGATCAAGGATTTCATAGAAAACTTACTTTTGTAAAGCCTTGATCGATTCTCCTTTTCTTGCTAATAAGATCGAAAATGCAGCAACCTTTTTTTGTGAACACCACCAATCGACTACACTGGTATATCTCTAAGACTTCTTGAAGTAGGAGACTTGTGGGAGTCTTTTGGGAGAGATCTCTGAGAGAAGGAGAGACAATGTGATACCTTTCACCCCACCCCAGGGGTCCTATATATAGGTAAATGCCAAGATCTTTTCCTAATAGGAAAAAGACTATGAATAAGTTCAAATCTATTATCTAAACAATATCTAATTTTAATAAATAATTAATTAATTACCCAATTAAATATCATATATTTAATCTTAGAGATTTTATTAAAATTAAAATTAATATGAATCCAATTCATATTAAATTTATGGTTAAAATTCACTTTTAGTCCCCAAACTTTCATAAAAGTAACATTCTAGTCCCTGAACTTTGATTTGTAACGATTTAGTCCCTATACTTTCAATTTTGTAACGATTTAGTCTCTGTACTTTCAATTTTGTAACAATTTAGTCCCTGAACTTTAATAAGTAACAATTTAGTCCCTCTACTTTTCAAATTTGTAACGATTTGGTCCCTATCGTGAATAATGTAAAGATATAATGAAATTTTTTACCAAGATAGATCAATAAACTAATTTGGGACCCAATATGTTAATAAGCTACAAAGTTTAATCATTAAATAATAAAAATCGACATTTAATTTTGATGATTTTTTTTGCAACAAGGATTAAATTGTTACAAATTTGAACGTATAGAGACTAAATTGTTACAAATTTGAAAGTATGAGGACTAAATTGTTACTTATTAAAGTTTAGGGACTAAATTGTTACCAAATTAAAAGTACGGGGACTAAATCGTAACAAATCAAAGTTTAGGGACCAAATTGTTACTTTCACGAAAGTTTAGGGACCAAATGTGATTTTTAACCTAAATTTATTTTCTCTCAAGAATTAATTTTTGAAATTCAATTCAAAAGTTATATTATAAAGTTTCATAAACTATATTATAATGCTTCAACATACATTATATGATTCCCCAAATAAATTAAACACTTTCAATTTACAATTTATATTTATTTGCTTCAAGTCTCTTTACGAGCTACCAGTGGGACCTAATGGACCTACAGATCAGAAGCTCCAACGATACGTGACTAATCGGCTAAACTCATTAACCAAGTTAGTCAACTTTCGTTAACTGTGGGTCACTCCACTAAAGGCCCACAGCTGCACTCTTCTCACTACAGAATATTTTTGTGTCCACGGATATCGACCTATAACGGCAAGTCAGTCCTTCACGTGTGTTCGTACCCCAGCTGGGTCAAATTGTCGTTTTACCCCTGGGTTACATCTTTGTCCTTAAGTCCCAAGTGCTCCTCTAATGAACAACTTGTTTGAGGTCCAACCAACAAACAAAAGTCCCTTTCGTGCCATATAGAGGGTTGGGCCCATTATTCAAGTCCCGGAGACACCCCTTAAGGGAACACACCTCTACTTACCCTAGAGTCAGGAAGGAGTGAATTCCATCTCGCGTAATTATGTTCCCAGCTCCCCACTCGGTATTGTCCCCTAAAAGGTAGGCTTATTGAGTCGGCGTGCTGGCCATTCTCACCCATACAAATCAAAGGACACCCCTCGTGAACAGGAGTCCATAATCCATTCAGGATTGAGACCGAGTTGTCTAAGTCATCCTAGTGAAATAGAAACCAAGCCAACTAACGGTGTTACAGTTAGTGGTTAACTATTTCACGGTTCGGTCTTATGCAAACTCATTGCATAGGATACCCCCATTCGCATGCCAACTACATGAACGCGTTGGATCATTGCGTTTGTATCATAATACAAAGCAGGTCGTATCCATAGTGTCACCAAGATAAGATACCCAACCTTATCCCTATACTATAGACCCTTTAGGCTGAATCTTGAACATTGATCCCTGTATGTCCCTACATACTAGTTCAAGCCTCATACTATCAACCTAGGATGTTTAGTTTATTGGATTAGGGTTAATAAGACAATATCTACTCAATACAAACAAAATAAACTATTTTATTAATATTCGGTAAAATGTTACATTTACTATCTAGGAGTTTTAGGGCATAAAATGAGATTAAAACGTGTTATATAATCACTGTATCCCTCAACCTGCAGTGCTTCCTTGTTAAAACGTGTTATATAATCACACAAACTCTCACCTAGCTGTTGTTTGACAGTTAAAGAGGTTGGTGTGAGGGTTGTACTGTTCTCTAGCTCCCATGAACTGCGAGAGGAATGCTTAGGCTAATTCTTTGAAAGAGCTGATGGATCTCCTTTTCAACCTTTGAAGCCATTGCTTGGCTGAACTTGTCAAAGTGAAAGAGAAAGCACGACACCTGATTGCATCTGAAACGTCGTGGAAGTCCATCCATGTCTTGTAGGCGTCTAGATGCTATACTGGGTCCTGCTTGCCATCATATGACTAGAATGTGGATACCTTGAACTTCTAGGGCACCTCAGCCTTCATGACCTCATCGGTGAAGGGTGGATCAACCTGGTCGATCAAATCTTTCAAGTCTTGTTCTCTAGAATCTTTTGATTTCTGCAGGCCCCCCTGGGATTTTCAAGCTTATTTAGTGTGTTCAATAGCTTGATCTTCCAAAGGAGATTGTCCTTCTTGGCTAAGGCCTCGGCGGCCCTAGCCTCGGGTTCGGCAGCTCCGGCCTCGGCCTCGAAGACTTTAGCCATTTTGTGTTTTTCCTCAATCAGGTTCCTCAAATCTGTTCTACAGCTGATACTTGGTTCTGGGCTCCTCAGAATCGTGCGTTCTACAGGCTTTAGCCCCTCGACCTTACTGGTCTTGCTGTTGGTCTTCTTTTCCTTTGATCGTGTCTCTGACTCTTCAACGTATTCAATTGACTCCTTCTCCTTCCTCGGGTCTCTAATCAAGCCCTCCTCATGGAGTTTGGTGTTAGGACCAAGTTTATCCAAGATATGAAGTATCCTGGACAAACTCCAACCGATTCCACTCACCTTATTGATAAGGGTAAAAAATATACCTATTCTGCCCTTATATTTAGCTTATTTCCTTGTCAAAACTTGTATGTTTTAGATCAAAAACACTATTCTCAAGCCTAAAAAGTGCTACAGTTGATAAGTTAGGACGTTGAGAGTCATGTATGTCAAATTATGCATATTCGTGTTTAAAAGAACTTTTGGTAAGAATTTGACTTGGTATTGGTATTTTGCAGAAAACAGAGGAATGTGGAAAATTCCTGGAAATGTGACCGCATTTCTTGAAAGGCCAAAATGAAATGCGACCGCATTTCTTGGCAAAGGCAGATAGTTCCAAGTTCGTCGCGGGTCGTTTTGAACGAGTGTTTTGCACACCTAACTGGCTTTTTTGACTCCGAAACTGACTGGGCCACCTGCTAGCACCATTTTCGTGAATCCTCAACCACTCCCCACACTATAAAAGGCCTCGATTCGAAGGGAAATTCAAGTAGAACTCACTGGGAAGAAGAAGGTGGTGACAGAACCCTAGTAGACGCCCATGAGTAGGGATGCCTGAGATCCTTGCTAGAAGACTAAATTTTAACCCTTAGTTAGACATCAAACCCGAGTGTTTGTAGAGATTTCACCCTATTCCCACGTTGTAAAGGAGAGTAGAGTGTCGTGAGAACTCTAGAAGGATTGGATAAAGTGAAAAAAAAAACCCTAGTTTTAGCTACTGCACAATATTTTTCCAACACTTGTTTCTTTTCATTATTTTGTATTCTTTATTCATTATTTCAATGAAAAGTTGTTCATTTGCATTATATTTCATCATGCAAAGCTAGATTCCATTGAGGGGTTCGATATAGTGAATTCCCTTATAGCTTAAATGGCTTGAAAGTGCTTATTTGCCTAAGTTATATTTATTGCATGTCATCATTTATTGATTATCATTCTGAATCTTGCTGAGTTTAACTTGATCACTTACAATTTGCATGCTATGTGAGTTTGATCTTGAAAGGGACAAACAATATCGGTTCTCATAAATGTGATGTAGAAGAAAGGGCTCGAGAGAGTGTATTCGGTGTTATAGGGGAAGGTCGCCTTATAACAATTATAAGGTTATAGGTTGCATATGCATGAACAATCTATGTTGGAGTTGAGTCATAGAAATGTGCATAACGGTACTTGCTTAGTGTTGACTACGATGAGCGATTACCGCAAGTGCACGGGTCGTCACAAGTAATATAAAACGGTAGGTAATACCGAGTATCGAATCCACAGGGAGGCGAAGCGAAAATTAAGCAAGCAAAGATTCCTTGAGCACAAAAAGTACTTAGGCGAAATAATATTTAGGGACTAGATCATGCAATCAAGGAAATTTAAAAATCAAAGCAATTAAAGAGAAAATTTGATCAATCAAACAAAAATAAAATATGGAGAAAGTGTTTTTTAAATGGGAAGATGGGCCTTGAAAATCAAATATTAGCTAAACATTCATTATAATTATCCTATCTCATTGCCCAACTAATTATAATCCTAGAATCTTCGTTAATCACATAGGTTCTCATGTCGGTCTCCCCTAATTGTAATTAATTCATTTTAACAACCTAAGTGTCCTTAGCGCCATTAAAAATCATTAATTATTACGCTCTGATTCATTTTAGGAATCTAAGTTTAATCAACTAATCTCGTTGTCACGACGGGCAATCAAACTAGTTGCATGGATTACGATCTATCTTAATTTCTCTCCGTCGAGTTTTCATTAAGAATCAGATCAATACACAATTGGCCAGATTGCATAAAGCATTAAGCACATCCATACAAATAATTAGGAAAAAGGGCAAGAGACAGGTAATTATAACAACATTTTGACTATAATTTCATTTCAAGACCCCAAATTGGGGTTTAGCTACACATAGCTAGAATATCCGCAAAATTTACAATGGAAAGCATAATTAAGAGCATAATAAAAGGAAAGGAATTGACCGTCGAAAAACCCCTTCGCTGACGCTCGGAGTCCCGCCGAACACTCCTTGAGCCTCCTAGGATGCTCCCCAAAATTCCCCAAAACTTTCCCACTAAAGAAACTCTAAAAAAGGCTAGAAAGCCTTGAGAGAGGCTCCCAAAGGAGCCAAGGAAGCAAGAAAGGAATGGAAGAATATGATGATTGATGGTAAAATGAGGCACCAAGGGGCGCCTTATATAGGTTCAGAAAGGGGGTAGTGTCGCGACGCTATTTGGCACAGCGTCGCGACGCTGTGACGTCATCGGCTTGGCGCCCAAGAAATAGACAACTTCGCGACGCTGTCCTTACATTGTCTCGATGCTAAGCGATTTTCAGAACTTCCAGCAGCGGATTGGACTTCTTTTCTTGGGCCAACTTCAATTATTTTTGGACCTTTTTCTTCATGGTTGACCTCTTTTGACTCCCCTTGACCTAAGCATGGAAATTGGGCTTGAATGGCTTCATTTTGGACATTTTTTCACCAATTTCCACAACTTTGCTCCTAAAGACCAAATGACAAAATACATTAAATATTCTCAATTAAAGCACAAAAAAGCCTAATAAATTGGGACTAAAATAGCGACAATTCTGCTCGCTATCACTTAGCCTTCTGATGGTTCTTGGGAGCAAGGCCAAATAGGAGTTAAACCTGACCCAATGCATAAGTAGACTTAGGGTAAATAAGTCATTATTAGAGTTATTTGCCATAGGGTTGAATCTATATTGAATACCTCGCTTTATTATTATTGTTATTTCTTTACTTGTTTGTTTATTTGTTTTACAAAACCCAACATCAACTATCTCTTTTGGTTACCTTTCAAAAGCAATTTAAGAGCAATTTCTTCTTCAAATCTGTGTTTCCAACTTAGTCTCTATGGGATCGATACCTTTGGAATACTTCCAGGGATTTTATTACTACATGCGATAGTGTATACTTGCACTTGGTTGACTGAATTCATTTTCATTCATTATTTATCATCTTTTCCAACATCCATCTCCAGCCCTACTCGCATCACTCATCCTCAAGGGCGACAATTTTGGCGTCAACCTCTTCTCATCGGCCTTGGCTCCCTGGCTTGTTCATTTCGGCTAGGGGTGAGCATCTAAGACCGAAAAACCGATCCGACCGACCGAACCGACGTCGGTCGGTCGGTTTTCTAACAATTTCGGTAGGAGGGAAAAACCGACCATTCGATCTGTCGGTGGGCCTAAAAAGTCCCAAACCGACCGAACTGACCGAACCTTAAATAAATTAAAAAAAAGTTTTCATAAATAATAAAAGAAAAGAAAGCAGGCTCCATGTCAGTCATTTCCATCGGTCATCACAACTCAAAAGCCTCTACATCTTCCTTTCTCTTCCTCTACACCTAATAATTACCTATATATAGGTAATGGTTACCTATATAGAGGTAATCATTACTTATTTAAAAAAATATATATTTTTTCCCCACCACCGAGCCTCTACATCTTCCTCTCTCTTCCTCCATTCTTTCCATTCTTCCTCTTCTTACTTTTTCATTCTGATTTCCATTTTTTTCTTTTATCGCCGGAGGAATCAGTTGCTTTTCACTTCACCGGAACAATGTTGTTCGCCGGAACAACGTTCTTCGCCGGAGCTTAGCGCCACCACGTCCGTCATGTGTTTTTTTTCCTTCATCTTTTCTCCTGTTTTTTCTTTGCTTATAAGTAGTATCAACACACTCTCTTCTCCATTCTTTATTTTTCCTTCGCCTCGCCGAAAAACGTCTCTTCTCACTAGAAGTTCCAAAATCGACCGAAACCGATCGATATTTTCTTTGAGATCGGTCGGTCGGTTCCCTAAAATCTCCCAAAAACGAACTCCACCGACCGACTAAAACCGATGTATCGGTGGTCGGCGTCGGTTTGAGCCCAAAATTGATGCCGACCGACCGATGATCACCCCTAATTTCGGCGACCTCTACGCGTCATTATCTTCTCGTGATTTCTGTGGATGACAGTTATTTTCTGAAGGTTTTGTGTTTTTCTTCTCCATCCTCTTACTCGTCAGATACCAGATGTGCAAATCTCACTAGCAAGCTTTCTTCCCCACAGACGACACCAACTATTGATGGTCAAATTTGGCCAAGCACTCAGCTTGACTTCAACGTGACACCAGCAGGGAATTTGTTTAAGGGGGAAGACGTGACCTGCAAGACAAGGTAAATCTGCACACCTGTGTGGTATTTGCCACACCACCTCCGATGTTAAATCAGTAAGGAAAAATATGGAAAGACAGAGAGCAAGAGTAAGTGGAGAGTTTAGAGAATAGAGTTCAGGATCCATTCTTCAATGACGAAGAAGGGTTTATATACATGTTCCTGCCTTAGGGTTTCTAGGCTTTCAGAGACGATACGGGCTGAACTAGGTGGAACTAGAGCTACCAAAGACACCAGGGGAACCAGAAGCCAATCAGAGAGGGGAGAGACTCGACCCACAGGGGTTGGGTCGAGCCTGGCCCAACCCTTTCAGCTTGTCTCTCCTTCGGGTTTTCCCTCTAGTTGCGTCTCCAGGTTGGTGCTATGTTGTCCTACTTAATCCTTGGATTCCAGAGTAGTCAGAATTACCTATAACATAATGATTAATCTGTATTTTTTAATATGAATTTGGATAAAATTATAGAATAATATCTCGACTTAAATTTTTGTATGAAATCATTTGATCTTATGTTACTTAGAGTTGTATGCACTCAGATTTCTGACAGTTGCAACGTTTGCTTGATTTATTTCCACTCTCCAGTTTTGATATCTTTCTATATTGCAAGACAACCGACATTCAAAGATAATTCAAATACTAAATCTTAAAAAAGAAAAGAAATCTATTTTTTTTTTTGAAAAAAAAAATCTATTTGATTTCATTTAATTAAACTCTAATTTCAACAAATATCAAGAAAAAAAATCTATTTTTACTTCTAAAACTTATCCATTTGATTTCATTTAATTGAACTCTAATTTCAACAAATATCAAGTTTTGCACAAGATTAAGTATAAGAATTCTAAATTGCATGTGTCGATTTTCTTAAGAACTTCATTGATTTTACACTATATTTGTTAAATTCACATGAAAATATTTTCATGGATAGTAAAATTGCAATAGGTACAATTTAAGGAAATTGATGTAAGAAGAAATTGAGAAACACAATTGTTGTTGTCGTGGAAAGGATCACTGCCTCGAAAGCAATTTCGGCACGACCACGGTGTTAAATCGTTTACGCCGGTTGCTCTCCAAGGTTAACACAACATCCTCCTCGTTCGTGCACTCGAGAGAGAAGGATTAGAATCAAGGAATTCTTTTACTTTGCTCAAAGTAGACGAAAAGAAGATGAATGTGGAAAGTGGATGAATGAATGTCTTGTTTTGCTCAATATGCAACCTTTTATATGGAGGAATTAACCAACGGACATGCTCCCATGGATTGCCACGTGTCAAAGGTCAACTACGAAAAACACAATCACATGCGAACCAGACGGTCAACAAAACGAACACACACGAACATGGTTAGCAACTATGCATGGATCAGACGGTCAATGGTCAAAGGTACGGAACGGATGGACGGTCAATGGTCAGAGGCGCAGAATGGACGGACGGTCAGCATGGATAGTTTGGGCAATACCGTAATGACACGTGGCGACAGACAACAATGACACGTGGTTTATATATAAAGGAAAATAAAAAATATCTTGGCCTAAAAATAAAACCCGCTTTCTTTATTACACGTGAGCGAAGTTACTCGAACCTGCCCGATCGAGGGTGAAGACTTGTTTCTACTCTTAACCACTTTTACAAGAGTAAGGAAGAGTGATTATATAAAAACACTCTTCCCAACTCTAAACTTATCCATGTGGGACAAAAGTCTTCATGCAACACTACACTAGGCCAAGATTGAGTCGTTCCCAACAATCCCCCACGAATGACTGTAAACAACATTTTCTGAGCAAAGGAGAAAATTAAACTTAAACATTAATATCTTTCGATTTGAATTAACGCATAGTGAAGTAAGGCAATAACCAGCATAGTGAAAGTACTACCTTTTGAACTTTCAATAGTTATGGTTTAGAGCCCCACAACACGTTTGTATCCTCATATTTTTCCTTGATTCCACGATACAACAGTAGAACAAGTGCTATTTAAGGTCGTGCACTAACATCTTGGGTCATCGTGAAAGCTCTAGAAATAGATTCTTTACACTCTTTCATAGAAGACGACCACACCTTCACAATCACGAAATGCTTCATCAAGTCTATCACAGATAAACCACTCAAATTTGAGCTATGAAGACTTTTCCAAAATGTGTCCATCAAATCCGTATTTAGACCACCCAAATAAAGGGCTATGTACTCATTTCAATAGTTTGAGCCCCATACATGCTGGGGACTCTAGAATTACTCTCCTTCTTATGCCTTTGGTGAGAGAATCTGCCAAATTCCTCTCAGACTTCACATACTCCCAAGAGATAACTCCACTTTTCAATAACTGTTTCACAGCTCCATGTCTCAACCGTATATGCCTTCTCTTGCCATTATATACACTGCTTTTGGCAATTCCTATGACTGCTTGTGAATCACAGTGCAAGGAGACTGGCATTGATGCCCCCCACAGTGGTACGTCTTGAAGTAAACTTCTCAACCACTTCGCCTTTTGCCCTGCAAGCTCGAGAGCTATAAACTCAGACTCCATGGTGGATCGCGCAATGCACGTCTGCTTTGCAGATTTCCACGATATAGCTCCTCCACAAAAAACGAACACAAACCTGCTAGTTGAGCTTACTTCGTCGTTATCAGTTACCCAGTTTGCATCACAATAACCTTCTAATACTGCAGGAAATTTATTAAATTGCAAACAATAATCTATTGTGCCTTTAAGATACCTCAACAAACGACGAAGTGCAACCTAATGATCTTTATTAGGATTATGTGTATACCTACTCAATCTACTCACAACATATGCAATATCAGGTCTAGTATAATTCATCACGTACATTACGCTACCTATAATTTTTGCATATTCAGATTGAAAGACACTATCCCCTTTATTTTTCTTAAGATTCATACTAGCATCATAAGGTGTTCTTACAGGTATATCATCAAAACAATCAAATCTCTTTAGCATCTTTTCAACATAGTGTGATTGACTCAATGAATACCCATTTTCGATTTTCCTCAACTTAACACTAAGTATCACATCAACCTCACCTAAATCTTTCATCTCAAAGTGTGAGGACAAAAATAACTTGGTATCATTTATTACTTCTAAATTCGTACAAAAAATAAGCATGTCATCAACATACAAACAAATAATCACATAATCAACCCTAAACAATTTCGAGTAAACACAGGTGTCAGAAGAATTTACCCTAAATCCATTGTTTACTAAGGTATTATTAAATCTCTCATACCATTGTTTGAGAGTTTGTTTAAGACCATAAAGAGATTTTTTAAGCTGACATACCTTATTTTCTTGACCAGAAATTACAAAGCCTTCAGGTTGTGTCATATATATCTCCTCTTCTAAATCTCCATTGAGAAATGTTGTTTTCACATCCATCTGATGTATTAACAGTCCACGAATAGCTGAAAGAGCGATCATACATCTAATAGTAGCTATTTTAGTTACAGGAGAATAAGTATCAAAGTAATCAATACCTTGTTTTTGCAAATAGCCTACAACCACTAATCTAGCCTTGAATTTTTCAATTGAGCCATCTGGTCTGATTTTCTTTTTAAAAATCCACTTACACCTAATAGGTTTATTTCCCTTAGGTAAATTTACCAAGTTCCACGCTTGATTCATAATTAAAGAATCCAGTTCACTTTTAATAGCCTCTTTCCAAAAACTAGAATCTACATATTTTAAGGCCTCTTGGTAGGTTTTAGGATCCTCATCTATTAGATACAAGCATGCAAATTGATCATCTATTTTATATGAGTTTTCAACAAGAAAAACAGTTAAAAAATCCGATCCAAAATCTTTCTCAGTTCTCTTTTTTTTTACTCCTTCTAGGTTCATGTTCATGCATAATATCAGAAGTAGATGGAGGACATGCATAATATCAGAAGTAGATGGAGGACAAACAAACACTTGACTAGAAAGTGAGATATTATCTAACTCATTAACAGACTTAATCATAGGAAAAATGTGTTTGAAAAATTCAGCAGCTTTATATTTACAAATTGAATTATCATCTAAACACATAAACCTTTATGGAGCGCTATTATGAGCATACCCAATAAACACACAATCAAAGGTTTTAGATCCTACCGTAGGTTTCTTGAACACCGGATATGAAACTTTAGCTAAACACCCGCATACCTTCAGATAGCTCATGTTTGGTGAATATCCTTTCGAGAGCTCGTATGGTGTCTTATCCAGTTTTTTTGTGAGGAACCCTGTTAAGAATGAAACAAGCAGAAAGCACAGCTTCCCCCCACATACTGTTAGGCAATCTAGAACTTAGTAACATAACATTCATCATTTCTTTTAATGATTTATTCTTACGTTCAGCTATGTCATTTTGTTGAGGGGAATATGGTGCAGTACTCTCATGGATAATACCATTTAATTCACAAAACTTCTTGAGAGACTTATCACTGTATTCACCTCACCTATCGGATCTTAACCTTTTAATATTTTTATCTAGTTGGTTTTCTACTTCTGTTTTGTATTTCCTAAACATGTTAGTAGCTTCATCTTTTGATTTCAGAAGATATATTTTTGTGTATCTAGAGAAGTCGTCGACAAAAGATATATAATAGTTTTTGCCACCTTTCCTAGTAGTGTTTTTGAAATCAGCTAGATCAGAGTGAATTAATTCAAGCAGTTCATTACATCTCGTTGTAACAGGCTTAAAGGGTTTTTTTAGCAAATTTTGCCTCTACACATACAGAGCATCTACTATTTTCAGGTGTCTCAGATACATTAAGAAGATGCAATTGTTTAAGCCTTTTAATAGATGCAAAATTCACATGACCTAGTCTACCATGCCACACATCAACAGATTCAACAATATAAGGAGAACGAGATGTACTTTCATTCATTTCAGCAGGAATAGAGACAGTATTTAAAACAAACAGACCATCAGCTAAATACCCCTTACCAACAAAGTCACCATTTTTAGTGATGACAACCTTGTCAGCTTCAAACACAATTCTAAGTCTCGCCCTGTTCAACAGACTTCTAGACACCAGATTCCTACGCAATGAAGGGACATACAACACATCATTCAAAGATAAAGTTTTTCCAGAAGTAAGTTTTAAGAGAACTTTCCTTTTCCCAAGTACTCCAACCGTGGTTGAGTTCCCCATGTATACGCATTCTCCATCAACAGTGTCTTGGAACTCGTGGAACAAGCTTCGGTTTGAGCAGAAGTGTCTCGAGGCGCCAATGTCAAGAATCCAATATGATTTATTTTCCACCAAGTTTGCCTCCACCACCACTGCAACGATGATGTCATCTGTTTCAACAACGTTGGCTTGTGCACCAGCAGACTTCTGATGTGGTTTCCCTTTCCTCTGGTTGCACTGATAGGATTTGTGTCCTGGTTTTTCGCAAACATAACACATATCAGCTTGGACTTCTCCTTCTCTATTTTCCCGCTAGAAGACTTGAATTGCTGGTTCTTTTTCTGCGAGGATTTGTCTTTTTTTTATTATTTTTAAACCTGTATTTTGATGCAGTAGAAGATTCAACCAAGTTAGCATTAATTGAATTTAAAGACTGTGAAATTCAACTTATCCTTTTGAATTTAAAGGCTGATCAACTCTTGTAACATTAGGTCCTTCTTGTGCTTTAAATGGTTGCGATAGTCGCTCCATGAAGAAGAAAATTTCTGAGCAAGACATTTGCCTGGAGAATCTCGCACATCTTCATACCCTCTGTCAAAATGTTCGCCACCAGATTCTCGTACTCGTGAACCTGGTCCATCATTGGTTTGTCATCCACCATTTGAAACTGCAACCATTTACCGACCACGTACTTTTTTCTGCCTGCATCATCACCGCCATATTTAGACTCCAGAGTGTCCCAGATTACCTTGGACGACTTGTGAACAACGAACAAGTCGAACAATGAATCATTCATGTGGTTGAGAAGATGACCGCAAACTGTCTTGTTGTCTTTCTCGAATTTTTCTGGATAAATGTCATGATCGGCCTTTGATTTTTGAGGAACTGTTTGAACCTCCTTGGAACTGTGTGGATCAGGTTGGACCTCCTTGGATTTTTCCATATCAGCGGTGGGGGCTGCTGATTTCTTCACATAATCGGTGGTCAGAATGTAGTCGACCTCCAATTGTTCGAAGAAGATGAACAACTTCTAAGACTAGCGACGGTAGTTAGAACCATCCAGAGGTTCTAGCTTGAATAGATTTGGAAGCACCTTCCCGGATTTGATGGACATCTTCAAATTGCTTTCAAATTGTAAGAAGAAATTGAGAAACACAATTGTTGTGTCATGGAAAGGACCACTGCCTTGAAAGCAATTTCGACATGACCACAGTGCTAACACAACACCCTCCTCGTTCGTACACTCGAGAGAGAATGATTGGAATCAAGAAATTCTTTTACTTTGCTCAAAGTAGACGAAAAGAAGCTGAAAGTGGAAAGTGGATGAATGAATGTCTTGCTTTGCTCGGTATGCAACCTTTTATAGGGAGGAATTAACCAACGGACATGCTCCCATGGGTCGCCACGTGTCAACGGTCAGTGTGGATAGTTCGGCCAATACCGTAATGACACGTGGTTTATATATAAAGGAGAATAAAAATTATCTTGGCCTAAAAAATAAAAACCCACCTTTTTTATTACACGCAAACACGGTTACCTATACTCGTCTGACTGGCGGCAGCAACACACGTGTGAGGTGAAGACTTGCTTCCACTCTTAACTACTTTTACAAGAGCAAGGAAGAGTGATTATATAAAAACACTCTTCCCAACTCTAAACTTATCCATGTGAGACAAGTTTTCATGTAACACTACACTAGGCCAAGATTAAGTCATTCCCAACCGTTGAAAGTCGGGATAAAAATTAATACACCTTACTGAGTTAAAAGGGTCATTTACCCATAAAAGAACTATGCACCAAGAAAAGTAAATTAAACCTCTTCCTTTTGATGCTAGTTTTTTTTTTTTTTTTTTTTTTTTTTTTTTTATGGTTTCTCACATGGAGACACGTGTTGTATAAAAATAAACGTGGAAAACAAATCACATTTTCATTAAATATCATAAAAGCACTAACGAACACGACTATCAACCGACACATAGCCAATAAGAACGTAACACAATTGATATAAATCATGTACTAATGACCCAGAGATATGTGGTTCGAATTTCTCTATCCCAATATGTTGTTAAAAAAAATTAACAAACACAAATATATAATTATTAACACGATTATTTCTTCTTAATTTTTTTTGAAACTTAAAAAAAAACAACAAGATTTTTTTATAGCTTAAAAGAAAAGATTATTTCTTACTGTATCAAAATTTTCATTTTCATTGCTCTCGATGTTTAGATATGGAACATTGAAAATGTTAGTATTCTGTAACATAAAAGGCTAAGCAACCAAAATATGAAGCGGTTGTTGAATAATAAAATTTAGGTTAAAAATCATTCTAGTCCCTAAAAAGTAACAATTTAGTCCTTAAATTTTGGTTTGGAACAATTTAGTTTTTTTTTTTAATTAAAAAAAAATTAGGGATTCAATTTTGCCTTTTGTACTTTAAATTTGATAACAATTTAATCCCAGAACTTTAGTAGGTAACAATTTAGTTCCTCTACTTTAAATCTTATAAAGATTTAACAGAATTAGAGATTCAATATATTTATAAACTACGTAGTTTGAATTATTAAGTAATAAAAATCAACATTCAACTTTGATGAAATTTGTTATAGTAGAGATTAAATTGTTACAAATTCAAAGTAGAACTAAAGTTCATTGAATAAATTTTTACTTGAGAGACTAAATTGCTACTTTCATAAAAGTTTAGATACGATATAAGTAATTTTGATTTATAATTTAGTCATATGCATTGAGAAAATAAAGCGTATATTCACTTGGAGAAGTTGCTCAGACACGATTTCCTTTGTTTCTTCGATTTCTTGAGATTACATTTGAATAGAGAGATTTGGAAAACTCATGTTTTTCTTTGAAAACATCTTCACTCTCTTCTAACGGCGGCATTTCATTAGAATTTAACTACAAGAATTCATTAGAGTTTGAGTGATATCCGATATCATTCGAACAATTGCTGCATTGAAGGGAAAAAAAAGGTAATAAAGTTTAACATCGATATTAAAAATCAAGTTAAATTTCAAATTCGGTCCTTAAACTTTGAGATTTTTGTCTATTTTAGTCATTAGACTTAAAATTTTGTGTCTGATGTGTTCTTTGAATATTCAATCTTGTGTCTACTAGACCTTTGACCTATTCGACATATTTTAAAAATTCTATGAACCTATTAGATATGAAATTGAAAGTTTAAGGTCTGAAATTGAAAGTTTAGGGTCCTCGGGAATATAAAATTCAATTGTATATCTAATAAAACTGTCATGCATGAAATTAATTTTATATTTAATAGATCAATTACACATTTTTTAAATCCAAAAACCTATTAGAAACAAAATCGTCAGGAATCTATTAGACATTTTTTAAAGCATAAGAACCTTTTAGACCCAACTTAAAAATTTATCAATTAAACTTGTAATTTAACCTAAAAATAATTAACTGTGGACTATTTTATTTCCTTAAAATTAATATAGTTTGATACTTTAGACATTAGGAAAATAATTTTAATACCTTTTGCAGTGATTTAATTACCTTGCAAAAGCTCTTATTTCTCTGTGGATGTCTTCTGGACGTCGAGTGGGCGTAGCGGAGCTTATAGATGTTCGGCTCAATCTTAGTGAAATCCAACAGTCCTACAATTCAAGCAAAATTTGTCAAAATAATAATAATAATAATAATAATTTATATTGAATAAAATTACTAATTTAATTAATCAAAGATTTTTATGTCACAAACTCTAAAACAAGAATTGGAATTGAAACAACTCTTCTACGTGAGAAAACCCTCCAATAGGTGCAGAATAAATATCCCAAATTGTAAATAGAAAATATCTATATCGTTTCTTAATTTTAAAAAAAAAATTAATATGCATGAATTATTTAAGATTTTGAAATCTAACTATCTGAATTTAGAACGAAGGTAATTTCAAATTCTTTAAATTCTTTAATCCACTCCAATTCAAATATTTTTTGTTTCTCACCAACTTAAAATGCATGGACAAAACAAAATTATAAAACTTGAATAATTTATCAAAGAATTATAATAATTAAACTAAAAAACGAATTCATACCTCGAAATCTGAAGGCTATGCAGTAGAAGATTCAATAGCTCCAAGTAGAATTATGCTTGAGAGTGAAATCTTAATCACATGAACAAAGATAATAATTAATTCAACGATAATGTGCCTATTATTAATTAAAGAAAATGAATTTATTCTAAAAGAAAAAAAAAAGAGGAAATTACAAAATCACTCATCTATATCTATATCTATCTATATCTATACTTCTATATCTATATCTATATCTATATCTATACTATATTAAAAGGCGCTTAAGGGGAGAAACTTTTGATTTTCTTTTTTGCCCCTTTTTAATCTTCAAATTCCTTATTTGTCCTTCCTATTTAATTATTCAATATTTAATTATTCAAATTCTCGGATAGATCATTCATTATCACGTTTAAGTTAAGAATTGGTTTTAAAAAACAAATCTTCATTATCACGTTTAGGTTGTGTTTTTTTTTTTAAAAAAAAAAATATCATCTTTCATAAGATTAAGAATTGATTTTTTTATAACTAATTTAATTATTAGTTTTCTATTTTTTAATCACGTTTCTTAAATTGAATCTATTGGAGTGTAATTATAATTTATTTATAATGAAACTAATTTTCCTTTTCCACGTTTGTATTGCTTTAAAAAAAAATCTTATCTCTTAAATTATTCAAAGTAAATTTCAAATAAATAAAAAAGATAATAGTTTTTAATATGATTTTCAGTTGTTAAAATTAAAGGGTTTTTTTATTTAATGATTAATTCGAATTGATTTTCGGTTGTAAAAATTAGAAGAATTTTTTATTTAATTATTAATTCTTTTTGGTTTTCGTGGTTATAATAAATAGAATTTTTAAAATTAAATTTGTGAAGTCTAAATTTATCAATTGTTTTGATTTTTCAAAAATAAAAAGATAGAGTTTAATTTTCGATTAAATCAAATCAAGTTTTAAAATTAAATTTGAAAAACTAAAATTCAAATTAATTATTTTTAATTTTCAAAATTTCTAATTTGAAAAGATTTATCATAACCACTCGATTCACCTTGAACCCTATAAATATTGGTCAGATGGGAGGTTTGTGGTGGATGAAGAATTAAAAAAATTGCAGCAAACATAAACCAGGAAGAGACTCATTCCTACTCACTAATGTGAGTATAGCCTTTTCATTTAGACCCATTCCTACTCACTAATGTGAGTATAGCCTTTTCATTTAGTGTAAATATATATAATTTTTTCTTTTTTTTTTTCAAATAGAATAATGTATCCTTTGGAGATTTTGTTAGTTTTCTGAGATTTTATTATGTTATATTATATTTTTGTCACCCTTGACTTTCCTATGAATAAGAAATATTTTTTGTTTATTTCTTTAATAGGAGCGAGTACACATTGTGTGAGTTCATCCGTATTGTCTTTCTTATTGTTTCCGAAATGAGAAAGAAGATCGATCACTATTATCTTTTTTTTTTTAAAATCGATCTCTCTCTCCATTATGCTTTTCTCCGACCTTCAAAATTTTTCATATATTTTTTAGATTTTTTTGGACAAGATGATAGGAAGAAAATGATATTTTTATTTAATTAGTGCTCATTTAACGGTTGGGTTAAACATAACTTTAATTGAATTATTAATTATTAATTGATTACAAAATTAAGATTTTGGAAAATATAAATGCTTACCTAGGTAATTTAAAAGACTTTTCGTTATATATCTTCAAACTTGAAAAAATGTTTAAGCGGGTGAGATTTTTTATATTTGATTTATATCCATGATATTGGTTATAAACTACTTTTATTAGAATGGTTCAATTTAGTCACATACATATCAATTTTTGCAATAATTATAAATTCATGTGTGTATTTATTCATTTTTATATTTTTTTGGTACATTATCAAGTCATATTTCAAATTTTCTAATTAACTACTTATACTTTAAGGTATTATAACACGTGCAACGCACGTAGTTTCAAACTAGTTATCTATAAAGGTTGTTACAATCAATCACACAACCAAAATTACAATTAATTAATTACATTGTAAAATGCACAAGTTATTACTATTTTTTTTTTATGGATAATTACCCTAAATTATAGGATTGTTAAAAATAAAACTTTTAAATTATAGAATTCTAAAAAATTAACCAAAAAAAAAAGAAAGAAATTGACTCTATAATATCAACCATTAATAAAAATAGTTTCCATATAATGATGTGAAGTGATTATAACCCTGATATTTTTTTCTTTTTTTTTTTTCTTTTTTGTTAGACAAGGTTATAACCTGATCTATGAACACAATAAAATTGATGAAACTTTAATAATAGAATCCAAATAAACTCATATTAATTTTAAAATGCTAAAACAATAAAATAAACTTCAAATAAAATACTTAATTTAAATTTAATATAATGGCCTATTATACATCTTTTACAGTGTAAAGACTTATTAAAATCTCATGTAGCCAAAGTTTAAAATTTTAAATTTGAAAATAGAACAAAACTCAAAGTACATGACCAAAATGATATTTTAAACCTAGTAATAGTAATTAAAATTGTTTAATCTTTTTTATTGGTAAAAAATTAAATTATATTACTAAATGATAAATCTGCGTTGTAACAAGTATTTTTCTATTTATTACGTAGGTAGCATATATCTTATATTTTATTTATTCCGACTTTAATTAGGAAGATTTCAGGCTTTCATATTCAATTTAAATTTAAGACAATTCCTTCTCAATTTTGAGTTTCTTATATTCAAGGTTTAAAATGTCCATGTCGATGGAAAGGTGGAGGTCCAAAATTTATGAAAATGTCGATGCCGATGGAAATGTCGAGAGACATTTCGTGAAGATTTATGGAAATCATGGAAATTGATGGAAATTGTTTGAATTAGTTCATGAAACTTTGTTTCTGGCATAATTAGACTATAATTGACCGTTTTTTATCATCATATCTAAAAAGTAGAACAATATTTAGATGAAAATGTTGATTAAAATGTCGATACGTGCAGAAATTTTTGAACTTATTTGAATTATTAAATGAGACTTTAATTAGAAAATTAAAATAGATATGAAATATTGATAGATGGCAAAATAGCTTTGAATTCTTGAATATAAAATTTTATAATGGCTAATACCAAAAAGATGATCGTGGAGCATCTAATCCAGAATCTTGATAATTATTATAGAAGTCACAATATTGCTCCCAAGTCTATACTGATAATTTTGAAGAAAATTGTCTAAATGAAAGCGATATGACTCGTACGACCAACACATAGATCCTATTGGTGGATGCATTTTATGAGTGGGCTATGAGAATCTAGGCTCGATGTTTCTATAGTCAAGGCTTGAAGAGTCTTCGTAATTAGAGTAAGAATAACTTCCTTGACCATATCCTTGTTGTGTGTTGTTGTTTATGCTCACTGTTTCCATACTTGAAATCAAAGAATTTTCATCTGACTGTGTCGAATAAAAATAATCTGCATCTTGTTGTCTATAGAAAAGTTTGCCAATAGCAGCAATCCTTTCACCACCCTCTCGAGATCCGTGGCCCTCGTCTTGAGTGACATGATCAAATCCAGCCTCACATGAAAAAATGACTTAATCATGACTGACTAGATTGTCCTACTCTTGTGTGGTAACCACTTGAAGTCCCCACATTTGTCCCTCTTCCACCAGATATGTTACCACCGTCTGTACTATTGTCATCATCATGGCCATCTTTCGACTTACCTATACGAGGTTTTTTCCTCAGGTTTTGAAGGTCTCACAAGGTATATCTAGACCTTAAACAAGTTTCATATTCAGGGTCACTCATTGGTGAGTCACGTGTACCAACCTCCTCAGCAATTACTCTTTCCATGTTGATGCCAGTATTTGTAGCCATGTTGGCAATCTCAGGCTCTAGATTGTTAGATTCGTCATCCAGATGTGTTGGTCAAACCCAGTGAAAAAGTGGGTCATCATCGTCATCATTTGTATCCGTTACGACATCAACCAGATCGATGTAGTCCTTATCTGCTACTTTTTCATCTCTAGCCTCCATATCTCTAATCTTCAATTTCATGTTGTAGTAGCAATAGACAAGTTTGTGGAGCTTTTCGTAAGCCAGCCGATTGTGTTGCTTTGTGTATACTAAAGCAAACGTACTCCAATTTTCGCTCACACGCAGACGATGAAGCTGTTTGAGCCAAAACCTGCACTAGCTCGTACTGTAGGAGCATAAGAGTCATACATGTCCCACCAATGGCCTACGAACACAAAAGTATGGAAAAAAATTAGTACATTGTTATAGGTGATTTTGGACCACCCCGATATACAAGGAGCTGACGAGGACAACCGGGGAGAAATTAGGCTGAAAGATGGACCAGGGAGGCAAAACCGGCAAGCGGGACGGGCCAAGACCGAAGGGGTCGGGTTTTCGGCCCGACCCCCTGCTCGGCCTCGGCCCATGGCCGAGGCCGCCCCTCGGCCCGCTCGTGCGGGCCGAGTCCGTTCGGTCTCGTCTGGTCTCCACCGCCTCTGGCTACCCCGGTTTCGCCTGGTTTGACCTAAAACGCCTCCGAATCCCTAAAAACCCTTGGAGGATGAGCAGGTATTTATATCCCTCTTCGCCACTGAAGAGGGGATCCCGAATTCTATCCCTAAACTCTACTCTCTATTCTCTGCTTTCTCCTCCTGCTCTTACTTTTCCACGCCCTACCGTTCTGTTTGCTGACTTAAGCATCGGAGCCGGTGTGGCGAGCACCACACCGGTGTGCAGGTTTACTGTCTTGCAGGCCACGTCTTCCCCCCTCATCTACAAATTTACCGTTGGTGGCACGTGAAGGTCAGGTGAGATCCTCTGGCCAAAATCGACCATCAACATACATTATGTTCACTTTATAGTATAGATAGTCTAATGTTTAATTTATTCAAACTACTAACCTGCATCCATTTTGTTTCTTGCCATAATAGCTGGTCGCTCACCGAATGCATGTTTAGCTTGTATAAAATTTATAAGCTGCATTAAAATAGTATTGATTAAGCGAATTAATATCAATTCAAATGGTGATGTTTGTCTATTGAAAATATGTATATAGTTACCATAGTTCCAAAATCTCTAGTATTTGGACAATCTAGAAATAATTTCATATAGACTCTATGTACAACATCAATTAAATTAGAATTTTGTCCAAACTCATTGGTGTACTTGATATTTTGGATTAAAAAACTGAGCTACAAATGATATGACAAATTGGTTAGTATAGTAATATTAAAAAAAAATCATATTCAAGGTGATGAATAAAATAATAATATAATAAACAATAATTTTACCTGCAGCATGGAGGGTATGAGAAAGTGTATTATCCCATTGAGCTTGAATTATTTGGTTCACCTAAGCTCTGCCTCTGATCTAACTGATTCTATATTTCAAATTCTCAATCAAACTATACACAATAGGCAGGGTTAGAACAACCTCGGAGTCCACAATGTGAAGAGTTGTGTACATTGGCTAAAAAATTTGGACTATGCTCTCTACATTGCCCCAAAACGCGTTACTTAGTACACGAGACTCGATCTGTTTTCCTATAGTCGTCCGACTTAACTTGTCATTATTCCATGATTAATCAGTGAATAACTGTTTTAATCCAGCCTTCTTTTTCAACATGCTATTTAATGCAAGATAGTTTGTTGCAAACCTAGTGCTCCCAGGTCGGATTATATCACCTTCACAAATCTCACGCATCTTACTAAGTAACCATCCATGATTATAAATGTAATTTGCCACTCCTTTAATAACGGATTCTACTGATTCTCGTTTCCTATATCTTTAAACATTAAATCTATGCAATGTGCTGCACAAAGGGTCCAATAAATATTAAAAATTTTCATTATTAACTCACTCACCTTCTTGAAAGCAGACCCATTGTATGTGACAATTTGGACTACTTTCTCGGACCCTACTTCACGTATGATGCTTTTCAACAAATTGTAAATATATTTATGGCCTTTCACTTGTTTGGAAGCGTCAACTGACCTTAAGAAAATTGTTGTACCATCAGAGTACGCCATGAAGTTGATGATGGATAACTTTGTTGGTCCGGTCCATCCATCACACATGACTGTGCAGCTGAGATCGTCCCATCCTTTTTGCTGTGCACAGACATATTCTTCCAGTTCCTTGTACATCATGTCCAAATATTTGATACGGGTTAGGTGGCTTAAGATTCGAACCTACAAACAATATGACCAACCGAGTGAATTAGAATTTAAATAAGTATATAATAATATTAAGAATATGTGATGTGAAAATATAATGTATGTAAGCACACTTACCCGCCTGTTGTATTCCCACCATCATATTTTTAAAATGGTGGGATTATAGTTTATTCTGAGAGATATTATCGTTGATAAAAAATCGAGAGATTATTAAACATCCAACTCCTTCGAAATTCTTCTTCTTGAACATGTCCTTTATACTTTTTTGTCGAGCCCCTTCTAACTTGTAGTATGCAGGTTCCTTCATACTACTGGATCGTTGAAAGTTACTTGAGCCCTGACCTTGTTGGAGCCCACTCCTTCAAAGTTCTTCCTCCTCGTGCGCAGTTTGTTTCGAGTTACGCAGAACTTCTTTGTATTGTATGTGCTCAGTGTAGGTCATATCTGGTGGGAACATGTTGTCTTCATCATCGCTGCTGTCCAGAAGTTCGTAGCCCTTAAGATTTGATCGCAAATCTTCTTCCATCTCTTTCATTTTTTTGGCATTTTTCATCTTTTTGGTCTCCTTTGTTTTTTGTACATATGCAATTTGTTGCTTTACTTTTGGAGGCACATTGAGGAATGGTCAGGTGTTTTTATTTAGATCATTTCCAGCCAGATGACACTTGAACCTAGTGATGTCACCACTTTTAATCGCTAGCTGACAAAAATTGCATACAAGATTTGTTTCCGTCAATTGGGCTACAGTAAGCCCAAGCAGGATCTAAGCGTCCTCCTTCCATCTATGAACAAAGAACAATAATAATAAGTATAACAAAAAGAAAAAGTTAATACAATGATTATGTAAACTTGAAAGAAATATTATATAAATACAATCTTTAAAAAAAAAAGTATATAAATATAATAAATAAATCCCAAGCAAGAACTATGTTTCGAAGATAAACTACGTTCAATTGTTATATTATATTATATTATATTATATTATATATATGTGTATATATATAAATTATAAGTAAAAAAAGTAAATTCACTTGACATTGGAGAAAATAAAACTAATAAAATAATAATTGACATTAGGTAATTGATAACTATAAAATTAATAATGTACTTTAAGAAAAAATAAAACTAATAATGTAAAGAAAGTTGGTAACCTTTAAAGTTTAAACTTAACTGAAGAAATAAATTGGAGAAGAATTGAGATAATTTGAGAGAATTGGATGAATTGAGAGAACTAGGAGAATGAGAGAATTTGGGAGAGAGTTTGAAAATTGAGGTGTGAAGAAATTGAAATGAAGTGAGAGTATTTATAGGTAGCAAAAATAATAAAATAATAAAAATTAAAATTAAAATAATTAACTAAAAATATTTTTTTGTGGTAACAAATGAATTTGGGAATTTGTAATATTTTAATGGGAAATTGATTTGAAAATTGATAAATGAAAAGTAAAAGAAAAAGGTAAAAAGGTAAAAAAAATGTGGGTTAAAAATTTTAAAAAATAATAAAAGAAAAAGAAATATATAAAAAAAAACTAATTTTAGAAATTAAAAAAAAACAAACAAATTAGTCAGTTGCCACTTGACAGCCGACAGGCTGCTGTGTGTCATGGTCGTACCTTTTCAACCGTGCGGCGCCATGATCTTACACGCGACCATGGCCAGCCTTAAGGGTCATCTCTAACCCATATAACTTTTTCTCGGGACTTTGGTGCTTCATCGGACCTTAGGCGAGGTTCTTCATCCTCAATCGAACTCAAATCATCTTGCAGCGGAATACATTCGGTCAATACACGTCGCCCGTACGTGTATTTTCATTCATTTGCGACTCTAGCCGACTTGCCTCTACTCTAGGCCAAGTCCTAAGGCTCAACCTTGCCTCTACATCAGGCCAAGGTCATCTGAACGCAACGTCGCATCTCATTTCATCATCTTCGATCTCGATAACACGGCCCACACGCTTCTACATCAATCCGAAACTTCGCCGGGATGTGTTCGGACCCTTCAACGGGTCAAAACGGCCTTAAAACGCTCAACCGGAGCTTACCGGGTGATTTCAGCACTTACCGGGACCTACCGGGGCATTATAACGCTTACCGGGGCTTTTCGTCGCCTACCGGGGCTTATCGGGCCATTATAATGCTTACCGAGACATTTCGGGCAAATACCGTGCCAACCGGGAACTATCGGGTTCCACCGATGCTTCACGATGCCACCCCGAGCCTCGGGATGTCATCTGACTTAACCGCTCGCTCGGACCTGCTTCTCGAGAACGGACCCATGGGCTTTACTCATAATCGGGACTTCCCGGACATCCATCCATCCGGGCATATCAAGGCATGAACTCTTCCGAGACATGCCGAGTCATTTTCGTATAGCGTGCCGCAGCCCGGCCATATGGTGCAACCTCTAGCCCATGGGCGGGGGCGCAATGTCGGCACACCCGTGCCGCCCGACACTGTCCTTGGAAACTCATTCCCAAAAGAAGACGCCCAAGACACTCGTCTTGCAACGCTCGCTCACGCCATGACACACGCATGTGCCATGGGGTAGCTCACTTAGGCCACAGGGCCCAGGAGTGGTGGAGAGCTGACACCATGCCTCCCCCTATAGTACATTCTGAGGCATATTTGGTCTGACACCCTTGCACATCAAATTCGCGAGGAGTCATACGCCAACGTGGAGCGCCCGTCTGGTGTCCGATTGACACGAAACTTTGCGGGCTTGCATACTTCACTCATATGCACTTAACTCCAGAGCCGCTCGTCAAAACTCACGACGGAACCCCGACTTCCGAGGTCATGGCCCGGGGCCCCATCTGGCCCCCATCAAGCATACCACCGACGCGTCTGACGACACTGTTGCTTCTCAATATGCTTATGCCTTCTTGTGACATCAATGCCCGCTCATCTTGGTGTGTTGGATGATGCATCGTCCTCCTCGATCGCATCATGGCACTTCTCTCTCTCGGCCCTCTGACATGGCCCGATGGGCGACACTCGACGTGCCACCACTTCGCTTTCTGCTCAGTGAGGGTCACAACCTACTCTCTTTTAGTATGGTTGTGACATTCTCCCCCACTTAAACTGTCATCGTCCTCGATGACATACTCGGGGGCACAATCCACATCACTGCACGATTGGATTGCGACACTGTGCAACTGAAGGGCTGCATGCATCATGGGAGGCGAGTCATGTGAACCACCAACGATTTAACATTTTTTATAAAAAGGTATCACAAGTGAAACTTTAATGACATGTCGACAAGATGGGGGGAAGAACGACACTTCCCCCCTCGACATGTTGATACAGTCGACATACCAAAATTTCGACCGAAATTTAATTCCTTGCTTATATTAGAGTGTATTTAAAAGAAAGGAAAATGAAAAGAAAAGCTAGAAAAAAAAAAAGCCCTAAAATCCTTATCTCTCTCTCTTTCGTGATTCAGCCAAGCCCCCCCACCCTCGATTTCTTCTTCTCGCCAACAGCAGACTTACGCAGCCTGTCCCTCCCATTCTTCTTCGATCTTCCCTCACCGGCGACCCCTCTCTCTTTCTCCCTCTCGTGTGTCATCGCCAGCAGCAGACCCACGCGTCATCTCCTTCTCGCGCCACTACCCCTCCTATCGACTACAGTTCTCTTTTACCCCCGCGACGTAAGATTCTCTCTCTCTTCTTTCGTGTTTTGGCAACCAGGGATCTCAACTCTTTTTTTCTCTCATGTTTCGGCCAGGACCTGCAAGGAGAAGCTTGATTTTTCCCTCCCCCTTATCGGGTTTCTCTCTCTCCCGTTGTCTTCCCGTTTTTTCGGCAATAATTAAAACTTGGTGCGGCAGAGGTTGAATGATGGATGTGAGATAAGATGATAGAAAATAATAAAGATAAATTCAGTCAACCTTAGTGCAAGTATACACTATCGCACGTAGTAATAAAAACCTTAGAAGTATTCCAAGGGTATCGATCCCACGAGGACTAAATTGGACGACGACGAGAAGAATCGTTGCTTCTGTTGGGTTTTATGCCATAAAACTCGTAGATAGTAAATGAAACAAATTAATTAACCTCAATAAAGTGTTATTTGAGTAATTTAGTAATTCGTTATTGAATAATCGAGTTTTGCATTAATTAACCCTAAATCCAATAAACTAAGATCCTCGGTTGTTTAAATGAAACTGTAATAAAGTGGAGAATACTCCGACTATCGAACCCAAGGGAGATGGTGACTAGTCGAAAAACACAAGATTCTACAAAACAAGAACCTCCTCTAAATTTACAACCACGGAGATGGTAACAAAAGAAATATTTTGAATTGGGGTTTTGATTTAAGACAGAAGATAGAAATAAGAAAGTAGATGAAAACGGTAAAAACTTATGAGATAAGCGGGGAAATTCAAATAGTATCAACTAAGAGCATTAGATTTCACCCACCTTTTGCGCCAGCAACTTACTTAGGCACCACAGTCGTCTGAAGAACACTATCCATGTTGCCCATATAGACACGGTGCAAATAGCATCCTCCAGTTGTGCCCACAAATACCCTGACAACTAGATTGTGAGTTAAGTCCTACTTCTATTCAGCTCCACTATAGGTGCCTTTAGAAGACTAAGCCAACTAGACATCTATTTCTAGGGATAGCTGAAACTTAGATGAATAATGGTCACTACTCTTAAAACTCTAGTGGTTCCAGTCCTATTTATAGGATGCAAGAAATCAAAGTCTTATTTCTAGGATCTTTCCCACTATTGTTTTGCGAACTCGCACATTTAACTCCAATCTTTCGGCCATCAGCTAAACACAAACTATGCTAACTTAAGTGATTAGTTTAAGCTAACAATAAAACTTAAACTTCGGCAAAAACAAAGAATGCTAAGAGGAAGCAAGGTTGCTTTTACATAGATTGGGATTTCTTCTACTCAAGGTATCCACATATTTGAATCCCCGAAAAGAAGCTTAGCTTATTGATGAAAGTAAAATGCAAGACAAAAATTAAAAAGAGTACAAAATAGAAAAACAACTTGAATTCATATTAATTAGAAGAATTGAGTACAAGAATTATAAACTTACAACTGAAAATAAAAGGAAAATAGAAACATACAATTGCTAAAAATAAAACACTTAAACAAAAAAATAAAGACTAAACTCGATTAAGGATCTTCCTCTCTCTATCTAGCTTGTTCTTGTCCTCTTTCAAGGGGAGACAAGTCGTTCTCTTCTTCTTCTTTTGAATGGAAGAGCCGGCAGAGGCTGAAAGACCTGGAACTCGGAGTGGTTACAAGATGAGAAAAGAGAAAAACTTAAAATCTATCCTAAGGACGAAATTACAAGCTCCTTTTGCTTCTTGCATCTTGATCGCCTTTTATAGACCTTGGAAGGTAAGGTTGGCTGCCGAGATCAGTGTGAGATAGCCTTAGAAGGTAAAGATCCACGATCCTTGGAGATTTGGCACGAGATTTGGGATTTTCGAATGATTCTGTGAAGATCCCGCGAATCTAGGAATTCTGTCGGAAAGCCCAGTTGCGGCTGCAATTTGGACACAAAATCTCTTCTGTTAGTTGGGGCTACTTTCTTTATAAGTTTGCGGGCGCATGTTAGACACATATTCCACATCTTCAGGACCAGATGCAGGCGCAAATCTTCAACTTCGACTCTTTTGCTCTGCTAACTCTTTCTCTCCAATTGCAAGCACATTTTCCTTGCAAAGTCCTCTGCACAAAAACATTAACTTGGATAAATTCTAACAAAAGTAATCTATTTTTGTAGATTTTAATCATAAATTCTATATTTCTAAGGTTTTCAACATGATTCTAAGACTTTTTCTAATTTGACTAAAAAAGATATTAATTTAAGCACAAAGTCTTTGTTTTCTAAAGAATAACCTAGGTTTTTAAGGCTAAATTTCGCACATAAATGAGCGTTGTCAGACATACGGGGATAGGTGTTCAAGTAACAACCTATATGGTCTATAGTATAGGGATAAGGCTGGACACCTTATCCTGGTGACACTATGTGATACGACCCGCTTTGTATTCGATACAGATGCATTGATCCAAAGCATTCATGTAGGAGACATGTGAGTGGGGGATCCTATGCAATGAGTTTGCATAAGACTAGACCGCGAAATAGTTAACCACTAGATGTAACGTCGTAGACTAGATAAGTTTCTATTTCAATAGGATGACCTAGGTAACTTGATCTTAATCCTGAGTATGTTATGAACTCCTTTACATGAGGGATTGTCCTTAGATTTGTATGGGTGCGAGTGTTCAGTATTGTCGACTCAATATGCCTACCATTTCAGGGGCAAGTCTGAGTGGGGGCTGGGAACATAACATTACAAGATGGAATTCACTCATTCCCCTATTTGGGTAAGTAGATGTGTGTTCCCTTAAGGGCTGATTTCGGGTCTTGAACAAAGACGTGCGTCGTTCTCTATTGGTTCAAAAGGAACTTTTGTTTAGTGGTTGGACCTTAAACAACTTGTTCATTAGAGGGATCAGTGGTACTTAAGGTTCCAGAGGTAACCTAGGGGTAAAACGGTAAATTGACCCAACCGGCATTACGAACACTCGTGAAGGATTGACTTACCGGTAATGGTCGATATCCGCGTAGACACAGAAATATTCTACAGTGAGAAGAGTGCAGCTGTAGGTCTTTAGTGGAGTGACCCACAATTAACGAATGTTGATTAACTTTGCTAATGAGTTTAGCCAGTTAATCTCGTATCGTTGGAGCTGCTGATCTGTAGGTTCATTAGGTCCACCTGCTACTTTGTAAAGGGTTCCGAGATTAATTAGTCTTGAATAGAATTTGAAGAGTTCAAATTCATTAAGGGGATTTTAGTTAATTGTTTGTGATACAATTAATATAATGTATGGAGATACATTATAATATAAGTTTAATTAGTGAATTAAACTTTATAATATAAAAGTAATTTTGGATGTGATTCAAAATTAATTCAGGAGAGAATTAAATATTTGAAAGTGTTCAAATATTAAATATGAATTAGATTCATATAAATACTATAGGCCATTCAATTAATCCTATTAAATATGAATTAGATTCATATAAATAAAATATTTAATTCAATTTGAATCATATTCAATTGAATTAAATTGTCATTCACATTAATTAAATATCAAATATTTAATTAATTTTATAATTGAATCATATTCCATTATATATCTCTCATTTAACCTATAGTTTTAATGTGCATCAAAATATACATTAATATAAACTATAGTATTAATTTGATTAAATCACATTTAGCCAAATTAAATTTAAATTAATTAATTCCCCAATTAATTAATTCATGAATTAATAAAATATCACACATTTAATTAAATTCATAATTCTCTCATTGATTAATTTTGAATCACATCCAAAATTAATTTTACTATAAAGTTTAATTCAATAATTAAACTTATACTATAATGTATTTTCATACATTATATTAATTGTATCAAAATACAATTAGGTTAAATTCTCTTTAATATCAAGACTATATTATCTCATAACCCGTTATGAGCTAGCAGGTGGACCTAATGGACCTACAGATCAGAAGCTCCAACGAAACGAGATTGATCAGCTAAACTCATTAACTGAGTCAATCAACATTCGTTAACTGTGGGTCACTCCACTAAAGACCTACAGCTGCACTCTTCTCATTGTAGAATATTTCTGTGTCCACGGATATCGACCAATGCAGTAAGTCAATCCTTCACGTGTGTTTGTAACACCAGTTGGGTCAAATTACTGTTTTACCCCTAGGTTACCTCTTGATCCTTAAGTACCACTGATCCCTCTAATGAACAACTTGTTTAGGGTCCAACCACTAAACAGAAATTCCTCTCAGGCCAGGAGAGGACAGTGCGCTTTTGTTCAAGCCCCGGAATCAGCCCTTAAGGGAACACACATCTACTTGCCCCAATAGGGGAAGGAGTGAATTTCATCTTGTACTGTTATGTTCCCAACCCCCATTCAGTCTTGCCCCTGAAATGGTAGGAATATTGAGTCGGCGAACTGGCCACTCTCACCCATACAAATCTAAGGGCAATCCCTCCTGAAAAGGAGTTCATAACAGACTTAGGATTGAGATTGAGTTACCTAGGTCATCCTATTGAAATAGAAACCTAAACTAGTCAACGACGTTACATCTAGTGGTTACTATTTCGCGGTCTGGTATTATGCAAACTCATTGCATAGGATACCCCCACCCGCATGTCTCCTACATGGAAACTTGGGATCACTGCATCTGTGTCGGATACAAGGTGGACCGTATCACATAGTGTCACCAGGATAAGGTACTCAACCTTATCCCTATACTATAGACAATTTAGGTTGTTATTTGAACACTGATCCTCGTATGTCCCTACATACTAGTCCAAGTTTCATTTAAACAACCTTGGATCTTAGTTTATTGGATTTAGGGTTTATTAATGCAAACTCGATTATTCAATAACCAAATTACTGAATCACTCAAATAACGCTTTATTGAGCTCGATTAATTTGTTTCATTTACTATCTACGAGTTTTAGGGCATAAAACCCAACAATATTTTGGATAAGCTAATACAAAATCCTCATCTTTACCCGAAGACTCACACTTACAACATCCTTCAACCTTTTGATCCTCTCATTTGCTTGCATCTAGAACCAATGTTTTGGATAACAACCCTAATCCCTTGCTAGAAAGAAATGCTATTACAAATCAGCATTCGATGATCACTAGAGGGAAAACTAGAATTTTCCAACCTAAAGTTCTGCTAATTGAATATATTGAGGTGGAGCCACCAAATGTGAAAGAAGCTCTCAAATGTGATCATTGGGTTCGAGCAATGACGGAAGTGTACAATGCATTGATGGCCAAATAAATTTATAATCACTGATCACTAAACTACTTTACAGTAGTAGTGCTCAGGGTCGATCACAGGGAACAACTGGTTTGTCTCTAATCTCTTTTGTGTTTGATGGTAACAAAAGGGGGGTCGAAAGAAGCGAATAATTGCAAGAAATATAAAATGCGAGAAAATAAAATGCAGAAATTAAATGGCAGAAAAATAAATGGGAGTGGTTGATCGAACCTCGGATTCATGCAATCAGTACCTTCGGTGTTCGTTTGGATGGATCTTAATCATAAATTATCTAATGATGAAATTTACCTTTTAAGCCTAACGTACTCCTGGAAAAGCCAGAGAGCCATAATATCCCTAATTTATTAACCCGACCAATGCATCGAAGCTAATCTAATTGATTGCTAATTAACCCGGCCGAATTAACTAGCTACAATTGCATTACGATTTGGATAGTTAGGTAGTCAATTTTATAACTAGGAAAAGCCTAAATTATAAATTAACTAAGTGTCGAATCCTAGACTAACATGAAAATTGCTACAAATTCAGGGATAACGCACCTAAATAGAGCCACATGCTTTACCTATTGCAGCCAATAGCTAATATAATTAGAATGACGATAATTGGGGTAGTCAATCCCACCAATCAAAACTAATTGTTATGAAATAGAATTGAAACACACATAGAACAGTAAATTCATAATGAAAATACTCAGAATCTCATAAAAATCTAAACCAAACTTACAATTGAGTTCCTGATTACATGAAAGTTGAGCTTAGCCCATCATTTGAAATGTCGAACATCACTCCCGGGTTCGATCCACCATGAAAAACTAAGAAATCTACTCTAAAATCCTAAGAAATATGAAAATACAGAGGGAATTGGAGAGAAAGAAGGTAAAAAGGGCGAAAATTGGAGCTGGCAATGACCTAAAATCTAAAAGGGAAATTGGAGCTAGACACAGCGTCTCGACGTTGGGTATTCTAATCCGCGACTTGGAATCGAGGTAGCATCAAGACGCTGTATTCTAGCATCTTGATGCTACCCTTTCGGGTTTCAGTGTGAATTTCATTCCAGCATGTTGTCTGCGAGTTGACCGAGGGGCATTTACGTCATTTTGCTTCTTTTATGCTTCATTTAGCTCCCGATCGGTTCCAAACTCATATTCTAGACCTACATCAATATTATAATCAAATTAAAGAATTTTGCACATAGAATTCAATGAAGATAAACAATTTAAGAGGAGATAAACATATAACAAATTCACTTTATCAATGGCCAATGATACTTGGTCTTTAGTAGATGCCCTAGTTAATAAGAAGGTAATTGGTTGCAAGTGGGTTTTTAAAATCAAACGTAACTCAGAGGTTCTATTGCAAGGTACAAAGCAAGGCCTAGTTGCTCAAGGTTTCCATTAACAAGCTGATATTGATTATATAGAGACGCTTAGTTTTGTGGTAAAACCGACTACTATTCTAGTTTTGTTTATATTAGCTTTGGCTTATGGATGGAAACTTTGTCAAGTTGACATAAATAATGCTTTTTTGCATGGTTTGGTAACAGAGGAAGTTTTATGAGCCAACCCCCTAGAATGGTGTCTTTTGGTAGTCCTCATCAAATTTGTAAACTAAAACAGGCTTTATATGGGCTTAAACAGGCTCCTCATGCTAGGTTTGAAAGTTTTAACTCTTTCCTCTATTCTTTTGGGTTTGTTCATGCCAAGGTTGACTCTTCTCTATTGGTCTATCATCACAATAACTGCTTTTGTTTGGTCTGGTATATGTTGATGGCATTGTTATACATGAAATTCTTCTACTTTTATTGAGCTTCTTATTCAGTATTTTATCTCTTAAAGATCTTGGCATTCGTCTAAGCTATTTTTTTGGGTGTTGAAGTGTCTACATTACCTTCTGGTGGATTATTTCTTTCACAGAAGAAATACATTTAAGATTTACTCTATAGGACCAATATGATTCAAGTTAATCCTATTTCAACACCAATGATTAGTGGATCTATTCTGTCTGCATTTCATGGAGAAAAATTTTCCGATGTTAAACTTTACAGAAGTACAGTTGGTGCTCTTCAATATGCTACTATTACAAGACCAGAAATTGTTTACAACGTGAACAAGGTGTGTCAGTTTATGCACTCACCAACTATTTCCCATTGACAGGTTGTAAAGCGTATACTTCACTATTTGAAAGGCAATATTGATGATGGTTTGATCTTCAAAAAGCCTACTGATCTATTACTTCAAGGATATGCAAACTCTGATTGGACTCCTGATCTAGATGACAGGAAATCCACCTCAGGTTTATGTATATATCTTGGGGGTAATCTCATTCAATGGTCATTTAAGAAGCAGAGTGTTGTATCTAGATCGAGTATTGAAGTTGAATGCAAAAGTCTTGCTCATGTGTCAGTTGGTTTGGTGTGGATAAAATCCTTGTTTGTTGATTTATACACATTCATATTGCTCAACCTCCAACTGTATGGTGTGATAACCTGAGTGCTGTACATTTAAGTGCAAATCTTGTTTTACACTCTCGAATTAAACACGTTGAGATTGACATTTATTTTGTTCGAGATTTTGTGTTGCAAAAACATATTAGAGTATGTCATTTACCCTCATTTACTCAAATAGTTGATGTGTTCACTAAGCCTTTATCAGCAGCTCGATTTCTTCATTTAAAGGCCAAGCTCAATGTTCATTCTTATTTGACCATTGGCTTGACGGGGTATTAAGAGAACACATTAGTTTTTGTTAATTTGTTAATTACACTCTAACTCTATTGAAGAGTTGGTTGTATATTTCAGTTTTATACTGCATTTATCTTGTATTCATAGAGAGCTATATATTCAATAGCCTCTGCTTTTGATCACTTAATGAGAAGAAATTATTACTTGTGATCAATTCATTCTCTTGATCTTTCTCTTCTTCTCGGTTTATCTTAGAATTTTGAATTTATTTTTTAATTCAAAATATATCCTTTCTATAATCAATTTTTTTCCTGAAATTTTGTGCATGCTTAGAATTCTTTAATTTAATTCTTACTAAAATTTTCATTATTTAGTATAAATTGATAAATTCACCATTAGTTTACTTTATAAAGAAATAAATTGAAAATATCATGTGCAATATACGTGTTTTTTTTTTTTTTTAAGAAAATGCAAGAAACGTGTTAAAGACTTGTAAGAATAAGATTTTGAAACCAAACTATATAATTATCCTTTCTGCTTACCATTGAAAATAAAACTATAAATATGCATCACACATTTTTGCTTACTTGTAAGATTAAACTGCAAGGTTAGTACCTTTTTCAAAAAAAAAAAAAAAAAAAAAAAAAACTGCAAGGTTAGTACCTAATCCAGACATAATTTATTGAATAAGACACTTATTACCATCTCAAAGGTTAATGGTTTAGAGAGTTATGTTTATTCAATACATTTATTTTAAAAATGTTCTAATACGTCTTTTTGTTTGTTTGTTTTTTTTTTTTTGTTAAAGTTCAACAACATGTAAGGAGGAGATTTGAATCTCTAACCTTTTGATCGTCGATAAATGTCTTAACCAGTTACGCCATGGTCAAGTTGACAATATAAAAAAATTATAATAGATCTTGAAACTTTTAATCTTGTGCCTAATGTTTCCCTACTATTAACTTTGTTAGTGTAATCCCTACTTCACACACCAATTATATTATTTAATGATTATGTGACAGACTAATTTTATGTGAATTCACATATTTGGAGGCTGATGGATACAAAAGTAGAAGTTTAGATTTAGTTAAAAATCACTTTTGATCCCTGAACTTTTATGAAAGTAACAAGTTGGTCTTTGTACTTTGATTTGTAATGATTTAGTCCCTATACTTTCAATTTGATAACAATTTAGTCCTTGAACTTTAATAAGTAATAATTTAGTCCATGTACTTTCAAATTCGTAACAATTTAATCCTTGTTGCAAAAAAAAAAAAAAAAACTTCAAAATTAAATGTCGATTTTTATTATTTGATGATTAAATTTCGTAGCTTATAAATATACTGGATCCCAAATTAGTTTATTAATCTATGTAAAAAATTTCATCAAATCTTTATATTAATTTTCACGACATAGACTAAATCGTTACAAATTTGAACGTAGAACGACTAAATTATTACTTATTAAAGTTCAAGTACTAAATTGTTATTATTACAGTATTAATAGTACTGGAGCTAAGTGCATGTTTGAGAGTGGTTTTGAAATGACTAAAATCACTTTTGACATGTTCAAAATCACCTCGAAATATACATTTAATTATTCAAAATTAATATCATATTTGATTTTACCCTTTTAAACGTGATTTTCATATCATCAAAATTGATTTCAAATTATTAAAGACATGTTTCACAGTGATTTTAAATATAACAAAAGTGATTTTAACCATTTTAAAATCACTTTCAAACATACACTAAATCGTTACAAAATTGAAAGTAGAGGGATTAAATCGTTACAATTCATAGTTCAAGGACTGAATTGTTACTCTATAAAAGTTTGGGGAGGAGAATTATTCAAACCACAAAAATGAAATAGAGGTAACCCTAAAATTTCAAAGTAGCTGTCAAGAACGTTTGAGCTAGACACAAGAGCTACGAAGTTTTGTACCAAAATTGTAACTAATCCAATACATATGTAGCCTCTAAACAACAATATTCAATCCAAATCCGAAATATATAAAAGCATGATGTCGACATGTCGTGTCATGAATGATCACCGTCGGCCTACCAGCGATTTTCACTTTGTGAAAACTGAAACATAAGAAAACGACACGTGGTTTCCATCGGATCGGGCGTGTCCCACAGGAGACGAGCAAGACAAAGAATCACAAGGAAACCGCGATCCTAGAAACCATAACAGGACGAAACACACAAACCCAATTCCACCCCCTCTTCCTTCGTATCATCATTTATCTCAAAATCTTCCCCACCCCATTTTTAGCCGGAGCTCCAAAAAATCCTTCAGCTACCCACCACCCCTTTCGCCAATTTCTTCATTTTCTATCTCCCCTCTGTTGTTAACTCGGATTTCCTGTTCCTTCTCCCGGATTTTCTACCTTTCGGATTTTCCCAATTTCGTTTTTTCCCGTTCGGGATGACTTAGGGTTTGATTCATTCTTTTTGGGAATTTCCAATGGCATCTTCAAGGTCCCCGAATGGATCGTCCGATGATATCGTCGACACCACCCCGTTGATGGGGAATCCCAACCGCTCGCTCGATGATGCGCATTCGGGTCGGCGATTTGTGCAGAGGCAAAGTTTGCGTCAGGCGGCGAGGTTTCTGAGGCAGGCCAGTAGTCGGAGGACGATGCGTGAACCGTCTATGTTGGTCCGAGAGACGGCTGCGGAGCAATTGGAGGAGAGGCAGAGTGATTGGGCGTATTCGAAGCCGGTTGTGATCCTTGACATCGTGTGGAATTTCGCTTTTGTTGTTGTTGCTGCTACCGTTTTGGTTCTGAGCCGCGACGAGTCTCCTACAATGCCTTTGAGGCTATGGATTGTGGGCTACGCGTTCCAATGCATTCTCCACATGGTGTGTGTTTGTGTTGAGTATCGTCGGCGTCGGCAACGGCGATATTCAGCCTTCAATTCGATGGATGAGGAAAATTCTGCGCGCGGGCTATCGGGTTTGGGGTCGAGAGGAAACTCGAGTCATTATGTATCACTGGCACAATTGGATGAGAACGATACAAGGTTAGGTTGTCTCTGCGTTTTCATGTTAAGATTAACTACGATATCATTTATTTTCTTGGAAGTCTGATCTATGATGTTTGACACGGAGTAATCTCGTAATTGTTCTGAAAGGAATTATAGGGAACCAAATGAGAGATTTTTTGTTTGATAGCGACGATATATTTGGTTATATGCAGCATCTTCAGTAAAGGACATAGATACTGCATTTACTTTTCACCGGGAAGTTTTAGACTATTAGGATGATTTTATTTTATTATTTTATTATTTTTTTTTTAATGAAGAAATCAAGCTTTCCTTGAGAAATAATGTAAGAATACATGGATATACGAGAAGAGAGTCCAAAAAAGGGGAGTTGAGCTAAAAAAAAAGAAAAAGGGTCCAATCAAGCAAAATCAAATGCCCATTAATTACAAAAAGCCTAGCAACAGAGGCCTAAAGAGATATAGAATCTAACAAGGGATCAAACATCATCCCAAGAACTTTCTCGATCCCTGAAGATTCTATTGTTTCTCAAGCCCCAAAACCCCGCAACACAACACAAACCCCCAACCTGCCACAAAACTTGTCGTTTCTCGTGAAAAGGCGTAGGGAAAAGGAGCTCCTAGACTGCTCGACAACCTTGGGAGCTAACAAAGTTGAAATCGAACTCCTTGAAAAAGAAACTCCACAGAGTACCAGCAAACTCACACCTCCAAAGCAATTGATCCAAGAATACAGCAAAACAGCACAACCAAGAGGAGCCTCTAGCAAAACGACCCAACTAAAGTTAAATCTATTAGGATTATTACATCAGTTGACCTTAGCTCAGCTCGGTTGTAGCATTAGTGTGATTTGTTGCCTTCTGATCCAGCTGCATAGTTGCATAGAAAGTCGAGATATGAGGTTAACTTTACTATCTTGGACGTCTCATCATTCTTATCTCCAGCCGTGAATGGTAAGGAAGGATTAATACAACAGGAATCTTTATTCTCTATACATTCCTATTTTCTACAAAACCATCCTTGGTATCAGAGCCTCATAAAGGTTGAAGTCATCGCCTCGGTGTCTAAAACCGCCACGTACTCGGTTTTCTCTCTGAATGGAACCAATGTGCCAAGTGTGAAGACAGCTCATTAGATAGAGCCTTTATTGTTAGTCGGTTGTTTAGTTTATTATTGAACTGTTAAACTGGTTTTCAGTTTAATCAAGTAGTTAATTGTTATTAGAGTTGTATCATATTGTACTGAAAAGAGGTGTGAGCAGGAATTTTTCCTCAGCTTATATGTGGCTGCAATGTACGCAATTTAATGAGAGAGTGCTGAAATGTTTTCTCCTGCATTTTTCTGGTTTCTTTTCTTTTGTTTCCACTGAGCTCAACACGGTCAATGGAATATTCCAAATCCAGTTGCATTAATCAACTTTACCCACTTGCCCGTTTAAGCATAGCTTTGAGGATAAGGAACCTATTACCACTTCAAAGGTTGATTGTTCGATCTCCTACCCCTAGAATTGTTGAACTTAAAAAAAAAAAAACTCTACTCACCTTCCTTCTTTGAGCCACTCACCGATGATAAAGCTTAATATTGGACTTGCAAAATCTGTTGTAGGATATCATTTGCAAATGGTTTGGAGTGGGTAAATTGATGTAACTAGACATTATCATCCCCAGTTTCTTGATGACAATGTTTTTTTGGTATGAATTTTTTTATGACATTTGAAATTAAGTGAATAAAAAATGTAGGATGTGGTAAAAGTATATTGACTTGTTATGAGCTAGCTTCACTCATCTCTTAGATATAATGATGGATAGAATAATCAAATCTAATGCTGCTTGCTGTCCCTAGCATGTCTAGTTATGTTTCACCGGCCAAGATGGATCACAGGAGGGAGTTATAAAACATAAACTTGATGGGATGACTATGTTAGAGTATACCTTGCCCTTAAGCTGGATAATTGATAGTCTAGCTCTAGCCATCATGATGAACTATTGCTTCATGAGTATTTGGTTGAACACCTCAAGGTGGTCTAACGGTTGAGCATATTGTTGCGACAACTTTCTATGTAGAGCTTATTTCTTTTCCTATGAATATATACAAAATCTTCTTTTGAGTTTTGACTTACGAGGAAATACTTGCCGAACGAAACTCAACTAACTATTGACATCAAATAAGTGACTACAAGATTTTTGCATACAAATGGAGGAGGAGAGTTCCTGTGGAGAAAATGTTTTGGATACAAATGGAGAGCTTGGATTTGGAATTGTATAAGGTCGGTTAATTTTTCCATTTTTGTCAATGGAAGACCGAGACGTAAGATTTTTGCATCAAGAGGCCTTAGGCAGGGTGAGCCTCTCTCACCTTTTTTGTTCATTCTCGTGGTGGATGTCTTGAGTTAGTTAGTGTTAGCTAGAGGGATAAAGGCACGATGGAGGGTTTTAAGGTGGGATAATATAGCACACTTGATGCACCTTTCGTTTGTAGATGACTCTCTCCTCTTTTGGTCTAGTGGGAGGTTGCTTCGAAATCAGTTGAGCTTTGGGGGGAGGGGGTTTAGGCATTGGGAACCTGCAATTACGTAATGATGCTCTTTTGACGAAATGGTTATGACCTTTCTTCATGGAGCCGAATGCCCTATGGTGTAGGATCATTGTGAGCAAGTATGGACCATACCCCTTTAAATGAGTTTCAGGTAGGAGGCTTAAGGGTTCTAGATTAACCTTTGGACTGCTATTGCTTTGGGTTTTCCTACGTTCCCCCAAATTGTGTTCTATTAGGGATGACTTGATACCTATTTTTGGAAAGAATCTTGAGTGGGGAGGAGAGGACTGTGTGCCTTGTTTCTACATCTTTATCATTTTTTTTAATAACGAACCAACCTTTCATTGTGAAAAAAAGTGAAAGAATACACGATAAAAAACCAAGTCCACAAAAGGGAACCCATCGAAGAAAGGGACTCTAATCAAGTAAAGTAAGGCCTAACGAATGGTTACAAAATGACTGTGTCATTGACGCCCAAAGGTACACATGGAACCTAGCAAGGGACCACACTTCACTAGGATGCCTCTCCAACCCCTTAAAGATCCTACAGTTTCTCTCACCCCACAAAGCCCACAAGATAGGGCGGGATCCCTACTTGCCACAAAAACTTCTCCTACTCTTGAAATGACGGATGGGGGTATAACTCCTCAATCATCTTCTGAAGATATTTGTGACTAGCAAATTGCAAACCAAACACCTCGAAAAAAGAACACCAAATTGACTGAGCGAAGTCACAACTCCAAAAAATATGGTCAAGATCTTCCTTTGCCATTTGACAAAGAGTGCAACAAAACTAACCGATCAATGAAGGAAACTTTCTCGAGAGTCGATCTAAGGTATTAACTCTTCCGTGGATGATTTGCTGAATGAAAAATGGAACCTTCTTTGGATCTTTCACCTCATAAAGCAGAAAAATGGACTCGTCGACCGGGGAGGGATTCAATAGGCACTAAAAAAGCAAACGACAGGAAAAGCCCTTAGAGGGGTTGGGGCTCCAAAGGCGGACATTCCTTCTACTAGGTCTAAGAACAACCTCTCCAATCAAAGATAAGAGAGCCACGATGTCCGTACTTTCCCTATCAAATAATGGATGAAAAAAGCCAAGCGACAAAAAAGAGACCTCCTAGAAGTAGGGGTGTCTATCGGTCGGTCGGTGTCGGTTTTGGGCTGAAACCGACGCCGACCTTCGACACGTCGGTTTTTCGTCGGTCAGGTTTCCTCGGTTTTTAGAAGGGTGGTGACGCCGACTGACCGTCGGTCGGTTTTTATCGGTTTTGTGAACTCCAACAACCTAAACAAAGAAAAAAGGAGAAACGGAGAAAGAAAACGCTTGACGACAACGGTGGTGGCGGTGGCCGGTGGGAAGAGGGGAGATAAGAAAAAGAAAGGGAAGAAGAAGTGGGGAAAAGAGAGAAGAAGAGGGGAAAGAAGGAAGCAATAACTGCGAGGCAAAGCGATGGCCGACGAGAGGAGGGGAGAGAATGATAAGAACCGGAATAGAACTATGATGTATTATTACGATATCCCAAGTGTTCGAGGTACATACCAAATTGATAAGAACCGGAATAGAACTATGATGTATTATTACGATAACCCAAGTGTTCGAGGTACTTGGGCCCTCCCTCTCTTGAGAACACCCAAGAGTAACCACTCACTACTCAATTCCCTCTCTTTCTTCCCCTTTCCCCACTCTCTCTATTTATAACTCCATACTCTAACAACTCCCTAACTAACTACTAATATACCCTTACTAATATTCCTAATTACCCTTAGGTACATTCCTATCAGAGAAGAGGGAAGAAGGAGTGGAGAGAAAGAAAGAGAAGAGATCGTGGATGACTCGATGGGAGAAGGGAAATGAAGAGAGAGAAGGTGAAAAAAGGTGGAGAGAGGAGAGAGAAGAGAAGGAAAAGAAGAAAATTGAAAATGAAAAACGTGCGAATGGAGGGAAAGAGGAGAGAGAGGAGGGAAAAAAACTATATTATATTGAAAAACCATAAATGGTTTTGAGAAAACCAAGGAAGTCCATGGTTTTCTCAAAACCATTTACTATAGACCAACAGTTAATGACCCACGAGTTTTTGTTTAATATTTTGGTCAGTCGGTCGGTTTTCAATTTTTTTACTCCGACCGACCAACATCGACCGCCTCAGCCTCCAAACCGACTGACCGACGTCGGTTCGATCGGTTTTGGGCGGTTGGTTCGGTTTTCGGAGAATCTTTGAACACCCCTACCTAGAAAGGTCCAAAACATTAGCCACAAAATGATTTTTCATAGAAGACAAGTGGTATAACCGAGGGAATATAGCATATAAGGGTCTTTCTCCCACCCACTTATCCTCCTAGAAGTGTGTATCTGCCATCCCCCACAGAAAGATGGATAAAAGAAGAGAGAGACGGGAGCTCAATGCAAATCTCTTCCGTGGATTCTTGTATGTGTTTTTTACTCCACCTGACAACCACTCGAAAGGATAAGGACCATATTTTGCCCTCTTATCATTTGTCTGATAAGAGAATGCATTTGCACTTTTTTGACAACTCCTTGCTTCCTGGGTTTTTGATGCCCCTTTCTAATAGAGAGGCAATTGAGGTTATCGGTTTGGTCTCTTTCTTGTCATTCTTGACTAGGTGACCGGTCATGGGAGAAGAGATTCTAGGGTTTGCGATTGATAGGCCTCCAATCAAATATGTGTACTCAAGGAGACATAAAAGAAATGTAGAGGCTGATAGTTAATGTTGTTAAGAATCTGTTTAGTAGTTTAAGATGGTGGTTAAGGATTTCTCTTGTAGCTCTTTTTGAGGATTTCTCTTGTAGCTCTTTTTTCCATATCCTTTGGGTCCTTTCTCCATCTTAGGGAGACTCTACATTCTCCTATCTCTGGAGGGTTAAAATGTCTAAGAAAGTAAAGTTCTTTTGCCTGATAAATTTTGATGGGAGGGTGAATACTCAGGACCGCCTCCTGGGACTCTTTCTTTTGTGTTGCAGCTGCAATGGCTATAATGGTGTTCTTTGTTGGAGGTAGGAGGAGTACTATGACCATCTTCTATGGGCCCTTTTGTTTGCTCCCTTCGAAGTTGGTTTTCAGAACCTTTGGGGTTATGAAAATTTTTATGAGCGTCGCTAGTAGATAGTTTTTTGGAAAACCTATTTTTTCTTTTGTTTATTTATTTACGTTTATGAATATCCAAACTTTTATTGAGTAAAAAATTGAAAGAATACCGATATACAATAATAAAGCCTTCAAAAGTGTACAGAAATAAAGCCTTCAAAAGTGGAGCGCTGACGGCTGACCATCAAGTTTTTTGCAATTCCTTAATCTAGGCCGTTGTTATTTTTAATGTTTATGGGTGTTTGTTTAGTTCCCTTCCAATGTTGTTGGGTTTAGAGTTGCGTATGTTCTCTAGCTTTTGGTTCTTTTGCATTATGTTGATAGTCTTTTGTAATTTTTCATCTCATAGATGAAAAATTCTGTTTTCTTTTATTTTAAAATTTTTTATATAGAGACGTGGGTCAACAATTTTGCGATGGAATTCTGGTTTCAGGAGAAATCTTACTGATCATGATTAGAAGTATGGCTTAAAAAGAGATAAACATAGGTGTTGGAATTTGAAGGCCTCTGGAAACTTCTCTAGTAAAACAATGGCAACCTCCACACCAAGCTTTGTAAAGAAATTTGGAAAAGCAAAACTCCTAAGAAAATTGACTTATTTGTGGACTCTTTGCTGGAAGGAGTTAATACGGGCGAGAAAAATTAAAGAAACCCATCCTAATACCCAAAATTTCCCTAGTTGGTGTATCAGGTGCTGGAAAAACAGTGAAACAGCCGATCATATTTTCTTAAATTGCAAATTAGTGCTCTCAAATGGTGGCTACTCAAAGCTTTTTGTATTCAGTGGTGCTCTTTAAAGGCGGTCAAAGAAGCCTTATAGAAAGAAATGTGCGGCATCCCTTTCTATTTGAAGAGATGCTTTTGACGCCCTTTTTGGGGGAAGTTTGGTTGGAAAGAAATGGAAGAAACTTTTGAGATTTTGTGGTTGATAATGATAAAATTTAGGATTGGGCACCAGGTTCTTAAAATGCACGCCTAGGTTTTTTAAATGCCAGGTGTCCTTGCTCATCTTTAATTTTGGACAACAATATTATTTTGTGATGGTGGCCAATGGAATGATCACACGCTTATTAGAAGCCCGGGCGATGTATGGTCCTTACCTTATCGAGATTCCATGCATCCCTTTAGGCATCGGTTACGAAATTATATTGTAATTATCCTTTAGGCCTTATCTTGTTGGATTGGAGTTCCTTTCTTTAATTGGACTCCCTATTATGTGCTTGACTTTTTGTATGCACTTGTATTCTTTCATTTTTTTCTCAATGAAAGCAGGTTCTTCAAAAAAAAAAAAAATAATAATAATAATAATTTAGACTAATAAAAATTATATAGGGATGATGGGGAATATAGAGTGATATGTGGGATTGAGATGGGCCATATGGCACCTGATTTAACCTAGGAGATTGCAAATGTATTGGGGTGTAAAACTGTAGAGCTACCAATACGTATCTAGGTTTGCCCCAAAGGAGGTTGTACTTGATAGATTTTGATTAATCATAGTCTATCGCTGATAAACTTTGATAATCAAAGTCTATCAGATAGACTCGGATAGATTTTGCTATATTTGCAATTTTTTTTTTACATGGTGCTATATTTGCTATTAATTTGGTCCAATTTGCCACCCACTACAATTTTCCTACTTTTTTCCAAACCCTTGTCCAAAAGACTATGGAATGCGACCCTTCCAATCACTTGTAATGATGAAGAGACTATAATTACACAAAGAATTTCTTGGGGTTTATATTCCACCTAGTATGTTTTACAAAACACCAAAAAGAATCCACTAGCATGCTTCTCTCAAAGATTCTCTTATTTCTCTCCTTCCAAACAAGCCAAGTAACTGCCTTAACAGCATAGACCCATATAATACTAGCTTTATCCCTAAATCTTTTTCCCCTAAACATTGCACAACCACAAAATCCATCTTATCAGGGAGGCAAACAGCCAAATTGAAAATAATTAACGAGGACGACCAAATGGAGTGAACAAAAGGGCGATTGAGAAATGTGGCCTAATATCTCTCTCTTAAACATAAACTGCAAACAGAGGGGATAAGGAGCATGTCAGTGAACTTTCTCTGCAGCTTGTCTCAGCCGTATTAAGACTTCACATATAAAAAATTTTACTTTCTTTGGCACCTTGCTCTACCAAATATATTCCACCAGGGGGCTCTCGAGCATGTCAGTGGACTTTCTCTGCAGCTTGTCAGCCGTATTAAGACTTCACATATAAAAAATTTACTTTCTTTGGCACCTTGCTCTACTTCTCCATAGAATATTTTCCTCCACAAAATCTCCAAAGCCACTTAGTAAGAGGGGCCAAATTTCTTTGTTTAAGAGAGCCACCTAATCCTCCATATTGGGTTGGGAGAGAGGACTAGCAGTAGCACCATCTAACCAAGTGATTTCCATGGGAGTTGTTTCCACCAATCCAAATGAAATCTCACATTTGCTTTTTCAGCTTACTGTTTTAGGGGTTTTCAGGAAAGAGAAGTTATATAGGGATACTATCGAGAACAACCTAAGCAAGAAAAAGATATCAAACATGTCTTGATGGAATTTTTGCTCCAATAACAGATTTTCTTTTAAAAAATAGTTTTTGAACAAACTTTTATATCTTATTTGATTTCTTCCCCTATTGAACTTTATGTTTTACTTTACAAAGAACGTAATCTGAGTTTAAGATACAAGTCATTCAGAATTGTGAACAGTAGCTCTGCCCTTGTTGTACATGTAGTATTTATTATATTCTTCATAAAAAAGAAATCTTTATATTCACTATACTCAATTTTTTGTCACGACAGTGTAGCAAAGCACCTTGAATCTGCAAATACAATGTTTTCCTTCATTTGGTGGATTATTGGATTCTACTGGGTATCTGCAGGAGGTCAATCTTTAGCACACGTTTCCCCTCTGCTTTACTGGTCTGTGATTACTCCTTTCTTGCAGTGGATTTTGAAGTTGATGGATTATCTCGTCATAGATTCTAACTTCTATTATTGTGGTTCGAACTGCAGGTTATGTATCATATTCTTGGGTTTTGATGTGTTCTTTGTGGTTTTCTGTGTTGCTTTGGCATGTATCATTGGAATTGCTGTTTGCTGCTGTCTTCCCTGTATCATTGCACTTTTATATGCTGTAGCAGACCAGGTAATTGTATGATGTCCCTGAATATATTTTTATGCCTCCATTAAAGGGCATTCTACCATTATCTTGTCTCCTTTTTGTTTTGGGACATTTTCACATAATAAAGTCGTGTATAAAATTCTTCTGCTTTGTCCACTGTATTTTTTTTAAACAAAAGAGACAAAGCTTTTCATGGAAGAAAAATAAGAAATAAGAAATATGAAAGGGAGAGAGTCAAGAAGTGTCCATTTTATTGTGTAACATTTTCATGAATAAGATTGATAGATCTCCGTTAGAAATATGTATAACGACCTGTTTGGACCACGAAGATGAAACATTTGGAAGTTAACCTAGGAATTTAAATATGTGGATAATAAATGTCGGTGTGGATAATTAATATCTGAAAGTTAAACGTTTGTGTTTATTTTATAGGTTTTGCTAATGGAAAAAATAATTTAAATTATTAGATTTAATTAAAAAAATATTTTAATTAATTAAAATATTTATATTAGATAATTAATTAATAAATAAATAATAATTTTAAAACTATTAAATTTAATTTACAAATGAATTAGAGTATTTTTTCTCTTTTCTCCCCTCTTCATTTCCTAAGGAAAAGAGTCCCAAGTAAAAAAGTTCCATCTCCGAGAGGATAATACAATCCATAGCTCATGGGATATTTTTATCCTTGGATAATAATTACTTGGGTTTTAAAAAGTAAATATCCATGAAACAAACATGAGTTTTTTATATCCCTGTCAAAACTCATCTCAAAACTAGTGAAATAAACAGGGCCTAAGAGAGTGTGCGTGAAAGGAGAGTGGGGCTGAATGTAACTAGCTTGTTGAGGAGGAATCCACTATTTTGTAACTAGATTCTGGGCCTGATGCAAGGGGATGGGTCAGGGTGCTGATAGGACAGGAAAGAGCTATGTAAGGTACGTTTTGGCTAGGTTGTGGATTGATGTACTTCTACTTGAGAGAGACGGGGAGCTCTAGAATTCTTCTCAATGCCTTTGTGGTAAATAAAACCAGCTCTTATCAAAGTTCTCGTTATAAATTTCTGTTTTTTGTTAGCTTGGAACCCTTCTTGTTTCTCGCAGTTAGTCTTGAGGTAATTGAAGCCTCGTTGAAGACTCGAAGATGCATGGGGTGGGGTCCCTTATACTCCGCAAAAAAAAAAAAAAAAAGAAAAGAAAAGAAAAGAAAAGAAAAGAAAAAAGGAAAAAGAAAGAGAAAAAGAAAAAAGAGAGAGATAGAGAGAGAGTTATAACCTGAGTTAGGTAACCAATATAACGTTTCACCTAAAAGTTCAAAACCATCCAAGATGGATAGTGTGTTTAGTTTGTTTACAAAGCCAACTTTACTGGCTTGATGCATATAATTATGCATATATGCAGGAGGGAGCAACTAAAGAAGATGTTGAACAGTTGTCAAAATTTAAATTCAGAAAGGTTGACGACGATGCCGAGAAATTCTCCAGTGATGTACAAGAACCCCTTGGTGGAATAATGACCGAGTGTGGTACAGATTCACCCATCGAACGCACCCTGTCACAGGAGGATGCGGTATGTATGCCATATCCATGATCATATACCAAACCTGCAATATATTCCTTTGTTGGGATCTTATTTTGTTATAAACTAGAATTGGCTTGTTATGTTCTCTAATTGACGACATTTTCCACATCTGAAATGTTTCCTTTAGGAGTGCTGCATCTGCCTCTCCGCGTACGATGATGGCGTCGAGCTACGAGAGCTCCCGTGTGGTCACCACTTCCACTGTGCCTGTGTCGATAAGTGGCTGTATATCAATGCTACCTGTCCTCTCTGCAAGTACAACATCTTGAAAAATAGCAATCTTGCTCAAGAGGAAGTTTAAAGATACTCCTTGATATACATGTACGAACGTTTATACAGGTGAGTTGTGTGTAGTTGTGAAAGGGATGAATCAGCAAACTCAGTATAGGCCTTTCTATTGCTGCAGTTGCTATTGCTGTTGCTGTTATTGTAGTGAATATTATTCTTTGCTGTAGTTCTTGCTCTGCTCAGGTTGCTTGTGTGTAAATGGCGATGTGAAGGTTCTCTGTAATGGCCAATACCCAAGGCATTTCTTTTTTCCCTTGGTCAACTTCTGTAATCTTATTACTCAATAAATTTAAGTTTCAAATCTTTTGTTTTTGTTTTTTTTTTCCAAACTTTGTTGCTGCCTTTGGGGGTTTGTACTTTGCAAAACCTGTACTCACCATCCTATATGCACATCTTTCTCTGGTCTCCAACCAACAATTCTTTTTTCTTTGCCAAGTTGGATGTTTAAATTTATTATATACTTGGACCTTTGAGCCAGGTTTTGTACAACGTGTCATTATCACATTTTAGGAGTAACTTTGGTTATACAACAAATTTTTCGTTTGGGTTATTTTGAATATTGTATGTACCTATTTAACCTGTTGAGTATGTGGTCGGTATTAGCTTGATTTAGATGAGATACAATCTAGCAACTGGTTTTATGAATTATAAATTTTGATGGAGCATGTACTACAATTATATTTTAGCCCTAATCTAAATCAACGTCATTATTGTACTTTTAGTTCAAAATGATCAAGATGTAGAATTAGAATATGTGATTGTAAAGCTTTAAGAACATACATTTTCTTACTTTGAAAGAGAGGGTCCAACAACATATTTATTTGAACTCAAGGAGAAAGGGATCATAAGAGTTTTGATGTGTGTCATCTACCTAAATATACATATTATGTAAGAGTTCGTTTGGAATACATTTTAATTTAAATGTTTTCCAAGAATGCATTTTTTTTTAAACATTTTATATAAAAATTGTTTAGAATTTAAACACTCATATGTTTGGTTGCATTTTATCACAAGTTGTATACTTAAAAAGTCTTTTTAAAAAAGTTGGTTTTAAGTGTTTCTCTTAAAATGGTTTATTTATCAATCTCATTTTCTAATAAATCATTTTTAGTAGTTGCCAAACATTCAAAAAAAAATTAAAATGATTTTTTTTTTCAAAATTAAACACTTTGAAAAGTTTTCAAACACACTCTAAATTTCTATAAAATCAAGTTATTTGTTGAAATTATAAGGAAGTTCGTGTGGATGCAACATAGTTTCTTTTTAATTTAGTGTTCATTTTCTTTCCTTTGAAAGAAGATATGTTTCTAGCCTATTGGTAAATAAACAATCAATTCTAATTAATGGTAATTGGAATTTAACCTAGGATAATTGTAATGGGTGGCAAAATTAGGATAAATAATGGCAAATTTAGCAATTTTTTAAAATATTTGCAAATATGGCAAAATTTTTGAATTAATTTTTCATATCCCCGTTTTGTCCTTGGATTGCGCGCGCATCTTCGTTTTCTTCTTTCCGGTCGGCGTGGAATTCTCTCCTTTCTTTTTTATTTTGGTAGGTTTCTATCAGTGATAGAAGTTTTCTATCACTGATAGAAACACTTTCTATCCGTGATAGAAATCTTCTATCACGGATAGAATTAACTTTCTATCACTGATAGAAACACTTTCTATCCGTGATAGAAATCTTCTATCATTGATAGAATTAACTTTCTATCACTGATAGAAGTTTTATACCACTAATAGAAAGAGTGATAGAAAATTTCTATCAGTGAAAGAAAGTTAATTCTATCACTGATAGAAGATTCCTATCACTGATAGAATCTATCGGTGATAGAAAGTATCACTGATAGAATTAACTTTCTATCGGCTTCTATCACTGATAGAAAGTTTTTCTATCACTGATAGAATCTATCAGTGATAGAAATCTTCTATCACTGATAGAATTAACTTTCTATCACTGATAGAAGTCTTCTATCACTGATAAACTTCTATCAGTGATAGAAAGTTAATTCTATCCGTGATAGATACTGATAGAAAGTTCTATCACTGATAGAAAGTGTTTCTATCACTGACAGAGTGATAGAAGTTTTCTATCACTGATAGAAAACAGTCTCCGAGAAAACGGTGAGGGGAAGTTGAATACGGAGTCGTCTTCTCCGACGTCTTTCCGGTACGTGGACTCGTCTTCTCCGACGTCTTTCCGATACGTGGATGACTGCGAGGTCCGCCATGGCTCGAGTACCTCGCATGTAGAGAGTCCCCATTCGTTGCAGCGCCGCCATCAAAACGGCGACGGTGGTCATCTTCACAGTGGAAATTTGGGAGAAGAACTGATAGAAAGAAATGAGAAGCTAATAAAAAAGAACACATTGATAGAAAGACTTTCTATCAGATAGAAAGACTTTTCTATCACTAATAGAGATAGATTCTATCAGATAGAAAGACTTTCTATCACTGATAGATTCTATCAGTGATAGAAAAATTTTCTATCAGATAGAAAGGACATTTTAGTAATTTCACATCCCATAACTTAAAATTTTGCCATTTTTGCAAAATTTTCTACCGGCTGCTAAATTTGTATATATTTTGGGCCGGTTTGCTATATTTGCAACCGGCCCTTTAACCTATGTAAGCTACTTATAACCATTTTTGCCTTTTTGTTTAATTATTTATTATTTATTTAAAATTAAATAAATAAGTTAAATGTCATTTTAGTTTTTGTACTCTGGTTTTTGTTTCATTTTATTCGTGTACTTTCAAATATTCAATTTTAGTCTCTATACTTTGAATTTTAAAATTAAGTCTATTGTTATTTTTTTTTAAATAGTCTTTATTTATTTATTTTTGAAAAAAAAAATTAATCCTTATTAACTTTCTTTCTATACATTTTAGAATATAATCACATTATGTCTTTTCTTATAGGGAGATTAAAAATTAACCATAAATTTCTAGCAGAATCAATTTTAAGCTTTTATTAGATGTACATCAACTAAAATCAGAAATTTAGGAATCAAAATCGTATTTTAAGAAAATAAATATCTAACATTTTAAATTTTCACAACCAATCAAGACCAAAATAATCAGTCAACTCAGATTGATTCAAAGCCGAACAGTCAAATGGGATCGCTTAGCCACAATGATTGAAAATGAGTTGAAACTTATCTCTTTTTTATTTTCCTTAAACAATATGGTATATTTTGCTATTTCTTTTATGGAAGTTCTAAAAGAATGTTGCTATTGGAGAAATAAATTTTTTTAATTAACTATAACTAGCTCCACAAAAATATTATGCTTTTGATAGAATTCTATATCGTCAATAGAAGTAGACATTTCGACCTTCAAATTAAACTTTTATACATAAAAATAATAAAAAATATAATAAAATAGACAATTCATCAACACTATTTTAAAACAAAAGAATAATATAATACTCTTAAAATTATTTATTTACAAGTTGTATTTTTTTAACAATTGTTTTACAAAGTCTCCTAAAAAACAAGCCCGTCAAAGGGGCATATCCGTAATAATCCCCGCCGAGATCGCAATTAAGTCGACAACCATTCAAATTTTTTTTGTTTTTTTTTTGGTCGACAACCATTGAAATTTTGAAAAACGTACAAAATAAATAAATAAATAAATAAAAAATCACAAAGTTGACCTCAAGCACCCCACTAGGCGCTGACCATCAGTACCGATAAAAATTTCCAAATTTTCAATGGCATATTACGTAATTCTCAAAACTCCCAAGGGCAAAACCGGAATAAAGAAAATGTGAAACCCACGACTTCTCTTGCAGAGGCCGTTATGGTTTTTAATTATTGAGAAGTTCTTTTTCGCGCTCCTTATAGAAGCTTGCTTTGCTTTGCTTCCATCTCTGATCTTACCGTTTCTTCTTCTCGATTCCCGTCGTGCTGATCGGCGATGGAGTCGAGTTCTCTGCTGCAGCGGTACCGTCGTGACCGGCAAAAGCTGTTGGCATTCTTGCTGTCGTCGCGTTTGATCAGAGAGCTGAGAACTCCGGCCGGTCCTGTCACCAATTTCTCCGCCGTCGACCTTGACTCTCTCAGCGCTAGCTATGTTTTGGAGTGCATTAAGTCTGGTAATCCTGCTTCCTCGTTTGTTTTAGTTGTTGTAATCTGTTGAGCTTGGTTTGAATGAAATTGCGGTTTAATAACTTTAATCTCCAGTTTTTCTAGCCAATACTCGGAATGAAGCTGGAAGTCTGTTTCGTTTTCCTTATGTTTTTTTTTTCGGTTCTATTAGTTTTGTTTTTCTGGAAAATGGATATGATTTCGGGATCGGAAAGTTTGTGTCAACCGTTCTGCGGCGAAATGCTAGCTGTTTTCCGTGTTCTTATAGTGTGTTCTCTGTTTTTTAGTTGACTGATTAGCTTAACTGCGAATGCTTGTGATGAATTTAATTTCATTGTTATTTTCTTGCTTAGGTGGAGTTATTGACATTTCTGTAGCAGCTAAGAAGAAGCAACATGAATCTTCATACCCGATTATGGTGAGAACATGCTTGTGAGAAGTTATTTGGTTTTGCCTTTTTCTCTCCGATCTGCATTCTGCTGCAGCCTGCACCGTTGTTCTATTGAAAGAAAATGCATCATTCTAATGCTTTCGTGCCTCTCTCTGTTTTTTTTTTTTTTTTCAATATTTTTTTTTTAAATTCTGAATGGACCGTTTAGTTTATGCACTATCTGAAAAATGCTGGATGGAACTTAAGCTTTGCCGAAGTTTCTGGTGATTTCTTTTACATGAGGATTAGCAAAGATTTTTCTCTCGAACTATCTCCGTCGCATTTATCGTCTGTGCGTCAGAGTGGCTATGGGCGTCTTTACTTTGTTGGGTAGTCAATCATATACCTAGCGAAGGTGCGACTTCGACCAATCAACTTTCAAGTTTTACCAAAAAGATTTTGATTTTGAACTTTTTCTTCTTCTTCTTTATGAAGATGTAACAGTTGTCCATGCCATTTTGAACTCTTAGTAGTGGTGTGACTTCATTTTAGCAATTCTTTTTCATTAGAATTAATAGAAGTTTTGTATGCGTATTTGTATTACTTACTAATATGATGTATGAATGCAGATACAACCTCGATTACGGACTTCTTATTTTCTGCTTTCTCATCCAGATTTGTCTGGATCACCTCCTCGCCGTGCACCACCACCTATAATGGTGGAAAGGTCCTCTAGTGACATATCGTGTTCATCTAGGTCGCTTGAGTCTTCAATTGATGACAATATTGTAACCTCTAGTGATGACTGCGGTCCTCAATCTAATGGAACAACAACCACACCTTCGAAACTTATGAAAGATCTTGAAGTTCCGGCTTTAGGACTACCTAAGTTGTATACAGGTATTTGATACTTCTATTCTTCTGTTGAAAAGAGATTTCATTTTCGTAAAATGTTTCACGAATTGGCTCGACTAACCTTTCATATCTTCCCATGAAAAGAAATTATCTGACTAGTTGTTTTTGTTATCTTTTCTTACTGTATAATATAATTTTCCAATACAATATCCCATCCCAAGGTGGGATATCTCACGTCTCTTTTGTAGTTCTCTTTTGATAATGAAATTTTGTCTCATATCAAAAGTAAAAAAAAGAAAACAGTTATCCAAAACAATGTTTAAATTTGTATGGTAAGCTCCCCCACCTCCTAACCATCACTCTTATATTGTAAATTGATTTATAGTTTTTTGATTATCAAAGGGTTGACGGATGGTGACTTGGATGAAGCAGCATATATAGTCTTGCTTGCATCTATGGCATTTTCTGGGTGCGCTCTCTTCTTATGGAAATGCTATTATTATTATTATTATTTTTTCTTTTGCAGTCTTTTCCTGCTTATACTTGCCAGATATTGTGCTTCCTTCGAGAAGCACCTCAACCAACTTGGATATGATTTCATGTCTCTTTCTTTCTTTTGTTTTCCTGATAGTGATAGGGAACATAACATATATATATCTTCTTTATCTTTTTTTTTGTTCTCTCTCTCTCCATCACCAGGGTTGAAATCTATTCATATGAGGATAAAAAGAAAGAAAATGGTAGTAAACAAATTGCAGGAATGAAAAGTAAAAGGGATGAAGTAGATTTTCGATCAGAGAATTTTGAAAGACATTTGAATTTGCTTCATGCTGTCCGCACCCAAATGCAGGCAAGGCAGACCCATTCTCTAAGACGATCGTATTGCCGTTTCTTTCTTACGTTGAGTTCATGCATCTTAAACTTTACGATCCAGTAAATAAGTAATAATTATAACTATTTTGATGCATATGGTGGCACAGATTTCCTTTTCTCCTAGAGAGGTTAACAGAGGTCTTCTAATTCGTATATGTTGATGTTTCCGACTTAAAGATATATGGTTTCGCTTTTCTATTTCACTCATAGCTTATGCCATATAGCTGTTTATTTTAGATGTATTGATGACAAGCCCATATTATATGGTAAATAGTGAATGCAATTGCCTTGTCACATAGCTGGTCTGGAATGACGCCTAAAGCAGGATAAATATTGTTTCATTTTTGTTGTTTCATTTCTAGCTGCTCAATGAAGTTTAGAAATGCCAGTTGAAGTCTCGATGCATTAATAGACGTTTCCTATCCATCTCTCTGTTCCCCTCCCTCTCTCCCTATCTTTTCCCCCACTAATTAACTTGACCAGTGGCTGATTTGAACTCAAAATTTATATCATTTGACCAGATTTCTGAAGTTACTGATGCATGTATGAGGAAAAGATTAATGGAATTGGCTGCAAGGAGAAACTGGGGGCAAATTAATGTTCCTCAAGTTTTGTTGGTCCTCTTGCATGGAGTTTTCAGGTCTGATTTTCCTAGTGAGAAAGCTTATATGCAATGGAAGTTCAGACAGGTAATTAATCAACTATGGACAATTGAATGGGAAAAAATCTTTGCATTTCTTACTGTTGTTAAAATGGCTGAAAAGCTCTCTAGTTCTTTTCTATGCTTCACTGTTTATTAATTATGGACCATGCACATCCAGTAGGGTGTAACCAACTGTATTTAACTTGGGTACCTTTCGACCAAGCAGCTTTAGAGGTTCATTTATGAAACTACCTTCTGAGGAAAAAGAAATGTATGTATCAATTTATCTAGGAAACCATATATTGAAAAACAGAGAAAAAGTGAACAGCTTCCAAACTAGGTCTTCACACACCTTCCAAACATTATAGTGCATAGACTTGGGCTTTTGAAACTCTGAGAAACATGATACTTTCGTAGAGATTGTCATCTCTGTTGGTCCTGCAACTATAAAAAGTTGGTATGGTGGCAATAAAGTGAGGGGATTAATGAGAGACTAATGCTTGTCAAGCGCTTTGAACTTGAGCATCATAAATCCTTTCTTTTTGGGTTTCTTACCTGTCAGAAAATCTTTTTTCTGCCCCAGATGTTGTCTAATTGGAACTGTGTGTTGAGTAACCAAATCAAAACTGCTCCAAACCAGATGGCTGAAGAATCTTGTATTATTGGGTTTTTAAATCCCAAATTATAGCGTTCTGAGGTTGGATAAAAGTTTCAGAATATGGTTGTGGTCTGTGTCATGATATGATTAAAGTGCTGAAGGAAGTGAATGTAATTAATATTATGTAACGGGTAGCATTGATGCGGATAAAAAAAAAAACCTTACCCGTGTACAATTTTGAAAGAGTTGTAGAAGAATTTAACTGGATGTGATTATTTATTATTATTTTTCATTAACTGAATGGACTGTGATGGCCATTAGATTAAGAAGTTCGTCATAGTGATGGTTGTTATAATTGTGAATTTCCTTAAAACGGATGAAGTATCAATGTTCACGTGGGGTGGGAGATTCAAACTTCTAGCTTCACTGACAATGGATGAAGTATCATGTAATAGTAGCAATATAATCGTGTAGCACAATTATATACAGCAAATATTTTTTCTAAGCCATGGTTAAGATGGAATAGATGCTTTCATTCCACGTTCCATTTGGAATTATATTGTTGGTTAATCACTCGAGAGAAAGATCTTGGCTACTTTAAGAAACGAACAATCACATTATTGATTATGGAACTTGATAATAAACACATCGGGTCTGTTTTCTGTTTTCTTTCTGTATTAATGAGTTAGCTTTTACGGACATAAAAATTCTCTCGTTTCTTTAACCATGAAGTTTGGCATCTGCATCTGTAGGCCACTATTTTGGAAGAATTCTATTACTCTGCTAATCTTGTGACAACTGAACGTCAAATCTGTGAAAGTTCTCTTATGAAGATCAGAAGTACAAAGGTTCCGTTTTCTTTTTGTTTACATTAATCAAATACAGAGAATTAAATACTAGTTTAGTAGCTAGCTAGCTTTTCAGTTTTCTAAATTTCCTCTAAAATCGATCTTATAAAAGAATCTGATTTATTGCATTGTTGAACATGGTAGGAATGGGACATCAATATGGTTCCATCTGAGCGTGCTAAAGTATTGTCAGGTATTGGACAAGTACTGTCAAAGTTGTCAGCTCTTTCTGCTTATCACTTAAACATTAGGTTATATGAGAAATTGCTTTTAGGCATATTTGATGTTCTTGACAACAGCCATCCTATTATGGTATGTGTTTCGTCCTTCAGTTTTTGTCTGAGTTGATTTTGCATGTGTTGTTAATTAAGGCTCATAACGTATGATGATTATTCTCTTTCCTTTGTACAGGAAATGGATGACAGTCTGGTCCTTGTCAAATTGACTTGGCCTGCTTTATTCATCACTCCGGATGTGCACAGTGTGATCCATGGGTGGGTCCTTTTTCACCAGGTATACTTCTCTTTGAAGTGATTAGTTGAGCTCGTTTTCTTTAACAAACTGCAATATTGAATTCTTCATCATCAAATTGAAAGTTTTATTTAAGTTATTTGTTAATGATTTTTCACCACTTGACAACTTTTGTTAGGGTAGGATAGGCATGCCATGTAATTTTCTTTAATTCTCGGGCAATTGTTGATTATTTGTACTAGACGACCTGTTGTTTTTGTTGCAAACCTGCAGGCACAGTATTTGATTATTCTTTCTTCCTGATTGTATACTGCCTCCTTACATGTTGATAGAAGTTTCTTTTTTCTTCAATGGTTCAAGGTTCATGTTGAAATATTTTGGTTGGAGGTGCTTAGAATACAAATCAAAGATTAAATATGCTAAACTATTACTTCAACTTTTGAGTTTAGTGGTAATTCAACATGATCTCTGAGTGAGAGATCTTGTCGAACACTTGTCACTTTTTTCTTTTTTAATTAATATTGACAACCAATTGTTGAATTTCATGTTTATTCTCGGTGTGATTTATTTATTATTATTATCGTATTTAAATTTTAAATACTTTTCATGGTGAAGAAATATGCATTACCCTCTAGTTATAACTTATAAGAAGAAAAAACTTATCTGTATGTTAGGAAAATATTTTTGGTTGTTTTTTTCTTATATGGTGAAGAAATTAAAATATGCCTAATCCTCTGGTCATAACTTATAAGAAGAAAAAACTTAACTGTATGTTAGGAAAATATTTTTGGTTGTTTTTGCTTATCTAATGTAATTTTTTCCTATTGAAGTTTGTCAAGACAGACGAAGCTCCATTCTTGGACGATGCAATTCTTGAATTACAGAAAGTTGCATCATCTAAAGATGATGGTGGGAAGGAGGAACAATATTTGAAAAGTCTATCATGTTCAATATCATGCAATGGCAATGAAATGAAGTTAAGTTTGGTGGAGGCTGTTTTCTTCTTAATTAGCAGTTGGTGTGACATTAAACTACAAGCCTACCATTTGCATTTCCGTAAGGTGAATTTCAATTATTAATTAACTTTTTCCTATGACATCCTACCCCATAAATGTGATGGCCATTGCTCAAATGTTTTATATTACACAGTTTTTTTTAAGGTCCCAATATTATTCTACCTCCGTTATTATTTCAACTGTACCATTACCCGTATATTTGTTATCACGTCCTTGAATGTTCCAGATTCCCTTATCATCTTTCTATACTAATTTATCTATTTTCCTTAAAATCAGAAACCTTCTTACTTTGGAAAAGTGGTGAGCCTGTTGTCCACTGTAGGAGTTGTTACTTCTTATGATTGCAATGCTGTTAAGGTAGGTGGTAATGCCTCAACGTACTTGACTGAATATTTGGTTTGTAGATATCTTGGGCTAGTTTATGTTTTCATGAATTTACCTTTTAGCTAGTTCATGTCTAAATGAATATTTGCTCCCGCATAAATCCAACAGCATAAATCCAGTCGTCTAATTCTTTTTAGCAATAAATTTTTCATTTTATATTCAAAGACACAAACTCCCTCAGGGAATAAAATGAAAAATGAAAATGAAGTTAAATCACCACAAGCTTATGGGTAACAATAAATTTAATATTTTTATCAATGCTTTAACACTCTTCTTCACTCAGGCTTGAAAATTTGTAGAAAGCCCAACAAGTAAAAGTCAATATTAATTGGAGAAGAATGACATTACAAGGGTTTGAACTTTGAACAACAAAAGATATCCTACTCCGATACCATATTAATTCACCATTGAACTCAAAAGCCTAACCTTATGGGTTATGGTAAATTTAATCTTTTTATCAATACTTTAAAAAAATGATAAACTTAATTATTACATTAATGCATTAAAACAAAGTCTTCTGATTTCTGAGTATAACATGCTTGAACTGTTCAGTCATATGGAGTTATGCATGTTTACCATGTTATGATGAGGGTATTAAGGGATTGGAGGTTATCATTTCCTGATGTTATGTAGAACTTTTAACTAGCTTAAGTTATAGTGTTGCCAACCGAATTAGCACAATTCCAGGAACGTGCTTGCATAATTAAATTTGATTGTTTCAACTTCCTTTATTCTTGTATTGTAATGAACAAGAAGGAGAAATTCAGCTTTTATCTGACCAGCTTGTTCTTTTTCTATATGGTAATCGCTTCAAGTAGCTTGTTCTTTCTATTGTTTAGCATGATGCATTCTTTGCTGTTGTTTGAGGGATTTGGTTGGAGAGAAATAGGAGAGTTTTTGAGGGGTTCAATAGTCTTTCGTAAGATTTAACACGTCTCTTTGAATGTCTGTTACTAAGGTTATTCTTTTCTTTTCTTTCTTAAAATCTGTTTATTTATTTATGTAATTATCATTTGGGCCTTGTCATTTTGGATTGGAAATCTTTTTTATATAGTTTTCTTAGATCTGGGACTGGGTGTTTCTTTTTGTTGGGCTGTTTTTTTGTATGTATTTTTGTATTCTTTGGTTTTTTGATTTAAAAAAAGCAGGGTGATTCTTAAGAGATTACTTCTACAGGAAAGAAACAAGAATTGTTAGATATGCAGTTCAAGTTATTTTTATTTATCCATTGGAATTAAATTAATATTTTTGAGGGCAGAAGGGTCTAGTTTTAAGATGATGAAAATTTTAAGTCTACTTGTTCAAATTGGGGCTAATCAGGCATTTGATTTTTATTTGTTTATTTTGAAAGGAAACTACCTTTCCACCGAGATTGGAAAGTTAAAACCAAAATCATAGTACAGAACTTCTTTTAGGATATTACAAGGAGCCCTCAAGCAAACTTTTCATTCATGTTCTAATTTTGTTCTTTTGAATGTGAATTCTCAATATTTTACTTTAGTTAACAAAATTGGATGGGTTGAAAGTGATCGGAGCTAGAAAACTCAGAACTTATGTCGAGAGGTCCATTGAAGCTGCTTACAAAGAGGTAAATCAAGACGTATGACACTGACAGTATCATAAATATGATTAAGTGAGAAAGCACAGTTTCTTTGCAATGCATTGTACAGGATTCAATGATTTTAATCTACTTATTTGGTTAGGCAGAGAATAATGTAAATTCTGAATCCAAAGAGAGCATACATCCTCTGACGCTGCTCGCCAATAGACTACGATTAATTGCTGAGAAAGAAATTACTGTATTCTTCCCAGTGTTACGGCAATTATGTCCAGATTCTGGGATAATTGCAGCCATGCTATTGCACCAATATTATGGAGAGAAATTGGTTTGTTCCGTTAATTCCTTTTGTGAAACTTTGCTTTTGCTGATGCTGGTTTTCTTCCACTTCCCTTTTTACTTATTCTGGATGTTTATTTCATCAAAATGCAGAAGCCATTCTTGAAGGAAGTATCAACTCTTTCTGATGATGTAAGGTCGGTGCTTCCAGCTGCTTATTCCTTAGATCGTGACCTGACTCATCTGTTTAGCTCTGCTTCCAAAGAAAGTAGATTAAGTCCTCTTCTCAAGGAAGACCTTGAACATTATCCGGTTAGCCAATCTTTCCCCTTTTTACAATATCACATCTGGATGTGAAATCCCTGTATTTGAATTTTTTTTATTCTGTATGCCTGTGTCTGTGTCCATTTTGAACTCAAGAGAACGTAATTTAGAAAGTCAAAATCATCCTTCCATCAGTAGAAATTTGGATATGCGTATCAATTTGGCCATTCTATTTGATGTTGTGCATAGTTGAAATTGAAACAGCCTAATTTTAACTTTTATGGAACGAATATTTTACAAGTTTTCACCTCTAGTCCAAAATGTTGAATTATGGTTTTTCATTAAGCATTATAACCTATGTAGTGCAAGGTTTCGTTCCATTATTTTGTTTGTAGACTAAGTATGCATCTTATGAATCTATATTTTACTTTCTTCATATCTGTATCTGTTGGTTATTTCTTTTTTAAATAGGAATCTCTTTGTATTTACTGTATTATATTAGCAACAATTTTTTATTTGGTAGATTATTTCCTTATATGTTATGGAATTATTTTCTTATCTATTATAGAATTATTTCGTTATCTGTGATGGGATTAATTCCTTATCTATTAGGGTTTTTTCTCTTCTATTTAAGAGATCCTTTTTTTTTTATTGTGAAAAGATATAAAATATAATTTTCTCCTCTCAAATTTAATATTATCCTTTATGTATCCACGTATTAATTTAGTGAATGATCATGTATTGGTGTGTCTTGCATTATATTCATGTTGTCTTCTGTTTGTAATTTTGTATTTCTGAGGTGCTTTCTATTTGAGCAGGTAAGCTGTTTGCTCTTTAAAAATATCAGCCCCAAAAGAAATATGCCAAATGAAAACCAAAGAACATCCACGAGCTAACACCCCCCCCCCCCCCCCCCCCCCCCCCCCCCCCCCCCCCCCCCCCCCCCCCCCCCAAAAAAAAAAAAAAAAAAAAAAAAAAAAACAAATGAACTTCTCCCAGACAACCAAAAACCTAAAAAAAACCACAAATGACTTGACCAAACCCAAGAAACCAAGGACCAAACAATGGCAGCAATTTTTTTTAGTTCATGAGGTTTACAAGTACTTGTTTTAGTCTCTTTAACTTCTTAAATCATACAATTTAACCACTGATGCTTTGAAAATGTTCCAGATTTGCTTTTGAAGTTCATTTTTAGTTGGTTATTTCAACAGAAAGATGGCATGAAATTTTCTAATTGATTTTAGACATAATGAGGAAAAATAACTATTTTATAATATTTTTAGGATGATGTGGCAAGAAATATAAAAATAACTCTCTTCTCTTTGCCTCCCTTCCCCTCTTTGTCACCCCACCCTTATTGCACCTTTCCATCCATGTCATCATGCCATTGTCACACCCAAAGAAGCATGGATAAAGATATGGGACATGAACATGGTGACACATCATTTTTTAAAAATCAAGGAGACATTCATTAAAATATGCATTTTTTTAAAAAATAGATATCATTTTTATGTAAATTCAAAGTCAATAAATTTATGCATTTATTATATGCTTAAAAAACAAGTTTGATGTATTTCACTCTAAAAAATCACTATTTTATCCTATATTATTTACTATATGTGGCTATTTAGTATTCTTAATAAGTGTTATATATTTGTCTAACAAATGTTGGATCCATATTCACTTTGTACAATTAGTGTCTAACATATGACTATTGTGCTAAAAAGTGTCACATGTTAGCCAAACAAAACTAAAGTGTCAAATACTTCTTAGTGAGCCTAAAAGCATATCCCCCTCGAGAGTTGAATGTAAGGGAGGGTGGGTGTTTTTAGATTTGGAATCTTTTTCATTCCAAATGTGAAAATTGAACATAAGGGGACAGCGGGGTTGTGATGGTGGAAGGTGTGAGGGACAATGAGGTGGTGCCCAGTGTTTTAAAAGGCTCAAGGCGCACTAAGGCGCAATGGCCTCCTGGAGCCTAGGCGCAAGGCGCACGAAAAGGCGCGGGCTTTATTATGTAAGGCGCACCATATAGAAAAAAAAATTTACAAAAATATATACATGTATATAAAACACTTTCATGGCAAGTAATGAATTTTTTAACTAAGAAAAATAGATAAAAGATAAATAAGGTTCAAATATTAGTCTTCCAACATAGAGTCAAATGTCAATACTCCACAAAAAATAGTGAGTTTAGTATTGTTAATATGCCTTCTGACACTCCAAACGACCAAGTATGATGATGTCAATACTCCACAAAAAATATATGCCTTGAATATGATATTTGACACTCCGAACGACAAGTACGGGGGTCTCGCTGCCCGGTCAGCGAGTCGGGGTCCAGGGGCGAAGCGCCCGGTTTTGGGGGTTCGGGGGCGCAACGTGACCCCCGATGGGGGTTCGGGGGCAACGCCCCAGAAGCTAAATTTAAAATTAGCTTCATAACTTAAATTTTGGCTTAAAAAAATTTAAAACATGTGTAAAAATGTGAAGCCCCAGAGGCGCCTAAGGCGCGCGCCTCGGGGGCTTCGAGGAAGGCGCGCGCCTTGGCCGCGCCTTCCTCACTGCGCCTCGCTTCTTCGAAGCGAGGCGCTAATGTTGCGCCTTGCGCCTAGGCGCGCCTTTTAAAACACTGGTGGTGCCTATTTTAGAAAGCTGATTGTTTCTCTCTCCAAATATACTTCAGCTCATTAATTTTCTTGTAGTTTTGAGATGAACAATTGTCGGGGTGGGGTCTGAACCATCAAACCTTGTGATAATAATTGGTGTCTTATCTATTCCGCTAGTCTGAGATTAGCTATAGTCCTAATTTCTTTTACTTTACAGTATTTTATTTTCTTCTAAAATATTTTACTATTGCTTATATCCTTTCGTAAGCTCTTGAGAGGTTTGTATTTCTCATTTGGATATATGAAATTGGTTGGAGTTTTCATCTCTTCATTAAGGGCAGTGTTACATCCATATTCTGTGTTGTATGTACTTGTAGATGCTCACTGTATTAGACATGTCAGCTGTTTGCTTATTTCCTCTGTCTTATGGCAGATTGTACAAATTGCTAAGCCTATAATTCTTGACTGGATGATTGATCAACTGGAACAAACCTCTGAATGGACTGGACGTGCTTTCAAGTTAGAGGTTGGTTATTTACAGATGATTTTTCTGGTTCAAGCATTAATTAATATGTATTATGATATTTGTCTGAGTGGAAACAGTAGCTAGTTTATTGTAAGGAAATATGTGTCAGATAGGAAGTCAAGGATCAAGTGAAGGGTGAAAGGAAACCGTGATATAATTGCTGTTATTCATCTTTTATGTACAGTAATCATTAAAGGAATGAAACTGTAGAATACATGGTCAAGGATTAGGTGGGTTGAGATCGCCCTTATAGCGTAACTTGGACTTGTTCAATTGAAACTTATAGAGATGAAAATTATAGAGAGAGAAATTTAGAAAGAAATACTCAGAGAGGGAAAAGTTTCAGAGAAAAGAGAGTCCATATGTCAAAGAGAAATAAAATTGTGCGTTAGAAGAAAAAATAGTTTTTCTTTCACTTTCTCTAGCAAATATTATCTCTCTAACATAGTAACATATATCTCACTTTCCAACTCTCCTCTCTAAACATTTTTTCTATCTTCAAAAGATTTATTTCTCTCTAAACTTTTTTTCCCTTGCTCTAATGTATCTCTTTGTCTCTCTAACTTTCTGGAGGACATAAAACTAGGAATGATTAGCAAACATGTTTGCTTTTCTATTTTTTAAAAACAAAAATAGTTTTTTATTTTTAGAAACATAAAATAGAAAAATTAAAAACAAAAAATTCAAATGATTATCAAACGGGACCTTAGGTTTTGATTGAATAGCCCAACCAAATTTCCAACAAGAACCTGAGAGAAAGCAGCACTAGTTAGGTGCCACAATTCAAGCTTGTGTTTAGGAAGGCCGGGGTTGGAGAAAGTCTAGAGCAATGATGAGTTGCCCGATGCTGGACCCAAGGATGCTAAATTTGTTAAGGTGATGCCATGGACCCTACAAAAGAGAGGAGGAAGGAAGAACTCACTAGCAAAGAGGGATGCCATGATAGAATGGACAAAGAAGATGCCGTTCCTGTCAATGCTCTAAACCATCTAATTTGGGAGCAAGGAGAGCCTCTTGTTATTTAAAACAGTGAAAAAAAGAGTCCCAATTATTCACGTCTCTGTCTCTAAGAAATTTTCTAAAGGAGTGGGCCCAATCGGTTGTCCCAATGGTCTTTGATTCAACTGTGTTGCAGGGATGTGCTAGGCACAGATGTTGTGCACTACAAACTTGCATAGGGCTAGGAACTTCAATAAGCAACAACAAGCTAGCATGGAAAGTGACATGCACAACAACAAGCGGCAAAGTAAACTGAACTAAATCAATGTAGTTGGTTGGCCTTTTCATTTTTCTTGATGGTTTGATTTAAATAAGAAAAAGATTGATGATGGTTTGCTTTGGTTTTCAAGAAAACTGTTTTAGTTTGAACCAAACCATCTATTTGAAAGAGCATTAGGAAAAAAAAAATCAAGATAACCAAGACCCAAAACAAAAGAATAATATTTAACCTAAAATCATGAAAATTGGAACCAAATACACGGGAAAAATTAAAAAAAAAAAAACCAAATTGACTAGGTTGTTTCAAAATTGGTTTTTGACTTTTTAATGTTGAATTCCATTATGATTTATGTAATATCTAGATTTTATCTCTTCTTATATGGACTCAAACAATTAGTACAGAATAAACACATTAGATTTATGGGTTTTTCATTCGGATGACCCATTTAAATAGGCAAAAATGATAAATGCCCTACCTTTTCAATTTAAGGTTATATAACCTTAAATTGAAAAGGTAGGCAACTCAAAAGGATATATAACCTTAAATTGAAAAGGTAGGACATTTTTCATTTGGGCCTCTATTAATGGGTCATATGCACAATTCTTCCTGGATTTATCTCTTCTTATTATTGCATGTAGATCGATACCTCTTAACTAATTTTTGTTTTTTTGGCAAGCAAAGGATTGGGAGCCGATATCATTTCAGCAAAATCTGGCAGCATCAGTTATTGAAGTTTTTAGAATTATTGAGGAGGTATTTATTATTATAAAGGCAATTACTTTAATTATGTCTTAAAGACAGGTCTGTTCCTATGAATTCTAATGATACTTTTGTACAGAAGTTTCTGAGGTTGGGGAGTGAATGAATTATTTATAGAGATACTGTAAAATATACTGATTGGTAATTTTTGAACACTTGGGTTATGTTCTACCGGGAAATTTTTCTAAGGTGTTAGTGGTCGTTCTTAGTTTCTCCTGCTGTCTTATCAAATAATCAATATCATATGCAATGCAATCGGTTGAGACTGCAGCAGTGTGTAAAATTTGCTTGTACCTACTATTTCCTTTTAAATTTTTACTATTGAGGGCTAGTTTCATAAATTTTTGTTTAATATTATGGAATTATAATGAAAAACTTGCAGACTGTTGATCAGTTTTTTGATCTGAACCTTCCGATGGACATCACACATTTGCAAGCTCTCTTGTCCATTGTCTACCACAGCTTGGATGGCTATATATCGGGTCTGCTCAGTCACTTAGGTAATGAATTTTGGAATTCAGGAAGAACGCAGGTTGATAGCAAGTTGCAAATACACACACTCACATGGACACACACATAGATATATTATGATAAGGAACAATTCAAACTTTCACTCAGAAGGCAAAAGAAAAAAAATAAAGGTAAGGACGAAGGGATTAGGCATCCCTTTTCCTCAAGGAAAGGGTTACAAAAAAGTCCTCAAATCTAAATTGATGGTGGAGGTGGAGTAGTTACGAAAAGAAAATTGTGTTGGGCACTTCAAGTTTAGGTTGTAAATTGTACAAGATCACAAAAGTAAACAAAGGAAAGTCTTATTTGAAATAACTCTTGAATTCTTTTCCTTCCATGTCAGCCATAGGTTCGTCCATAATGCTTTTGCTGTCTCTTAACCACCAACTGAAGGAATGATTTATGATTGAACGTTTGAACTTCCAGATGACTTGTGATTCTGATGGGATGACATGGAAGTATCAAAGGTAGTAAGATTGTCAACATGAAAATGAACCAGAACTCTTAAACTTCCAATGTCTTGAATCTTGGTAATTGGTGGCAAGGGACCTTGCAATTTTATCAAATGCTCATTCCACTATCCTTCTATTATAGACTGTTCTCGAAAATTCAAACGCCATCTGTATGGGGCCATAGACCAACAGCCTTGGGTATTGCGACATTCATACTTGCTTACAGTATCAAACCATGGAAAGGCAGACTTCGATAAGTATTCATAATTCAAATATCTTCTCAAATTTGACTATGGGGGCTTCCCAAACCTTGACTAGTCAAACTTCTACCGTAACTACTGGTATTGTAATGAAATAGGGTACCACCAAACAGTCTCCTTGCTAATACTATAGGTGATCCCATCAGTTACATAACCGTGAAGCTTTACTTTTCTCTTTGAATCTTTTGAGTAGATAAGGTTCTAATGCCTTTGAGAAGATCCACAATCACCCTCACTTCCAATTTTTTCAATTACTAAATTAATCTCCATGATAAATTTGAAGTGTATGCTCACACTTTGCTCGAAGAATGAATATTTCCTCCTTGAAGAACCCTTCTTTCTTGTTATCTCTCTTCCTTCAAGGAGGGACTTTGCAAATTATCTCCTTCCTTGCAGGAAAAAGTAGTCTTCTTCTTCCGAGAGCAAAAAGAGGGGAGAGGTAGCAGAGAAGGATGAGGTCTGTGAATTTTGGAGACAAAATTTTCTTATTTCACATATGACCCGATAAGGGTAAATATGATACAAAAATGTTACAAGTAAAGAAACTAATTAGAAAAGGAAAAAGATATTAATCAACAACTAAAAGATAGAAAGCTAAAATTTAATTTAAACAAATAAACTCTATTTAACTAATAAAATAATAGAAATTTACAAGGTCCGCAGGGAAACTGAAAAGTCAGTGGGTGCCACAATGTCAATGTGACTACTAAAGTAGTAAACATTTTAGTGATACACAGAGGTATAGCGTTTCAATATCTATGTTGATGTTACATATTCAAATTTATTAATCTTTACTCTTGAAATGGCCATTCTAGTGGAGATTTGATCATATTATCTTTCCATTGCAGTTGAGAAGAACTTTTTGTATCCACCGGTTCCTCCATTGACTCGTTTTATGGAGACAGTTACAACAGGAAAGAAAAAGTTGCCTGAATGTCATTTAGACGAGCATGTGAGCAGCAAATTGAATGGCTTGACAATATCTAAGCTTTGTATAAAATTGAATACCCTTGGTGTAAGTGATGCTATAATTTACAAGCTTGTTTTTTGACATTTTCTTTTCACTAATTATGCATGTGCATGTTTGAAGTTATGTGAGATAACTCTTCAGTAATAAATACAATCCTTATCTTTAGCGTGGTGTTTGCCATGTATGATCTGTTAATGACATTGCAAGATCAGGGGGCAAAGGGTAGTTCCCCTCAAATCTTTTACGCGATCATAGTTAACATGCATTCTCAATGACATTGCCAATTGGTAGTTTTGTTGTGTTACATCTATTTTCTCTTCATGCAGTACATTCAAAAACAAATGGAAACCCTGGAGGATGGAATTGGAAAATCTTGGGCACTTCTTGGAGGACCTGCTAAGCATAAACGGGGTACATATATGTGCTTTTCACTTGATATTACCATTCAATATGCATAAACGGGGTACATATATGTGCTTTTCACTTGATATTACCATTCAATACGCATAAAATTAATGATCACTAAAAGACACAAACTAGTGGTTTGTCTACATTCTGCATAATGACAATATAGTGAATAACCATGAAGAGAATTGAATTAGACCACTTCATTATTTTTATTACTAAAGTAAGGTCTATTTACCACAAGTCCCCGCGGTGTATGACAAAAGTTTAACCATCGCTTCATCCCTTGTGTTAGTTTATATGGCTTGTGGAGTTCTAATACTTTGTGACCAATTCTTGAAGCTAGGTTCATGTTTAACTTTTCTTATTTCAATTTTTCTTTAATATTCTTTTTGTTTAAAATGGAAAACAGATTGATGTGCATTGTTCTATATATTGAGAAATTTGTGGAGAAAGTGTGAGGCATCTAGAGTAAGATGTAGCTGGAGTCTAGTTAGAGAAGGATGAATATGTAGTTTATTCCTCCTCAATAGATATTAAAATTTTAGGAAAAGTACACTTTTGGTCCTTGATGTTTCAGTTTTGGTCCCTAAGGTTTCAAAAAGGACACTTTAGTCATGGAGTTTGGAAATTGATTATAAATTTCTTTGAGTTAATTTAATCATTAGTTGACTAATGGAAAAATGATATGCATGTTCAGGTGGAAAATTTTAAATGAGGTGGTGATTTCACTAATTTTATATCATTTTTTTTTGGATTACAAGCCTTTTCACTTTTTTCCTTCTCTCTTCTCTTATTCTTCCTCTCTCTCCTCCCCTCTTCCCTTCCCTTCTTTTTCCTTTTCATCTTCTTTAACAAGTGTCCAATGCTCACCATTTACTGACTACCACCAATGACGACCTATCCATTGTCCCATTCCAGTAGCCATCCCTAATGTTCGTCACTGTGCCATAGAGAAAAGACAAGAATAAATAGAAAGATAGAAGAGGAGACCAAGGCAGCAATGGAGAGGCTATGGCGAATTGGTGATTCTTGGAGAAGAGAACCAAATTCTCATTGGAATCTTCAACTAAGCTATGACCATGGTAGTGCTGCACTAGAATAGTTGTATTCCTGTCCACGAGCGAGAGGGTCCCTCCAGTTTAGATTCATGTCAGCAACGATTTCAAGTTCTGATTAGAGAAACACATGATTGTTCCTTGAGAGACAAAAAGGGTCTGTAAAGGGGAAATTGGGAGGTCTAATGAAATCTATGTGGAGAGAGAAAGGGGCAAAGAGGATGAATGGAGGAAACCAGTCACTGAACTTTCTATAAAATTAGGAGTTGGAGGATGTAGTTGGATTCAGAATGTAATATTCTTGTTTCGTCTCAATGGTGCAGAGGCAAACATTGGGGATGACTACTGAAATGAAGGATTGGCCATGGTCAAAAGTGTAGTGTGCACTAAATTTTTTAATCATATTGTTTCATTTTGAGGTCAACTTTGCTTCTATACAAATTAAGGTAAAATGATAAATTGAGTGAGAGTACAGAGTTAAAGAGAGAGAGAACACCATAGTTTTTATACATGAAGACCTGCACCAGGGAAAATCTATGGACACCCATGCTATGAACAAGTCTACTATAAAAGTGATTACAAGCTTACAATTCATGACTTGGATTTACAAGCACTAGGGGAAATCTATGGGCGCCTGTGCTACAAACAAGTCTACTATAAAAGTGAATACAAGCTAACAATTTATGACTTGGATTTACAAGCAACACTTATTTGATGTTCTTCACAGTCCCACCTTCAATCCACATCCGGTTAAACTAGATAAAAAAAAATTTGACACTTCTAGTAATGTTGAACCCTAAATTCCTTTGCAAATTAGATGATTCTAGATTTGAGGAAAGATTGAATACTTTTCAATATCTGGACATCTCTCTTGAATTGAAGCAACTTTATTTGTTAGCCTAATATAAATTTAGAATGGTTGTTTTCAAAGTTATTGGGCTTGGTAATTTTCCAATATATTGCCTGATTTAATTTCGATTAACCCCAAAATAATTCTTTTTAGTGTATACTTGATGGTAATATCTATAATATCATCCATTCAGCCCAAGAAGAGGCTTACAGGACTGCAAATGGTGGTATCGGTACCTGTAGTGACGAAGCTAATGAGTTGTTTGCCACCACTTTCAACAACATGAAGAGTTTCATCGGAAAGGCTATCAGCAAGTTTTGTGACTTTACTGGTGAGTTGCTAAAACTGATTTGTATCGGTCAAATCTAGCAACCAGTTTTATGGTGGTTTGAAAATTTATGTAGTTAGTAAGGTTAAACTACATTAATTTTAAGTAATGCTTTTAAATATAATTTGTTGACCCTAAGTATAATGCTTTTCCTGATTTCCGTATTCTCAATCTAATTATATCCTCAAACAAGAGGGAACTGGGAAGAACATAACCAATTTTATTCATACGTGTTTAAGTTTATCCGCTGAATTTTCCCATTCTGTTTGGATCAAGATGAAGTTCTTTTATACTACTAACTTTGGTTCCTTTATTTATTTATTTATATTTATTTATTTTCCCTTCCTTCCTGATCTGTTTTGCAAAATGACGGTAGAATGCTTGCTTACATCAAAATTCATATTTTTTAACAACTTTTTCATCTCTGAATAATAGTCTTAGTTTTGTTCAAATTCTACTCTCCAGGCATACGAGTTATTTTTTGGGATCTCAGAGACGAGTTTCTCTCGTATTTGTATCATGGCAATGTTGAGGCTGCTCGATTAGAAGGCATTCTTGTGCATCTTGATACTGTAAGATCTTTATCTCACTAAATGTGATATTTTGGCCAATTTCGTCTGGAATGTCTTGTATGCGTGTGCATCTGTATAGTATATTACTTTATAATTTTTCTGTGGGTTGTACTCATCTATGGCGTCTATTATAGGTCCTAAACAATGTATGTGGCATGATCAATGATACTCTTAGGGATCTTGTGGTATTAAGCATTTGTCGAGCATCAATGGTACGCTCATTTAAGAATGCTAGTTCTATCTACTACCTTTTTTAGCTACTTTCCCCTAAAATTATATTGTTTTCCAGGAAGCTTTCATATGGGTGATGCTTAATGGAGGTCCTTCACGTGCATTTTCTGATTCAGATATTGTTCTCATTAGGGAAGATCTTGGTATATTGAAGGTATGTGCAATAGGTTAAAATTACTTTTACAATTGTACTTTGCGAGATGCGATTCCTGTATAAAATAGTGCCATAGCTTTCTTGTAAGTGGGGAAATGGTTGTATGAACATATGGTTTGCGATAAAAGATTCCAACAATATTGTTCTTGCATCTGTCAATTCCAGGACTTTTTTGTAGCTGATGGAGAAGGTCTTCCCCGTACTCTTGTTGAGAAGGAAGCAAAATTTGCTGAAGAAATATTGGGTTTATATTCACTTCCGGTTTGTATATCTTGCTGAAGTTTATATGATAAGTTCCTTATAATAGAGTAATTCATGTGGGCTGCATTTACAAATTGTGCATTTTTCTGCAGACTGAAACTATTATCCAATTGCTGATGAGCTCAGGTGGGAAAATTTCTACGGAATTGGATCCATGTAGTAATAATGGCAATCTTCAATTTAACGATTCCCAGGCATTGGTACGAGTCTTATGCCACAAAAAAGACACGGAAGCTTCCACGTTTCTAAAGCGAAAATATAATCTCCCTGCTTCTTCAGGTAATTTTTACACTCCATCATTCAGATCTCAAGCCTTAGGTACATTGTTACCGTGCGAAGAAATATAAGAGAATTTAATAATCCTTATATACCATAGAGTCAAATATATATAGGCATGCTGGATGCCCTAAACTAATTATAGTAAAGTTACAATAAATGATGAAAGACTAATGAGAATCTGCAGTGGGTGGCAAATAAGAATTATATAATTGCAAATATAGCACGATGTAAAAAAAATTGTAAATATAACAAAATCTATCCGTGATAAACTCTAGTTAATTAGAATCTATCAAAAATTTTAAATCGTTTTTTTTTATTCTCGTTTTGCCCATGTTTTGATTTCTATCAATGATAGAAATCTATCTCTGATAGAACCACAGTGATAGAAATCTAGTGATAGATGATAGAATCTATCATCAATAGAAATTTTTTGCTAATAGAACTAATTGTGTATTTGATAGAAACCAATGGTGTATTTGATTACGTGATAATTTGTACATACCTTTTGTTTTTTGTTTTGTTTTTTGTTTTGTTGAGGTCTCCCCTTCTGTAAATTTCAACTTCCACTTTGTGTTTTTCTTTTCTTCCGATTCAATTTCAATATTGTTTTACTTCAACATCTATGAAAACAAAATCAGTGACATAAGTTTTAGAAACAAAAATGATAGTTTTATATTAGTGATAGAAATCTATCAGTGATACATTTCTATCCCTAATAGATTTCTGTGAGTGATAGAAGATTTTTATCACTGATAGTCCTTCTATCAATGATAGAAATCTTCTATCACTAATAGAAATCAATCTTTCTATTGGTGATAATTTCTATCAATGGTATAAGATTTTCTATCACTGATAGAATTTATCGGCGATAGAAGGTTTCTATCACTTATAGAATTCTACCGCTGATAGATTCTATCGGCGATAGAATTCAATCGTCAATAGATTCTATCAACAATAGAATTCTATCGTCGATAGAAGGCTATTTTGGTCATTTAGACAGTCTGAAGGTAATTTTTTGCCATATTTGCAATTATTTTTTCCAGTTGCTATATTTGTTGATATTTTGTCCCATTTTGTTATTTATGCAACCAGCCCAATAGTAAAGTTACAACATATGATGTAAGACTAATGTGAATTTGCAGTGAGTGACAAATAAGAATTATATAATTGAAAATATAGCACAATGTAAAAAAATTGCAAATATAGCAAAATCTATAAGAGTATATTACTTATAGACACTGATAGACTCTGGTTAATTATAATCTATCTGATAGACTTCGATTATCAGAGTTTATCAACGATAGACTCTAATTAATCAGAATCTTTCAGTCTGTTGATAGACTCCGATTATTCAGAGTCTATTAGTGTCTATTGTTGATAGACTTCGGTTGATCGAAATTCATCAGTGACTATCATTGATAGGGGTGATCATCGGTTGGTCGGCGTCGGTTTTGGGCTCAAACCGGCATCGACCACCGATATGTCGGTTTTGGGCTCAAACCGGCATCAACCACCGATATGTCGGTTTTGTTCGGTCGGCGGTAGTCGGTTTTAGAGATGTTTCTAGAACTGACTGACCGATCATAAGTAAACTTCGGTCAGTTTTGGTCGATTTTGAAAGTTCACCTTTGTCGGAGCTGAGAAAAGAAAAGAGAATGGGTGGGCTATGAAAAGAAAAGCGAACGAGTGGGATCGTGGCGGCGAAGTGCTCCGACAAAGAGACGGTTCGTGGCGACGAAGAGCTCCAACAAAGAGACGGTGAAGAACTCCCACAAGATCTGGATAAAAAGAAAAAGAAAGGGAATGAAATGAGAGGGAGAAGAAGAGAAAGTGAGAGGAGGAAGAACTCCAAGTCTCCAACGGCAGAGAGAAAATCTAAAAATGAATGAGAGTTTGAGAAAGAGAAAGTTTGAATGAAGATAAAAAAAATATTAAAACAGTATTTTTTTTAAAAAAGGTAATGATTACCTATAATATATAGGTAATCATTACCTATGGGCTCTGAAATTGACATTGATAGTTGGACACAGACAGCTTGCGTGCAACAGGTTTGCATTTACTATTTCTTTTTTTTTTTTTTTATTTTTAATATTAACATGAAGTCAGTCGGTTTTTTTCATTTTTTCTATGAAAAAATTGACTTCGACCAACACATCTAAAAAAACAACTGACCGATGTCGGTTCGATCGGTTTCGGTTAGTCGGCTTGGTTTTTTGGTCTTATATGCTCACCCTAATCATTGATAGACTTTGATTAACCAAAATTAGCAATAGACAGTAGACACTGATAGACTTTGAATAATTAAAGTCTTTTTTTTAAAGGTTGAATAATTAGAGTCTATCAGTGATAGACACGGATAGAATCTGACAACAACTTTTTGGTCTTGCACAATTAATTTTGCTATATATGCAATTAGTTTGCAATTGTGCTATATTTGCTATTAAGTTGGTCCAATTTGCCATCTATGCAACCGCCCAAAGACTAATAGGCTCCTGTATTCACATGTATACTATAACATTTTCCCTCAAGTTGGATGATATATATTAATCATGTCTAGCTTGTTGTTACAAAGATAATCTATTCAAATTCCATTTAAAGCTTTCGTGAAAATATCTCCTTATTGCTCGCTCTTGTTGCCTTGTAAAGTGGGGTTAAAATATTCAATGAAATTCCACACAATGCACGTGCAAGTATACACGTCCAGCAGCAAACAATAAGTATATTAATATCGTCTCCACAGGGATTAGAACAAGAAAATTCCTATGCTTAAACTTAATTTCTAGCAAATTCAAGATGTCAACCGATAAAATTTTAGTAATGTCTAAACTAAGGTGCTTTGATAAAATAAATTGCAGAAATCAACATAAAACAAGGTAAATGCAGAATGCTAAAGGAAACGAGACTTGCAACGAAGTTAAGAAAGTAGGCTTGGATTAGGAACTAATTGTATCTCTCTAAACATCGAACGCTGGAGCAAGAACTTTGCTCTCTCAATCCACACAGCAGTTTCTCACGGAATCTTCCAAGATCTCCTAAAATAGCATATTAACTCCCATTAACCCACTTCATTTTAAACATGTTGTATTGTGTGCATTAGGTGAAATGTTATCCCTAACTCCTTCACTTAGCTAGCTACTAACCCTAACAAGGAGCTAATGTGATTTTGAGTATTAGCCACCCTTGTTTTTCCCAAAACTAAAGATGACAGTGCAAAGAAATGGTTGGCTGGACGAAATCTTTGCTTAAGCAATAAACACCCTCAAAACCAGATTAAGAAAGCTAAGGAGCTCAGCTCCAATGTTTAGATTAATACAAAAGTATCCTAATCCTCACCTTAAGGTGATTAGTTCATGTTACAAGCTGAAAAGAAAATAAAATAACCAGAAAAAGTCATAAAGAAACTTAAACACAACTACTCAAAGTTCAAGAGAAGAAGAAAGAAAAATAAAGGAAGAAGTCGCCGGAAATGGAAAGGTTGCAGAAGATGCTCCTTCCAAATGTTAGCTTCCTCTTCTTCTATGGAATCTCCTTCTCTTCCCTTCTCGATTTCTCCACTGTTGTCTCTATGTATCTCTTGGTTTCTTCTTCCTTTTATATCTCCTCACAAATGTGGCTGCCCTAAAAATATACTCCTCTCTTCATTGAATTCAAGGCTACATTAGCTTCTTTTCAGAAAGATGGCAGACTCCCATTGGATGAAAAAGTTGAGTGTGATAAAAAGTGCCAGCTCATTTAATGAACTGATTTTTCACTCGTGTGAATCACGTGCGAACTTTGCTCCAGAATTGATCCAACAATTCCATCTCTAGCTCCTTTAATCACTTTCACTGCTACACTTGCTGCCTTTAGGCTGCTACCAAAAATGACTTTATAGATCTGCAATATAAGTACACAAAATTTAATGCTTTTCACCTTTAAAACAATGACAAAATATTAACTATTCTCTCAAAGATGATTCATACCAAAGCATGAGATTTATAGAGGAAAAACACCAAAATATGCTAGCCAATTACTCACATATTAAAGAATCCAAGCTAAAAGATAAGATAAATAACTCTTATATTAAGAGTTATCAGCTCTCTAGTCTTCACATATCCCGTAGATATCAAACCTTGTTGTATTTTCTCCTAAACAAGATGACAATCAATTTCAATATGTTTGGTTCGCTCATGAAAATACTGGTTTGGAAGCAATATGAGGGGTAGCTTGGTTGTCACACCACAACTTGGTCGAAATTGTAATATTGAAGTCTAATTCGATTAAGAGCTGTTATACCTACATTGTTTCACATACTTATTTTGTAAAGCTCTGTATTTTAATTCAATAATGTTTGATTGTGGAACTACATTTTGTTTCTTATTTTTCCATGAAACCAAATTGCCTCCAACAAGAACACAATATCCAAAAGTCGATCTTCTATCTTCTCTTGATCCCCAATTGATGTCTGAATAACACTCGATCTTCATATAACCATGATCTTTATATAAGATCTCATGTCCTAGTGCAACTTTCAAATAACCTAGAATTTCTTGTAATGCAACCTAATGATCCACGGTGGATGAAGACATAAATTTGACTCATAATGCTTACCTAATATGCTATGTCTAGTAGTGTCACTGTAAAATAATTCACTTTCTAACCAATCTTCTGTATTTATTAGGATCATTAAATGATTCTCCATCTTTTGTAATTGCAAATTAGACATCATCGTATTACATGCTTGGCTCCTAATTTTCTTGTCTCAAATAGCAAATCAAACACATATTTCCTTTGTGACATAAAGATACCCTTCTTGCTTCTCATTACTTCAATACCCACGAAGTACTTTAACGTTCGCAAGTTTTTAACATGAATCTGACTTTGGAGGAAAGTTTTGAGAGATTAAATATTTGATATACCATTTCTGATAATAAGAATATCATCATTATGTAGGACAAGTAGAATAATACCACTTTTAGTTTATCGGTAAAAGACAAAGTGATCAAACTTACTTTTTCTTCATTCCAAATTGCTCAAAGTGTCAAACTAAAATTTCCAAACCATGTCTGTGGACTTTGTTTCAACCCACACAAAGATTTGCAAAGGCAACACACTTTATCATTCTTCTCCTGAGCAACAAATCTAGGTGTTGCCCCATATAAACTTCCTCCTGAAGATCACCATGGAAAAAAACATTTTTAATGTTGAGCTGATGCAAAAGCCAACAATGAGAAGCAACCATGGAAATGAATAACCTAGCAGAAGTTAATTTAGCGCAGAAGAAAATGTATCAAAATAATCAAAATCCATTTGTTTGAGCGTAGCCTTTGGCAATAAGACACACTTTTAATCAAACAACTAAACAATAAGGATTAACCTTCATTGCAAACACTCATTTAAACCTGATAGTTTTCTTTCCTAGGACGAGATACTAAACCTTAGGTACGTTATCATTTGAGGCATTCATCTCTTTTATCATTAAATTGCGCCAACCAGGATGAGACAAGGCTTCATGAATTGTTTTGGGGATCGAGATAGAGTCAAGAGATGCAACAAAAGAACATGTAGAAGATGATAAGTGGTCAACGAAGAAATAGGAAAAGTGCAAGAATGTTTACTTTTACGAAGAGTAATAGGAAGCTCATTGTCACAACCATACTAGTAGAGAGTAGGTTGTGACCCTCACTGAGCAGACAGTGAAGTGGCGTCACGTCGAGTGTCGCCCATCGGGCCATGTCAGAGGGCCGAGAGAGAGAAGTGCCATGATGCGATCGAGGAGGACGATGCATCATCCAACACACCAAGATGAGTGGGCATTGATGTCACAAGAAGGCATAAGCATATTGAGAAGCAACAGTGTCGTCAGACGCGTCAGTGGTATGCTTGATGGGGGCCAGATGGGGCCCCGGGCCATGACCTCGGAAGTCGGGGTTCCGTCGTGAGTTTTGACGAGCGGCTCTGGAGTTAAGTGCATATGAGTGAAGTATGCAAGCCCGCAAAGTTTCGTGTCAATCGGACACCAGACGGGCGCTCCACGTTGGCGTATGACTCCTCGTGAATTTGATGTGCAAGGGTGTCAGACCAAATATGCCTCAGAATGTACTAAAGGGGGAGGCATGGTGTCAGCTCTCCACCACCCCTGGGCCCTGTGGCCTAAGTGAGCTACCCCATGGCACATGCGTGTGTCATGGCGTGGGCGAGCGTTGCAAGACGAGTGTCTTGGGCGTCTTCCTTTGGGAATGGGTTTCCAAGGACAGTGTCGGGCGGCACGGGTGTGCCGACATTGCGCCCCCGCCCATGGGCTAGAGGTTGCACCATATGGCCGGGCTGCGACACGCTATACGAAAATGACTCGGCATGTCTCGGAAGAGTTCATGCCTCGATATGCCCGGATGGATGGATGTCCGGGAAGTCCCGATTTGAAAGGCGTGTCCTCAAAGAAAGTAACATTATGAGATACATGATACCTATTCAAACTAGGATAATAACATCTATATCCTTTTTGAACACAAGAATAGCCTAAGAAAACGCACTTTAAAGATTTAAGGTCTAATTTTATCAGATTAGGATGAACGTCTTAAACAAAACAAATACAACCAAATATTTTTGGCGCAATAGGAAACAAAAGTTTTGTTGGGAATAAAACATGATGAGGAAACTAGCCTTTATGTATAGATGAAGACATGCAATTAATCAAGAAGCAGGTCGTGAAAATTGCATCAACCCAAAATTGCTATGGAACTTTCATTTGAAAGAATATTGCTCTTACAGTTCCAAGAAGATGCCTATTCTTTCATTCAACAACTCCATTTTGGGATGGAGAATCGACACACGGTGATTGATGAAGAATTTCATGCTTATATAGATACAACCTAAGTGCTTTATAGAAGTATTCATCAATATTGTTGCTTCTCAAAATTTTAAGAGAAACATCAAACAATATTCAAATTTCAACATAAAAATTATAAAAGTGAAAGTAATTCAAAACGATTCTTCATAAAATATAATCAAGTCATATGAGAGTAATCTCTTGGACCTCCAATTATACCTAGAGCACAAAGGGTAGGAAAGGAATGTAAGGTAAGGAAGAGCGGGCACCATTGTGATCATGCTTATGTGGTACATGAGAGTGTGGGTTGGTTCTGCGGGGGGTTGTGGGAGTGATGGTGAGGCAATATGGTTTTGGTAGACATTTGGGTCTGAGGAGAGGTATCCAGTTCTCTCAAATAGTTGGAGAACGTTCTACGTATGATTGTTCTTGACTGTTCTTGACTGTCTGTTAGTCTTTTTTTTTATCATTCAAATCGGCTAAATAATCCCACTATTCATTGAAGAACTCTCAATAGAATAGTGTTGGATCATTCTATCTTTGTTTTATATGTTATTCTCGATTTATTTTCAGGTTTCTTGTTAGGATACCTAACATAGTCATCAATAAAGGTAACGAAAGATCAAAATCCAGATTTGGAAACAACTAGACAAGGAACCCAAATATCAAAATGAACTAATTTGAAAGGCGCACTTGCTCAATTATCAATTCTATGGCTCCAATTAAGATGATGAAATTTGGCAAACTAACACAAGTTACCAATTGAATGAAGGCAAGTTATGAAATTGAGGGCAAAGCTTTCTAAGCACCGAAAGAGATGGATGACCTAGACGACAATGAGCAAGAGGATAAACAACTCCATAATAGGCAACTTTTGGCACTTGATGATAAAATATATAAAGTCTTCTAGATTCATATCCTGTACTAATAATCTTCTTCGTCACAAGATCCTGAAACAAGGAATAACTAGGATGGAATGAAACACGACAATGAAGGTTACAAGTGAGTTTTATTAATAGAGATCAAATTAAAGGAAAGTTGAGTTACATGTAGAATTGATGACAAAGAAAGAGATGAGGTTAATTTACTGTGTCAAATCCAAGAATAGACGATGTTAATCCATCTGACAAAGTAACATTAGCAAGGGATGTAGATGAAGAAAGAGTATAAACAAATCAGAATTACCTGTTGGTAGCACCAGAGTCTATGACCCATTTGGTAGGGGAGGAAAGAAGACAATGATTCATGGTAGCTGACCCAACAATTTTTGTGATATTGGTAAGCACAGATGATGAAATGCTTTCAAGGATTTTTGGTATTGTTGAAATTTAGCAAACTCAACCGTAAAATTAACAATTGGTCTCTTCAATGAACCATAGATAGATTGAGTTCGTGATTGAACCACATTAGACATCATTTCTAGCTCTTGTTCGACCATAGATCAATTACAAATATAAAACCACACCACAAAATCAAAGCCAAATGGCCACACAACTTTCGAAACTATGAGCTAAATAAGTTCCCAATAAAAGACACTAATTCTTTTTTCAAAACAACTTTTAACCCGAGCCAATTATGACCAAACTAACCACAAGAACAAGTCGAGAATAGCAAGAAACGACAAAACATGGTAACTAGAGAAAATTCTGCTCGCATGCTAAAGATTTTCCGATCGGATTTTGGGTACCAGCTGATTGGCAAGTGTGCTTTCTAATAAGCTGGGTGGTGACAGAAAACTACTCCAATAATAGACCTTGACTGCGATGCACAAAACTCAAGGTAAAAGACCAAACCCTCCAAGAAGGTGTTCAAACCTCAAACCTCTGGGGCTTATAGATCCCCTAGTGACTCACAAATTTGTCCTAGGAAAGAGACTAATAAACCCCTATATTCATATGTATACTATAAAGGTTTTTTTCTTCACAATTGTTGAGAAAAAATGAATTGATGAAGCAATGATGAAAATCTCAACATTTGATGAATAAAGAGAAGAAATGAAAAAGAGTGTGACATCCAACAGATGAAAGAAACAACTAATTTAAATGATGTGAAAACTTGTAAATCCAATTTATGATTGAGTACAAACTTGTATAGGAATAAGAATTAAACCTAATTATATACCAACTTAAAACTAATACTATAAAACCATGAAAACACAACAAACTGAAAAATAAATCTTGAAATTAAAGAAAGAAACTGAAAATTTATTCTAAGTTAAAACGAACAAACTCAAATCTCAAGAGCAATGGTGCAATAGCTAGTATATTTTAAATGTCAGTGGTGTTATGTTCTAACGCTAGTATGGCACTTTTGTTGGGTCATTTGGAGAAACCATAGAATTCCATTGGCAATTGTAAAGATAAAAATTTTATTGTGCGGGTCTTTTTTCATGCTTCAAGACAGAGTTCTCCACCTAAGGTATGTGTGTTTGTTTTAACCAGAAACAAAACTTTTCATTGAAGAGATGAAAAGAAACTAATGTTCAGAAGATACAAACTCCAAAAAGAGATGAAATACAGAAAACAAAACAAATGAAACAATAAATGTAAGGAAAAACCCATAAAAAGCTCGGATAAATAACACCACAAAAGTTTCTTGAATTAAGTCCTGTATTAACTCTCATTTCTTGATTTAAGTTGATCCATTTTCACTCTCTTCCTCCCATCTTTTTTCTATTACATCTTTTCCCCATAAAAATTTCTTACTAGGGTTGAAAATAGGATGTTACTACGGAATGAAATCGTGTAATTAGCGGTGTTCATGGAGAGAATGTATTCATTTGATTAAACTTGGTCTTTATTTGCTTCTTAAAATGCACAATATCATATAGCTTATGGAGTTCTCTATCAACTTTACCCTTCCAAATTTCATTGAGACAATACCTACCATTCTTGTTGCCTAAAAAATACATTTTACTAAATCAGCAGAGAAGTATACCTTCTTTTAGAACATGGAAACAATTATTTTCCTGTCCTGTATTCAGCATGTATTTTTCATCAAACATAATTTGCTGGTCTCATTCAAACTTCTTGTTCTTGAGAAAAATGGGTGTATTTTTCTTGTTTAGATCACCAGTGATAGTTTAACTTCCTTAAAATTCTTGCAGATTATGACAATACTCCATTGAAAGACTCAACTTTGAGATGACATCTGACCTGTGACAAATACAAAGTGAGATCCATAATTCATGGAAAATAGAATGATTTAGAGTTTGGCAAGTTTATTGATGATCCAGTCAAGAGTGAAGTTTTGAGTTTAATATACTAGTCTGTTAATTACCATGTATAATGTACATAATATATTTCATTGTATATCATTTTATAATAAAATAAATTTGCAATTGTTTTGGTTATATTCTTAATAGAGAAATCTGTCCCCAAAAAAGAAACTAATATATATATATATATTTTGAGAATAAGAAACTAATATATGCATTGTTAGTTTTTTTTTTTTTTTTTTTTTTTTTTTTTTTTTTTTTTTTTTTTTTTTAAATTTATTTAAAGAATAAGAAACTTGTGTTCGTTTGATAACGTTCCCATTTCTTGTTTCTTATTCCTGTTTCTCATTTTTCAAGAAACATATATATGTTTGATAACTGATCTTGTTTCTTGTTTCTAAATTTCTAGAAACGTTTCAAAAAAAGAGGCAAAATTTGAGTAATTACAAAAAGTAATTTCTCAAATCATGTTTCTGTTTCTTTCTTCCATCTTGCATGCATGTACCCATCTCTCTTACCTTTTTTCTTCCTCATTTTTCTCTCTATTTTTTTTTTTGCCATTTCCTTATTATTATTTTGTTTTCCATTTTTTCTTTTTTATGTTATTTCTTTATCTTTCTTTTTTTAAAAAAAATACTTGTTTCTCTTTTCTGTTATTACTTTCTCTTCCTTTTTTTAATCTTTTTTTTTCTTCTTTTCATTAATGAGCTTTTAGTTATTATTATTTTTATTTAAATCTCTATTATTTTTTGTTGATTTTGGTAGGATTTTAATTTATTTATTAAATAAATTAATTAATAAGATATTTCACGTTTATATATATATATATATATATATATATATATATATATATATATATAAAAGAAGAAAAAAGGGTAAGAGAGAAGAAGAAAGGAGAAGAAAAAAAAAAAAACAATCGTCGATGGCTTGCCGGCGGAGATTTGAAGAAGAAGGAAGAGAGTGAGGGAAGATGATGAAGAAGGGGGAAGAAGAGAGAGATTGAAAAACAATTAAAATAATAATAGAATAATAAAAGATAATATTATTTTATTGTTTTTATTTATTTTTATTTTAAAATAAAAAAAATTAATTAAAAAATATGGTCACGTCAGCAGTCCGTTAGTATTTAACGGCAAAATGGATGGTAAGGACCAAATTGTTCCTTATCTCAAATCTCAAGGGTAATTTTGTTGAGTTTTAAAACTTGGAGACCAAATTGTAACTTAATTCAAATCTCAGGGACCAAAAGTGTATTTTTCCTTATTTTTTTTTTCTTTCTCTCTTCCTGACCTAGTGTTGGGATCCTTGGCTAATGAAAAATACATGCATTCTTAAAGGAAAAAAAATTAGTATTCAATTCAAGAAATGTAGGTAGATAAGCTTTATTGTTTAACTTTAAATAGATGTCCCAATATCACAAATACACAAATATATATATATATATATATATATGAATAGCATGTTGTGCAATAAATTAATGATTGTTGAAAATTTACAAAGTTTGTAAATAAAAAATTAATCTAATTGAACTAACTTGTGTAAACGAACATCTTTAAAAATAAATTGGTTAGAGTGAGAGATGACATTCCAAATCGAATTTGAACAACATTCGAAGGATATATATATATATATTTAGGGATTGAACTGAAGGTTCCGATCTTGGAACATAAGGTTTAATGCACGATTAAATCTTATAGTTTTGACCAGAGTATTGATAAATCTTGTGTTGGCAGAAGAATTATAAATAGTTTAGTAGCTTTATTAGTTTAGTATATAATTGATATCCTATTTATGTAGGTGTTAATATCACACATGCGGAAGCAATTTTGGATCTTAGGCACACAATTTGATCATTTTTTTTTTTTTGAAAATGACAATTTGATCAATTTAATCCTAGAAGACATGATGCCCATAAGAACAAAAATTGAGTAATAAGGTACCTACCTCTTGGAGCTCCCAATTCGTATAATCTGATGCTTTTAATTCACATGAACAACTTTTGGACAACCACTTGAATCTTCTCTACTATCCTCAGGCCTTGGAACGGATTGTGGGATCCTCAATTGATAGGAATCGGAAAGGAAAGCTTATGGGTATAAGCAAGCTTGAGAGTATGAACATGGAAATTCTCGGGAGAATTTGGACAACATTTTAGGTTGAAGAAATCCACAAATTCTCATCAGCTTATCCTCTATATATATATAGAGGAAAATCATGCACAAGAATTGCACAAAAAATTGACAACAAATAGGGATAATTTTGAGTCACAAGATTAGGTGGTGCAATAAGGCTAATTACAAGTGATTAGTCATTAAGCACCACCTCCAAAATTTTCTAACTTTTGAATTTCTTTTAAATTCAAAATTTGCAAATAAAATTCTGAATAATCCCACTTTCTATTATTTTTATTTTAATTTAAATATCATTTATTTAATTAAAATAAAATAATTTAATTTAATCTTATATTAAATTAATACCATTTGTGCAATCTTGTTTCTTTCTCCCAACGATTTTTCTTGAACATGAATCCCTATTCACATGTTTAATATTTAAATCATAGTTAAATATATAACTCTCATTTTAAGTTTAATTCGTAATTAAACTAATATGTCGTTAAATATCGCATATAACTGATAGCGAGCATAGCTAGCTATTTTTTCTTATTTAATTTAACTAGTCTTTTATGATTTATGGGCCATTTTATTGCACTTAATTGTTTATTTTGTAGGAAATGGTTGATTGGAGCTAAAACACAATAGTGGAGTTAATCGGGTGCTCGAGACACGAAAAGATGCAAAGGAATGAAAAAAGAGTCAAAGAGAAAAAAAGTCAAAATAGGGTCAAACGCAGACTAGTGTCGACGCTAACATTCCTTATCTGAATAGGCGCGAAACGGTCACAGCGTCGAGACGCTGCGACCTTAGCGTCTCGATGCTGTGTAATTTCCATTCCAGACACGCGTGTTTTAGAGGCAGCGTCTCGACGCTACGACAAAAATCTGCAATATAAGTTATTTTCGGTTAGGGCTGAAAGGGGGGATTCTTTTGGACACTTTTGGAGCCGTAAAACAGAGGAGAAAACAGAGGATTGAGGCTGAACAAAGTAGATCAAGATGGAAATCAACCCATTGTTCGTGGGGATCGTGACGGGGACGTTCGGTCTCGGCCTACATTGAGTTTTTCCTTTCCTTTTCCTTTTTCTTTTCTCTAGCTAGATTTAATGGTTTTTTCATGTTTAGTTGAGCTTGTAATACCATTCATGAGTAGCTAAACTTGTGGCTTACGGATTGATGTAGTTGATTTAGTTTATGAATTGATTTATGGTTTAAGTTGTGCAATGGTTATTATGTATGCAATCTTGATTTAATGCTTTCAATTAATTGGCCATTAGTTGAATGATTTGAGTTTTGAATCTTGCTCGGGAGAGGGGATTTAATGTAGACTTACTCAAGATTTCATGACTAAAGTTTATTTTCTAATTCGTGACGGTTTTTAGATTAACTTTGGAATTGGTCAAAAGATCTCATTGCCTTGCATGTTAATAAACTTAGATAGAGATATCAAGTTGATTAATTTGCATGAGAATCAATTATACTCGGGAGAGGTAGTTGTGATTAAAGGGTCTTAGGCTCATAATTTTATTGTGCATAATAACTTATTCCTTAAAATCAATCCTAGACTAAATCGGCGAAATCAATTTTCTAAGTATTCTTCCAATTGAATTTCCACTTTTTACTTGTTTTGATTTAGTTTTCGATCTATCACTCATTACATTGTGTTCCTTAAATAAAATTGAGCAAGATAATTCACAATACTTGATTTAGCTTAAACATCCAATCCAGAGGACGACACTCGTTTATACGAACACTTTATTATTACTTGACCCGTGCGCTTGTGGTAAGGAAAATTCCACATCAATAACCGACTTTTGTATCCTTTTCCGAATTTGAACGTTTCAAATATTAACCTATCATATTGTTCCAAGTTTTATTCCTATTGAACTAGTAGAGGGACCTAATGGACCTACAGATCATGGGCTCCAACGAAATGATGATAATTGATTAATCTCATTACCTAGTCATTCATCGTTCGTTAGCTTTCGGGACATTCCACTATAGCCTGTAACTGCACTCCCCTCACTGTAGATATATTTCTTGTCCACTTTAGATAACCATGATTAGTAAGTCGACCCTTCACCGGTTGTTCGTAACTAGAGCTAGGTCAAATGTCCGTTTTACCCCTATAGTTACATATTGTTCCTTAAGTTCCACTGATCCTCTAATGAACAACTAGTTCGCGATACAATCACTGAACCAAGTCCTTCTCAAGGTTATGAAAGGGCGGGGTCCCTTTTTTCAAGACTCGGAGTCAGTACTTAAGAGAACAACCTTTACTAACCCTAAAACGGGTAGCAGTGAATTCCGTCTTGCAAAGCTATGTCCCCAACTATCCATTTAGTCTTATCCCCAAAGTGGTAGGCTTATTGAGTCGGCGATGTTTGGCCACTCTCACCCATGCAAATCAAAGGATAATCCTAAATAAACAGGAGTTTATAGTTAGCTCAGGATTAAGATCAAGTTACCTAGGTTATATGTATGAGATGTTCAGTTTCAACAGTAAACGGTGTTGTAAAGTGAAAGTGACTTATCTCCTGGTCCGATCTCTATGAAAACTCTTTGCATTGGACGCCCTCACTCACATGTCCTATACATGAACGATTAGGATCACATCGTTTGTCTTTAAAGAACAAAGCGAGCCACACCAATAGTGTCCCCAGGATTAAGGTACCCAACCTTATCCATATACTATAGATCGTTTAGACTATTTACTTGAACTTGATCCATACTTATGTAACACATAAACTTCAAGTATACATAATATAGTCATGAGTTCTTAGTTTATTGGATTGTGTGGTTATATTTAGGCAAAACAAATATATAGAAAAAATAATTCATTGAAGCAAGTCAAATGTTACATTTACTATCTACGAGTTTTAGGACATAAAACCCAACAATTCATGGGGAATGATATAGGTTATCCAACTGACATTAGAAATAAACTAGCAGCCTTGTTCCAAATAATAGATTTGGAAAGGTTCAGTATGTTCTTAGAATCCAAAATGTTTGGAATAGCAAGAACAAATCGCTAGTTCTGTCTCAAATATCTTATATAGACAAAATGTTGGTTACATATAAGATTAGATTTTGATAACGGTTAGTTATCTATCCAACATGGAATTCATTTGTCACAGGAGCAGCGTCCTGAGACGCCGCAAGAGGTTGAGGACTTGAGACGGAATCCCTATGACTCGGCATCAGGCAGCTAGATTTGGCATATGGTATGCAATAAGGGATTGTCAGTAGATACCAATACAGTCCAGGGTAAGGTCATTGGACTACAATGAAAATACTCTCAAGTATCTTAAGAGAACGAGGAATTATAAACTCGTGTATAGTGCTGAGGATCTGATCCTTATAGGATACACTTATTCTATCTTACACACCGATCAGGTTTCATGGAAATCCATATCGGGATCAGAATTTACCATTAAATAGGGATATATAATGGCATAACATCAAGTAAGGATGCATCACAGACTTTATCTTGAAGGCCAAGTAAGTTGCTGCTTATGAAGCAAGCTCGGGAGTTTGTAGAACTTAGGAAGTTCATTTGGAAAGTTGTTCCAAATATGAGGCGAGTGTATATAACGCAAACGTACATCTCATCTGAGAAATTATGTATAAAGGGTACGTGATTGTCACGAAGATAGCCTCAGAGTAAAATATTGCTGAATCATTTACGAAGACCCTCACGACTAAAAGTGTACGATGGACATCTAAATGGTTTAGGTCTACGAGTTATAAACAACCCACTAGAGTTTTAGTCCAAGTGGGAGTTTGTTGGGGTTTATGTCCTAAAACTCGTGGATATTAAATGTAACAAAGTTAAATATAAAACGTTATTAAAATAGTTCAATTCCTGGTCGTCAAAAGGTTAGTTTAACTATGCATTTATTAACCCAAATCCAATAAACTAGAATCCTTGGCTATAATATGAAACACTCGAACTATATGTAGTGACATAAAAGTGGGTCGAGTTCGAGTGATAGCCTAAACGGTCTATAGTATAGGGATAAGACTGGATACCTTATCTTAGGAAAAACTATGTGACGCGGCCCACTTTGTTTTAATACAAACGATGTGATCCTGTATCGTTCATGTAGAAACATGCGAGTGGAGGCATCCTATGCAAAAGAGTTTGTATAAGACCGGATCGCGAAATAAGTCACTTTCACTTTATAACACCGTTTACTGTGAAACCGACATATTTCTAGCGATGACCTAGGTAACTTGATCTTAATCCTGAGCTAACTATGAACTCCTGTTTATTCGGGATTATCCTTTGATTTGCATGGGTGAGAGTGGTCCATTAGTGTCGCTCAATAAACCTACCACTTTGGGGATAAGACCGGGTAGATAGCTGGGGACATAGTCCTGCAAGATGGAATTCACTCCTATCCATCTTTAGGGATAGCAGAGAGGTTGTTCCCTTAAGTGCTGACTCCGAGACGTGAAAAATATCTATCACGGAGAGAAATCTTCTATCACTTATAATTTTCAATGGTGATAGAAGTTGATAGAAATCTTCTATCACTGATAGATTCTATCATAGAAAAACTTTCTATCAGTGATAGAAAATCTTATGGAGGGGTATTTTAGTAAATGCGACATGCAGACCATCAGATTTTGCCATTTTTACAATTTTTTTTTGCGGGTTGCTAGATTTGCAATTACTTTGGCCCATATTGCTATCCTTGCAACCAACCCTTTTTTTTTCCTCTCTCATACCTCACCTTAAAACTTCGCTGGAATCATGGGCCTTTGAGTCAAAGTGGTGATGGCGAACTTGGCATGGTGTTGCTACAAGCGACAATGCACGACGGGTTGGCGGCAGATTTTCGGTGGCGATAGCTCGCTTTAGATTTCTCTCTCTAGAAATCAAAACTCTCCAATTTCACTTCCTAAGCTTTTGTCTAATGCCCTCTTGTTTTTCTCTTCTTCCTCCTCACCCCTCTATTTATACTACAAAACTTACTAACTTTGGAAGTAGGGATGGGTGAGATTTTTGTGGGTGGCCATGAAAAAGTCCCCTTTGAATAGGAAGGGGAGAAAAAAATAGGGGAAGAAGGAGAAGTGGAGTGGAGGAAGAAAAGGGAGAAAAAAAATAAAAGAAGGAAACAAAACCAAAATAAAATAAAATGAAAATAAAATGAAAACTAAAACAAAATTTACAATTACAATTAAAATTAGACCTTAGGATTAAAATTAGAATGAAATTTAAAGCCTTTATGCTATGATTTTATTTTAAAATAGAAACAAAATTAACATTACATTTTAGAGGGACTCAAACATTATTAAAAGCTAGCTGCATCAAGTATGATGTCTACAAATATTATCAAATAATTTTTATTTTTTGATACGATTTATAAAATGACTTAGCACATTAATTATAATATTTTATAATAATAATTCTTTTATCTTATAAGGCAAAATAGAATATTTAAATTTCAATCTTTAATAATAATTATTATTTTATTTTATAAGGAACTAATAGACAAAAAAAAAAAAAAGGGAAAAATACCTTTTTAGTCCCTAATCAGTTTTGAGGAATAGCATTTCGTCCCTGAATTTTCAAAATAGACTTTTTTAGTCCCTGAGTTTTGAGAAATAGGTTTAAAAGGTCACTGAGTTTTCAAAATAGATCTTTTTAGTCATTGAGTTTTGAGAAATAGGTTTTAAAGGTCTCTCCTATTATTTTTTCAACTTTTTTAAATTAATATTTTTTTATTATCTTTTAATATTGAATGATTTTTTTAAATTTAAAAATTAAAAAGTATTAATTTAAAAAAATTTAAAAATCATAGGAAGGATCGTTTAAACTTATTTATCAAAACTCAAGGACTAAAATGATCTATATTGAAAGTTTAAGGACTTCTTAAACCTATTTCTCAAAACTCAGAGACTAAAAAGATCTATTTTGAAAACTCAAAGACCAAATGCACTTATTCCCTACAACTCAGGGACTAAAAAGGTAGTTTTCCCAAGAAAAACAATCAAAATGAGAAAGCTAAAACATTATTGTAGAAAAAAGTGGGAGATAAATAAGTTGCAAAATTTTTGAATTCTACCTTTCAAAATCCATTATTAATTTTAATTATGTAAAATCATAAACTTTTTTTTTAATTAATTTCTATAAATAAATAGGTAATTTAAACCCTTATATTTCTAGATTTTCACATTTACTTAAAAGTTATTAAAAATTAAAAACGTCCCATCATTCCTATTTTTTTTTTTTTTTTAAACAATCATTCCTAAATTTACAGATAGGCCAAGTAACTGCCATGTTAATCATTTTTTAACATGCAAATGTAGTTGATTTTTTTAATCTTATTTAAATTTAAACCCTAAATTATTTTAGAAAGAAAATTTTAATTTTAAAATTGGTATAAATATAATTGAAGATGAAAAAATCGGTGATATTGGTCAAAATATCACCAATATATCTCTATTTCTATAAGTTCGATAAAAGATATGGGGTAAAATCTTTTTTATTTCTTTTTTTTTTTTTTTTTGAGTACATCACAACATTTGGGGGTGGGAAGATTCGAACCTCTGACCTCATGGCCAAGGGTATATGCCAATTACCGCTGAGCTAAGCTCACTTTGGCTAAAATCTTTTTTATTTCCTTATCGCCCATAAGCGAATATGTATGTATTTATATTTTTGTTGTTATTCCATCACCAATGCACGTGTTGCTGGATTGGTTGAGTGTTAGGTCTTTTATAATAACTAGTTTTTTTAACGTGCGATGTACATGGTTTTCCTATTTAAAAACTAAATTTAATATAATAATCATGAAATTATGTTTTATATCATTTAACTTAACCATATAATTTTATAATTAGGATGTATTGTTATATTATTATCATTTTGATACATATATGGGTTTATTGATTTTTTTTAGAACAACTCTATTGAAAAATAAACAGGTAAAAAAAAAATGAAAAGCTATTAAATAAAAAGTACACAAATTATAAAGAACAATAAAAAAAAAATAAATAGTTCTTTCTCCAAATAAATAAATAAATAAATAGTAATAAAAAAAATCAAGATCCTACATATACACCGACCCCTTTCTTAAAATAGAATTGTTCACTTCAAATATTGATATACAAATACAATTATTCAGTGGAGTTGTAACATTAAAAAACTAAGATATAGGATCCATCAACGCATGCATCCCTTGTAATTTGAATATACCACAACAACACTTTGAGATGTTTTGAAGATTGAATAGACTTTGGGGTTGTTTGGGGCACTAAGTTGGTTATAATAGTCTGGGGATTATAATAGGCTAGGTGTTATAATAGTCTGTGTTTGAAGTGCAGATTATTATAGTCTGGGATAAAATAGTCTGTGTTTGGGGTGCAATGTTTGAGACGTAGATTATTTTAGTCTGGGTTCAAATAGTATATGTTTCAAGCTGACTGTTTTTTTTTTGGGCAAATTGCAAAAACCACCCCTGAAGTATCAAGTTTGTAACAATTACACCTTTAAAGTTTCAAATGTGAAAATTAAACCCTCAAACTTTCAAAAATCTAAAAATTAGAATCCTAAACTTTGAATGTTAAAATTAAACCCCTAATCTATAAAAAATGTCAAAATTGGGTCCATCTCATATTTCCTCTTTCTCTCTCCTCATTTAACTCTCTCTCTTCTATCTCCCTCTACCTTATGCCACTTCTTCCCGAATCACATTGTTCGTTGGTCTCCGTCGCAAACCTCAGCTCCTCTTTCTCTTCCCTCCTCTTCTTCTCGAACAACGGCGACAAATCATCTGTCTACTTCTTTTGCTCCATCATTTGTTTGTATTTAGGTTATGTGTTTGTTTCTGTATGTTTCTGAGAAGAGAATTTGGGAAATAGAGAGAGATGAAAGCAAGAGAGATTACAATTGAATTATTGCATGTGGATCCTTTCACAGCGACTAAAACGTGGCAATAAATTCAACAGCACATGTTCCTCTAGTTTTTCATTTTGGTATTTCAAAAGGCATTTAGCGTCTCCGGATGCTTCAATTTCTCGTTGCTCTCATCCAATTCTTGCTCCTCTTTTGTAATCACAGTCCTCGGTATGGATTTCCTGAACCAGGAGGATTCCATGATCTTCGATGTTGCAAATAATCCATAATTGCTTGAACATTGTGCTCGAATTTTGGGTCGAGTTTGGTGACTAGTCGACGGGCTTCTGGTGACCAGACGAACCACGACGGGCACTTGAAATCTCCTCTGTAAATCTTCCTGTACATGGCCACAATGTTGTCGTCTTGAAATGGGAGAAATCCGACGAGAAGAACGTAAAGGATGACATTGTATGACCATAGATTGGCTTTGGCGCCGTTGTATCCCGAGAAGAATGTAAAGAACCACGAAGGCATGGAGAGGTAGAGGGAGATGGAAGAGAGAGAGTGAAATGAGGAGAGAGAAAGAGGAAATATGAGATGGACCCAATTTTGACCTTTTTTTATAGATTAGGGGTTTAATTTTAACATTCAAAGTTTAGGTTTCTAATTTTTAGATTTCTGAAAGTTTGAGGGTTTAATTTTCACATTTGAAACTTTAAGGGTGTAATTGTTACAAACATGATACTTCAGGGGTGGTTTTTGCAATTTGCCCTTTTTTTTCTTGATTTTTTTTTTGTTTATTTTCCTCATACAACTTTGTACTTCAAATATTAATAAAAAAAATGGTTTAGTTGTAAAAAAAATAAAGTTTTGGGTATAGGGGTTAAATTATGTGTTTAACTTAAAAGGACACAAAAATAACCTAAAGTAAGGGTTGATTTTTTTTGTTTTTTTGTTTTTTTTTTTTTTTTGAGATCTGATTTTCTTTGTTTTAGAGTCATGATTTTTTCACAAAATAAATCATTTTATGATTTCATATAGAAAAACCATATATGTTTCATTTATGTATTTCTAACATAAAAATGGTAATTGCTTATTCAAAACTCATTTTACCTTCATTATCAAAAGAATCAAATAAAATAGAAATCACATAAAATAAAAACTTGAGTAGTATTTTTTTTTAAAATTATTATTATCACGGTAAACTTAAATACGATAAGTATAATTTGGAATGAAAAATATGGTACGATAAAGGTAAACATTCATATACTTCATTATCAAAAGTAATTATGTAATAAAACTTCATAATATTTATATATGTACAAAGAAACCTAATATCTAACTCCCTAGAAATTTTCCGATTTTTTTCCAACGACCACCAACAAATTTTTCGGCAACCGAAAATTTTCCCTTTTTTTTCCTTTCATTTCTTCTACCTCTTTTCTTTTTTTTTTTTTCTCTTTATTTTCATTTCTTTATATTTTTTGAAATGAAAATGAGAAGAAAGATTTAAAAATAATAAAATAATAAAAAAAGAAGTCGTCGGTGATGGTCAGAAAAGTGACCGGAAAGTCAACGGCGGTCGCCGGAAAAGTCGTCGGTTGGTCGTTGCTAGAAAAGTTAATGAGTCACATGGAAGAAGAGAGAAAAGAGTTATTGTAGAGAATGGATAGAATGATTGGATGGGTTGAATAGTGGTTACTGTAGCAACACGGATGGGAAAAATAACCAACTCCACCCCTTATTTTTGTTGATGCCCCAAACACTGAGTTAGTTATAATAGCCCCCACTATTATAAGCAACACAGTGGGCCAAACAACCCCTTTGAGAGCAAATGAAATAAAGATATTGAATCTTGAAAGCAAACAAATCTTGCATATTCATCTTATTGATAGTAAGGCTTTAAATAGTCAAAAGATACAAAATCTGGAAATAACCGAATAACAAAACTCAACAAACTCTGAAACAATATCTATAAGTAGCTAAAAGATACAAAATTTGGAAATAACCAAATAACAGAACTCAACAAACTCTGAAACAATATCTAACCGATATACTAATTCAATACTCCCCCTCAAGATGGACATACAACATTCAAAATACCCATCTTGGATAGTAATGACTCAAAAGAAGAACGGGGCCAGGCTTTAGTAAAAATGTCAACTAATTGAAGATGAGTTCGTATTGGTAGCAGCTTCACATGTCCCCGAGAAATATGATCTCTAATGAAGTGGCAATCCAGCTCGATGTGTTTTGTGCGCTCATGAAAGATGGGATTAGAGGCGATATGTATGGGAGCATTATTATCACAAAATATCACGGCTGGAGAAGAGGTCTGTAGCTGCAAGTCTTGGAGAAGTTGTGTCAACCATATTAATCCGCTGGTAGTTGCTGCTAATGCCCTATATTCTACCTCAGTAGAGGACCTTGAAACAATGCTTTGCTTCTTTGATTTCCAAGAAACAATAGCATCCTCAAGGAAAATGCAGAAGCCTGATGTTGACTTTCTGGAATCGAGGCAAGATGCCCAATCGACATCAGAGAACGCTCGTAGGGACATGTTGGAGGTGGCTGGGAGAAAAATTCCTTGCCCAGGTGTCCCTTTCAAGTATCTCAGAAGGGAGTATGCAGCATTTAAATGTGGTTGACGTGGTCTCGCTATAAATTGACTCAGTTTGTGCACGGCAAAAGTGATATCGGGCCTGGAGACAGTCAAGTATAGAAGTTGGCCGACTAGTCTTCTATATGCAGTGACATCAGTTAGTAAAGCACCATCAGTGGCATTAAGTTTTAGAAGTGGATCCATAGGAACAGGGGTGGACTTAGATCCCAATAGTCCTGTATCTTCGAGAAGCTGAAGAACATAGTGTCGTTGAGACAAAAGGATCCCTTTGGCTCCATTGATGCCCAAGAAGTAATGCAGTGGACCCAAATCCTTGAGCTTGAAGGCAATGTTTAAATGAGTTTTCAACAGGTTTAGGGACGTAAGGGAAGCTCTGGTGATTATTATGTCGTCAACATACACTAAAAGGGCTATAAAAGTGGAGCCACTGCCTTTAACAAACAAAGAGTAGTCGGACTTGGATTGCTTGAAGCCAAGGGTGAGAAGAGCCTTCGAAAACTTATCAAACCACTGACGGGATGCTTGTTTTAGGCCACATATTGACTTATTCAGCTTGCAAACTAGACGCTCCCCCTTAGGTACAATAACGTTATGTTTATATCCTAGAGGAAGATCCATGTACACTTCTTCAACTAAATCACCGTGTAAGAAGGCATTGTTTACGTCTAATTGCAATAATGGCCAGTTGAGAGAAACAACAAGAGTAAGTAGTACCTTGACAGTGACAACCTTTGCAACGGGAGAAAATGTCTCTATGAAGTCAAGGCCTTCTTGCTGTGTGCATCCCTTCGCTACAAGACGAGCTTTATATCGCTCAATGGATCCGTCAGCTTTATGCTTCACTTTATATATCCATCGACAGCCAACTGAATGATGACCTTTTGGGAGAGATACAATTGTCCAAGTGTTGTTTGGCTCCATTGCTTGTAACTCGGCATTCATAGCTTCACGCCAATGCAAGAATGGAACGGCTTGGTGATAAAACTGCGGCTCATAGGCAGAAGCAACTGTTAAGGCGAAGTTTCAAAAGTCAGGTGATAACTTGTCATAAGACAGAACTTAACGTAAAGGAAACTTTGAATTGGTTTCCAGTAAAGATTGAGCCTGCAACAATGCACAATGATAGTCCCTCAAATATGAGGGTTGTTTGACAACTCGAGAGGATCGCCGTAGACTAGCATCAGCATGTCTGATGTTCGAAGATTGAACAACAGTGTCTTGTTGCTCAAGAGTGGCTGATGTGTGGGAGTCAGCAGCAGCAGTGGAGCTGGAATGATTCTCAGTAGAGCCAGCTTCAACCACTTCAGTATTTCCATTACCAGCAGTAGGAATATCGCTGCTGTTTTCTACACCATCAACTTGTGAAGGTAGAACTTCACCTGTACCTGTCGACTGAAAATCACAATCAACAAGATTATTAGGAACACCAGACAAATTTGGTGAAACAAGAAGCACCAAGTCTGAGAATGGATCAGGTACATCTTGTTGCTCAGTGATATTATGGAAGGGAAAAACACTCTCATGAAATACAACATCCCTTGAAATATAGAACTTTTTGTTCTCAATGTCAAAAAGCTTATAACCTTTAACTCTGGGAGGATAACCAACAAAGACAGATGGTATGGCCCGGGGGTGAAATTTAGAGCGGTGTCCTGGCAAAGTTGAGGCAAAGGCAAGGCAGCCGAAGACTCTCAAGTGATGATAATCAGGATGTTGTTGATTAAGTTTGTAATAAGGAGTTTGCCAGTTGAGCACGCGTGAAGGAGTCTGGTTAGCAATATATGCGGTTGTTAAAATGGACTCTCCCCAGAACTGAATAGGCAACCGAGACTTAAAAAGTAAGGCACGAGCAATGTTGAGTAAGTGTTGATGTCGTCTCTCAACCACTGAGTTCTGTTCGGGACGACCCACACAAGAAAATTGATGAGTAACACCTTGAGCAAGAAAGAAATCAATGAATGTTAACTCCGGGGCATTATCAGACCGAAACCCTTTGATGGATTTGTCATACTGAGTTCTGACATATTGGAAAAAATTTGGAACTATGGATAATGCTTCTGACTTTTTCGTCATAAAAAAAATCCAGGTGTATCTCGAGTGATTATCCACTATGGTCAGAAAGAACTTATAACCAGCATGTGTAGGTGTTTGATATGGGCCCCAAGTGTCACAGTGAACAAGATCAAACATTTGAGCAGAAAAATGATTATTTGATTGGAAAGATAGACGGCGTTGCTTCGCCAAATGAAAAACTAAGCATGGGGAATGACTGTCTTTGAGGGGAAAAACGGTTGGTTCTTTGTTAGTGGCAACTGGCTTGAAAAAACAGAAGAAGGTTGCTTTTTCGGGGTTCCAATGAGGTTTGGAGAATATGGTGAGTTCTCTATTCTCCTCCCCATTGGAATCCAACTCTCACTGCTTCTTTTTTCCTTTTCTAACTTTTCTCTTCGTTTTTCAGTGCCTCGTAACGTTCGACGCTCCCCAACAGCTAGGAGATTTTCCAAATACGTTCTGAGCCTCGAAAAGATTAAATGCCACGGCCCTTTTCTAGTTGACCAAAGCGTCCTTGAAGCATCCGGGTTAGCCAGACGCCGCACCATCAACTCAGAAGGTAAACTCCCGATGCTTTTTTCTTGCTGTTCAGCCTCGGCACGCTCGGCCTTCTGGTCGGCCTCGACATGCTCGGCCTTCTGGTCGGCCTCGGCCTGCGCTTCATGAAAGTGACCCTGCTCTCTGCATTTTTTCACAGAAATGGCCTTCCGCGGAATGTACGACTCCCAGCGGAAGAGTTGTGAAGCACGCAGCAGAGCTGGAACCTCCCGGGCAGCCTCTGTGGACTTAACCGAGGATGAGGCTCCAAGAGTTGTTGCTGAGACCTCTTACCGACCTGCCCCTTCTACTCGCAGAACTCGGTACTAGACGCGCTCCTCGGTCACCGAGACGGACCTTAGCACAGGCATCCCGGTTTTTGCCCTCCCCGAGGACTACGGAAGTGGCGGCAATGAGGCAGAGATCTTGACCCAGAACTTCATGTGCTGGCAAGGGTTGCAATCCCGGAGGCCAGAAGGTGAGCTAGGGGTTGAGGATCCTGCCCAAGGCATGCGAGAGTTCCAGAGGCACCTCCGAGATGTAAGCCCTTCTGACCCTTTCGCCTCAGCTCTTGCTACTCCCCCCTCACCTGGCTTTTGCTTTTGGGTGCAGGCTTTCACGAAGGCCACTGCTTCTGCAATTAGCCTGGCGAATAAAATTAACGAGCTTCAATTGAATAGCGTCTCGCGGAGTGAGCTCATTCAAGCCCAAGAGAGGCTTAATGAGGCCAATCGCCTGCTGGAGGAAGTGCGAACGAAGCTCAAGTCTAGGGATTCTGAGTTGGAGACTACGAAAGTTCAACTTATGGAGGCTAAAGCCCATTTAGCCAGTGCTGACTACCTAGCTGATGAGTTCAAGAAAACCAACGAGTTTTATGCCATGCAGGATGAAATATGGAATGATGGCATCATGTGGGCACAAAAGAGATACAGTAAGCACCACCCCATCGTGGATGGTTCATTCATCCAAGAAGATCTCGCTACTCTTGCCAATAACCCTGACGCCTTTGTCTCTTCTGACGATTCCTCTGGCGATAGAGACCATATGGACCTCTGAGGTCTTGTACTCCTGTGCTGCCTTTGCTGCTGCTTGTCTCTGCTTTTCATGATGTAACCCTCATGTAGCTTAACCAGATCTTTAATGAAAATGTCTTGGTTTTTCTTTAATCATTCTTCCCTGGCTATCCCCGCTTACACCTAACCTAAAAGAAGGTTAAATTCAAACAATCGTGCATGGTCAGCCTCGGGCAAATGCCGAGGCCGACCATCGGCTCAGTCAATTGTTAATGCAAGCAACATAGACGTGCATCAGATCAGCTTAGTCATATGCAACAACAGAAATTTAGCAACAGCAAATAAATTAAACTTGTGCGGTACGTTAAATCGAGGTCGGCCTCGGGCAAATACCGAGGCCGACCATCGGCTCGGTCGGGTGTGATTCATGCACAGAACACAATCGCGACAACTCTCCTAGCCCTTGCCCCCTATTCAAGTGTTATTCACATTTAACGAATTATACTTGAATATGAAATACCTTGGACATTACTTACTTCACCGTGAAGCCTTACGATCCCTACAGGGACTTTTGTGTGAGCAGACGCCATTGGGGCACGCCCTAGGAGTATAGGCATTGCCACTCCTACAAGGACTTTTCGATAAGTAGACGCCATTGGGGCACGCCCTAGGAGTATAGGCATTGCCACTCCTACAAGGACTTTTCGATAAGTAGACGCCATTGGGGCACGCCCTAGGAGTATAGGCCTTGCCACTCCTACAAGGACTTTTCGATAAGTAGACGTCATTGGGGCACGCCCTAGGAGTATAGGCATTGCCACTCCTACAAGGACTTTTCGATAAGTAGGCGCCATTGGGGCACGCCCTAGGAGTATAGACATTGCCACTCCTACAAGGACTTTTCGATAAGTAGACGCCATTGGGGCACGCCCTAGGAGTATAGGCATTGCCACTCCTACAAGGACTTTTCGATAAGTAGACGCCATTGGGGCACGCCCTAGGAGTATAGGCATTGCCACTCCTACAAGGACTTTTCGATAAGTAGACGCCATTGGGGCACGCCCTAGGAGTATAGGCCTTGCCACTCCTACAAGGACTTTTCGATAAGTAGACGCCATTGGGGCACGCCCTAGGAGTATAGGCATTGTCACTCCTACAAGGACTTTTCGATAAGTAGACGCCATTGGGGCACGCCCTAGGAGTATAGGCATTGCCACTCCTACAAGGACTTTTCGAAAGTAGACGCCATTGGGGCACGCCCTAGGAGTATAGGCATTGCCACTCCTACAAGGACTTTTCGATAAGTAGACGCCATTGGGGCACGCTCTAGGAGTATAGGCATTGCCACTCCTACAAGGACTTTTCTCTCGCTTCATAAAACGCCTGTTATAACGAAATCAGCTAAAAGACTTTATTAATGAATAAAAATTGAAGTTCAATTCCAGCCACATCTATCATCTAATGAGGCTCATGGACAAAATGGGAAACAAAACTATCCTATGCAAGAAAGCGATAAATGAAGATGGAAAAACTTTAATCAGAAATCCATTGGTGAAGAGCGTTCCTCTGCTCGGCCTCGGCCTTCGCTCGCCCACGAGCCGTGCTGCCTTGTTCGCTCGCCTGCTCCTCTAAGAGCAGTGAAGTAGCATTCGCGTGAGGCTTGTTGCTCTCCCCGCACAATCCCTACACCGGTGTCAGTTGGGAACTTTACCACTTGGTGGTAAGTTGATGCCACAGCTTTCAATTCATGCAACGCTGGCCTTCCGAGAATGGCGTTATAAGCGGATACACAGTCTACTACCAAAAAGTTAACCATCTTCGTCACTACGTCCTGCCCCTCCCCATAGGTCACTGGCAACTCTATGCTACCCTCGGGCAGTACCTTCTCTCCTCCGAAACCAACCAGCGGTGCAGTGCTCACCTTCAGCCGCTCTTTCCCCAATTTCATGGCCTCGAACACTTTTGTGGACAAGATGTCTGCTGAGCTTCCGCCATCAATCAAAATTTGACGGACCCGCGTGTTGGCGATCATCAAGCTTACCACCAGTGCATCGTTGTGAGGCTGGTGTATACCAGAGGCCTCTAGCTCGGTGAATTCCACTGACGGCACCCCCTTCGAAATCCTCACCGAGCATACCCTTCGCTCTTCAAGTTCAAACCTTGCCTCCCGGGCGGCTGCTTTCCTTTTCCGATTCGAGTCACCTCCTGCCGGTCCTCCCAAAATCGTTTTAATTTCCAGCGGCGGGTCAGTGCATCCCTCGTTGTGACCCCCCTCGTTCGGCTTCGACTTCTTCCCTTCCTCCCCCTTCACAAATTCCTTCAGATACCCCTCCCTGATCAGACTCTCTATTTCATCTCGGAGTTGTATGCAATTACGTGTTGTATGACCGTGATCTCGGTGAAAGTGACAATATTTACTCTTATCCCTTCTATCGGGGCCTGTTTTCAGTCTATCCGGACGCTTCAACAAATCTGTGTGGTGAATCGCAGCTAGAACCTGGTCTGGTGAGACAGAGAGTGGAGTGTATTTCCCAAACTTTCCCCTGAGCTCTGGTCGGCCTCGGCCTTCCCCTTGGTCCGGCCGACCCCGACCAGCAGAATACCTAAGGTGGCTGCGGTCCTCGTCCTCTTCCCGCAGCCTCTTGCCCCTTTCATCTTTTCTTCTACCCTTATCGATTGTGGTTACCCTCTGCGCTTCTCTCTCCGTCCGCTTGGACTTCATTAACTCTTCTGCGTTTATATACTTCTGCGCCCTAGCGACGAACTCAGCATATGTTCGCGGTTGCTCTTCCCCTACGGAGTTTAACAGTTTTTCATCCTGCAACCCTGAAATAATTGCAGTTAGTGCTACTCCATCATCGTACCCCTCTACCTGCACGACTTCGTTGCTGAAACGTGTGATATACCCATTCAGACTTTCCCCCGGCCTTTGTTTGATGGTCAACAGGTTGAATTGTGGCTTCCTTCGGTCCCTAGCACCCAAAAATTGCGTGGCAAAAAGGCGTGACAACTCTTTGAATGAATCAATTGACTTAGGTGGTAACTTGTCGTACCACTGTTGTGCTATCCCGGTTAAGGTTAGAGAGAACGCACGACATTTTGTTGCCTCGGTGGCCCCATGAAACCCCATCCATGCCCAGTAGGTATCCAGGTGCTGAACCGGGTCTTTCTTCCCATCATACTGCGGAAAAGTGGGTAGTCTAAACTTATGCGGGACTTCGGCTTGCATAATCTCATCAACAAAAGGAGGGTCGGCCTGCCCTATCAGGCTCTCTAGGTTTTCTTTATCTGCCTCCCTGGGCTGGGCGCTTCCCTGGGTATTAATTTTGACCCGTACCGCAGCCTCGGCCTCGGCCTTTGCCTTGGCCGCAGCTTCGGCCTCGGCTCTCAATTTACCTTCAATCTCGGCTCGGATCCTTGCTTCAAGCTCTAATTTTTCCCTTGTCTTGGCCTCGGCCTCGGCTCCGACCTTCCCATACGCACCCACTGTACTGACCTCATCTGCGACATCCAGTGCACTTTTGTGCTCTACCCTTCTGCTCGGACCTGGCTCCTTCAAGGCCAGTTCTTTGCCATCCCTCAACTTGCGCGGTTTGCTGGTTGCACTATCTGTTTCCTCTTCTTCCTCGTCATAAACCCTTTTTCCCCTTCTCACGATCCCGTGCGAAACTCTTTTGGTACTTTGTGCTCGGATTCGGCTGTTTCAAGATACCCAAAATCTCGGCCAAACTTTGCCCCATCTCGTTCATTCTTCCTCTAAGGACTTCCATCTCGGTGTCCGAGGTGCCTGTCTTGGGCTGACGACTTCCTTCCCCCAATGGACTTTCCTGCTCCATTCTCCTAATTTTCAACCTCCGCACCGGCCTGCAATGTTCCCTTGCCAATTCTCGTCTCCCCACAGACGGCGCCAACTGTTGATGCCAAAATCCGGCCAAGAGCTCACCTGTCCATCACGTGACACCAACAATGAATTTGTTAAGATATGGGAAGACGTGACCTGCAAAGAAAGAAAGTGAGCACTGCACACCGATGTGGTGCTTGCCACACCCGCTCCGATGCCTAAGTCAGTGATCGGGAAATCCCCAGTACCAAACGGTAGTTCAATGGAGTTTAGGGTTCAGATCTTAGTTACCTCTCGCCTGGGTCATCCCTCCGACCTTATAGCTCTCCCCTTGCTAGGGTTTTTTCCTCCCGGCACCGTGCACCGCACGTGACTCCCCGCTCCTAGGCCCAGGGGGTCCGATCCAGGTGGCCTAGGCAGCTGACGGGCCAGTTAGCCTGGTCGGCCTCGGCATTGGGCCGAGGCCGACCAGATCCTCGGCCTCGGCTTTGGGCCGGGGTCGAGGTACAAGTCCACCTTCGGTGGGTTTCTTCTTCCTTGGGCCAATTTCAACTGGGCCTGAAGTCCTTTCGCGCTGGTGTACCTGCCAAGCCAAAATTACCCATAACAGATAGATTATAGATTATAGATAAATAAATGTCCTCAAAGGTCGTGGGTTCAATTCAATTATATTAATGTTGGTTTAATAGTCAAACATATCACGTTATTATTGAACTATGAATCATGTATTTTTTGACTAAAATTTAAAATTATAGAAGTTTATACTTATTTTACGACCTTTAATATTATTGTATTAATGCATATATTAGTCTTGCAATTATTGATATATGCTTAAAGTAATAATTTGTTATATAAATAAATTTATTATAATAAAGTTTCATAAAAGAATTTACAACATTTTTATAAGTTTTCGTGACATCGGTGATATTCATCGATATTCAAAATATCTTTCGATAGACCCGTAAATCTTAATTAATGATATTGCTACCAATATCGATATTTTCATCCTCACATGAACACCAGAAACCTACTGGCTTCAAAAATATATAGAATCTCAACTTTCCTCTTTCTTCTGTTTATTATTATTATTTTAAAAAACAATAACAAATCCATATAATAAAAAACTTTCCTTTTCCTTTGTGTTTTAATTATTTAAAATACAAAAAATACAAATCCTTAATCACAAATGAAGTGGATCTCTAGTAACCTCATATTGGGTAGGCACATTTTTAAGAACTGCTTTTTAATTTTTAAAATATTGAAAGAAGATAGAGAAGAAAAGAAAGAAATTTGTAGATATAAAACAAACCAATTTTTGTGTTATAGACTGAAAGTAATGTTTTGTATTTTTGAAAATCAAAACCATAAGGTCCATAACCCATTCTAAAATAAAAGACAAAAAAAATATATATATATATCTGAGAGAAACAAAAGCAATAAAGGGACAGATTCCAACACTGTACATTCCCACATTTATTATTATATATAGCAGTGTATTACAATATTTAATAATAGGTTTTATTCCTTGTTTGTCATGTTCTTGAGGTTTTGAATCAATAGCGTCAAATTATTGTGAGATGAGCCACCTTGTTTTGTTGCCTTCTTTGCCGTCTCTCCCATCTGTTGTGTACGCCTCCTTCTTTGGGTTGCTTCCTCTCCATCGTCCATCAACTTCTTCACCGCCTTCTCAATACTCTCTCTTTTCACCACTTTCTTCCCGGCATCAACCCACATGTTCCAATCCTCTGCACCCACCTCCACTCCAATCTTCAGCACTTGCGTTATCAGCTTCTCGATATAAAAATGATCTGCATACAACGGCCACGTAATCATTGGAATTCCTGCACATACTCCTTCAACTACCGAATTCCACCCGCAGTGTGTCATGAATCCTCCAGTTGCAGGATGATCCAATATCAGCACCTGGGGAGCCCACCCTCGGATAATCATACCCTTATTCTCCTTCTTCATCCTCTCCTCCAAACCCTTGGGCATCCAATGAGAGCTCTCGTTTTCCTTCCCAAACACCACCCAAATGAACTCATGACCCGACGCTTCAAGCGCACTTGCGAGCTCAAACAACTGATCATCCGGGAATCTACAACAACTACCAAAGCAAATGTAAAGCACCGAGTTGGGTTCCTTGGAATCGAGCCAACTCAAACACTCGGTTGCGCCGATCACCGCCTCGTGGCCCCTCTTCACCTTGTCCTCCGCGTTCTTCAAAATTAAAGGAGTAGGCCCAATGTGCCAAACCGAATGCCCCATGATCCTCTTGTAATGCTCGATATACTCCACTTCCAACTCCTCAAAATTGTTCACCAAAACCCCGAAGCTCTTCAGCTCCGCCTCCCTCCATTGCTCCATCAACTGAGTGTATTCGTTAGGCGTTTGAACGTAATCAGGCAATTGGGCTCGAGTGATGGTGATGGGATGAGGAAAATTTTGAACCACAAAGGGCTCGTAATCCGAGGAGACAAGGCGATGGGGCGAGTCGTCACGCCTCATAGCGTCTTTCATGCACATGGCGTAGATGCATGTGGCGTGAAAGACGAGCCTCGGGATGTTGAGGCGGTTGGCGAGATCGGTGGCCCAAGGGTAGAACATGTCGGCGACGAGGCAATCCGGGGGGTGACAAGTGATGAAACTTTCGATGTGGGGCTGCATGAGGGTGAGGCCCTTGTAGAGCTTGGCGGCCGTGTCGAGGTCGTTGGCGGCGAAGAAGTTCTCGAGGCCGGCAGGGAGGCCGACTTCGACGGACGGGAAAGGGATGGTGTGGACGGCGATGTGGTGGCCGGCGGCGGTGTCCTGGGCGATGAATTTGTCGAGGAGGAGAGAGTTGGCGGGGGTGGTGATGATGGTCACGTGCTCTCCACGTGCGGCAAAGAGACGGGCCATTTCGGAGAGTGGGAAGAAGTGGCCTGGAGAGAGGAATGGGAGGAAGAACATTTCGAGTGGACCACAGTTTGAAAGTGCTTCCATGACGGAAGTTAATTCAGAGAGACTAATTTTGTTGTTCAAGGAACACACCACTCTTTATCAATACAAACACATGCTATTTATATTCGACACTAGTTCATAGAATTATATATATTGTAATCTAATTAGTATTTGGGAAGTGTGATCCCTATTCTTGAGTTTATTTATTTATTTAGGTTAAAAATCACTTTTGGTCCCCAACTTTCATGAAAGTAACAATTTAGTTCCTAAACTTTGATTTGTAACGATTTAGTCTCTGTCTTTTCAATTTTGTAACGATTTAGTCCCTGTACTTTCTATTTTATAACAATTTAATCCCTGAACTTTAATAAGTAACAATTTAGTCCCTATACTTTCAAATTTGTAACGATTTAGTCCCTATCGTGAAAAATTAATGTAAATATTTAATGAAATTTCTTACCTAGATTGATTAATAAACTAATTTTGGACCCAATATGTTTATAAGCTACAACGTTTAATCATTAAATAATAAAAATCGACATTTAATTTTGATGATTTTTTTTGCGACAAAAATTAAATTGTTACAAATTTGAAAGTACAGGGACTAAATTGTTACAAATTTGAAAGTATAGGGGCTAAATTGTTACTTATTAAGTTTCAGGGACTTAATTGTTACAAAAATGAAAGTACATGGACTAATTCGTTACAAATCAAAGTTTAGGGACCAAATTGTTACTTTCCTAAAAGTTTAGGAACCAAAAGTGATTTTTAACTATTTATTTATTTATTTTTGCTAAATTATAGAAAATACTTAATTAAGTTTGGATCTTGTTTTCGATGATACTCAATTTTAAAAGGTTTTTTTTTAAAAAAAAAAAAAAAAAAAAACATATTTGACGTTTAAAGAAAAATTAAAAAAATACACTTGTTGGGAGTAGCTACAATGAAATTCACGTGGCACCTAGATGCTAAAATGGTTAGTGAACTGACTCATTCTTTAAAGAAAAATGAATTAAGGGACAAAAAAAATTATTGAATAAGGTGGCAAGACCACAAGACCACTACACGTGCAGTGGCTGTTGAGGATCCCACATCGGAAAGAATGATGGAGACCTCACAACATATAAGTTTCAAGGGTCACTCCACTCATTGCCAATTGGTTTTGAGATGGAAGCCCATATAATCTAATAGTGGCTTCTTTAAAACTATCGAAGATCTTATAATTTATACGCTCCCTAATAACCTACAAATTTTAAATATTTTTATAATTTTTTTTATACATCCAACAATGCAAAATTGTCAACCTCATTATGGTGTCAACCTCATTATGGTGACCTCATCGAATAATTTCTCGATTTCGATGTTTTGCTTGGGTTTTGTTCAGGGAATAAGCAATATTTAGATTTAGCTTATTTATTTTGAGGTTAGCATTTGGAGTTAGCTGTTGAGGATCCCACATTAAAATGATTAGTGGAGACCTCACAATATATAAGTTACAAGGGTCACTCTACTCATACCCAATTGGTTTTGAGATGGAAGCCCATATAATATAATATTAGCAATTAGTGGTAGGGTTCAAATTGTAGGGTGATCAGTGAAGAGGCGTTTTTAAAGTTAGGTTAAAATGGAAGTAGAAGACTATCATTGATGTGCGCCCCCGCCACCTATCCGTGAGAAATTATTCGTTGAAGTCGGTAAAATGAGCAGGAGAGTTTTACACCGTTGGATGTAAGAAAGAGAAATAGATTTACATTGATGCTATCAAAAGAATTAACTCCATATTCACATCCCGTTCATTTGGTTGTCGGTGATCATAATTCGGTGCTTTGTAAACACTTGTAAACTTATCATGCCATTTGGTTGTTGTTGGTCATCATAATTCAGTGCTTTGTAAACAGTTGTAAACTTAGCTCATGCCATTTGGTTGTTGGAGTTATTGGTAGAACTTAGGCTTCTCCTAAAATATCTTGTCTTCTTTAGTACTTTGTACAATTCTTTTCCTATTTTTGAATTGTTTTGAAAGCCAAAAGGCCATGTATGAACAAAGATTAATTTGACTTTTACAATTTAACTTTATATTTAACAAAATCCTAAACTTTCAATTTTTGTATTTATTGTAGGTCCATGATTTTTTTTTTTTAAATGTTAAATAGGTCAAAGACCTCAAAATTGAAAATTCAATTAAAGACCTATAGAACATAAATTGAAAGCTTAGGAACCTATATATTAGACATTTTTTAAAATTAAGATACCAAATAGACACACTTAAAAGTTCAAGCATTAAACTCATAATTTAACCAAAAATCAATTATATGATCAGTGTAGATACAAACACTGAAGACACTTAGGCTCCGTTTGATATAACCATTTGGCTTTTGGTTTTTAAAAATTATGCTTGTTTTCTTCCCATAAATTTTCAGCATGTTGAATCTATATATTCATTAGATTATGAATGTATATGTATGTTGCTAGTGTATTGGCATTTCATAATTCTAAATTAAATTGTAATTGTTCCTGAAACCCGCTCCTGATGCATCGAGACCCCAATCCTACACATCCAACGGTGAAAAACTACCTAGAGCATTGCACTGATAGCATCTAATAAATTTTCCTATCCGTGAGTGTTATTGAAACAACGTCCAAAGTTTAGGACTGTTTTCTATAATTTAACCTTTATTTTTTTTCATTTCCTCTCCCTAGTCTTGTCCCAAATTATCTTGTCCCAAATTATCTTTCCTTATTTAACTTCATTTTATGAAAAAGAAATTAAGATTAAATTACAAGTTTATTTCATAAATTCAAAGTCCTAAATTTTCAATTTTGTGTCAAATAGGTTCTTGACATATCTAAAATTAAAAAAAAAAAAATGAATTTATCTATTTGATTTATAATTGAATTTTATATCTAATGGAACCCTTAACTTTCACTTTGTATTTAGTAAGTTCATGATTTTTTTAAAAATAAAAAATAAATGCTAAATAGGTCAAAGACCTCAAAATTGAAAATTCAAGGACCTTTTAAACACAAATGGAAAGTTTAAGAACCTATGTATTAGACACTTTAAATTTTAAGGACAAAATATACACACTTTTTTTTCTTTGAAAACAAGACACATACATAAAAGTCCATACACTAAACTTGTTATTTAACCAAAAAATCAATTATGATTGTGTAGACACAAACACCAAAGACACTTAGGGCCCGTTTGGAATACATTTAAATTTAAATGTTTTTCAAGAATGCATTTTTTAAAAAACATTTTGTATAAAATTGTTTTTTTTTTTTTTTTTTTTTTGAAATTTTTGTATAAAAATCGTTTAGCATTTAAACATTCATATGTTTGGTTACATTTTTATACACAAGTTGTTGTATACTTCAAGACTCTTTTTTAAAAAAAAAAAAATTGGTTCAAGTGTTTCTTTCAAAATAGTTTATTTATCAATCTCATTTTCTAATAAATCATTTTTAGTGGTTGCCAAACACTATAATTTTTTTTCAAAATTAAACACTTTAAAAGTTAAACCAAACACACCCTTAATTGATTTATTTATTTTTTAATTCAAGAACCTATTAAATATAAAATATCGAGATTTAGAGATTGATTAAATTAATAGAGCAGACGAGCTGGATTTGTGCTGATTTTTTATTTATTTATTTATTTTTTTTTTTTTTTTTTGATTTTTTGAAAATGAAAGATCCATTTGCATTAGAACAAAACTTGCCTACATACCCCATTGAAATCTTGATAAGTAAGAAAGAGAGAGGGAGAAAATGATAATTTTTTTTGTTATCTCTCTTAGTTGTCAACATTTTAATGGTGGTATGCAGGGAGATCCCTACATATCAGGCAAGTTTTCTCTTTTGCATTATATCCTGGCCCAACTTTCAAAACGTATTATTCAAATCGTTTAAGACGTGACTTCCAGTCCCAAATTCGTAATTGTTCTTATTTATTTATTTATTTATTTTTATCCTCCCTGTAAATGTGTAATAATCATTAATTTTAATGACAAACTGCATTTCACAGTGGAAAATACTTATCTTCGAATTCGTGACCAATGTTAAATTTCTCTACAAATACACTCTTTTGGTCAAAACGAATAACATGCCTATCTATTCTCCGTACTTATTTCATTAAAATCTTAACAACGAAGAAAGAGAAAGGTAAAAAATGAAAAAAAAAATATATATCTTTCATAATTATCAACATTTAAATGGTGGTATGTTGGGGATCCCTACAAATCCATATGCAATCAAGTATTTTCCAAAAACGAAAGAGTGTCTCATCTCTCTCTTCCTCTCACATTAAGGAGAGTTTTGTTGTCGAATCGATAGGACAAATCTCGACTATTACCTAAATTCTATCTTTGGTATAAATTGAATGCATTTCAGAATATAAAGCTCCCTTGCTAACTAGCTCTACTGCCATAAAGTTGTACTCGTAACCACGAGGTATGTGGTTCGAACCCCCACCCTACATATTGTCAAAAAAAAAAAAAAAAAAAAAAAAAAAAAATATAAAGCCCCCTTGAAGGACCAAGAAAATTATATACTAGCAAATAATCTCAAATTCCAAAAAAGAAAAACGTTTGCTTTTATTCTATCATGTTTTTTTTAGACAATATACCCAATCATCTCCAATATTTTAGCTAGTTAATCCATTTAATCCTTAATTTGTTCAGAATTACAAAACCAAAAAGATGGTTTAGACTATTTTCTAAAAAAATTAAATTGATGTTTAAAATATTTTAATAAAAAAGAACTTAAGAATGATATTTAAAAAAAATTATGAATTTAAGTAAGAAATAAATTCAAGAAAAAAAATAAAAGCAATTGGATAGTTTTTAGTTATCAATAACATTTGGGGTAAGAGACATCTTGATCGAGAATATATGTCAATTATTGTTGAGCTATGCTCACTTAACTAAAGCAATAAGATTTAGAAGCTATGAACCAGCGAGAGTAAATAAAAACTATAAGCGAAAAAAAGTTCACAAATAAACATGTTTCACCAAAGTACTAAAAATTTAGGTCAGGTTTGATAACCATTTTGTTTTTTGTTTTTGATTTTTGAAAATTAAGTCAATAAACACTCATTTCAACTCTAAGTTTTTTTGTTTGATTATCTATCTTCTTCCCATGTTTTCAGAAACCAACTCAATTTTTGAAAACTAAAAAAATAGTTTTCAAAAATTTGTTTTTGTTTTTAGAATTTAGCTAAGATGTCAAATGTGTTCTTAATAAAAATGCAAATCATGGTAAGAAAATGGGGGAAAAAACAAACATAATTTTCAAATTATTAATCAACAAAGCTAATATTTAATATTTAAAGTTCTTTTAAAAAAAATATATATATTTAAAGTTAAAGAAAGTCACGTTTAAAACGAGTTGAATTATAGATTTCTAGAACCACGAATGATTCACAAAATCCAATAACATTCATTCTCAATAAAAGAAATAATAAAATCCCACCTCTACCATACTATCTTTTGAATCATCAAAATTAATCGGTTCATTCATCAGGAAATCTCTCTGAAGTCTAAACTAGCTTTAAAAAAAATAATTAAAAAAAAAAACTAGAACCCAGATTTAAAATGTTGATGTGAAATGTCAAGGTCCAGATTTTATGATAATGTCGCATTTCGGAAAGATTTACGAAAATCGTGAAAATTGATCAAAATTGTTTGGATTAGTCAATGAAATTTTAATTGTAGCTTAATTACACTATAATTGATCAATTTTTATCATCATATTTTAAAATTAAGACAATAGTTAGATGAACATTGATAAGCGCCCAATATGCTTAAGTTTACAAAGCTAGAGGTCCTTCTAGGATCCTTGCAAACACTCACAAAGAAAGCTAACTTAGATCAAACTTAGAATCTATGATGGTCACTCATAAATCCTAAGACAACTCACTCCAGAATTAGCTTGATCAAGACTAATCCAATGAATTGATTTTTAACATCAAATCTAAAACAAGATTTGAAAGAAAGGACACCACCAAAGGGTGTAATAAGCAAAAGCTTTTTAATTCATAATCTTCACCTTTTCTCAAATGACAAATTACATCCCTATTTATACTAAATGAAAAGACACCATGAAAGGACACAACCCTTCATCTATGTGGCCTAAATTCAACCCCTAACTTTTCAAATCCATGCATGAACCTTCATAAATACAAGTTCATGAATTCACAAGATACATAATACATGAATATGAATTTTAGATTTATTGTGTCTCTTGGTTGAATAGGTGCCTTTGTGAATCTTGAAAGGATGTAACTTTTCACCATAATAATTCCTTAAAACCTAGATTCATCTTCCAATCAGCATACTCTAAAGTTTGTAACCATTTTGTGTTCTTGTAGCTTGATTAAGACACCTCGGTTCATATCATCAATTCAAATGTCGGTGTGTGAAAAAATTTAGAAAAATATATAGAAATTGATGAAAACTGTTTGAATTATTAAATGAAAATTTAATTACGATTTAATTACATTATAATTGATTATTTTTAACAATCATGTCTAAAATATATGTATAGTGTTTAAAATGAGGACTTTAATGAAAGTTTTGAAAAAAAAACTATTTATCAATTGATAAAAATTATTTAAATTATTAAATGAATGAAATTTTTATTGTGATGATTTAATTAACTATAATTAATTTATATTAAACCATAAAACTATATCGGAAATTAAATGAATAACTAAAACATTAAATTTAAAGTCTCAAAAAAAGAAAAAAAAAATCTATAATCATTGAATTAAACATCGAACAACTGTCCAAGAAAAAAATTAAAAAAACAAAATAATTACATAAAAATAAAGAAAATATGAAATAAAAGGAAAATGAAATTATAAAATAAAAACAGTAAAATAAAATAAAAATCAAAATATAATAAAAAAAGAAGAAGAAAAAATCTAAACAGGTAATAAAAACTAAAAAGTAATTTAAAAAAAAATCTAAGCCACGGTAAATTAAACGAAAGATAAAAGAATTAAAAAGAAATTAGGGTGTGTTTGGTTTAACTTTTCAAGTGTTTAATTTTGAAAATAAATCATTTTGAAAAAAATTCTAGTGTTTGGCAATCACTAAAAATAACTTATTAGAAAATGAGATTGATAAATAAACCATTGTGAGAGAAACACTTCAAACCAACTTTTTTAAAAAAAGAGTTTTAAGTATATAATAACTTGGGCATAAAAACACTACGAGGAAATGCAACCAAACATATGTGTGTTTAAATTCTAAACAATTTTTATACAAAATGTTTTTTAAAAAATGCATTCTTGAAAAACATTTAAATCAAAATGTATTCCAAACGGACCCTTAGAAAGGTTGCTTGGCAGGGCTGCCGGCAAGCAGCCAGGCGATGCGATTTGACGCGCCTGTGACATGTGGCATCAGCCATCTAATGGTGTATATAGTTAAAAAAAAAAAAAGAAAAAAACTAAATGTCGAACGACATTTCAATAAAATCTCAAAATTTCGTGAAAAAGGGGGAAAATCAACTTTTTCTCCCTCTCGACATTTTGACCCTTCGGTATAGCGACATGTCGACAACTCAAAATTTTATTCCTTGACTAGAACTCAAAAAGAAAAAGGCAAAAAAAAAATATCTCTCTGAATTAGCTAAAAAAAGGCTAAATTATAAAAAAAAAATACCCCTGAACTATGAGGTTTGTTTCAAAAATACCCCTAAACTTTAAAAGTTTCAAAAATACCCTTGAACTTTACAAAACGTTTCAAAAATACCTTTGCAGTTAATTTTTGGATGAGAACCGTTAAAACCGTTAAAAATGTTTTGAAGATACTATTCCGAAAATCTAGTCAAGCTCTTGGGATGATGTATTAAAAGAGAAGAAAAGCTCCTAGTGTATGAATACATGAAAAATAGGTAAAGTTTCTCATTAATTTTTATGGAAGAAGAATTTACGGTGGGATAAGGAAAAAAAAGAAGCATTTTCTAATATGTTATTTTCTAAAATCTTTTGAAAGTTAAAGAGTAGTAATGAAACTGAAATTTTTAATGGTTTCCCCAAAAATTAACGACAATGGTATTTTTTAAACATTTTTTTTTAAAGTTCAGGGGTATTTTTGAAACTTTTGAAAGTTTAGAGGCATTTTTGAAACAAACCCCATAGTTCAGGGGCATTTTTTTATAATTTAGCCAAAAAAAAAAAAAAAAAGAAAACTCTCTGAACTAGAACTCAAAAATGAAAAAAGAAAATCTCTTTGAACTTCTGCCATGGACGCACTTCCTGAAGGGGATGAAAGCCCCGGCGCAGCGGAAGCGCATTGGTAGGACCTTGCGCTGTATATTAATTAATATCAAAATACCAATACAAATAGACAAAATGAAACTTTAAATATGCTTTAAAGCTGCTGTAAAACGCTATAAACATGCTGAAAAACTAGAAAAATAAAACTACATTTATTTTCATGCTTTTCTAAAAAAAAGGTAAAAACCGTTACAAACCTTCGTTGTAGACTTTACCGATTTTCGCCAATGATGCTCCTAACGGTTGAAAACGCAGCTGTTGAAGGAGAAATTTCGGCCAATCACAAGTTGCCACGTCATTAATATAAATTAATGATAAAATAAATTTGGGACCAGTTACACATTTACACGTGTGCCTAAATTAAATTAATAGACATTAAAATTCGGCAAATCAAAGAATGCCACTTGTCTATTAGTGATCCATCAGATAATATCGGTCAAGTTCAATCAGATTATGCCACGTGGCAATTGGACCCAAGCCCAAGCCCATATGAGGTCCATCAAACTCTATAAATAGAGGAGGCCACCATTCATTCGGGGGGATTGAGCCAGAGGCAGAGAGGGCAGAGTCCAGAGCATTCTCCCAAGATCCAGAGTCGTCAGAATCCAAAGAGTCCAGAGAATTCAGAGATCCGAGATTCAGAATTCAAAAGATTCAAGACTCAGAAGATTTGAAGACTAGAAGACTCTAAAAAGAGATCAACAAGCCAACCGACTGATCAAGAAGATCAACAAGTCAGCAGACTGATCATCCAAGAAGATCAACAAGCCAACCGACCGATCAAGAAGATCAACAAGTCAGCAGGCCGATCATCCAAGAAGATCAACAAGCCAACCGACCGATCAAGAAGATCAACAAGTCAGCAGGCCGATCATCCAAGAAGATCAACAAGCCAACTGATCGATCAAGAGGATCAATAAGTCAGCAGGCCGATCATCCAAGAGGATCAACAAGCTAACAAGCCGATCCAACAGATCATCAAGCCAACAGGCCGATCCAAGATATCATCAAGTTAACAGACTGATCATCCAAGAAGATCAACAAGCCAACCGACCGATCAAGAAGATCAACAAGTCAGCAGGCCGATCATCCAAGAAGATCAACAAGCCAACCGATCGATCAAGAGGATCAATAAGTCAGCAGGCCGATCATCCAAGAGGATCAACAAGCTAACAAGCCAATCCAACAGATCATCAAGCCAACAGGCCGATCCAAGAGATCATCAAGTTAACAGACCGATCATCCAAGAAGATCAACAAGCCAACAAGCCGATCCAAGAGATCATCAACCTAGCAGGTCGATCATCCAAGAAGCCCAACAAACCGGCCCAAGAAGAGCAACAAACTAGAGGCCAAAGTTTATATATTTAAGAGAGAGAATCAGAGGATTAAAGTTAGAGATTGTACACCCACACGCATACAACATTAATACAATATATTATTTATTCCACGTGTCTCCATCTCCGAAGTTACGTGTGAACAAATTGGCACGCCCAGTGGGATCATCTCTACCTCTCATCTCTCTCTCTTATCTCAAAACACAAGTATAAGCATGTCGTTCAAAACTTCTTCAATGGTCGCTGTCATGAACAAGTCTTACATGGGTTCTACTGCCCATTGTTGCTTCAATGAACTGACGTTGCAAAAAGATAAAGCTTCTATCGCTGGAGGCCAAGAAACAACCTTGCAGGGGGCATATACCAATGACAAGTTTCTTGTTAAGTATAACCCTCTGTTTGAACCTGATTCTGACGTAGTGACTGTCATGATGACTGAGACAAGAACTACGGAAGAAAGAATGACTGAGATGCAAGAACACATCAACAATTTGATGAAGGCGATTGATGAAAAAGATTCTCAAATCGCGCAACTAAAGTGCCAAATTGAGAACCAACATATCGCCGAATCAAGTCAAACCCAAGTCATAAAAAATCATGACAAAGGAAAGACTACAGTGCAAGATGATCAGCCACATTGTTCTGCTTCGGTCGCTTCACTATCCATCCAACAGCTCCAAGATATGATCACAAACTGTATCAGAGCTCAGTACGGTGGACCTACTCAAGATTCCCTCTTATATTCCAAACCTTATACTAAGAGGATTGATAATTTGAGAACGCCAGTCGGGTATCAGCCACCGAAATTTCAACAATTTGATGGAAAGGGCAATCCTAAACAACATATTGCCCACTTCGTTGAGACATGCGAGAACGCTGGTACTCGAGGGGACCTGCTAGTCAAACAGTTCGTTCGAACACTTAAAGGAAATGCTTTTGACTGGTACACTGATCTAGAACCGAAGTCAGTAGACAGTTGGGAGGAACTCGAAAGAGAGTTTTTTAATCGCTTCTACAGCACTAGACGAACCGTTAGCATGTTCGAGCTCACAAACACTAAACAACGAAAAGGTGAACTCGTTGTTAACTATATAAATCGCTGGAGAGCTATGAGTCTAGATTGCAAATATCGCCTCACTGAACTCTCTTCCGTTGAGATGTGCATTCAAGGCATGCACTGGGAACTCCTCTACATCCTTAAAGGTACAAAGCCTCGGACCTTTGAGGAACTAGCAACTCGTGCCCACGATATGGAGCTAAGTATTGCTAGTCGAGAAAACCAAGACCTTCTCCTCCCTAACATGAGAAAAGAAGGAAGAAACGATGAAGAGACTATAGAAGAATCCATGGTTGTAAACACAACCCTTCCCAAGTCGTCTTCGAAAGAAAAGCGACAAACGAATGGAACGCATCGCTTAACTTTAAAGGAAAGACAGAAGAAAATCTATCCTTTCCCTGATGCCGACATCCCTGATATGTTGGAACAACTATTGGAAGCGCAACTGATAGAGCTTCCTAAGTGTAAACGACAAGAAGAGATGGAAAAAGTTGATGATCCCAAGTATTGCAAGTATCATCGAGTTGTTGGTCATCCAGTGGAAAGATGTTTCGTCCTAAAGGACTTAATTCTAAAGCTGTCTATGGAAAGAAAAATTGAGATCGACCTTGATGAAGTAGCTCAATCAAATCTTGCTACAATCAAAGAAAAGAGCAAACATCAAAGAAAGAAGGATCCTAAGAAACTTCAACCCAAGAGGAAGAGAAGTAAAAAGTTTTCTCAACCTCAACAACTGGTGATGTTGAATAAATCATTCTCCAAAACTTTCCACAAAAAGAAAAAAGAGAACCTTGCGACTTCCTACTGCATCAACGTAGAAGAAGTTGACAATTCTAAGAAGAGTGAACAAAGGACTTCCGTCTTTGATCGCATCAAGCCTCCAACTACTCGTCCTTCGGTATTCCATAGAATGAGTATGGTCGCGACAGAGGAAGAAAATCAATGTTCGATGTCCACCTCCACTCGACCTTCAGCTTTCCAAAGGCTAAGTGTCTCCACATCGAAGCAAAGTCGATCTTCAACATCTGTCTTTGATCGCCTCAAAGTAACAAACGATCAACCTAAAAGAAAGATGAACAACTTGGAGTTGAAACTTTTCGATAAAGTAAACAGTGACAAGAAGCTTCATAGTAGCATCCCGTCACGTATGAAGAGGAAGTTTTCTGTTCTCATAAATACGGAAGGTTCCTTGAAGGTGAAGCCAAATCTCATTATCTTGACCAATCCTGCAAATGAAGGATCTGATCAAGACCATGACAAAGATAAGAGCTTTTAAATGTAAAAGCTCCTTATCGCAAGAGCCTAAACTGCATGATGCTCCTAGCCCACACGAGCTTAAAAGGTGAGTGCAAAAAAAATTTTGAACTACGTTATGACTTGATCCCTTTTCTTCAAAGGGTACGTAGGCAGCTTAAAGAAAACTTTAAGTTCAGTCTCTGCAAAAAAAAAAAAAAAAAGTGCAACAAATATTGAAGCACGACGATATAAATTGAGGAAATTCATCACTAGTGGGGGCAACACAGCGAATGGCAGTTGCTTCCTCCAAGTTCGAAAGTTCTCACGCGCTTCGGTGAAGTTCCTTTCTCCCAGTCTGAAGGTTCTCACGTGCTTCGGTGAAGTTCCTTCCTCCCAAGTTCGAAGGTTCTTACGCGCTTCGCTGCAGTTCATTCCTCCAAGTTCGAAGGTTCTCACGCGCTTCGATGCAGTTCCTTCCTCCCTAAGTTCGAAGGTTCTCATGCGCTTCGCTGCACAGTTCCTTCCTCCAAGTTCGAAGGTTCTCATGCGCTTCTCTCCGTTGCTACCTTCCTCCAAGTTCGAAGGTTCTCTCATGCGCTGCTGCAGTTCCTTCCTCCAAGTTCGAAGGTTCCCTCACGCGCTTCGCTCGCTCCTTCTCCAAGTTCGAAGGCGCTTCTCTCCACTGCTCCTTCTCCAAGTTCGAAGGCGCTTCTCTCCGTTGCTACTTCTCCAAGTTCGAAGGCGCTTCTCTCCACTGCTCCTTCTCCAAGTTCGAAGGTGCTTCTCTCCACCCCTCTTTTTGAAGGTTCGCCACTGAGGTTCTCCTTCTCCAAGTACGAAGGTTCACCGTTGCTCCTTTTCAAATGTTTGGCGGCGGTTGACGTCCTCGTTCCACTTCATCTTCAAATGTTGGTAGTTGACGGCATCCGCTGCGCTTCATCTTCAAATGTTGGCAGTTGACGGCGTCCGCTTCGCTTCATCTTCAAAAATTGACTGTTGATAACTTCACTTCATATTCAAAAGTTGACGGTTGAAGTCTTCGCTACATCTGCAAAGATGAACAACTTTAGTGTTGCCTTTATCTTGAAAGTGTCCAGACTGGAAGATGCATCTTAGCTGCAAGTTAAAAAATGCTTGATATCAAACCACAAAAAAAAAAAGAAAGAAAGAAAATAAAAGTGTTGTTAAAAAAAACGGTGACCACCCCTACAGGAAACTACAGTCATCAAAGTGACTGGTCTAGACAGGTGGTGAAGTCACTGCAATTGAATCTGATGACGACCGTTGTAGGCGAGTCGAGTCTGGTGACCACCCCTGCAGGTTACTCAGATCACCCAATAAAATGGGGACTGGGTCTAGCAGGAGTGCATGAAGGCGAATCTGGTGACTACCCCTGCAGGTTACTCAGATCACCCAATAAAATGGGGACTGGGTCTAGCAGGAGTGCATGAAGACGAATCTGGTGACTACCCCTACAGGTTACTCAGATCACCCAATAAAATGGGGACTGGGTCTAGCAGGAGTGCATGAAGGCGAATCTGGTGACTACCCCTGCAGGTTACTCAGATCACCCAATAAAATGGGGACTGGGTCTAGCAGGAGTGCATGAAGACGAATCTGGTGACTACCCCTACAGGTTACTCAGATCACCCAATAAAATGGGGACTGGGTCTAGCAGGAGTGCATGAAGGCGAATCTGGTGACTACCCCTGCAGGTTACTCAGATCACCCAATAAAATGGGGACTGGGTCTAGCAGGAGTGCATGAAGACGAATCTGGTGACTACCCCTACAGGTTACTCAGATCACCCAATAAAATGGGGACTGGGTCTAGCAGGAGTGCATGAAGGCGAATCTGGTGACTACCCCTGCAGGTTACTCAGATCACCCAATAAAATGGGGACTGGGTCTAGCAGGAGTGCATGAAGGCGAATCTGGTGACTACCCCTGCAGGTTACTCAGATCACCCAATAAAATGGGGACTGGGTCTAGCAGGAGTGCATGAAGGCGAATCTGGTGACTACCCCTGCAGGTTACTCAGATCACCCAATGAAATAGGGGACTGGTCTAGCAGGAGTGATATCACTACAAGCGAATTTGGTGACGTCTGTTGCACGAAGCTTACACATTCAAGGAAGAAAGAAACAAATTGCAAAAAAAAAAAAAACAAAAACAAAAAAAACAAAAAAAAAAAAAAAAAAAAACGAAAATTAAAAAAAAAAAATAAAAAAAAAACGAAAATTTTAAAAAAATAAAAATAAAAATAAAAAACAAAAATTAAAAAAAAAAAAAAGAAAGAAAAGAAAAGAAAAGAAAGTTTCCTACTTGGATCCCTTCTTGAATGCTCTCTGCAATTGATGTGTGCTCTCCCCTGCTGAGGTTCAACCTTATTTATAGAATGGAAGGTTGGATTCAAATAGATAAATCTTATCTCCAACGATAATCTTTATCAATTTTGGGATGAGTTCAAATATATATCTTATCTCCAACGACAATCTTCATCAATTTTGGGATAAGTTCAAATATAAATCTTATCTCCAACGGAAATCTTCATCAATTTTGGGATGGGTTCAAATATAAATCTTATCTCCAACGGAAATCTTCATCAATTTTTGAAGGGTTCGAATATAAATCTTATCTCCAACGAGAGTCTTTGGTTCAAATTTTAACCCAAAGATATGAGATTTGATTTAAATCAAATTGGGAAATAAATTTTATTCCCACCAAATTTTGGGATGCAGCCTTAAATTTACTTAAATTAAATTTTGGGCATAATCCAAATTTTATCCCAAATGAACCAAAGTCAAAACCTTAAATTCTATTCCAAATGCGAGTTAAAATTGGGTAGGATTTTACCTCAAATCAAAATTTGGGTATAAACCAAATTTTGCCCAAACTTGAAATCAAAGTTTGCTGCCAAATAAAAAAAATCAAAATTTTGACCAAAATTCATATTTTGATTAAATTGACGCACCAAATGGAGTCAAAGTCAAGAACAAATACCTTGCATTTTAATTCCAAAATATATTTTTCGAGATTCACTCACACATAACTTGTGCCTAAATCTCGAAAAGGGGGCATTTGTTGAAGGAGAAATTTCGGCCAATCACAAGTTGCCACGTCATTAATATAAATTAATGATAAAATAAATTTGGGACCAGTTACACATTTACACGTGTGCCTAAATTAAATTAATAGACATTAAAATTCGGCAAATCAAAGAATGCCACTTGTCTATTAGTGATCCATCAGATAACATCGGTCAAGTTCAATCAGATTATGCCACGTGGCAATTGGACCCAAGCCCAAGCCCATATGAGGTCCATCAAACTCTATAAATAGAGGAGGCCACCATTCATTCGGGGGGATTGAGCCAGAGGCAGAGAGGGCAGAGTCCAGAGCATTCTCCCAAGATCCAGAGTCGTCAGAATCCAAAGAGTCCAGAGAATTCAGAGATCCGAGATTCAGAATTCAAAAGATTCAAGACTCAGAAGATTTGAAGACTAGAAGACTCTAAAAAGAGATCAACAAGCCAACCGACTGATCAAGAAGATCAACAAGTCAGCAGACTGATCATCCAAGAAGATCAACAAGCCAACCGACCGATCAAGAAGATCAACAAGTCAGCAGGCCGATCATCCAAGAAGATCAACAAGCCAACCGACCGATCAAGAAGATCAACAAGTCAGCAGGCCGATCATCCAAGAAGATCAACAAGCCAACTGATCGATCAAGAGGATCAATAAGTCAGCAGGCCGATCATCCAAGAGGATCAACAAGCTAACAAGCCGATCCAACAGATCATCAAGCCAACAGGCCGATCCAAGATATCATCAAGTTAACAGACTGATCATCCAAGAAGATCAACAAGCCAACCGACCGATCAAGAAGATCAACAAGTCAGCAGGCCGATCATCCAAGAAGATCAACAAGCCAACCGATCGATCAAGAGGATCAATAAGTCAGCAGGCCGATCATCCAAGAGGATCAACAAGCTAACAAGCCAATCCAACAGATCATCAAGCCAACGGGCCGATCCAAGAGATCATCAAGTTAACAGACCGATCATCCAAGAAGATCAACAAGCCAACAAGCCGATCCAAGAGATCATCAACCTAGCAGGTCGATCATCCAAGAAGCCCAACAAACCGGCCCAAGAAGAGCAACAAACTAGAGGCCAAAGTTTATATATTTAAGAGAGAGAATCAGAGGATTAAAGTTAGAGATTGTACACCCACACGCATACAACATTAATACAATATATTATTTATTCCACGTGTCTCCATCTCCGAAGTTACGTGTGAACAGCAGCAACCTCTTTGAAATCCTTCGCTGGAATTTTTCTTCTTCAAAGACACAATAACCACAGAGATTACACTGGTATGTCTCTAAGTCTAGGAGACAATAGACTTGTTCTATTTCTCTAGGAGGGAGGCTAGGGAGAATTTTAGGGTCTTGTCTTGTGAGTCTAAGAGCAAGAGCTACTAAACCATTAGGTCTAGTGTTCTATTTATAGGAGAAATGTCATGAATAAAATATTCACATTAATTCAATTATTTACATAAATGATTTAATTTATTCCTTATTTAATCAATTCATGATCAATCAATTCCATAATTGATTAATATTTTCCACAAATGACTAATTACTTCCATAAGTGATTAGATCATTTCCATAAATGATTAATCACTTCAATAAGTGATTAATTATTTTCATAGTTGATTAATTTTCAATTAATTAACTCTTTAACTAATTAGTCACCAATTAAATATCACATATTTAATTTTCGGCCTTTAATTAATCAATTACCCAAATTAATTTTAGGCCTTAAATTAATTAATTCATATTTGAACTCGTTCAAATTCCTATAAATTTAATATGAATCAAATTCACATTAATATTTCAAATTTCTTCAAATATTTAACTCTCATAATAATATATCAATATATATTATATTGTTTCCCTTAGTAAATTGAACATTTTCAATTTACATTTATTACTTAGTTGCCTCAAATTACTTTATGAGCTACCAGTAGGACCTAATGGACATGCAGATTAGAAGCTCCAACGATGTGAGATTAATTGGTCAAACTCATTAACCAAATTAATCAATATTCGTTAAGTGTGTGTACATTTCACTATAGACTCACAGCTGCACTCTTTAACCAAATTAATCAATATTCGTTAACTGTGTGTACATTCTCATTGCAGACATATTTTCTGTGTCCACGAATATAAACCAATAACGACTAGTTAGTCCTTCACGAGTGTCTGTAACGTCAACTGGCTCAAATTATCGTTTTACCCCTGGGTTACTTCTATTTTCTTAAGTACCAGTTCTCCTCTAATGAACAACCTGTTTGTGGTCCTACCATCAAATAGAAAACCCTCTCGTGTCATTGAAAGGGTAGGGCCCTTTGTTCAAGACTCGGAGTTACCACTTAAAGGAACACTCATCTGCTTCCCTAAAGTCGGGAAGGAGTGAATTCCTTCTTGTATGATTATGTTCTCAGCTTCCCACTCGATCTTGTCCCCAAAATGGTAGGCTTATTGAGTCGGCGTATTGGTCACTCTCACCCATACAAATCAAAGGACAATCCCTCATGAGCAGGATTCCATAATCAACTCAGGATTAAGACTAAGTTGTCTAGGTCATCCTAGTGAAATAGAAAACCAACTAGTTAATGGTGTTATAACCAGTGGTTACTATTTTGCGGTCCGGTCTTATGTAAACTCATTGCATATGATACCCCTACTCACATGTCTCCTACACGAACGCGTTGGTTCATGGCATTTGTATCAAATACAAAGTGGGTCGTATCCATAGTGTCACCAAGATAAGGCACCAAATCTTATCCCTATACTATAGACCCTTTAGGTTGTTTCTTGAACAGTGATCCCCATATGTCGCTACATATAGTTCAAGACTCATATTACAGCCTAGGATGTCTAGTTTATTGGATTATGGTTATTTTAGGCAAAGACAAATATAAAATAACTAATAACACTTAATGGAAAAATACATCAATATTATTTCATTAATATTTGGTCAACGGTTACATTCACTTATCTACGAGTTTTAGGGCATAAAACCCAACACTTCCAAACTCTCGTCCACTCGAAATCTTCTTCCTCCCATACCTCTCTCTAAGCCACTTCATCCCACTCTCTGAAATGGCTCGTCTCTTCGCCGCACGTGACCATCATCACCACCCCCTCCAACTCGTTCCTCCTTCCATAATTCCATCGCTCAAGACACCGTCGTCGACTGTCAGATCTCCGTCCACACCATCCCTTTCCCCTCTGCCAAAGTCAGCCTCCTTGCCAACGTCGAGAACTTCTTTGCCGCCACTGACCTCAACACCGCCACAAAACTCTACAAAGGCCTCACACTCATGAAATCACACATTGAAAGTTTCATCACTTCTCACCCCCCAGATTGCCTCGTCGCTGACATGTTCTACCCTTGGGCCACCGATCTCGCCAACCGCCTCAGCATCCTGAGGATCATCTTTCATGCCACTTGCAACTTCGCCATGTGCACGAAAGACGCTATGAGGTGCGACGACTCGCCCCATCTACTTGTCTAATCCGATTACGAGTCATTTGTGGTTTAGAATTTTCCTTATCCCATCACCATCACTCGAGCCCAACTGTTCGATTACATTCGGACACCTAATGGATACACTCAGTTGATGGAGCGATGAAGGGAGGAGGAGTTGAAAAGCCATGGGGTTTTGGTGAACAATTTTGAGGAGTTGGAAATGGAGTATATCGAGCATTACAAGAGGATTATAGGGCATTCTATTGGGTTTTATGCCTAAAACTCATAGATAGTAAATGTAACAACTGACAGAACATAAATAAAGTATTGTTTGATGTTTTTTCAATAAAGAGTTATTGTCTATATTATGTACATCTTGCCTAAATAACCCTAATTCAACAAACAGAACATCCTAGGTTGTGGGATGAGTCGTGAACTGTATGTGGAGACATACGGTGATCACTGTTCAAGAGACAGCCTGAAGGGTCTATAGTATAAGGATAATGTTGGGTACCTTATCCTGTAGACACTATGGATACGATCCACTTTGTATTTGATACAAACGCAATGATCCAACACGTTCGTGTAGGGGACATGCGAGTGGAGGTATCCTATGCAATGAGTTTGCATAAGACCGGACCACAAAATAGTAACCGCTAGCAGTAATACCGTTAACTAGTTAGGTTTCTATTTCACTAGGATGACCTAGGCAACTTAGTCTGAATCCTGAGTGGATTATGGACTCCTACTCACAAGGGCTTTTCCTTTGATTTGTATGGGTGAGAGTGATCAGCACGTCGACACAATAAGCCTATCATTTTAGGGACAAGACCGAGTGGGGAGCTGGGAACATAATTGTTGGGTTTTATGCCCTAAAACTCGTAGATAGTGAATGTAACCGTTGACCGGATATTAATGAAATAATATTGATGTATTTTCCCATTAATTGTTATTAGTTATTTTATATTTGTCTTTGCCTAATAATAACCCTAATCCAATAAACTAGACATCCAAGGCTATAATATGAGTCTTGAACTATATGTAGCAACATATGGGATCATTGTTCAAGAAACAGCCTAAAGGGTCTATAGTATAGGGATAAGACTGGGTGCCTTATCCTGGTGACACTATGGATACGACCCACTTTGTATTTGATACAAACGCTGCGATCCAACGCGTTCGTGTAGGAGACATGCGAGTGGGGGTATCCTATGCAATGAGTTTGCATAAGACCGGACCGCGAAATAGTAACCACTGGTTATAACACCGTTAACTAGTTGGTTTTCTATTTCACTAGGACGACCTAGACAACTTAGTCTTAATCCTAAGTTGATTATGGACTCCTGCTCATGAGAGATTGTCCTTTGATTTGTATGGGTGAGAGTGGCCAATACGCCGACTCAATAAGCCTACCACTTTGGGGACAAGACCGAATGGGGAGCTGGGAACATAATCGTACAAGATGGAATTCACTCCTTCCCGACTTTAGGGAAGCAGATGAGTGTTCCCTTAAGTGGTTACTCCGAGTCTTGAACAAAGGGTCCTACCCTCTCAATGGCACGAGAGGGTTTTCTGTTTGATGGTTGGACCACAAACAGGTTGTTCATTAGAGGAGAATTGGTACTTAAGGAAATAAAGGTAACCTAGGGGTAAAACGGTAATTTGACCCATCTAGTGTTACGGGCACTCGTGAAGGACTAACTAGTCGATATTGGTCTATATCCGTGGACACAGAAAATATGTCTGCAGTGAGAAGAGTGCAACTGTGAGTCTATAGTGGAATGAACACACAGTTAACGAATATTGATTAATGTGGTTAATGAGTTTGACCAGTTAATGTCACATCGTTGGAGCTTCTGATCTGCAGGTCCATTAGGTCCCACTGGTAGCTCATAAAGTAATTTGAGGCAACTAAGTAATAAATGTAAATTGAAAATGTTCAATTTACTAAGGGAAACAAATATAATATATATAGATATATTATTATGAGAGAAATTAATATATTTGAAGAAGTTCAAATATAAATTTATGGAAGTTTGAAAGAGTTCAAATAATGAATTAATTAATTTAAGGCCTAAAATGTGTTTGGGCAAATTAATTAATTCTAGGCCGGAAATTAAATATGTGATATTTAATTGGTGGTTAATTAATTAAAGAATTCATTAACCGGGAATTAATCAATTATGGAAATAATTAATCACTTAAGGAAGTGATTAATCATTTATGGAAATGATCTAATCACTTATGGAAGTAATTAGTCATTTGTGGAAAAGATTAATCAATTATGGAATTGATTGATCATGATTGATTAATTAAGGAATAAGATTGAATCAATTTTGGAAAAGATTGATTTAATTGAATATTTTATTCATGGCATCTCTTCTATAAATAGAACACTAGACCTAATTGGTCATGACACTTGAAACTTTGCTCTTGCTCTTAGACTCTCAAAGACAAGACCTAAAATTCTCTCAAGCCTCCCTCTTAGAGAAAGACTCCCACAAGTCTTTTGCCTCCTAGACTTAGAGACATACCGGTGTAACCTCTGTGGTTATTGTGTCATTCAAAGAAGGAATCCAGCGAAGAAAATCAAAGGCGGTTGCTGCGTTTTCGTTCGTGGAGCATCGTTGGCGAAGAACGGTCAAGTCTACAACGGAGGTTTGTAACGGTTCTTCCTCTTTTCTTTAGAAAAGCATGAAAATAAATTTAGATTTATTTTTAGCATGTTTAAACCAATTTTTTCAGCAGCTTTAAAGTGTGTTTAAAGTTAGTTTGAGTTTTCGTAACGGTATTTTAATGTTAATTAATATACGGCGTAAGGTCCAATCGATGCGCTTCCGCTGCGTGGGGACTTTTATTCCCTTCAATAATCACACAAGATGAAATTCACTCATTCCCGACTTTTAAGGAAGTAGATGAGTGTTCCCTTAAGTGGTGTCTCTGGGGCTTAAACAAAGGGTCCTACCCTTTCACTGGCCCGAGAGGAGTTTATGTTTGGTGGTTGGACCACAAACAGGTTGTTCATTAGAGGAACACTACTACTCAAGAAGGTAGAGGTAACTTAGGAATAAAACGGAAATTTGACCCAGCTAGAGTTACGAACACTCGTAAAAGACTAACTTGTTGTTATTGGTCTATATCCGTGCACACAGAATTATGTCTGCAGTAAGAAGAGTGCAACTGTGGGTCTTAGTGGAGTGAATCCACAGTTAACAAAAATTTATTAATTGGTTAATGAGTTTGGCCGATTAATCTCATATCGTTGGAGATTCCTATCTGCAGGTCCATTAGGTCCCACTGGTAGCTCGTAAAAAGACTTCAGGAAATTAAGTATTAATTGTAAATTAAAAGTGTTCAATCTATTTAGGGGAATTGTATGGCTGAAGTTGATGGATGGAATAGGGATTCTGTGCTCTCAAAAAATGGACAAAGTATTACAAGAGCCATCGACGTTGTACTGTCGGTGACTGGAGGAAGCCATGACGAACAATCAAAGAGAACCTATGTCTGTGAAGGTCATGAGCGAGAACAACCTTGAAGGAATGGGATTTGACACACCCCACTCCTTCAAGGTGATTCTTTCTCATGATCTACACAAACATAGGCTCTCTTTTTCCAGTCACCGACGAGACGACGTCGCCGGCTCCTAAAAAGCATTATGTGCTAAATTCCCCATTTCTTCAAGGTTGTTCTTACTTCTGCTCTCAACAAAAAAATGTCGTCGACTTTTGTAAAGACATATCAGAACATGGCACTAAAGAGATACTCGTCAGTGAAAAGGAAGAAGTGAGAGATGGGGCAATCGAAGATAGATGTTGTGAGTTGATCGTTTAAGTAACCGCTGATTTAAATAGAAGAGAACGAAGTGAGTTAGGTTTAAGTAACCAAGGAATTAAAGTGAAAAAAACATCTAAGAGCGTTGTTTAAGTAACCGAGACATTAAAGTGAAGAGACAACTGAGAGCGTCGTTTAAGTAACTAAGGATCGATAATCGAGAACGTGAAGAAAAATCCCAACATGAGACCAAGAAATGAGAATCCAACAAAACGAGAAGCAAGAATCGTGAATCGATGGTCGTTTATGAAAACACTTATTTAAAGTCGTAAACGAAGTGAGTGTCGTTTAAGTAGCTGATGAATTAAAGCCACAATACGCATTCTGTTACACAATACGCATTCTATTTTATTCACGTTTCGCGCTCTCCATTCTCTCGATCTCGGAATGAAACAATAACCCTCACAAAGCCACAATAACAAAACTTTTCACATATTAATATTAATATTAGTTCAATCCTCAAAACATCCAGATTACAATAACCAAATGTATTAAATTAATTTTTTCTCTTCTCTCAAATTACATCGAACAGAAAGAATGTTACTTACGTATTCATACATATATTAACTACTACAACCTATTTTATAAGTTTGAAGCTTCCTGATGACTTTGGCTGCAAAATGGATCCCCAAAAGTTGAAAATGACGGAAGTAAGTCTGAAGCTTCCTGATGACTTCGACTGCAAGATGGATCGACAAATGCTGAACATGACCGGTGTATCCTGGAAGTTGATTTTCTAACTTGGGATCCCAGGAGGAGCAAGAATCGACAAAAAAATGGCCAAGGTATTAGAGGAGCCATCAACGTCGCTCCGTCAGTGACTGGATGAAGCCATGACGGACAATTAAAGAGAACTTGTGTTTGTGCAGGTCACGTCCAAGAACGGCCTTGAAGAAATGGAGTTTCTCACACCCCACTTCTTGAAAGTCATTCCTGCACATGATTTGCACAAACACAAGTTCTTTTCATTCCAGTCACCGACAAGACGACGTCGTCGGCTCCTATGAAGCATGTCGGGCTCAAATCTCCATTTCTTCAAGGTTGTTCTTGCTCGTGCTCTCAACAAAATATCGTTGGCTCCTGCAAAGAAAACAACAGAGCAAGGCACCAAAATGATAATCACCGGTGAAGAGGAAGAAGTGAGAGACGGAGCGAAGATGAAGAGCGATATGTGAGATGGTAGTTTAAGTAACCGCTTATTTAAAGCAGAGAACTAAGTGATAGTCATTTAAGTAACCGATGCATTAAAGTGAAAAGACGTATGAGAGTACCGTTTAAGTAACCGAGACATTAGATTGAAGAGACGTCTCAGAGTGTCGTTTAAGTAACCGAGGACTTAAAGCGAGAAGAGGAGACGTGTGCGGCCAATCAAGAGCGAGAAAAAGATAAGTGGGAGTGTGAACCAAGAATCGATTATACAGATTATCCTAAATCTGAATTTGAATGAAGGTTATTTCAGAAAAAAAGAGTGTCGTTCAAGTAATCGAGGAATTAAAGTGATGAGACCGAATCAGACGACGCCGCTTCAGTTCCCAAGGACGTTCGAGAGCGCGAATCGTGAACGGATTAAACGTGATTAAAAAAGGAGGAAGACGTTTCAGTACGAGAGCATTAAGCGGGATCGCGTATTGGGAGTGGGAATCAATAAGGCTGGGCTGGAGGGACAATGCGGTCATAAAATATTTGCAGGGATATCAACAAAAGGGCATTCTCCATTATTCTGAAAAAGTAGGACAAATTTCATTAGGGCCCTCGAAAATAGGTTATCCGTACAATTTTCTCAAGAATTTCTGGAGAAAGTGGAGTAATCAAATAAACTTTGGAAATTATAGTTTTCCTTCTATTCAAGATAGATTCCTAGATTTGAGTGAGTCTACTCATGATGAGATGTTAGAAGGGTTTTGTGTGGGTGCTTGTGCTATGTGGAATGACCAGTGTGGTCCATCGAAAACAGATTCCAAATCTAAATGCTAGGTGCGATTGGATTAGTCAGTATATTAAGGAGTTAAGTAAGCAAATACTTGTGTGAAGAAGACGAAAGAACGCGACATCAGGTCCGTTCTTTGGATGTCGCGTTCTTTGGAACTAGGGGGGCAAAACACAATGGTCCAACTTGTTGGTGTATTGTGTGACGCTCAAGACGGAGGATCCGGATTCAGGGCGTTGATTCGGAATATTCAAGGAGTCATTGTAGCCATGTATAATAGATTTACTAATTTGGTATCCCCATTATGTGTGGAAGCCTTAGCTATGTTGGAAGGTCTTATATTAGCCCACAGGCTACATATCCGGAAGGTAATGGTGTTCACGAATCCCTAAACTTGATTTCCATGCTATGGCAAACTGTGAAGGTATACTTAATTTATGGGATATAGCCGAAACGCAAAAGATTTTTCAAGTTGTGAAGTTCTTTTATCCGGGTTGCGGGTAAATGTTAATATATCATTTTTATTTCAAAAGTTAATATTTCACGTGAGCCAAATTCAGCCAGATGTATGTGCATACATATTTTTATACTGTTTGAGATTAACTTTTGAGAACAATACTTCTAAATAAAGCACTTTTTCTTATAAAAATTTTTCCCTATCTAACCAAACATAAAACATTTTGAAAAGTGCTTTCAATCAAATACATACATAATTTCCATTGTGGTTCTAGATTTTCTCTCCATCCACAACAAGCTTTCCCTCGATAAAATCACAGGCTAAAATGGGCACACCAAGTTGTTTCTGCAGTTTTTTCACCACAAACACTTCTGGCTCCTCGCAAATACTCACCACAGTACCCATCCTTCCAAGCCGACCAGTCCGCCCAGCTCGATGTGCATAGTGAATTGAATCTGTGGGCAAATCCAGATTCACCACAAGGTCACATTCAGCAACATCCAAGCCCCTAGCTGATAATTCGTTGGTCACTAGAACTCTTAATTCACCATTTTTGAAACTTTTCAAAGTAGTTGATCTAGCAAGTTTTCCCAGATCCCCATGTAGCTCCGCTGCGGTCATCCCACGAGCCTTTAACTTGAAGACGACGTCCCTTAGTTGCTTTGTATGGTTCATGAAAACCATCACAAATTTGGCATCAAGTGCATGAATGCATCGTCTTAACATATCAACCTTATGATGCAATCTTGATGTACAATAGTAGTGTTTTAAAGAGGGAGGTAGAGTATCAATGGCAGTCTGACTCTGCAAAGTTGAATTTGAAGTTGATCCAGAAGAAGGCCCTCTTAGATTAACCGGTCCTGAGAGAGGAACCGATTCGAGAGGGGCAACCTTGTTGGCCTTGACAAGAAGAGGGTCACACCCCCAGCTTTTAGCTGCCCTTACTACTGAGAATGGCACTGTTGCAGATACCATAACTAACTGACGCTCCGCCCTTCTTGCTTGAGCATTTTCTGATCCTTGTGGATTGGCACCTGATCTTCTTCCAACATGTTCCAATATGCGATGCATGTCTTCCCGAAAATTAAACGAAAGTAGTTCGTCCACCTCATCTAAGATCAAGAAGCTACAGCCATGGGTGTGAAGCCTTCCTGCTGCACTAATCTCTGCAATCCTTCCTGGTGTCCCAACAACAATTGCAGGTTTGTTCTTCTTTAAAGCTTCCTCCTGTCTTGATCGGTTCGCACCTCCGACAAGCTGCTGGACTAATTTCCGGTTTTCAGGTCCTAATATCTTCTCAACCTCTCTCACAATTTGCATTCCCAGCTCTCTTGATGGAGCTACAATAACTGCCTCTATCTCCTTTTTCTTTCCAGATTCGTCATTGTAATTGGAAGTTGTATTCTTAAATGGGCCTATTTCTGAAAGGATGGGAAGAACATATGCCAATGTTTTTCCAGAACCCGTGTAGGATTGAATGACAACATCGTGTTTTTTTAAGATGGTGGGAATTGATGCAGATTGAATGTCAGTAGGAACTGTGAAGCCTTCACTCTCTAACCTCTCTATCAATGAAGCTGGAAGACCAAGCTCAGAAAATGACTTCGCACCAAATGGAGCCATCTCTGTCTCTACCATGTTTCTCACCTTTTTTTCGTTGTTTCGAACAATTTTTACTCTACTTTTGGAGATATCCCGCGGAGAGTCTAACTCGGTAACTTTATTCACTTTGTTCTTGCTTGTCTTCTGAAAGTCACTTTTGAACCCAAGGTTTTCAAGAGTAAGGGGTCCATGGTTCAGTTCAGCCTTGTTAAGACAGAACACACTACTGTGAAACCAAGTTGATCGACAAACTTGTGGTAACTTCTTGAGGGGGAACGACTCTCCAGCAAATAGAAATAACCTGCCTGGTACTAAAGCATTCATCTTTTCAAGAGTTTTCCCTAGAAATTAGTACATATGATGCGGGATATAGCTCAACTCTTATAACCCAGCAAGGACAATTGCTACCAGAATTCTCTGAACAATATTGAATTCCAATCAAGTAGACGATCTCAAATAAATCTGAAAACAACCAAAACGAAAAAATCAGTCAAGATAACAATGAAGCTACATCAAAATAACATTCAAGTCTTAAAAATGATTAAGAACCATTCCATCCAGCTCCCTGCCAGAGAGGTTTTACAAGACAGATTATCTCTTGAATTAACGCATAGAAATATGCTGAATCTGCAAACACCATCAACATGGACTGAATCTTTTTGTAAAACATGTATCATGAATTTTATTTAATAATAAAAAGAACCCAAATACAAGTTGTCATTTCCTCAAACATGTGGTGGGCAAAGCAGTGTGATAATATCAACAAGCCTCAACATAGCTGAATTAATGCATATGAAACCACTGCTTGAGAAACAAAGGCGACATTGAACTTCTACACATATTCATGGAGCGCAACTCAATTTTTTTCCTTTTCCCAAGTGCGAGTGCAAGTCAATTTTGATGGGGCAAAACCAGAAGGAAAAGGATAAGATATGACCAAACATTGGAACATGGAAGATATTAAACCTTGGAATTTAAAGCTGCAGAGACTCAAGGAGCATGGAAGAGAATTAAGAGTGAAAAAGAATGAAAAAAGGAAAGGAAGAAGAAGAAACTTCACTTACAGTACAGTCTAGAGAGAATTCTACGGAAGAAGGAGGGCCATTTTCTACCCCAAAATGTTTCTATTAATGTCAAATTAGTATAAAGAAATATTAAACACTATGAACTAATTAAGGTCAAATTTGTATTAAAAATAGAATATTTTTGTGCAAATTCAATTTTAAAACACACATATCTTGAAATTTTAATACATAAACATTAAAAAAAAAAAACAAAAAAAAAAACAATTTGATCACGTAAGATAATAATAATTTTTGTTAGACAATATAATTTAAGTTAAATTACATATGTTAGTAAATAACCAATACCGTATGTTATCAATTTTCATAATCAATTCAGAAGATAAATCAGAGCAGGGTAAAATCAGTAACTAGAAACCAAAAACACTGATATAAACCAATAGCAAGAATTGCATCGTCCCTCAAAAACCAACTATGAACGACATTGACGAAGAGCTTAAAAAACCCCTCACTTAAGAAATCGGTAACACTCTCAAGGTCAAAACCAATTCACATGCAACAAACGAATTCGAATAGGGATTTGAACTTACAGGAGTGTAACGGAACTTCCGTCTGGGCAGCTAGTCCGGCGGCGCGGCGGGTCCGTCATCTTCCGAGGAAGTAGGCGGAGGAATCGGGGCCCAGTGACAGAGAAGAAGCTTCTGAGCGTTGGATGGGGACTGAGAAGGAGACTGGTAAGCGTCGCCGGAGGAAGACGAAGAAGCCAAGACCCGCTGGAGATGATATTGAAGGCGATTGAACGGCGAAATCTGCCTGAAAGTCTTGAGAGAGAGGGAGAGACGGCGAAATGAGGGAGAGATAACCGAGGATGAGATTTTTTTCAGTTAGGTAAAAATGAGTGAGAGAGAGAAAAGGGCAGTGGTGGAGGGGTATTTTGGTCATTTTAACACATCATTATTCAAATTTGTGGTTTTTTTTGTACGGATGACTTTTTTTTTTTTAGGACACTAATGTTATCTAACCCATATATTAAAAACCAAGGATATCATCATCACGCGCACCCTGCGGGCTAGATGTATTGCAACCAAGGTTTAAAATATCGATGTCGATTAAAATAATAAATTAAAAATTATTTTTGTACTAAAAACTAAAAAATAAATTTGAAAATTTGTAGTGTTTTGATGTAAAATTTAATATATATATAAAAGTTTAAAAAAACTGTATTCAGATGTCAGCCACGCGTGCTTCCACTGGGACAAAAGAAACTTATAAAACTTTAGGTTCAAATTTAAAACTTAAACTTAAAATGTATTAAAAAACAATAAAAAAATCGACACATCTCGACAGTTCGACGAAATCGCCGAAATGTCGAGATTCGTCGACATGGGGGAAGATCGAAACTTCCCCCCTTGGAAATGTCGATCTGGTCGACGGAATTTTGATACCTTGATTGCAACCTATCAGGCTAGGAACATCCCAACCCGACGGCTTATTTATCTCGGTGATGGGAATTTAGGGTTTACATTAAATTCCCCCTTTATCTCCTCATGGTTTCGAATCAAGGGGATTGCAACTCGTTAGGTTGGATTTTATATGTCCTTATTCTCTCTAGTAATTTTTCGATCGTTAAGAATCAATTGAATGTGATGCGATGCACTATTAATTTTCATAAACCCCATTACTGTTCATCTTGTGTCTTCCCCTGCATCACTCAATGCGAAGAAACCTGACTTCACTGACTTTCAATTAGGGAAGAAAATCCGAACGGTTCGTGAAGGGTAACGCAATCGACTGTTCATCAATTCTCAGTAAGCTTTCATTGATATTCTCCGTTCATTTCTCTATTTGAAAGAAATGTATATTTGCATGTAGTGTAATTTCATATTTTATAGATTGGTGTATTTGATCGAAACGTCAATTTAGGGTTACATGTGGTTTGTTGTCTCAGATTAGAGGAGTAGGGGGTGTTTGTTGATACATGTCGGTGAAGGGATCGAATCTCACAACGAAAGCACACGTGAATACGTGTGTTTCAATCAAAATTAGAAATTGCAAATAGTACAGGGAAAAAACACAGAACTATTCATGCATTTTCTTAAGGTTAAGCCTTCTACATCTAAGGGAAAATAAATAACTTACTTTTGAAGACCTTTCTTCAAACACATCACAACAAGTTCTTGAAGGGGATAAAAGCCCCTACGCAGCGGAAGCGCATCGATTGGACCTTACGCCGTATATTAATTAACATTAAAATACCGTTACGAAAAGGCAAAATAAACTTTAAACATGGTTTAAAGTTGCTGGAAATTGCTATAAACATGCTTGAAAATCAAATCTAATTTATTTTCATGTTTTTCTAATGAAGCGGGAAAGAACTGTTACAAACCTTCGTTGTAGACTTGACCGTTCTTCGCCAATGACGCTTCAACGAACGAAAATGCAACAACCTCCTTGTAGTTTCTCCGCTGAAAAATTCTTCTTCAAAGACACAATAACCACAGAGGTTACACCGGTATGTCTCTAAGTCTAGGAGGCAAAAGACTTGTGGGAGTCTTTGTCTAAAAGGGAGGCTATAGAGAATTCTAGGGTCTTGTCTTGTGAGTCTAAGAGCAAGAGGAGAGTACTGAACCAATTAGGTCTAGTGTTCTATTTATAGAAGAAAGACCATGAATAAAATATTCAATTAAATCAATCTTTTCCAAAATTTATTCAATCTTATTCCTTATTTAATCAATCTAAGATCAATCAATTCCATAATTGATTAATCTTTTCCACAAATGACTAATTACTTCCATAAGTGATTAGATCATTTCCATAAATGATTAATCACTTCCTTAAGTGATTAATTATTTCCATAATTGATTAATTCCCGGTTAATGAATTCTTTAATTAATTAACCACCAATTAAATATCTCATATTTAATTTCCGGTCTTGAATTAATTAATTTGTCCAAATAGATTTTAGGCCTTAAAATTAATTAATTCATTATTTGAACTCTTTCAAACTTCCATAATTTTAATGTGACTCAAATTTATATTAATATTTGAATTTCTTCAAATATTAATTTCTCTCATAATAATATATCAATATATATTATATTATTTCCCTTAGCAAATTGAACACTTTCAATTTACATTTATTACTTAGTTGCCTCAAATTACTTTACGAGCTACCAGTGGGACCTAATGGACCTGCAGATCAGAAGCTTCAACGATGTGAGATGATAGCGAGCATAGCTAGCTATTTTTCTCTAATTAATTAAGTTAGTCTTTTACAATTATTTGCCCAAATTTATGCATTTTTATGTTTTATTTGTAGGAAGTATGTGTTTGAAGCTTAATTCAGCAATTGGAGTCAAATGGAGTTCAATCCTAAAAAAAAAAAAAAAAAAAAAAAAAAAAAAAAAAAAAAATAGCGTCACGACGCTATGTACACAGCGTCGCGACGCTATCCGTAGATTTTCTATAAATTCCTCTTTTCGGCTACGGATTTGGGGAGTCCAATTGGTTAGATTTTAGCCCTAATTTCGACTAGAGACCTTTGGTGGGAGCTAAAGCAAGGCCAAGGAGTGGGAATCAAGCGAGAAGACGTGGAGATCGTGACGGGGACGTGCCGGTTTCGACGGATTCGAGTTTTCCTTTCTTTTTCCCTTACCTTTTGTAGTTTTTATGGCTTTTCTTTCAATTAGTGTTTGTAGTTTAAAGACTATGAATTGCTAGTTGTTTGTCTTAGGGATTGATGTAGTTGTTTTAGTTTGTTGGATTAATTTGTGGTATGAATATGCTTTTATTTTACCTATGCAATTATGGTTAAATGTTTTCAATTACTTGATCACTAGTTGAATGATTTGAGTGTTGAATCTTGCTCAGGAGAGGGGATTTGGCCTAAGACTTACTTTATTTAATTGCATGACTAAAGTAGAAATTCTAAGTTTGTGACGAGATTTGGAATAACTTTAGAAGTTGCTTGAAGAACTAAACTCAAAGCCTTGCATGTTAATGAACTAAGATAGGGATATCAAGTTGGTTGCATGCATGAGAATCAATTATGCTCGGGAGAGATAGTTGTGATAAAAAGTTCCTAGACTTGGTAGAATAATTGCATGCTAAATTCATCCCATTAATTAATCCTCAATCTCAACAATGAAATCAATTCCCTAAGAATCTTTCCATTTGAGTCTCCACCTTTATTTTATGCTTTTTGTCTTTAGATTTATCTTTATCATTGAGTTTTGCTCCCTAAATAAAATTGAACAAAAATATTCACGGTACTTAATTTGCTAGAAAACCAATCCAGAGGACGACACTCGTTTAATCACAAAAACACTATATTATTACTTGACCCGTACACTTGTGGTAATGCAAATTGTGCATCATGAGATTAATTGGTCAAACTCATTAACCAAATTAATCAATATTCGTTAACTGTGTGTACATTCCACTATAGACTCACAGTTGCACTCTTCTCACTGCAGACATATTTTCTGTGTCCACGGATATAGACCAATATCGACTAGTTAGTCCTTCACGAGTGTCCGTAACACCAGCTGGGTCAAATTACCGTTTTACCCCTAGGTTACTTCTATTTCCTTAAGTACCAGTTCTCCTCTAATGAACAACCTGTTTGTGGTCCAACCATCAAACGGAAAAAACCCTCACATGCCATTGAGAGGGTAGGGCCCTTTGTTCAAGATTCGAAGTCACCACTTAAGGGAGCACTCATCTTCTTCCCTAAAGTCGGGAAGGAGTGAATTCCATCTTGTACGATTATGTTCCCAGCTCCCCACTCGGTCTTGTCCTTAAAATGGTAGGCTTATTGAGTCGGTGTATTGGCCACTGTCACCCATACAAATCAAAGGACAATCCCTCATGAGCAGGAGTTCATAATCAACTCAGGATTAAGACTAAGTTGTCTAGGTCATCCTAGTGAAATAGAAAACCAACTAGTTAACGGTGTTATAACCAGTGGCTACTATTTCGCGGTCCGGTCTTATGCAAACTCATTGCATAGGATACCCCCACTCGCATGTCACCTACACGAACGCGTTGGATCATAGTGTTTGTATCAAATACAAAATGGGTCGTATCCATAGTGTCACCAGGATAAGGCACCCAGTCTTATCCCTATACTATAGATCTTTTAGGCTGTTTCTTGAACAGTGATCCCCATATGTCGCCACATATAGTTCAAGACTCATATTACAACCTAGGATGTCTAGTTTATTGGATTATGGTTATTTTAGGCAAAGACAGATATAAAATAACTAATAACATTTAATGGAAAAATATATCAATATTATTTCAATTAACATCCGGTCAACGGTTACACTCACTATCTACGAGTTTTAGGGCGTAAAACCCAACAGTTCTCCTTTTTCCTTTCCACGTACAACGAACAACAATACGAACAATTCACAGGACACCACCAATTTAACTTCCAGGCTATTCTTTGGGACCAAGTTCGGGATTGTGTGAACCTCGTCTTTTGAAAGGTGAATGGAAAAATTACAGAGGAGAATGGTCTCTATAGATTTTAGAGAGCTTGAGAGATTATTTTTGGGAGAAGAGAGCAATTCACGTTAATTCAACAACCTGCTCAAATGCAGAAAATCTTCATTAAATAAGAGAGAGTGGAAGATAACTCCCCACTCCCAACATAATTGTTGTGAAGGTATATTAATTTCATTAATCAAAATTTAATATAATTTAATTAATTATTATAATTAAATATCTCATATTCAATTAAATGTGCATTTGAATCATATTTAATTGCACATCTCTCATACAACCTATAATTTAATGTGAATCTAATTAACATTAATTTTAACCTATAGTTTAATATGAATTCGATTCATACTAATTACAATTTGTATCTTATTTAAATTATATCTCTCATATTATATAGTTTAATTTTGAATCAAATTCAAAATTAACTTTATATTATAATGTATAAATATACATTATATTAATTGCATCTTATACAATTAACTTAGGCTCCATTTGATAATCATTTGGTTTTTTGTTTTTGGTTTTTGAAAATTAAGCTTGTTTTCTCTTAATTTGCTAAGAATGGTTTTCATCTTTGTTGAGGTTACATTTGCATTCCTAGCCAAATTCCAAAAACAAAAACAAGTTTTTGAAAACTACTTTTTTGAGTTTTCAAAATTTGAGTTGGTTTTTGAAAACATGGGAAGAAAATATTTAACAATACAAATTAAAGAAACTTATGGGTGAAAATGGTGTTTGTAGGCTTAATTTTAAAAAACCAAAAACCAAAAACCAAATGGTTATCAAACGGGGCCTTAACTTCCCTTAATCAATTTGAGCAATTCAAATTCTTTCAAAACTAATGATCTTGATGATGGAATTGAATTCCTAGCGAAAGTGCAATAAATCGCTTGCAATTCAATTTGGTTTCTTTCAAACCCATACAATGTGCAAGAAACAGAATTCCAGAACGAATTTCTATAATAATTCTACGTTAAACATGCTTGAATCAACAATAAGGGTTTAGAGATTTCACTTATTTATTATAGACTCATGAAACACCAATAAGAACCTTATGCATCTCAAGCAATGATGAAAATATCGATATCGGTACTAATATCGGTAACTCAGATTTACGAATATATCGATGGATATTTGAATATCGACGGATATTCCGGAAAAAATCACGGATATCACGGAAATTCTTAAAAATATTCTAAATTTTTATATGAAAATTTGGACTTAGCTTATTTAAGTAATAAATTATTAGTTTAAGCATATATATCAATAATTATAAGCTAAATATGAATAGTAATACAATAATAGATAACATTGAAGACCGAAAAATGAACATGAACTTGAATATTTCATTGGTAAAAAAATTAATCTAGACACAAAAACTAAAATTATCAAAGATATACAAAATTATTAGAAATATGCTATTAATTTTTTTAAAAAAGAACGAGAATTAGTATACTATATAAATTAAATTAAAAATTATATTATAATATTAAAAAGTATACATTATATATGTTAAAGTAAAAATGTCATATCAAGGCACAAAATAATCTCAAGTAAGATATCTAACTCTCAATATATATTATTATTACTCAAAATAATTAAAATGAAAAAAAATATAATTTATTGGAAGGAAGAAATAAAGAGAGGGGAGGAAAAGAAAAAGAAAAGAAAAAAGCTAATAATCAAATGTATTTCCCTAGAGTCAAACCTAGGCCGTGGGAGTAGAAAACCAAAAAGTCAACCAATGGAGCAAAGCGCAAATACGAATGCAAGACGCGAGGAAACTAATAAACTTAAATTTCGTACGATTCTGACCAATTTTTCGCCGCGTTTTCAGCGTTTTTCCGCGATGTTTCCGTGTTTTATCCGCGATTTTTCGTCACGCGTTCCGACAAGCGATATTTTGCCGATATTTCGGCGATATTTCCGATTTATTGCGATAATTTGGTAAAAACGATGTTTACCCTCCATATCTCTATCGGACCCTCGAGATTTTCGATATTTCGACGATATATCGGCGGTTTTCGACGATATATCGGCGATTTTCGACGATATTTTCATCCTTGATCTCAAGATCATGAACACAGCAAAATACAAGACCAAATGGCAGGGACACCACCACCAAAGCAACCTTGCTATCCAATAGATAATGTTGAGGATAGGTTGTGGAACCAAATCTTGAATCTCGGAAAGGATTTTACTGGAAGAAAGAATTGTTCTTCTTAGTGATTTTGAGAGAGATTTGAGAGAGTTCTTAAGATGAATGTGCTTGAAATTCACCACCTGAGAGATGCCAATCTTTTATTTATTTTTTTAGAAGCATACGTATAGGTACTAGATATAGAGGGAGAAGGGGGAAGTTAATCCCACATATGCCTAACTCCCAACAACTGCTGGAAGTTAATCTTTTAATCTAATTTAAATTAAATTAAACTTAAACCAAATTAATTCTTTTTTTTTTTTTTGAGGAGAAACAAACAAACAATAAAAACTTAAAAAACAGACGTTGGTGGGACAGGCCCCCCACCCACGTGAGTTACACACCTAATCTCATCTAAATTCATAAAGAGTAACCAAGAAGGAAAATCATCTACCCAACTTTCCGCTGAATCAGTCGAAACTGCCTGTTGGGCCAAAAAATGAGCTACTTTGTTCTGTTTTCTAGGGATGTGCCGAATCGACTGAACTCTCAAACCAGAGAACAACCTGAATAGAGTTCTGTCTTATCTTCTTCCTTCCCCTCAAGCAGATGTACCACCTGAATAGAGTCAAGCTCGATAATCAACTTGGGGGGAGCAAGAGAAATTGATTTCAAACCTTCTGTGAGTGCCAAGGCTTCAATCCAGCTCACTTTCCATTGATGGTGGATGTTGCGAAATCCTGCTGACACCAACGACCCGTCTCCTCTGCGTAAGATCCATCCTAGACCGCCCATCTTCTTCCTTTCGCACCAGGACGCGTCACTGCGCAGAACCCATTCGTCGATTGAGGATTCTGCCCACTGTCTTGCCATAGCAGATTGCGCAGTTGGAGTGTCTACAAAACGGTCCCTTTGGAAATTGTTGTGAGTATTGCTCTGTCCCTCCACATTAGATAAGCTACTGTGTATCTGTTGCTCTAGGAATTGTATGTTGGGTTGTTGTTGATTGTGATATATTGAGTTGCGAAAATTCCAGATTTGCCAACATATTAGAAGGCTTTTTTGCATCTGACTTTGCTCCCAAGCCTCCCCGCCACTTCCTCTCCATAAGCTTTCACAATAGTCCGGAACTGTCCACCCACTCTTGTCAGCATAAAAAAAATCATTATTAAACGGAGGAAAACTAGCCCAAATACCTCTAATCTTCTTACACTCCCAAAGCAAATGTTTCATTGTCTCCGATTGATTCCTGCAAAAAAGACAAGAAGAATTTATATCTAGGCCCTTGTTAATCAAATTTGTTTTGGTTGGGAGTATATCATTGTAGATTTTCCAACCACAAACTTTAATTTTCGCAGGGACTCTAGTTTTCCAGTATATTTTCCACAAAGCTTCCTTATAATCATTTCTTGATACTGAAGCAGACTCTGCATTTTGACGTTGAATGCCCACTCTATAAGCACTCCGAACCGAAAATACACCCTTAGGATCTGGGTTCCATACAATCTCATCGTCCCTACTATATTGACATAGAGGGATGTTGAGAATATCTTCTGCATCCTTATCCATAAACATTTCTCTGATCAAGTCCGCCCTCCACGTCCGATTGGGAGATAAAAGTTGGGCTACAGTGAAGTGTTAATTAATTCATTTGGTTAACCATTTCATTTAAATCATATTTAAATGAATATCTCTTACATAAGCTATAGTTTTAATTTAATTAAATCAAATCAAATTAAATTAAATTAAATTAATTCACCAAATAGTTAATTACCAAATTAAATATCTCATATTTAATTTAAGCCTACATTTGAATCATATTCAATTGTATATTTATCTAATAACCTAGAGTTTTGATGTGCATCTAATGCACATTAAATTTAACCTATAGTTTTAATATGAATCCAATTTACATTAAATTAATATTTGAACCCTTTCAAATATTTAATTCTCTCATAAATTAATTTTAAATCATATCCAAAATTAAATTTATTTATAAAACTTAATTAAAATATAAGCTTTATATTATAATGTATTACTATACATTATATTAATTTCCTTAGTGAATTTGAACATTTCAAATTCAATTCAAGACTAAATTACCTCAATACCCATTACGAGCTACCAAAGTGACCTAATGGACCTATAGATAAAAAGCTCCAACGATACGAGATTAATATATTAAACTCATTAACCATATTAACCAACATTCGTTAACTGTGGGTCACTCCACTAAAGACCCACAACTGCACTCTTCTCATTATAGAATATTTGTGTCCATGGATATCGACCAATAATAGCAAGTTAGTCCTTCACAAGTGTTCGTAACACCAGCTAGGTCCAATTACCATTTTACCCCTAGGTTACCCTCTGTGTCCTTAAGTACCAGTGCTCCTCTAATGAACAACCTGTTTAAGGTCCTACCATTAAACAGGAGTCCCTCTTGGTCCATTGAGAGGGTCGGACCCTTTGTTAAAGTCCCAGAGACACCACTTAAAGGAACACTCATCTATTTACCCTAAAGTCGGGAATGAGTGAATTTCATCTTGTGATGTTATGTTTCTAGCTCCCCACTCGATCTTGTCCCCAAAATGGTAGGCTTATTGAGTCGACGATCTGACCACTCTCACCCATACAAATCAAATGACAATCCCTTTCGTAGATAGAAGTCCATAACACACTTGGGATTGAGACTAAGTTGCCTAGGTCATCCTATTGAAATAGAAACCTAAATAGTTAACGGTGTTACTGTTGGATTTTTATGTCCTAAAACTCGTAGTTTGTAAACTGTAAACAAATTCTATTTCTCAATGAAGTTGTTATTGAGGTTTATTTAATAAAGTTTTTATTGAAAAATAAGTGAATTGCACATTATATAACCAAAATCCAATAAAAACTAAGAACCCCTGACTATAACATGTAAACTTGAATTATATGTGGAGACATAAAAGTGGATCAGACTCAAGTCATAGCCAAAACGGTTTATAGTATAGGGATGAGGCTGGGTACCTTATCCTGGAGACACTATGGACGCAACCCACTTTATATATGATACAAATGATGTGATCCTAAATCGTTCATGTGGAGACATGCGAATGAGGGTGTCCTATGCAATGAGTTTGCATAAGACCAGAACCGCGAAATAGTCAATTTTACTTTATAACACAGTTTACTGTTATAACTAACTATTTCATGCGATGACCTAGGGACCTAGGTAACTTGATCTTAATCTTAAGCTAACTATGAACTCCTGTTTATTCGGAATTATCCTTTGATTTGCATGGGTGAGAGTGGTTCGAGTTTGCCAACTCAATAAGCTTACCATTTTGGAGATAAGGTTGGGTAGATAGCTGGGGAAATAGTCCTGCAAGAAATAATTCACTCTCACCCGTTTTAGGGATAATAGATAGGTTGTTCCCTTAAGTGCTGACTACAGGTCTTGAACAAGGGGCCTCACCCTCTCATTAGCTCAAGAGAGATTTAGTTTGATGGTTGGACCACAAACCAATTGTTCATTAGATAATCAATGGGACTTAAGGAACACGAGGTAATTACAGGGGTAAAATGGTACTTTTGACCCAGCTGTAATTACGAATAACCTATGAAGGATTGACTTACTGGTCATGGTTAGATCGAGAAGACAGAAATATATCTACAGTGAGGAGAGTGTAGTTGCGGGTCTATAGTGGAGTCACCCGACAGTTAACGAATGTTGATTAATTTGGTTAAAGAGCTTAGCCAGTTAACCTCAGATCGTTAGAGCTCATGATCAGTAGGAGCATTAGGTCCCTCTGCTAGCTCATATCAGAATAAACCTTAGAACAGTGTGATGAGAGAATTTAAATTGTTCAAATTCGGTTTAGGGAGTAAAAGTTAGTTATATGTGATATAATTGACTTATCATATATAGTCTAATTGTAAATTGAACTATATTATAGAGAGAGTTGTTGATAACTCTCCAAAAGGGAGTTATTTAGGCCTTATTTCTATAGTGATTTGCGTATCTTTTGTGTTAAATAGGGTTTCTTTTAGATGTATATTATATGTTTTAACCCAGTTGGAAGAATGGATGCTTTGGAAGTTATTTTGTGCAGAATATATTGCTGAGCGACTTGAGGGAGCAAAATCTGCACTACAGCAAAGCAGGGAGCAAAACTGCCACATCACAGCTCGTTAGCCAATTTAATGAACTGAAATTAGTTAAGCTATTCTCGGATTTAAGGAGCAAGGAGAGCCATCCACGTGTCTAGGTCAACCTAATTCAAGCTTGTCTTCACTCTATAAAAGGGAAAAGCCGCCCAAGTCAAATTCATTCCACTCTTGGCGAAGAGATCATTTCTCATTTCCATCATTGGGAGCTGAATAGAGGAGAAAGATTGGAAACCTTCAGAAGACCATCAATTGTGAAGTTTATTAAGGGAATTAGTATTTTCTTATAATATTTTGTAATTATGGATGCACTTACTCAGATTGTCACGTGTGTTACTATGCACTTTATGAACTAAGTAACTTTAGGTGTTGGTTAGGAGTCATGTAATTGTTGTGCTTAATCTCTATGCAATATCTGTTGATTTGATGCATCTTGATTATTTGTTGTGCTTATTTACATTTTGTGTCCGCTTGGCCAGCTGGTATGAATATCACTTCCTAGTTTCAGGGATGATTTGGGAAGTGTGTGGCAATTAATCACACTAGATCATTGTGTATTGGTGAACACCAATGATTGAGCTAGGCCAGTTGCCTAGTGCTTGATCGGTAGTGCGTCATTGGAGTTGAAACACATTCTAAAAAATCCAGAGTTCCGGGAGGATTCTACTAATAAGACTGCAAGAGTTTTGCCTGATCAATAATATTGCTAAAGCATCTTTTAAAACAATTACTGAATCCTGACCAATGCCTGTTTCTAATCTATCTGCTTATTTGTTTACTTTCTGTTCTGTTATTTCTTTTGCTTCAGCATTCTATAAAAATCAATCATTTTAACCACTTTTGAAACCATTGAAAAGCTAAACAAAATAGATAAAGTGAGAGCTAATTCAGACCCTGGATTCGATAAATACTTATTACTTGCTGCGGATTGTGTATACTTGCACAGAGTTCTAGAGTCTATTTACATCTTAGTTTTACTCACTCTGGAAGCCCAACAGTTGTGAAATATTTAAATATGATTTAAATATTGCTGATAGGGGAATTTAATCACTTCTAATTTATATTAATGAATTAACTAAAGAATACATCGTTGTTGTGCATTAATCCAAGTATAAATTATGCACTACCAAGTAATACCTGAAGTATTCAAGGGTCGAATCCACAGGGAAGGGGCGAGTAGAGAAAATATTTCAAATTAAATCATATTCTAATGATGTTGTGCTGGGGTAATAATATATGGATGCAACAGGTTGAACATAGGATAAAGAAAAAAAACAATAATGCGATAGAAAAATATGATGGATGATGAGCTATCAAGACTTTCGCCGCAGCAACCACATGCGACATATAAGATATTAATGTAGCGCATAACAATGAATCGACAGAATATTGATGCCTAAGCGAGAAATAAACATGTGATTCCCTTCCAGTATTACACATGCGATGAACTAAGAATATTCCTATTGCTTAATTCATGCATTTAATCAATTCTCTATTTGCTTGCAAGCAGTTGAATTATCCCTAAAGCAACCCAAACACATTCATGAAATATCCTAAGTGGCTGAGCTATTCCTAACACAACCAGACTACATGTAATGCATTATCTTGCTCTACTTAGATATTTCCGCATGCATTACCCTTCCGGGATTTATCATGCTACTACCTCTATCGGTTGATATGACGGATATTAGTAATGAAAGAATTATCACATCTAAATAGAAAACATCAATATCATTGATTCATTGTTGGCATACAAAAAATAATCTTAATGCCTCATGGGCGCCTAGGCTAAGCCTTGATAAAAAGAAATTAGTTCATGCTACAACATACAATAAAACATAAAACTCTAAATTAGTTCATGCTACAACATACAATAAATAAATAAAAAAACTCTAAGAAAGACTTATGGATCCTTGGATCCCTGGATGCCTTTGATTCTTCATCTCCCCCTATTTATAAACCTTTCTTGCTTGGAGCCAAAACATGTATTGCTTTGAGCCAAAACATGTGTTGCTTGGAGAAAAAACATGTGTTGCTTTGAGCCAAAACATGTGTTGCTTTGAGCCAAAGCATGATCTCATGGATAGAAACTTGTCGTAGCATCATCATGCATCCTGCTACAGTAACAAGCATCCCTTGCTACAGCAACAAGCTTTCCATGCGCCAGCTGCTACAACATCAAGCTTCCATTGCTACAACAGCAAGCATCCCTTGCTACAACAACAAGCTTTCCATGCGCCAGCTGCTATAGCAACAAGCTTCCATTGCTACAGCAACAAGCTTTCCATTGCTAGAGCAACAAACATCCCTTGCTACAACAACAAGCTTTCCATGCGCCAGCTGCTACAACATGTCATGCCCCAAGCGCATCATGCTCTAGCGCATAATTGGCCAAGCTTTTCCTGATGCAACAATAAATTAGAATTAGCGCAGTTTTGTATGAATTTTAAAGATAATAATCAATATGAGCACATTAATACAAAAAAAAATCAATATTACTGCATCTAGCATATAAATTAGTTAAAATTTGGGTATTTTCACTCTCTTGAGGCTCACAATAAACTTAAATTAGACGCTTAACAACTTGATATTTTCAAGTTATCAAACCCCCAAACTTAAATTATTGCTTGTCCTGAAGCAATACTGCAACAATACTTTTTGCTTCTCAGATTGCCACAATGCCTCATGCCTCATTACAATTCCTTAGCGCACTCAACAAAAATTTACCTCAGCAGCGCGAAATACAAACATCCAACTTTCTAAACCTAAGGTCAACTTTGCTTTTACTACCTCAAAATGCTTTTTTCTCACTTAAATGGATTTCTCTCATTTCTCCTTTCTATACTTATTCCTCTTTACTAGCTTACTTCTAAATCAAAACTTGGACGCACTAACGCTTTTTTAAGAATGTTTACTCATAGAGCTCACGTTGTCAGCAATTTTTTTTCATATGAGAATCCTTTTAGATGTAGCGCCTTCGTTCTGGCTTGCCAACATTGGTGATGAAAGCATCCAACTACGAGCACCTCATCTTTCAGGTTGCCGAGGCATGCTCATTTCTTTTCGGCGCTTTTATGCAAAGGCAAATGATAGGTGTCATGAATGCCCCTGGTTACTAACGCCTTCAAGAAAGTGGAGCATTTTTTTTTTTTTTTTACTTTCTAAGCTGAACAACTATGGAATACAGAAACATGCGCTATGCACCCCCCAAACTTATAATGGACAATGTCCTCATTGGACCCCCAAACTTGTTTTGCACTATGCGGTAGGGGAAAAGTTTTTAAGAATGCGTTAGTCACATTACACAAGTAGATTTGGCGCATTGGCTAGTGGAAAAGAAGTAATGTAGCATAAGATACTCTGAGACAAATCTAAATAAGAAAAAAAATGACATTTATCAATAGCTAAGGCAAGGAAGAACTTAAGGAAAGAAAAATTGGTTGTCAGTTCTAGCACATATTATCATCATAGGTTTATGTAAAGCAACGCAGGGGAAACGCAGGCGAGGTAGGGCAATAACAATTTGATGCGATAGCACTGTTGCAGAATAAAAAAAACCCAAAAATTTAACGCATTAAAATATTAAACGCATGCAAATCGACTCATGGGAGATTTAAGCACTAAAGAGACATGCTGAACTAAAAGCAAACACATTGAGAAACCATATCAAACATGCAAAATGTAACAGTAACACATGTTTTCTACTCATGACTCAAAGTCAGCGCGTAGACCCAAACCTAAGGCTTTCTTCTACTTTTGGATAATAAATAATTGCAAGAAAACTTCCTAATAAACATAAAGTAAAGAGATAGAATACGTCCCTGATTTAATTGCCTCAAAATGATGCGACTTCAATGTTCCGAGGTGTCAACATGCTCTTCCTTCATGTGTTGTCCAAAAAGATGATGGGCTCATTGTCCCATTGCATCTCTTTCCCTTCATGAGATTTTATTCTTGATTTGCGTTGTCGGACTTTCTGCCACACCTTGCAATGTTGGGCTTTCCCTCGAAGTTTGCATTCTATCCAAGACAAAGGTTGACAACTTTTGTGTTTTTCATTTACTATAGTAGCGCCATTCGTAGTTGTGTTTTGACGCGATGACATTTTTTTTCTTTGATGCGCTACTCCCCAACTCAACTCCTTTTCCTTTTTTCGCCTTCCGTTTGGGCGCAACTTCTTCTTTAGGATGCCCAACTTTTTCTTCTAACTCATTGCACTCTTCTACTTTATCAGGGAATTTTAATGAGCTGAAAACATTAAAAGTTACTTGTTCATCATTGAACCGCATGGTTAGCTCGTCTTTCTGCACATCAATCGAAGTTTGTTAGGTAGCAAAGAAAGGTCTTCCCAAAATGATTGGGACTTCTCTATCTGCTTCATAATCAAGAATGATAAAGTCAGCTAGAAAAATAAATTTATCTACTTTTACCAGTACATCTTCAAATTTTCCTTCTAGATGCACCACCGACCTATCTACGAGCTGGAGAGTGATTGTTGTTGGACGTGCTTCACCAATACCAAGGCTCTCGAATATTGATAAGGGCATTAAGTTAATGCTTACGTCAAGGCCGCATAGGGCTCTCCCCACATCAATTCCACCAATGGAGCATGAAATGGTGAAGCTTCCTCGGTCCTTTAATTTTGGGGGAATTTTGCTACTGAGGATTGCGCTACACTCATTTGTTAGCGCAACGATCTCAAATTCTCTCCACGGGCGCTTGTTTGAAAGGATGTCCTTTAAGAACTTTGCGTTGCTTGGCATTTTTTCAAGCACCTCGACTAGAGGAATGTTGATATGCAACTGCTCAGCACGTTTAGAAATTTCTTCAAATTTGTGTCGTCATTCTTTTTTTGTAGACGCTGCAGTAAGGGAATAGGTGGTTTGTATGCGACAGGTTCTTCATGCGCTGATGACTCTTCTTCTTTTTCTTTCCCAGTGCCTTCCTTGCCTGATTTAGCCACATTGGGTTCTTCAAGACACTTCTTTGAATCTTCTGAATTTACTACCTTATCTCTTGGCGCATGAGTCGCTGTATTACTTGGAACTTGTTTACCATCGCACAAGGTTAACGCATGACAGTGCACTTTTCCTTTTGACGCTTCAGTGCTGTTTGGAAGAGTTCCTACTGGTCTGTTCTTCAGCTCTGACGTTAATTGCCCCAATTGAACTTCAAGGTTTCTGAGTGATGAGCCTGGATTTGCACTAATGCATCACTCTTTACCATATACTCCTGTTGACTGGTCATAAAATCCTTCAGCATGGTCTCCAACGAGTTAGAAGATGATGCGGCAGAGTCTCCACCACATGCATTATTTATATGCTAGAAATTTCCTTGGAACGGTCTCTGTAAAACTTGATCATTGTTAGCGTTAAAGAGTTGAGGGCCAAAATTGTTACTCCCTTGCTGCTGTGGTTTCTTAGATGTGTCGACATTACCACTCCATGAGAAACTTGGATGATTTCCCCAACCAAAATTGTAGGCGTTTGGAAAGAGATTATTTCGTGTGTTACCTTGGGGTCTCACATAGAAAAATGATTCTGGATTTGATGGGCACTGATCATATGTGTGGCTACCGCTGCAGATGGCACATCCTAACGCAGCTAGATGTGCTACAATGGGAGCTTGATTTGCAGCTAACTTGTCCATTCGTGTGGTTAGCGCATCGATCTTTGCATTAACTACTGTCATGGGGTCCACTTCAAGACTTCCAGAACTTGTCTTCATTGGGTGCTTCCTTTTGTCTTCAGCTGATCCCCATTCATAATTGTTTCTCGGAATGCGATCAAGGATTTCATACGCTTCAACATATGTTTTCCTTAGTAATGCGCCATTGGTTGAAGAGTCAACCAACACTTGAGAGTTCTTGTGCAGCCACACATAAAATGTCTCTGATAACTGCCCAAAAGGTAGTTATTTAGGCCTCAATTATATAGGGATTTGTGTGTCCTTTATGCTTATTAGGGTTGGTTTTGGATAGATATTACATGTTTTAACCCATTTGGAAGAATGGAAGCATTGGAAATTATTTTGTGTAGATTATGCTGCTGGGCGACTGGAGGGAGCAAATTCTGTGCTGCAGCAAAACTGGGAGCAGAAACTGCCACATCACAGCTCGTTAGCCAACTTCATGAACCGACTTTTGTTAAGTTATTCTCGTGATAAAGGATCAAGGAGAGGCTTACACGTGTCCTAGTTTACCTAATTCAAAGCCTCCCATCCTTCTATACAAGGAAGTAGCCGTCAAAGTCAAATGCATTCCATGTTTTCCCTTGGAAGCCGAATAGTATAGAGAAATTGAAGATCATCAAGAACACCATCATCCGCAAGCTGATTAAGGAGTTTATTTTCTTTATTAACTTGTGATTATGGATATGCCTACTCAGATTGTGATTTGTATTTTCATGCCTATTATGAACTAAGTAGCTAAGGTGTTGGTAGGAATAATGTGATTGTCGTGCTTCATCTTTAGTAATATATTGACTATCGCATTTTGGTTAATTGTTGTGCTTATTACCATTTTATGCATGCCTGGCCAGCCGGTGTGAATAAGCTCTCTCTAGTTTCAAGGATGATTTAGAGAGTGTGTGGCAATTATCCACACTACGATCATTGTGTATTGGTGAACGCCAGTGACTGAGCTAGGGATAGCCAGTTGCCTAGTGCTTGATCGGTAGTACTTCATTGGGGTTGGAACACATCGCAAAAGATCAGGAGTTCCGGGAGGAATCCGCTAATAATACTGCGAGAAATGCATGATCAATAATATTGCTAGAGCATCTTTTAGAACAATCACTAAATCCTAACCAGCGCCTGTCTTTAATCTGTCTATCTATTTTTTTACTTGTTGTTCTATCATTTATTTTGCCTCAACATAATTCTTATAAAACCAAATCATTTTACCATATTTGAAACCATTAGAAAGTTACACAAAATAGGTAGAGTGGAAACTAATTCAGGACTCAGATTGATAATATTACTTGCTGCAGACTGTGTATACTTGCACATGAATTCTAGAGTCTTTTACACCATATTATTACTCACTCTAGGAACCCAATAGTCTCCAATTGAATACAGTGAGGCAATCCATGATGGGGGCATCTTTGCAATAAATTTTTGAATCGTTCCCTCGCATCGCTCAGTGACTCATCCTCTTCTTGTGAGAAAATTATAATCTCCTTGCGCAATTTGGAATTTGTTGTTGGTGGAAAATATTTCTCCAAAACTTTTTCTGCCAAGTCGTTCCATGTAGCATGTAATTTGTAGGTTGTTGATTTAGCCATACCTTAGTAGCATCTCGTAGCGAGTAAGGAAATAATATGACTTGAAGTTGTTTTGGGGTAACTCCTGGAATGATGAACTTGTTGCAAATGTCGAGGAATGATTTAAGGTGAGAGTGATGATTTTCTGATGCACTTCCTCCAAACTGTCCTGCTGCAGTAAGCATTTGAAACATAACAGGCTTAAGTTCAAACCTTTTAGTGTCAAGCTTGGGACGTACAATTCCAGGGTTGAAGTTGCACATCCTTGGGACTGCATAGTCTCTAATGCCTCGTTCTCTATCATCAGCCAATTGTATTGGATTAATGGGAGGATTTTGTGGGTTTAGTGCAGCCATTTCTTGGGTATACACCTAACACACTTGAAAAAGACCCACTCAAGTCAGATGATTGTAATAGCACAATACACAGAATAAAAAATAATAAAAGACATTCTAAACTATTGTTGCCTTCCCCGACAACGGCGCCAGAAACTTGATAGGGAATTTAATCACTTCTAATTTATATTGAATTAACTAAAGAATATATCGTTGTTGTTGTGCATTAATCCAAGTATAAATTATGCACTACCAAGTAATACCTGGAGTATTCCAGGGTCGAATCCACAGGGAAAGGGCGAGTACAGAATATATCTCAAATTAAATCCTATTCTAATGATGTTGTGCTGGGGCAATAAAATATGGATGCGACAGGTTGAACATGCGATAAGGAAAAGCAATAATAATGCGATAGAAAGATATGATGGATGATGAACTATCAAGACTTTCGCCGCAACATCCACATGCGACATATAAGATATTAATGTAGCACATAACAATGAATCGACAGAATATTGATGCCTAAGCGAGAAATAAACATGTGATTCCCTTCCGGTATTACACATGTGATGAACTAAGAATATTCTTATTGCTTAATTCATGCATTTAATCAGTTCTCTATATGATTGCAAGCAGTTGAATTATCCCTAAAGCAACCCAAACACATTCATGAAATATCCTAAGTGGCTGAGTTATTCCTAACACAACCAGACTACATGTAATGCATTATCTTGCTCTACTTAGATATTTCCACATGCATTACCCTTCTGGGATTTATCATGCTACTACCTCTATCGGTTGATCAGACGGATATTAGTAATGAAAGAATTATCACATCTAAGTAGAAAGCATCAATATCATTGATTCATTGCTGGCATACAAAAAATAATCTTAATGCCTCCTGGGCGCCTAAGCTAAGCCTTGATAAAAAGAAATTAGTTCATGCTACAACATACAATAAAACAAAAAAAAAAAATCTACGAAAGACTTATGGATCCTTGGATCCCTGGATGCCTTGATTCTTCATCTCCCCCTATTTATAAACCTTTCTTGCTTGGAGCCAAAGCATGTGTTGCTTGGAGCCAAAACATGTGTTGCTTTGAGCCAAAGCATGATCTCATGGATAGAAACTTGTTGTAGCATCATCATACATCTTGCTATAGCAACAAGCATCCCTTGCTACAACAACAAGCTTTCCATGCGTCAGCTGCTACAACATCAAGCTTCCATTGCTACAGCAACAAACATCCCTTGGTACAACAACAAGCTTTCCATGCACCAGCTGCTACAACATGTCATGCCCCAAGCGCATCATGCTCTAGCGCATATTTGGCCAAGCTTTTCCTGATGCAACAATAAATTAGAATTAGTGCAGTTTTGTATGAATTTTAAAGATAATAATCAATATGAGCACATTAATACAAAAAAAAAAAAAAAATTTTACTGCATCTAGCATATAAATTAGTTAAAACAACGGTATTTTCACTCTCATGAGGCTCACAATAAGCTTAAATTAGACGCTTAATAACTTGATATTTTCAAGTTATCAATTACTGATATGTACACGATACATATTTTGATTTGTATTAACTCCTCATTTCAAAACGAATAGTTCATTTATATTAAAAGAAACTGAGTACAATTGTTCAAGTATACAAGAGATAGATATCAAGTTACTTTTAACTCTAGGAATTACATACACTGTCTAACAATATGAATCTATCCCTAAAAACAATTTAAAATCTCCCACTGCAATAGTTGAGACAACCTCTCTCGTTTTGACCTTAAGAGTCATCTCACCAGCTTCGAACTACCTCCAGGAACTAATTCCCTAAAAAGAAGAAAAAACATGGTTAGTGGTCCCTGAATCTAGTATTCAGGCAAAATCATCAATCACTAAACAAGTTTCAATTACAAGTAAATCATATTTACCTTATTTGGTTTTCTTATTCTCAGCCAGGTACTTGGGGCAATTTCTATTCCAATGCCCATGCACATTGCAGTGGAAACATTTTCCTTTATCTACAACTTTGGCTTTCCCCTTACAAGCAGCAGCAGTAGAAGCGTTATTTTTCCCCTTCCCACTCTTATTCTTCTTCTTGGAACTCATAGTCCTAGAAGATGAAGGTACAAATTTGATTCCAAAAGAAGATTTTCTGTGGAACCCCTTAGAGGTGGCAATGTTTGGTTCTCCCTCTTGTCTCTTATTCTTCATAAGAGACAGACGTGTGTGTGCTACAAGTGCAACACCCTGCTCGAGTGCAAGTATATACACTATCAAGTAATAAAGTTGAGAGTACTCTGGATATCTCACCCAAGGGAGATGGTGACTAGTTGGAAAACACTCAATTCTGTAAAACAAGAACCTCCTCTAAATTTACAACCGAGGATGGTAACCAAAGAAATAATTTGATTGGGGTTTTTGTGATTGAAGACAAAAAAATAAAACAAGCAAGTAAATGAAAGCGATTAAAGATCTATGAGATAAGTGGGGAATTCAAATAAGCATCAACCAAAAGCATTAAAATGCGTCCACCTTTGTGTTGGAAACTCACTCAGGCATTGCAGAGACTGGAGAATATTATCTATAGTGCCCACATAGACATGGTGCAAACAAATTGCTCCAGTTTGCGCCCGCAAATACCCTGACAACTAGATTGTGAGTTAAGTTATACTCCTATTTAGCTTTTTTGTAGGTGCCTTTAGAAGACTAAGCCAACTAGACATCTATTTCCAGGGCTACATGAACTTTGATAATTATTGCATACGACTCTCGAAACTCTAGTGGCTCCAGTCCTATTTCTAGGATGCAAGAAAACAAAGTCCTATTTCTAGGATCTTTTCCACTATTGTTTTTGCTAACCCGTGCATTAACTCCAACCTTTCGGCCACCAACTAAACACAAACTATGCTAACTTAAGCGATCAGTTTAAGCTAACAATGAAACTTAAACTTTCATAAAAAACAAACAATGTTAAAAGGGAAGCAAGCTTACCTTTGCATCGGTGGAGTTTTCTTCTACTCAAGGTATCCACATATTTGAACCCCCAAGAAGAAGCTTAGCTCATTGAAGAAATTAAAATGCAAGACATAAAGTAAAAATTTTACAAAGTAAAAGAATAACTTGAATTTATATTAATAATAAAAAAGAGTACATGAAATAAGAACTTACAACTGAAAAGTAAATAGAAACAAAAAGATACAATAATTTACAAAATAAACTAAACAAAAAGTAAAACTCAAGACTCAACTAAAGGATCTTTCCCCTCTCTATCTAGCTTGCTTTTAACCTTTTTCAAGGTGAGACAAGCCTTTCTCATCTTCTTCTTTCGAATGGAAGAGCCAACAGAGGCTGGAAGATACGGAACTTGGCGTGGTTACAAGATGATAAGAAAGAAAAACTGAAAAACTATCCCAAGGATGAAATTTCGAGTTCTCTTTGCTTCTTGCACCTTGGTCGTCTTTTATAGACCTTGGAAGGTAGGGTTGGCTGCGTAGATCAGTGTGAGAAGACCCTTTAAGGTAAAAATCCACGATCCTTGGAGATTTGATACAAGATTTGGGATTTTCGAATGATTTTGTGAAGATCCTGCGAATCTCAGATTTATGTCGGAAAGCCAGTTGTGGCTGAAAAGTTGGGCGCAAATCTTCTGTGCACTACCTTGACAATTCTGTCTTCACTAGGGCTACTTTCCTTATTGGTTTGCGGGCGCCATTCAAATGCAAACTCCACATCCTCAGAACTAGATGTGGACGCAAATCTTCAACTTTAATTGTTTTGCTCCGCTAACTCTTTCTCTCCAATTGTAGGCACATTTCTACTGAAAAGTCCTCTGCACAAAAATATTTAACTTGGATAAATTCTTGCAAAAGTAATTGATGTGGACTTTTCCTTACCGCAAGCGCACGGGTCAAGTAATAATAAAGAGTTCGTATAAACGAGTGTCGTCCTCTGGATTGGAATTTTAAGCAAATCAAGTATTGTGAATTATCTTGCCCAATTTTATTTAGGGATCAAAAGGTGATGAATGAATGATAAGAAAACCAAATCAAAGCAAGTAAAAAGTGTGGAATTTCAATTGGGAAAACTACTTTCGGAATTGATTTCGCCGGTTTAGTTTAGGAATTATTTTAAGGAGTAAGTTATTATTGCACAATGAAATTATGAGCCAAAGACCCTTTAATCACAACTACATCTCCCGAGTATAATTGATTCTCATGCAAATTAACCAACTTGATATCCCTATCTAAGTTTATTAATCATGCAAGGCAATGAGATATTTTAACCAATTCTAAAGTTAATCTAAAACCGTCACGAATTAGAAACTAAACTTTAGTCATGCAATCTTGAGTAAGTCTAAATCAAATCCCCTCTCCCGAGCTAGATTCGAAACTTAAATCATCCAACTAATGGCCAATTAATTGAAAGCATTAAATCAAGATTACAAACATAATAACATTGCACAACTTAAACCATAAATCAATCCATAAACACAATCAACTACATCAATCCCTAAGCTTACAAGTTTAGCTACTCATGATCAAAATTACAAGCTCAACTAAACATGTAAAAGCCATAAAAAACTAACTAAAGTGAGGGAAAGAAGAATTAAACTCGTTGTAGGCCGAGACCGAACGTCCCCGTCACGATCCCCACAAACAATGGGTTGATTTCCGAATTTTCCCTTTTGCTTCAGCCTTGAATTGCTCTGTTTTTCCTCTGTTTACGGCTCCAAGAAGTCCCAAAATTCCTTTTTTTTAAAAACCTAGCCGAAAGGATGCTTATATTGCAGATTTTTGCCGTAGCGTCGGGACGCTGCCTCTAAACATGATCTGGAAAGGAAATTACACAGCGTCGAAACGCTAAGGTCGCAGCGTCGAGACGCTGCGACGATTTCGCGCCTGTTCTGATATGGAATGCTAGCGTCGAGACGCCTAAGGGCTAGCGTCTCGATGCTAGTCACCTTTTGACCGAATTTTGACTTTTTTCCCTTTTGATTCTTTTCCTTCCTTTGCATCTTTTTGCGTCCCGAGCACCCGATTAACTCCACTATTGCATTATAGCTCCAATCAACCATTTCCTACAAAATAAACATTAAAGCCCAATAAAATGGCCCAAAAATCATAAAAGACTAGCTAAATTAAATAATTAAAGATAGCTAGCTATGCTCGCTATCAAATACCCCCAAACTTAAGCTTTTGCTAGTCCTCGAGCAAACTACAAATCAAACATACAGTAGAAAAATGGATGCAACAATCATAACTCAATCCTCAAGGCTCAAAAGTCAATAACCAAGCAAGCAAGAGACATGCACATAAGGACCAATGAGGGAGACAAATTAAAATTTTTCCAAAATTAACTTGCACAAGCGAGATCTAACTCAACAAGATCAGACTCTACTAGCTCGGGATTGGATTATTAAACTCTCAGCTCATCTTCCCTCTACATTGGCACTAAGGTTTCACTAATGAGTTAATGGAACAAATTAGATTGTTTTCCTCCAAACTTAGGTGCTTATAATTAACAATTAAATTAAGCATGTATATGTGGCACTAGCTTTCACACACCCATTGCAGGGACCCTTAACCTGAGTTTTCTCTGGTTGGCCTAACTGATCACAACAGGGGTAGCTCTTTTTGCCTTAATCTTTATTAAACAATGCAAACTGTGCACAGGCCATGGCATAATAATTTTCTTTTCAACAGTAACAACAAGAATGATTTTTCTTTATGAGCATAAATAGCATATATTCTTTTCTTTCCTCCTAAGCAAGATCAAACATGCTAATTTGCAAAACATTAACTTTTTAGCTCTTCCCTACACCTATCGAGGTGACAATAAGCATATGAACCTAATAATTCGCTCCTAAGCATTCAAATCCAAATCTAGCCAAGACAAATACTCTACTCATGCAAGTCATCTCCTAGAAAAATTTTAAAAAGTCTCCCTTTTTGGGCACTCATGCTTACAACTCATCACAAGCTTGAAAATTGACAAGAAAGCCTATCCTAGGACATCATAATCATGCAAAAGTAGCATCCAGCAAACAACCATATGCATAATTCAAAGAAAGCTCAAAATTATAGCCCGAACTCAGATGCTCAAGGGCTCCACAAACATGCTAATCCACCCCCAAACTTAAAACATGCATTGTCCTCAATGTATAAAGAAAATAAAGCATAAAAAAAACATGAGAACAATAAAAGAATGAAATGAGTGAACAATACTGGCCTGGAATAATGATGATTTCTTGACTGAAAGCTTGGAATCTTGAAAGCTTGAAAGCACAGGAGAGAAAGAAAACAAGACCTACAAAACAAAAACAAACAATAAATCAAAAACAAAAAGAAAACACACTAAACTTACTTGGGTTGCCTCCCATAAGCGCTTGTTTAACGTCATTAGCTCGACGTGTTGAACGTGCTTCAAGGAGGCTTTTATTCTGTGAATCCAACAGAGGTGCTCTTTCTTGCACCTTTCCTATATCCCATGAAAAACACTTCATTTTTAGAGTCTTCAACTGCTTTAAAGATTTCTTTTTCGTTCTTGACTCTAATAGTGAGCTCCCTGCGCTCAATATCAATAATCACTCGCCCAGTAGCGAGGAATGGTCTTCCTAATATGACAGGCATTGAAGGATTTTCTATCATGTCCATAACATATAAATCAATAGGGAGAAAAAATCTGCCTACTCAGATTAACACATTTTCTACAATACCAACTGGTTTCACCACAGATTGATCAGCCAATTGGAGCTTTACAGGAGTAGATTTAATCTCACTTATGTCTAATTTCTTACACAAGGACAATGGGATAATATTAATGCTAGCACCTAAATCACATAATGCTCTGAAAGAATAAGTACCAAAACTACAAGGAACAGAAAAACTCCCTAGGTCTGCTACTTTTTCAGGTACTTTCTGTTGTACTCTGGTGCTGCATGTGGAAGCAAGATAAACAGTGTCAACTTTCTTTTCCTTTCGCTTCTTTGCTAACCACTCCTTCATGAACCTGTTGTATTGGGGATTCTCTAATGCCTCTGCAAAAGGAATATTAATATTCAGATTCATAAAAGCATTCATAAATTTATCAAACTGAACCTGATTCTTCTTTTTCTTCTTTTTCTTTTTCTTTTCCTTGGGAACCAATAGTGTGAGAGAAGGAATAGGAGGCTCAAGGTTAGGCTTTTCAGCCTCATCTGCTGATGTGTCCTCCTCAGCTTCCCCTGTAGGCGTTTCATAGTCCTCAGATTCAGGTTCCTCTTCAGATTCCTCCTGGTGCATAGTGATTGCCTTACAGTACTCCATCTGAGTTTTCTCCTGTTCAGCTGGGGCCTTACCTTTATTCATGGTACTTACAACATTTACCAACTGTCCCAGCTGAGTCTCAATGTTCTTTATGGCTGCACTGTGGCCATTCACTGTGGTGTTGATAGCAATGACTGCCTCCTCTAGTTTGGTTGTCCTGTTACTTGACTCTGCAATGAAAGCTCCAACAAGATCTTCTAACTTTTTATTTTCTTGAGTTTGAGGGGCAAACCCAGGAGGGTTAAGAACATTCTTATTATTGGCATAAGAGAAATTTTCATGGTTCCTATTGTTAGGGTGATAATGTGTAGGTGTAACATTATTATTATATCCCCTAAAATTAGAATTTGATACATACTGAACCTGTTCAATGGTCTCCTCCTGAGGTCTAGATGCTAAAGCGCAGCAGCTGATTCAATTGACTGAGCACTCCCTGTACCTGAAAATTTCATAAAAGCATTAGCGAGGGAAGTCATCTGGGCCTGGAGTGCACTTACTTTATCAACCTCAAACACTCCAGCAACAATCTTTTTAGGTGTAGACCGCTCAGATGGCCACTGATAGCTGTTGGTGGCCATATCCTCTAAAAGTGTGCGAGCGTTTTCCACGGTCTTGGACAACAGAGTCCCACCTGCAGCTGCATCAACAATCGTTTTTGTACTAGGAGTTAAACCATTATAAAACAATTGAACCTGAAGCCAGTCGGGGTAACCATGCTGAGGACACTTCCTCAGTAGCTCTTTAAATCGCTCCCAAGCTTCGAACAGCTGCTCATCATATTGTTGTTGGAATGTCCCAATCTCGGTCCTCAGCTTGACCGTCTTTGCAGGAGGGAAAAATTTCTTTAAAAAGGCCTGGACCAAAGCATCCCAGGTGGTGATGCTCCCAGGGGTAATAGATTGCAACCAATCTCGTGCTTTATCCTGCAAAGAAAAGGGAAATAAACGTAAGCGAATAGCATCATCAGAGACTCCATTAATCTTTACCGTCCCACAAATGTCCAAGAATGATTTAAGATGAGAATTTGGATCCTCGGTGGGCGATCCTCTGTATGCACAGTCTCGAGCCATCTGAATGAGACCGGTCTTCAACTCAAAGTTGTTGGCATTGATCGGGGCATAGACAATCCCCGATTGTTGCCCCTGAAACACGGGCTGAAAGTAATCTCTAATAGGCCTAGGCTCCTGTTGGGTTCCTAGAGTGAGTAAAAATGTAGCATAAAATACTCTAGAATTCCTGTGCAAGTATACACAGTCTGCAGCAAGTAATATTATCAATCCAAGGTCTGAATGAGTTTCCACTTTACCTATTTTGTATAACTTTTTAATGGTTTCAAGAAGAATAAAATGATGTTGGGTTTTATCGGAACTATGCTGAAGCAAAATAAATTACAGAACAATGAGTAAACAAATAGATAGACAGATTAAAGACAGGCGCTGGTTAGGTTTTAGTGATTGTTTTAAGATATGCTCTAGCAATATTATTGATCATGCATTTCCCGCAATATTATTAGCGGATTCCTCCCGGAACTCCGAATCTTTTGGGATGTGTTTCAACCCCAATGAAGTGCGACCGATCAGGCACTAGGCAACTGGCTATCCCTAGCTCAGTCACTGGCGTTCACCAATACACAATGATCGTAATGTGGAGAATTGCCACACACTCTCTAAATCATCCCTGAAACTAGAGAGAGTTATTCACACCGGCTGGCCAGGCGGGCATAAAATAAGAATAAGCACAACAATTAACCAAAATGCTATAGTCAATTTATTACTAGAGATGAAGCACAGTAATCACATTATTCCTAACCAACACCCTAAGCTACTTAGTTCATAATAGGCATAGGAATACGAATTACAATCTGAGTATGCATGTCCATAACCACAAATTAAGAAGGAAAATAAACTCCCTAATCAGCTTGCGGATGATGGTGTTCTTGATAATCTTCAATCTCTACACTATTCGGCTTCCAAGGGAAAACATGGAATGAATTTGACTTTGACGGCTACTTCCTTTTATAGAAGGATGGGAGGCTTGAATTAGGTCAACTAGGACACGTGTAAGGCTCTCCTTGATCCTTTATCACGAAAATATCTCAATAGAAGTCGGTTCATGAAGTTGGCTAACGAGCTGTGATGTGGCAGTTTCTGCTCCCAGTTTTGCTGCAGCATAGAATTTGCTCCTTCCAGTCGCTCAGCAGCATAATCTGCACAAAGTGATTTCCAAAGCTTCCATTCTTCCAAATGGGTTAAATCATGTAATATCTCTCTAAAACCAACCCTATTAAGCATTAAAGACACACAAATCCTTATATAAACGAGGCCTAAATGACTACCTTTTGGGCAGTTATCAGCTCCTCAGGTAGATTTTGGTCAGCCATGTGAGTAATTTCTCTATTTTCTCTTCGAATCCTATGAATTGTTCTTTCTATCTCGGGATCCAACGGTATCAATTCTCTACTACTACGCATGCAAAAACAAAACTACCCTAAAAAGGAAAGAAAACAATTATGGAAAGCAACAAAGAAAAGAAAACAACTAATCTAAATATGGAAAATATAATCTAGAAAAAGGAAAGAAAATAACCTAATATGGAATGCAAAAATAAATATGGCAAAACACAAATAAGGAAACTAACAAATAAGGACAAACTAATCTAAAAAGGAATAACAAGAAAAAAATAAGGAAAATATTACACAATTAAAAGAAAAACTAAGCTAGAAAAACAAATATGGAAAGAAAAACAAATAAGGAAAAAAATGCAATTAACCTAAAAAATAAAAATACACCCTAAATTAAGATCAAACAATTTTTTCACAATATCAATCTAGCTAAATGTGCCAATCCTCGGCAACGAAGCCAAAAACTAGATGTGGACTTTTCCTTACCGCATGCGCACGGGTCAAGTAATAATAAAGAGTTCGTATAAACGAGTGTCGTCCTCTGGATTGGATTTTTAAGCAAATCAAGTATTGTGAATTATCTTGCCCAATTTTATTTAGGGATCAAAAAGTGATGAATGAATGATAAGAAAACCAAATCAAAGCAAGGAAAAAGTGTGGAATTTCAATTGGGAAAACTACTTAGGGAATTGATTTCGCCGATTTAGTTTAGGATTGATTTTAAGGAGTAAGTTATTATTGCACAATGAAATTATGAGCCAAAGACCCTTTAATCACAACTACCTCTCCCGAGTATAATTGATTCTCATGCAAATTAACCAACTTGATATCCCTATCTAAGTTTATTAATCATACAAGGCAATGAGATCTTTTAACCAATTCTAAAGTTAATCTAAAATCGTCACGAATTAGAAACTAAACTTTAGTCATGCAATCTTGAGTAAGTCTAAATCAAATCCCCTCTCCCGAGCTAGATTCGAAACTTAAATCATCCAACTAATGGCCAATTAATTGAAAGCATTAAATCAAGATTACAAACATAATAACATTGCACAACTTAAACCATAAATCAATCCATAAACACAATCAACTACATCAATCCCTAAGCTTACAAGTTTAGCTACTCATGATCAAAATTACAAGCTCAACTAAACATGTAAAAGCCATAAAAATCTAACTAAAGTGAGGGAAAGAAGAATTAAACTCGTTGTAGGCCGAGACCGAACGTCCCCGTCACGATCCCCACGAACAATGGGTTGATTTTCGAATTTTCCCTTTTGCTTCAGCCTTGAATTGCTCTGTTTTCCCTCTGTTTACGGCTCCAAGAAGTCCCAAAATTCCTTTTTTTTAAAAACCTAGCCGAAAGGATGCTTATATTGCAGATTTTTGTCGTAGCGTCGAGACGCTGCCTCTAAACTCGCGTGATCTGGAAAGGAAATTACACAGCGTCGAAACGCTAAGGTCGCAGCGTCGAGACGCTGCGACGATTTCGTGCCTGTTCTGATATGGAATGCTAGCGTCGAGACGTCTAAGGGCTAGCGTCTTGACGCTAGTCACCTTTTGACCGAATTTTGACTTTTTTCCCTTTTGATTCTTTTCCTTCCTTTGCATCTTTTCGCGTCCCGAGCACCCGATTAACTCCACTATTGCATTATAGCTCCAATCAACCATTTCCTACAAAATAAACATTAAAACCCAATAAAATGGCCCAAAAATCATAAAAGACTAGCTAAATTAAATAATTAAAGATAGCTAGCTATGCTCGCTATCAATAATCTCTTTTTGGACATTTTAAACATAAATTCAATATTTCTAAGATTTTCAACATGATTCTAAGACCTTTGCTAAATTGACTAAAAAAGATTTGATTTTAAGCACAAAGTCCTTGTTTTCCTAGCAATAACCTAAGTTTTTAAGACTAAATAATGCACATAAATGAGTGTTACCAGAGAACGATATGTCTATAGCTCATTCAACAGAGTAGTCGGGTTATACTCTATCTTGTTCATCACAACATTGCTACGAAACTATAGGAAACTCTTCGGAAGAGACTCCATGATAAAACTTACTTGACTTTGCTCATCAATGATGACACCGTTCATCTCCGCCACGTTGAAGTGAACCATCAGATTAAGAATGTGTTCTTGCACAGATGTCCCCTCCTTCATGCGTGAGTTATAGATGAACTTGAGGGCATCATGCCAAACTTGTGAGGACAGTTGTCCAAACATTTCCTGCAGTGAGTCCATCATGTCCTTAGTGGTAAGCATGCCCTTGTGCTTCTTGGCTAGCACATCAGATATGTGATAGGTCTAATTTGCTATATGCTTATAATCTCCCAATTTGATTATATTTATTGAATTCCTCGTGAAAAAAAACCTTTTAAAATGAGTATAATATGTGTATAGGTCCATGACGGAGGTTCGGAGCCAAAACGGGGCCTAAACGACTGAAACCGGAGCAAAACGAGACTTGGAGCCATGAAACCGAGACCAAAGTGTCTAGACGCTCTAGAAAGAAGTCCTATAAATATGCAGCTTAGGTTTAGGGTTAGATATCTCCATTCTCTTGCATTTTGTAGTCATTTTCCTTCGCTTGTCTTGTACATTTTCCAGATTTTAGTGGGTTTTAATGAGTTTTCATGATGTATCAAGGAAGAAACCAAGCTTGTTCATGTTCCATGAGCAACTAGGCTCTTCACTCATGTAATCGGGACGTCATTGTGTAAGTTTAATAATTTTTAATGAAGTTTCTTGAGCTTTAATTCGAATTGCATGCTTTAGTGATTCTATCTCTGCTTTTACAAATTCAAGTATGCTAGGGAAAGATTGACAACCTTTAACCGCAGTTCCCTTGAATTTATTTGCTAATTATAGTAGAAATTGAGATAGATGATTTAGTCATTGTAATAAAGGCGTTAATTCCCCATAATTGCATGCATGACTAATCTAGCTAGTTCTCAATGCGGTTTAAGTTAATTAACCGACCAATTAGTTAATTTAAGTTAGAATCGGGCTAAGTACGTAGGCTTGTCCGTGATAGTAGAACACGACTCCTAGTAACTATAGAGTATGCTAGACTTTAGTATTGCAATTTAAATATTTTGTGAAACTCATGATTTAATTGTATTAAACTGAAACATGATAACCCCGATTACATGAACCTTAAGGTATTGATTTAAACTCATGCTATCTCTTTACATTCAATTTTCAAGTATTCTTTTACTTTCCATAGTTGATTTCTACACTTTCTCCCAAAACCCCCCCTTTTTTTACTTAAATGGAAAAGGAAATTAAATTTTGTGTGCATAGACTCCCTGTGATCGACCTTGGCCACTATTGCTACAAGTTAGCTTTAGGTGTCGTGGATTATAAATATCATTTGACTGGAAGTCTTGACAACTTCGGTCCTTCAATATGCTTGCCAAGATGTAGACCTTGACCTTGTAATTGACCTTAATCCACTTGTCATATGCATCGAGGGGTAACCTAGGACTTGAGAACACTCCTCAGTTAAGACAAACCGTAGATCATCTACCACCAGAATCACATTCAAGTTGAATTTCCATTGTACATAGTTTTTACTGTTTAATTTTTCGGCGGCAAGTAAAGCGATTATAGAACTAGACATACTAAAACCAACAAATTTATTTGTATTAGTTATTTGCATTAACCCATTACATATATTTAATCCAATCAATTTTAGCAAAAGTAATAATGAACCCTAATTAACCATGATTAATTTTGCAACGATACTTTAGTGATTTAGAGCAACAGGCACCATAGGGTAGTCAGCTATTCCTTCATTGAATTGAAACATTCTCAACTAAGCACTAACACTAGAATAACTCTTATTCCTATAATGTTTAGTTACCATTCCTTTGGTCAAAAAAATATTAACTAGCTTAACAATTTCCTGTAAGTTTGACCCACCATTTTCAGATTCCAGAGATCCACACCAACAGGCTACCGTAGAGAAAGACAATGTTGGTGCAAAATCTAAGAAACCCTATCCATCTCTGGAGTTTGCCCTGATATTGACTTTCATGCTCAAGCCCTCTGTATGGTGGCCGCTCCGAGGGCGACACGTAGGTGGAGCATGAAAATCCTAGAATGCAACCTAATGGAATAGACTGTAGGATATGTTGACACACGTCATTCTCCCACTTACTATAAATACTTTTTCCATTCACCTTGTTATTGTCCCATGCAAACACCTTCCGTAGGACGAAGGTCGCGTCTAAGGCGACACGAGACCGAGCATGGAGTCTCATGGTGTGAACTTCACGGAGAGCATGAGAAGAAAACCGATATATCACATATACCTTTTTCCTTCCACTAAGTATTTTTATATCCTAGGGTTTATTACTTAGGTAAATTCCGACTAATTAAATTTATCTAAAAGACTATATGTTTTACTCTAATGTCTAGGTTCATTAAACTCTTTAATAACCTACTGACACTATTACATGCTAATAAGACAAAGTTAATTCAACTTGGGTACCAAGTTTGTTCCCAAGTAGGAGGTGTTCTCCTACGGTCAGTTTAAGTACCCTCAGCCTTAGACAAAACTTCACCGGGAGAGTTCCCTTATAACTAAGGTCTTATGTTTAATACCCTACCATATTTTGAACCTATTTAAAATAAAGTGTACGACTAATTCATAATCATATTATAAATTAACATAAGGTCTAATTAATTTTAAATATTTTAAATTAATTTATTTATTAACCCTATGTTTGCATGCAACTCTTTGTTATAGGTTTTTAATTTCTATTCACCAATTTTATAACTTTTATAAATTAATGAAATTAAACCTATAACATGCATCTAACAATGTTCAATAAATATAACAATCATATTCTTATTATATTTACACCATTTTCCATGCATCACCATGACATTCATAAATATAACTCTTATATTTAACTAAGGTAGTGTCATGCTCAATGCAATTCAATTTTCATTTAATTAACATAACATTTATTAACATCAATGAAAATTAAATCATTTATTCTAATTTTCATCCATCAATATAACATTTACATTAATACTCATGAAAATTTAAATCCTACATTCATACATTATAACATTTATAACATACATTATGCATGACCATGGTTGGTGAGATTTTAAACTATATGACATGCTATATGCATATTAGTTTAAATAAACATACATTCATAATGCATATTAAATAAAACAGCTAAGTAGATCGACATTTTGGCATCCTAGGACAAAAATAAGTGAAAAAAATTAATTTAAACAAAAATGGCCTAAACTGCCATGAACCGCTCCGAACCACCCTGAATCAGTCCGAAATGAAACAAAATTGGACCGCACAAATCGAAAGGAAATAAGGGAAAAAAATGGAAAAAACAGAAAGGAAAATGCAAAACGAGAAAAAGAAAAAAAAATGAAGACCATAGAGAGATGCACGGTCCAGGACTCGAACTTGGGAATTAAAGAATACCAAAGGGAGCTTATGCAAGAAAACCAAAGGGTAAACTTAAAAACCATTTGCAACGTTATAATCCATCACTGTTAGGTGTGGTAAGAGGATCAGATGATGATGAAGAAGAAGAAGCTTCTGATGCCATTATTGAGCAAATTCTCAGAGCTGTGATACCATCCAAGAAGAAGAAGAGAGGGAAAAAAATATTTCTGATATCGAAGAAAATGATAATGTTCATGTTGTAAGTTAAACATGTTCTAATTAATTAAGTGCATAAGTTATATAAGTTATTAGTAAATTAATAAGTAAGTTTTGTAAGTTTAAATTGTTGGAGGTTAAGTTTAACATTCATATTAGAATGGAGTTTTATGTTCATGAAGTTAAGATGGGATGAGAGTTTTAGATCTAAACTTTTCCATGTAATCCTATAAATAGGATAGTTTTAGAATGTGTTTAAGCAAGTGTGTGAAGAAGAAAACACAAAAGAGTTAGAGAGAAAAAGTGTGAACCAAGTTTGTAGCTTTCTTGAAGAGTTCTTTTGTTCAATACAAGTGAATTGTTTCTTCTCAAATATTTTTATTTGATTCTAATTTGTGAGTGTCCATCACACGCTTCCAACAAAGTGGTATCAGAGCTTGAGTTTGAGAAAAGGAAAATTGTTTTCGCAAATGGCAAACAACAATTTGGTTCCTTTCCAAGTGCCTCGACTTACTAAGGAAAATTATAGCAGTTGGTGTATTCGTATGAAAGCTCTACTTGGTTCACAAGATGCGTGGGAAATTGTTGATAGAGGCTATGAAGAACCAGAAAATGATACGGCTTTGAATCAAGCCCAACGAGAAGCTTTGCAAAATACAAGAAAGAAAGACCACAAGGCTCTCACCATTATTCATCAAGCAATTGATGATACAAATTTTGAGAAAATTTCTGGAGCAACTACTGCGAGGCAAGCATGGCAAATTTTGGAGAATACTTATAAAGGAGTAGATCGAGTCAAGAAGGTTCGCCTCCAAAAATTAAGAGGTGACTATGAAGCATTAAATATGAAGGAGTCTGAATCAATTTCAGATTATACTTCTAGATTGCTTGCAGTGGTAAATGAAATGAAGAGGTATGGTGAGACATTAAATGATGAGCAAGTAGTTGAAAAGATACTTCGCTCATTGGATGAAAAATTCAATTTCATCATTGTAGCTATTGAAGAATCGAAGGATTTGAGCACAATGTCCATTGATCAACTTACGGGTACTTTGCAAGCCCATGAAGAGAAGCTTCTCAAGAAAAGTAAACAAACAACTGAGCAACTTTTTCAATTAAAGTTGCAGTTGAGAGATAAAGAAGATAGCCAAGAAAAAAGCAATCGAGGTCAAGGACGTGGTAACAATCGTGGACGTGGTCGAGGTCGAGGAAATGACGGACAAAGGAAATTTGATGAGAGTAATTCATACTCTAATTCATCAAGAGGTCGTGGAAGACAAAATAATTCAAGGCCATATGGAGGAAGATCAAATAATGATCGGAGGTATGATAAAAGTCAAATTGAATGTTACAATTGTCATAAATTTGGTCATTATTCCTGGGAATGCAGACATAAAGTTGAAGAAAATGCCAACTATGCTGAACAAGACGTTAAAAGTAGAGAGTCATCTTTGCTTCTAGCATGCAAAGGTGAAGAGACATGTGAAAACAATTCGTAGTATCTTGATAGCGGTGCCAGCAATCACATGTGTGGAAGTAAATCAATGTTCGTGGAACTTGATGAATCGGTTGGTGGAAATATTACATTTGGTGATAATACAAAAATTCCTGTTAAAGGAAAAGGTAAAATTTTGATAAACTTGAAGAATGGGAAGCATGAGTTTATCTCTAATGTCTACTATGTGCCAGATATGAAGAACAATATTTTGAGTTTGGGACAACTCTTAGAGAAAGGCTATAATATTTTGATGAAGGATTATAGTCTTTCAATAAGAGATCATCGTGATAATATGATTGCTAGAGTGCAAATGACGAAGAACAGAATGTTTTTGTTAAATATTCAAACAGATGTTGCAAAATGTTTGAAGTCATGTTTGAAAGATCCGTCTTGGATTTGGCACTTGAGATTTGGGCATTTGAACTTCGATGGCTTGAGATTATTAGCTAAGAAGAACATGGTGAAAGGATTGCCATATGTCAAGCATCCGGATCAATTTTGTGAAGGTTGTCTTTATGGCAAGCAATCAAGAAAGAGTTTTCCACAAGAATCTTCTTCAAGAGCAAGGAGACCATTAGAGCTTGTCCACACTGATCTTTGTGGACCGATAAAGCCAAGTTCTTTCGGTAAGAATAATTATTTCTTATTATTTATTGATGATTTCAGTCGAAAAACTTGGGTTTATTTTGTCAAGAAGAAATCAGAGGTATTCGGCATGTTCAAGAGATTTAAAGCTCTTGTCGAAAAGGAAAGTGGTTATTACATAAATGCATTGAGATCAGACAGAGGAGGAGAATTCACTTCAAATGAATTCAAAGAATTTTGCATAGAAAATGGAATTCGTCGACCTATGACAGTTCCATATACTCCACAACAAAATGGTGTTGTTGAGAGGAAGAATAGAACTATACTCAATATGGCTCGAAGCATGTTGAAGAGTAAGAAGATGCCAGAAGAGTTTTGGGCACAAGCGGTTGAATGTGCAGTGTATTTGTCTAATCGTTCCCCCACTAGAAGCCTGTGGAACAAAACTCCTCAACAAGCATGGACTGGAAGAAGGCCATCTATTTCTCATTTGAGAGTATTTGGGAGCATTGCTTATGCACATGTACCAGATCAAAGGCGAAGTAAGCTCGATGATAAAAGTGAGAAACTTATTTTCATTGGCTATGATGCAAGCTCAAAAGGCTACAAGCTTTATAATCCAACCACAGAAAAGACGGTGGCAAGTAGAGATGTTGTGTTTGATGAGGAAGCTTCATGGAATTGGAATGATGAACCCAAAGATTATAAGTTCCTACTTTTTCCTGAAGATGATGATGAAACTGGTGATGTGGTTGTTTCTCCATCAACACCACCTCCATCGCCGGTCAATCCAGAACAGACTACACCTTCATCATCAACAGCAAGTTCAAGTGAAGGGCCTCATCGCATGAGAAGTTTACGAGACATATATGATGAAACAGAAGAGTTAAGTCAAAGTTTTAGTGATCTTACTCTTTTTTGTCTTTTTGGTGACAGTGAACCATTAAATTTTGAAGAAGCTTCACAAGATGAAAATTGGAAGACTGCTATGAATGAAGAGATAAAAGCCATAAAGAAGAATGATACATGGGAGCTTTCTACTCTTCCAAGTGGAAAGAAAGCAGTAGGTGTCAAATGGGTGTTCAAGATAAAAAGAAATGAAAAAGGAGAAGTGGAGAGACACAAAGCGAGATTAGTTGCAAAAGGCTATTCTCAAAGAAAAGGCATTGATTACGATGAAGTATTTGCTCCTGTTGCTCGCTTGGAGACCATAAGGTTGTTAATTGCACTTGCTGCTCAGAATAGATGGAAGATTTTTCAAATGGATGTCAAATCGGCATTCTTGAACGGATATCTTGAAGAAGAAGTCTACTTGGAACAACCACTTGGTTATGCAGTGAAAGGTCATGAAGATAAAGTCTTGAAGTTAAAAAAGGCTTTGTATGGATTGAAGCAAGCGCCAAGAATGTGGAATAGCAGAATTAACAAATATTTCCTTGACAATGGGTATTTGAGATGCCCTCATGAACATTCTCTTTATATGAAGACTAATGGTCATGGAAATATTTTGTTAGTTTGTCTCTATGTGGATGACTTAATTTTTACAGGAAATTGTCCAAGTATGTTTGAAGATCTCAAGAAGGCAATGACTCAAGAATTTGAAATGACAGATATTGGGCTCATGTCATATTATCTTGGCATCGAAGTGAAGGAGTCGAAGGAAGGTGTTTTCATTTCTCAAGAACGATATACTAAAGAAATTCTTGAGAAATTTAAGATGTTTAATTCTAAACCTGTCACAACTCCGATGGAAACTGGGACAAAACTGTCCAAATATGAAGATGGAGATGTTGTAGATCCTTCGTATTTCAAAAGCTTGATTGGAAGCTTGAGGTATTTAACTTGCACAAGACCAGATATTTTGTTCAGTGTTGGATTGGTGAGTCGGTTTATGGAATCTCCTACAACTACTCATTTGAAAGTGGCAAAGAGAATTCTTCGTTACCTCAAAGGTACGCTTGACTATGGATTATTTTATTTATCGTCTAAAGAATTCAAGCTTGAAGGTTATTGTGATAGTGATTGGGCTGGAGATCTTAATGATCGGAAGAGTACAAGTGGATATGTTTTCTTTGTTGGCAATACATCTTTTACTTGGAGTTCTAAGAAGCAACCTATCGTAACATTATCTACTTGTGAGGCAGAGTATGTTGCTGCAGCATCATGTGTTTGTCATGCAGTCTGGTTGAGAAATTTGCTTAAGACAGTTGGAATTTTGCAAGAAGATGCAACTGTGATCCATGTGGATAATAAGTCAACAATTGCTCTAGCCAAGAATCCAGTGTTTCATGATCGTAGTAAGCACAATGATACAAGATTTCACTTTATCAGAGATTGCATTTCAAGAAAGGAGATTCAAGTAGAATATGTGAAGACAGAAGATCAAATTGCAGATATTTTCACAAAGCCACTTAAGGTCGATGTGTTTAGCAAGTTAAGAACTTTGCTCGGAGTTTTGAGAAAAACATGTTTAAGGGGGGATGTTGTAAGTTAAACATGTTCTAATTAATTAAGTGCATAAGTTATATAAGTTATTAGTAAATTAATAAGTAAGTTTTGTAAGTTTAAATTGTTGGAGGTTAAGTTTAACATTCATATTAGAAGGGAGTTTTATGTTCATGAAGTTAAGATGGGATGGGAGTTTTAGATCTAAACTTTTCCATGTAATCCTATAAATAGGATAGTTTTAGAATGTGTTGAAGCAAGTGTGTGGAGAAGAAAACACAAAAGAGTTAGAGAGAAAAAGTGTGAACCAAGTTTGTAGCTTTCTTGAAGAGTTTTTTTGTTCAATACAAGTGAATTGTTTCTTCTCAAATATTTTTATTTGATTCTAATTTGTGAGTGTCCATCACACGCTTCCAACAGTTCATACTGACTATTATAGAGACAACCACAACATAAATAACATGAACAATCACCATGTATAAAAGCTCCAATTGGCATAACACAACAGAAAATATATAAGGAATAAAATCAGAAGAATAGGCCAAAAAAGATTAAAGATAAATAACATTCTATTAACTAGCAAAATAAAGGATAAAATTTATATTATAAATGCAAGCTAATAAACAAGTAAAAGGTTTTAATTCAAAATATATGTTTAGAATGTATTTTGGACATCTTTTAGAACATTTATGTCTTGAATATTTATTCTCAATATCAACAAGGCAAAACTCAACCTAAACAAAAATCATTACAACTAGAAGAAAAGTTTTGTGTATTCCTCAGCTTCTTGTGTCATCTCCTCAAAGCCTCTGTCCTTCCTCTTTTCATCCAAATCAATATGCTGCTTTAATGCTCTATCATTTTCATCAATCTATAGAATGAAAAGGATATACATTAAATTTAATTCCTTAGCCTTTTTCTAGAGTAATTCATAGATGAAGAGAGTAAACCTTGAATTCAATTTTAATTCATCAATTTTCGTACTTATTTTGTTTGTCTTTTACGATTTCATAACATACTAGTTTTTTAAACTTTATATAAAAGCTTATTTTAGTTTAGGCTCTATATATATATTGGTGTAAATCATATTGCATTACATGGTGCAAACTATCTACTTTCAACCATCTAGATGAGTAAGGTGTTAATTTTTAAAACAAATTTAAAATGTTTTTGTGTTAAAAACATGGAAAAAAATTAAGGTAAAAACTAAAATAACTTTTATGTATAATTCAAAGAATAAAGAAGAAATAATATAATAGTAATTATAGTTAGAAACTCAAATTTTAAAATTATATAGTGGTACATTTATTTATTATTTTGGTTCTAGAAGTTCTAATTCTATATTTTGTAAATTCTATGGAATATATAAATTATACTATTTTATTCTAGATTCTACTCTAATCCTTAGAATATATTCATGATTTAAAAATCAAGACATAACATTTGAAAGTTTTTGAAATTAATTAAATAAATATATAAATATCAAAAGTTAAAACTAAATTAACATTTTAAACAAAGCAATAATTCTTACTGCATCATAAATATCGTCATTTCTTTCCAAGTCATTGGCTTTTCTAGGGACAACGTGGATGTGAACATGTGGTACACTTTGTCCAGCTTCTGGCCCATCCTGACATTGAAATACACATCGTGTTAACCTCAAAGTAATGTGACTAAATATTAATAGAAGTGTAGAATATTATAAGTGTCAAATATCTCCATTGAAAATTAAACATATTTTTAATGTTACTTTATATACATTCATGAGTTGTATTGAATTACATACATTGTTTATATATTTTGTTGTTTAGGATGATAGTTTTACATTCATAAAATTAACGGAGAAAATACACTTTTGGTCATGAGGTGTGGGTTAAGTTTCATTTTGGTTCCTGAGTTTTCAAACTCGACAATTTAGACAAACGCCTTGCTAGAGTCGTGCCTGCCTCACCGAAAAACGTTGTCGTCGAGTCTTCTGCACGAGAACGTCGCTGTCAAGCACGAAAACGTCGTCGTCGAGCCATTCGACTCTCTCTCCTTTCGATCTCTCTCTCGCAACTCTCTCGTCTCCTCTATTCTTCGATCAACCATGCCACCTTAGACCAAACCCTGTTGTTGCCTCTTCCTCGTTTACCTCTCTCTTTCCTTCGATTTGGTCTTGAAACGAAGGGGGAAATAGTTGGAATTGTTCGTTTCAAAGCTAGAATCGAAGGTTTTTGTTGAGCAATTATCCAGCGACAAGCATAGTATAACAGCAACAATTATGTACAAGGTAAAACACAAAGAGAAAAGGGAAAGAAGAGGACAAAGAGATTTAAAGTGGTTCCACCAAGATGGTGTACGTCCACTGTCTAAGGCACCTTGAGAGAGATTTTTATTCAGAGAACAATCAAAGGAATACAAAGTGATTTCATCACTTGACTCTATCAACAATCAACAAGAGACTTTATACTCTTTGTAAATACAGAGTAATTTGAGTGGTAACAGTAAAACAAATGGGTAAAAAGATCCAGCTTGTTAACTACTTTAACTACCACGTGGAGTTCCTTGATTGTAGCTTTGCTTCAGAGTATTGGATATCATGGATCAACAATCGCCCTCTTGATGACAATACCCTGAAATTTATCATAAAACTCTCTGCAAAAATGGTGCTTTAGTTTCAGGTAGCAAAGGACTGCTTCAGCCATAATCAAGTTTAAGGAGTTCTGAAAGATAATCAAATCTGTTAGAAGGTAAGGCCTTAGTCATCATATCAGCTGGATTTTCAGAGGTATGAACTTTTAGAAGCTTGACAGCACCCTCTTGGACTATATTTCTTACATAGTGGAACCTAACATCGATGTGTTTGGTTCTATCGTGGTAAGTAGGATTTTTGGAGAGTGCAAGAGCTCCTTGATTATCACAAAAGACCTTAGCTTCACAATTTCCATCAGTCATGGCTGAGATGCTACCTTTTAGCCAAATGGCTTCTTTCACCGAGTCTGCCAAGGCTATGTATTCAGCCTCGGTTGAAGATAAAGCAACCACGTGTTGTAAAGTAGACCTCCAGCTTATCACATTTCCATATAGGGTGAAAACGTAGCCTGTGAGGGATCTCCTTTTATCCAAGTCGGCAGCATAGTCAGAGTCAACATACCCGACTAGAGCAACTTCCTTTTCATCAGATTGAGTAAACATAAGTCCCTTTCTCAACGTTCCCTTTACAAACCTCATAATCCACTTGGAGGCTTCCCAATGAGGCCTTCCGGGGTTGCTCATATATCGACTAACAACGCTCATAGCATATGCAAGGTCTGGCCTACAACACACCATCCCATACATCAAGCTCCCGATCACATTGGCATACGGTACTGACTTCATTTCAGTGATCTCAGAGTCGGTTACAGGGGATTGAGAGGCTGATAACTTGAAATGTTGGGCAAGTGGTGTTTTAACAGCTTTGGCAGTGTCTAAATGAAATCGTTTTAAGATCCTTTCAAAATAATCTCCCTGGGAAATCAATATGGAGTTTCTACTTTTATCTCTCAGCAACTCCATACCAAGGATCTTTTATCTTTCATCCTAAACTCTGTACTTAGGGCTGCTTTTAGCTTTTGAATCTCAAGAGGGTCACAAGAGGCTATTAAGATATCGTCCACATACAATAGAACTAATACGAAAACAGAGGTAGTAATGGCTTTTCTGTAAACACAGTTATCATAAAAGCTTCTAGTAAAACCATTACTTTGAATAAAAGAATCAAACCTCTTGTTCCATTGCCTCGGTGACTGCTTTAGGCTGTAAATCGATTTGTGAAGATGGCAGACCAATTCCTCCCCTCCATCCTTAACAAATCCAGGAGGTTGTCTCATAAAAATGGTCTCTTCTAAGGTTCCATACAGAAAGGCTGTTGTAACATCCATCTGTTGGAGCTCAAGACTGAATTGCACGACTAAAGAGAGAAGGATTCTAATCGAAGTATGTCTCACAACAGGAGAGAACACTTCATTGTAGTCGATACCTTCCTCTTGGGTAAAGCCCTTGGCTACTAGTCGTGCCTTGAATCTAGGAGGATCAGTAGACTTCAAGCTCGGTTTTAACTTAAACACCCATTTGCAGTCCACTATTTTCTGTCCATTCGGCCTCTTAACAAGTTTCCAGGTATTATTGATCTTTAGAGAATCAAGCTCTTCTTTCATAGCCTCCAACCACTGCTCAGAATATTGAGACTTTAAGGCTTGGTTATAAGTGCTTGGTTATGTCCCATAGTTATCTGTGAAACAATTAAAGGCGTATCCCACAAAGTCTGTGTCACTGTACCTTGTGGATGGCCTCACTGTTCTCCTCTGCCTATCTCTCGTCAACTGATAACTATCTAAACTTTCTGGTTGATTTTCAGCAGGAGAAGATGTTTCTCCAGCCACTGTAGTATCAGACTCTTCAGGTTCTTCCACTGTTGTTTCAGTAGATTGCAGATCAGATACTGCTTGTAGTGGGCTAAAATCAGAGGCTGGAAGCAAGTCTATTTCAAAGATCTCTTCAGTTTTATCATTCACATTAGCAGGAGTGTTTTTCCAGGGCATAATATCTTCATTAAAAGACACATCCCGACTGATAATACACTTGCTTTCACCAGGTTCCAAGCACCACAGACGATAAGCCTTAACACCATTCGGGTATCCTAGAAACATACACCTTTTTGCTCTAGGTTCAAGTTTATCTTGTCTTGTGTGGGAGTAGGCTGCACAACCAAATACCCGAAGGTGTTTCAAATTTGGTGGGTGACCTGTCCAAAGCTCTTGAGGAGTTTTAAAATTTAGTGCTGAGGATGGGCTTCTATTAATGGTATACACTGCTGTATTTACAGCCTCCCCCCAAAAGCTTCTAGGTAAACGAGCATGGGACAACATACATCTCACCCTCTCCAAAATAGTTCTATTAAATCTTTCCGCGAGCCCATTCTGTTGTGGTGTTCTAGCTGTAGTTAGGTGCCTACTAATACCAGAAGACTTACACAAATTTGTAAATTTCTCATTGAGGTACTCGAGCCCATTATCAGTCCTAAGGTATTTAACTTTCCTTCCTGTTCGATTTTCAAGTAAAGTTTTCCATTCTACAAAGTGGTCAAAAACTTCATCTTTTGTTTTTAAAAGAAAGACCCACAACTTTCTTGAGAAATCATCAACTAAAGTTAGGAAATACCTTGCACCTCCATGAGTAGACACTCTTGCGGGACCCCAAAGATCAGAGTGAATATACTCTAATCTTTCTTTTGTAGTATGCACAACAGGTTTAAAACTGACTCTCGTAGCTTTCCCAAGGGCACAATGTTCACAAAAAGTTAGTCTTCCAGGCCTTTTATTACCAATCAAACCCTGCTTATACAAACAATCCAGTCCTTTCTCTCCGATATGTGCAAGCCTCTGGTGCCATAAAAGAACTTCTCTAGATGCAGGGCTGGAAACTAAATTTGTTTCTCCCATGACTGTCTTGCCTTGGAGAACATAAAGGCCATCACACAACTTTCCAGTGAGCTTCAAGTCGTTTCCCTTAAGAACTCTTAAAAAACCATTTTCTGACTTATAACAGAATCCAGCCTTATCAAGTGTGCCTAGAGATATCGGGTTTTGTTTAAGATCAGGAACATACCTGACTTCTTTCAACACCTTAAGGGAACCATCAGCTAACCTCAAGCTCACAGAACCAATTCCTTTAACTGTACATCGTTGGTTGTTTCCCATTATTACCTTTCCACCTTCAAACTCATTTATTTCTGTGAAAAAATGCTTGCACGGGGTCATGTGGAAGGTACAACCCGAGTCTAATATCCACTTATCAGCACTTCCTCTGTCAGAAATCATAAGGACCTCTGCTGATTCGTAACCATCATGGAAGTTTGCTGAGTTGTTCTTATTCTCTCTCGAGCTTTTACTGTTACTATTTTTCCGTTTAAGCTGTCGGCAGTCCCATTTCGTATGCCCTATCTTGTGACAATAGTTACACTTGAGGCTGCTTTTGTCACTTTGTTTGGAATTAGTTTGGTTACTCTGATTTCTTCCAGATTGTTTATTTTCCCTATGAGATCCTTGACCTTTAGACTGAGAATTCTGACCCCTGTTCTGAACATTTCTCCCTTTATTCTGTTGCTTCTGATGGTCTTTCAAAAAGAGAGCTTCAGGATCCTTCTTCTCAGCTTTCAATTCAAGATCCTTTAATCTAAGGGCACTTACAATCTTGTCCACTGTCATTTCATCCCTGCCATATTTAATCGCTGACTTTACCTCCTTAAAAGATTCAGGCAGAGAATTTAGGAGGATCACTGCTTGATCTTGGTCTTTAATCGATTCACCAGTGTTTAAAAGATCAGTACAAATCGTATTGAAATCGTCCAAATTCTCCTCCAGGTTCTTTGATGAATCCATTTTAAAACAATAGAAACGCTCCTTAAGAAAAATTATGTTGGTGAGGGATTTCGTCATGTACAAATCATTTAATTTTGCCCAGAGTTCCCCGACTTTTTCAATCTTACTAACTCTCCTAATAACACTGTCAGAAAGATGAAGAATTATCGTGCTGTATGCAATTTCTTGCATTTCCTCCTTTTCTAAAACAGTCATAGTTGTCGGCAATTTACCTGGATCAAGCAAGGCTTTGGCCACTTTCTGTTGAACAAGAAGGGCCATCATCTTCTTCTTCCAAACTCCAAAGTCTCCTCTGCCATCGTACTTTTCTACCTCAACTTTGGCAGACATTGCAGTTCTTGACTTGCCCTAGAAAGATTTAGAATCTTGAAATCGACAAAATCTTTCTACGAACAAAGGGCATGAAGATTGCAGAGCAAAATCTCCAACACAATCTTGAACTTGACGGCTGAAAACTGAGAACCACACAGAAGAAGAAGTGTCACGAAGCCTGTAGTCTAGAATCCCCCTTTATGGCTCTGATACCAATTGTTGAGCAATTATCCAGCGACAAGCATAGTATAACAGCAACAATTATGTACAAGGTAAAACACAAAGAGAAAAGGGAAAGAAGAGGACAAAGAGATTTAAAGTGGTTCCACCAAGATGGTGTACGTCCACTGTCTAAGGCACCTTGAGAGAGATTTTTATTCAGAGAACAATCAAAGGAATACAAAGTGATTTCATCACTTGACTCTATCAACAATCAACAAGAGACTTTATACTCTTTGTAAATACAGAGTAATTTGAGTGGTAACAGTAAAACAAATGGGTAAAAAGATCCAGCTTGTTAACTACTTTAACTACCACGTGGAGTTCCTTGATTGTAGCTTTGCTTCAGAGTATTGGATATCATGGATCAACAGTTTTCGTTCAAGCTGGCGGCGACTGCGGCGTGGGTTTCGTTCAACAGAGAGTTGGAGAGAGAAAACTGAGAGTTAGAGAACGAAAGAGGGTTTATCGAGGGATTTTTCTAGTGGAGGCATGAGTTTTCGTTCAAGCTGCTGACGACCAAGGTGTGAGTTTCATTCAAGCGTGGGTTTCATTCAACAGAGAGTTAGAGAGAGAGGGAACTGAGAGTTAGAGAGAGGGATTATTGAGGGAGTTTTGTGTTTAAAAAAATGAAGAGAAAAAGAAAAGAAAAAGAAAGGAGAAAAGAAAAAACCACCGACGACCGACCGTCATTGACGGCTATTGGTTGTAACAAGTGGTGGTGGGTGGTGAAGGAGAGAAAAAGAAATAAATTTATTAAAAAATAATAATATTTTTATTATTTTAAAAAATTAAAAATTTATTTTTTTATTAAAAAAATACTGTCACGTCAGTCAGTTGTTAACGGAAAAATGGATGGAGGGACTAAAATGAAACAAAATCCAAACCTCAAGGACTAAATTGTCGAGTTTGAAAACTCAGGGACGAAAATGAAACCTAACTCAAATCTCAAGGACTGAAAGTGTGTTTTTCCCTAAAATTAAGTATATGTTCATGTATTTAGGATGAGAGTTGTGGATCTAGAATTTTTCATGAGTCCTATAAAAGGCGCCCTTATTATGTTTGAAGCAAGCATGTGGAGAAGAAGAAATACGAAGAGAGCTTGACCGAAAAAGTGTTATCATGTTTGTAGTTTCTTGAAGAGTTTTCAATACAAGTGATTTTGTTCTCAAATATTATTTGTTTGTTTCTAAATTTGTGAGTCCATCACAAACTTCCAACAAAGTGGTATAAGAGTTTCAATGTGAAAAAAAAAAAAGAAAAAAAAAGAATTGCTTTTGCAAGTGGAAAAAAACAAATTTGGTTCATTTCCAATTTTCTCAACTTACCAAAGAAAATTATAGCAACTGGTGTGTTCATATGAAAGCTCTACCCGGTTCATAAGATGCAAGAGAAATTATTATAAAGGCTATGAAAAACCAAAAAATGATATGGTTTTGAATCAAGCCCAATGAGAAGCTTTGCGAAATAGTAGAAAGAAAGACCATCAAACTCTCACCATTATTCATCAAGTCATTGATGATACATAATCTTTGAGAAAAATCTATGGAGCAACTACTGTGAAGCAAACATGGAAAATTTTAGAGAATACTTGTAAAGAAGTAGATTGAGTAAAGATTGCTCGCCTCCAAAATTTAAGTGGTGATTATGAAGCATTACATATGAAGGAGTCTGAATTATTTTTAGATTATACTTTTAGATTGCTAGCGGTAAATGAAATGAAGAGATATGGTGAGACGATAAATGATAAACAAGTAGTAGAAAAGATACCTCGCTCATTGGATGAAAAATTCAATTTCCTCATTGTAGCTAATGAATAATCAAGGGATTTGAGTACAATGTTTGTTGATCAACTTACAGGTACTTTGCGGAATAGAAGGTTCTCAAGAAAAACAAACTGACAACTTAGCAACTTTTTTTTAATTAAAGTTGTAGTTGATAGATAAAGAAGATAGCCAAGAAAAACGTAATCGAGGTTGAGGACATGGTAACAGTCGTGGACGTGATGATTTTAGAGGTCGAGGTGGAGTAAACTTCTTCCAAAGAAAATTTGATGAAAGTAATTCTAACTCAAATTATTCATCATGAGGTCATGGAAGATAAATTATTCAAGGTCATAAGGAGGAAAACCAAATAATGATATGAAGTATGATAAAAGTCAAGTTGAATGTTGCAATTGTCATAAATTTAGTCATTATTCTTGGAAATGCATAAACAAAGTTGAAGAAAATGGTAATTATATTGAGCAAGATGTCAAAAACAGTGTGCCATCTTTGCTCAAGTGAGAAAAAATTTGTGGTATCTTAATAGTCGTGCAAGTAATCACATGTGTGGAAGTAATTCAATGTTCGTAGAACTTATCAATGTTCGTAGAACTTGATGAATCCATTGGTGGAAATATCATATTTGGTGATGCTACAAAAATTCCTCTGAAAGGAAAAGGTAAAAATTTTAATCAAGTTAAAGAATGAGAAGCATAAGTTTATCTCTAACGTCTATTATGTGGTGAATATGAAGATCAATAATTTGAGTTTGGGATAACTCCTAGAAAAAGACTATGATACTTTGATGAAGGATTATATAGTCTTTTGATAAGGGATTATGGTGATAATATGCTTGTTAAAGTGCAAATAATGAAGACCATAATGTTTTTGTTAAACATTCAAACTGACATTGCAAAATGTTTAAAAGTCATGTTTGAAAGATCCATCTTGGATTTGACATTTGAGATTTGGCCATTTGAACTTTGATTACTTGAGACTCTTAGCCAATATGGATGTGGTAAAAAGTTTGGCATATGTCAAGCATCTAGATCAATTTTGTGAAGGTTGTCTTTATGGAAAGTAGTCAAGAAAGAGTTTTGCATAAGAAATATTTTCTTGACAATGGGTATTTGAGATGCATTCATAAACATTCTCATTATATTAAAACTAAGTCATGGAGATATTTATTACAGCATATCATATCTCCCTTATTCTTGCCTTTGATTTACCTTGATTTTAGCTCATTATTGTAAATCTTGTACATTTAATTCTGGCTTGTATTTTGCCTTGATTGAGGTCATCCTTTGTGTACAAAAGGGACTATCATTGTATGTTATAAAGCATTCAAGAAATACAGAATTATTCAGTGTATTTACATGGTATCAGAGCATACCTAATTATTTTTTTTTCTTCCAAAAGCTTCAATGGCATCTTCCTCAGCAAACCCCCTCTCCTCAACAAATTCTTCAATGACATCTCCCCTATTTCTCCTCTCCAACATCTGCAACTTAGTTCCTCTTCGATTGGACTCCTCCAATTACGTTCTTTGGAAATTTCAAGTCCCATCCATTCTAAAAGCTCACTCCTTATTTGGGCATATTGATGGGTCTCTTCCTCAACCACGTCAATTCATTCAAACGACCACCGACGCAGGCACCATAGATACAACTGAGGTCAGTAGTGATTACCTTCAATGGCTTTCCCATGATCAGGCCCTTATTACATTAATCAACGCCACTTTGTCGCCCTCTGCTTTAGCTCACGTCGTTGGATCAACCTCTGCATCAGAACTTTGGATTTCATTAGAAAAACGATATTCCTCCAACACTCGCTCAAATATACTTGAGTTACGGTCCGCTCTTTACACTATCAAGAAATCTTCTTCTGAGACAATAGAAAAGTATACTTGCAGGATCAAGGAGCTCGTTGACAAACTTGCAGCAGCCTCGGTTTCAATGGAAGATGAGGAAATTTTAGTGCATACCTTAAATGGATTACCAGACGAATTCGGTGCTTTCCGAACATCTATTCGAACTTGCAGTGGCTCACTCTCTCTAGAAGAACTTCACGCTCTCTTTGTTGCTGAAGAAAAGACCATCCAGAGGCATGCAACCGTCGAAATTACACCCACGGCCATGGCTGCGTTCAAGCCGCAATCTTCGCCGATTCCATCGAGCAGCCGCGGGCGAGGAAGAAGACACAATTACAGAGGACGTGTGACGCCTTTCAGCCCTAATGTTGAGGGATCTTTTCACCAATTTGGGCTTCAAAATCAAATGAATTATGGGCCCAACACAAGGAATTCTTTTGGGCCAACTAACTCACGTGGGGCTGGAAATTTTGGACCAAACAACTCAGCAGGTCGTGGCATTCTTGAGTCTGGATTTAATTCGGGCTCTTCACTTGGATCCGCGTCTGGACAGAATAATTTCATTGGAGGTCGAATTTCCTGCCAAATTTGTTCAAAATTTGGACATAGTGCACTCGATTGTTACAACCGGATGAATTTTTCTTACCAAGGCCGACATCCTCCAGCTCAATTGGCAGCAATGGCGGTAAATTCAATGTCCTCAGAGAACTCTTATGACAATTCTAATAATGTTTGGTTGTCTGACAGTGGGTGCAATGTTCACATGACAAATGATTTGAACAATCTCAATTTATCGACCAACTACAATGGCGAAGAATCTGTCACAGTGGGTAACAGTCAACCTTTAAATATCCAAAACACCGGTAGCGGTATTCTTTCTACTCCCTCTCATACCTTTACTCTTTCAAAAATTCTTCATGCTCCTTAACTCGCTGCTAACCTTTTATCTGTCCATAAATTTTGCCATGATAATAATTGTATTTTTATTTTTGATACTGATTGATTCCTCATTCAGGATAAAGTCTCCGGCAAAATTCTATACACCGGTGCTAGCATTAATGGTCTCTACCCAATCCCAAGCCCATCTGCTCTGTCTCGTTCCAGTCTGCAACCCAAAAATTATAATTTTCATGCAAAACAGGAGTGTTCTCTGTGGCATCATCGGTTTGGACATCCTGCTCCTTAAGTTTTACGTCATAGTCTATCTCGTCTTGCTCTGTCTTTATCTTTTTCTATTTCTACTCATGATTGTCCTAGTTGTTTAAAGGCTAAAATGTCTAAGCTTTCGTTTCCTATGTCTCTTTCAACTTCTTTTGCACCACTTGAACTTATGCATAGTGATGTATGGGGTCCTTCTCCAGTTACTTCATTCAATGGATATCACTATTATGTTAGCTTTATTGATAATCTTAGCAAATTTACTTGGCTCTTTCCTTTGACTTCTAAATCTGATGTCACTACTATTCTTCACAAATTTGTCCCATTTGTTGAAAATCTTTTATCAAAAAAATTAAAAGTCTTTCGATCTGATGGTGGCGGTGAATTTACCAATAATTTTGTTCATTCCTTTTTTGAATCCAAAGGCATTTTTCATAAAAAATCTTGTCCTTATACTCCTGAACGAAATGGTGTTGCAGAAAGAAAACATAGGCATATTGTTGAAACTGCAATGTCATTACTTGTTCATTCTTCTGTCCCTCTAGAATTTTGGCCTTATGCTTTCTCTACAGCTACTTTTCTTATAAATAGAATGTCTTCTTCATCTCTAAACATGTCTTCTCCGTTTGAAACACTTTATGGTTACACTCCTGATTTGCACCAATTAAAGGTTTTTGGGTGTGCATGTTATCCCCTGTTAAAACCAACAACCAAACATAAACTTGAACCTAAAACATCCCAACATATTTTCATTGGCTATCCTCTTGATTTCAAAGGCTACAAATGTTACAACCCTCACACAAAGAAATCAATTGTTTCTCGCCATGTTATTTTCCATGAGACCACCTTTCCATTTGCCACATCATCCACCAACCCCAATCCATCTTCCCCAACAACTACCATTGACCCAACTCCTTTACTAACCCTCCTAAATATTTCTCCCACTACTCCTCAAGCCCCAAACCCTACCCACTTACCCATTGTTGACAATTCTGGTTCATCCATAGTTGATTTGAATCGTACTTGTACTGATCATTGCTCTCAGATTGCAGATAATGAAAATTTAGTACATGAGATTACAGATAATACTCCCACTACTGTGAGTCCACTGCCTATCAATACTCACTCCATGCAAACTCGAGCAAAGTCTGACATTTTCAAGCCCAAAGCCTTTCAATCCACCATGGTGTCCTCTATTCCGACTGATCCTTCATCTAACACTGAAGCCTCTAAATATCCAGAGTGGAGAGCTGCCATGTGTGAGGAGTTTAATGCTCTTCAAGAACAAGGTATGTGGTCTCTAGTTCCTCAATTGCCTTCTATGAATGTTGTAGGTTGCAAGTGGGTATTTCGCACTAAATACCACCCTGATGGTTCTATCGCTCGACATAAGGCCCGTTTAGTTGCAAAAGGTTATCACCAAGTTGAAGGCTTCGATTTTGAAGAAAATTTCAGTCCAGTTGTAAAGAAGCCAACCATTCGGGTAATCCTTGCTCTCGCTGCTCAATACAAATGGGATTTAAATCAGTTGGACGTGAAAAATGCCTTTTTACATGGTCACCTAAAGGAGGAAGTCTATATGTCTCAACCTCCTGGATTTCTGGATAAATCATGTCCCACTAATGTCTGTTTACTCCACAAAAGTCTTTATGGTCTTAAACAGGCTCCTCGGGCATGGTTTGATCGTTTCACATCTTACTTGTTAAATTTGGGATTCATTGCTTCCGCTGCTGATCCATCATTATTCATATGTTCAGACGGAACGTTATTCACATATTTATTACTCTATGTGGATGACATTATCGTAACTGGATCTGACTGTGATTACATATCTGTCTTAAAGAAACAATTGGCAACTGAATTTCAGATTTCTGATCTTGGAGCATTACATTACTTCCTCGGACTACAAGTTCACTCTTCTCAAGATGGTATCTTTGTTAATCAGGCCAAGTATCTCAATGACTTACTTCAGACATCTGGCATGACATCTGCAAAATCTTGTTTAACCCCTATGTCTACCTCTGTTGATTTATATGCTTCTGCGCCTTTATTCAATGATACCACACTTTATCGGCAGCTTGTTGGTTCTCTTCAATATCTCACATTCACAAGACAAGATATCACATTTGCAGTTAACCGAGTAAGTCAATTCATGCACAAGCCTACAACTATTCACTTTTCTGCTGTCAAAAGGATATTACGCTATCTTTCTGGATCAAAAGACCTTGGCATCCTATTTCATCCTGGTGACATGTCTCTAACTGCATATTGTGACTCTGATTGGGCGGGCGATACCTCTAATCATCGCTCTACATCTGGATTTATTGCCTTTCTTGGCTCCAGTCCTATTTCATGGGCTTCCAAGAAGCAACCAACTGTATCTCGTTCTTCTACAGAAGCTGAATATCGATCACTTGCAACTACAACAGCTGACTTGTATTGGTTACGACAACTTCTTCGTGATCTTCATATTCCCTTAACCATTCCTCCCACCCTATGGTGTGATAATGTGCCAGCTATTTCTCTTGCAAATAATCCTGTTTTTCACGCTCGAACGAAGCACATCGAGATTGATTATCACTTCGTTCGTGAAAAAGTTGTTCGCAGAGATATTTCAATACGGTTTATATCCTCCAAAGACCAACTTGCTGATCTGCTTACAAAACCTCTATCTTCTCAAATATTTCTCTCACTCAGGAGCAAACTTCTAATTTCTTATGCTTCTTCAGTTTGAGGGGGCATATTACAACATATCATATCTCCCTTATTCTTGCCTTTGATTTACCTTGATTTTAGCTCATTATTGTAAATCTTGTACATTTAATTCTGGCTTGTATTTTGCCTTGATTGAGGTCATCCTTTGTGTACAAAAGGGACTATCATTGTATGTTGTAAAGCATTCAAGAAATACAGAATTATTCAGTGTATTTACAATATTTTGTTAGTTTGTCTATATGTGAATGACTTAATTTTTACGGATATTGTGCCAGTGTGTATTTGAAGATCTCAAGAAGGCAATGACCCACGAATTTGAAATGATAGATATTGGACTTCTGTCATATTATCTTGGCATTGAGGTGAAGCAATCAGGGAAGGTATTTTCATCTCTTAAGAAAGATATACAAAAGAAATTCTTGAGAAATTCAAGATGATCAGTTATAAACCTATCACGACTCTATTGGAAACTGAGATAAAATTATCCAAATATGAAGGTGGAGATATTGTTGTTTTCCTTCCCAATTTCAAAACTTAAATTGGAAGGTTAAGATATTTAATTTTTATATGGCCAAATATTTTGTTTACTGTTGGACTGGTGAGTCGGTTTATAGAATCTCAAACAACGACTCATTTGAAAGTGGCAAAGAGAATTCCTCATTACCTCAATGGTACATTTGACTATGGATTCTTTTATTCATCATCTAAAGAGTTTAGGCTTGAAGGTTAGTGTGATAGTGATTGTGTTATTGATCTTAGTGATCAAAAAAGTACAAGTGGACATGTCTTCTTTGTTGGTAATACAAATTTTACTTGGAATTCTAAGAAACGACCTTTTATGACATTATATACTTGTGAGGCAAAATATGTCGCTACAGCATCATGTGTTTTTCATATAATTTTTTTTGAGAAATTTGCTTACGACGGTTGGAATTTTCCAAAAGGACGCAACCGTGATCCATGTGGATAATAAATCAACAATTGCTCTAGCCAAGAATCTATTGTTGCATGATTGTAGTAACCACATTGATACAAGATTTCACTTTATTAAGGATTGCATTTCAGTAAAGGAGATTCAAGTTTAGGGTTGAATATGAGAAGACCGAAGATCAAATTGCAAATATTTTCCCAAAGTCACTCAGTTTTTAGGGAAAAAAACATGTTTAAGGAGGATGTTGAAAGTTAAACATATTTTTAATATTATGTTATACACATTCATGAGTTATATTGAATTAAGTACGTTGTTTATGTATCTAATTGCTTAGGATAAGAGTTTTATGTTTATGAAATTAATTATATGTTTATATATTTAGGATGGGAGTTTTACATTCATAAAATTAAGTATATTTTCATATATTTAGAATTTGAGTTATGGATCTAAAATTTTCCAAGAGTCTGGGTGTCTTTGTTATGTTTGAAGCATGTGTGTGGAGAAGAAGAAATACAAACAGAGCTTGAGAGAAAAACTGTGAACCAAGTTTGTAGTTTCTTGGTGAAATTTTCAATACAAGTGATTTTGTTCTAAAAAATATTTCTAGTTTGATTCTAAATTTGTGGATATCCATCACAAACTTCCAATAATCTTTGCATAGATCTGTCCCAATTTGTCCGGAAAGAGGGATGCAAATTTGTTTTTTCCAGGGACATAGAAAGCAAGGACAAAGATGGACAAGTACTCCACTTCTCGGCCCCTATATTATAGTGGTAATATAATTTTTCTCATAGCCAAAGCGAGCATAGCTCAGCAGTAATTGGCATGTATCCTCGACCAAGAGGTCATAAGTAACTGTTACCGTTATATTTTTCAAAAACTAGTAACAAGAAGTAACAAGAAATAGAAAACGGAAACGGAAACATTGTTAAAGAAAAAAAAAACAATAAACAAAATGAACACCAAATTAAGTTTTTGAGTATGAGGAAGTGTTCTTACTTGAATGTTCAAGGTGAGGGAGGAAGCTTTATGATATAACTCCAATTTACCACCAATTAGTTGGGCAGTGAGCCAAAGGTCGCAGATCTCATCAGCATTCAAATCCACAAAGCGCTTAACCTCCCGCTTTGGGATCACTAATACATGTATCATATGTCAAGGCCAAAACCACTTTGCCATTTTCTTTCATTTCCATTGTTAGCTTGAGATGAGTTTTATATCAAAATAATTACTTCTTTTTTTTTCTTCCGAGCTACTTGTGTTTTGGTAAGCCTTTAGAAAGATTAAAATTGCTTTTTAAAAAATTGGTAAACTTTCCATAAAATTTTAGAGAGTGGTAAGCACTTCAAACAATTTTTTATAATAATAAAAAAATGATTTGAGAAAATTTAAAAATAGATCAAAAGCACTTAGTGCTTTGAAAAAAAAAACATTTAATTAATTTTTTACCAAAAAGTGTTTATCTAACCCTTAGATCTTGAAGGAGGTTAGGATGTCTAGCAGCCAAGTAGGGGAGAAGGAGAAGGAGAAGGAGGAGGGTGAAAAAAAAAATCTTAGGATGGGGTAAAATTGTCTGCAAACCTTTTAGGCGTAGTTGCATATATATGGAAAATTGGACCAAATTAATAGCAAATAGCAAACTAATTGCATATATAGCAAAATTAATTGTACAAGACCACAAAACTGTCATCAGATTCTATCCGTGTCTATCACTAATAGACACTGATAGGTGTCTATCGCTGATAGATTCTGATTAATCAAAATCTATCCGTGATTATCACTGATAGATTTCAATTAACCGGAGTCTATCAGCGATAGACACTAATAGATTCTGATTAATTAAAGTCTATCGTTGATAAACTGTGATAATCGAAGTCTATCAAATAGATTCTAATTAACCAGAGTCTATCAGTGTCTATCAGTAATACTTTGATAGATTTTGCTATATTTGTAATTTTGTTTTTACATTGTACAATATTTACAATTATATAATTCTTATTTGTCACCCACGGCAAATTCTCAACCTTTTATATATAAAAATTTTGGAGGGACAAATTTGAGGAAAACTATAAGATCTTAAGTATTTGATAATTACTTTTTGAATTACCGAAAACTAAGTGCCCTTCTTTCTTCATTTCAATCCTAATCTCAGCAATCCAATTAGCATAAAACGAATTTCAAAAGGATATACTCGGCCGACCACTTCAATTAACATTGACATGTCAAAAAAAAATCTCAATCACCCATTTAATTGTCACATCATCTTTTCATCCAAACAATTAATAAGCAATTGTGCTTAGAAACCATATAGAACTATTTTCACAACCGCAGGAAATAAAATTTTTAAACTCTAAGTTCATGGACTAAAAGTATATTCTACATTTTTTTTCTTTTTAAATTACTAATGAAAAGGTATTTCCACTTTTCTATCAAAAAAAAAAAAAAAGGAAAAGGTATTTTCACTTAAAAAAAAATACTAGAAAGTCATATGAAACTACGTTAGCTAGTTAAAAAAAAAAAAAAATTTAAAAAATAAAATCATTCCAAATTCACTACAAACTACAAAGAGCCTCCATATAATCTTCCTATATGTTATCCAAGTATTGAGAAATAAAATGTGTCTTTTCTCTAAGAATATGGCTAATAAAGAGAGAAGAAGGATATGACCTGCAAGGAAACAAAAATTTATAGTTTAGAATATTTAAGAATGTGAGAAATTATAGTAGACTAGAAATAATAGAAAATTTAACCAAAATGCTTAACTAATGACCAACCTTATTTTCTTAAAAGAAAAAAAAAATTATTGCCACATAAATTACAAAAATAGTTTAAAAATAAAATAAAATAAAAGCATTACCAGGAATAACAGGACGAAGGTTGACCATTGCACACTTTCGATGTATCTTGTGAGGCCCAAACGTGTAGTACTCTGAATCTGATGCCATCCCTTTTGATATTTTTTTAAGGTTCGGGATTCTATTTTAGTCTCTACACTTCATAAAAATAAATCAATGTCCAATAATCTTATATTAATTAGCTATCATAAAAGTCGATCAAAATCAAATTTGAAACTCAACACTTAGTCTTATCACATGTAACTTGGAACATTTGTCTATGTAAATATCATACTTGTCGAATAAAAAATGAATAAAAGATGTGTCGATGTCGAAATAAGAACCATTTGGATAAGTTGGCTAATACAAGTATTTTGGGGTGAGTTATCATTTGGTGGCAAAATAAGGACCAAAATGGTTATTTTTTAAATTTCGTGAAGTAAATTAGACATTATTTTGAAAATGTAAGGACTAGAATGGATTGTTCTTAAAAGTTTAGAGACTAAAATGAATCTTTTGAAAGCTCATATACTAGAACAGAAAAACCTTACCAGTTGAGAGATTAAAATAGAATTTAGCTAAATATTTGTTTTAGTCCTTATTGTTGAGATGGTTTTTTTTTTCAATTTAGTCTCATATGTCTTAACATTTTTCAATTATTCCATTTATTTAGGTGAACAATAAAGTTTGTTGATGATAAACTTACACGACACGAAATCTAATGAGTCGGGAAAATTTAGAGAAGGAATTAATTCACCCACTTAAAGATGAAAAATCTAAAATTCAATCAACTTCTAAGAAATTTGGAGGAGTTAAAAATGTTCCTCTCTTGAATAGTCTAATTTCACCTCCAAATTTCTTTCATCATGCCATGTAAGTTTGCCTTATGTCAATTTTAACATTCACCAACAATGAAGGTATAATTGAAAATATTAAAACATAAGAGACTAAATTAAAACTTTTAAAATAATACAGATTAATTGACATATAACACCTAAATGTTAGATATTAAAATATAAGGAAAAAAATCAATTTCTACTGGTAAATTTGTCAACTTGGACAATTTTTACCCTAAACTTTTTAATTTCTTTTGGACTCTATACTTAGATAATTGTTACAATTTTTACTCTCGTTACAATTTTTTCTATTTAACCAACTAACTTTAACAAAATAATAATAATAATAATGTAACAATCTCATCAAACTAACTAATTTCAATAAAATCAATTCCCACAAAATTAAAATTGGATTAATGCACAAATTATAAACTATATAATAACTTTGCAAAAACTCATAGATTTCAACAAAAACATGGTGGTTTGAAATCCTCTGATCATCACCATAAGTATCCAAATCCAACTAAAAACCACATCAAAATTAACATGAAATTGAAACTTATTCAAACTTAAGTTACCAAAATCATGTAATCATTTGAACAGTTATCATGTGTAAAATGGTCAATTCAAATCCCCAAGGAATTGAATTGGATCAGAAAACTTCCCCACCATAATTGGCTGTATAATACAAAATTGAACTTAAAAATACATCAAATACCCACAACAGATAGCAAAAGAAAGAAAGAAAGAAATTACCTGTTTGCCTGCATAAAAATGGAGATCAGAATGAAGACCAGAACAAAATGAACAGAGAGAAAGGAGAAGAAAGAAGACAATTATTGAAAACTATGTTAAATGTAGACAGGAAAAAGGAGATTTAAATTATTGTAAGAAAAGTCCTAGTGGGTGTGGAAATTATTGTTCAAAGTATACCAAGCATATTCCTTTGGAATTAAAAATGCAATATCAACGAGGCCCATTGGATAGGCTAATTGGTTTAATGTCTATGGGTTTTACATTTTTTTTTTCAACATATATAGATGAGTCTCTAAACGTGAATGTTTGGATTAGCTTGGGGGCATCTCGACTAGTTTCATAAGATTAACCACTTGATCCTACCATATTTACTTGCAAAGGAAACTCTAGGATTTTAAATCTACGTGGCAACTATGATTCGGATCCCTTTTTGTTTTAACACTTGTGCTATAGGCATATTTTGAGAAGACAGATAGACCGGACACAAATGTTGCAATGGTCAATAATGTTGTGGGTCTTGGGGCAATTGTAAGGGACTAACGACAAAATGATGCTTGTTGTGGGTGATTACGAACCACCCCAAAATGTAAGGACTAAGCAGGACAACGCAGCACCAACACGAAGGCTTGATCGGGAAGCGGACGCCGGAGGAGAGCGAGCCGAAGGGATTGGGTCGTCTGGCCCAATCCCATATTGTGGGCCGAGTGCGTTCCGCCTCCGTTCGGTCCCTGTTGCCCTGGTCCGCCCCTAATTGAAGACACAGGTATAAATGGGAGTCTCCCACACCCGAAAGGGGGTTTTGAAAACTACTTGACAAAAAAAATACTCTTTTTGTGTTATCTGACTTAGGCATCGGAGTGCAGGCGGCCTACACCACACCGGTGTGCAGTGGTTTTGTCTGGTCTTACAGGTCACGTCTTCCCCGTCTTCAACAAATTCGCTGCTGGTGTCACGTGAAGGTCGGGTGAGTGGCTTGGCAAGATTTTGGCATCAACAGTTGGCGTCGTCTGTGGGGAAGAGTGCTTCCCAGTACAGACCGCGCATCGGTGGTGGTTCGCAGGATGGATCAAGTTCAGGAAACAGTAGGAAACCTCGGGTATGAGCTGAAAGCACCGAACCAGACTGAGGCCGACCCCGGTAGGGAAGAGGTCGACCCTAACTTCGAAGGCTGTTGTAAGGTTCCACGTGTCGACGATGCTGTGGGAACTGACCCAACGGAACAGACAACGGAAGAACTGGAGTCAGTGCCACTAACGTTTGAAGAAAGGAGCGTGAACATCGGCACCAAGATGGGGGCTGAGCAGAAAGATCGACTGATTGGTTTCTTAAGGGCTAATGCTGATTTGTTTGCATGGTCATACAAAGATATGCTGGGAATTGACCCAGAAGTGATGGTTCACCGATTAAACGTGGACAAGGATTTCAAGCCGGTAAAGCAAAAGCGACGAGCATTCAATTCGGAAAGGAATGAGGTTGTTGCCAACCAAGTGGATGAATTGCTTAAAGTAGGATTCATTAGGGAAGTCCACTATCCCCAATGGTTCTCCGATGTGGTACTGTTGAAGAAGGCCAATGGAAAGTGACGAATGTGTATCGACTTCACTGACCTGAATAAAGCATGCCCAAAGGACAGTTATCCCTTACCCATGATCGATCAAATGGTTGATGCAACAGCAGGTCACGAGATGTTGAGTTTTATGGATGCGTACTCAGGGTACAACAAGATTAAAATGCATGAGCCCGATTGTTGGTTGAACGATTACCGCAAGTGCACGGGTCGTCACAAGTAATATAAAACGGTAGGTAATACCGAGTATCGAATCCACAAGGAGGCGAAACAAAAATTAAGCAAGCCAAGATTCCTTGAGCACCAAAAATACTTGGGATAAATAATATCCAGGGACCAAAACATGCAATTTAAGAGAATTTAAAAATTAAAGTAATTAAGGAAATCAATTTGATCAATCAAGAAGAATAAAATATGGAGAAAGAGTTTTTTAATGGGAAGTGGGGTCTTGAAAATCAATTATTAGCTAAACATTCATTATAATTATCCTATCTCATTGCCCAACTAATTATAATCCTAGAATCTCCGTTAATCACATAGGTTCTCCTGTCGGTCTCCCCTATTTGTAATTACTTCATTTTAACAACCTAAGTGTCCTTAGCGCCATTAAAAATCATTAATTATTACGCTCTGATTCATTTTAGGAATCTAAGTTTAATCAACTAATCTCATTGTCACGACGGGCAATTAAACTAGTTGCATGGATTATGATCTATCCTAACTTCTCTCCGTTGAGTTTCTATTAAGAATCAGATCAATACACAATTGGCCAAATTGCATAAAGCATTAAGCACATCCATACAAATAATTAGGGAAAAGGGCAAGAGACAGGTAATTATAACAACATTTTGACTATAATTTCATTTCAAGACCCCCAAATTGGGGTTTAGCTATACATAGCAAGAATATCCACAAAATTTACAATGGAAATCATAATTAAGAGCATAATAAAAGGAAAGGAATTGACCGTCGAAAACCCATTTGTTGACGCTTGGAGTCCCTCCGAACACTCATTGAGCCTCCTAGGATGCTCCCCAAAATTCCCCAAAAGTTTTCCACTAAAGAAACTCTCAAAAAGGCTAGAAAGCCTTGAGAGAGGCTCCCAGAGAAGCCAAGAAAGCAAGAAAGGAATGGAAGAATATGATGATTGATGGTAAAATGAGGCACCAAGGGGCGCCTTATATAGGCTCGGAAAGGTGGTAGCGTCGCGACGCTATTTGGCACAGCGTCGCGACGCTGTGACATCATTGACTTGCCGGCCAAGAAATGGACAGCATCGCGACGCTATCCTTACAATGTCTCGACGCTAGACGTTTTCCAGATCTTTCAGCTACGGATTTGGGCTTCAATTTGGACCTCTCGACATTTCTTTTTGGACCTTTTTCTTCATAGTTGACCTCTTTTGACTCCCCTTGACCCAAGCATGGAAATTGCTTAAAGTAGGATTCATTAGGGAAGTCCACTATCCCCAATGGTTGTCCGATGTGGTACTGGTGAAGAAGGCCAATGGAAAGTGACGAATGTGTATCGACTTCACTGACCTGAATAAAGCATGCCCAAAGGACAGTTATCCCTTACCCATGATCGATCAAATGGTTGATGCAACAGCAGGTCACGAGATGTTGAGTTTTATGGATGCGTACTCAGGGTACAACCAGATTAAAAGTCATGAGCCCGATTGTTGGCTGAACGATTACCGCAAGTGCATGGGTCGTCACAAGTAATATAAAACGGTAGGTAATACCGAGTATCGAATCCACAAGGAGGCGAAAAAAAAATTAAGCAAGCCAAGATTCCTTGAGCACAAAAAATACTTGGGATAAATAATATCCAGGGACCAAAACATGCAATTTAAGAGAATTTAAAAATTAAAGTAATTAAGGAAATCAATTTGATCAATCAAGAAGAATAAAATATGGAGAAAGAGTTTTTTAATGGGAAGTGGGGTCTTGAAAATCAATTATTAGCTAAACATTCATTATAATTATCCTATCTCATTGCCCAACTAATTATAATCCTAGAATCTCCGTTAATCACATAGGTTCTCCTGTCGGTCTCCCCTAATTGTAATTAATTCATTTTAACAACCTAAGTGTCCTTAGCGCCATTAAAAATCATTAATTATTACGCTGTGATTCATTTTAGGAATCTAAGTTTAATCAACTAATCTCATTGTCACGACGGGCAATTAAACTAGTTGCATGGATTATGATCTATCCTAACTTCTCTCCGTCGAGTTTCTATTAAGAATCAGATCAATACACAATTGGCCAGATTGCATAAAGCATTAAGCACATCCATACAAATAATAATTAGGGAAAAGGGCAAGAGACAGGTAATTATAACAACATTTTGACTATAATTTCATTTCAAGACCCCCAAATTGGGGTTTAGCTATACATAGCAAGAATATCCACAAAATTTACAATGGAAATCATAATTAAGAGCATAATAAAAGGAAAGGAATTGACCGTCGAAAACCCCTTCGTTGACGCTTGGAGTCCCTCCGAACACTCATTGAGCCTCCTAGGATGCTCCCCAAAATTCCCCAAAAGTTTTCCACTAAAGAAACTCTCAAAAAGGCTAGAAAGCCTTGAGAGAGGCTCCCAAAGGAGCCAAGAAAGCAAGAAAGGAATGGAAGAATATGATGATTGATGGTAAAATGAGGCACCAAGGGGCACCTTATATAGGCTCGGAAAGGGGGTAGCGTCGCGACGCTATTTGGCACAGCGTCACGACGCTGTGACGTCATCGACTTGCCGGCCAAGAAATGGACAGCGTCGCGACGCTATCCTTACAGTGTCTCGACACTAGGCATTTTTCAGATCTTTCAGCTACGGATTTGGGCTTCAATTTGGGCCTCTCCACATTTCTTTTTGGACCTTTTTCTTCATAGTTGACCTCTTTTGACTCCCATTGACCCAAGCATGGAAATTGGGCTTGAATGGCTTTATTTTGGGCACTTTTCTCACCAAAATCCATAATTTGCTCATAAAGACCAAATAACAAAATACATTAAATATTTTCAATAAAAACACATTTAAAGCACTAAAAAGCTTAATATTTTAGGACTAAAATAGCGACATTTCGGCTCGCTATCACCGATCAGGAAAAGACTTCATTTATCACCAGTCGAGGGTTGTACTGCTACAAGGTCATGCCGTTCGGTTTGAAGAACGTCGGGGCAACGTACCAACGGATGGTAAACCGCATGTTCGCTCCTTTACTGGGAAAGAACATGGAGGTATTGTTGCCTTGTGCAATGTGATTTACAATATGCAAGAAATCTTCACAAAAAGGTCAAAAACGTGCAAGTATACACATCATTAGCAACAAGTGATAAGTATTTTTATATCGTTCTCCACAGGGATTGATGCAACGAAAATCACTAATCTTAAGCCTATTTTCAATGAAATTCAAGTAACCAATGACCAAATATTAATTAATAACTAAGATGCACTAATGTAAATAAAATTGAGTGAAATTAAAGAGAAATGAGAGTAAATAACGCAAGAAAAACGGTTGGAAGCAGAGGAGAAGTAAGGCTCGGATTAGGGATGTTCTGTATTATTTCCAGGGATTGCTATAGCAAAAACTGTGCTAATTCACCTCACCCAGATTTAACACGGGAATTTTTCAATTCTCCATAGATTAAGGCGATTAAACTCCCATTTAACCCCTTATTTTTAGCTCAATCTGATTAGTGCCCTAGGTGGTGATTTATCCCTAAATACCCACTCATTTTCATGATCATATAAGACCAAGGTAAAGTAAAGTAATCGGTTACTAAATGTTTTCCCAAACACCCAATAACAATGCTAGAAAATGGATGGCCAGTCGAAATTCCAGCTTAAACAATAAAGAACACTTTATTTTAAGATGAAAATAGCACGGTTCAACTACAAACAACCCCTCGTTACAATATAGGATCCATAATCCTCACCTAAAGAGGATTAGTTCATGTTCAAAGAGAAAATAAGTTCAATACAACAGAAAATGCTCATACTCAACATACTTTTCAACTTCTTACACAACTAATATCAATGGGAAGATAAAAGATAAGAAGAAAAGGCCAAAGAAGAAGCTCCCAAGCTCAAATCCAGCTTTCCCAAGCTGAATATGGTCTCCACGGCAACTCCCCTCTGTTTTTCCTCTGTTCTTGTGCTCCAAAACAGCTCCCAATCGTGAGTCTCCTCCCTTTCCAGCTTGCTTTCCAAATTAGGGTCACTTTCTTTAAATACCTAGCTTCAAACGTGGGAGTGAGGACTAATTAAACACTCCAAGCCCACATGGAATACCCATAAAAAGGTAAGAATACCCTTTTACACCAACTGGACTTGACACCTCATTAAATGAAGCTTTCCACGTTGAAAACAGCTCTAGCCACCAATCTGCCTCTGCCATGTCATGCTACAGCATAATCTGCAAAAACTGGAGCTCCAAGTCAGCTTAAATACGAAAATTAGCGTGAAATTAAAGCCCAAAGCCCCTAATCAGCATTTTCACTAATTAACATTAAATTCAACTAATTCCAGCTCAAATAATAAATTCTCAAAGCAAAACTAAGCCTTAAAGCCCCAAAATCATGGCTAATAACTCTTATTTCTAAGAGTTATCAGGTATACATGGATGATATGCTGGTGAAGAGCTTGAAGTTGTAGTGCCATGAGTCCGACTTCAATGAGGTTTTCCAGATACTCCCAAGTATCGAATGAAACTAAATCCGAGTAAGTGCACTTTTGGGATTATGTCAGGAAAGTTCCTAGGGTTCATGGTACATCAGAGGGGGATAGAGGCAACTCCAGACAAGATCAAAGCGATTATGCAAATGTCCTCCCCGTCCAATCTCAAGCAGCTTCAAAGCTTGAACGAGAGGATCGCAACGTTGAACAGGTTTGTCAGCAGATCTACTGACAAGTGCTTACCCTTCTTTAAAAGTTTGAGACAGGGATCACGTTTTGAATGGTCTAAAGAGTGCGAAAAGGCTTTTCGAGAGCTGAAGGACTATCTGAGTTCGACCTCGCTCTTGGCCAAGTCGCTCCCTGGCGACAAGCTACCGCTCTACGTCGCAGCCTCGGATACGGCCGTAAGTTCTGCACTGATCAAAGAAGACGGGAAGCTTTAACGATCCATGTATTATACCAGTATGTCGATGGTTAGAGTAGAAACCAGATACCCCCAAGTGGAGAAGCTCGCTCTGGCCCTAGTTACCTCGACCAAAAGATTGCAACCGTACTTCACAGTCCATAAGGTAACAGTTTTGACAAATTTTCCTCTAAAACAGGTGCTGCAGAAGTCGAATGCCTTGGGTCGCCTCATGAAATGGGCAGTTGAGCTGAGTGAGTATGACATCCACTACAAACCTCGAACCGCCATGAGAGGGCAAGCTGTGGCAGATTTTCTGATAGAGTTAACAACTGTCGAGGTTGAGGTCGACCCTCAGAGGCCCGAGGCCGAGCAGAACAAGTCAGGCATAGTGGTCAATATGCTGAATGTAGGAGAGGTAAAACAAACTTGGACACTCTTTGTAGACGAGTCTTCTAACACCAAGGGCTGTGGAGTAGGAATTTTGCTAGAATCCCCTGATGGAGGGAGATTTGAGTATGCCCTGAGGTTTAACTTCAAGTCCTCAAATAATGAGGCTGAATACGAGGCACTCCTTGCAGGATTAAGGTTGGCAAGGGAGATCGGAGTCTCGGACCTCCTGGTTTAGAGCGATTCACAACTAATCGTGAAGCAAGTGTTGGCAGAGTATCAGACTATGGAACAGAGAATGAGTGAATACTTGTCCAAGGCCAAGGAATTGTTGTCCAAATTTGAGAAATGGGAGATCAAGCAAATACCAAGGTCCTAGAACACCAATGCAGATTCACTGGCCCGCTTGGTGGCTGCCTACGAAACAGAGTTGAGTAGAACTATACTAGTAGAAGTTTTGTTTGAACCCACAGTGTGTACTAAAGAGATTCTCGAGGTAGGTGACCGGGAAGAGGTCGGGGCCGAGGATCCTGCAGATGGGGAGGGCACCCCATCAATTGAAACCGATCCCTCCCATCTGGCTTGAGCCCATCACGCGAGCCCGGACTTCTGAGTCTACCTCGCCTCATCCAGATTCGAGGTCACGTGAGCTTGAACCACGAGTCTGCCCACCTCATCTGCCTTGAGACCATCCTGTGAGCCCGGACTTTCGAGTCTACCTCACCTCATCCATATTCGAGGTTACGTGAGCTTGGACCACGAGTCTACCTCACCTCATCTGGCTTGAGCCCATCACTCGAGCCCGTACTTCCGAGTCTACCTCACCTCATCCAGATTCGAGGTTACGTGAAGCTTGAACCATGAGTCTACCCACCTCATCTGGCTTGAGCCCATCACGCGAGCCCAGACTTCCGAGTCTACCTCACCTCATCTAGATTCGAGGTTACATGAAGCTTGGACCACGGGTCTACCCACCTCATCTGGCCTGAGCCCATCACCCGAGCCCGGACTTCCGAGTCTACCTCGCCTCATCCAGATTCGAGGTTACGTGAGCTTGGACCACGAGTCTACCTCACCTCATCTGGCTTGAGCCCATCACACGAGCCCGAACTTCCGAGTCTACCTCGCCTCATCCAAATTTGAGGTTACCTGAGCTTGGACCACGGGTCTACCCACCTCATCTAACTTGAGCCCATCACGCAAGCTCGGACTTCCGAGTCTACCTCGTCTCATCCAGATTAGAGGTTACGTGAGCTTGGACCACGGGTCTGAAGGATTGGAATTCCGTAATTCCGTAAAGCGGAAGCATGATTGGGACCGATTCGTAATTAATTTTGTTTAATCTAAAATACCAATACATTGGCAATAATCTTAGAACTATTCTAAATTTATATTAAGGCTAAGCATACAAAAATGTTAGATCTAAATCTAATTTATATAGTAACAAATTACTTACTCTCGTTGACGACTCAGATTAAATTCACCAACTGCTTGTGAAATAATCACGAACTACTGCGAACACCACCACTATAGCTACATCGGTATGACTCTGAGACTTCTAGAGGTAGGAGACTGGTGGGTGTCTAGAGGGAGCCTTCATGGGAATTCTCTGAGAGTAGGAGAATGAATGGGATGTCTTTCACCCCACCCCAGGGGTCCTATTTATAGGTAAAGGCCAAGACCTTTTCCTAATAGGAAAAGATCATGAATAAGATCAAATTTATTATCTTATTCATATCTAATTTTAATAAAAAATTAATTAATTACCCAATTAAATATCACATGTTTAATCTTAGGGATTTTAGTAAATTATGGGAAAAAAGCACTTTTAGTCCCTGAGGTTTGAGTTAGGTTTCAATTTGGTCCCTGAGTTTTCAAACTCAACAATTTAGTCCCTGAGGTTTGGTTTTAGTTTCATTTTAGTCGCTCCATCCATTTTTCCTTTAAAAATTAACGGTTTGATGACGTGGCACTATTTTTTTATTAAAAAAATTATTTTTGAGTTAATATTATTATTTTATTGTTTTTTCTTTTCTTTCTTATTTTATTATTATTTCATCTCCTTCCCTTCTTCTTCCTCCCCCAACCCTAACCCCAGATCCCTGCCGCCAGTCGCCCGTCGTCGCCCGTCGCCTGTCGTCTCCGACGGCGATCTTTTTTTTTCTTCTTCTTCTTCTTCTCATTTGTCCTCAACAGCTTTACCCTTCTTCTTTCTTTTCATTTTATATCCTTCTTCTTCGATCCTTCTTTTCCCTTCACTAATTTTGGCAAGATCGAGCGCCGTCTTCGATTTCGAACAGATCGAACACCAACGCCCACTTCGCTTTCGTTCCAGATCGAACGCCCAACCATGTAGACTTCGTCGTTGCTGTTGTGGGATAGGAAAAAGAAGAAACCAACGTCGCTGCTCACGTCATTCGGTTCGGTGTTGGTCGCCATGGAGCCTGCTCTTGTCGCCGCTGCTGCTCCGTTCGGTTCGCTGATGGTCTGTTCGTCGTGGTGCAGATCTGGGTTCCAAATCTAGAACGAGGGGAAAAATCCCTTTCGTTCCAGACTCTTTTTTTTTACAGTGAAAGAAGAAAGGGAAGGGAGGGAGAAGGAAGAAGAAGAAGAAAAAGGGGAGGAGAGGGAAGAAGAAAAGAGGAGAAAAAAAAGGAAAAAATGGTATGGCGGTGGCTTCCGAAGATGGTGACGGCGGCGGCGGTGCTGGTGAAGAAGAAGGTGAAAGGTGAAAAAGAAGAAGAAAAAAGAAAGGAAGAAGAGAAAAAAAAAAAAAAAAAAAGGTCGGCGGCCTGCGGTTGTCGTCGGCAGCTGGTGGTGGTCGGCGACAACTGGAGATTTAGTGGGGTGGTGGTGATGGTGGAGAAGGAGAGAAGGAGGGAGAAGGAGGAGGGAGGGAAAGAAATAAAAATGTTATAAAATAATAATATTTGAATTATTTTAATATATTTATATTTTAAAAAATAGAAAATAATTTTTTAAATAAAAAATATTGCCATGTCAGCAAACCGTTAGTTTTTAAGTGAAAATGGATGGAGGGACTAAATTGTTGAGTTTGAAACCTCGGGGACCAAAATGAAACCTAACTCAAACCTCAGGGACTAAAAGTGTATTTTCCCTTAAATTATTTATATTAATATGAATCCAATTCATATTAATTATTTCAACTCTTTCAAATATTTTCTCTCAGTAATTAATTTTGAAATTAATTCAAAATTATATTATAAAGTTTCATAAACTTTATATTATAATGTATCAATATACATTATATGATTCCCCTAAATAAATTGAACACTTTCAATTTACAATTTATACTTAATTGCCTCAAGTCTCTTTACGAGCTACTAATGGGACCTAATGGACCTACAGATCAAAAGCTCCAACGATACGAGACTAATTGGCTAAACTCATTAACCAAGTTAGTCAACATTCATTAACTGTGGGTCACTCCACTAAAGATCCACAGCTGCACTCTTCTCACTGTAGAATATTTCTGTGTCCACTGATATCGACCAATGCAGTAAGTCAATCCTTCACGTGTCTTCGTAACACCAGCTGGTTCAAATTACCGTTTTACCCCTGAGTTACCTCTGGTTCCTTAAGTACCACTGATCCCTCTAATGAACAAGTTGTTTAGGGTCCAACCACTAAACATGAGTTCCTCTCGGGCCAGGAGAGGACAGCGCGCCTTTGTTCAAGCCCCGAAATCAGCCCTTAAGGGAACACACATCTACTTACCCCAATAGGGGATGGAGTGAATTTCATCTTGTACCGTTATGTTCCCAGCCCCCATTCGGTCTTACCCCTGAAATGGTAGGATTATTGAGTCGGCAAACTAGCCACTCTCACCCATACAAATCTAAGGACAATCCCTCTTGAAAGAAGTTCATAACAGACTCAGGATTGAGATTGAGTTACCTAGGTCATCCTATTGAAATAGAAACCTAAACTAGTTAACGACGTTACATCTAGTGGTTACTATTTCACAGTCCGGTCTTATGCAAACTCATTGCATAGGATACCCCCACCCGCATGTCTCCTACATGGATTCTTTGGATCATTGCATTTGTATTGAATACAAGGTGGGTCGTATCACATAGTGTCACCAGGATAAGGTACCCAACATTATCCCTATACTATAGACCTTTTAGGTTGTTACTTGGACACAGATCCCCGTATGTCCCCACATACTAGTCCAAGTTTCATTTAAACAACATTGGATCTTAGTTTATTGGATTTAGGGTTTATTAATGCAAACTCGATTATTCAATAACCAAATTACTGAATCACTCAATTAACGCTTTAATGTGATCGATTAATTTGTTTCATTTACTATCTACGAGTTTTAGGGCATAAAACCCAACAAGGTCTACCCACCTCATCTAGCTTGAGCCCATCACGCGACCCCGGACTTCCGAGTCTACCTCGCCTCATCCAGACGTGAGCTTGGACCACGGGTCTACCTCACTTCATTTGGCTTGAGCCCATCACGCCAGCCCGGACTTCCAAGTCTACCTCGCCTCATCCAAATTCGAGGTTACGTGAGCTTGGACCACAGGTCTGTTGGGTTTTATGCCCTAAAACTCGTAGATAGTGAATGTAACCGTTGACCGGATATTAATGAAATAATATTGATATATTTTTCCATTAATTGTTATTAGTTATTTTATATTTGTCTTTGCAAAATAATAACCCTAATCCAATAAACTAGACATCCAAGGTTGTAATATGAGTCTTGAACTATATGTAGCGACATATGGGATCATTGTTCAAGAAACAGCCTAAAGGGTCTATAGTATAGGGATAAGACTGGGTGTCTTATCCTGATGACACTATGGATACGGCCCACTTTGTATTTGATACAAACGCTGCGATCCAACGCGTTCGTGTAGGAGACATGCGAGTGGGGGTATCCTATGCAATGAGTTTGCATAAGACCGGACCGCGAAATAGTAACCACTGGTTATAACACCGTTAACTAGTTGGTTTTCTATTTCACTAGGACGACCTAGACAACTTAGTCTTAATCCTGAGTTGATTATGGACTCCTGCTCATGAGAGATTGTCCTTTGATTTGTATGGGTGAGAGTGGCCAATACGCCGACTCAATAAGCCTACCACTTTGGGGACAAGACCGAATGGGGAGCTGGGAACATAATCGTACAAGATGGAATTCACTCCTTCCCGACTTTAGGGAAGCAGATGAGTGTTCCCTTAAGTGGTTACTCCGAGTCTTGAACAAAGGGCCCTACCCTCTCAATGGCACGAGAGGGTTTTCTGTTTGATGGTTGGACCACAAACAGGTTGTTCATTAGAGGAGAATTGGTACTTAAGGAAATAGAGGTAACCTAGGGGTAAAACGGTAATTTGACCCAGCTGGTGTTACGGACACTCGTGAAGGACTAACTAGTCGATATTGGTCTATATCCGTGGACACAGAAAATATGTCTGCAGTGAGAAGAGTGCAACTGTGAGTCTATAGTGGAATGAACACACAGTTAACGAATATTGATTAATGTGGTTAATGAGTTTGACCAGTTAATCTCACATCGTTGGAGCTTCTGATCTGCAGGTCCATTAGGTCCCACTGGTAGCTCGTAAAGTAATTTGAGGCAACTAAGTAATAAAAGTAAATTGAAAATGTTCAATTTATTAAGGGAAACAAATATAATATATATTGATATATTATTATGAGAGAAATTAATATTTGAAAAGTTCAAATATAAATTTATGGAAGTTTGAAAGAGTTCAAAATAATGAATTAATTAATTTAAGGCCTAAAATGTGTTTGGGCAAATTAATTAATTCTAGGCCGGGAATTAAATATGTGATATTTAATTGGTGGTTAATTAATTAAAGAATTCATTAACCGGGAATTAATCAATTATGGAAATAATTAATCACTTAAGGAAGTGATTAATCATTTATGGAAATGATCTAATCACTTATGGAAGTAATTAGTCATTTGTGGAAAAGATTAATCAATTATGGAATTGATTGATCATGATTGATTAATTAAGGAATAAGATTGAATCAATTATGGAAAATATTGATTTAATTGAATATTTTATTCATGGCCTCTCTTCTATAAATAGAACACTAGACCTAATTTGTCATGACACTTGACACTCTTGAAAGACAAGACCTAGAATTCTCTCTAGCCTCCCTCTTAGAGAAAGACTCCCACAAGTCTTTTGCTTCCTAGACTTAGAGACATACCAGTGTAACCTATGTGGTTATTGTGTCGATCAAGAAGGAAATTTCAGCGATCAAGAGGCTAAGGCGGCTGCTGCGTTTTCGTTCGTGGAGCGTCGTTGGCGAAGAACGGTCAAGTCTACAACGGAGGTTTGTAACGGTTCTTCCTCTTTTCTTTAGAAAAGTATTAAAAATAAATTTAGATTTATTTTAGCATGTTTAAACCAATTTTACAGCGGCTTTAAAGGTTGTTTAAAGTTTTGTTTGAGTTATCGTAACGGTATTTTAATGTTAATTAATATACGGCGTAAGGTCCAATCGATGCGTTTCCGCTGCGTGGGGACTTTTATTCCCTTCAGGGTCTACCCACCTCATCTGGCTTGAGCCCATCACGCAAGCCCGGACTTCTAAGTCTACCTCACCTCATCCAGATTCAAGGTTACGTGAGCTTGGACCACGGATCTACCCACGTTATCTGGCTTGAGTCCATCACGCAAGCCTGAACTTCCGAGTCTACCTCGCCTCATCCAGATTCGAGGTTACGTGAGCTTGGACCATGGGTTTACCCACCTCATCTAGCTTGAGCCCATCACGCGAGCCAGGACTTCCGAGTCTACCTCGTCTCATCCATATTCGAGGTTACGTGAGCTTGGACCACGGGTCTACCCACCTCATCTGGCTTGAGCCCATCACGCGAGTCGAGACTTGCGAGTCTACCTCGCCTCATCCAGATTGGAGGTTACATGAGCTTGAACCACGGGTCTACCCACGTCATCTGGCTTGAGCCCATCACGCGAGCCTGGACTTTCGAGTCTACCTCGCCTCATCCAGATTCGAGGTTACGTGAGCTTGGACCACGAGTTTACCCACCTCATCTGGCTTGAGCCCATCACGCGAGCCCAGACTTCCAAGTCTACCGCGCCTCATCTAGATTCGAGCCTAAGCTCTTCAACTTAGTGCCCACGCCAATCACGCGATCCTGGACTTCCAAGATTATGTTAGTCTTGACCATGGGTCTACCTCACCTCATCTACCTTGAGCCCAAACACTTCATCTGAGTCAAGTTCACCTGGCTGAGGCCAAAGCCGACCACATCTTTACGAGGCCGAGCCCAAACTTTAAAGGTATTTTCCTCTTCACTCAACTATACTTTATGTTTTAGTAAAGTGTTACTTGGTACTGAGGGCTACAAACGGGATATGCACTTCCTTGTAAACAAAAAGAAAGTAACAGGGGATATGTTCTCCCTATTAAACAATAGGCACGTTGACTCAACAAGTAACAAGGACTACGATTTTTGTCTAGTAGGGATTGAGACCGACTCGAAATCTTCTGTTCAGTCTATATTTTATTTGTGGATATGCCCTGGACCTAGTATTTAGCGCTTCGAATGACCAAGTACAGGGGTCTCGCTACCCGGTCAGCGAGTCGGGGTCTAGGGGCGAAGCGCTCGGTGGGGGTTCGGGGGACGAGGCCTTCCAGCCATTTTTTGTAACCTCCCGTCTTTCTCATTTTCATTTCATCTAACCCCTGTTCAGGGAGCTTCTACTTTGTATATTCTATTTTATCTTGCATAATGACAATAAACTTGCACATGGATCAGCGCAAGGCAAGAATCATTACTCTTAAATCAGGCTTAAGGAACTCGACCTATAGCAATAAGCCACACCTGAATCCCAATTCAAGAGTGGGGGCTTAATGTTGTGGGTGATTACGGACCACCCCAGAATCCAAAGACTAAGCAGGACAACGCAACACCAACACGAATGCTTGACCGGGAAGCGGGCGTCGAAGGAGAGTGAGGCGAAGGGTTTGGGTCGTTATGCTCGACCGAGGCCCAAGGCCGAGGTCGACCATTCGGCCCACTCGTGTGGGTCGAGTGCGTTCCGCCTTCGTTTGATCCCTACTGCCCCGATCCGCCCCAATTTCATCCGGTTCAGCCCTAAATCGCCTTCGAACGCCAAGTAAGCCCTAACTGAAGACACATGTATAAATGGGAGTCTCCCACACCCGGAAAGGGGTTCTGAAAACTACTTGACAGAAAATACTCTTATGGTGTTATCTGACTTAGGCATCGGAGTGCAGGTGGCCTACACCACACTGGTGTGCAGTGGTTCTGTCTGGTCTTGCAGGTCACGTCTTCCCCGTCTTCAACAAATTCACTGTTGGTGTCACATGAAGGTCAGGTGAGTGGCTTGGCTAGATTTTAGCATCAACAATGCTCACAGCAAAAAGTTATTTTTCAGACCATAATTTGAATGGTAGAGCACACAGGAAGCGTTGATAGCACACATAGTTTAGCTATGTTTAGAGCTTAATTAATTAGTGTTAGTTTTGAGGTTTAAACGATTATTTTCACATATATATTTGTGTATTTTGTAGAATTCGAGCATTTGAAGTAAAACAAATAATTTAAAGAAACTATCAAGAAAATGAGAGCAAATGGATACAAATAGAAGAAATCAAGTGAGAAAAAGAATAAAATTAGGTGTTAAGCCCAAGGGAAATAACATCTATTTATAGCGACGAAACACTTGAAATTAAAAAAAATAAATAAAATAAAAAATTCCTTGCATTTTTGTCGTAGCTTCTCAACGTTGTTTATAGTGTCTCGACCCTATCTTTAACATCTCAACGCTACTTCGTGGTTCTTTTTAATATAAAGTAGGGTTTTTGTGTGCCACATAAGATAATTTTGAAAGGGAAAAGTTGGCCATTCTCTAGATTTCAGATATCTTCAACTTGTATCTTTGTGAAAAGACAATCAATAGTTGTTGAATCTTCTAAGTCTCGAGTCGTTTGAATTCTCTGAGTATTTGATCTTCTGAATTCTCTAGATTATGGCTTCTGACTCTTTTGGACTCTAATTGAATGCTCTGGATTTTGACTTCTTCGAATCTATCTCCATGTTCAAAATGAAGAGTGTTCTCCTCTATTTATAGAGTTTGATGGACCTTGTATGGATTTGGGCTTGACTATCTTTAGGCCAAACTTTTGGGCTTGGACTTATTTGGGCATTAATCCTAGGGGCAACCAGATAAATGACCATTTTAAAATAGTTGTTTTGAAAAAGGGTCATTCGTGTTTTCATTCTGAGAAATGGCCAAAAGCTAATTTTAGTAAATTCTTTTGGCAACAAAGTGGACGAAAATACCCCCGACCAAAATCTTAATTCATAAATAAATTAAACCAAAAATACACTATAAACCAGGGAGAAAATCTAGGATTCTTACGAATTTATTCAACAACCAAATCAATAACAGAATTTCAAATTAAACAAATAAATCTGGGAACTTAAATTTAAAACAAGAAATTTAAATTCACACGGTAAACCTATGATTCTTACGGGTTAGTTCAACAACCAAATCAATAACAGAATTTCAAATTAAAAAAATAAATCTGGGAGAAAAAACATGAGAACTCAAAATTTAACCACAGTATATTAGATTCAATCAAAAATCAAGAACAACTAATAACTTACATGTTGCAACTAGGATTAAATAAAAAATGAAGAACAACTTCATACATCTAAAACATCAGCTCAAGAATAAAATGTCAGTGATAACATTTGGTAGGCATCATTAAGTGTTGCACCTAAAACATCAGACCAAAAATAAAGTATAATCTGGAACAATTTCAAAAGCAATTCACGGATCCAATTTCAAAAAGAGAAAATAAAAAGGCTCACCAATTCCATTAATATCACTGTAAATGAGAAAATAAAAGCAATTGACCGAAAACTCTTCATATTCTCTTTTTGAAACCTTCATTTCAAAAAATCAAAAAAGAAAAGAGAAACTGTATCATTCTTCAAAAGAAACCCTTTCAGCTTCTCGATTTTTCGTTCCTTCGAGAGAGATCAAAACTGATTCTTCTTCAACATTCCTCGTTCCTTCTAGCAAACCCCATCATTCTTCTTCTTCGATCCTTCTTCTTCAACTGATTCTCCTTCAATCTTCGTCTCGAAACCAAAACCCTCAATAGAGTAGTTACACCGTATCTACACGGACATCCGACGGGACATTTAGAAGCTCGAAGGAGATCTGTCTACATTCCAGGGTATGCATGCTTCAATCTCTTCTAAGATTTTGGTTTATATAGATATTAGCTATTTTTCCCTTACAAATAGGACAATCTGGAATGAGGACCAAAGCTATGACCCACCCTTTTAATAAGAAATAATAGACGATAAAGTAGGTAAACAAGATTCTGTTTTACTGTTAGTCGTATCTCTCTAAGTTTTCAAAATAACAAAAGAAACGAGAAAGTAAGGATCCTTTTACTTTCTAAAAAGTACAACGCACCATTTTAAACTCTCAAACAATATTTTAACTGATTAAACCTTTTTAATAGCAGACATGGTGAAAAAAGAAGAAAAAGCACAAACAAGAACTAGTGAAAGGCTGCAATCGACTGGGAACATCTTGAGGAAAAAGGTGCAAAAGGATTCAAACTCAATAACGATCAACAGTGAAGAGGTAAAGTAGTTTTTTGGTTCTGTTTGTTTCAAATTAAAGTGAGGCTTTGTTTTGGGATGTATGTAGGATAACCTAAAGCTATAAATCTAATAATTGCAAATTTATTGGTTAAGGGAGAAGATGAAGAAGACGAAACTGAGGTAAGGTTTATACAATTACAGTGTATATGAAAATGATTTAGACTTTAACGATTACTTGCTTTTGTAGGAGAAGGAAAAATTGAAAATGGATGATGAAGAAGAAAGTTCAAATAAACCTTCTAAAACTGAGAAGAGAAGCTCTGGTGGAGAGAAATAAAAAATGCAAACTGTTGAAGAAACTCCTACCAAAAAACTGAAGAATGAGAGGACTCGAGCAAATAAGGTATTCTGTTAATTACATTCTAGTAATATTGGTATACATTGTAATTGCATAATGACACATGAAAAAAAAAAAATAGATTGTAGGGAACAAAGAGACAACGAAGCAAAAGTGAGGTTGGAGGGACAAAAAGGAAAATCTTCTGAAAAACAATTGCAGATGGAAGAGAGAGAATTGACCATATAACTGTTAGTTCCTTCATTCATGGAATTAGAGGTTACAGATTTTTTTAAAAAAAATAATCAAATACGGCTGCACAAATATAGGAGATACGTGGGAGGTGACTGAAGGGTAAAAATGGTATTTGGTATCGCACGTAAATAGGTTTGAAAATATGGTTTTGCCATTTTCATTAGAAAATCCGGTTTGACCATTTTTCAAAAGTACGTTGTAATTTTTGGCCATTTCTAAGGATTTCCCTTAATCCAATCCTTTTTAATAAGCTTGGATTATTAAAATTTGGCCCAATTTCTTTCAATGATCTCAGGTTATATTAGCTTAAGGTCCATCTGCCACATGGCGCATACACACACATACCAAATAAATCTTTACAAGTAACATGATGGTGGTGACGTAAGAATATACCGAGAATATATTTGTAAATAACTAAATATATTGTGCATATGATGAAATCTATATAGAAAGAATATATATTTCAATAAAAATGGAATTATATATATAAACATAGTATATGTGTTGGATTATATTAATTTAATATTATCACTTATGTTGTGGTGTTTGAGACTATATGTTGATGGTCAAATTTCGCTTAGGGGATTGCCCCTCGCTCCACGCAAAGATCAACAGTGAATTTGTAAGGATACGGGAAGAGCGTGACCTGCAAGACAAACAAACGCTGCACACCGGTGTGGTGTAGACCACACGCGCTCCGATGCTTAAGTTAGCCCTTGGCCGAAGAACAAGTAGAGTGTATTTAGGGTTGGATTTTCGCATACCTGTGTGCGTTCGTGGTTCCTCCTTTTGTAAGTCCCCTTAGGGTTTCGGCTGCTCGCCACCGGAGCATTATTGGGCCTTTGGCCCTGGTCGGCCTCGGCAATGGGCCGAGGCCGACCACATGCTCGGCCTCTCCTAACGGCTAAGCTATTTCATAACCTGAGCTTTCCTTAACCAGCTGACCTTACTTCGTAACCTGGGACTCCCTTTCTTTCTTTATAGTTCGACTAAACCTTAACTATCTTTCTTTCTTACTTTAGCATAGGCCTTCGCCACTTCAAACGGCCCCTCTTTTCTTTTTTGAATTAGAAAGAACGGGGCCTCACTTAACTATTTGTATAGGATGAACTGCAGGGAGGATGAAAGACAAAGAAAGGGATCAGGGGGCTTTATGATCGGAGAAAGGGAAGGGGCGTTTAGGGTTTAGGGTTTAGGGTTTAGGGTTTAGGGTTTAGGGTTCCAAACCTTTCTTCAACAGTGCTTCTTGAGGCTCCACTCTCCCCGTAAGGCCCCGTTAGCCTGGGCGAAGATGGGGATAGGGCCGGGTTGGGCTCCGACCCTTCGGTCTTCTTCATCCTGGCCTCTTCCACCTTCTGGGCCGGCTCACCGGGGCCCATCCTGCACAAAATATCGCAGAACGATTTCTGCCCATAACATTAAGCCCCCACTCTCTATTGGAGTTCTGGGGCATTTCTCGATCTCTAATGGAGAGTTGGAATTCAATTATTTCACTGCAGAAAAACTCACTACACATGCATAACCCCTCACATTTTGCCTGCTAATTATGCAACCGCTTGATTGACTCTTTGCGAAGCAAAAGATTTTTTCCAGTTGATTGTTAACCAACTTTTGAACTTGGGGGTTGAGGCTCTATCCATGCTTACATCTAGCATACAAGACATAGGACGAAGCAATTTCTTAGTTGGTTTGGAACCAACTTGATAGCTTGGAGTGGGGAATCCCGTTGGGATCTAGTTAGATGAAAAAGACAAACGGAAAAAGACAAATTGGGGGGCTGACCGAGGGGGTCAGCCCCCTGCCGCCGCGCCAGGCGCATGCCTGGCGCGACAAGCACCTGCTGCCTGGCAGCAGGTGCGCACGGCCTCGGCACTTTGCCGAGGCCGAGCAGGCTAGGCCTGCCGTGGCAGGCCTAGCATGCCTTGTCCTTTCACCTTTTTTTTTTTTTTTTTTTGAATTTCAAATTTGAAATCCGAGATCCCTTTCAACTTCCCTCCATTTTGGCTCTATAAATAGCCTCTTCATGCTCTCCACTTTCCTCACCAAACTCCCTTCTCAAGCTCTCTTCAAGGTAGCAGCTTTTCCTCTCTTTCATATTCATTGTGAAACGTTTTTCTTGCCATGTCGAGTGAAGAGTCTGTCCATACCGATTTTCATTCCGGGAGCGGTTCTAGTTTTTATGATGAATCTCCCTACTCGGAGGGGGAGGAGAACGTTGAGGAAGCTGAGGATTCCGAGCCTTCGGCACCTCCTTCAGTTACGTCATCCTCGGTGACCGAGGCCCACTTGGAGCGCCTTCGGTACGAGTATGGCGTTCCTGATGATGTGCATATGAGGGTCCCAGATCCGGATGAAAGCTTTTCTCACCCCCCCGTAGGTGAGGTGGCCTTCTACAGAGCTATGTTCAAGTTTGGAGTCCGCCTACCGCTTCCCCTGCTTCTCCAACACTTCCTGACGATCACCGGGTTAGCCCCGGCACAAATCGTGCCTAATGGATGGGCTCATCTCATCGGTTGCATCCTTCTGTGGGCATATGGCAACCCGGATGCCACTATGGACCCGGATATTTTCTTTTCTCTGCACTCTATCAGTCACAGTCCCAACCTCGGGCACTTTTTTTACTATATTAGTGCCAAACAGGGAACCATCGTTAACACTCCCTCGTCTGTGAAAAATTGGAGGAGTGGGTGGTTTTTTGTTAGGGGAAATTGGTTAGAAAGAAACCCAGACGGCAGCCATTATGCTGTTTCTACATGCTTTCGCAAATATGGTGAGTATTTGCGCGCTTATTGCCTTGATCAATACTTCTAACTCACCTTTCATCTCTTTCACTTGCTCAGTTCCCCGGAGAGCTCGCCGAACTGCAGAAGCTCGCCTATTTGCCGAGGTTGTGCGGCGGATCCCGCTCTGCCATCGCTTCGGTCCCGACCTCGTCAACCAAGAAAACCTTGTATTTCTCAGACTCGCTCGCCCTTTATCCAGTAAGCTCCCTCTGCTGTCCTGCTAGCGCTTCTCTTTTTTCCTTTTACTTGACTTTGCTACATTACTAATTTCATCTCTCTTAAATACAGCGATGTCGCCACGCCTAATCTATGACGGGAGCCGCAAGCCGAAGAAGAATAAGGGTGTGGCGAGCACCTCACAAGCAAACGTCACTGATCTAACCGAGGACGATTCTGACGCCCCCCAAGTCGCCGCCCGCTCCTCCACCACGGGTCTGAGGAGGTCGTCACGCCGCCGCCCTCCGGTCATTCCTTCTCCGATCAGAGAGGAGGGCACCTCCCTTCCCATTTGTGTCCTTCCGGAGGACTACTCTGGGACGGGAGACCAAGTGGACATGCTCGCTCACGACCTCCGCTGCTGGCAGGGCTTGCAGACCCATAAACCCGTGGGGGAATTAGACTACGATGACCCCGCAGAGAGCCTCCAATCTGTCCATCGTCACCTCCGTGAGGTGAGATCTTACTCCTGCTCACAATTTGGTTACTCTTTCTTTTTCCGGACAACCTCTTACCGAGTCTTGCTTCTTCCACAGGTTTTCACCAAGGTTACTGTGTCCGCCATGAGCCTGACGAACAAAATAAATGAACTGCAGTCGAATAGCGTCCCAAGGCAGGAACTAATCCAGGCGCAGAACAGTCTTGATCGTGCCAACCGTCTTCTCGAAGAGGTGAGGGTCGACCTCGACCGTCACAAAATGGGTTGGGATCAAACCAAGGCCCAGCTAGCCGAAGCTCGAGCCCACCTTGCCGACGCTAAGTACCTTGCCGAAGCATATCGGAAGACGGAGGACTACATCCTTACCAACAACCAAATGTGGGAGGACGGGGCGACATGGGCTGTTCGGCGCATGCGAAAACATTACCCTGACATGGACCGATCCATTCTAAAGACCGAGATGGCCGCCATGCTTGTGGATCCTGACTCCTATCCGGCGTCAGAGAGCTCGTCCAGCGGACGTGAAGACATGGAATTCTCCGGGGACGACCATCGTTAGGAATGTTTAAGCACTACTCCTGTCTGCTGCATGTTTTCAATCTTGCTTTGTCAAACTTCGCTCTTTAATTCCTGTACTGGTACTTTCCCTTCCAATTAATGAAATAGGCCATGGCCTTTTTATCTTTCAGCATTCTTGCCTACCTCGAATAACCTTCGGGATTACTAAGGAAAACCCCATCAGGATAAGCAAGACTATATGCATAACCAACAAGCAACTTATGAAACAATAAAGAGAGAATGGCAAAAGGGAGTGGGACGACTCTTTTCACCTTAGCAAAAGGTCACTCCTAATCCACTCCTACCCCTAGCCCCCCCTCAAAACATGCCCTTATCATGCTAAGAATCGCATCTTTTGAGGAAACAAGAACAAGTTCATACCTGGCTTTTTTTTAAGGGAAAAACGTACTCCCGGCACGTACAATTGACTTGGTGCGCCCTTGGGCTGGCTTCATCGTCCGAGCGAAGCGAATAGCCTCACCTTCCCTCCGTTTTAGCTCACAGTTGAGCGTTCCCTCCATCACGCTTCTGTCCCGTCCCCAGCAACCGGGTGCTCGGCCTCGGCCTTGGCATGAGGCCGAGCGCTCGCCTTTTACATAGTCCGCAAAATTTGTTCAACTACATCTAGCGCCAGGACTCCTGCATTGTTGGAGAGAGTTTGGGGAAGTCTGGAAAGTCCTTGGACCCTCGTTCAAGCATACGGTTCATCCCAGGGGTGCGTACACTCTTCTAGGGAAAGGTGCTTGGGGAGGCCGAGGAATTTCCCGAGCCTCTCTTCAAGCATACGGTTCATCCCAGGGGTGAGTACACTCTTCTGGGGAAAGGTGCTTGGGGAGGCCGAGGAATTTCCCGAGCCTCTCTTCAAGCATACGGTTCATCCCAGGGGTGCGTACACTCTTCTGGGGAAAGGTGCTTGGGGGGGCCGAGGAATTTCCCGAGCCTCTCTTCAAGCATAAAGTTCATCCCAGGGGTGCGTACACTCTTTTGGGGAAAGGTGCTTGGGGGGGCCGAGGAATTTCCCGAGCCTCTCTTCAAGCATAAAGTTCATCCCAGGGGTGCGTACACTCTTCTGGGGAAAGGTGCTTGGGGGGGCCGAGGAATTTCCCGAGCCTCTCTTCAAGCATAAAGTTCATCCCAGGGGTGCGTACACTCTTCTGGGGAAAGGTGCTTGGGGAGGCCGAGGAATTTCCCGAGCCTCTCTTCAAGCATAAAGTTCATCCCAGGGGTGCGTACACTCTTCTGGGGAAAGGTGCTTGGGGAGGCCGAGGAATTTCCCGAGCCTCTCTTCAAGCATAAAGTTCATCCCAGGGGTGCGTACACTCTTCTGGGGAAAGGTGCTTGGGGAGTCCGAGGAATTTCCTGAGCCTCTCTTCAAGCATAAAGTTCATCCCAGGGGTGCGTACACTCTTCTGGGGAAAGGCGCTTGGGGAGGCCGAGGAATTTCCCGAGCCTCTCTTCAAGCATAAAGTTCATCCCAGGGGTGCGTACACTCTTCTGGGGAAAGGTGCTTGGAAACTTTATGAAACGAAATCCTTTATTTCAATCCAGCAAATTGATTACAAAAAATTACGAAAGCTGAAAATGGTCCCGGAGGACTGAAAACATAGTAAATGCTAGACTAATGCTCCATCGGAAGGGGAAAACTTGCCCCTTCATCTGCTCGGCCTCGGCCATATCCCGAGGCTGGCGTTGCCTGAATCCTTCTGTCGGTGTTTTTGAGGGCCATAAAGTAGCATTCTCTGGACATTTTCTGCTCGCCATACACTGCCCCAACGCCTTCTTCTGTTGGGAACTTCAAGACTTGGTGGTAGGTTGAAGCTACAGCCTTGAGCCCGTGCAAGGTGGGCCGTCCCAAGATGGCGTTATAGGCCGGGACGCAATCAACCACCAAGAAATTGATCATCCTCGTTATGGCATGCAATCCCTCTCCAAATGTTACTGGTAATTCGACGCTCCCTCTCGGGCTGACTTTTTCTCCGCCAAAACCCACCAGCGGCGTAAGGCTCGGCTTTAGGTGTTCACTCCCCAGTCTCATGGTGTCGAACGCAGTAGTCGAGAGTACGTCTGCGGAACTTCCCCCATCAACGAGGATTTGGTGAACCTTCGCGTTGGCGATCGTTAGAGCGACTACCAGCGCATCATTGTGCGGGTGACGCACTCCTGTGGCCTCCCTCTCTGTAAACTCCAACTTGGGCGAGTTTTCATCAAGATGAAGTGAGTACATACCTCGCCCATCGGGCTCATGTTGCACCTCCCGAATGGCAGCCTTTCGCTTCCTACCTGACTCTCCTCCCGAAGGTCCCCCTAAAATGGTTCGAATTTCAAGCGGTGGGTTGGTGCCACCCTTGCCTTGGTCTGCTGGCAGTGGCCTTTTGCTTCTATCGTTTCCCACGAACTCCTTGAGGTAACCTTCTCTAATCAGGGTTTCTATCTCATCTCGCAACTGGATGCACTCTCGGGTTGTGTGGCCGTGATCTCCGTGGAACATGCAATATTTGTTTCGGTTTCTCCTGTCGGGATCCGATCTCAACTTCTCCGGCCGTTTCAGCAGATTTGTGTCCTGTATTGCAGCTAAGACCTGTTCAAGTGAAGCTGTCAGTGGCGTGTACTTGTCGTACCTGGATTTAGGCTCTGCTCGACTTTGCAGCTCCTTGGCTTCTGGTCGGTCTCGGCCATTGGCCGAGGAGTGATCTGGTCAGCCTCGGCCCCTTCCCTCGGCCTGGTGCCTCTTTCCTTTGTCTTCGCGGCGTCGGTCCGACATTGATATCCCCCGACTCTCTCTTTCTTCTTGCTTAGATTTCAACAGCTCCTCGGCGCTTATATATCTCTGAGCCCGAGTCATGAACTCAACGTACGTTCGTGGCTGGCTTTCCCCAATTGAATTGAGTAGTCTCTCGTCCTGCAACCCTGAAATTACAGCAGTTAAGGCAACTCCATCATCGTAACGTTCCACCTGCAAAACCTCGTTACTAAACCTGTTAATATAATCCCTTAGGCTCTCCCGGGGCCCCTGCTTTACTGTTAACAAGTTGATTTGGGACTTCTGTCGACTACGGGCTCCTAGGAATTGCGTGACAAACACTCGAGCCAACTCTCTGAACGAGCCTATTGACCTTCACGGGACCTTCCCAAACCACTGTCTCGCTAAACCTGTGAGTGTGAGGGCAAAGGCTCGACACCTTGTTGCTTCGTTTGCCCCGTGAAAATCCATCCAAGTTTGGTATGCATCTAGGTGCTGTTTCGGATCCTTTTTCCCATCATACTGCGGGAAGTTCGGCACTCTGAATTTGTGCGGCACCTCCCCTTTCATTATCTCATCAGTGAAAACTGGCCCTTCCTGTCCAATCAAACCTTCTATATCCTCGTTCTCTGCCTTCTTTTGGGAGGTTTGGTGACTAACCTCCCCTTGTGGCCAGCCAGATACCTCTCGCTCCTTTCGACCATGCTCGGCCGAGGCTCAAACCTGCCATTGTTTCCCGTATACATACCTGGTGCCTGGGTTAGCGGAGAACTCCTGCGGACCTTCTTGTGGCTCGGCCCGGCCTCCTTCTGAACCCGGTCACCCCCGGGTGGTGGCATCCGACTGGTCACGCTTTCTGAATCTCCCACTTCCTCGTTGGCTATGCCCTTACCCTTTTTTGGGTCTCTGCGTGGATGCTCTTCCTCATTCCCGGCAAGATCAGGCTTCTTCAGCAGAGTGAGGATTTCAGTCAAGCTCTGCCCCATCTCGTTCATCCTCCCCTTCATCTCCGCGATTTCAGTTTCCTGGGCCTGGAGCCGGATTAGAGGATTCGACTCACCCGTGGTCAGTTGATTTTCGTTCTCCATCGTACTTACTTGTTGCCTACAACGTTTGCTTGTCAACTCTCCCCACAGACGGCGCCAACTGTTGATGGTCAAATTTCGCTTAGGGGATTGCCCCTCGCTCCACGCAAAGATCAACAGTGAATTTGTAAGGATACGGGAAGAGCGTGACCTGCAAGACAAACAAACGCTGCACACCGGTGTGGTGTAGACCACACGCGCTCCGATGCTTAAGTTAGCCCTTGGCCGAAGAACAAGTAGAGTGTATTTAGGGTTGGATTTTCGCATACCTGTGTGCGTTCGTGGTTCCTCCTTTTGTAAGTCCCCTTAGGGTTTCGGCTGCTCGCCACCGGAGCATTATTGGGCCTTTGGCCCTGGTCGACCTCGGCAATGGGCCGAGGCCGACCACATGCTCGGCCTCTCCCTTGGGATGAGGCCGAGCGTCACGTCTGGAGGGCCGGGTTGGGCTCCGGCCCTTCGGTCTTCTTCATCCTGGCCTCTTCCACCTTCTGGGCCGGCTCACCGGGGCCCATCCTGCACAAAATATCACAGAACGATTTCTGCCCATAACACTATATATGACAAAAAAAAATACCTGGTATATGTGACTATATGAAGTTGTATATGAATGTCAAAATGAAAGTAAATGTATTTAAAGAAAAAACTATTTTTTTTTTAAAGAAAATGTGTGTTATAAAATTAAAATAATAGTGATGTTTGTCTAAAATGAAAATAAGTATTTTGGAAGAAGTGTGAATGATAAAGGAATGAAAAATGACCAAATAAAATTCGTAGCGAGCGAAATAAATGAAAAACGACTGGAACAAGTGCAAAAAGTGAAAAATGAAGAAAAATAGAGAAATCAAAGGATGACCGACAATGTAAAACGGTTGAAAAATTGAAAATGGTTAAAATTGTGAAATAATTTAAATAATAATAAAATTACAAATTTGTAAAATTTTAAGAAAATGGGAGAAAAACACTAAAACTAAATTGGGGATTACAATGGGAGACAACTAATTTCGAAAACTGTGGTCAATCAAATTAATTAAGAAAAAAATTAAATAAAATATATAAGGATTGTTTTGATAATAAATATTGATATTAGTTGCTATATAATAATTACAGGTAATTTGGAAAGAAAAAATGAAATGAAACAGTTTATTAATTGTGGAGAGATAAACATAAATAGGGCCACAATGGAAAGAAAATTTACCTTAAATCACACATGAAAATTTTCAAATACTTGGACATTTATGAAAATATAATCTTAAAACAACCTATTTGGCACAATTTCTGAAATTTTAAACTAAATTCAATAGCCAATTAAATTTCCATTCACGTTTTGTTTGTTTTTTTTTTTAATTTTAAATATTTTTAGTAGTTAGGAAAAAAAATTAAAGTATTTTAGATTTAATATTTTAATATATCGAAATAAAAATAATTTTTAAAAATAACGTTCCTCGACGTGTCCATGTCCTACATTTTCAGAAATTGACGTGTCGTCGTGTATGTCATATCATGTCCATGTCCCGTATCCGTGTCCGTGTTTCTTAGGTTTTAGTAAACAATGCAAATATAGTGTAAATATTACAATTTTTATATAACCTATGTCAATAACACATATATCATTTCTGACATATGCAAATACTGTCTATCCAAAACATTTTATAATTTAGTCTTTGTCTACGCATTGACCTTAATTCTCACATACGATGTATTGGTGTATTTATTATGTCTAGTCAAATCACAAAATGTTCTTGATGCTATATTAATTTTATTTTAAACCTGAATTATTTTTTGCAATTATCACGATATAGTTTTAGAATATGTTGCAGGACCACGAGATATTGTCTCATAAAAGGTTTTAGAATTTAAATAGATTTGAGCATATCCTCTTTTAATTTTATTTAAAATTCCAAGATTCCTTTGTCTTAGACTAATTGAAGATGGTCATTTATCTATTTATCTCATAATTTTACACATTTTGGATAAAAGCAAAATATGGATAAGGCTCATTTGCATTGTTACCCTATTTACACTCTAAAAAATGAAAAACAATAGATCCATTCAATTAGATAAATATTTGTTAGATACATTTAATTCAAATTTGGTCCATTTTAGTTGGTTTAGTTGATTTAGTTTCTTAAGAAAGAAATTAGTTTCAACATTGATTTTCAGTTCCACATCAATTTTCATAAACTCTTATCATTAACTCAATCACACCTTCCACCATAACCATACAACTCATTATTACACTTCTTTGTAGTAACCACATTTCATGATATCAGAATGCATTGTGATAATGAGAACAACTAAAATGGTGATGATGTGGTGAAAGTAAAGAATGTAGCAAAAGGGTTGCACAACAAAATTCACAATTTGTATGAGTAGTGGTGTTTTGACACCAAAAACAAACCTTCATCATTACACAGAATGGAAGCAAATTTCACATTATAACAAGGGATACAATATGAAGCTTGTAGTTATGGATGGATTTCATTTTCTTTCCCTTTCTATGACTGTACTATCAAGGCCAAAGACCCAAAAAAAAAAAAAAAGATGAAGAAAATGAAAGATAAGACTAACTATGATGCTGAGTGAAGATTATAGACTGGTAATTTGTTTGTGGAACCACCTTATTTGGCAGCTTTTTTCTGTTTCGACGTCTTTTCTTGACAATTATCCTTTGTTTGGAACTAAAAGATAGGTCTGGTTTTCATTTAGGCATGAAACTCTCACAAAAATGATGCGCAATCCATGCATTCAAATGACTTGCTACTTCTGTTTATCTTCTTCTTTAAGGACTTTTTACTATTTCTCCATGATCTGAACGTGGAAGCCGTCGGGAAACTGTAAACCGGGCGTTCGGACGATATTGCCTCCTTTGATTGCCTTGAACCTGACAATCCCAAATGTAAAAACATTAGTTCTGTCTCAAGGACGGAGGAAAAAGGTTGCCCCCAGTTTGTTTTAGATTCAAAAGGTTAAGAAAATTAAGATTTTGAACAATTAAAAGTGAGTCCTTGTGAAAAGTTTCTAGCTCTGCCCTGCTATATCTAATCCTCTCTCTCTTGCAACTTACCTGTACTTTGTAACCAGGCAATGGAGAAACACAGCCATTTGCACTTTGGTAAAATCTGTACCAACACAGAACCTCATACCCCCACCAAAAGCCATGAAATGTTTAGATGCTCCATTCAGTTCAGATTTCTGCCATTAGAGTTTCAAAATTTGTGATCTAAACATATCAAATGTACTTCAAGTTCTCACAACAGTAACCAGCTGTCAGACTACCCAAAAAAAGGGGTTAAAGATACATATCACAACATACCTCCCATCGCCATGGGTTAAAAGTGAGGGGATCGACGTACTTTTCTGGATTTAAGTGCACGGCCGGAGGGCAGACCATAACAGCCCACCCTGCTGGAATGGTATATCCTGCTCCAACAAAAGTGCATATCTTTTTAGTCAGCATCTGGGATGATCTTTTGCCAAAAAAAATCTAACAGCTCGAATACTACGGCATACCCTTAAACTGGATATCTCTCAGCGCTTTTCGAAAGATTCCCGGAACTATGTTTGCCAGTCTCACAGTTTCATTGATGAACTGAAAATTGAAGTTAGTTTATGAGAAACATAGGGGCAAAGGAGAGAGAGAAAAGAGTGATCATTTCAAAAATTCAAGTAACCTGAAATGTGAATGTCATGGATTTGTATTCTCCCCATGTAAGCCCAGAATCTGAATTTTCCCTTCTCTTCAATATTCCCTCATGTTCAGCCTGATAAAGATGCAAATATTCATCAGAGCAGAACAGATTTTAACGAAGTTGCAGAAAGCAAGGAAGTATCTTTTATTATAGAAACAAAAGTATAAAAGTAAATAGAACATTGAACAGACCGTCAGCTCCTCCAGCACATGAGGATTGTTGAGGAGAAATTTAATGGCTGCAGTAATAGCAAGTGAAGTAGTTTCAAAGCTCGCGAAAAGTAGTACAAACATAAGGTCCAAAGCAATTTCCTCAGTGAGAAGAGTTCCATCTTTCTGCAGTTCTTCGAGAACAAAATCGTAAAAATCTATTTGCTGTTTCCTTGGATTTGCCCGCCTGTCTTGTAACATGTTTTTCAGCATCCTCATTGCTCTTTTCCTGCCCTGTTAAATTATTTCCAAGTGAAGATCAATTTTACAAGAGATTAGTTTGAAAACAAATCATTTTCAGTTGTAACCTGTGAAAGTTTTGAGTTGTTAGTAGGTTTAAAAGGAAACAAATTGAAGTCATATTGATATTATCATACAACAAAGGTAAGGCTTGCAGTTGAAATATCCCAAATGTTAGGCAAATATTTTAAATATTTGATTTTTCTTTATAATAAATAAAGACATTTTAAAAATAATCGAAAGTTACATTCAAACTAATAATTTGATATCGATTGTGTTTTTATAAATTAAGCTTCTAAACTAATATTTCTTATTTTGTAAATTACAGGTTGAGAAGGTTATTAAAATTTTGGCCAAATTTCAAAAACTAAAAAAAAAAGGTAACTTTTTAAATCTATTTTTTGACACCAAAATTGGAAAATATTTCAAAAGTATATTAAAAATATACTAAGAAACAAAGAAATGATTAGTAAACAAGCTCAATTTTGCACTTCTAACAAAATTGTTTTCGAATGACTTTAAAAAGGAATTGCGAAGTTTGTCTTGCAGGTTTTAAATTAAGTTTTTGATTATTGAAGCTATACATAAGAGGCCCCAAATTCCTATGTCATAAATGAATATAGAGGAAGTGCACATCATTAGAATCACTGCAGCATATTTGGGTTACCTGTAAGCATTTGTTGTAAGCAGTTCCGGGAACATTTAGAGGGAAGGAGATCAAGCCTTGTATGAATGCAACAAAGTTCTCTCTCAAATTCTCCGAAGAATTTTCTGAATCATAACTAATCAGCTTCTTTGCAGTCAAATCAAAAATCATCTGCATGGACAAAAAAATCCAGACATGGAGAATGAACAGGTTCTCTAAATATGCAATTGTTAATAAGATTGTCTTAGTATGTAATTACACTTGCAGTGTTATCCTTCAATTCAACTGAGTCATGAGATGACCATTGTCTCAATCTTCTGGTTGCTACAGCCTCAACTTCAGGTATCATCTTTCTCAGACTTTCAGGGCCAAAAAGATGAAGAACCATGTTCTTCAGATATTTATACATGAAACCGTGCAACGAACCAACATTTTGTTTTCCAAATATCTCTGTGAAGGTATCTGGATACCAGCTTTGGAACAATTGTCCCTCTTGTTGAAAGATAAAGTAACTCAAGTCGGGGTCTGTTGAGACAATCAGCGGTCTTCCCACCAAACTTGTTCTGAATATCGGTCCATACCTGAAACAATAAAGTTCTTTCCATCAAAACATGGGGAGAAAGAAAAAGAAAAGACGAAACGTAACGAACTCTCAGTAAGTACCTATCCACTCTCTTTCTGATGAAAGGAGGAACATCAGAGGAGGTATTGGGAGCAAAGAACTGCAGGGTTTCACCAAGTAGAGGAAATCCCATTGAACCTGGTGGAAGTTTTCCATTACATTTGGGATTTCTCCAACTATAAAGCCAGTGTGTAAAACTTAAAACAACAATAGCTCCAATCAAAAGAAGCCACATTTTGGTAATAAATAGGAACAGAGAAGTTCAAAAGAAGGAATATATATATGATTGATGCACACAGAAATGGAAATATTGTCAGAATGAGAAGAGGGTAAGTGGTGCTTGGATGTGGGGAAGAGAATAATCAGAAAGCAGAAGAAAGTGCTGGCATGTATCTCCCTTTGAGTAACATCTGAGTGAGATCTTATCATCTTATATAGGCTCATTGGACATTACAACTAGTTAAGATAGTAATTTAAATCTTGTCCTCTTCCTTCTCTCTCTCAGTCTCTCTCTCTCTGGACCTATTAATTAATAGAGAATTCAATTCTAAAATATGCTTTACAGGTAGTTAGAGATTGAATTAAAAAAAGTCCTTAGTGTTCTGTCTAAAGACCACAACTCCATATCATTTGTCAACCCCATATTTTAGATCTCGTGTGAAACTTACAGGATGCTTCCTCCACTACCCTCTCACCCTTTGTAAGATAATAGTTCATTTTAAGCCTCCATTTTCAAACCAAAAAAGAACAAGCACGAGGCAGAATAATGGCTTATTTTAAGGAGGTTTTGCGTAAACAGAAGGGGTTTTCTTCTTCTTTTTTTATTGAGAGGGTTTGTTTCTCTGTAAAGTTCCAAAGTATCTGTTACACTAAATCACCAATGGAAAACCAATCTTTCACTAGATCATTAAAGCCTTAAAAGAACATTAAGATTTTTCTTCCTAACAGTTTTGACACCAAACTCAGAAAAATATTCCTGAATATCTATGTTAAATACCAGAGTATCTAAACCTCCAGGATTTGATCACCATAAACAAAGCCAACATGGAGTTATTTTACAAATTTTGTTCCATTTTCTCTTCCTAGATCTTCCCTTTCGGCTGTAACCACCACCCAATATTCCCCAAATCACACTCAATCTTGCTGCTTACATCAATTGGAGATATGGATGAAGAGCATTTGAACAGTAAAACCAGTAGTAATAGATAATGCACACCAAATGTTTGTAAAAATGTTGTTTCCATTTCTTCCATAGGTAAGGTAGGTAAAAGGTAGAGAAACTGATTAAACCCACCTTCTTCCAGACATGGAGCTCCGTCCCAGAAAGCCATTGAGCCACAAACTCGAACTCCATTATCAATGCTACAAGATAGATCGATAGGTCACTGTGCGGCTTGCGAACACAATTATTGAGAGTTTTTTAGCCCTCTCAATCCGATAATGTGCCTCAGAAACTGGGGTTAGTTGAAGAATTGCCCCGTATAGAAGCTCAGGGCTCGATTGTTCTTCTAAGTTTTTTCCTTTTTTCCACTTTTTTCTTTCTCTTTGAAGGTTTGTTTCTAGTTTTTGAAACATCTTTCTTTGTTTGGGAATATCTAACAAAGTCATGATTTGCTAATTCTAAAATTTGAAATTAGGGTTTTTTTTTTTTTTTTTTTTTTTGAGTTCAACTATTAAATCATCTACCTTGGAAGGTTAATTGGTATCTTAGTCTACATTGGAATTGGTTAGGGAATTAATTTTTATCCTAGATTTTTTGTTTTTTGTTTTTTTTTTTGTTTTGACAATATGTGAGGTGGAGGATTCGAACCACAGAACCTTTTAGCCATTAGGACAAACTTTATGTCAATTGAATTACGCTTATGACAATTTTTATCCTAAACTTTGGTATAATATTTCTATTTTATCAAAATTTTCATTGTCATCAAATTAGATGTTAGACTAATATAAATATAGCAAGTTTTACTTTTTTTTTTTTTCCAATGGGTTAATTCACAAAATAATTTTAACATAAGAGAGACAACATTAACATAGTTCAATTGACAATAAGCTTATACTAATGACTAAGAGATTCGTGGTTCAAAAAATTTTGAGTAAAATTAACCAAAAACATGCTCAGCCAACCTAAGCATAGCTTAACTAATTAAAAGTGATTAATTTCCCCCTGAAAGTATAATGATTTGAGCTAGTGTCACAAGTAAGTATAAATTGTTTAGATTAAGGTGTAATTATCCCATTTGACTCATTGAATTGTAGTTGGTTTGTCCTTTTATTTTATTTATTTTATTTTTTACCTTCTATTGATTCTCTCACAATTGGTTGGACGGTAGGTGCAATGATTTACTTCATAGGCGAGTCTTCTGGTTCAAGAATTAAATCGGTAAAGAGTAAATAACTAAAAAACCTAAAATCAAAATAACCAAAAATCAAAAAACCAATAAGAATTTCAAATGTCATTTGTTGCAACATTGAACTCACTTCATTAATAGGTTCACGATTGGACTTTGATCGGGATACCAAGATCTAATCCTAAATAGGCAAAAACTTCCAAAATTAGAAATGTTAAAAATAGGAATAACATTTATATTATTTTTCTCTTTTGTGTAAGTCGTATCAAAATTAAGGCCTTGTTTGAGATTGTTGAGACTTTTAAAATAATTGTTGATAAATGTGTTTTACGAAAATAAGTTGTAATGTGGAGTAAATTAGTGTGCGGTAATCTTTAGCTTTTCTTTTTTTTAGTAAAGGTAATGTTTAGCTTTAAACTTGAACAAAATAGGTTATAGTGCTTAATAAATGAATACTAAATTGTTGTGATTTACCTATAATGACTAAAATAGAAATACTATCAAAATTTACGTGGTCGTTATAACTTATAATATTTTAAATAATTAATTTAAAATTTTATATATGCTTTCAATTTAAAACATATTTTGCTTCTCAAAAAAAAATTTAAAACATGTTTTGTTTGTAAAGTACGAAGAGATAGTTGGAATTAATATTTTCAAAAAGCTGGTATAATTTTTTAAGAAGATAGAATTTGACTGTGAGAAAGATACTAGATATATAAAATCATTTTTAATTTCTTGAGGACTAAAAATGAAAATTCAAAATCGTTTACAAGTTAGTGGAGAACAAATTTTCAAAAGTGTGTGAATGAATGCCAGTTTTTTAAAATGATTTAAACTTATTAATCATTCATTTTACCAAACACAAAAAGCAAACACAAAAGCAAAATTACTTTGTAATCACTTTAACCCTTAGAATCAATCCCAAATGCAGTCAAACTCTAGGGAAAAAAAAATTAATTTATAAACTTGGTATGATGTATCTATTTACACCCTATACTTTGATTCTATCAATTGAAACTTTTTTTTTTTTTAACTACAAGTTTAGTCCCTAACTTTTATGGTTGTTTATTTGGTCCCTAAACTTTAAAAAGTGTCAATTAGGTAGGGGTGAAAAAACCCGAACCGAACCGGAAAACCGAACCGAATCGAGTCGGTTCGGTTCGATTTTTACATAGATCTAGACCGAACCGACTCGGTTCGATTCGGCTCACATATTTGACTTACATAGAAATTTTAGGGTGTCTTGTTTCTATACCGCATTTTCTCCTCTCCCTCTCTCTCTCTTCGTCTCCTCACAAACGACACAAGGTGCAACTCTTCGTTTCCTCACAAATGGCGCAAGGCGCAACTCCTCGTCTCCTCGTCTCCTCGTCTCTTCATCTCTTTTTTTTTTTTTTTTGCATTTTGGCGTCTCCTCCGATGAATTGAAGAGATTCTCATCTTGGCGATGGGGTTCAAGAAATTGATGGGGTACGAGAATCTCTTCGATTCATCACATGCAGCGACCTAGCCCCTACGAATCTGCAATTTCTGGTGTTTTTCAATTAGGTTTTTGGGTTTTCTTCTGGTGAGAGATGAGATTAGTTTTTGGGTTTTCTTCTGGTGAGCGTTGATTTGGTGAAACAGAGAGGCTAGAAGGACGACGACCATGGCGGCCTCCAACGACCTCATACTGGAGTAGTAGTCTTCGTGACTCTCTAGGTCTCAATTTCTCCCAATTTCTCTTTCTCTTTCTCTAATTTTCCCGATCTGCTTTACTTTCCTTTGGGAGTTTTGGCATTTTCTTCTGTTTGGATGAAAGAAAAGGTAATCGACCCGACCCGACCTGATCGGTTCGAGCCAAGTCGGGTCGATTTGTCCGTACAACCGACCCGACCCGAGTTTTTTTCACCCCTACAATTAGGTGCTTGAACTTTGAATTTTATGTCAAATAAGTTCCTGAACTGTAAAAAGTATGTGGTTGGTCCTTAAACTTTCACCTTTGTGTTCAATAAATTCATCAACTTTCAATTTTGTGTCTAATAAGTCTTTGACCTATTCAACATTTTTTAGAATTTTACAAGCATACTAGACACAAAATTGAAAGTTTAGGATTTCATTAGGCATAAAATTCAATTCCATATCTAATAGATTGGTTAACTTTTACAAATTTCAAATATGTCAGGAACCTATTAGACAAAAATTGAAAGTTTGAGGACCAATTTGCACTTTTTAAAGTTGATGGACCAAATAGATACAAACCTAAAAGTTCAGGGATTGCACTTGTAATTTAACCTTCTTTTCTAAGTTCAATGATTGCGAGGTGGAAGATTGAACCATGACTTTGGGATGCTAATTGGTGTCTTATCCAATGAGCTACACTTTTTAAAGTTTAGGGACCAAATAGATACAAACTTGACTTAAACTTCTTTTTTTTTTTTTAAGTTCAATGATGACAAGGGTGGAGGATTCAACCATGACTTTGGGATTGAGCTATAGTTTAAACTTTTTGACTTGACAAGTGTTTCACTTTTTACCATTTGTCCAATTGTTGCTAAATTTCCCTACAGATTTTAATAAGAAGCAAGCTAAGTGAATATCTTTCAAAACTCTCAAAACTCAACAAAAATCCAACTTTCAAGTAATTTAAACCTTAGACTTTAACCATTGTTTTAATTTTTACCGTTTGTCCAATTTTTTATTAAATTTACCTTCTAATTTTGATAAAAAAGCAAGTGAAAATATTTGAGAACTCACAAAATACAACAAAAATCCAACTTTCATCTAGTTTTCCCCTAAAATCTCATCCATTTGTATTTGATATATGTTTTAAAATTCATTAAATGAACGCTAGAACTTCTTTTAAAAGATTTTTCAAACAAAAGTTATTAGAAGTTAAACACTTAACAAAGTTTAAAGTTAACATTGCTACATCTGTCAAAGTTTAAGATACAAATTGAAAGTTTCGAGAGAAAATGATTAAAAAATTGATTTTTTTTCCACTTATTTTTAAATAAGATGTCTATTACATTATATGGCCTTCCATCTCAAAACCAATTGACAATGAATAGAGTGACCCTTGAAGCTTATATATTGTGAGGTCTCCCCTAATCTTTTCAATGTGGGATTCTCAACAATGTCAAGTCTGTATTTAAATAAGCTTGTTAATGATAGTGTTTTATTATAACCAAACTAGAATTTTCAAGAATGTAATTGAAACTCATTTTAAAAAATAGGAATAATTATTGGAGTCTATAGACTAAAATTATAATTTAACCAAATAATTACTCATGAAAGTCCACCCATGTAGAGTAGATAGGGTTTTTGTGCATGATAAATAAATAGTAAAGAGAATAATATAATTAATTGATTAGAATTTACTAATTTTAATTAACTATGAACATTAACATCACTTTCTTCTCCCAAAAAAAAAAAAACATTAACATCACTTTTGTTAGTCCAACATATCACATCAATATTTAATGGTCACATACAATTATCAAGTTTAAGAACTAAATTTATTGTAACGCCCCAGATCCAAGATTCGGAATCCGGATTCGGCACCTTACGACTCCGACATTCCCCTACATCCCCTGCAGCCTGGCGACGTCACCGTACTCGTCTTAAACTGCTTTTAAGAGTGAAGATTGTCCCCACAAACCAACACGGGTCCTTTTAGCATGTTTTGTCCTCACTCACATGATTCGTAGGATAATTCCTAGGAGGTCACCCAACATAGAACTTCTCCAAGTCAAGCACGTTTAACTTCAAAATTCCTATGATTGAGCCACCGAAAAGGAAGGTGCACCTTGTTGGTATAGGGAGTATCTATCAATTCTTTTAAGCTTACTTTTGACCATGCTTTCATGCATGTCCTCAGGATCCCTCTCATTCGAATGTGATCTCGGTTCATTCATGTACCCTTCCTAACATCGGACGTCACATTTATAATTTAATAAAATAAATATTCACGAACAAAAAGATCCACCCATACGACCATACCCAAATGGTTACGTTTTTTTACACGTGAAAAATGAATAAGAAAGTATACTCAATTAATTATTTAATAGGTTAAAGTATAAGTTTAGTATATGAACTTTAAGATTTATGTCTAATATATTCTTGAACTTAATTTTTTTTTTTTTTTTTTTGGATAGGTCTCTAACAATTCAATTGTGTGTTAGTGTATATTATATGTAAAGTTGAAAGCTTCTAATAGGTCTCTAAACTATAAAAAGTTTAAAATTCAAAGATGTATTATACACAAAATTGAAAGTTTAGACCTCGTTTGATAACCATTTGATTTTTGGTTTTGAAAATTAAGCATACAAACACTAATTTCACATATAAGTTTTTCTTTATGTTGTTATTTATCTTCATCTCATGTTTTTAAAAAACCAAGTCAAGTCTTTAAAACTACTTTTTTTTTTTTTTTTTTTTAGAATTTGGCTAAGATGCAAATGTGTCATTCACAAAGATGAAAACCAGTCTAAAGAAGTTGAGAGAAAAGAAGCAAAAACCAAATGGTCATCAAATGAGACTTTAGAGTTTATTAGACACAAAATTCAATTTTTTGATCCATTAATTTTAAATGTGTTGAATATGTTAGGGATTCATTAGGCACAAAATAGAGAGTTCATAAATTTATCAACACTTTTAAAGTTCAATGACTTATTAGACACAAAGTTGAAAATTTAGAGACTTTATTAGACACTTATTAAAATTAAGAGACCTATAGTCACAGACTTGAAAGTTCTATTTTTTTTTTAAATGTAACTATAAATTTATGAACTAAACTTGTAATTTAACAACCTACTACTTATTTTTATAATAAAAAAAAAAAGCTACTACTTATTGTTATTAATTAACTATTAATTTGTTATTACCATAAATATATTGATTATTAATAATAAAATTTAAGTATTACGTACATTTATAATTAATAATTGTATATTGTCTTGTTTTTAAAATTTAAGTTTTATTAGTTATTTAATTATTTCTTACCCAATCAAGTTTCATTTATGATTAAGTTACCATTGGGGTCCTTGTATTTGGATTTATTTTTAATTTGGTTTTTACCATGCTTCTGTCTTTATAGTTTAATTTTTTCTTTTTGACTTTTTTTTTTTTTTTTTTTTTTTTTTTTTTGAGTTCAACAACATATGAAAGTAAACATTTGAACTTCTGGTATTTTAATTGAAAATATAATATATTAACTAGTTGAACTATACTTATGTTAAAAAAAAAATAAAGAAAAAAAAATAAAAGAAAATAAATAGTTCCAGGGTTGCATGTTTGTTTTGACATGACTATAAAATTCTAATCAAAACTTCCAAAACTATAGGACTATATTGAAACTTCTAATATTAAAAGGACAAAATTGAAACTAAAATTCAAATTATAGATATCAAATTTATAATTTAACATTTTAATTTAGTATTAAGCATTGTTTTTAATTAATACATTAATATAAAAGCTATTTTTTTAAAATTTTAATTGATAAGTAATATGATAATATATTAAATAATATTAATTTTAATTTATTTTTGGATATTAAAAAATCTAATAACATTAATTTATTCCATTAATTATTTAATTATTTAGTATTAAGTGTTGCTTTTAATTAGTATCTTAATATAAAAACTATTTATTCAATTTCATTTTATTGATAATTAATCCGAGAATATGTTAAATACTAATAATTTTAATTTATTGATGATATTAAATAATTTAATAATTGTTTTTGAAAACATGTAAGGGGAGATTTAAACCTCGACTTCTTGGTTGAGAATACAAGCTACGACAATTGAGTTATGTTTTTGTTGACATTGAGTAAGATTATTATTATTATTATTATTTTACAGAAAAAACATATTTGTGTGTTTAAAACTGTTTCTTATTTTTCCTTTTTTATTGAAAAAAAAGATGCACATATGTTTTTGGTAACTATTTTTTATTTTATTTTTTCCTCTACTTTAAATTAATTTAAAAAGTTTTAAGTGACCATTAATATTCCAAAATCAAATATTCAAAATTATTTTTTTTATATTTATTACACATTTATGAGTAAAAAATGATAAAATAGAATTTTCATGATAAAAAGTTAATTCTTACCTGAATTTTACTTCAAACTTTCAATTTTATCCGATTGAACACTAAATTTAGACATTTATTACATTTTTTTTACTCTTTATTCAAATTCCACTCAATTTACCTAATAATTTTTTTTTAACTAAAATTAATGTGAAAACACTTCAAAACTCACTAATTTAGACAGAAATCAAGTTTGGAACAAAATTAAACCTAATTAATATACAAAATCAATAATTGAATAAATCTTTCAAAACTGACAGATTTCAACAAAAATCTAACTTTGATTTCGTCTTTCTTTGAAGCTTAATTAAATTTGTACTAGACATATTGTTATAGGTAATTTTGGACCACTCCAATGTACAAGGAGTTGACGAGGACAACTTGACGCGAGCCTAGAAATAGGATCGAAGGATGGACCTTGGAGGCGAAACGGGCCAAGGCCGAAGGGATCGGGCTTTTGGCTTGAGGCCGAGGCCGACCCTCTACCCGCTTGCGCGGGCTAAGTTCCACCAACTCCGTTCGGTCCCTAATGCCTCTGGCCGCCTCGGTTTCGCTTGGTTCGTTTTGAAACGCCTCCGAATTCCTAAAAACCCTAGGAACATGAGCAGGTATTTAAACCCCTCTTCATCACTGAAGATGGGATCCCGAACTCTATTCTCTACTCTCTCTCTTGCTCTCTAGCTCTTTTCTCTGTTTTCTGACTTAAGCATCGGAGGCGGTGTGGCTAGCATTACACCAGTGTGCAGGTTTTCTGTCTTATAGGCCACGTCTTCCTCCCTCACAAACAAATTTATGTTGGTGACACGTGAAGGTCAGGTGAATTCCTCCCGACCAAATTTGACCATCAACACATATGTTTTGCCTTTATTAAATGCACACAAGAATATGTTTATTGATGATTGTTGAAGGAGAAATTTCGGCCAATCACAAATTGTCACGTCATTAATATAAATTAATGATAAAATAAATTTGGGACCAATTACACATTTACACGTGTGCCTAAATTAAATTAATAGACATTAAAATTCGACAAATCAAAGAATGCCACTTGTCTATTAGTGATCCATCAGATAACATCAGCCAAGTTCAATCAAATTATGCCACGTGGCAATTGGACCCAAGCCCAAGCCCATATAAGGTCCATCAAACTCTATAAATAGAGGAGGCCACCATTCATTTGTAGGGGGATTCAGATTCGGAGATTCAGATCAGAGAACTTAGAGTCGAGAGAATTCTGTCAGAGTCCAGAGTCATCAGAAGTCAGAGAGTCTAGAGAATTCAGAAGATCCTAGATTCAGAATTCAACCAACTCAAGACTCAAAAGGTTTGAAGACTAGAAGACTCTAAGAAGAGATCAATAAGCCAACCGACCGATCAAGAAGATCAACAAGTCAGCAGGCCGACCATCCAAGAAGAGATCAGCAAGCCAACCGACCGATCAAGAAGATCAACAAGTCAGTAGGCCGATCATCCAAGAAGAGATCAGCAAGCCAACCGACCGATCAAGAAGATCAACAAGTCAGTAGGCCGATCATCCAAGGAGATCAATAAGCCAATCGACCAATCAAGAAGATCAACAAGTCAGCAGGCCGATCATCCAAGAGGATCAACAAGCTAACAAGCCGATTCGACAGATCAATAAGCCAATCGACCGATCAAGAAGATCAACAAGCTAACAAGCCGATTCGACAGATCATCAAGCCAATCGACCGATCAAAAAGATCAACAAGTCAGCAAACCGATCATCCAAGAAGATCAACAAGTCAGCAGACCGATCATCAAACCGATCATCCAAAAAGATCAACAAGTCACAACAGGCCGATCCAAGAGATCATTAAGCCAACAAGCCGATCATCCAAGAAGATCAACAAGCCAATAAGCCGATCATCCAAGAAGATCATCAAGCCAACAGGCCGATCCAAGAGATCATCAACCTAGCAAGCCGATCATCCAAGAAGCTCAACAAACCAACCCAAGAAGATCAAAGTTTATATATTTAAGAGAGAGAATCAGAGGATTAAAGTTAGAGATTGTACACCCACACGCATACAACATTAATACAATATATTATTTATTCCACGTGTCTCCATCCCCGAAGTTACGTGTGAACAAATTGGCACGCCCAGTGGGACCATCTCTACCTCTCATCTCTCTCTCTTATCTCAAAACATAAAAGTAAATATGTCATTCAAGACTTCTTCGATGGTCGCTGTCGAGATCAAGTCTTACATGGGTTCAACTGCCCATTGTTGCTTCAATGAACTGAGGTTGCAAGAAGATAAAGCTTCTATCATTGCAAGCGAAGAAACAACCTTGCAGGGGGCATATACCAATGACAAGTTTCTTGTGAAGTATAACCCTCTGTTTGAACCTGATTCTGACGTAGTGACTGTCATGATGACTGAGACAAGAACTATGGAAGAAAGAATGACTGAGATGCAAGAACACATCAACAACTTGATGAAGGCGATTGAAGAAAAAGATTCTCAAATTGAGCAACTAAAGAGCCAAATTGAGAACCAACATATCGCCGAATCAAGTCAAACCCAAGTCGTAAAAAATCACGACAAAGGAAAGTATATAGTGCAAGATGATCATCCACAATGTTCTGTTTCGGTCGCTTCACTATCCATCCAACAGCTCCAAGATATGATCACAAACTGTATCAGAGCTCAGTACGGTGGACCTACTTAAGATTCCCTCTTGTACTCCAAACCTTATACTAAGAGGATTGATAATTTGAGAACGCCAATCGGGTATCAGCCACCGAAATTTCAACAATTTGATGGAAAGGGCAATCCTAAACAACATATTGTCCACTTCGTTGAGACATGCGAGAACGCTGGTACTCGAGGGGACCTGCTAGTCAAACAGTTCGTTCGAACACTTAAAGGAAATGCTTTTGACTGGTACACTGATCTAGAACCTGAGTCAGTAGATAGTTGGGAGGAACTCGAAAGAGAGTTTTTGAAAAAACGAACAGGGAATTGCTTGGCAGTGTTCTTGTTTTTTCATATCCTATTTTTGTTTCTAACTTTTGAGAAACATAAGCTTTTGATAATTATTCATGTTTTCTATTTTTCATTTTTTTAAAGTTTTTTTTTAATTATATAGAAATTTTAAAAACAACCAAATCAAGTTTGTTGTTTCTCATTTCTCATTTCTATTTCCAATTTTCCAAAACAAAAATAAAAACATTATTTTATCATGATTGGTTAACTTATAAAATGCATATATAACTTAAAAAACTATTTTTCTTATAAAATTCCTTTTTCTACTCCTTCCAAGTGCATGATAAACCCAAGGTTTTACATATTTAAATTAAAATTTTAGAGAATGAAACAAGAAACAATTAAAAACCATATTTTGTAGTTCTTTTTTCAATAACAAAAAAAAAAAAAAAAAACCAAGAAAGAAGAAATAGTTGCTAAATGCGGTTTTATTTTTCTTTATTAAAAAACGAGAAACGAAAAACGAAAAGTGAGAAACAAAAAGCATTAATGTTACCAAACAATCCCTAATTTTGTTGTTTCCAAAATTTAAATACAACTTTTGGAAATGTTTATTAAAACTATTAAAAAAAACAATAAATACAAATTGTTAGGTCCGTTTGACAACCATTTCGTTTTTGAAAATTAAGCTTATAAATCCTACTTCCACCTACAAGTTTTTTTTTTCTTCTTCTTCTTCCTCCTCCTCTTCCTCTTCCTAATACCTTTCTTTCCTTGTTTATAAAAACCAAGCAAATTTTGAAAACTAAAAAAAGTAGTTTTCAATTTTTTTTTGTTTTTGTTTTTAGAATTTGGCTAGGAATTCAAATGTGGCATTGACAAATATGAAAACCATGGTAGGAAAATTGGTAGAAAACGAGCCTAATTTTCAAAAACCAAATGGTTATCAAATGGGATCTTAGCAAATAGTTACGTTTTTTAAAAACTATAAACAAGAAATAAGAAATAAAAACAAGAATGTTGCCAAAGTTTCCCTTTTAACTTTTAGATATAAATATAATATATACTTAACTACTATTTTGGTTCCTACATTCTTAGATTTGTTTTTCTTGTTCTTCTTCTTCTCATTTTAGTCTATGTACTTTCAATTTTTGTTCATTCTAATTCCTATTTTTTCTAAAAGTTCGTTTTTTCCTTATATATAATTAAAAAATGGTAATTTTGGTCCCTATTTGGAAAATTCTATCACAAAATCTATACACAACAAAAAATTTTGAGTACAAAGTTATAACTACATTCCAAAAAAATTAAGTATAGTGGTGTGCTAAAATTATGGTAAAAAAAATGAGATATAAACGAAAATGAAGAGACCAAAAAGGTCACTTTTTCAAAGTACACAAATCAAAACAAAGATTTTAAAAGTACACATGAACTAAAACTTAAAAGTACATAGACCAAAATGATATTTTGATAGTATAGAGACCAAAATGATACCAGACCTAAAAGCATAGGGAACAAAATATATTTAAATCTAAAATTATTTAGAATAAAATACACTTTTGGTCCATAAGGTTTGAATTTTGATTTCTATTTAATTCTTAAGGTTTGAATTTAATTTCTATTTGATCTTGAGATTTCAAAAGTGACATGTTTGGTCTTTGAAGTTCGAATTTTGTATTGGTCTCTAAGTTGAGTTGACCCTTTTAATTAACTTAGCGAAATGATAAGGTGGCAAAATAATGATAATAATAGTAAAAATTTTCAATTTATTTTTAAAAAAATACACATTAGCAAAATCTAGTCATTTGAGTCAACTAATAGTCAACTCAACTTAGAAACCAATTAGAAACCAATTTCAAACTTCAAGGACCCATCATCCATAGATATCAATTTGAAACCCTATGGACCAAACATGTCACTTTTTTTTTTTTTTTTTTTTTGAAAATCCAAACATGTCACTTGTAAGCATTAAGAACCCAATAATTAAATTCAAACCACAAACATAAAAAATAATATCATTTTTGCATTCTCAATAACTAAATAGAAACCAATTCAATTCTTAAGGACCAAAAGTGTATTTTATCTAATCATTAAATATTTTAGACATTTACTTAGTTAGGTCTTGTTTGAGAACTATTTTATTTTTAGTTTACTGATTTTAAAAATTTGGCTTATAAACATTCCTTTCACCGATTATGTTTCATTGTTTTATTATCATTTTTTTTGAAAAAAAAATTCAAAATCTAAGTCAACATTTTAAAATAAAAAATTTATTTATTAAAAAACTTATATTTATTTTAGAAATTTGGTTAAGAATTTAAATTTATTTGTAAAAATGAAAAAAAAAAAAAACATAGCAAAGAAATTGAGAAAAAGAAAGAATAATTTTTAAAAACAAAAGACAAAATAAAATCATTATCCTGCTCGTTGAACAAGACTCGCAAACTATATGGGATGAGCATTGTTGAATTAACCCTTTCTAACCCTTTGACCGCCGAAATCATGTTATGTTTTGTTTTTGTTTTTTCTTTTTTCTAGGAAACTCAAATCATCATGTTGTTAAGGACTACAGACGCTCCACATATCTTCACAGTAGTATGATATGTGCAACAATAAGAGTTTGCTCTTCATCTCGGGACATATCTAATTCATCTTGAAGCAATTTCCTCAAAAGCACAAGCACAAAGATAAAGTACGATCGAGGCTAATCACTACTAATTCTCTTTGTTTGAAATCTGAGCATTTCTCCGACACACAACTAGATTTAGACCATGGCTTTGATACTAATTATTAAGGACAACACACCCTTGACATATCTTCACAGCCCACAAAGTATGATATTGTTCATTTTGAACATAAGTCCTCATGACTTTGCTTTTGGCTCAACTTAAAAGGTCTCCTACCAATGAAGATAATTGTCCTCATAAACCTCACTTATATACCCACGCATGATCATTTTCTTCTCTAACCAATGTGAGACTTTATTAGCACTTCTATAACACATATGTACCCTAGTCATACATATTAGGTAATTGCACATCATCATTCTCTATCTTCTTTTAGTGCAACCCACTTATTTGATGGTTGGATTAACATAAACAAAAAATTTAAAATCTGTTTTTATCTCAAAATTTTCATTTTAATTTCTAAGGCCCGTTCAATTTTCAAAAACCAAAAACCAAAAACTAAGGTCCTATTTTATAACTGTGTTGATGGCAAAATCTGGACAGGAGGATCTCGTTTGACCTTCACGTGACACCAACGGTAAATTTGTTTGAGAGGGGGGAAGACGTGACCTACAAGACAGAAAACCTGCACACCGGTGTGGTGCTTGTCACACCGCCTCTGATGCTTAAGTCAGAAAATGGAAGGAGGGGAGTGTTGCAATTTTGAAGTGGTTAAAATTATAGATAGAATTCACCTCAAAATATTGTGCAAGTATACACAATCTAGCAGCAAGTGATAAGTATTTATCGTATCCACAGGGTCTTGAAATTGCCTACCTCTATTGATTTAATTTGCTTTTTTAGTGATTTCAAATTGTTGGTTAAATTGATTGGGTTTTTAAAATGCTGAAACAAAAGAAATACGAAAGCAGTAAATGATTACGACTAGAGAAAACAGAATGGAAACAGACACGGGTTAAAACTTCTGTAATTGTTTATAAAGATGCTCCGACAATTCTTTTGATCAGTCAATCTCATGCAATATTATCAGCGGGACCCTCCTGAAACTCCGGATTTTTTGGAATATGTTTCAACTCCAATGACGTACTACCGAACAAGCACTAGGCAACTGGCTATCCCTAACTCAGTCACTGACGTTCACCAATACACAATGATCTAGCGTGAATTATCGCCACACAACTCCTAAATCATCCCTGAAACTAGGAGAAGCTATACATACCGACTAGCTAGGCGGGCACATAATGAAATTGAAGAACAACGATAACTCAAGATGATCATAATCAAATAGAATTTCCAGATTTTATAAATATAACAATCACATAATTCTTAACCTATGCTTACAAAGCAATTAGTTCATGATTGAAAACATAAAATACGTTACAATCTCGATAAACACATCCATAATGCGAAATACATAAGAAATACTAATCCTTTTAGTAATTGGGGAGATGAAACGGCTACTCCAAACCACCAAGCATATGGAAGAAATTCGTCTTCTTGAGTTGAATCGCAAATGGTCTTCTTAGATCTCCATTTTGTCGTCAATTCGGCCTCCAACCGATTGATTCAGTCTCCCAATCGTGAATCACTTTATCTTTGACGGCTCCTCCTTTTATAAGATGAGGTTTAACCTAATTAGGTTAAATTGGACACATGGCAGGCTTTCCAAGCTTCTTAGATCCGTAATTAATTCAACTAACACCACTTTATTAAAATGGATTACGAGCTGTTACGTGGCAGTTTTGCTCCCTACTTTGCTGGATCACAGATTTTGCTCCTTCAAGTCACTCAACAATATTTTTTGCACAGAATAACTTCCAAAGCCTCCATTCTTCCAAATGGGTTAAAACATATAATATTCATCTAAAAGCACACCTATTTGACACAAATGACACAAATGACACACAAATCACTACAGAAATAAGGCCTAAATAAATCCCTTTTGGAGAGTTATCAGAGAGCAAGTGAGAAAGAGGAGAAGTCAAGAATAGAGTTTGGGATCCTTTCTTTAGTGACGAAGAAGGGTTTATATACCTGCTCTTACCTTAGGGTTTTTAGGCTTTCGGAGATGATTCGGGCTAAAACAGGTGAAACCGGGGCGTTTGGGGGCACTAGGGACCAAACGGAGGTGGAAGAAATCGGCCCGTGCAAGCAAGCCGAGTGGTCGGCCTTGACCCTCGACCTTGGGCCGACCATGTGCTCAGCCTCGGCCTTGGGCCGAGGCCGAGTAGGGGTTGGGCCAAGGCCCGACCCTTTGGCCCGTTTCTCCTTCGAAGTCCACCTTTTGGCCCTGTTTTCGAGCCCGTGTCGTGTTGTCCTCACCAATTCCTTATGCTTCGGAGTGGTCCAAAATTACCTATAACATTAAGCCCTCACTCTTGAATTGAGATTCAGGTGTGACTTATTGCTATAGGTTGAGCTCCTTAAACCCGATTTAAGAGTAATGATTTTTGTCCTACGCTGACTTATGTGCAGATTTATTGCTATCCTGCAAGATGTGATAGAAATAGACAAAGCAGAAGCTCCCTAAATAGGGGTTAGGTAAGAGAGAAATGAGAAAAGTGGGGATTGAAGAAATAACCCGGCCTCGTGATGAGGCTGAGGCTAACGTTTGGAGTGAGTCCAAACTTTTGTGCCTTTTGTCTCTCGTTTTGGACGTTGTTCAGTCCTTTGCTATGTTTTGAAGTCCCCTGCGTAGGTGCTTCTCTCGCTTGGCCATTTATGTAGCGCATGTGGTAAGACCTTAGGGTCGGCCTCAACCACCTTTCATATTATTGAACTTTTTGAGTTCCTGCATTGACATGTTAATTTCTACAAAAGAAAAATGAGGGAAGAGGCAAGGGTCGGCCTCGACCTCAAGCCCTTGTTAGCCCAAAACTTAGGTCCCTACATTCATACGTTAGTCCTTGTAGAAAAGTAATGAGAGAATAGGCTAGAACAAGTAATCTTTAGTTAAACATGCTAAGCTAGTGTGCATTTTATTTAATAAGGAGTGCAAATCCCCTGTTACTTGCTTTTTGTTTAATATGGAGTGCATATCCCCTATGTAGCCCCCTTACTCAAGCAAAATTTTATTGAAACATAAAATAGAATTGAGTAAAAAGAAGAATACCTTTAAAGTTGAGGGTTGGCCTCGACCTGGTCGACCAGGTGAGCTTGGTGGTCCGGACTCACATATGCCCACATCTGGATGAGGCTAGATAGACACGGTAGTCCAGGCTCGTGTGCAATAGCGTGGGCTCTAAGCTGAGAAGCTCAGGTTCTCATGATAGGCGTGAACACCAAGCTCAAAAGCTTAGGCTCGCATGATGAGCGTGGGCACTAAGCTGAAAAGCTTAGGCTCGCATGTAAGCGTGGGCTCTATAGGCTCGCATGTAGGCGTGATCTCTAAGTATGGAAGCTTAGGCTCACATGTATGTGTTGACGTTGTGGCATATATGGTGACAAATTATTTCCTTTGAGATTTGATGATATATGTATATATATCATTAATGTGTTGCTTCAATTTAAATTTGTTAAATCTTTTAAGTTGCATATCGATATTTTCTATCTTCTACTATCTTGAAGATGTTGATATCTTATTGAATCTCCAAGGCTGAATCTATATATGGATATTGTGTTTATTATTATTATTATTATTTAGAAGAATTGAATTTAAATTTATTTGACGATTTAGCAATTCTATTTCGTTGCTATTTAAGCATGAGATTCCGTACATATTTAATGTATATATATTTGTTCTTTCATTGAACTAGCTATTTCTCCATCTTGCGGTGAGGTAAAAATTATTTTTGCATTATTTTGCAAATCTCAAGTTGCAATTATAGTGATCAATTAGGCAAGCTTAATTATCATGTTACCATGTATAGAAATAATGTTCCTTTGGAATATTATTGATATAATTATTAACCAAGCTTATGTGACATTACTAATAAAGTTTAAAGTTGTTAGTTATGCAGCTTGAACTTGTGAAGGTAGTGAAGGTTGGTAGTGAGGTACTTTTATTGACAATTTAAGTGTATTACCCTAGATCTCAAATTGCAATGTTTAAGAGAAGTGTTTCACTTCTATTAATTTTCATGAAATTGAAAATTAAAAATATTGCTATTAATTGAGTTTGAGTTATAATATTATTCTTTGCTTATTACTTGTTGGAAGCATAAGAATGTATAAAATCTCAATTATGTGTGGAGAGCTTGTAGAAATTGATGGTAGTTTAAAATCTTGCCAGTATGCACAAAGTGTGTTGCAAAAAACAGGAGTACTGTTAGATCTTGTTGATCTTGATGGCTAAATTATGTTTGTATCTTTTCATTCAAATGAAAATATGTTCGTAATGAATATTTTGTGGAGCATGTCTATGATCTTGAAAAATAAAAATAAAATTGGACATTTAATAGTGGATAATTGTTCTTTTTAATAATATTCATAGACACGACTTTTAATTGGCTAAATTGTGAATACATGTTATTGAGATGTTTCATGTATTGTTGTATATATATAAAGATCTGTCTCCGTTGATTGATTATTTATGGTGTTATATGATTTTGCTATTTAAATAGCAAATTTAGAAGATATACTATGGACAAGTATTGGTGAATTGTATTGATATGTGAAATTTAATTAATTATTGTAGAGTAATTAATTTGAGATGCACTCATTATGTCCATTTATATGATAGTATATATCAATTTTATTGTGGTGTTCATAATTAGGCATGTGTGCATAAATTATATATTTGAGAGATTAAAGCATATATGCAATATATCTCAAAATGTGGGGGCTAAAATGGTTTAAATCCAATAATCAACATAAAAAAAATCATTTGATTTTGCTAATGAACGTTGATTGAGTTGTGCAAGTGTATATGCAAGAACAACTTGATTGGACCAATCAAATAAATTGTTGAAAACATCAAGGGGAATGTACTAAAGTCCATAAGATAGTCACCACAATGGACACCCAACCTCAAAGATTGGAGATCCCATGAAAGAGGTTCAATGGGTAAAAACAAAATTGGAGTGTGACTAGGGAGAGCACTGATTAATTAAAATCTCCCATCCCATTCCTAAGGTGGTAGTGCTCTCATAATGTGACGATCAGGAAGAGTTGAAACTTTGAATGAAAACCAAGGCATGTTTTATGCAGGGTGTTGGTCACAAACAACCCTTGGGAGGTTTTCACCTATGTGGGTGTTGTAGAGAGGTCACTACAATAAGGGTTTGGACTACTCCCTTAAAACACTCATGAATAAGATACGTGTGCATGACCGTCTAACGCGCAACCCAGATGAAAGAATACCCTACATATTGCTTGTACTATGTGTGTGGTAAGTGAAAATTTGGCTCAAAAGACCTAGTTCAAGACTTAGTTCACTATGGTTCTTTCAAATGTACACTTGCAAACACTAAGTGGAGGTTCAAACCCGGAAGGTACCTACACCCATTGCATAGTAAAAATGCTCGTCTTTATTTATATTTTTTGTTTTCAAAATCTTAAAAAATAGTGGGGGATTGTTGGATATTTTTAAAATATTTTGTTTAATTAGTTTTTATTATTTGACTTTACTATTTTTAGCTAGTCAATTCACTCCTCTTGTTAAATAGGAAATGGAATAGCTAGTGCTTAACTAACTTGACTAACAAGTCTCCCTATTATAAAGGAAAACTTGAAGAGTCCTTACAAAAAAGCTATTCAGGTCACTGATGTAGTTGATCTTTTGGCTATCACTTTCCCGTAACATCAAAATGTTTTGTTATTGATTTTATTTTATTTTGAGCATACAAGCAATCGGGGATTCGTAAGAGAGCTTAGCTGCACACAAGTTCTCTTGAAGGATTGTTGTATCTTCGGAGTGGAGTGCCAGATAACTCAGTGCTAGTGGGGGCACATCTTCTCTATGGACAGCGTTTATTAACGTGCCTCAATCCAGATATTATAGCTTTCTCTTTTATCTCTTATTTCGTTGGTGTTTAATTACTAATGTATTTATTGTTGATTATTTCAGAAACTTCTATTCCCTAAGTATTATTTCCAACAAGCGTGGGCACTAAGCATGAACGCTTAGGCTTGCATGTAAGCGTGGACCCTATAGGCTCACATGTAGGCGTGGGCTCTATAGGCTCGCATAGGGCTCGATCTTGGCTTGTATCAATAGGGTTGGCTTTGGCCACGACCATGACTGGGGTCGGCCTCAACCTCGGGTATGGCTATGGCTGGCCTCGGCCTCGGCCTCAGCCTCGAATAGTCTGTCGCCTTTCGTATCTGGATCATTTGCTTCAATCATGATCTCGCCTTGTGTTCAACCGCATCGACAACTAATTCGCCTTGATTAAGTGATCTTGATGTGCAATTTGCTAACCGCAAGTGTACAGGTCAAGTAATAATATAGTGTTTTCGTGATTAAACGAGTGTCGTCCTCTGGATTGGTTTTCTAGCGGATTAAGTACCGTGAATACTTTTGTTCAATTTTATTTAGGGAGCAAAACTCAATGATAAAGATAAATCTAAAGACAAAAAGCATAAAATAAAAGTGGAGACTCAAATGGAAAGATTCTTAGGGAATTGATTTCATTGATTAAGAATGAGGATTAATTAATAGGAATGAATTGACCGTGCAATTATTCTACAAGCCAAGGAAGCTTTTATCACGATTACCTCTCCCGAGTATAATTGATTCTCATGCATATAAACTTACTTGATATCCCTATCTAAGTTCATTAACATGCAAGGCATTATTCGGTTCGGTCCTTGTTATGCTTCTAAAGATATTCCAAATCCCGTCACAAACTTAGAATTTCTACTCTAGTCATGCAATTAAACAAGGTAAGTCTTAGGCCAAATCCTCTCTCCCGAGTTAGATTCAACACTTAAATCATTCAATTAGTGATCAAGTAATTGAAAGCATTAAACACAAAATATCCAACAAACTTAAACAATTACATTAATCCCTAAGACAAACAACTAGCAATTCATAGTCTTTAAACCATAAACACTAATTGAAAGAAAAGCCATAAAAACTACAAAAGGTAAGGGAAAGAGAAAGGAAAACTCGAATCCGTCGAAACCGGCACGTCCCCGTCACGATTTCCACGTCTTCTCGCTTGATTCCCGCTCCTTGGCCTTGCTTTAGCTCCCACTAAAGGTCTCTAGTCGAAATTAGGGCTAAAATCTAACCAATTGGACTCCCCCAATCCGTAGCTGAAAAGAGGAATTTATAGAAAATCTGCGGGTAGCGTCGCGACGCTGTGTACATAGCGTCGCGACGCTGTCACAGCGTCTCGACGCTAAGGAGATAGCGTCTCGACGCTGTCTCTGTTGCCGCCCAATTCAGAAAAGGAAAGGCAGCGTCGAGACGCTCCAAGAGCAGCGTCCCGACGCTGGCCTACGGATGGCTCTCTTTTGACTTCTTCTTGGTTGAATCTTTTCCGTTCTTTAGCCAATTTTCATGTCCCGAACACGTATTTAGCTCCAATTTCTCGATTTAACTCCGAAACATGATTCCTACAAAAAGAACATAAAAATGCATAATTTTGGCCAATTAAATATAAAAGACTAGCTTAATTAACTAGGGAAACATAGCTAGCTATGCTCGCTATCAGATCTCGGGGCCACTTTTGAGGCCTTGTAAGGTCGACCTCGGTCTTGACCAAAATATGACCTCAGCTTAGGGTTGGCTTCAGCCTGGTAACTTCTTCCTCTTAGCCCCCAGTCTTGTTCTAGCATTCGTTGACTTTGTCTTCGTGTCAATGGAATGGCTTCCAACTTTTCAATGACCTTTCTTTCTTGGTGCCTTCGATTCGGTCAAGGCTTGTGTGTTGTTTTTTATTTGTCCTCCAAAGATGGTTCTGATCTCTTTTGGGGTTTCCTCCTAATCGATCTAGATGAATATCTCTGGTCGGCCTCTGCCTGGTCGGCCTTGACCTCAGCCTTCGTACTGTTCATCTTGTAGTTGTTGTTCGTCTTGGAGCCCTTTACACATAACTCTTTTTTCAATTTTTACGGTTGATGGTTATTTTCAGAAGGTTTTGAATTTGGATTCTAGCTTTTCTTCTCGATCCTCTTATTTTTTTGGTAACCGGTGTGTAGATTTAACTAGCAAGCTTTCTTCCCCACAGACGACGCCAACTGTTGATGGCAAAATCTGGACAGGAGGATCTCGCCTGACCTTCACGTGCCACCAACGGTAAATTTGCTTGAGAGGGGGGAAGACGTGGCCTGCAAGACAGAAAACCTGCACACCGGTGTGGCGATGCTTAAGTTAGAAAACGGAAGGAGAAGAGCAAAAGAGTAAGAGGAGAATTCGAGAATAGAGTTCAGGATCCTTTCTTCAGTGACGAAGAAGGGTTTATATACCTGCTCTTGCCTTAGGGTTTCTAGGCTTTCGGAGACGATACAGGTTGAAACAGGTGAAATCGGGGCGTCTAGGGGCACTAGGAGACCAAACGGAGGCGGAAGAACTCGACCCGTGCAAGCGGGCCGAGTGGTCGGCTTCGGCCCTCGGCCTTGGGCTGACCATGTGCTCGGCCTCGGCCTTGGCTCGACCCTTTGGCCCGTTTCTCCTCCAGAGTCCATCTTTTGGCTCTGTTTTCAAGCACGTGCCGTGTTGTCCTCGCCAATTTCTTATGCTTCGAAGTGGTCCAAAATTACCTATAACAATAACCATTTGGTTTTTGGTTTTTAAAATTAAGCTTAAAAACATTACTTCTACTTATAAGTTTCTTTGTTTTTTTATCTACCTCCTTCTCATATTTTCAAAAACCAAGTTAATTTTTGAAAACTAGAAAATGTAGTTTTCAAAAACTTATTTTTGTTTTTAAAATTTGGCTAGGAACTCGAGTGTGTCCTTAACAAAGATGAAAACCACTTTAAGGAATTGGGTGAAAACACGCATAATTTTAAAAAACCAAATGGTTATCAAACGAGACCTAAGGCTCCGTTTGATAACTATTCGGTTTTTGGTTTTTTTTTTTTTTTTTTTTGAAAATTATGCTTGTTTCATCTCAAATTCCTTACAATGATTTTCATCTTTATTAAAGATACATTTAAATTCCTAGCCAAATTCAAAAAACAAAAACAAGTTTTTGAAAACAATTTTTTTTTAGTTTTTGAAATTTGACTTGGTTTTTTAAAACAAGAATAAATGTAGATAACAAAACAAAGAAACTTGTGAGTAAAAGTAGAGTTGATAGGCTTAATTTTCAAAAACCAAAAACCAAAAACAAAATGGTTATCAAAGCCTAAATTTTCAAATTTGATATTTTAGTATCTAAACAGTTTAACCTAATATTTAGGATATAAATTAGTCTCAATTTCTTTTTTTTAGTTATGACAATATAGTTCACAAATTTAAAAAAATTTTAATCACATCTCTAAAATTCAAATTTGTGATTCTATATAGTCTCTATTATTCGCTGTTGACCGAAAATGCTAATATTTTGTTGCTTTAGCATAGCTGCACAACAAAGGTATAAAAAGTGGCCAACAAAAGCTTAGTTCAACTGGCATACCATAAGGTCTGTGGTTCGAGTCCCCCTCCCCACATATTGTAAAAAAAAAAAAAAAAAAAAAAACAAAGGTATTAAAAGTGAATAATTAAGGGTCCGTTTGATAACCATTTCGTTTTCTGTTTTCTGTTTTTGTTTTTCATTTTTTAAAAACAGGAGTGTTTGATAACCATTTCTGTTTTTTGTTTTCTATTTTTTAAAAACGTTTTTGAAATTATAAGTAAATTTCAAAAACAAAAAAAAAAAGTAGTTTTTTAAAACAGATTTCTGTTTTTCAAAAACTCATTTTTCTTCTAATGCTCACTTTTCTTCTCTTTTATCTATCTTTCTCCAACAAATTCCTTTCTCTATTTTTTTTTCTCTAAAACGTTTTTTACTCTATAAAATTTATTTTTCTCTCTCTAAAATTTTCTCTCTCAAAACTTTTTTTTTTCTCTATATCTTGTCTATTTCTAAAAACTTATCAATAATTTTTCTCTCCTTAATTAACATGTTCTAATTTTTCTTTTGAAAAAAAAAAAGTCACCAAAATTTTCTATCGCTACAACTTTTCTTTATTTTTCTCATTTTTCGTTATTTCTTTAGCATATCTTTTACTCTTAACCTTATTATCTCTCTAAATTTTCTTTTTTTTTATTTAATTTTTTTAATATAAAATTTATCGCTTTTACTCTTACTTGTTTTCTATTTTTTCCTCTAACTAATATCTTTTCTCGAGTCTAATAACTAATATTCTTTCTCTAAATATTTTCTTTCATCTCTCTAAATTTTCTATGTTTAACTTTTCTCGTCTTTCAAAAAAAAATTTATCTTGAAAACATTTATATTTGTGTCTCTAAATTTTTGTTTCAACGTCTCTACACATTTTTCCCTCTCTAAAACATCTTTTCATCTTTCTAAATTTTAAAAAACTGAAAACCAAAAACAGTTATCAAACAAGGTTGGTTTTCTGTTTTTCAAAAACAGTAAACAAAAAACAGTTATCAAACATATATGGTTTTTGTTTTTAAAAAACAGAAAACCAAAAACCAAAAACCAAAAACAGAAAAACTAAAAACCAAAAACTGAAATGGTTATCAAACGGGGCCTAAATAAAACTAAATGATACCATCCATAAGAAAGAAAGTTTTTATTAAATTTTTTAATCTTTGCTCCAAAGAAGTTTAAAAGTCAAAAGGATAAATACAAGATTCAAAAGATTTAAAACCAAAAGGGAATTAGTATGGGAGTTGGAAAACCTAAATATGACCTATATGAATAAAATATTATATTTGTGAGAGGGTTTGTTTGGAAGGTCTGAAAAGTTGCTTGGCCTTTTGAAGAGGTCACAATGACAGCTCTTGCTTTGAGTTTTGAACTAAGTGATCACTTTATCCAATATTTAATTAAAAGAGTTGTGTTTGCTATAAACCTAAGCTTTCTCTTTCTATTAGACCCTAAAAGTTAAAACAAACTTTTTGGAAAAAGAAAAAAAAAAAAAGAGAGAATTTTATTATGTTTTTTTTTAAAGTAATATATTATTAAAAATATTAAAAATATACTAAGATATACGTGTCCCTTTTGAAGGCCTCTTTGTTAACTAATCTTAGTTATTAAGGGAAAAAAAAATTGTGTGGTCTTTTTCTATCTTTTAATTTTGAAATATATTTTTTAAGTCATAACCATATTTTTGAAGTCTAAAATAATCATCTTTGAAACCTTTGGTTTGACTTTGTCATTTTATTTTTATTTTGTTTCATTATTTAAGAATTTGAGCTTGTTTACTATTGAGGTTTGGGTTAGGTTTTGTTTTGGTCTCTAAGTTTGAAAACTTGATATTTTGATCTATGAGGTTTGAATTTCATTTCATTTTGGTCCATCCGTCTAATTTTTTATTAATTATTAATGGATTGCTGACGTGACACTATTTTTTATGTAAAAAATTGTTTTTTTTAAAATTTTTTTAAATAAAATAATATTAAATTAATAAAAATAAAAATATTATTTATTTTTTAATATTAAATGACGTGGCACGAATAATTGCCATGGATTAAATGACGTGGCACGATGGATTGCCACTGTCGACCGTCTTTTCTTCTCCTTTCGGCGAGCGGTAGTCAATGGCGACGAGTAACAATAGCTATAAGATTAGGGTTATGGTGGTGGGGAAGAAAAAGAAGAAATAAAAAAATAAAATAATAATATTTTTATTAATTTAATACTATTTTATTTTTAAAAATTAAAAATTATTTTTTAATAAAAATATAATGTCATATCAATCAGATCAAAATAAAACGAAATCCAAACCTAAGAGACCAAAATGTCCAACTGGGAGCTTTCAAACTTAGGGACCAAAATGAAGCCTAATCCAAATCTGAAAGACCAAAAGTGTATTTTTTTCATTTTTTAAAAAATGTATTTGATATATATATATATATATTAATAAAGTCTATCGGTTAACTGTTATATTTTTAGTTACTCAGTTTTTAAAAGTAAGCTTGAAAATTATAAAATTAATTTTTTTTTCTAATCTGCTTTTGAAATGGTTTAAAAATTGCAATCAAATTTAATTTAGAAACTAAAAGGAATTTTTTTTCAAATTTTGATATTTTTATTAAAATTTGGCTAAAAATTTCAAATTATTTTAAGAAAAGTGGAAAAGAAAAAGTAATTGTAAGTAAATAAGACATTAAAAAACAAACATATATATTGAGAGAGAGGATGTTAAAAAGTATTTTTAAAAATGTACATAAAAGAATAAATAAGTGATAGGTAAAAAAAAATAAAGAAAAAACTAAAATATTATCAAAGGAGACCTTACACATTAAATCAAAACCCTTTGATATATTTTCTCCCACTATTATCTCTATAAATATTACAAATCCTCTTTTTCTTAGATTTTCTCAATACTAAACAAAATTTTACAATTTTTTTTTATAGTTCAACAATATGTAGATGGAAATTTGAACTCATGACTTCTAGTTATAAGTACATAGATTTTATGCATTTGCTACTTAAGCTATGTTCTTGTTGTCACAAAATTTCACAACTTTGAACATTGTTTAATTGATTAAGATATTATACTCTCAATCAAAAGATTAGAATTTTTGAATCTCCATTCTCATATGTTATATACTTATTCTCGTTGAAAAAAAGATACTATACTCATTTTTTTTTTTATCAAATTTGTTTTTCTTTTATAATCTCACTATCATCATTATTAAGCTAGTAGATTTTGGCTTCTTTCTAAGCACACTTTTCCCTTTTAACTTCTCATTTTACATGATTTCTCTCATTACATTCTTTCATCACTCTTGAAAAAAATAACTATTTTAAATACTTTTTTCTTGTAAAATTGGATTTAAAATTAAAATAGGATATGCTTCTAATTCATGGAAGTTTGATTTTTTCAACCTCTCTCAAGAGTTTGGTTTCTATCATAGACAATCATTTCATTTGACAAGGAATTATTCAACCTATATAAGATTTTTAGCATTACACATCATTTCCTCAGTCTTTTAATGTGATATGAACTTTTTCCAAAAAAAAGAAAAAGAAAAAAGAAAAAAGAAAAATTAGTATCTTTAAGTGCATGTTTTATAGTGATTTTGAAATAGTTAAAATCACTTTCGTCATATTCAAATCGCTCTGAAACATGTCAAAATCAATCTTGATGAAATAAAAATTATGTTTAAAAGTGTAAAATCAAACATGAAATTAATTTTGAATAATTAAAGGTATGTTTCGAGGTGATTTGATAAAAGTGATTTTAACCATTTTAAAATCATACAAATAGGTTGATAACATTAAAATCGATTTGAAATCTCTCGTTGAATTCTGTTTGCTATTTTTAGGTCACTTGATGATCAACTGTAAATTTCAAGCTCAATAAAATTTGTATAGAAAAAGAAAGAAAAAAGAAAAAAAATATTAATTATCAAACATTTGTTTTCAACCAAGAAAGTAAAAGACAGAATAAAAATTGACATCAAACAAGCTTGACTCATATTATCATAATAATATTATTATAAAAAAGGAAAAAAAGGAAACTTTTTTGTAACAGTTTTTATAAATTATTAAGATCATTGGTAACTATCAAACACAAGAATAACAATTTTAATTATTTTAAAAACTAAAAATAAATCAAAAGACGACATGAACCTAGCTCAAGTATAAAGTTGTATTAAGGGCCACACATGTTGTCGAAAAATAATAATAATAAATCAAAAGACAACTTTCCAAAACAGATATTTCAACAAATTTTAAAGTTTAAAAAATTAAAAAAAAAAAAAAACACTAAATTCTAAACTCAACTTTTCAAACTAACTTCTAAATTATTTGAGATAATACCTTTTTAAAAAAAGAAAAACACTCATAACTACCAAGAATTTAAAGGGTGTTTACAGATCATTGCAAGATCTTCTGTATCCATTGCTTTCAATGACTTTTATCCCATGATCTTTTAGATTTCGATCAGACGGTCAAGAAACATCCATCAAGTTGACTTGGAAGAAATATGATTGGCTCTCCCTTAGTTGTTCACCACCTTTGGATGTCTGCCACGTGTCTAGATCACAGCCCATCATTCCAGCTGCCAATTTGACGCTTCCACACCAACAAAATTCGTGAAGGTCGGTTCAAAAATGATTTTTAATTTTCAATTTTTAATGAAGCACGATCCCCCAAATATGGAAAATACATTATAAAAAAAATAATTATATAGAATATTGGAAAATTATTTTTCAATAATTTAGTTTGTCCTCATTTTAATTTATTAACTAAACATATGCGGCATGAAATGCTTATATTATGTAATATTTTATTATTAAAATTATGTTCGTAACTTAAAGTAATGATATTTAGTATACAAGTTTTGAATTTTTCAAAAAAAAAAAAAAAAAAAAGTATACAAGTTTTGAAATTATAAGTGACCTAAATATCTTTTATATCATATTTCAAGTAATAGAAGATTAGATACAACATCAAATCTAATATAAATAATCTACCATTTTAATATATAAATGTGGAAGGAAAAAAATACTATGATAATAATATAAAATATATAGAAATAAAACTATGAATTGTGTTTTAATGTTTTGTTTTTCTTTTAAGAATATATATATTAAATAAAGAGACTTGAACCAAGATCTCTTAAAGGAAGTAGAAACACCTTAATCGTTGAAACTGCATTTATGTTAGCAATTATGTAGCTCTATAAAATGATGAACTACGATATCATCCCTGTCTTGTTCCATCCCTTTAATGTGTTGGTAGTGATGAGTACTTAATTTTTTTACCTTGCTTAGGTGAAGTAGTTGACACGCACCACTAGGTAATCCTAGAAAGTCATTCCATCTCAGTCGGACATGAACACTTCGAGGGATGATGAGACTAGTGATCACTTGAATTGTTAATTAGAGAGACCAAGCAACCCTTTAGATGATGGAGAGCCAATTTTAGAGTGAGTCCAAGAAGCTATATATAATTAAGTTGATATGTGAGTAGGATGAATGTTCCACTTGAAGCTAGCTAAATAGGAAACTTGAGAGCAAAAAACGGCAAGAGGCACAATACGGTTACATTGGTCTACTTGATGTTGGTCTAAGCTCGACACACCAAACATTATTGGTGTTCAATGTGTCGGCCAACCACACACTCAATAATCGATCTATAGGTGTGACCGATGCAAGGAGAACATATTTAGTGACATAACACCACATTTGGTGTTGTCCTATCCTTTTGATTCATTGTTGTAAAGTCTTCGATCCTCCTTGGGATTGACATGCATGTCTAGTCTAGCATTGCTAGAATTTGGTTGTCTAATTAAGTAGTTTCAATTCCCCTCCAAGTCACCAAACTCAACGAGGATCTTAGCTTGATGATAGCTTGAAAGTACAAATATAATTGACCTTTGATATACTTACATCCTGTTTCGTAATTATTTGCTTTTTGAAAATTATGTTTTGTTAATGACACACTTGAATTCTTAGCCAAATTCCAAAAAAAAAAAAAAAAAAATTTGGAAACTATATATATATATTTTTTTAATTTTCAAAACTTGACTTGGTTTTTAATAATATGGGAAGAAGTTACATAACAAATCAAAGAAACTTATAGGTAAAAGTAGAGTTTCTAAGTTTAATTTTCAAAAAGAAAAAAATCCAAATGGTTATCAAACGGACCTTAGTAAATAGTTTATTTAATAATTTTGACATATAATTTTTAGGTAAAATTTTTAGGTAATAAGTGATTGAAATCGTTAAAAGTATAATTAATATAGATTTGTATCTAATATATACTCATTTACTTGAAATATTTTCTCAAATTTAAAGTAAATAACAATAGCTATATGAAAAATTAGAATAGAACATGTTGATGGGCACATTTTGACAGGCAAAACTCACCTGACCTTCACGTGTCGCCAATGGTAAATTTGTTTGAGAAGGGGGAAGACGTGGCTTGCAAGACAGAAAAACCTGCACACTGGTGTAGTGCTTGTCACACTGCCTCCGTTGCTTAAGTTCGCAAGCAGAAGGTTGAGAAGTAAGAGAGCAAGAGTAAGAGGAGAGTTCAGATAATGAGTTTCGAGATCATTTCTTTAGTGATGAAGAAAGATTTAAATACCTGTTCCTACTCTAGGGTTTTAGGCATTCGGAGGTGATTCGGGTTGAACCAGGTGGAACCGAGACAGTCAGAGGCACCAGCGACCGAACGAAGGGGAGGGAACTCGACCCACACAAGTGGGTCGAGTGGTCGGCCCCGGCCTTGGTCCGAGGCTGACCACATGCTCAGCCTCGACCTTGGGATTGGGCTGAGAGGACCCAATCCCTTCGGCTCGCTCTCCTCCAGGGTCCGCTTCCTGGTCAAGCTTTCGTGTTGGTGTTGCGCTGTCCTGCTTAGTCCCTGAATTCTGGAATGGTTCAGAATCACCCACAACAGAACACACAAACAACAATAACACCAGATGGACAAATTGAATAACATAACAATAATGACAAAGTAACAAATCATAATGAACACCACAAAAAGAAGAAATTGTCTTAAGGTATGTATGTTACATCGCTTACCTGTAGACAAATGAGTAAATTGCTAGGAGATTGTAATATGATTGTCCTAACAATATTCAATAACTATCTAGAGATGATCTTGTTGATCTGGTCGGTACTCTTGCTCTGAAACAAAATCAAAGAATTAAATGAAGAGTAGAGATAATTTTTTAAAGGAATACACAACTAACGTTGTTTTATATATATTTCAAAAGAAGAAAAGGGTAATACCTCTCCAAACAAAACGAAGCCTGTTGATGTCAATATCCGAGTAGAAGAAACTCGCCTGACCTTCACGTGACAGGAATGGTAAATTTGTTTGGAGGGAAAGACGTGACCTGTAAAACAAGAGAAAATTGTACACCAGTATGGTGTTTGCCACACCGACTTCGATGTTGTTATGAGTGTAGCAAGTAAATTGAGAATGTGGAAGAATACTAAGAGAAAGAATAAATATTCGGTTGAACTTCCCTGCTTTGGAGTTACCATAGTTGATCTAGGGTTCCCTATTTTCTTTTAAGGGAGTGAATAAAAGAGGTTGATCTGGATCCAAGGGGTTTCCTTGGGTCTGTTTCCACTCTAAGTTGATCTTATTATTTTGACTTTCTTAAAATTAAGTCCAAATTAACTCCTACCAAAATCTATGATCGATTAACTCAAATACAATTCTCGACAAAATCGAAACCACATAAAAGAAAAGCTAATTACAATTACAAACGGGTAGTAAATCATTTAATTTACCATAGACAATATAACAATTTGATCATGAGTGCCATTTCAATGGAACAAAATGAAGCATTGAAGCAAGTCACAAATAAATAAACATTGCATAAACTAAAAGTATAACAAAAGGCACCCAAAAGGCATGAAGTAATGAAAAAGCATCTTAACTTTTTAAATTTTAAAAAAGAGTAAAATATTATTAAAACAAGATCAAATCAAAGCTGATCTTGTAGTTTGACTGATTATAAGTAAATTGTAATTAAAGAAAATAATTAAAGATTTTAATGACAATGATAGTGATGTAGTGAATTGAGTTAACCAAGCGCGATGATTGAGGAGAAAGTTGTTCTTCCTGTCGCTTCCGTGCGCCTTGTGGGAATATTCTTCTTTTAATTAACTAATAATCACCTAACCCTAATTCATTATTTAATTAACATGTAAAATCTTAATACATTATTATTTTCGTAACATCGTTCGTAGATTGAAATTATATGCTTGTTCTTTTTCCCACTTTATTTTAGCTTAGTCAAAATACAGTTCATCTAGTTAACAATCTAAGATATATCGCCCATTTTATAGATTGAATGTCTGAATCTCCATCTTCACATGTGTAACGTTGTATTCTTAATAAAAATATTTTTAGTTTTTATTAAATATTCCATGCAATCAAATAACATTTCTATTTTTTCTTTATTTTTAAAGAACTATTCTAATCTATTTTTAGATTTTTTTTTAAATTTAGAGTGGAGTTTTAAAAATTAAGAAAAGAAGTTTTATTTTTTTTATTTTTTTTTAAAAATTTTAATTAAGAAAGAAACACACGAAGTTTAAGTTTGAAAATTCTATTCTTATTTTTAAAATTTGGCTAAGATTTTAAAGGTATTTTTTTTTAAAAAAAAGTGAATAAATAAATAAATAAATAAAATGTAGGAATATTTGGGCTCCGTTTGGTTCATGATCCGTTTTTCGTTTTTATGTTTTCGGAAATAAAAAATACAAGGAAAACAATGAAAACGTGTTTGGTATACCTATTTTCAAAAACAATTTTCGAAAACAACTCAAAAAATGGTCTGTTTTCAGAAACGATAAAATGATGTTTTCATTGTTTCCAATTTTGTTTTCAAAATAATGGAAACACGAGATACAACTTTAGAAACACATGATACATCATTCTTTTCATCAAACAATGTTAATCATCTACAAACAACATTTTCTGTTTTTTATGTCCAAATTCTCTCAAACTCTAAAGAAAAAAAATATAAAATTGTTGTTGCATAGATAATGTGTATGATTGATATTGATGTTTTGGTTGTTATTTTTATTTTCTACATGATCCTATCTATTTTTATATACTCCACTTTACCAATCAAAAGTTTCCTACAATACAACTATATCTAGTATATTTTTTTTTTCCTTATAATTTTAATTCCAACAAATTTTGTTTGAAGAATCATCTCCAACAACATTGATTTCTAATATCTCTAAAAATGAATAAAAATCAAATCAAGTATAAAAATAATTATATTAAATTAATTTTTTCTTAAAAAAAATGAATTTTAGCAAACACATATTAATCTTTTCCTGCATTTTCGAATTCATAACCAAATACAGTTTTCAAATTTTGAATTCGAATTTAAAGTTTTAAATTGAAACCAAACATGTTTTCAGATATAATGGAAATAAGAAATTTGTTTTCGTTGTCGGTTAAATTCTTTATTTTCGAAAACAATTTTCAAATCACGAACCAAACGGGACCTAGTTTTTATAAAATTGATTCTAAAGAACAAAATGGTTATCCATTGGGCATACTGATTTTATTCCTTTTTCTTTTCTTTTTATAAAAAATGTTTTTCATCTTTATGTTGTCTACAAACTATTTTTAAATCTATTTTAAAATTTGTAAGTTTTTTTTTGAATAATGTAAAATTTGTAAGTTTTAATTAATAGAGAAGTAGTTTTCAAAAATATGTTTTCTATTTTTATATTTAGTTATGATTTCAAAATTATTTTAAATAAAGAGACGTTTTGATCATAAAATTGTTACAAAATGGAACCCGTAATTTACATTTAAATCTATATTTTGAGTATGAATTTGTGAATTGAATCTGTTTCCCTATTCATTTTCATTTGTTTCCTGGAGTTTTTGTCAAAATTGACATAATTAATATCTTGCTTTTCGCCAACTTAAAGATAAGTCAACTAATCAGCGTATCATCAACTTGAACATAACTCAATTAGTTAAAATATTATTACATCTATCATAGGAAAGAAAGTCTTAATTTTCACCCCTACCTCGTTGAACTTGGAAAAAAAAAACCCCTCATAAGTTTGGTAAGTATTTGTGTACTTTAGACGTAAATCTTAGTTGGTTTTATTTTTGAACTTTACCCTAAACTAGTAAAAATTCTTTCTCTAATACTCGTACCAATATGGGGGATAACAATTCTTTCTTGAACCAAATAATTATTGAGTTTTTTTATCCAATAGTCATTTGTTTGTTCACCCTCGAACACATTGATCGTAGAGCTTCATGCATTTAAGTAAAATTTGCTTATTTATTTATTTATTTTTTTAAAATTATCATCAAACTTTTTTCAAAGTCACAATTTTTATCTCTAATTTGTCCATGCTATCTTCTCCCTATCATAAATCCATTAATTAGATGTGAAGGGTAATTATATTACAATAAAACATGTCATGCAATCTTTTTCCTTTATTCTTAACTCAAATTCTAATTGGAACAAGTTAAATCCAAAACTTACTAAATTAAAAATATAAATTTTCCAATTTCAAGAACTAAATTTGAAATGCAAGTATTTAAAAAAAAATAAAATTGAAGTGCAAGTAAACTAAGAGATGGTTATGCTCAAGATTATATGGTAACATACAAAATTTCAATTTCCAAAGTTATCTGTATATTATATTTTTATTCATAATAATAAAAAACCTCTGTTTATTACACAACTTCAAATAATATGAATAACCAAAGAAAGGAACAAAAGAGGTAGCTAGAGTCCCTAAATTTTAGTTGTTCAATACCCAAGGAAAAAGGTGTCTACTTTTTGTTTTTGACCTTTCAAAAAGGCCTTCTTTAATTATATATCAAGCTTTCTCCTAACTTTCTAATATTACACAACCTAGAAAAGCTCAATTCCAACCCTATTGTGTATTAATTATTCTATGTGTATTATTAGGGCATTGTTCAATTCTTGTGATTCCTTCTCTCTCCCATCATTTCATTTTCTCCTCACTCCTCCATTTTACTCTTCCTTTTACGTAATCTCATAATTGCTATGAACAAAAACTTTAGATGATTATACGCTTTTGCGGTACCAAATTAGAATGACCACGTGAAACCAATTGGAATTGTCTATTGGGACTTGCAATGCAATAAGATATGGTAAGCGTACCTGATGCTGTAAGGCAGATACTCTTCCCAATAAAGCAAGGTAGGATAAGAATAAGTAACTTAACAAGGCAAGCGTATGGGCTTATCTAAAGTACAATACTGCCCACATGCTTGGGGTCAATAATCCTTCTCAACATAGAGATACGACGACTAGGTGCTTGAGTGAATTCATCATAGGTTAAGGTTGCAATTTTAAGAAGTTAATTATTTGTTCACCCTCCATCTATTAACGAACAATAATGTGTATTTCTAAACATCTTGTGAAAGTGATGGATGTTCTATAAAGCTGAACGTGAGATATCATTGTTGAGATATGAGAATACTCTCTCAACTCAACTCTTTGGCTCGACATTGATTCTAGTCTAATAACTCGAACTTAAGTATCGTAGGACATTTGGACAAAATCTTACGGATGCTAAGTTCTTCTCCTGCAAACATCTCTTTGAGCTTCCTCATCTCCTTTAATATTCTCGTTTGTAGAGGTCATATGCCATACAAACACATATATAGCAAGTAAACTCTTCACAAAAAAATAAAATAAAATAAATTACTAATTAACATTAACCTAACTTATTCTTTACCTAGAAAAAGTATTCCAACAAATATTTTTTTTTCCTTAAAAAAACAGATTTAAACAGATTTTGAATAAAAAAATTTCTTCTTTGCTTCATTCTATATTAGTTGACTAACCATAAAAAAATAAAAAAAAATAAAATGCAAAAAAGTAGCAATTAAGTTTTATTTTGCAACTAAACAAACATACAAGCAAAACAAGTTATGCTTATCAATTGTTCAATGAACAAAGCAAGTCTCCTAACCCTGAAGCTAAAGCAAAGGGAAAGGAATGAGGTCATCCATGACAAAATATTCATAAAAATAATGTTCCCTTGAAATATAATAAAGCTCCAAGTTGGTTCTTTTGTCTATAATTAAAAAACCCAATTGTCTCATTTATTGAAACCAAGCAAATCAATGTTCAAATTTATGCATTTTGGAAACTTTTCACCTTTCCAATGTGCCATTTACCTCCTTCCCTCATATCTAGGGTTTTCTTTTGGGTATATATGTTATCTAAAAAGATAATGACAAAATTAGGTTAGTTTTAACCAAGCTTTCATAATCATATTAATCTGATTTATATTATTGAGTACTAAGCAGAACCATGATGATCCTTATTATGCAAACAAATATTGTTAAACTAAGTGTATTAATTGTTGGTAAAATTATTGTCCTATTTTTGTCATTACCCTGTTGAGTTTCCCTATGTTTGTTATATATATATATATCATTTCGAATATGACTAATACTCTTTAATATCCTTCATGTTTTCTGCCTCATCTTCATTTTAGGTAGACCTAATGAAATAGTTGTTTTAAAACAATTTCAAAAGTTAAGGATTAGAATGAAAATTTTGAAAAACAACGAGAGCATAATAATTGAAAATTACTAAGTTAAGGGACATAATTGAAACCGACCATAACGAATGATTGAAACCTACACCTATATCATGTGTACCACTATTTTACAAGTCGTTGCCACATCATCTTTCCGTTTTCATTTTAATGCAAAATTTTACACAAAGACTATTTTGAAACAAATTTTAACTTTAAGGGTAAAAATGAAACTTTTGAAGTTTAGAGGTGTTGATGCCAAAATCCGGACAGGGAAACTCACCTGACCTTCACGTGACAACAATGGTGAATAATTTATTTGAAGGGGAAAGACGTGGCCTGCAAAACAAAGGAAAATTGTGCACCGGTGCGGTGCTTGCCACACCAGCTTCGATGCTTAAGTTAGTTGGGAGATCATGAATGAAGCAAGTACATTAATTATTAGGAAGAAGATTAAGAGGAAGAATAAATACCTAGTTGAGTCCCTCTACTTTGGAGTCAACATCTCTTCTATTTATAGTTGATCTAGGGTTTTCTCCTTCCTTTTAAGAGAGGGAATATAAATAGAGATTTATTTGAGTCCAATGGGTCTCCTTGGGTTTGTTTCTACTTTGGACTCCTGTCATTCTGATTTTAATAGAATTAGGTCCAAATTCACCAATAACATTAAACCCCCACTCTTGAATTGGGATTCAGGGGTGGCTTATTGCCATAAATCAAGCACCTTAAGCCCAATTTAAGAGTATAATTCTTGCTTGTGTCGATTTGTGTGTTGATTTCTTATTTTTTCCATTTGGGCAGTTACATAAGCCCTTTTGAGTTCAAATATTCCAAGGCTAGCACTGGACGCTTTATCGTGAGGATCTCCTCTAGACAAATGAAAATCGATCACCGAATGATTCTTTTTTTATCACCGAACAACATTTGACTTTTTGCTTGTAGTTAATTTGTTAACATGTAAAAGAGATTTAAAACGAACAAAAAGGAAAACTTTTTCTTGGATAGGGGTTAACGAAGATGAAAAGACATAAGAAAAAGTGAAAAAAGAACAAAAATGAAGATGTCCAAGGGTTGCCCTTGTTGGGTTTTATGCCCTAAAACTCGTAGATAGTAAATGAAACAAATCAATCGATCTCAATCAAGCGTTATTTGAGTGATTCAGTAATTTGGTTATTGAATAATCGAGTTTGCATTAATAAACCCTAAATCCAATAAACTAAGATCCAAGGTTGTTTAAAGGAAACTTGGACTAGTATGTGCGGACATATGGGGATCGGTGTCCAAGTAACAACCTAAAAGGTCTATAGTATAGGGATAAGGTTGGGTACCTTATCCTGGTGACACTATGTGATACGACCCACCTTGTATTCAATACAGATGCAATGATCCAAAGCATCCATGTAGGAGACATGAGTGTGGGGGTATCCTATGCAATGAGTTTGCATAAGACCAGACCGCTAAAAAGTAACCACTAGATGTAATGCCAGTAACTAGTTTAGGTTTCTATTTCAATAGGATGATCTGGGTAACTCAATCTCAATCTTGAGTCTGTTATGAACTCCTTTCAGGAGGAGATTTGTATGGGTGAGAGTGGCCAGTTAGCCGACTCAATAATCCTACCATTTCAGGGGCAAGACTGAATGGGGGTTGGGAATATAACAGTACAAGATGGAATTCACTCATTCCCCTATTGGGGTAAGTAGACGTGTGTTCCCTTAAGGGCTGATTCCGGGGCTTGAACTAAGGCGCGTCGTCCTCTCCTGGCCCGAGAGGAACTCCTGTTTAGTGGTTGGACCCTAAACAACTTGTTCATTAGAGGGATCAGTGGTACTTAAGGAACCAGAGGTAACCTAGGGGTAAAACAGTAATTTGTCCCAGCTGGTGTTACGAACACACATGAAGGATTGACTTACTGCATTGGTCGATATCCGTGGACACAGAAATATTCTACAGTGAGAAGAGTGCAGCTGTGGGTCTTTAGTGGAGTGACCCACAGTTAACGAATGTTGACGAACTTGGTTAATGAGTTTAGCCAATTAGTCTCGTATTGTTGGAGCTTCTGATATGTAGGTTCATTGGGTCCCACTAGTAGCTCGTAAAGAGTCTTGAGACAATTAAGTATAAATTTTAAATTGAAAATGTTCATTTTATTTAGGGAAATCATATAATGTATATTGATACATTATAATTAAAAGTTTACGAAACTTTATAATATAATTTTGAATTAATTTCAAAATTAATTCTTGAGAGAAAATATTTGAAAGAGTTCAAATAATTAATATGAATTAGATTCATATTAATAATTTAATAAAATCCCTAAGATTAAATATGTGATATTTAATTGGGTAATTAATTAATTATGAAATTAATTATTTATTTATTAAAATTAGATATGAATAAGATAATAGATTTGATCTTATTCATGACCTTTTCCTATTAGGAAAAAGTCTTGACCTTTTCTTATAAATAGGACCCCTAGAGTGGGGTGAAAGACATCTCATTCATTCTCCTACTCTTAGAGAATTCCCCTGAAGGCTCCCTTTAGACTCCCACCAGTCTCCTGCCTCTAGAAGTCTCAGAGTCATACCACTGTAGCCATAGTGGTGGTGTTCGCAGTAGTTCGTGATTATTTCACAAGCAGTTGGTGAATTTAATCTGAGTCGTCAACGAGAGTAAGTAATTTGTTACTATATAAATTAGATTTAAATCTAATATTTTTGTATGCTTAGCCTTAATATAAATTTAGAATAGTTCTAAGATTATTGCCAATGTATTGGTATTTTAGATTAAACAAAATTAATTACGAATCGATCCCAATCACATTTTCGCTTTACGGAATTACAGAATTCCAATCCCTACAATTGGTATCAGAGCCGATCGTAGATCTAATTTTGTTTCTCTAAAATTTGCATTGGCTATTTGTGGGATTGATTAATGCATAATGTATGTATGGTTTGCATTGGACTGTTTAGGTTAATTTTATGGCCATAGATTTTACTGTTTTTTATGTGATTTGATCATGTAAGGGCCCGATGTTTAGGGTATTTTATGTAAAATCGAGTCCTTTGTAAGTCCGGGTCTAGATTAAATTTTTTATGAGATGAAAAACGTTGAATTCACGGCTGAAATCGAAGAAAAAGATTAAGAACAGACGCTGTTTCTTGCCCATAAAGTGCTTTAGACGCAACATCATCGTGACGCTGTTCTTCGGCATCGCGAAACTGTCTCAATTCGCAGATGCAGACGGCGAGAAGAAGTCGCAGCATTACGACGATGTCACGATGTGTGACGAGCGTTAGGGTTTTGAGAGGACGTGTTTCAGGCGGTTCAAGGTAGCTGGCGGTCTGGTTCGCACGACCCATCTGGGCTGACAACGATTTGGTCCAGTTCAGCTGGAATTTGGCTCGATTCGTGGTTGGTTCGAAGTGGTTCGGGTCGGTTCGGGTGGTCTAGACCAGTATTTGGAGCTGTAGAAGGACTTTTAGGATAGAATCTAGCTATAATTATTGTAATTTATGCTTTATTTTATCATAGGGGCCAAAATTAACCGGTTCAGTTGCTATTTATTTGCTTTATGGATGTCATATAGCTTAAATTCCCACCTTAGTTTAAGCATATTCATGCATATTTATTATTATAAATGTTATAATGTATGAAATATGTATGAATTTTATTTTCATAGATGTTTAATATAAAGTGTTATATTAAATGGATGAAAATTAAAATGCACTGAGCATGACATTACCTTAATTTAATATAATTGTTATATTAATGTATGTCATAAATGCTATTGTATGGTTATAAATTAATTAGAATTCGATTGTTAACTTATGTCACCATAGTAGCAAGTTATAAGATTAATTCATTAAAATTTTATAAGTGTTATAAAATTTAGAATCCGTTAACCTAGGATCTTAGGGAAATTAGATTAATTTTAAAATGTTTAAAATTAATTAGACCTAAGATCATATTTCTAATAGGATTAGATTTATTCTTACTTAGAATTAAAAATAGTTTTAATTGACCAAGTAGGAAAAACATTACTATGATTATAAGGGAACTCCACCGGTTCAGTTCTGTCTAAGGCTGGGGGTACTTAAGATGACACTTTACGAAACACCTCCTACTTGGGAACTAACCCGGAATACCGGAGATGATTAATCATAGTTAAATGTTAGCATGCAATGTCACTAGGTTTTTTAAAGAGTTTAATTCACCTAGATCTTTAGAGTAAAGAGTTTAATTTACATTACTATGGCTATAAGGGAACTCTCCCAATGAAGTTCTGTCTAAGGCTGGAGGTACTTAAGATGACGGTTTACGGAACACCTGCTACCTGGGAACTGACCCGAAACTTAAGTTGAATTAACCATATTTATGTTAGTATGCAATGTTGCCAAGTTAATTAAAAGAGTTTAATTCACCTAAGACATTAGATTAAAGACCTCTATATAAAAGTTAAATAAGGCATAGACTTAGATAGATTCATTTAGTCAGAATTTACCTAAGTAATAGACCCTATAACTATAAAATACTTAGTGGGAGGAAATAATATCAAAACAAGATTTTCATAAATCAAGTTTTGCTCTTACATCCTCAAAAGTTCACAACGTGAGGTCCATGCTTGGCCTCGAGTCACCCTGGGAGTGACCCCCTACGGATGGTGTTTGCATAGATCAATATCAAGGTGAATGAGAGAGTATTTTATAGTAAGTGGGAGCAGGACACGTGTCAACATATCCTACGGTCTCCTCCATTAGGTTGCACCGTGAGATCCCCATGATTTGTCTGCGAGTCGCCCTGGAATGATCACCCTACAGAGGGCTTGACCATGGGAGTCGAAACAACACAAACTCCAGAAATGGATAAGGTTTCTTAGGTCCATTTCCAACTTTGACTTTTCCTACTGTAGCATTGTTGGGGCCGACCTCTGAGATCTGAAAAATGGAGGGTCACACTTACGGGAAATTGTTAATGTGTTAATAATTTCCTGATCGAAAAAAACGGTGGCTAAGAACTATTGGAATATGAGTTATTCTGGGAATAGGGATTGGCTGAGATTGTCTCAATTCTGAGGAGGAGTAGCTGACTGCCCTATGGTAGCTGTTGTTCTAAACCTCTGAAGTATCGTTGCAAAATGAATGTTTACTCTATGGGTCGATCATTACTTTTGCTAAATTGATTGGATTAAAATAGTACTATTATTGTGTGTAATGGGTTAATGCAACATCACTTATTAAGTTAATTTTTTTGTTCTCAACATGAAACGTTCTTTGTATGCCTCGAATAACGCCAATTAAAAAACTGGTATTTCTAATACAACTAAGAAAATGAGCTTAAACATTAATTTCGTGGAATTGGTCTTAACTGAGGACGGTCTTCAAGCCCACATGTCTAATTCATCTGAAATTATTCATGATGAATATGACATAGACTGCTTAGCACATCTCAATGAAAATAAATTTGATTTATTGGTCATTGAAACGTGTATAGTGGAAAATGATGATACAGCCTGGATCCTTGATTCAGGTGCCACTCATCACGTATGCTCTTCCTTTGAGGGAATGAGCTTCTGGCAACAGTTGGATGCTGGGGAAATGACTCTCAGAGTTGGGACTGGGGAGCTCATTTCAGCTAAAGTAGTGGGAGATATTAAAATGTTCTTCTCCAGGGAACGCTATATGTTATTAGATAATGTATATATAGTTCCCAAAATAAAAAGAAATTTGATTTCTATTTCTTGTTTGCTAGAACAAGGATATTCAGTGTCATTTTCTGTGAATGAAGCTTTCATTACTAAAAAGGGTACTAATATCTGTTTTGTAAAAATGGAGAACAATTTGTATGTTTTAAGACCAATAGATTCTAGGGCTATTTTGAACAATGAAATGTTTAAAACAACTGAGACTCAACCAAAAAGGCAGAAAGTTTCTCAAAGTACCTATCTTTGGCACTTGAGACTTGGCCACATAAATCTCAATAGGATTGGGAGATTGGTTAAGAACGGGCTTCTAAGCCAGTTAGAAGATGGTACTTTACCTCCGCGTGAGTCATGTCTCGAAGGTAAAATGACCAAACGACCTTTTACTAGAAAAAGTTATCGTGCCAAGGGGCCTTTGAACTCGTACATACGGTTCTCTATGGTCCAATGAATGTAAAAGCTCGAGGAGGGTATGAATATTTCATCTCTTTCATAGATGATTATTCAAGGTATGGTTATTTATACCTAATGAGTCATAAGTGTGAAGCCCTTGAAAAGTTCAAGGAGTACAGGACTGGAGTTGAGAACTTGTTAGGTAAGACCATTAAAACACTTCGATCTGATCGAGGTGGAAAGTATTTGGACTTAAAATTCTATTTGATAGAACATGGAATCTCATCTCAACTCTCAACACCAAGTACACCTCAACAGAATGGTGTATATGAAAGGAGAAACAGAACCTTGTTGGACATGGTTCGATCTATGATGAGCTATGCTCAACTGCCTAGTTCTTTTTGAGGTTATGTAGTAGAGACTGCAATTTATATTTTGAATGTAGTTCCCTCAAAAAGTGTTTCTAAAACACCATTTGAGCTCTGGAGAGGGTATAAAGCTAGTTTACGTCATTTCAGAATTTGGGGCTAGCCTGCACATGTGCTAGTAGCAAACCCAAAGAAATTGGATTCATGTTCAAAATTATGCCTATTCATAGGCTACCCAAAAGAAACAAGAGGTGGATACTTCTTCGATCCACAAGAAAATAAAGTGTTTGTTTTGACAAATGCTACTTTCTTAGAAGAAGACCACGTTCAAGAACACAAACCACGCAGTAAAATGGTATTAAGTGAACTTTCTGGTAAAGCTACAAATGAATCAACAAGAGTTGTTGATGAGACTGGACCTTCAACAAGAGTTGTATATGAGCCCAGTACATCTGGTCAAGCACATCCTTCTCAACAGTTGAGAATGCCTAGACATAGTGGGAGGGTTGTTACTCAACCTGAACGCTATCTAGGTTTAGCAGAAAATCTAGCTATCATACCTGATGATGGAGTTGAGGATCCATTGACCTTTAGACAGACAATGAATGATGTGGACCATGACCAGTGGGTCAAAGCTATGGACCTAGAGATGGAGTCTAAGTACTTCAATCAAGTCTGGGATCTTGTAGACCTACCTGAAGGGGTTAAACCCATAGGGTGCAAATGGATCTACAAGAGAAAACGGGACGCAGTTGGGAAAGTACAGACTTTCAAAGCTCGGCTTGTGGCAAAGGGTTATACCCAAAAGGAGGGGGTGGACTATGAGGAAACCTTCTCCCCAGTTGTCATCTTAAAGTCGATTAGGATTCTCTTGTCCATTGCCACGTTTTACGATTATGAGATTTGGCAAATGGACGTCAAAACTGCCTTTCTGAATGACAATCTTGATGAGAACATCTTTATGTCTCAACCAGAAGGGTTCATTGCTCAAGGTCAAGAGCAAAAAGTTTGCAAGCTTAGACGACTCATTTATGGGTTGAAGCAAGCTTCCAGATCTTGGAATATAAGGTTTGACACTGCTGTCAAATCTTATGGCTTTGACCAGAATGTTGATGAGCCTTGTGTTTACAAAAGGATTATCAACAGTTCGGTAGCTTTTCTGGTGTTGTATGTATATGATATTCTTCTCATTGGGAATGATGTAGAATATTTAGCTGACATTAAAAAATGGCTATCGATTGAGTTCCAAATGAAAGATTTGGGTGAAGCTCAGTATGTTCTAGGGATTCAAATTATCAGGAATCGTAAGAACAGAACGTTAGCCCTGTCTCAAGCATCATATATAGACAAGATGTTTTTTAGACATAAGATGCAAAATTCCAAGAGGGGTTTACTTTGTACTTTTCATGTATTATGCAGTATTAATACAAACCACTATTCCTACTTCAATGATTATTCATTCAATTTTAATTGTTGATGTACATTGCCCACTAGAGTTTCAGTTCAAGTGAGAGTTGTTGGGTTTTATGCCCTAAAACTCGTAGATAGTAATGAAACAAATCAATTGATCTCAATAAAGCATTATTTGAGTGATTCAGTAATTTGGTTATTGAATAATCGAGTTTGGAATAATAAACCCTAAATCCAATAAACTAAGATTCAAGGTTGTTTAAATGAAACTTGGACTAGTATGTGGGGACATACGGGGATCAGTGTCCAAGTAACAACCTAAAAGGTCTATAGTATAGGGATAAGGCTTGGTACCTTATCCTGGTGACACAATGTAATACGACCCACCTTGTATTTGATACAGATGCAATGATGCAAAACATCCATGTAGGAGACATGCGGGTGGGGGTATCTTATGCAATGAGTTTGCATAAGACCGAACCGCGAAATAGTAACCACTAGATGTAACGTCGTTAACTAGTTTAGGTTTCTATTTCAATAGGATGACCTAGGTAACTAAATCTCAATCCTAAGTCTGTTATGAACTCCTTTCAAGAGGAATTGTCCTTAGATTTGTATGGGTGAGATTGACCAGTTCACTGACTCAATAATCTTACCATTTTAGGGGCAAGGCCGAATGGGGGCTGGGAACATAACACAAGATGAAATTCACTCATTCCCTTATTGGGGTAAGTAGATGTGTGTTCCCTTAAAGGCTGATTCCAGGGCTTGAACAAAGGTGCGTCGTCCTCTCCTGGCTCGAGAGGAACTTCTGTTTAGTGATTGGACCCTAAATAACTTGTTCATTAGAGGGATTAGTGGTACTTAAGGAACCAGAGGTAACCCAGTGGTAAAACAGTAATTTGACCCAACTGGTGTTACGAACACACGTGAAGGATTGACTTACTGCATTGGTCAATATACGTGGACACAGAAATATTCTACAGTGAGAAGAGTGCAGCTGTGGGTCTTTACTGGAGTGACCCACAGTTAACGAATGTTGACTAACTTGGTTAATGAGTTTAGCCAATTAGTCTCGTATCCTTGGAGCTTCTGATCTGTAGGTCGATTAGGTCCAACTGGTAGCTCGTAAAGAGACTTGATGCAATTAAGTATAAATTGTAAATTGAAAGTGTTCAATTTATTTAGGGGAATCATATAATGTATATTGATACATTATAATATAAAGTTTATGAAATTTTATAATATAATTTTGAATTAATTTCAAAATTAATTCTTGAGAGAAAATATTTTAAAGGGTTCAAATAATTAATATGAACTGGATCCATATTAATATAAATAATTTAATAAAATCCCTAAGATTAAATATGTGATATTTAATTGGGTAATTAATTAATTATTTATTAAAATTAGATATGAATAAGATAATAGATTTGATCTTATTCATGACATTTTCCTATTAGGAAAAAGTCTTGGTCTTTTTCCTATAAATAGGACCCCTAGGGTGGGGTGAAAGGCATCTCAATCATTCTACTACTCTTAGAGAGTTCTCCTGAAGGCTCCCTCTAGACTCCCACCAGTCTCCTGCCTCTAGAAGTCTCAGAGTCATATTGGTGTAGCCATGGTGGTGGTGTTTGTAGTAGTTCGTGATTATTTCACAAAGCAGTTGGTGAATTTTATCTTAGTCGTCAGCGAGAGTAAGTAATTTGTTACTATATAAATTAGATTTAGATCTAATATTTTTGTATGCTTAGCCTTAATATAAATTTAGAATAGTTCTAAGTTTTTTGCCAATGTATTGGTATTTTAGATTAAACAAAATTAATTACGAATCGGTCCCAATCACTCTTCCGCTTTACGAAATTACTGAATTCCAATCCTTCAACCCTAGCCTCGACCATGGCCTCGGCTAGGGGTTGAGTTTCGACTTAATCGGTTTTTGCCTTTTTCTCCTCATGCTTGTCTCGTATTCCTTGCATTTGAGTGTAATTGAGACCACTTATCCTCCAGTCTCATGTTACGGTATGTACCAATGGCATACTTGTTTTTTGTCACCCTTATTGATTAGAGTCGGTCTCGACCAAGCTTAGATTGAGACACCTCTGGCTTTTCAATTTATGGAAAAATTGAACTTACACTTTCATCAACATTAGTGAAAAGTAGTTACTTACTTGTTTTGGTTTTTTGCTATTCGCTTTACTTGTAGGAAATGACCTTATCTTTATTCTCAACCCCCAATGTATTTTTCTGTTTTGAAGCCCCATGTGTAGGTGCTTCATTTCCATTAGTCATTTATGTGATTAACACGATAAGACCATAGGGTCGGCCTCAGGCACCTTTCATGCTATTGCAAATTTTGCGTTCTTGCACCAAAATATCAGTTTCTGCAAAAGAAAAATACTATTTTAAAGCCCTCAGGCACCTTTCATGCTATTACTATTTTAAAGTCCCCAGTGGCAGTGATTTTTTTTTTCTTTTTAGCCTTCTAAGCAAGACGTGTGGAAAGTCCATGGGGTCAACCTCAACCACTACTTGTTTTTGGTTCAACTTTTACGTTATTGTATTCACATATTAAGTCCTTAAAAACAAAGATGAGAGAAAAAGGCTAGGGTTGACCTCAACCTCAAGTCTCTGTTAACTCAAGTTATGACTCCTATATTCATGTGTCAATTTCTGCAAAGGAAGAATGAAAGATGAGGCTAGGGTCGGCCTCAACCTTAAGCCCCTGTGAGTTCAAGTCCCTGCATTCATATATCAATTCCTGTAGAGGAAGAAATAAGAGTATAGACTAAAACATGTAATCTTGAACCAAAACATGCTAAACTAGTTTGCTTTTTATTTAATTAGGGAAGCATATTCCCTGTGTAGCCCCCTACTCAAGTAAGATTTTGCACACAGTTAAAAGTATTCTTGAGTAAAAGATATGTATAAAGCATGACATCATACTTTAGTGTATTGATCGACCTTGGCCATTTGATGGTCGGCCTCGGCTCCTCGGAGGTCAGCCTTGGTACTGTCTGTTTCACATCATAAGACCTTTGTCTTTGTAGGCTCGGCTAAGTGGAGAATAGGGGTGGCTCCACCTAGGTGAGGCCTTGGGATAGTTGAGAATATGGGTGGCTCAACTCCTCCAAGGACATCTTCATGGCTCAGCTAAATGGAGAATATGGGTGGCTCCACTTAGGTGAGGACTTGGTGTAGTTGAGAATTGTTGGGTTTCCAGATTGAGTAAAAATAAGGTAAAAATTAACTCTAGAACTCTGTGCAAGCATACACAATTCGCAGCAAGTAATAAGTAATTATCGAATCCAGGGTCTGAATTAGCTCTCACTTTATCTATTTTGTGTAACTCTTTAATGGTTTCAAATGTGGTTAAAATGATTGATTTTGATATAATGTTGTGGCAAAAGAAATGACAGAACATAAAATAAACAAATAAAGCAGACAGATTAGGAACAGGCGCTGGTCAAAATTCAATAATTGTTTTAAAAGATGCTCTAACAATATTATTGATTATGCAAAACTCTTGAAGTTTTATTAGCAGATTCCTCCCAGAACTCTGGATTTTTTAGAATGTGTTTCAACTCCAATGACGCACTACCGATCAAACACTAGGAAACTAACTATCCTTAGCTCAGTCACTGGCGTTCACCAATACACAATGATCTAGTGTGATTAAATGCCACACACTCTCCAAATCATCCCTGAAACTAGGAAGTGATCTTCATACCGGCTGGCTAAGCGAGCACAAAATATAAATAAGCACAACAGATAATCAAGATGCATCAAATCAACATATATTGCATAGAGATTAAGCACATCAATTACATGACTCCTAATCAACATCTAAAGTTACTTAGTTCATAAAGTGCATAGTAACACATGTTACAATTTGAGTAAGTGCATCCATAATTACAAAATATTATAAGAAAATATTAATTCCCTTAATAAACTTCGCAATTGATGGTCTTCTGAAGCTCTCCAATCTTTCTCCTCTATTCGGCTCCCAATGATGGAAATGAGAAAATGATCTCTTCCCCACGAGTGGAATGAATTTGACTTGGGCGGCTTTTCCCTTTTATAGAGTGAAAACAAGCTTGAATTAGGTTGACCTAGACACGTGGATGACTCTCCTTGCTCCTTAAATCTGAGAATAGCTTAACTAATTTCAGTTCATTAAATTGGCTAACGAGCTGTGACGCGGTAGTTTTGCTCCCTGTTGTGCTGCAACGCAGATTTTGCCCCCTCAAGTCGCTCAACAATATATTTTGCACAAAATAACTTCCAAAGTATCCATTCTTCCAAATGGGTTAAAAGATATAATATATATCTAAAAGCAACCCTATTTAGCACAAATGACACACAAATCATTATAAAACTAAGGCCTAAATAAATCCCTTTTGAAGAGTTATCAAGAATATAGGTGGCTCAACTCATCCAAGAACATTTTCATTTCTCAGCTTAATGGAGAATATGGGTGGCTCCACTTAGGTGTGGACTTGGTGTAGTTGCGAATATGGGTGGCTCAACTCATTCAAGAACATTTTCATGGCTCAGCTAAATGGAGAATATGAGTGACTCTACTTAGGTTAGGACTTGGTGTAGTTGAGAATATGGGTGGCTCAACTCATCCAAGTGTTGGGTTTTATGTTCTAAAACTCGTAGATAGTAAATGAAACAAATGATTTTACCTCAATAAAGTGTTATTTGAGTGATTTAGTAATTTGTTATTGAATAATCAAGTTTGTATTAATTAACCCTAAATCCAATAAACTAAGATCCAAGGTTGTCTAAAAGAAACTTGGACTAGTATGTGGGGACATACGGGGATCAGTGTTCAAGTAACAACCTAAATGGTCTATAGTATAGGGTTAAGGCTAGGTACCTTATCTTGGTGACACAATGAGATATGACACGCTTTGTATTCGATATAGATGCAATGATCCAAAGCATCCATGTAGGAGACATGCGAGTGGGGGTATCCTATGCAATGAGTTTGCATAAGACCGGACCGCGAAGTAGTAACCACTAGATGTAACGTCGTTGACTAGTTTATGTTTCTATTTCAATAGGATGACTTAGGTAATTTAATCTGAATCTTGAGTTTGTTATGAACCTCTTTTTAGGAGGGATTGTCCTTAGATTTGTATGGGTGAGAGTGACCAGTTCGCCGACTCAATAATCCTACCGTTTCAGGGCCAAGACTGAGCGGGGGCTGGGAACATAACAATACAAGATGGAATTCACTCCTTCCCCTATTGGGGTAAGTAGATGTGTGTCCCCTTAAGTGGTGATTCCGGGTCTTGAACAAAGGTGCGGCGTCCTCTCCTGGCTCGAGAGAAACTTCTGTTTAGTGGTTGGACCCTAAACAACTTTTTCATTAGAGGGATTAGTAGTACTTAAGGTTTCAGAGGTAACCCAGGAGTAAAACGGTAATTTGACCCAGCTGGCGTTACGAACACTCGTGAAGGATTGACTTATCGTTATGGTCGATATCCGTGGACACAAAAATATTCTACAATGAGAAGAGTGTAGTTGTAGGTCTTTAATGGAGTGACCCATAGTTAATGAATGTTGATTAACTTGGTTATTGAGTTTAGCCAGTTAATCTCGTATCGTTTAAGCTTCTGATCTGTAGGTTCATTAGGTCCACCTACAAGCTTACCCGTTCTCTAAGTAATCAAAGCAACCCACACACTAACAAACCGATCAACACTGAGAGGAAGGCCCCAATCCACGCATGCACGGGGGATGAGCCGAAAGACCCACGGGTTCTTCAACAACCACCGTTAACGAGGACCCGCGCCCCAAACTCCTTCATCCACGCGAATGTCGACCTCTACAAGCAAGAATCCGTGTGCCTCATGGCAAAACTAGGCCACACCCGTCGATAGCCTCTACCACACGCAACAATCCGTGGAGAAACCTCTTAAGAAGCAATCCACGGAGTGGTTCGCAATTATTCGGGCCATGGGTGCCAAGCGACGTGCAGCTATTAAGGAAGAAGAAAGACTCCGAGAAGTTGAAGAGTTATTTCCTATTGAGGGAGAAAGCTCACGGAAAGGAGAATCTTCAACGGGTAAAAATTCAAGTTCTTTGACTGATGTTAATGTGTGTAGGGAGAAGCCGGTTGTAACTTATTACTCTAAGAATAAGAGTGGGAAGGAATCAACAAGAAAATTTGAGACCGAAAAGCCCCTCGAGATTCAGCGCTCATGAAGGCGAGAATGTCGGTGGATATTTTTGAAAATATCATTCGACTCGTCGTAGCCCAAGCCCTTGTGATTGCTGAGGGGTATAGAGCTGAGCAAGATGCTCTGAATGAGTTGAAAGCTGAAAAAGAAGAGCAGTTAAGGAAAATTCAGTATATGAAGGCTGAAGAAAAATTGAGTAAGAAGAGGGATGAAAAGGATGAGAAGAAAAAGAAAGAAGATGAAAGGAAGGAGGAAGAGGAAAAGCAAGAGGCCGATAGGGCCAATAAAGAAGAAAAATAAAAGATTGAGGCTGAGAAAGCAAGAAAGGAAGATGAGGAACTAGGGAGATTGGGTGTTGAACTCTAACTCCTTGAGAAAGAAAAGGCAAGACGAGAAGCCCTTCGGGAGGAAGAAAATCGAAGGAAGGAGGCCGAAGAGCTTCTTGCAGCCTTTGAACCCCTACACAAGGTTCAAAGGGAAGGGGAAGAGCTGCAAGAAGTAGAAGAAAAGGCCCCTAGAGGGTTGATAGAAGAGGAACTAGAAAAAGACGAAGAACAAGACAACATGGTGCAGAATGCAGCCGCATTTGGGCAGCATTCTGGAGAAGGCCAAGTGATAGGACCAATTTGGCCCTATATATTTGTTCTTAAGTGATAGAACAAATTTGACCCTATATATTTGTTCTTAATCTTGCTAGTTTTACGATAATTATTATGCTTAACTGTAGTGTTTGGTAGGTGTTTGGTGTTAGAGCTTCTCGGGAGCCAATATTTCAAATTGACGTTAATTTGAGGAAATTAACGTGGTTTTGATCCATCTTGAAGTCCACGAGATGTCGAGGTGGTGAAAAGACCAAAGCAGAGCACTCAAGACTCGAAAACAACGTCAAAAGGATCAATAATTGATGCAGCCAAACAAGGAAGACCCGAGAGGTGGCGTCTTGTCGCTACGAACTCAAAAGACCGGCAAAATCACCGTCAGTGTCTCGACGCCGGCAACGACGTCTCGACGCCGCTTCATTATTTAAATGCAGCAGATTCACAATTTAGGTTAGAGATTAACAGAGGGGACGAGGATCTTCAACCATTTTTACTTTTCTCTCTCGGTTTTCTCTCCGATTTCTTCATTCTCCATCTGTATTTTATAGTTTTAGGTTAGTTTAGGTTGGTTTCTCGAGCCTTGGGCTTGGATTAGACTTGTCTATGGTCGTCTAAACGTCGTTCGTTGTAGTTGGAACCTCAGGATTGTAAGTATACATTTGAGTTTTATGAGATTTATTGAGATTATTGTTTTGAATGCCTATGCCTCTTGAGTTTTCTGTGCATAATGTATGTTTTACTTGTTGTTTATGATTTTAGATTCCCTCCAGGTTAATTAATTAATCAATTGCATGTTGGTTCAACGGGTTTGTTGGGTTAGCACTTTAGGAGTACTTGATCTTAATGCAGTTATTTAATTGATTAATCTCGACGGGTTAGTAGGGGTTAATTAATTAGTAATTAGTAATTGAGTCGATGGACGGTGGGATCGAGTCAATTGATTTAGAGTACCAAGTAGACAACATGCATTTAATTCATTATCTGCTAATTGATGAGTAAAAACAAATGTACTGAATTCGAGTGTCTCCAGCTACAATGATCGACAAGGTGAGATTAACCAACCTCCCATTTACTTTCCTGTCATTTAATTTTCTGTCATTTACTTTCTCGCAATTTTACTTTCCCTGCAATTTAATCCATCTCTCTCTTCAACCCCCCTTCTGTTACCAAACACAAAAGAGATTAGAAGTAAACCAGTTGTTCCCTATTATCGACCCCAACCACTACTACTACAAGTTAGCTTTGGTAGTCAGTGATTATAAATTCATTTGGCTCGGACCTTCGACAAGTCCCGTCACTAAGCTGAGGTTGTAAATGACCAGCAATGTGATGATTCCCTCGATCCATTGTTCGAATATGATACCAGGGAAACTCAACCAACTACTGGAAGCTCTTCTTCGGAAGAAAGAGACGATGGAAAGAAGAATGAAGAAAAAGAGGTCGATACCTCCAGTGAAAGTGAAATAGAGACAGACTTTAAGGTGAAGGAATTGGATGATGACCAAGTTCCAATTTCTTTAGCTTTGAGGAAAAAGAGGAAGAGAGAAATACAAGCTGAATGGAGGACTAAAAACAAGAATGATCCAATCTTTGCGAAGAGGCCAAGGACTAGGTCTATAGACGTCTCTCCCGTTCCACCCACCACCACACCCGCCAAGCCAAAATCAACACCGCCAAAGAATCCGTTCCCAGAGGTTTTCAAAGATATGAATTTCCAAGCGAAGATAGAGATCATGAAGAAGCGGGACTTGTTAAATGAGAAGGGGTTCTCTAACCGAGCTGGTGCCCTGCCTGAGTTTGTGTCCAAAGTCATTTCGCAGTACAAGTGGTAGGAGTTTTGTGTTCACCCTCAAGAGGTCATGGTGCCTCTAGTACGAGAGTTTTATGCAGGATTGAGGGAATAAATCTTGAGCTTGGCGATAGTACGTGGGAAGATGGTGAGTTTCTCCTCTGTTGATATAAACAGGATTTATCAGGTCAAGGCTCCCTTGCACTCGAGAGGAAATGATAAGCGCCCACTTGCTTGTTAGATGCAAAGCTAGAGGTCCTTCTAGGATCCTTGCAAACACTCACAAAGAAAGCTAACTTAGATCAAACTTAGAATCTATGATGGTCACTCATAAATCCTAAGACAACTCACTCCAGAATTAGCTTGATCAAGACTAATCCAATGAATTGATTTTAACATCAAATCTAAAACAAGATTTGAAAGAAAAGACAACACCAAAGGGGTTGAATAAGCACAAGCTTTTTTTTTTTTTAATATTGATAATCTGAGTTTTCAAGAGTATTACAAGCCATTTAAAGGCCAAATGGTCGTGGATAGACCAAGGAACTCAAAAGTCATTCAACTACACTTAATTGCAAATTGTAGAAAATAAGACCTAGGAACTTAAAACTTGATTGCACATCAAACGAGCAGCCATATCTCAAAACTAAAAAGATAGAATTGTTTTAAATTGTCTTAAATATGTGCTATGGAATCCGCTCCTCATAATGGCAACGTTTGACAAGGTTTGACATCACGTTTTCCCATGCAGTGCACACTTGACAACATTTTTTTCACAAAATCTGCACAATTTTTTTGATCACCGTGTCATCTTCTAAACTATTGGACTTTTCCCGTGCCATCTTCATGCCATTCTCTTATTGACTCATTGAACTAACATTATATAAAAATTTGGCCTCAAAATTATCCTTCGGGTCTTGTGAATTTGCTAGTTTTTGAAGATGTAGTGTGAATGCCTCTTGAATCTTCTTTGCCTTGCTTATTGTAATTGGTCCTTCAGGTACATGCAATGGATTATTGATTGAATCCATATCATTCCCCCTTTCTTTAAAAGGATTTGTCCTCAAATCAAGGTCTTCATTTCCTATATCAAAAGGAGTCAAGTCAGCCACATTAAAAGTAGAACTTACATTGTACTCACCTCGTAGATCTAATTTGTATGCATTGTTATTGATCTGTTCAAGCACTTGAAAAGGACCATCTCCCCTTGGTTGAAGTTTTGACTTCCTTTGATCTGGAAACCTTTCCTTTCTTAGATGAACCCAAACCCAATCACCCGGTTTAAAAATCAATTCCTTTCTTCCTTGGTTCTTGCGAGTGACTAGCTTTTGATTCTTCTTTTCAATCCTTTCTTTGATTTCCTTGTGCAAAGTTTTGATGTATTCGGACCTAGAAGAAGCTGCATCACTAGTAAACATATTAGGTGGCAAAGGTGATAAATCTAGAGGAGTCAAAGGATTAAAGCCGTACACAACCTCAAAAGGTGAACAAGGAGTTGTGCTATGAATCGCCCTATTGTATGCAAACTCCCCAAAAGGTAGAGTCTCTTCCCAAGACTTAAGATTTTTAGAAATTAGTGACCTAAGCAAGGCCCCCAATGTTCTATTAACCACCTCAGTTTGCCCATCCGTTTGTGGGTGACAAGTTGTAGAAAATAGAAGCTTAGTTCCCAATTTTCCCCACAAAACTTTCCAAAAATGACTTAAAAATTTAACATCCCTATCACTAACAATAGTTTTGGGAATGTCATGCAATCTAACCACTTCCCGAAAGAAAAGATTAGTTATGTTGGTAGCATCATCGGTTTTGTTACATGGAATAAAATGCGCCATCTTACTAAACCTATCGACCACGACAAAAATACTATCATGATGTCTTCTAGTCTTTGGTAATCCTAGAACAAAATCCATGCTAATGTCTACCCATGGTTCACTAGGAACATCTAAAGGTGTGTAAAGGCCATGTGGTTGTGTCTTAGACTTAGCCTCCTTACACTTGAAACATTGCTTGCACACTTTGTTCACATCTTTCCTCATTTTAAGCCAATAAAAATGTTCACACAACATGCTATATGTTTTAAATTCTCCAAAATGTCCCATAAGTCCTCCCCCATGAGCCCCCTTCACAAGTAACTCTCTAATGGAACACTTAGGAATACAAAGCTTACCCTTCCTAAAAAGCATCCCATCAAACACAATATAATCTTGTACATTCTTCCCTAATAAACATTGTGCATACACATCATAAAATTCAGATTTCTCAACTTTGTACAACTCAATCATGTGTTTAAAACCAAGAACTTTTGCACTAAGGGATGAGAATAAAGCATACCTTCTTGAAAATGCATCAGCCACTACATTGTCCTTACCCTTTTTGTAATGAATGACATAAGGAAATGTTTCAATGAATTCCACCCATTTTGCATGTCTCTTGTTAAGCTTCGTTTGACCTTTGAGGTGCTTCAAGCTTTCATGATCCGTGTGGATAACAAACTCTTTTGGCCATAGGTAATGTTGCCAAACTTTCAAAGCCCTTACAAGCGCATGTAGCTCCTTGTCATAAGTTGGATAGTTGAGTTGAGCTCCATTTAGCTTTTCACTAAAGAACATTATTGGTCGCTTTTCCTGCATCAAAACAGCCCCTATACCTATACCACTTGCATCACATTCAATCTCAAAAGATTTATCAAAGTTAGGTAAAGCAAGACAAGGTGCATTGGTCAATTTTTCTTTTAACTCATTGAATGCATTCTCTTGCTTTTCTTTCCATTCAAATTTCACATGCTTTTTCACAAGTTCAGTTAATGGTGAGGCTATGCTACTAAAATCTTTAATAAATCTCCTATAGAAACTAGCCAAACCATGAAAGGATCTTACCTCGGATGCATTGGTAGGGGTTGGCCATTCTCGGATAGCCTTTACCTTTTCTTCATCAACTTTAACTCCATCTTTTCCAACAATGAACCCTAGGAAATTTACTTGTTCTAGACAAAAACTACACTTTTTGAAGTTGGCATAAAGCTTCTCTTCTCTAAGTTTAAGTAAAATTGTCTTAACATGAAAAATATGATCATTCAAGCCCTTTGAGTAAACAAGGATATCATCAAAATATACAACCACAAATTTTCCAATGTATTCCCTCAAAACATGATTCATGAGCCTCATAAAAGTACTTGGTGCATTAGTAAGGCCAAATGGCATAACAAGCCACTCATAAAGCCCAAACTTTGTTTTGAAAGCCGTTTTTCATTCATCTCCTACATGCATACAAATTTGATGATAACCACTTTTAAGATCTATTTTTGAAAACAGATTAGCACCATGTAATTCATCTAACATGTCATCTAATCGAGGAATAGGATGTCGATACTTTACCGTTATTTTGTTGATAGCTCGACAATCAACACACATCCTCCATGTACCATCTTTCTTGGGTACTAAAATCACCGGAACCGAGCAAGGACTCATGCTTTCTCGAACATAACCTTTATCCATGAGTTCTTCCACTTGCCTTTGAATTTCCTTGGCCTCGGTTGGGTTGGTCCTATAAGCCGCCATATTTGGAAGAGTTGCCCCGGGTATGAAGTCAATTTTGTGCTCAATCCCTCTTAAAGGAGGTAGACCCGTAGGTGCATCTTCATGTGGAAACATGTCATTAAATTCCTGCAAAAGAGATTTAAAAGCACTTGGCAAACCATCATTAGAGTTAGGTTCAGTTACTAAACACTTTCCTTTGCACATAAGTACAAAGTTTGGTGCTTCGAGTGAAAACATATTTCTTACTTCCCCTTTTCTCATAACCAAACTCACATTCTTTCTTTTTTCCTCAAAATCACTTTTTTTTCTTGATTTTCACTCACCTTTTGCCCCTCACTTTCATCTCTTTTTTCGCTCTTCTCTTTTAACTTACTTTCTTCTCTCCTCTCTTGATCCTCAAATTCTTTTCTTTTCTTTTCTAATTTCACTTGATCACATTGTACTTCATATGGAGACAATGGCAGCAAAGTAAACTTCTTCCCATTCAAAGTAAATGTGTACTTGTTCAACAATCCATCATATGTGACTTCTCTATCATATTGCCAAGGTCGACCCAATAACATATCACCCGCATGCATAGGTACTACATCACAAAGAACTTCATCCTTATATCTTCCTAAAGTAAAAGAAATAAGAACTTGGGAGTTTACCTTCAATTCTCCTTTGTTTGTCAACCATTGAAGTTTATATGGTTTTGGATGTGGACGAGTAGTGAGTTGGAGTCTTTTAACAAGAAAACTACTTACCACATTTGTGCAACTTCCACTATCAATCACCAAGCTACATGGGGTTCCTTCAATCAAGCATCTTGTGTGAAATAAGTTCTCCCTTTGATCTTCAACTTTTTCCTCCTTGATCTGCACATTAAGTACTCTTCTTGCAACTAAAGATATGGAGTTACCTTCTTCGATGCACTCCTCATCATATGCTTCGAATTCTTCCTCTAGTGGCGCATCTTGTTCATCACATTCATCCTCTGAATCTAATATTCCATTTCTTATCACCATGACCTTTTTATTGACACATTCCTTGCTCATGTGTCCAAACCCCTTGCACTTCCAGCATTGAATAGAACTAGACTTCTCATTCACTTCCTTTGAAGCTTTACTTTTTTTAGTATTGGAGCTCCTGGCCTCCACTCTTTTGGCAGCCACAAACTTCCCTTTTGCTTCACTCCTATTCACAAAATCATCCTTGTTCCAAACATTAGAATTTGAAAAGGTATTAGTTTATGAATTATACCTCTTGGAATTCTCCTTTTCTTCTCTCAATTGTTCTTCAATTTTGATTGCATAATGATACATATCTTCCAAGTAAAGTTGTGGATACCTATCAACGGGATGAGCAATTTCTCGATTTAAACCTCCAAGGAATCTAGACATGGTGTCTTCTTCTTCTTCTCGAATGTTTGCTCTTTCCATCAAAGTTTCCATCTCTTGATAATATTCAGCCACACTTTTTGTTCCCTACCTCAAAGCTTGCAATTTAGTTTTCAAATCTCTTTCATAATGTTTTGGAACATACCTCTTTCTCATGGCCACTTTAAGTTCTTCCCAAGTTAAAATGGGATCCTCCTCTTTCCTCCTCCTCTCGGATTTGAGATGTTGATACCAATTTCCAGCATGGTTAGTGAATTCGGCAATGGCAAGTCGCATCTTCTTATTTTCACTAAATGTGTTGCAATCAAACACATGTTCTATCTTCCTTTCCCATTCCAAGTATGCCTCCACATCCGCCGTTCCACTAAATGGTGGAATTTTGAGCTTGACTCCGCTATCCCTATCTTCATGGATTCTTTCTCCTCTTCTAGGTTGCATAAAATGATTTCTTCCTCTTCCTCTCATGTTTCCTCTTCCTCCAACTTGTCTTCCTTGTTCAACTAAATCAATCACTTCTTCATCTTCTTGTAAGACTTGTTCTTCTCTTTGTTGTTGCACCCTCCTTTCTAACCTTTCTTCCCTAATCATTTCCATCATGCCTTGAATGACTTGAAGAATAGCCATATTAGTATCTTGTACTTGTGGTACTCCATCGCCCTGTGACATTTTAAAGTTAGAAATAAAAGGACCTCACCACACTTCTCACCAATTTCACTCAAGAACACTCGTGTTTATCACTCAAGGGTAGGCTTTTGGTACTAGGTCAAAGATTTAAGGGTTGGCTTAATTTTTTTTTTGGTGCAATCTCACTAAAGTTTGATGAAAATCAATTCAAAATGATCAACTCTCACAAACTAAGACTAGAGTAACTCAAACATAGGATCAACAACTTAAAAACGAATCTGATTTTTTTTTCTCTTTTTTTTTGTTGCTGATTTCTTTTTCTCTATTTTTTTTTCTTTTGCTACTTTTCTTTCTTTCTTTCTTTCTTTGTTTTTTTTTAATGATCCAATAGCAGATTTCAAGACAAGTTGTAGTATGTCTTGTATTACAAGATGTAAGCAATTACTTTGGAGAAAAAAAGATTGAAACCAAAATAAATTGAAATAAAGTAAAGATAAAACCTCTAGAGTCGGCCAAGAACGATGACCAAATTCTCTGATACCAAATGATAAGCGCCCACTTGCTTGTTAGATGCAAAGCTAGAGGTCCTTCTAGGATCCTTGCAAACACTCACAAAGAAAGCTAACTTAGATCAAACTTAGAATCTATGATGGTCACTCATAAATCCTAAGACAACTCACTCCAGAATTAGCTTGATCAAGACTAATCCAATGAATTGATTTTAACATCAAATCTAAAACAAGATTTGAAAGAAAAGACAACACCAAAGGGGTTGAATAAGCACAAGCTTTTTTTTTTAATATTGATAATCTGAGTTTTCAAGAGTATTACAAGCCATTTAAAGGCCAAATGGTCATGGATAGACCAAGGAACTCAAAAGTCATTCAACTTCACTTAATTGCAAATTGTAGAAAATAAGACCTAGGAACTTAAAACTTGATTGCACATCAAACGAGCAACCATATCTCAAAACTAAAAAGATAGAATTGCTTTAAATTGTCTTAAATATGTGCTATGGAATCCGCTCCTCATAATGGAAACGTTTGACAAGGTTTGACATCACGTTTTCCCATGCAGTGCACACTTGACAGCATTTTCTTCACAAAATCTGCACAATTTTATTGATCACCGTGTCATCTTCTAAACTATTGGACTTTTCCCATGCCATCTTCATGCCATTCTCTTCTTGACTCATTGAACTAACATTATATAAAAATTTGGCCTCAAAATTATCCTTCAGGTCTTGTGAATTTGCTAGTTTTTGAAGATGTAGTGTGAATGCCTCTTGAATCTTCTTTGCCTTGCTTCTTGTAATTGGTCCTTCAGGTACATGTAATGGATTATTGATTGAATCCATATCAGGAAATGATGCTATAGAGAATCCCTTGGTCGAGCAATTAAAGGGAAAACTCAAAGTAGTGGCCAGGAAGGGAGTTCAATGGAAAAAATCTTAAACTAAAGTGAAGTCTTTAGTGCCAAGCGATCTAAATCCTGAACCAACAGTTTGGCTTCATTTTATCAAGAATAAGTTGATGCCCACCACCCACGACAACACGATTTCAGTAGAGAGGGTCATGTTTCTTTATAGTATAATGAAGGGGCTGTGGAAATCAACATTGGGAGCATCATCTGGGAAGAGATTATCTCCTGTGGGAGAAAGAGAGCGGGGAAGTTATTCTTTGGGTCACTCATAACCTAATTATGTTATAGAGTGAAGATTGTTCTTGGAAAGGATGAGGAATGACATTTTTACAGGCCTACGATTGACTTGCCTCTGATAGGGAAGCTGCAATAGTACAATGCGCAAACGAAAGATAAAGCTTGCGCGCTCTCATGCTACTCCTTCTTTGGGGCTGACACCTGTTTCACCACTGCCACATACTCCTGTTTCAGGGCCCACTCCATCATCTGAGACCCTTGCATTCACTTTCTGCCAGCTAGACCGTATCGAGGATCGGTTTAAAACTTATTGGGTCTACGCAAATGAGCGGGATGAAGCAATTAGAGAGTTTTATCTCTCTATTGTCCCGAGCATAGCTCATGTTTTTCCTGATTTTCCTCAAAGTCTGTTGCCTTAAGATCAAGAAGAGTTCGATGGTGAAGAAGAAGAAGTTGAAGATGGTTCCTCAGAGGAGGATTAGGGGAGTTTGTTGATCCCCTTACACTTTTAAACTTCTTTGTTGATGTTTTGATTATAGTTTAGTTGTTGTTTTTATTTTCCAACATGTTAGTTTACTGTTTTTATATGTTAGTTTTTGTGTTAGATGTTGTTTTATTGCTTTGAATGAGTAGTTAGTTATTTAGTTTATGTTTTTAGGTTAGTTTAGTGTTGGTTTGCTGTTAGAGTAGGTTTAAAATAACTTGGGTTTTGAAGTTTCTAAAAAAATCTGCTGCTGTCCATTTGCTAAACTAGTGAGAATTATGAAAAAAAATCAACTTTTTGAAACTTTTTGCTTGAAAAAATGTTTTGAAAAAATATACTTTCATGAGAGTTTTCTTTTAAGCCCTTGATGATGATAAATAGAGCATATTTCTATCTCAAAAAGTTCCGCCATCACAACCTATTTGTTTCCTAGTCATAGGCTTTTCATTAGTCTTTTTCTTTATAGAATGTTCTTAAGCTTAAACTTCCTCATGTTTAACCTTTCTAGCACACTAGGAGAGTTTAGCCTTGATGTTTTGAAAATAAAAAAGCTTCATGTTAAGCCCATGCCTAAAAAACAAAAGTCAATGAGGGCATTGTCTATCTTAAGTTTTTTTTGGGGGGGGGGGGGGGTGCTTTACTTTGTGCTTTACTTTGTAAAATGCATTTTGTGTAAATTTTTACTACTGAAAAATATGTGCTCAAGGTCGTTTTAGCTAAAAAAAGAAAAAAAAAACTAGAAAACCGAGAGTTACTCCTCCTTCCTATAGTTTACTGAGTAACCAGGGGGATTCATGACACTCATGGTTTGCCACTGCATGAAAGGTTGACTTAGGGAAGTGAGTATTAATCCAAGTTTGTGATCTCTGCTCGTTGCTAGACATCTTCACCACAAAGTGTAGATAAGCTAGAACGCAGGTAAAGGTGACAATGAGGATTCTCTTGGGAAAAAGAACAGTTGAATAAAAAGAGCACTAGCAGTCAAACAAGTTTGGGGGAGATAGAAAAGAAAAGAAACACTCATGTATGCTCAAATACCTCAAGATTAGTTTTTCTTAACTAAAAGGACCACCCTAGACTCTATGAATAGGAGTTAGGTAGTTTAAACATTTTGGTTAGGATGGATTAGGGAGAATTTTGCTTTGAAAAAGAAGGTAGAAATCTTCATGCCTAGGAAATTTAGAAGTTGTGATTGGCACTAGAGTAGAAACTGTTGACTTTTTGTCCCTTAATCTCAAGTTAATTAATTTTAATTAATTAATTAATCAATGTTTTGATGATAACAAACCTAAATTTTAATTACTGAAAATTGTAGTGTTTTAATGTGACCATAGTGTAGAGCTCGGAACAACGATTCCAATGCCTCTTGAATCACTCAAATCGGAGTTAGAACGAAGAAGTTATAGCCGAAACAAGTTTTAACGAAAAATACACATGGCGATGACGTGGCGACTGAGTCAGCTTCATGAACCAATCGGACGTGTATATATATATATATATATATATATATATATATATATATATATATATATATATATGATATTAAAAAAAAATATTGTGTCAAACAGTTCTTTGATTTAAAAATTAAAAAAAATGATGATCTGATGCAGAGCCGTTGGAAAGTGTTTTTTCAAAAATATATATTTTATTTTAAACTTTTTGTACCGTTATCTCTTATGCTTATATTATTATTATTATTATTATTATTATTATTATTATTATTATTATTATTATTATTATTATTATTATTATTATATATTTTAAATTTATGACCGTTAGTGATTTAAATTGAAAAAAATATATATACATATACATATTTATTTTATTATTATTATTATTATTATTATTATTATAAATTTATATTACTTTATTATTTAAATTCCTTTTACTTTTAATTTCTTTTAATCTCCACCCTTCATTTTTCTTTTACACAAATCTAATGGTCCAATTTAAATTCAATTTTTTACCCCATTTCCCTCTCTTTATAAACCCATCTTACTCTCCAAATTTTTTACCAACAAATTTTACAATTTTACAATCCTCCAAAAATCAAAGCTTCTATTGTTGCTCTCTCCAAGCTCTCAATTAGTTTTTTTTCTTTTCATCTTATTCTTGAGAGAGTTTTATTGTATTGTGAGGATCAATCTGTTGAGTGTTTATATTTGTAAATCCACTCTATTGAGAGTTGTCTTGTATTTTTCAAAGATTCCAACATTTGTAACGGTTTGATCCTAACTCGTGGAAATGATCGAGTTTGCTCTTGAACCCGTAAAAGGAGCGGTGGTGTAACGGTTGGGCTCTAATCCGTGGAAAGAGTCAGAAAGATTTTATTCAAATTCCCAAGAGGCGCTTGGGGAGTGGAGTAGGTCGAGTTTGACCGAACCACTGTAAAAATTATGGTGTCTTCTTCTCTAACTCTTTCCTTTTTATTTTTGCAATTAATTTAAGTAATTTATTGCATGTTTTAGTTTGTTTTTATTTGTTTTTGAAATTTGATAGAATTAAATTATCACACTTTTTGTCATATTATTTGTTGCATAAATTGAATTTTTCTTATTGTTTATAAAAAGTGTATTAATTAGTTAAATTGGGTCAATTTAGGAAAAAGTTTAATTAAACCCTATTCACCCCCCTCTAGGGTTGCCATACCGATCCAAAAATTGGTATCAGAGTGGGTTTCTCTTCTTGAAATATTTATTTCTTGATAAACTTAATTGTTTTTGAGTTATGGCAACTTTAGGTTTTATCCCTTTTACCGATAGTCAATCTATTACAAAGCCTCCTTTCTTTAATGGTACCAATTATAGTTATTGGAAAAATAGAATGATATTTTTCTTGCTTTCTATTGATTGTGATTTATGGGATATTGTTGAAGAATGTTTTAAAATTCCAACAAAAGATGTTGATGGTGTTAGCACTATAAAACCTAAGAAAGAATAGTCAACAAATGAAAAGAAAGCATGCTCTTTAAATGCCAAAGCTATTAGTTACTTATTTTGTGCTTTGAATGAAGTTGAGTATAATAAAGTGTCTATTTTCAAAACCGCTAAAGAGATATGGGATAGATTAGAAATTACTCATGAAGGAACTAGTCAAGTAAAAGAAACAAAAATTGACATATTAGTTCATCAATATGAAATGTTTAAAATTGATGAAAATGAAGCTATTTCCAATATGTTTATTAGATTTACTAACATTGTCAATTCTTTAGAAGGACTTGGGAAAAAGTACTCAAATCTTGGGAAGGTTAAGAAGCTATTGTGGTCTTTGCCTAAACATTGGGAGCCTAAAGTCACTGCCATTCAAGAGGCAAAGGATCTCAAATCTCTCTCCATGGATGAACTCATGGTTTCGTTGTTGACACATGAGATAAAGATCAAGAAAAACATGGAGGATGAGAAGAAAAAGAAAGAGAAGAGTATAGCTTTTAAGGCCATTTCCTTAGAAGTTGACTCCCAAGATGAAGATGACGTTGTCTATCTTTTACGTAAGTGTAAGAACTTCATCAAGAGAAAGAAGCAATTCAAGAAGCATCTCTCCAACCAAAAAGAGTCAAAAGGTGAAAAGAGCAAAAAGGATGAGGTAATATGCTATGAATGTAAGAAGTCAGGTCATATTGGAACCGATTGTCCTCTTCTCAAATCATCCAAGAAATACAAGAAGAAAGCAATGAAGGCTACTTGGGATGATAGTGATGAAAGCGTAAGTGAGAGTGATAATGAAGAAGTGACCAACTTTTGCTTCATGGCTCATAGTGACAAAGAGAATGAATAAAATGATGAGGTAACTCTAGAACCTCTTTCTTATAATGAATTGTTTGAAGCTTTTGAAAATATGCAAAATGATTTAGAAAAACTTAGGGTGCGTTTGGGGTTGCAGTTGGAACAACTAAAATCTATTTTTAAAAAATCCTAACCGCTTTATGTAATGGTAATTCAGATTTTTTTAAAATTTATAGAAAATCACTTTTTAAATCCTTAGATTTCTAAAAGCTCCTGGATAGTAGCTTCTGATTTTAACTTCCCAAATAATCTGGCGTGTTTTTTAATCATTTCTCAAAATGTCTACTATACCCTTCCATAATTTTTTTTTCAATTCCTCTCTAACTTATTTTTATTTATTGAGATAAATTCCTCTCTAACTTATTGAAGCATCTTAGACAGATTTATTTTCTTTTTCAATTTCTAACCTTGTCACATAGCAAAGCTTGTGTATAATTTCATCATCAATAAACTTGAAGCAAATTCAAGTGAATTAGAAAATATAATTTATAATTTGAACTATAAAAAATTCTAAATAATTAATTTATTACAATTCATATTGAAATATATGATCAACTCATCAATAATTAAAATAATATGTCTACTTTGGTCATATAAATAATTATTTTCACGTTCAAGAATTGTATGTTCTAAAATACAATACAGATACAAGTTTGATGGGAACAAAATAGATAATATTATTTTTTTTTTGTCCTGCATTTTGTTTGTACTCAAACTGGAATACATTTGTTAATTATAATAGTATAGAACAACTATTCTCTTTAGCATAATTTAAAATAATCAGAAAATATAATTTGTAATTTAAATTAAAAATTCTAAATAATTAACTTATTGAAATTCATATACTGAAAATCAACGTATAAATAACTAAAATACTTTGGTCATTATAACTAAATCACAACAATTTTGTTTGAATTTACCAAACACTATGAACTATTTTTTTATATTTAAAATTGAAATTTACCAAACGCTAATCTGCTTCGTATAACAGCTGATTTTCCTAAAAGCACAGCTGCCAGCAATTATTTTAAAAGCTACAGCAATCCCAAACGGAGCCTTAGTTCTAAGTATGTTGTGCTTAAAAAGAAATACAATGTTTTATCTAGTAAAAATAAGTCTTTACTTTAAGAAATTGCTTGCTTAAAAGAGAATGAGCATGATGTTATGCATATTGATGAAATGAATATCACTTGTGACAAGCATGCTTTTGATTGTGATGAGAAAAATGTCTTGCTTGACAAAGTTAAATTCCTTGAACATGATAGTTTTGAAAAAGATAATTTGATTAAATTACTCAAAGAAAAGGAATTTAGTGCTTTGCAAGAACTTGATAAGGCTAAAAAATCTATTAAAAAGTTGACAATAAGTGCTCAAAGATTAGACAAGATAATTGAAGTAGGCAAGCCTTTTGGTGATAAAAGAGGTTTAGGCTATATTGATGAATGTTCTACTCCTTCAAGTTCTAAAACTATCTTTGTTAAAACATCGTCTAATATGCCTAAGGTTATGTCTAAGCATACTAAATCTAACTTTGTGCCTATATGTCATTATTGTGGTGTTGAAGGCCATATTAAACCTAAGTGTTTTAAATTGAAATATGCTCATACTACTTCTCCAAGAAGAAATTTTTCTCAAAGAGCAAAGTTTCACAATGCTCCAAGGAATAATTTCTCCAAGAAAAGTAGAGTGCATAAATTTGTTGTAAGAGATAAATCTTTGCATAATGTTGTTTGTTTCTCATGTAGCAAGTTTGGATTGAAGGATTAGAATTCCTAATTCCGTTACAGCGGAAGCAATTGGACTGAATCGTATTTAATTTCATTCTACAAAATACCGGTACATTGGCATAAATTAAGCAACGAGAAACATACCTCCGTTGACGACTCTGATTCTTCAACGGACACCACCATTTGGTTACCCCGCTATTCTCTGAGATCAGCAACATGGTTGTTGGACCATGATCTTTATCTTGAATTTTAGGGATGAACCACAAAGAATTTTCATTCTCTGTATTCTGTATTGAGAGAGAATGAGAGAGAGGAGAGTGATTGAGAGAGATGGAGATTCTGCCTTCTGCAAGAAAATGAGAGAGACCCATTTGACCCCTACTGGCGTGATGTATATTATCATATAACCAAATCAATCAATTAATAAAATTAATTTTAATCAATCAATTAATTAAATGCCCATTAACTAATCATATTAATTAATTAAGCATTTATGCCTTTAAATCATATTTAAATGCAGCCCTCACATAATATATAGTTTCAATTAATTTAATTAAATTCAATTTACCAAAATTAATATAAACCAACTAATTAATTAATTCAATGATTAACTAAATATCACATATTTAATTAATTCAATACATCTCTCTTATAAACTATAGTTTTAATATGAATCTAATTCACATTAAAATTAATCTATAGATATTAATTTAATTAAATCACATTTAACTAAACTAAATTTAGCAATTAATTAATTTTATAACTAATTAAATATCATCCATATTTAATTAATTACATATTAGAATCATATTCTAATATATCTCTCATCTATTATAGTTTAATTAGACTAATTGAATAATTAATTAATTCACAATTAATTAATTTATTCACTAATTAGTTATATTCGAACTCTTTCAAATATATAATTCTCTCAATTTAATAAAGTTTAATCACAAATTAAACTTTATATTATAATGTATCAACATACATTATATTAATTGTACTTCATACAATTAACCTGATTCCCAAGTTGAATTTGAACAATTCAAATTCTTTTCAAGATAATTTGTTCCCTTACTCTTTACGAGCTAGCAAGGGGACCTAATGGACCTACAGATCAGAAGCTCCAATGATATGAGGTTAACAGACTAAACTCTTTCATCTAGTTAACCAATATTCATTAACGGTGGGTCACTCCACTAAAGACTCACAGCTGCACTCTTCTCACTGTTGAATGTTTCTGTGTCCACAGATATTGACCAATAACGGTAAGTCAATCCTTCACGAGTGTTCGTAACTACAACTGGGTCAAATTACCGTTTTACCCCTGTGTTACCTCTGGCTCCTTAAGTACCAATGCTCCTCTAATGAACAACCTGTTTATGGTCTAATCAGTAAATAGAAAGTCCCTCTCAGGCTAGTGAGAGGGCGGGATCCCTTTGTTCAAGACCCGGAGTCACCACTTAAGGGAACACTCATCTACTTCTCCTAGAAGTAGGAACTAGTTAACAGTGTTACATCTAGTGGTTTATTATTTCGTGGTCCGGTCTTATGCAAACACATTGCATAGGATACCCCCGCTCGCATGTCTCCTACATGGACGCCTTGGATCAATACGTCTATATCGAATACAAAGCGGGTCGTATCTCATAGTGTTACCAGGATAAGGTACCTAGCCTTATCCATGTACTATAGACCTTTTAGTTTGTTACTTGAACATTGATCCCATATGTCCCCACATATTAGTTCAGTTACATATCAACAACCTTGGATCTTAGTTTATTGGATTTGGGTTATATTGTGCAATTTTAGACTTAAAATGACAATAACACTTTATTGCATAAACCTCAATAACACTTTATTGATACAAGTATATAATTCGTTAACATTCACTCTTGTTGCACTTTTCCGCATGCGTACGGTTGCCCAAGTAATATTAAAATGGAAAGTATTCCGAGTATCGAATCCTCAGGGAAATTGAATTAAGTCCATTAATTACCAAGAACCATCATGCTTAATTTTATTTAGAAGCTCAATTTTAATGAAATAAAGAACTAACAAGAAATTAAATAAATCATGCAATAAAATGGGAATATCCTATTACGGGGACTTGACATAGGGTGTTACCTAGCTTTCTTGGATTTGTAGCTCAATTAATTGGATGAATGTAATTACTAATCTTCAATTCCATAAATCTAGAAGTAATTTTAAGCGGATTTCTCTTTCAAGTTCCTCCACAACTTATACTAACATAACTAATTCATGTGTCCATTTCCTTAGTTAATCATAGTATGGCATTAAGCAACTTCATTATCAATTTCTAACAATTCTCTTTCACTCTCGTGTTCCAAGCAATCATTAGCCATGCAATTTGGATCTAATCTAAATTCTCTCTGTCGAGTATCAATTTAGACCAACACATCAATTAATCCGTGATCAAAAGATTAAAAGCATTAAGAATGAATTGCATAGATGAAATATGAAGAACTTTGTTACAAAATCCAATGAGTTAAGCTACAATATCCAATTAGCTTGAATAACGACCCTAGGTCCCAAGATCTACTCACAAATGGAAATAATTTTGCCAAAGTGATCTTGATCCATAGGCCTAACTCAAACTATAATAAAGAATTACAAAGAAATAAGGAAGAAATAACCGATAAGTTGATCCAAAGCTCCCGTCACGATCATCTCGAATCCCGAGTCTTGGAATCTCGCTCAATTCCACTTTTTTTTCACAACTCTACTCTTTTTTTCTCTCTTTTGAGCTAGGGGAGAACTCCCCAAAAAATGAGATGATTTGAACTATTAGAAAGGGGGCTATTTATAGGAGCATAGGCGGACCGTTTCTTCCTGAACAAGTCGACAGCGTCGCGACGCTATGACATCATACTTTTCTTGCTGTAGAAGTTGGCGCAGCGTCGCGATGCTACAAGGACAGGCGTCGCGTGTTGGGATTGTGTCCTAAAACTCGTAGATAGTGAATGTTAAACGAATTATACATACTTATTCCATAAAGGCGTTATCAAGATTAATTCAGCAAAGTTATTACTGAATAAAGTAAATTGCACTTATAATAACCCAAATCCAATAAACTAAGATCCATGGCTATAGGATGAATACTTGAGCTTTAGGTAGAGACATAAAAAATGGATCAAGCTTGAGTAATAGCCAAAACGGTCTATAGTATAGGGATAGGGTTGGGTACCTTATTCTGGAGACACTATGAGACGCGACCCACTTTATAGATAGTATAGACGATGTGATCCTAAATCGTCCATGTAGAGACATGCGAGTGGGGGCGTCCTATGCAATGAGTTTGCATAAGACCAGGACCGAGAAATAAGTCGCTCTCGCTTTATAACACCGTTTACTGACGAGACTGACTATTTCATGTGATGACCTAGGTAACTCGATCTTAATCCTTAGCTAACTATGAACTCCTGTTTATTCGGGCTTATCCTTAGATTTGCATAGGTGAGAGTGGCTCAGTATCGCCGACTCAATAAGCCTCCCATTTCAGGGATAGGAACGGGTAGATAGCTGGGGACATAGTCGTGCAAGAAGGAATTCACTCCTACCCGAATTAGGGATAGTAGAGAGGTTGTTCCCTTAAGTGCTGACTCCGGGGCTTGAACAAAGGGATCCCGCCAACTCATTGGCCCGAGAGGGACTCGATTTTATGGTTGGACCATAAATCAATTGTTCATTAGAGGATCAGTGGGACTTAAGGAACTAGAAGTACTATAGGGGTGAAACGGCTTTTTGACCTAGCTTTAGCTACGAACAACCTGTGAAGGATCGACTTACTAATCATGGTTAAATCAAGTGGACGGAAATATATCTATAGTAAGGGGAGTGCAACTATCGGGCTATAGTGGAGTGTCCGGGGTTGTTAACGAATGTTGGCTAGCTTGGATAATGAGATTAGTCGGTTAGCCTCGAATCGTTGGAGCCCATGATCTATAGGTCCATTAGGTCCCCCTACAAGCTCATATCGGAACAAAGCCTAAAACAAAAAGATAGGAAGCTTTGAATCATTCAAAATCGGGAAAACGGGTATTATCGTAAATTGTGTTTGACACAATAATTTAATTATGAATTAAATTAGGAAATGAGAGATGAAGTATTTAAAAGTGTTTTGAATACCATATATATGTATTAGGAATCATATATAATTCATGGCACTAGGTGATAAAGATTAATTGGATTAATCATGTAAAAATTACTTGGAATTGTACCAATTAATTGCCTAGAAATTAATTTCAATTTTGAATTGAAATAGGAATGAATTGAAAGCTCAAAATTGAGAATTTAGATTCAATTTTAAGTGGATTTAGTGGCATTCCCACTCTTGCATGTTGATGCATAGTGGAAAACAACACAACCATGCACTAGTTGCATGTGTTGTGAATTAAACACCTAGAGTTGCAATTTCACCATGTGTCTAGTGTCATGGGGCTTCTCTTTGCATGGAAGATGTCTATATAAGGAGTATGAATCAGATTCAAAGGAGAGAGAGTCATTTTCATATTGTTATGCTGCTGGATTTTGGTCTCAAACTCTCTCATCTCCATATATCTCTCTAGTGCTTGAACTTTCAAGCATTCCCTTCCCATTCCCTATCTTTATAGACTCCCACAAGTCGTTCTTGGCCCGGAGAATAGTAGGGAAGACACTAGAGGTGGTCCACACACCGTTCGTGATCAAAGGAATCAAAGGGAGTTGTTGAATCGGTCTCCAAAAGGTTGGTAAAAATTCTGCTCTCTCCTTACGGTATTTGGACAACATGTTTTCATTTTCTAAAATTGATGTAGTTAAGTGTCTCCGATCCTAAAATTGCTTCCACATGTGTTATATGAACACCTTCCTCGCGACGCTGTCGTGATTCCAAAATTTTCTTCTCTGCTTGCCAGGCGTCGAGACGCGATAGCCATTTTTACGGATTTAGCCAACCTTCTTCATTTCTTTTGGACTTTTTGGGCCTCCACTTAAAATATCTTCTCTCCAACTCATCTATTATGGGCCAAACGTCTTCATTTTGGTCTTGAAATTAATAAAATTCACGGTTTTGCCTCACGAACTCGGTTTTCTACAAAATCAACATAAAAACACATTAAAGCTCACAATTAACGCACAAAACTAGCCAAAATAACGAGCAAAAAGATAGCATTTTTGCATGCTATCAACTATCTACAAGTTTTAGGACATAAAACCTAACAAACTCCCACTTGGACTAAAAGTCTAGTTTAGTGGGATGTCCAATAATCTATACCAGCAGTGGGTGTATAAATACATGCATAATGCATAAAACGTATTTACAATGTACAAATACAATAAACTAGGGCATCACTATACCCATTACACTTTTCCCACTTGCCCTAGATTACATCTTTGTACATAACTTGTAGGCCTAGACTACCTAGATAACCCTCATATACTTTAGCCGAAAGAGCTTTCGTGAATGAATCAGCAATATATCCATTCAATTCGATGTGCTAGCTTGTTTTGCAATAGGCAAGTTCATATTTGGAACAGTTTCCAAATCAGTTTAGAACTTCCTAAGTCATACCGTCTCTATCGCTGCTTCATAAGCAACTGCTTATCGGCCTATATGGTCGAGACTACAGATATGTCGTACTATAGCTCCTCCATTAAGAGTGAACACGGATAGTGTGAACATCTGTGTGTTAGTGTATCTCGTAAGGATCCAATCCTCAGTGCCATACACGAGCACATAGATCCTCGTTCTCCTAAGATATTGGAGGATACACTTAACGGTTCTCCAGAGATCAAAACTTGGAATCGGCTGCTACTTACTGACAATCCCTAGTGCATAGGGTATGTGTCTCATATCCACAACTTCTTGAGGTGTCTCAGGACACAGTTCCTTAGACATAAGAATTCCATGTCTGAAAAGGTAGAGAACCTTTCTAAGAATTCTGCATCTTATATTTAACTAACATTTCGTAGATATAAGACATTTGAGATAAGGCTAGCTCAGCTTCTCCAAAACTTTCATTTGGAAATGAGTTGCCAGCCTCTTTTAATGTCAGTAAGATAACCTACGTCATCCTCAATGATTAGGATATCAATCACAAACAACACTAAGGTTGCTACTAAAGTATTGATGATTACTTGCAAACACAAGACTTATCAATGTTCTGATTAAAGCCAAAAAAATTTGATTACTATATCAAATCTTATATTTGAAGATTGAAATGCTTAGGTCAATCCATGAATGGATTACTTAAGCTTGCAAACCATTTTGCTTTTGATCTTGTTGTATGAACCCTTATGGTTAAGACCTTTAATAACTCATTTTCTCTTGTAAATCCACTTGTAACTAATAGGTGTTACCCATCAAGCAGATTTACAAGATCCCAAATGGAAGTGAAATACAAAAGACTTCATGTCCAGGTCCATGGCTTTAATCCATTGGTCCTTGTCAACATCATTCATTTTCTTTCTAAAAGATAATTAATCTTCTATGCCATCATCAGGTATGATGACCTAGGCTTCAATCAAGCTCATGTAACGTTCAGGTTATAAAACAACCCTCCCACTACATTGAGGCAATCTCAACTATTGAGATGGATGTGACTGACCAGATATACTGGTCCATTAACAACTATTGATGAAAAACCAGCCTCATCAACAACTCTTGTGGATGTTCCTGTAGCTTCATTAGCTTTCCACTTAAACCGACCTTACTTTGTGGCTTATGATTTCTCATTTGGTCTTCTTCTGAGAATTTAGCATTTGTCGATACAAATTCTTTATTCTCTTGTGGATTGAAAAAGATCCACTTCTCATTTCCTTTGGGGTTGCCTATTGCAATCAATATTGCGTGACCCCAAAAAGAGCCAGGCAATTGAGCATAGCTCAACATAGATTGAACTATATCCAATAGGGTTCTATTTCTCCTAATTGTGATTTAGGATGTGATCCCATGTACTATCAAATAGTCCTGGAATCTCAAGTTCCTATACTTAACACTTTGATCAGATCGAAGTGTTTTTATCATCTCACCTAACAAGTTTCCAACTTCAGTCCTAAGCTCCTTCGAATATCTCAAGAGCTTCACACTTAAGTTGCATTAGGTAAAGGTACTCATACCTTTGAATAATCATCCAAAAGAGATGAATTATTCATGCCCTCCCACTGCTTTAACATATTGGACCACAAAGATCCAAATGTACAAGCTTAAGGGCTATTTGGCTCTTTAGTTCTTTTCCAGTAAAAGACCTATATCAGTCATATATTGCCCTTAAGGCATGACCTATAAGGTATTAGAGAGTCATCTTCTAACTCACTTACAAGTGCACTCTTGACCAATCTCCCAATCAAATTGAGATTAATATGACCTAACCTTAAGTGCCAAAGAAAGATATTTTCCTTTAGGAGAAATCCTTTGCCTCTTTATCACTTTGAGTATTAACGAAAACAGCTCAATGCTCATAACTGCTTTACTCTCGATTAGTCTTAAAACATATAGGTTATTTTTCAATCCTGCTGAACTAGTGTCAACTCCCTTTCTTGAAATAAAACTGCGTTAGCAGAGAAAGGTAAAGAGCAACATTGTTTTAGCATTAAAGATAAAATAATCCAATTTTTGTTCATCTTAGGAAATACATACACATTATCTAATAATATGCATTTTTCTCCCACTAAGAAAAATAACTTAATGTTCCTCACTGCTACAACCGAGATACCTTCTCTAGTTCTCAACTTTGAGAGTTATTACATCAACAGCAAGTTGTTGCCAGGAACTCATGCCTTTAAAAAAAGAACACACATGATTTGTAACCTTTGAATCAAGTATTCTGGGAGAATCACTATTCTTTCCTAATCACATTTTCAAGATAAGTAAATGAAAATTACGGTCTTGAACAAGTTCTCTTTTGCTAAGCAGAGTTTATGTCATATTCACTAAGAACAATTCTTAATGAATTAAACATATAGGGCATGAGGACATTCCTCAGTTAAGACTAATCTTAGACTTATTTACCACAATTTGTCGTTTAAGCTTGTTGTATTACCGTTATTTATAAAATGACGTAAGACAATGCACATAAAATTATTATATAATTGTTGAAGTAACAAATTACTTGTATTATTAATCGCACTAACCCATTACAAATAATCCAATAAAATTCTGAAAAAACAAATAAGCAATCAAAGAAACCCTATAAAACTATTGATTTAGTTTTTGCAACGATACTTCAAAGGTTTAGAACAACAGCCATCGAAGGGTGGTCAGCTACTCCTCCTCTGAATTGAGACAATCTCAACCAAACCCTAACACTAGAATAACTCATATTCTGTTAGCGTTTAGTTACCGTTGTTTGGTCAAGGATTGGTTAACTCACTTAACTCATCCCCGTAAGTGTAACCCTTCCACTTTTAGATCCAAGAGGTACGCAGTGACCCTATCCATTTCTGGAGTTCGCGGTGTTCCAAAATCTATGATCAGACCCTCCGAAGGGATGGTCGCTCCAGGACGTCACGCGGGCAGATCATAAGAATCTCACGGTGTGACCTTGGGGTGGAGACCGTAGGATACATTGACACGCTTCCTGCTCCCACTTACTATAGACATTTTCCCCATTCACCTTGTTATTGACCCATGCAAACACTTTCTGAAGGGAGACCGCGCCCAAGGCGACACGAAGCCGAGCATGGATCTCACGGTGTGAACACATGGGGACGTGAAAGTAAAAACTCGATATGAAAATCTCGTTTTTATATTTTTCCTCCCACTGAAATGTCCTACCATATTTTAGGGTTATTTAACTTAGATAAACCCGGTTAAGTCAATCTATGTAAGTCTATGCCTATTATAACTCTTATAATCAGGTCTTCACACTAATGTCTATGTCAATTAAACCCTTTTAATTACCTAGTGACATTGCTTGCTAATAGGACAATGGTTAATTCAACTCAGGTACCAGGTCAGTTCCTAGGTAGGAGATAACTCTAGCCTAGACAGAACCTCACCAGGAGAGTTCCCTTATAACCAAAATCCTATTTGTCATACTTACCATATTTTAAAACTATTAAAATACTAAGTAAGACATAATTTCTAATCCTATTAGAAATTGTGATCTTAGGTCTAATTAATTTTAAACAATTTTAAAATTAATTAATTTTTCCTAAGATCTTATGTTTGCATGCAACTCTTTGTTATAGGTTTATAATTTCTAATCATTAATTTTTATAACTATTATAAATTTTAATGAATTAAACCTATAACATGCTACTATGGTGAATAAAACCAACAATCACATTCTAATTTATTTAATAACCATACAATAGCAAACATAACATTCAATAATATAACAATTATATTAACTAAGGTAATGTGATGCTCAATGCAATTTAAATTTCTTTAATTAATTTAACTCTTAAAATAATTATACAAGAAAATTAAAAAAAAATGCATTGACAATTTTCATACATTAATATAACTCTTTACATTAATCGCTCATGAAAATAAATTAAGCATATAAATTACTTATAGAAATATAACTTTTATATTTTTAAACTAAAGTAATTTCATGCTCAATGCTTCTCAATTTTCATCCAGAAAACTCGTTTTTCAACGACTATTTGCATCCAAATTGGTCCCAAAATTGCATCGATTTCACCCAAATTGATACAAAATTCAAATGACACGGACTTACAGATAAATTTGCAACAAAATGCCCAAAAAACATGGGCCTTTACATGATCAAATCAAGAAAAACTTGCAAATTCTAAATGCCAAAAACCTAAACATCTACCAGCAAACTCATACATCAAATGCATAAATTAAAGGGATATCCTTAGAAATGGCAAAAAATTACAGGGTATTTCTGAAAAATGGCCAAACTGGATTTTTTTAAATGGTGGGTCCTAGCTTCGGTCAAATTGTCCTATTTGTAAGGAAAAAATAGTTTATATTTATATAAACCAAAAAGTTAGAAGAGAATCGAAGCATGCATACCCTGGAATGTCGACACAACCTCTCTGAGCTTCTGAATGTTCCCTCGAATGTCTGCGTAAATACAGTGTAAATATGTCAAGTGTTTGTGTAAATACAGTGTAAATCTGTCGAGTGTCTGCGTAAATACAGTGTAAATTTGTCGAGGGGTTTGAGAATCGGGTTGAGGGTTTTGGTTTCGAGACGAAGATTGAAGGAGAATCAGTTGAAGAAGAATGATCGAAGAAGAAGAATGATGGGGTTTGTTGGAAGGAACGAGGAATGTTGAAGAAGAATCAGTTTTGGTCTTTCCCGAAGGAACGAAGAATCAAGAAGCTGAAAGGGTTTCTTTCGAAGAACGGTATGGTTTCTCTTTTCTTTTTTGATTTTTTGAAATGAGAGTTTCAAAGAGAGAATATGAAGAGTTTTCGGTCAATTGCTTTTATTTTCTCATTTACAGTGATATTAATGGGATTGGTGAGCCTTTTTATTTTCTCTTTTTGAAATTGGATCCGTGAATTGCTTTTGAAATTGTTCCAGATTATACTTTATTTTTGATATGATGTTTTTGTTGGGTTTTATGCCCTAAAACTCGTAGATAGTAAATGTACATTTGACCGAACATTAATAAAGTGATGTATTATTCAATGTTTGTATTATATCTTGTCTTATTAACCCTAATCCAATAAACTAAACATCCAAGGCTAATAGAATGAGGCTTGAACTAGTATGTAGGGACATACGGGGATCAATGTTCAAGTTTTAGCCTGAAGGGTCTGTAGTATAGTGATAAGGCTGGGTACCTTATCCTGGTGACACTATGGATACGGCCCGCTTTGTATATTGATACAAACGTAGTGATCCAACGCGTTCATGTGGTTGACATGCGAGTGGGGGTATCCTGTGCAATGAGTTTGCACAAAGACCGGACCGCGAAATAGTTAATCACTAACTGTAACACCGTTAGTTAGCTCGGTTTCTATTTCACTAGGATGACCTAGGCAACTTGGCCTTAATCCTGAGTGGATTATGGACTCCTGTCCATGAGGGATTGTCCTTTGATTTGTACGGGTGAGAGTGGCCTGTTCGCCGACTCAATAAGCCTACCATTTTGGGGACAAGACCGAGTGGGGAGCTGGGAACGTAGTCTTACAAGATGGAATTCACTCCTTCCCAATATTAGGGTAAGTAGAGGTGTGTTCCCTTAAGTGGTGTCTCCGGGTCTTGAACAATGGGCCCTACCCTCTTTATGGCACGAGAGGGATTTCTGTTTGCTGGTTGGACCACAAACAGGTTGTTCATTAGAGGAACACTGGTACTTAAGGACCAAGAGGTAGCCCAGGGGTAAAACGGTAATTTGACCTAGCTGGGGTACGAACACACGTGAAGGGCTAACTTGCTGCTGACGGTCGATATCCGTGGACACAGAAATATATCTGCAGTGAGAAGAGTGCAGCTGTGGTTCTTTAGTGGAGTGAACCACAGTTAACGAATATTGATTAACTTGGTTAATGAGTTTAGCCAACTAATCTCATATCGTTGGAGCTTCTGATCTGTAGGTCTATTAGGTCCCACCGGTAGCTCACTAGGGGCGTTGAGGTAAAATTCTAAGGGAGTATTGAATATTCGAAGGTGTTCGAATATTAAACTTAAATATGAATTTGATTCATATTAAAACTATAGGTTATAATTAATACACATTAGATGTACATTAATCTATAGTTTATTTGGAGAGAGTTATAATTAAATATGAGATATTTAATTATAATATTAATTAATATATTAATTAGTTAATATATTAATTGATAATTAGTTTTAATAATTTTAATTAAATTTGATTTAATTAAATTTTATTAAACTATGGGTTAAGTGGTAGTATTTGTATAAATATGATTTATATGAATATAAATTAAATTAATTGTTAATTTGATTAATTAATTAATTTAATAACTTATCAGTATAACTGATAAGATAAGGTCAGCCCACTAACCTAGGGTGTTGCGTGATGATGAGTTTTTTTAGGAGGGAGTTACTCCATTAGTTGGATAACTCCCTCACCGTTGATTGATAGTGTGTTGGTTGTTCTCTGAAAAAAAAAAGATCACGGATTCTCTCTCTATTTTACTCTCCAGAACGATCTGCAGAATTCTCCCAAGCCTTAGAATTCTTGGTTCCCACAAGTCGCCTAATACTAGTCCCAAGGAGAATACCGGTGAAACTCTTTTGGTGGTGTTTCGTGAGTTTTTTTTCAAGCAAAGAGAAGGTGATTCCGTTGCTGTATTTTCAAGATTATCAAAGGTTTTTTGCGAAGCAGTTCAAGAAATCTTCAAGGGTAAGTTGTTCTTGAACTCTAGGATCATTAGGATCCAATTCTAGATTAAGATCTAGATTTTTTCTATTGTTTTCAGCATGTTTTCATCTGTTTATTGCTGGTTTTTTATTTGCCAAACGTATTGGTATTTTAGTTCAAATTAAAACTGAGTTAAGGTTCTGTAAGTTTCCGCTGCGAAAAGGGCTTTTATCCCTTCAGTTTTAGGTGCAACACTTAATGATGTCTACCAAATGTTATCACTGGCATTTTATTCTTGAGCTGATGTTTTAGATGCATGAAGTTGTTCTTCATTTTTTATTTAATCCTAGTTGCAACATGTAAGTTATTACTTGTTCTTGATTTTTGATTGAATCCAATATATTGTGGTTAAATTTTGAGTTCTCCTATTTTTTCTCTCTTATTTGAATTTAAAATTCTTGTTTTAAATTTATTCTCTCTTATTTGAACTTAAATTTCTTGATTTAAATTTAAGTTACCAGATTTATTTGTTTAATTTGAAATTCTGTTATTGATTTGGTTGTTGAATTAATTCGTAAGAATCCTAGATTTTCTCCTGATTTACCGTGTATTTTTTGTTTAATTTGAAATTTTGTTATTTTTTTGGTTGTTGAATTAATCGGTAAGAATCCTAGATTTTCTGCCTAGTTTAAATTTAAATTTCTTGTTTTATATTTAAGTTCCTAGATTTATTTGTTTAATTTGAAATTCTGTTATTGATATGGTTGTTGAATTAATCGGTAAAAATCCTAGATTTTCTCCATGGTTTATAGTATAGTGTATTTTTGGTTTAATTTATTTATGAATGTTGGGTATTTTCGTCCACTTTGTTGTCAAAAGAATTTACTAAAATTAGCTTTTGGCCATTTCTCAGAATGAAAACACGAATGGCCCTTTTTCAAAACAGCTATTTTAAAATGGTCATTTATCTGGTTGCCCCTAAATTAAATCCCACCAATCAACCAATGCAAATTTTGTAAAACAAAATTAAGATTACGATTGGCTCTGATACCAATTGAAGGATTGGAATTCCTAATTCCGTTACAGCAGAAGCAATTGGACCGAATCGTATTTAATTTCATTCTACAAAATACCGATACATTGGCAAAAATTAAGCAACGAGAAACATACCTCTGTTGAAGACTCTGATTCTTCAACGGACACCACCATTTGGTTACCCCGTTCTTCTCTGAGATCGGGAACATGGTTGTGGGACCATGATCTTTATCTTGAATTTTAGGGATGAACCACATAGAATTTTCATTCTTTGTATTCTGTATTGAGAGAGAATGAGAGAGAGGAGAGTGATTGAGAGAGATGGAGATACTGCCTTATGCAGGAAAATGAGAGAGACCCATTTGACCCCTACTTGTGTGATGTATATGTTATGGAGAGCAATCACAAGATGTCACATGTACGGTTATCATATAACCAAATTAATCAATTAATCAAATTAATTTTAATCAATTAATTAATTAAATGCCCATTAACTAATCATATTAATTAATTAAGCATCTATGCCTTTAAATCATATTTAAATGCAGCCCTCACATAATATATGCTTTCAATTAATTTAATTAAATCCAAATTAACTAAATTAATATAAACCAACTAATTAATTAATTCAATGATTAACTAAATATCACATATTTAATTAATTCAATACACCTCTCTTATAACCTATAGTTTTAATATGAATCTAATTCACATTAAAATTAATCTATAGATATTAATTTAATTAAATCACATTTAACTAAACTAAATTTAGCAATTAATTAATTAATTTTATAACTAATTAAATATCATCCATATTTAATTAATTACATATTAGAATCATATTCTAATATATCTCTCATATATTATAGTTTAATAAAATTAGACTAATTGAATAATTAATTAATTCACAATTAATTAATTTATTCACTAATTAAATATATATTTAATTAGTTATATTGGAACTCTTTCAAATATATAATTCTCTCAATTTAATAAAGTTTAATCACAATTTAAACTTTATATTATAATGTATCAACATACATTATATTAATTGTACTTCATACAATTAACCTGATTCCCAAATTGAATTTGAACAATTCAAATTCTTTTCGAGATAATTTGTTCCCAATTACTCTTTACGAGCTAGCAGGGGGACCTAATGGACCTATAGATCAGAAGCTCCAATGATATGAGGTTAACTGACTAAACTCATTAATCCAGTTAACCAATATTCATTAACTGTGGGTCTCTCCACTAAAGACCCACAGTTGCATTCTTCTCACTTTAGAATGTTTCTGTGTCCACTGATATTGACCAATAACGGTAAGTTAGTCCTTCACGAGTGTTCGTAACTACAGTTGGGTCAAATTATCGTTTTACCCCTATGTTACCTCTGGCTCCTTAAGTACCAGTGATCCTCTAATGAACAACCTGTTTATGATCCAACCAGTAAACAGAAAGTCCCTCTCGGGCCAATGAGAGGGCGGGATCCCTTTGTTCAAGACCCGGAGTCACCACTTAAGGGAACACTCATCTACTTCTCCTAGAAGCGGGAAGGAGTGAATTTCATCTTGTGTTGTCATGTCCCCAGCCCCCCACTCGGTCTTGTCCCCAAGAAGGTAGGCTTATTGAGTCGGCGTGTAGGCCACTATCACTCACACTAATCAAAGGACAATCTCTAGTGAGAAGGAGTTCATGACACACTCAGAATTAAGACTGAGTTACCTAGGTCATCCTATTGAAACAGTAACCTAACTAGTTAACGGTGTTACATCTAGTGGTTTATTATTCTGTGGTTCGGTCTTATGCAAACTCATTGCATAGGATACCCCCGCTCGCATGTCTCCTACATGGACTCCTTGGATCAATACGTCTGTATCGAATACAAAACTAGTCGTATCTCATAGTGTTACTAGGATTAGGTACCCAGTCTTATCCATGTACTATAGACCTTTTAGGTTGTTACTTGAACACTAATCCCCATATGTCCCTACATACTAGTTCAAGTTACATATCAACAACTTTGGATCTTAGTTTATTGGATTTGGGTTATATTGTGCAATTTTAGACTTAAAATGACAATAACACTTTATTGCATAAACCTCAATAACACTTTATTGATACAAGTATATAATTCATTAACATTCACTATCTACGAGTTTTAGGGCATAAAACCCAACATGGACATACAACTTATTCTTGTTACTTGTCTAAATCCAATGCCTTAAATGTCTATGCAAAAATTAAATGGATTCCTAAGTTTGTCAATGCTAACCATCTAGGACCCAAACAAGTGTGGGTACCAAAGAATCAAACTTGAACATTTGTGTTTGTAGGTTTTTTTGAAAGCCTCCAAGAAACACAAGTGGTACTTGGATAGTGCGTTCTCGAGGCACATGACCGGAGACTCATCCAAGTTTGTCACTCTCTCCAAAAAGGATGGAGGTCTTGTAACTCTTGGTGACAACAAGAAAGGTAAAATCATTAGTAAGGGTAGTTGATAACTCTCCAAAAGGGAGTTATTTAGGCCTTATTTCTATAGTAATTTGTGAGTCATTGGTGCCAAATAGGTGTGCTTTTAGATGAATATTATATGTCTTAAATTATTTATAAGAATGGAAGCTTTGGAAGTTATTTTGCAGATAAAATAATGTTGAGCGACTTGAGGGAGCAAAATCCATGATTCAGCAAAGCTAGGAGCAAAACTGGCCACGTGAACTGCATGTGACTTATTAATGAGGTGGCATTTTCTGAATCAATCTCCGATCTAGGATGCTTGGAGAGCCCTCCACGTGTAAAGTTTGACCTAATTTGGGTTGACTCCTCTCTATAAAAGGAAGTAGCCGTATCAAGTCAATTCATTCCAAGTTTGAGACTTACTTTCCATTCTTGGAAGCCGAATAAAGGAGGAACGATTGGAGATCTCAAGAAGACCATTAGCTACGGATTTCTTCAAGGGAATTAATCTTTTCTTGTAAAAAGTCTTGTAGTTATGGATGCACGTACTTAGATTGTAACGTGTGTTGCTTTTTACTCCATGAACTAAATTTACTTAGATGTTGGTTAGGATCTATGTTATTGTCGTACTTCATACTTTATGCAATAGATATTGATTTGAGCATCTTGGTTATTTGTTGTGTTTATTATTATTTTGTGCCCCACTGGCCAGCCGGTATATATACCACCTCTTAGTTTCAGGGATGATTTGAGAGGTGTGTGGCATTTAATCACACTAGACCATTATGTGTTGGTGGACGCCAATAACTGAGTTAGGGACAACCAGTCACCTAGTGCTTGATCGGTAGAACGTCATTGGAGTTGAAATACATTCCAAAAAAATCCAGAGTTTCGGGAGGATCCTGCTGATAAGACTACAAGAGAATGCCTAATCAATATTATTGCTAGAGCATCTTTTTAATTAAACAATTACAAAAATCTTAACCAATGTCTGTTTCCAATCTATCTACTTTTTTCGTTTATATTCTGCTCTGCTATTTCTTTTGCTTCAGCATTATTTCAAAATCCAATCATTTTAACAACCTTGAAATCACTAAAAAGTCAAAACATTGTGGATACGATAAATTACTTATCACTTGCTGCAGACTATGTGCACTTGCATAGTATTCTAGGGATCATTTTTATCATATTTTTAACCCACTCTAGAAGGCAACAGTAGTATAGGTAATGAATCCTCTATTTTAATTGAAAATATACTTTTGGTTGATGGTTTGAAGCGTGATTTACTTAGTATTAGTCAATTGTGTGATAAAGGCTTTAGAGTTGTGTTTGATAAAAAAAAAATTGCATCATTGAAAATGCTAGTGATAGAAAAGTTATTTTTTTGGAAATAGAGATGAAAATGTTTATACTATTGATTTGAATGTTTGTCCTATTAATGATAAATGTTTATCGGCTTTGCATGATGATTCTTGGTTATGGCATAGAAGACTAGGATATGCTAGCATGCACTTAATTTCAAATATTTCCAAGAATTCTTTGGTTAGAGATCTTCTCAAATTTAAATTTGAAAAAGACAAAGTTTGTGATGCTTGTCAAATGGGTAAGCAAACTAAGTCCTCTTTCAAATCTAAAAATGTGATCTCTACAACTAGGCCTCTATTACACATGGACTTATTTGGCCCTTCTAGAATTGCTAGTTTTGGAGGGAACTATTATGCCTTTGTGATAGTTGATGATTTTTCAAGATTTACTTGGGTTTTGATGCTATAACATAAGGATGATGCTTTGAAAAGTTTTACTAATTTTGCAAAAAGAATTCAAAATGAAAAAGGTTTTTTGATTTCTAAAATTAGGAGTGATCATGGAGGAGAATTTGATAGCAATGCTTTTGAAACTTTCTGTGAAGAAAATGGTTTTTCTCATAATTTCTCCGCTCCAAGAACTCCTCAACAAAACGGTGTAGTTGAAAGGAAAAATTGTACTTTGCAAGAATTTGCTAGATCAATGTTGCATGAGTATGGTTTACCTACATACTTTTGGGCAGAAGCCCTTAACACCGCTTGTTATGTTTTAAATAGAGTTTTAATTAGACCTTCTTTGGATAAAACTCCTTAAGAACTTTGGCATAACAAAATTCCAAATATTGGGCATTTCAAAGTTTTTGGTTGCAAATGTTTTATTATTGAGTCGGCAAGCAGGCCACTCTCACCCATACAAATCAAAGGGCAATCCCTCATGAAGAAGAGTCCATAACTCACTCAGGATTGAGACTAAGTTGCCTAGGTCATCCTGGTGAAATAGAAACCTAACTAGTCAACGGTGTTACAACTAGTGGTTAACTATTTTGCGGTCCGGTCTTATGCAAACTCATTGCACAGGTGTTGCCTTCTAGAGTGGGGTAAAAATATGATAAAAATAAACTCTAGAATATTGTGCAAGCATACACAATTCGCAGCAAGTGATAAGTAATTTATCGTATCCACGAGGTTTTGAATAACTTTCACTTTACCTATTTTATGTAACTTTTTTTATGGTTTCAAGATTGTTAAAATGATTGGTTTTGATAAAATGCTGAAGCAAAAGAAATGACAGAGCATAATATAAACGAAAAAAGTAGATAGATTGGAAACAGACATTGGTTAAGATTGAAGGGGACAACATCGAGACGCTATCCACAGAGTCGCGACGCTAGGCAGTTTTCCAAAATTAATTTTTTCCTATTTTGGCTGGCTGGTAATTTTCCTTCTTTGGAGTCCCAATTCAGCACCATTCTACCACGAATTGAAGGCCAAGAAACTCTATAAATAGAGGCCTTTGGTGTAGGTTTAGAATCATCCCTCACTACAATTTTGTAGTCACTTTTCTCTTTACTTTTCTAGAGTTGTTTTAAGTTTTCTTAGTCCATGGGTCGGTTGATCGAGCCTCGAGCTTGGAGGTGCTTGTCTATGGCCAACTAAGCTCGGATCGTTGTAATCGGGACCTCGGTTTGTAAGTTTGATTCAATTTTATGAGATTTCCATTCTTAATTACTTAGTTAATTGTCTTTGTGATTTTAGTTCTTTGCATACAAGTTTAGATTGTGGTAGGAAAGATTGACAACCTTGACCGCGTACTGTCTAAATTTACTTGCTAAATCTAAGTAGCAAATAGGCTAACGTTATGATATTACGCATGCGTCCCTTGAACTAAATGATTTAATCAATTGTAATTGTGGTTTGTTGCCCGTTGCATGTGAATTAATTCGGCTAGATCCCAATGCGGTTTAGATTAGTTAATTGGATAATTAATTAATTTAAACTAGAATCAAACTTAGCGTTTGCATGTTTGTGATAGTTGGATCATGGCTCTCGGTTTGTTGCCAGAGTACGCCGGACTTAGATAGTTAATTAAAATCAATTGATAATCGATGAATGAAATTAATCAAACTTAACGTCGAGTTCAACCCCGATTACAGTGATCCTCGTGGTAAGATCAACTAACTCCACCTTTACTTTCCTTGCATTTAATTTTCCTTATTTATTTTCCCGCTTTAACTTTATGTCTTAATCTTTTATCAAAAAACCCCCCATTTTGGTTACCTCAAAGACACAAAAGAATTTAGAAATAAATCGATTGTTCCCTGTGATCGACCCCGACCACTACTGCTACAAGTTAGCTATAGGAATCGTGGATTATAAATTTATTTGACAAGAGACCGCGACAATCTCTTCCATCAAATTGGCGTCATTGCCGGGGAACACGGTGTCTTATTTCTATTTCCTTTTGTGTTTTTCACCTTTTTCTTGTTTTTTGTAGTTTGTTTCTTGTAGGCCCTCGTGACAATCCTTTTGCAAGAACAGGTTTTCTTTGCACACCTAAAAGCAAGGAAAAGGAATTGAGCTTCATGGAGATCTAGCTTTTGAGAGCGAAACAAAAATTCTATCCCTTCCTTTTTTATTTTCTTTCCTTATTTAGTTGTTTTCGTAATTTTTTTTTTGTTTATTTTTGGTAGGATCCCTACACCAAATCTCTACAATTTGTGTCAATCGTGGGAGTTTCCATATTTGCCAACCCAATGCTTAAACAGGGGAGGTTTTCTGTTCCCTTTTACTTTTTGTCCATTACTTTCCATATTTAATTTACATTAGGGACAATGTAACGTTTAGGTTGGGGGTGGAAGAAATTTCTTGCATGTTAGATTTTCATCGAGTCTTTGCGCGCAGACTTTATTTTATATGCATGCTTGATTTATTGCTTTGTGTTTACCTATTATTTTAAGCAATTAAAAAAATGAGAACCCAAATAGGCGAAGTTCTGTCTAAGGTTGGAGGTATTTAAGATGACGGTTTACAGAACACCTCCTACCTGGGAACTGACCCGAACCAGTGAAGTTCTGTCTAAGGTTGGGGGTATTTAAGTTGACGGTTTACGGAACACCTCCTACCTAGGAACTGATCTGAATCAGAGTTCGAGCAATTTTAAAAAGAGATGAATCCTTGAGTTTATTAGGTTGCTTGAAGTATAGTTATGAAGATCAATGAGACATTCTTTTGAACTATTTTATTTGTTTTAAGCTTTGTGAAGCATTTACCAAAAATTGACCAATTTTTAAAATTTTTCTAGATTTTTCTTGCACATATTGAGCACTTGGCTTTTCCTTAGGAAGTTTTGAAAGCTTAGGGTCATCTTATGGGTTCCATATGTTTGTTGTCACCTCGATAGGATAGATCTAACTAGATGGTAATTTCAAAAATGATTGCTTGTACTGCCTTGCTTAGGAATGATAAAAGAAAATATGTCTGGTGTGCTTAAAAGAAAAATCATTCTTATATAAAAAAATGACGTCTTATGAGCGCTCTGAAACGTTTAAAAATGTTAAGGCAAAAAGAGCTACCCCTGTTGTGATCAGTTAGGCCAACCAAAGGGTTAAACTCGGGTTATGGGTCCCTGCAATAGGTGTGTGAAAGCTAGTGCCATCTTATAAATGCAAAATATAAATTGTTTCTATTTTCAGGTGCCTAGTAATGTATTACTCGTTTGACTATTTGGATTACTTAATGGTTAGGTCCTTGGCCAGTGTAGGGGAAGATGAGTTGAGTTTCTCATATGGTTATCCCGGGTTGGTAAAAGCACCTTAGAAAAGCTCTCCACACACACACGCAAGAGAAATTCATGAAAATTTTGAATTGTTTAATTATTGCTTAAATGTGTTAGCATGCTTCGAATAAATTGAATGATTCTTTTGAATGTTAAGGTTGGAGCTATATGAATTGCAACTAAATAAATCTCAATTATTCTTGATCTTATTCTATGCTTCCTCGAGGACTAGCAAGGTTTAGGTTGTGGGTATTTGATAAGTCCAATTTATTATACACTTAGAATCTCCAAATTTTCTTATCTTAGTTGAATTCCTTGCGAAAAATGCTTTAAAATGAGTATAATATGTCTATAGGTCCTCACCGGAGCTTTGGAAGCAATTCGAGGCTTAAACGAGCGAAACTGGAGCGTAAAATGACAATTCTGTCCCTGGAGCCACATCATCATCGAGACGCTCGTCATACAGAGTCGAGACGCTTGCTCATCAGATTTAAGACGCTACAAGGTCGAAACGCTCGTCATACAGAGTCGCGACGCTACGGCAATCCGAGAAATATTTTCCAAAATTGAAGGGGACAGCGTCGAGACGCTATCCACAGTGTCGCGACGCTAGGCAGTTTTCCAAAATTAATTTTTTCCTATTTTGGCTGGAAATTTTCCTTCTTTGGAGACCCAATTCAGCACCATTCTACCACGAATTGAAGGCCAAGAAACTCTATAAATAGAGGCCTTTGGTGTAGGTTTAGAATCATCCCTCACTACAATTTTGTAGTCACTTTTCTCTTTACTTTTCTAGAGTTGTTTTAAGTTTTCTTAGTCCATGGGTCGGTTGATCGAGCCTCGAGCTTGGAGGTGTTTGTCTATGGCCAACTAAGCTCGGATCGTTGTAATCGGGACCTCGGTTTGTAAGTTTGATTCAATTTTATGAGATTTCCATTCTTAATTACTTAGTTAATTGTCTTTGTGATTTTAGTTCTTTGCATACAAGTTTAGATTGTGGTAGGAAAGATTGACAACCTTGATCGCGTACTGTCTAAATTTACTTGCTAAATCTAAGTAGCAAATAGGCTAACGTTATGATATTACGCATGTGTCCCTTGAACTAAATGATTTAATCAATTGTAATTGTGGTTTGTTGCCCGTTGCATGTGAATTAATTCGGCTAGATCCCAATGCGGTTTAGATTAGTTAATTGGATAATTAATTAATTTAAACTAGAATCAAACTTAGCGTTTGCATGTTTGTGATAGTTGGATCATGGCTCTCGGTTTGTTGCCAGAGTACGCCGGACTTAGATAGTTAATTAAAATCAATTGATAATCGATGAATGAAATTAATCAAACTTAACGCCGAGTTCAACCCCGATTACAGTGATCCTCGTGGTAAGATCAACTAACCCCACCTTTACTTTCCTTGCATTTAATTTTCCTTATTTATTTTCCCGCTTTAACTTTATGTCTTAATCTTTTATAAAAAAACCCCACATTTTGGTTACCTCAAAGACACAAAAGAATTTAGAAATAAACCGATTGTTCCCTGTGATCGACACCGACCAGTACTGCTACAAGTTAGCTTTAGGAATCGTGGATTATAAATTTATTTGACAAGAGACCGCGACAATCTATTCCATCAACTTTCCTTTTCCAAAATTGGAATTTTTTGACTTGAGACGGCTCCTTCCTTTTATAGAGTGGAGTCAAACCCTAATTACGTCAAACTTTACACATGGAGGGCTCTCCAAGCTTCCTAGATCCGAGATTAATTCAGCTAACGCCACCTCATTTAATGAATCACGTGCGCGGCTCACGTGGCAGTTTCGCTCTCCGCTTTGCTGGATCCCAAATTTTGCTCCCTCAAGTCACTCAGCATTATTTTCTACACAAAATAACTTCCAAAGCATCTATTCTTCTAAATGGGTTAAAACATATAATATTCATCTAAAAGCAACCCAATTTAACACAAATGACACACAAAACACTATAGAAATAAGATCTAAATAACTCCCTTTTGGAGAGTTATCATACCCCCAAACTTGAACTATTGCGCATCCCGAGCAATATTAACTCACCTTCCCTTGAGAATTCAAAACATTAGACACAACACAACTAAATCAAAACAGATATTCCAACACTACCTTCAACCTTTACCTGAGCATTTTGGAAAACCAAGCAATGCTGCAACAAAACAATTCTTTCAGCAATGAGCAGATAATCACCACCTTTAACTCAACCCTAAGAACTTACCATAGCTTAACCATATTATCATACATATTTAAACATATTTGTAAGGGGTTTTATTTCTTTAGTTCTTCAGACTTAAAGCAGTCCTAGAGTCATAAGCTCTTAAGCATGAGATGACCCACTTTATGGTGTGGTATACCCTTGCCTCATACTCATCACCAACTAGGCTAAATACTCATTGTCAAGCTAAAAAATCCTTAGTTATCTATCCCTGCTTCTCAGAATGGCGACATTTCATGATGAAGCTCACCTAAGCCCTAGGAAACAGAAAACTGCTAGATTATCATTCATCCTTCAAAAGTTTTGATCTCAGCAAAATTTTCACAATTTTTCTTTTTCAGCAAATAATCTTTTTTTTTTCATTTTTCAATATTTCCTAGGTCATCTTTTGACGCAAAGACAAATTGTGGGTGTCACAAATGTCCCTGGTTACTCAACAACCTAGAAAAATAATTATGAAGGAGAGGAATGCTCGACCAAAACAAGCGGAGTAGCTAAAAAGTCCCTCAAACTTAAATTATTCATTGTCCCCAATGAATCAACATAATAATTATACCCCCAAACTTAATTCTTTTTCTATTTTAATTTTAAACTAAGCGTGGGGCTAGGATTAAGCTTAAGGTGGATCACATAAGTCAACACTACCTCAGAATCTTCTTATCGTAGCGATGACCAGGCTAGAAGAAATGCTCAAGCAAAAGGTTTCTGGAGATCAAAACACCTTGATATAATTAAGCTCACTAGTTCGAGCTTGAAAAATTCAGAAGAAAATGGTTAAGTTAGGAATGCTCAGTGCTATAGAACAGAAAAAATTTCGGGAATTTCATTAAAAATAACAGAAAATTATTTATTTAGGCCTCATTTACATAAGGATTTGTGTGTCTTTAATGCTTAATAGGGTTGGTTTTAGAAAGATATTACATGATTTAACCCATTTGGAAGAATGGAAGCTTTGGAAATCATTTTGTGCAGATTATGCTGTTGAGCGACTGGAGGGAGCAAATTCTATGCTGCAGCAAAACTGGGAACAGAACTGCCACATCACAGCTCGTTAGCCAACTTCATGAACCGACTTCTGTTGAGTTATTTTCGTGATAGAGGATCAAGGAGAGTCTTACACGTGTCCTAGTTGACCTAATTCAAGCTTCCCATCCTTCTATAAAAGGAAGTAGCCGTCAAAGTCAAAAGCATTCCATGTTCTCCCTTGGAAGCCGAATAGTATAGAGATATTGCAGATCATCAAGAACACCATCATTTGCAAGCTGATTAAGGAGTTTATTTTCTTTATTAACTTGTGATTATGGACATGCCTACTCAGATTGTGATTTGTATTTTCATGCCTATTATGAACTAAGTAGCTTAGGTGTTGGTTAGGAATAATGTGATTGTTGTGCTTCATCTTTAGTAATATATTGACTATCGCATTTTGGTTAGTTGTTATACTTATTTCCATTTTATGCCCACCTGGCCAGCCGGTGTGAATAGCTCTCTCTAGTTTCAGGGATGATTTAGAGAGTGTGTGGCAATTATTCACACTACAATCATTGTGTATTGGTGAACGCCAGTGACTGAGCTAGGGATAGCCAGTTGCCTAGTGCTTGATCGGTCGTACTTCATTGGGTTTGAAACATATCCCAAAAGATCTGGAGTTCCGGGAGGAATCCGCTAATAATACTGCGAGAAATGCATGATCAATAATTTTGCTAGAGCATCTTTTAGAACAATCACTAAATCCTAACCAGCGCCTGTCTTTAATCTGCCTATCTATTTGTTTATTTGTTGTTCTGCCATTTATTTTGCTTCAGCATAATTCTTATAAAACCAAATCATATTTTTACCGTCTTTGAAACCATTAGAAAGTTACACAAAATAGGTAAAGTGGAAGCTAATTCAGGACTCGGATTGAAAATATTACTTGTTGCAGACTGTGTATACTTGCACAGGAATCCTAGAGTCTTTTATATCATATTCTTACTCACTCTAGGAGCCCAACAATTTTTTGGCGTCGTTGCCGGGGACTTGGATAAGTTTTTATCTGATCTATTTTGTGTATGTGTTTTAGTGGTTTGGTGCTAGAACTTTTTGATTGTTTCTTTTGTTTTTGCAGGTGTGATTATGGTGCATGAGCGATCCGCCTGGGGTACGATTTGAGTTTGATCCAGAAATTGAAAGGACATTTAGGAACAGAAGGAGAGAGCAGCGCAGAAACCAGATGGAGAACGTGTCGCGTCTTCCGCAGGTTCCTGAAGGTCCAGCGAACCCCCAGCAGAATCCGTTGCTGCAGCAAAACCCACTGTTTGAGCAAAATGAGCAGCAAAATAATCAGGCTGAAAATCCTATCTTGATAGCAAACGATAGGACCAGAGCCATTCGAGCGTATGTTGTCCCGATGTTTAATGAGTTGAATCCAGGGATTGCACGTCCCCAAATCCAAGCGGCAAATTTTGAAATGAAACCGGTAATGTTTCAGATGTTGCAAATCGTGGGGCAATTTCATGGTTTGACATCTGAAGACCCTCATTTACATCTTAAGTATTTTCTAGGAGTTAGTGATTCTTTTGTAATTCAAGGAGTGCCTAGGGATGCTCTTAGATTAACTTTGTTTCCGTATTCTCTTAGAGATGGAGCAAAGGCATGGTTAAACTCTTTTGCTCCAGGATCAATTAGGACATGGGATGAGTTAGCTGAAAATTTTTTGAGTAAATATTTTCCACCTAATAGAAATGCTAAATTAAGGAGTGAAATAGTAGGGTTTAGGCAACTTGAAGATGAGACTTTTAGTGAGGCTTGGGAGAGATTTAAGGAGCTTTTGCGAAAGTGTCCCCACCATGGTTTACCTCACTGTATTCAAATGGAGACATTTTACAATGGTTTAAATAGAGTAACCCAAGGTATGGTCGATGCTTCAGCTGAAGGGGCCCTTTTGGCTAAAAATTTTGATGAAGCCTATGAAATTTTAGAAAGAATATCTATTAATAGTTGTCAGTGGTCGGATGTTAGAGGCACAAATAAAAAGATTAAGAGTGTATTAGAAGTTGATGGTGTGTCCACCATTAGGGCTAATCTTGCTATGATTACTAATGCTCTTAAGAATGTGACAGTGATTAGTGTTGGGGCGATTTTCCGCAAGCGCACGGGTCGTCACAAGTAATATAAAACGGTAGTAATACCGAGTATCGAATCCACAGGGAGGCGAAGTGAAACTTAAGCAAATAATTAAAATCTCTTGAGCACTAAAAATACTTAGGCGAAATAATATTTAGGGACCACTTCATGCAATAAAAAGAATTCAAACTCAAGACAATAAACGAAAATAAATTGATCAATCGAAAATAAAATATGGAGAAAGAGTTTTCTTTAAATGGGAAGAGGGGTCTTGAAAATTAATGATTAGCTAAATAGTTGCTACAATTATCCTATCTCATTGCCCAACTAATTATAATCCTAGAATCTCCGTTAATCACATAGGTTCTCCTGTCGGTTTCCCCTAATTGCAATTAATTCATTTTAACAACCTAAGTGTCCTTAGCGCTATTAAAAATCATTAATTATTACGCTCTGATTCATTTTAGGAATCTAAGTTTAATCAACTAATCCCGGTGTCACAACGGGCAATTAAACTAGTTGCATGGATTATGATCTATCCTATTTTCTCTCCGTCGAGTTTCCATTAAGAATTGAATCATTACACAATTGGCCAGATTGAGTAAAGCATTAAGCACATCCATACAAATAATTAGGACATGGGCAAGAGACAAGAAATTACAACAATATTTGAACTATCATTTCATTTCAAGACCCCAATTTGGGGTTTTAGCTACACATGGCTAGAATATCCACAATAATTACAAAGGAAAGCATAATAAAGAGCATAAAAGGAAAGGAATTGACCGTCGAAAAACCCCTTGCTGACGCTTGGAGCCCCGCTGACTACTCCTCGAGCCTCTAAGATGCTCCCCCAAAATTCCCAAAATTTTCCCACTAAAAGAATCCTCTCAAAAAGGCTTGAAAGCCTTGAGAGGGGCTCCAAAGGAGCCTAAGGAAGAGAGAAAGGAAGAAATTCCTTGTTGGAATGGTGAGTGATTGATGGTAAATGAGGCACCCAAGGGTGCCTTTTTATAGGCCTGGAATAGGGGTAGCGTCGCGATGCTACCTTGCTCAGCGTCGCGACGCTGCTGCGCACGCGGCTTGGGCAACACGAAAGGGTAGCGTCACGACGCTGTCTGCTTAGCGTCTCGACGCTGCCCCAAAATTCCAGATTTTCAGCTTCCTTTTGGGCTGATTTTTGGGCCTTCTTCTTTATTTCTTTTGGTCATTTCTTCATGGTTGTCTTCTTTGGGCCTCCTATTGCTTCAAGCTTGGATTTGGGCTTTAATTGCTTCAATTTTGGCACTTTTTCTCCCAAAATCACCAACTTTGCTCCTAAGGACCAAATAACAAAATTCATTAAATATATTCATAAAAAACACGATTAAAGCACCAAAAAGCTTAATAAATTGAGACTAAAATAGCGTCATTTCTGCTCGCTATCAATTAGTCATCAGCAGCCACCAGCTATGGAGCCTACTGCAGTGGTGAACCAAGTGGCAGAAGAAGCATGTGTCTATTGTGGTGAAAATCACAACTACGAGTTTTGCCCCAGCAATCCAGCTTCTATGTTTTTTGTAGGTAATCAGAGGAATAACCCTTATTCTAACTTTTATAATCCAGGTTGGCGCAACCACCCCAACTTCTCATGGGGAGGACAAGGAAGTAATGTGCAAACACAACAAAAGGTGAACTAGCCAGGATTTGCTAAAGCGCAGGTAATGCCCCAGCAAAATAAGCAGGTTTTGCCCCAGCAAAATTCGGGAAGTTCTCTCGAGGCGATGATGAAAGAATTTATGGCTCGTACAGATGCCACAATTCAAAGTAATCAAGCTTCGATGAGAGCCCTGGAATTGCAAATGGGTCAGCTAGCTAATGAGCTGAAGGCAAGGCCTCAAGGGAAACTTCCTTCGGATACTGAACACCCTCGAAAGGAAGGTAAGGAGCAGGTAAAGGCAGTAACTCTTAGGAGTGGTAAGCCATTAGATGAGCCTAGTAAGACCCAGGAGGTAAATAGAAATAGTGATAATAATGTTGTTGTTGAGAAAGAGTTGGAGTCTGGTAAGGGTGCTGGAGGTAGCAATAAAAATGCTGGAGCATTTGGTTCTATTCCAGATGTGGAACCACCTTATGTGCCGCCCCCACCTTATGTACCACCTCTACCTTTTCCACAAAGGCAAAACCCTAAGAATCAGGATGGTCAATTTAAAAAGTTTTTAGAGATTTTTAAGCAATTGCATATAAATATCCCTTTAGTAGAAGCTATTGAGCAAATGCCTAATTATGCTAAATTTCTTAAGGATATTTTAACTAAAAAGAAGAGGTTAGGTGAGTTTGAAACTGTATCTCTTACTGAGGAATGTAGTCCTATTCTTAAGAATGGGCTACCCCCCAAGGCTAAGGATCCAGGGTCATTTACCATACCCGTGTCTGTAGGTGGAAAAGAATTAGGTAGAGCACTCTGTGATTTAGGCGCAAACATTAACCTTATGCCTCTTTCGGTCTATCGGAAGTTAGGTATTGGTGAAGCTAGGCCTACCACAGTTACACTCCAATTAGCTGATAGGTCTATCACATATCCAAAGGGTAAAATTGAGGATGTCTTAGTGAAGGTAGATAAATTCATATTTCCTGTTGATTTTATTATTTTAGACTATGAGGCTGATAAAGATGTCCCAATTATTCTAGGTCGTCCATTTTTGGCTACTGGTAGGGCGTTAATAGATGTTCAAAAAGGAGAATTAACAATGAGAGTCTGTAATGAGGAAGTGAAATTTAATGTGTTTAAAGCCATGAAATATCCAGACGAAATGGAGGATTGCTCCTTCATAAGGATTCTGGAGAGCACAGTTATTGAGACAGCAATACAGGATTCGGCTGATAAGCATTCGGAAAAGCATGGAGAGGTTAGTGTAGAAGATTTTGAATTTTGTTCTTTAGATAGAAAAAATGAAAAAGAGTTGTTTAGGTGTGAGGATGTTTTTGAGTCTTTAGATTTAGATCAAAGGAAGGCTCCTCCTATTAAGCCATCCCTGATTGAGGCACCTACTTTAGATTTGAAACCCTTGCCGGATCATCTAAAGTATGTGTATCTTGGGGAAGGTGAGACGTTGCCCATTATTGTTGTATCAGATTTAATGCCATAGCATGAGGAGGCCTTAATAAAATTGCTGCAGCAATACCGCAAGGCTATAGGTTGGACATTGGCTGACATTCAGGGAATTAGCCCATCTTTTTGTATGCACAAAATCACTCTAGAGGAGGGATCCTTTAGGAGTATTGAGCAACAAAGAAGGCTTAACCCTGCAATGAAAGAGGTTGTTAAAAAGGAGGTGATTAAATGGTTGGATGCTGGGATCATTTATCCAATTGCCGATAGCAATTGGGTAAGCCCTGTCCAATGTGTTCCTAAGAAAGGAGGTGTCACTGTGGTGAGCAATAAAGACAATGAGTTGATCCCAACCAGGACAGTAACTGGCTGGAGGGCTTGCATGGACCACGGGAGGCTCAATAAAGCCACCCGTAAGGACCATTTCCCTCTACGATTTATTGACCAGATGTTGGATAGATTGGCTGGTCAGGCCTATTACTGTTTCTTAGATGGTTATTCTGGGTATAACCAGATTACTATTGCTCCTGAGGATCAGGAGAAAACCACTTTCACCTGCCCTTATGGGACGTTTGCTTTTAGGAGAATGCCTTTTGGCCTCTGCAATGCTCCAGCAACATTTAAGCGGTGTATGTTAGCAATTTTTTCTGATATGATTGAGTCCACTGTTGAGGTATTTATGGACGATTTTTCAGTGTTTGAAGGGTCTTTTCAGAATTGTTTAGAAAATTTAGGTAAAGTATTAAAGAGATGTGAGGATACCCATCTAGTTCTTAATTGGGAAAAATGTCACTTCATGGTGAAGGAGGGCATAGTGTTAGGACATAGGATTTCTAAAAATGGTCTAGAAGTTGATAGAGCAAAAATAGAGGTTATTGAAAGACTAGAACCACCGAATTCAGTGAAAGGAATTCAGAGTTTTTTAGGACATGCTGGATTTTATAGGAGGTTCATAAAGGATTTTTCCAAAATCAGTAAACCTCTTTGTAACTTATTGTGTACTGATCATGTCTTTGACTTTAATGCAAATTGTAGGAAGGCTTTTGAGACTTTAAAGGCTGCTTTAATCTCAGCGCCCATTCTTTGCGCACCTAATTGGAATTTACCATTCGGGGTAATGTGTGATGCGAGTGATGCTGCGGTAGGAGCGATGCTGGGGCAAAAGCAGGGCAAATTCATCCATCCTATATATTATGCAAGCAAGGTTTTAAATGAGGCACAGGTCAACTATACAACTACTGAAAAGGAGTTGTTAGCTATTGTGTTTGCTTTTGAGAAATTCCGGCCATATTTGGTTGGATCCAAAGTCACGGTGTTCACGGATCATGCAGCAATAAGGTATTTAATGACTAAGAAGGATGCAAAGCCTAGACTAATTCGTTGGGTTTTATTATTGCAGGAATTCGACTTAGAGATAAAGGATAAGAAGGGATCGGAAAATGTCATTGCAGATCATTTATCTCGTCTTGATCCATCATCATCTTTGCTAGAGCAATCTGCCATTTCAGATTCTTTTCCAGATGAACAACTCTTTGCTGTTGAGGTAAAGGTAGTTAGGGATGTCCTTTGGTATGTTGATGTTGCCAACTTTTTGGTAAAGGGAGTCACTCCTATTGACATGGATTGGAGGCAGAAGAAAAAGTTTAAGCACGATGCGAAATTTTTCTATTGGGATGAGCCATTTATGTATAAGCAATGCTCTAACGGTATTATTCGTAGGTGTGTTTCAGGTGTTGAAGCAAAGGAAATCCTGGAGCAATGTCACTCTTCGCCGTATGGAGGTCATTTCAGCTGTCAGAGGACAGTTATGAGGATTTTGCATTGTGGATTCTTCTGGCCCACCTTATTCAAGGATGCCCATTGGTTCTACAAGCAATGTGATGCTTGCCAAAGGAGAGGAAATTTAGGGCCTAGAGATGAAATGCCTCTTACTTGCATTTTAGAAGTTGAATTATTTGATGTATGGGGTATTGATTTTATGGGGCCATTTCCCCTTCTAATGGCAATGTTTTTATCTTATTGGCAGTTGATTATGTGTCCAAATGGGTGGAGGCCATTGCATGCCATCAGAGTGATGCCAAGACAGTTGCAAGGTTTCTTCAATCGCACATCTTTGCGCGGTTTGGGACACCTAGAGCTCTAGTGAGTAATGAGGGTACACATTTTGTTAATAATATCTTAACTAAGCTTTTAGCTAAGTATGGGATTAAGCATAAGATAGCTACCCCTTATCACCCACAAGCAAATGGTCAAGCTGAAATTAGTAATAGGGAAATTAAAGCTATTTTAGAGAAAGTAGTCCATCCATCTAGGAAAGATTGGTCTTTTCGGTTAGATGAGGCTATTTGGGCTTATAGGACAACCTATAAGACTCCTCTAGGTATGTCTCCTTATAGGTTAGTATATGGAAAAACTTGCCATTTACCGTTTGAGCTTGAGCATAAAACATTTTGGGCTTTAAAGAAATTGAATTTTGATTTGAGTCGTGTAGGGGCAATAAGAATGTTGCAGCTTAATGTGTAAGAGGAATTTCGTCAGTTTTCTTATGAAAATGCGAAGATGTATAAAGAGAAGACCAAGCTGTGGCATGACAAGAGAATTAAATCTAAGGAGTTTGTCAAGGGTCAAAAAGTTTTGCTTTATAACTCTAGATTAAAATTATTTCCTGGAAAATTAAAATCTAGATGGTCGGGACCATTTATTGTGATTGAAGTTTTCCCCCAGGGAGCAATTACTTTGCAGGATGAAAAAGATGGGAGAGTGTTCAAGGTGAATGGACAGTGTGTGAAGCATTATTGGGGTGAGGAGTTTCAAGCGAAATATCCTTCTTTAAGGTTGGTCGATGTTTGAGAGAGCAGGATTTTTGTGGGAGCATTTCACAGAGCAAAATTTTGAGCTCCCAGTGTTTATTTTATGTTTCGCTGATTTGTTTTTAATTTCGATTAGGTTAGATTTGATTTTGCATGGTTTATTAGATTTTTATCTTTAAGTATTTGTTTATTTCTGTTAATTTAGATTTTATCTATTTCGTTTTGAATTTGATTTGATTTTATTTTCAGGTTATTTATTTAAATTATCTTTGGATTATCTTTTCATTAGTTAGATTTTATTTTATCTAAATTTTATTTTCAGTTATTTTAATTCTGTTTAGTTTAAATTATAAAAAGATTTTCTCTAAATTAATTCAGCGTCAAGAAGGATTAAGTTTGATTTGATTTGATTGGTTATTTTTAAATTTTGAAGATCTGATTTTCCTGTTTTTAAATTTGAATTCCGTATCCAAGATTCTTCAGGTTCAGCAGGTTATTGCGGCAAAGTTATGGCTGGAGCAAAATCATTCGAATTAAAAGGGTTTCCGTTGGAAATTTATTATTTTTACCGTTGGGATTTGGCTTTAAATTTTCGCAGGTAAATTTGCATGCATCATCTAATGAAGCCACGTGTAGCAGAGCAATCATCCGAAGGCTTCAATGATGGACAACACATAAATTTTTACCATGGGCGTTTGGAATCCACGATTTTACCGTTGCTGGTTTCAAATTTTCAGGTTACATTCACTTCAAATTAAACGGTAATATTATTTAATGTAGAGCAAATCATTTCGGTTAGGATTGCATTTTGCTGGAGCCTTATTTATTCACAACCGCTGGTAAGTTTCTTTCCACTTCGTCTTCTTGATCCAATTTTGTCGACTGCATTCTTTCTTTTTCCCTTTCATTCTCTGTAAAACCGTTGAGTCCTTCATGGCAAAGACTAGAGCTAGGAAAGAAAGAGAGAGTGAAGAGGAGGAAACACCGGTTACTCCGGAAGTGCAGAAAGGGAAAACTAAGAAAAAGAGAACGCCAGAAGAAAAAGAGGCTAAAAGAAGAAGGAGGCAACAGAGGGCTGAGGAGCAAGAAGCCATTCGAGAAAAAACAGTGGATGACGTGGATACAGAGAGACCTAAAAATCCTGAGGAAGAACCGAGAATTTCTGATACGATTCAAGAAAAGATTGCTGAGAAAAATCAAGAAACAGAGGTCGAGGAGCAGGCCCCAGGTATGCCTGAAAAAGAGAAAACAACGGAGCCGGTGCAGGAGGCTCATGTTGAAGTCGTAATGCCTGAACCACCAAAGCGCCGCCGCATCAAACGGAAGGCGGGTCGCGTTAGGGTGATTCGGAACACTCCATCACCTCCGACGTCGGACTCTAAGGAAGAAAAGAGGGAAGCTGAAAATAAGGCAAAGGAAGGCAGAAGAAGAGATTTTGTGCGAACAAAGAGAAGACAAGGACAAAGGAATTGTCGAAGCATCGGGTGAGATTGAGGAACCAAGGGTACTGTTCATTCGCTTTGTCAACGAGCTTGCGAGAGCAAAATACCAAGAGGTTCTGAAGCGTGATTTCTTGTTCGAGCGGGGATTTGGCAGTGATTTGCCAAGGTTCTTAGAGTCTGGAATAGCGAACCTTGGGTGGAGGCAGTTTTGTGCGAAGCCTGAACCTGTCAATGCCAACATTGTTCGAGAATTCTACGTTAATCTTAACGTTAAGGATGACTTTGAAGTTATAGTGCGAGGAGTGTTTGTACAATGGAGCCCAAAAGCCATTAATAGTTTGTTTGATCTCCAGGATTTTCCGCATGCAGTTTTTAATGAGATGATGGTTGCGCCGTCGAGCGACCAATTAAGTGCGGCGGTCCGAGAGGTAGGTGTTGAGGGGGCTCAATGGAGGGTGTCGTAGACGCGCAATTCAAGCTGCCTATTTGAAGAGTGCAGGCAACACTTGGATGGGTTTCATTAGGCTACGCTTACTGCCGACAACACACGACTCCACTGTATCTCGGGACAAAGTATTGCTTGCCTTTGCCATCCTTCGCTCAGTGAGTATAGATGTTGGAAAAATAATTTCTACTGAGATTGTTGACTGTTGGCGCAAAAAGGTGGGGAAGCTGTTTTTTACAAACACGATTACGATGTTATGCAGTAGGGCAGGAGTGCCCACGGTTCCAGAGGATATGATTATGCTTGATAAGGGAATCATTGACACACCTAATCTGGCGCGGCTTCAGCGTACACAAGAGGCTCGCTAGGGACGGCTTGTGTATGGAGTTCATCAGATCCTAGAGCAACTGACACTGTTGGCCAGTAGGTTAGAGTTTGCTGAAAGGCAAGCTCAGACCTATTGGGCTTATGCTAAAAGGAGAGATGATGCGCTCAGGAGGGCCTTGCAAACCAATTTCTCAAAACCATATCAGGTCTTCCCAGTGTTTCCCGATGACTTATTTAATCCCTGGATTCCGCCCCCACCTGTTGAAAGAGAAGAAGAGAATGATGATGAAGAGCAGGGTCGGGAAGATTGATGGATGAGATGATCTTCAACGAGCATTATTTTTGTTCTTATCATTTTGTTTGCTCGCGCATATCTGACCCCGCTTGTTAAATATGTTTGCTTGTTTCTTTTTAATTTTTCTGCTTCTTGGAAAAAAATATATCTGCTTTGTAATGTTTTTCTATATCTGCTTTGTAATGTTTTTCTTATGTTTTAATGAAATTTCCAGATGTTTTTTGTTCTATGAGCACTAAGTAACTCTAACTTAACTATTTTCTTTTGAATTTTTGAAGCTTGGACTGAATAAGCTTAATTAGATCAAGGTATTCTGATCTCCAAAAACCTTTTGCTTGAGCATTTCTTCTAGCCTGGACTGTTGCTGCAGCAAAGAAGATTTTGAAGGTAGTGTTGACTTGTATGATCCACTTTAAGCTTAATCTGAGTCCCATGTTTAGTTTAAAAATTCAGAAAGAAAAATTTAAGTTTGGGGGTATAATTTGCAAAATTAATGATTCATTGGGGACAATGAATAATTCAAGTTTGGGGGACTTTTAGCTACTCCAATTGTTTTGCTCGAGCATTCCTCTCCTTCAATTAAAAATTTGTTAGGTTATTGAGTAACCGGGGACATTTGTGATACCCACAGTTTGTCTTCGCGTCAAAAGGTGACCTAGGAAATATGAAAAAAATGAAAAAAAAAATTATTTGCTGAAAAAATTATTTGTTGAAGATTTTGCTGAAAAAATTGATGGAGCAAAAGTTTTGAAGGATGAATGATGATCCAGCAGTTTTTCTGTCTCCCAGAACTTAGGTGAGCTTCATCATAAAATGTCGCCATTCTGAGGGGCAAGAGATGGAATAACTAAGGATTCTTGAGCTTTATAAAGAGTATTGAGCCTAGTTGGTGATGAGTTTGAGGCAGGGGTATACTGCACCATAAAGTGGGTTATCCCATGCTTAAGAGCTTATGACTGTAGGGCTGCTTAAAGTCTGAAAAACAAGAAAATAAACCCCTTTAAAAATATGTTTTGAAATGTTTGATAATGGAACTAGGCTGTGGTGAGTTCTTAGAATTAAATTGAAAGCGGTGATTATTTGTCCCTACTGAAGGAATCATTTTGCTGCAGCAGAGCTCGGTGTTGCAGAGTGCTCAGGTAAAGGTCAAAGGTAGTATTGGATTGTCTAATTTAATTAAGCTAACTCTTTGTCTAATGTTTTTAAATTCTTAAGGGAAGGTGAGTTAGTATTGCTCGAGACGCGCAATAGTTCAAGTTTGGGGGTGTGATAACTGCCCAAAAGGTAGTTATTTAGGCCTCATTTACATAAGAATTTGTGTGTCTTTAATGCTTAATAGGGTTGGTTTTAGAAAGATATTACATGATTTAACCCATTTGGAAGAATGGAAGCTTTGGAAATCATTTTGTGCAGATTATGCTGCTGAGCGACTGGAGGGAGCAAATTCTATGCTGCAGCAAAACTGGGAACAGAACTGCCACATCACAGCTTGTTAGCCAACTTCATGAACCGACTTCTGTTGAGTTATTTTCGTGATAGAGGATCAAGGAGAGCCTTACACGTGTCCTAGTTGACCTAATTCAAGCTTCCCATCCTTCTATAAAAGGAAGTAGCCGTCAAAGTCAAAAGCATTCCATGTTCTCCCTTGGAAGTCGAATAGTATAAAGAGATTGCAGATCATCAAGAACACCATCATTTGCAAGCTGATTAAGGAGTTTATTTTCTTTATTAACTTGTGATTATGGACATGCCTACTCAGATTGTGATTTGTATTTTCATGCCTATTATGAACTAAGTAGCTTAGGTGTTGGTTAGGAATAATGTGATTGTTGTGCTTCATCTTTAGTAATATATTGACTATCGCATTTTGGTTAGTTGTTATGCTTATTTCCATTTTATGCCCGCCTGGCCAGCCGGTGTGAATAGCTCTCTCTAGTTTCAGGGATGATTTAGAGAGTGTGTGGCAATTATCCACACTACGATCATTGTGTATTGGTGAACGCCAGTGACTGAGCTAGGGATAGCCAGTTGCCTAGTGCTTCATCGGTCGTACTTCATTGGGTTTGAAACATATCCCAAAAGATCCGAAGTTTCGGGAGGAATCCGCTAATAATACTGCGAGAAATGCATGATCAATAATATTGCTAGAGCATCTTTTAGAACAATCACTAAATCCTAACCAGCGCCTGTCTTTAATCTGTCTATCTATTTGTTTATTTGTTGTTCTGCCATTTATTTTGCTTCAGCATAATTCTTATAAAACCAAATCATATTTTTACCGTCTTTGAAACCATTAGAAAGTTACACAAAATAGGTAAAGTGGAAGCTAATTCAGGACTCGGATTGAAAATATTACTTGCTGCAGACTGTGTATACTTGCACAGGAATCCTAGAGTCTTTTATATCATATTCTTACTCACTCTAGGAGCCCAACAATTTACATCAAGCAGAAAATTTTGTGGCCTAAAACAGAAAATTAAAAACAGGAAAGTAGAAAAATATTTCAACAAAAATAATGCTCGCCCAACTACTTCTTCTTCAATCCTCCTGACCAGCATCCTCTTCATCTCCTTCTCTTTCTATCGGTGGCAGTGGGATCCAGGGGTTCAATAGATCATCAGGAAATATTGGGAAGGCCGGATAAGGCTTGGAAAAATTGGATTGCAAGGCCCTCCTCAGTGTGCCATCCCTTTGTTTAACATAATTCCAACAAGTTTGGAATTGCCTTTCGGCAAACTCCATTCGGCTGGAATGCATTTGCAGCTGTTCTTAAATTTGGTGGATGTCGCACACCAAACCGTCTTGGTGTGCTTCCTGAGTCCTCTGAAGCCTTGCCAGGTCTAGTGTGTCTATTATTCCCTTATCCATCAGAATAACATCCTCTGCACTCATGGGAACCCCACCTCTTTGACATAGCATAGTAATTGTGTTTGGGAAAAAGAGCTTACCCACCTTCTTCCTCCAACAGGAATGAATTTCACTTGAGATGATTTTTCCAACATCTATACTTAATGACCTCAAAATAGAAAATACTAGAAGAACTCAATCACGGGAGACAGTAGAGTCGTGGGTTGTTGGCAGTAGGCGCAGTTTGATGAATCCCAACCAAGTGTAGGTCTCACTCTTGAGATAGGCCGCTTGGAAAGTTCTCTTCTCTGTCTTCGACAAACGCCACTGGGCCCCCTCAATTCCCACCTCTCGAACAGCTGCATTCAACTGTTCATTGGATGGAGCTACCGCCATCTCATTATATCCGGCATGTGAAAAATCTTGAAGGTTAAATAGAGAATTTACCGCACCGAGGCTCTAGTCGACTACCACCCCAATAACAATTGCTTGAAACCCTTCTTCTTCATCTATGTTCGCGTAAAATTCATGAACAACATTCAAATTTACCGGCTCTGGTATCGCGCAAAACTAATCCCATACGTGATTTGTAATTCCAGCTCTTAAAAAGTGCGGAAGGTTGATAAGGGTAAAAAATATACCTATTTTACCCTTATATTTAGCTCATTTCTTGGTTAAATGTTGTATGTTGTGATCAATTTCCTGTTCCCGAGCTCAAAATATGCTTACTTTGATAAGTTAAGGTGTCGAGAATCACTTTTGTCAAATTTAACTCATTTGTGCTTAAAAAGACTTGATTTTAAGAGAATTTGACTTAGTTTGTTGCTGTGCAAAAAAACAGAGGAAAAATTGGAATTCCCCAAAAATGCGACCGCATTTCTAGGAAGGCAAAAATGAAATGCGACCGAATTTCTGGAAAAAACTGAGGTCGTTCCGAGTCATTTACGGGTCGTTGTTTACGAGTCTTCTTCCCACCTAACTGGTTGTTTTGACCCCGAAACTGACTGGGCAACCTTCCAGCACCTATTTCGCAGCTCCTCAACCATTTTCTACACTATATAAGCTCGAGATTTGAAGTCAAATTCAAGCATAACTCACTTGGAAGAAAAGGGTGGTGACAAAACCCTGGCTCGACGCCAATGAGTAGGGATGCCCGAGGTCCTTCTTAGATGACCAAATTATAACCTGAGTTAGACATCAAACCTTGTGGTTTGTAGAGACTTTCACCCATTCCCACTTGTAAAAGCGAGAGAGTGGAGTGTCTTAGCGAACTCTAGAAGGATTGAGTAAATAGAAAAACCCATAATATTTAGCTATCTCTTTTATTTCCAGCTTGTGATTACTTTTCATTATTTTGTATTATTTACATCCTTATTTCAATGAAAATGTGTTCATTTTCTTTTTATCCCATCATGAGTAGCTAAATCCCGTTGAGGGTTCAATGTGGTGAATTCCCTTGGGGTTTAATGACTTGAAAGTGTTTTATTTGCTTAAGTTGTGTTCAATGCATGTCATTCTTTATTGATTATCACTCTAACCTTGTTGAGTTTAATTTGATCACTTAGACTTTGCATGATATGTGATTTTGATCTCGAAAGGGACAAATGACATCGGTTCTCATAAAGGTGATGTAGGAGAAAAAGCTCAAAAAAGATTGTTCGGCGGTATAGGGTTATAGGTTGCATTCGTGAATTATCTATGTCGGAGTCGAGTCACAAAGATGTGCATAACAGTACTCGCTTAGCCTTCTAACAGTTCTTGGGAACAAGTGCCAAATAGAAATTAAATCTGACCCAATGCATTGAATACGCTTAAGTTAAATATTGCATGAATATGGTTGTTACCTTAAGGATGAATCAATGTTGAATACCTCATTGTTTATTATTGTTATTCTTTATTATTTACTTGCTTGTTTTATTTATCTTTTCAAAAACCCAATCAATCAATCTTATTTTCTTTGGTTACCTTTTCAAAAGCAATCATTTGAGCAGTTTCTTCATCAAATCTGAATTTCCAATTTAGTCCTCGTGGGATCGATACCCTTGGAGTACTTCTAAGGTTTTTTTTATTACTACGTGTGATAGTCTATACTTGCACTTAAGTGTTAGCTGAATTGTTCTTTATTATTATTATTCATCTTATCTCACATTCCATCCATTCAGCTGACGACGCACCACAGGTCATCAACGAATCCTCTCTCAAACCGAAAATCCCTCTTCAACATCTCTAAATATTTTGCTCGGGCAAGATCATTGATGAAGCGATCATACGGCAGTCTCGGTTTCTCAGCGTCAGTCTCTTCTGTCTTTGCCGGCACTTCAACAACTCCTTTGCCCTTGTCTTCTTGCTACTTCGTCAAGGCCTTTTCTTCCACCTTTTTCTCAGCCTCTTCTTTCTCTTGCTCTTCTTTCTCAGAATTTTCTTTCTCAGATTTCTTCGTCGACAGAGATGGAGTGTCTATCTTGATCACCTTAATTTGTCCCGACTTTTGCTTGTGGGGCAACGACGTGGTACTTCCGGCACAACTTCTTGAGTCTTTTGTTCTTGACCATTTCCCTACTCTTGCACATATTCTGCTCACTTTTCTTGTCCCTCTTGCTGAGTTTCGACTGTCTGATCTTCATGTTTCGAATCTTTCTTTTCTTCAGGGTCTTTTGATTGTTCTTCCTCAACCGTTTCTTCAGCAATGTCTTCGACCACTTTCTGTACTACCTCTGCAACCTCAGCTCGTTGTTGTCGTCTTTGTCTCTTAGCCTCTCTTTCCTCCGGTGTCGTTCTTCTCTTCGTTCTTGTCTTCGGTGTCGAAGGCGTAATCGACACTTCCTCTTCCTCAGTTTGAAATTTAAACCGCCAAAATCAGATCTCACCTATTTATCTTCAGCCGAATAAATCAAGAAATTATATTATTAAAAGCCTAATCTCAACAAAAATTAAAATAACAAAAATACAACTAAATAAAAAATACATCCGATTAAATTTAAAAATTAAATCAACCAAAATAAATAAATAAAAACAAACATAAAATTTACGAAAATTAAAAATACCAACGAATTAAATAAATCAGATAAAATCCAAATAAACTTAATCTAATTCAAAATATTTCGAATTAAAATCAAACCAAACCAGCGAAAAATAAAATTGTAAAAAATACTGGGAGCTAAAAATATTGTAATATGAAATGCTCCCTCAAAATTCTCGTTCGCTCATTCATCAACCAACTTTAGGGAAGGATATTTTGAACGGAAGTCCTCTCCCCAATAATGTTTCATTCGATGTCCATTAACCTTGAACACTCGCCCATCTTTTTCATCTCTCAAAGTAATTGCTCCATGAGGAAAAACTTCGATCACAATAAACGGCCCAGACCATTTAGATTTTAATTTTTCAGGAAACAATTTCAATCTAGAATTATAAAGCAAGACTCTATGACCCTTAACAAATTCTTTAGGTTGTATCTTCTTATCATGCCACCGCTTGGTCTTCTCTTTATACATCTTCGCATTTTCATAAGAAAACTGACGAAATTCCTCTTACACATTAAGCTGCAACATTCTTATTGCCCCTACACGACTCAAATCAAAATTCAATTTCTTTAAAGCCCAAAATGTTTTATGCTCAAGCTCAAACGGTAAATGGCAAGTTTTTCCATATACTAACCTATAAGGAGACATACCTAGAGGAGTCTTATAGGTTGTCCTATAAACCCAAATAGCCTCATCTAACCGAAAAGACCAATCTTTCCTAGATGGATGGACTACTTTCTTTAAAATAGATTTAATTTCCCTATTACTAACTTCAGCTTGACCATTTGCTTGTGGGTGATAAGGGGTAGCTATCATGTTCTTAATTCCATACTTAGCTAAAAGTTTAGTTAAAACATTATTCACAAAGTGTGTACCCTCATCACTCACAAGAGCTCTAGATGTCCCAAACCGCGCAAAAATGTGTGATTGGAGAAACCTTGACACCGTTTTAGCATCATTCTGATGACATGCAATCGCCTCCACCCATTTGGACATGTAGTCAACTGCCAATAAGATAAAAAAATTACCATTAGAAGGGGGAAATGACCCCATAAAATCAATACCTCATACATCAAATAATTATAATTTCAAAACATAAGTAAGAGGCATTTCATCTTTAGGTCCTAAATTTCCTCTCCTTTGGCAAGCATCACATTGCTTGTAGAACCAATGGGCATCCTTAAATAAGGAAGGCCAAAAGAATCCACATTGCAAAATCCTCATAGTTGTCATCTGACCGCTGAAATGACCTCCATACGGCGAAGAGTGACATTGCTCCAGGATTTCCTTTGCTTCATCACCTGAAACACATCTTCGACTAATACCATCAAAACACTGCTTATACATAAAGGGTTCATCCTACTAAAAGAATTTTGCATCGTGCTTAAACCTTTGCACCTGCCTCCAATCCAAATCAATAGGAGTTACTCTTTTTACCAAAAAGTTAGTTATATCAGCATACCAAGGAGTATGATTCACTACCTTTACTTCAACAACAAAAAGCTGCTCATTTGGAAATGAATCTGAAATGACAGATTGCTCTAGCAAAGATGATGTCGGATCAAGACGAGATAAATGATCTGCAATGACATTCTCTGATCCCTTCTTGTTCTTTATTTCCAAGTCGAATTCCTGCAATAACAAAACCCAACGAATCAATCTAGACTTTCCATCTTTTTTAGACATTAAGTATCTTATTGCTACATGATCTGTGGAAACCTTGACTTTGGACTCAACCAAATATGGGTGGAATTTCTCAAAGGAAAACACAATCGACAACAACTCATTTTCAGTAAATTACGAGATTCGTGGGATTTGAATAGAATCATCTGAAAATCCCACAATCTGGCATCAAAAGCAACCTTGCTCCCTCTAGCATGGTTTGTCTTTGTTGAAATTAAGGTTTATATGTTAGCTTAAACTGATCACTTACGTTAGCATAGTTTGCAATTTACTGATGGCTGAAAGGTTGGAGTTAAAGGCGTTTGGTTCGAAAAGCAATAGTGGAAAAGATCCTAGAAATAGGACTTTGACTTCTTGCATCCTAGAAATAGGACTGGAACCACTAGGGTTTTAAGAGTCGTGAGTATTATTTATCTAAGTTTCAGCTAGCCCTAGAAATAGATCTCTAGTTGGCTTAGTCTTCTAAAGGCACCTACAGCGGAGCTGAATAGAAGTTGGACTTAACTCACAATCTGGTTGTTAGGGAATTGCAGGCGCAAACTGAGTTATGCTATCTGCACCATGTCTATGTGGGCAACATAGATAGTGTGGCTCAGCCGTCTGCAAGACCTGAGTAAATTGCGAGCGCATAGGTGGAGGTGATCTAATGCTCAAGGTTGAAACTATTTGAATTTCCCTACTTATCTCATTGATTTTCCATTTATTTTTATTTATTATCTTTTTGCCTTTGTCTTAAACCCAAAACCCCAATCAACTATTTTTATTTGGTTACCAATCGTGAAGGAATTGAATCCTCTAGCGGAAGCGGTTTTCACCGTTTGTGATTTAATATCGATTAATTAGAATACCGGTACGTTAGGCAAAAATTCAGAAACATTTTCTAAACTAGATTAAGCATACATAAACTCAATTCTAAACTAATTTAGAACAGAAAACTCACATGAATTTGGAGGCAAACAACACGATGCTCCAAGAATCACGATCTTGATCTCCCAATGGACACCACCTCGCAAGAACACCTGCTATCCTCTTGGGCTATCTTGAGATCTCGATTGTGGGATCGATCTCGCCTTGAAAATGGAATTTTCAGCAAAAAACTTGTTGTATTGTTTAGAGAGGAAGAGAAATCAGAGAGAGTGTTCTCTTTTCTCTGTTATGTGTCAATGAGAGAATGATGTGGATCAGTGGGGTAACCCCTCTCCACTTCACGATAAGTGGGGAGGGAGTTATTACCCTACTTGATCTCAACCATTGGATCTAATCCAAATGATCTAGAACGTCTATCAATTAAATAATAATAATTAATTAATTATAATTAATTTAATTAAATCAACATTAATTAAATCAATTATAACATAAGGTTTTTAATTCAATTTAAATCATATTTAATTGAATTAAATTGGTCATTCAATTAATTCTCAATTAATTGAATCCTACACTGATTAAATATCAAATATTTAATTAATTTTATAATTGAATCATATTCAACTTTATCTCTCTCATTTAACCTATAGTTTTAATGTGCATCATAGTGTAATTAATATAAAGGGAAAAATACACTTTTGGTCCCTGAGGTTTGGGTTAAGTGACACTTGGGTCCCTGAGTTTTCAAACTCAACAAAAATACCCCTGAGGTTTGAGATAAGGAGCACTTTGGTCCCTGCCGTCAAATTTTCTGTTAACTTTTAACGGTTGCTGACGTGGCACTATTATTTTAATATAAAAAATTATTTTTGTTTTATTTTTTAAATAAAAAATATTAAAAAATTAAAAAATTAATATTTAATTATTTTTTTATTCTTTCTCTCCTTCTCTCTCATCTTCTTCTTCTCCATCTTCCTTCTTCTCCATCTTCTCCCTTCTCCTTCTTCTTCTTCCTAAGTCCGGCGACCGGCGACCACCACACGCCGCCGCCGCCGGCGACTGAATTTTTTTTTTTTTTCTTCTTTCTTCTTTCTTCTTCTTCCTTTCTTTCTTCTTCTCTTCTTTTTCTTCAATGTTTTTTTTTTAAAAAAAAATAGAAAAGGGAGGGAGGAGGGACCTCCCTCCTCCTCCTTTTCCGGCCGGAAACGGAGGAGGAGGGAGGCCCCTCCTCCCTCTCCGTCCAGATCTGGACGGAGAGGGAGGAGGGGCCTCCCTCCTCCTCCTTTTCCGATCTGGACGGAGAGGGAGGAGGGGCCTCCCTCCTCCTCCGTTTCCGGCCGGAAATGGAGGAGGAGGGAGGTCCCTCCTCCCTCCCTTTTCTATTTTTTTTAAAAAAAAAACATTGAAGAAAAAGAAGAGAAGAAGAAAGAAAGGAAGAAGAAGAAAGAAGAAAGAAGAAAAAAAAAATTCAGTCGCCGGCGGCCGGCGGCGGCGTGTGGTGGTCGCCGGTCGCCGGACTTAGGAAGAAGAAGAAGGAGAAGGGAGAAGATGGAGAAGAAGGAAGATGGAGAAGAAGAAGATGAGAGAGAAGGAGAGAAAGAATAAAAAAAAATAATTAAATATTAATTTTTTAATTTTTTAATATTTTTTATTTAAAAAATAAAACAAAAATAATTTTTTATATTAAAATAATAGTGCCACGTCAGCAACCGTTAAAAGTTAACAGAAAATTTGACGGCAGGGACCAAAGTGCTCCTTATCTCAAACCTCAGGGGTATTTTTGTTGAGTTTGAAAACTCAGGGACCCAGGTGTCACTTAACCCAAACCTCAGGGACCAAAAGTGTATTTTTCCCTAATATAAACTATAGTATTAATTTGATTAAATCATATTTAACCAAATTAAATTAAATTAATTAATTCATGAACTAATCAAATATCACATATCTAACTAAATTCATAATTCTCTCAATAATTAATTTTGAATCATATCCAAAATTAATTTTATTATAAAGTTTAATTCACTAATTAAACTTATACTATAATGTATCTCCATAAATTATATTAATTGTATCAAAATACAATTAACTTAAATTCCCTTTAATATCAAGACTAAATTATCTCAGAACTCGTTATGAGCTAGCAGATGGACCTAATGGACCTACAGATCAGAAGCTCCAACGATACGAGATTGATCAGCTAAACTCATTAACTGAGTCAATCAACATTTGTTAACTGTGGGTCACTCCACTAAAGACCCACAGCTTCACTCTTCTTACTGTAGAATATTTCTGTGTCCACGGATATCGACCAATGCAGTAGTCAATCCTTCACGTGTGTTCGTAACACCAACTGGGTCAAATTACCGTTTTACCCCTGGGTTACCTCTGTATCCTTAGGTACACTAATCCCTCTAATGAACAAGTTGTTTAAGGTCCAACCACTAAACATGAGTTCCTCTCGAGCCAGGAGAGGAAAGCGCGACTTTGTTCAAGCCCCAGAATCAGCCCTTAAGGGAACACACATCTACTTGCCCCAATAGAGGAAGAAGTGAATTCCATCTTGTATTGTTATGTTCCCAGCCCCCATTCGGTTTTGCCCCTGAAATGGAAGGATTATTGAGTCGGCGAACTGGCCACTCTCACCCATACAAATCTAAGGACAACCCCTCCTGAAAAGAAGTTCATAACAGACTCAGGATTGAGATTAAGTTACCTAGGTCATCCTATTGAAATAGAAATCTAAACTAGTCAACGACATTACATCTAGTGGTTACTATTTCGCGGTCCGATCTTATGCAAACTCATTGCATAGGATACCCTCACCTGCATGTCTCCTACATGGATTCTTTGGATCATTGCATCTGTATCGAGTACAAGGTGGGTCGTATCACATAGTGTCACCAGGATAAGGTACCCAACCTTATCCCTATACTATAGACCATTTAGATTGTTGCTTGGACACCAATCCTCGTATGTCCCCACATACTAGTCCAAGTTTCATTTAAACAACCTTGGATCTTAGTTTATTGGTTTTTGGGTTTATTAAGCAAACTCGATTATTCAATAACCAAATTACTGAATTACTCAAATAAGGACTTATTGAGATCGATTAATTTGTTTCATTTACTATCTACGAGTTTTAGGGCATAAAACCCAACAAATCATGGCCGCAAATTTAGAGAAGGTTCATATTTTACAGAATCGTGTGTTAACTTAGCTAGTCACCATCTCCCTTAGGTACGATATCCGGAATACTTTCCACTTTATTACTTGATAGTTTATACTTGCACTCGAGCAAGCCGGTGTTGCGCATCAGCAGCACCCCACGTTACTGCACTCCAAATCTTCAACTTATTTAGTGTTTTGACACTTGGAACGGGGTCTAGACCTATGCTCTAGGGAATTTCAGCTTCTCTTCAACTCTTGACTCCCAAATTGGCTAAGTATGAACCAATAACTCCAATTTAGCACCAAAATGCTCCAATTCACTCCAAATGCCTATAATACTTGATTTCCTACAAATCACACAAATTAAGCATTAAATTCATACTAACTAGCTCATAATAAAGGGAATAAAATACCACTAAAATGGTGTTATTGATAACTCCCTTCTCTCCAAAAGGGAGTTATTTAGGCCTTCATTCTATAGGGATTTGTGTGTCTTTTGTGCTTAATAGGGTTGCTTTTAGATATATATTATATGTTTTAACCCATTTGGAAGAATGGAAGCTTTGGGAATTATTTTGTGCAGAATATGTTGTTGGGCGACTTCAGGGAGCAAATTCTGTGCTGCAGCAAAGCGAAAAGCAAAACCGCCACGTCATAGCTCGTTAGCCAATTTAACAAACTAAATTCTGTTAAGCTATTCTCGGGATAAAGAAGCAAGGAGAGTCATCCACGTGTCTAGGTCAACCTAATTCAAGTCTCCTATCATTCTATAAAAGGAGATAGTCGCCCAAGTCAAAATTATTCCACTTTCGGGAAGAGATCCTTCTCATTTCCATTTTGGGAGCCGAATAGAGGAGAGATTGGAGACCATCAAGAAGACCATCAATTACAAGTTGTTCAAGGGAATTAATCTTTTCTTGTACTACCTTGTAGTTATGGACATGCTTACTCAGATTGTAACGTGTGTTTCCATGCATTTTATGAACTAAGTAGTTTTAGGCGTAGGTTAGGGAACATGTGATTGTCGTGCTAAATTTCTAGTAATAAATATTGATTTGATGCATCTTGATTATTTGTTGTGCTCATTTACATTTTGTGCCCGCCCTGGCCAGCCGGTATGAATACCTCTCTCTAGTTTCAGGGATGATTTAGGGAGTGTGTGGCATTTAATCACACTAGATCATTGTGTATTGGTGAAGGCCAGTGACTGAGCTAGGGATAGCTAGTTGCCTAGTGCTTGATCGGTAGTACTTCATTGCAGTTGAAACACATTCCAAAAAATCCAGAGTTCCGGGAGGAATCTGCTAATAAGATTGCGAGAGTTTTGCATGATCAATAATATTGCTAGAGCATCTTTTGAAACAATTACTTAAACCTGACCAGCGCCTGTTTCTAATCTGTCTGCCTATTTGTTTACTTTCTGTTCTGTCATTTCTTTTGCTTCAGCATTTCTTTAAAAACCAATCATTTTACCCACCTTTGAAACCATTGAAAAACTAAACAAAATAGATAAAGTGAAACCTAGTTTAGACCTTAGATTCGATAAATACTTATTACTTGCTGCGGATTGTGTATACTTGCACAGAGTTCTAGAGTCCATTTATATCTTATTTTTACTCACTCTAGGAACCCAACAATTATCAATAATCTTGAAGAGTTTCTTTTGTTTAGACTTGACAATCTTCTTTAGTGTCCTAGGATGTGTAATCTTCTATAGCCTAGTTCCAGATCTCAAACGATCATTTTTCTTCTTCTCTCTCCTCTCTCTTTTTCCTCACTGATGTTCATGGAGGTGTCAACATTTGGTTCTATAGTGGTTTGAAGTTGAAAAAAAAGTGTTGTTGCCAAAATCCAGACAGGGGAAAATGCACATGGCCTTCACGTGACAACATCGATAAATTTGTTTAAAGGGGAAAAGATGTGGCCTATAAAATAAGAAAAGACTGCACATCGATGTGGTGCTTGCCACACCGACTTCGTTGCTTAAGTCAGTTCAGAGGTTATGAGGGTAGCAAGTAAATTGAGAATTTGGAAGATGACTAAAAGAAACAATAAGTACTTAGTTGAACTCCCCTCCCTTAGAGTTATACTCTTCTATTTATAGTCGACCTAGAGTTCACTGTTTTCTTTTAGGAGAAGGGGTTGAAAGAGAGTTTCCCTTTCTCTCTAGGAATTGGACATGAAAGAGATTAATTTGTGGCCAAAGGGTCTCCTTGGGTCTGTTTCCACTTTGGGCTCTTATCATTTTGAATTTTCTTAAAATTAGGTCTAAATTCACCTATATCATTAAGTCCCCTACTCAAGTAGGATTTTTTTGAAACAAAATATATTCTTGAGTAAAAATAAATTTGAAGTATAATTCTATACCTTTGGAGTCTATACATGCGGGCTCAATTATGTTGAGGTTGAGGTCGGCACTGGCTTAATGGGCTAGGGTCGACCTCAACATCCTCACAGCTTGTGGGCTTAGTCTTGTTGCGGCTTTTTGGGCTCAGTTATGTTGAGTCGTTTGTTGGGGTCAGTCTAGCTGAGTCTTTGTTGGGCTTAGTCTTGTTGAAACTTTTGTCGGGCTCAATCTTACTGAGATTTTTTTATGCTCAATCTTGTTGAAACTTGTTTTTTTAGCTTAGTCTAACTGAAACATTTTTGGACTTAGTCTTGCTGAAACCTTTTTTTTTGGGGGGGGGGGGGGGAGGGTTAGTCTTGCTGAGATTTGTTTTTTGTGTTTAGTCTTGTTGAGACTTGTTTTTAGGCTTAGTGTTGTCAAGACTTTTATTTTGTTTTTATTTTGTTTGTTTTGGGCTCAATCTAGATGAGGCTCGTGGGCTCAAGCTAGATGAGGCGAGTTGAGGCATGTTGGCTCAAGCTAGATGAGGCGAGTTTATTGGCCCAAGCTTACAAATTCTTGATCTTGCTGAGGCTCGAGGGGCTCAGTCATGTTGATGTCAAAGTTGGCCTTGTGATCATCGAGACTTGAGCCAATGTTGAGTATATTTGTTGAAAAGCAAAAAAGAAAATGAATGTTATTCCTAAACCATCATGGAAAAGGAAAAAACCTTAGTAACCACTAGATGTTACGCCATTGACTAGTTTAGGTTTCTATTTCAATAGGATGTGTTGAGTGAGAAATTTCGGTCAATCACAAATTGTCACGTCCTTAATTTAAATTAATGATAAAATAAAGTTGGGATCAATTACAAATTTACATGTCCCTAAATTAAATTAATAGACATTAAAATTTGGCAAATCAAACAATGCCACTTGTCTAGTATTGATCCATCTGATGACATAAGTCAAGTCCAATCAAATAATGTCACGTGGAAATTGGACCGGAGACTAATGTAACTCGAGTTCATTGAAGAAATTGGGCTAAATTAAAATAATCCAACCTTATTAAAAAAAGGATTGGATTAAAGCCCAAATGTAGCCCAAACCCAAAAGTTGGGCCCAAAACCAACCAAGTCGAAGCCCATATGAGGTCCATCAAACTCTATAAATAGAGGAGCATAGTGAAGTTGATCGTTGGGAGCAAGTGAAGTTTCTTCGGTCTTCAACATGTAAGTACCGAATCTCTAAAGTAGTTTAGAGTAATTAGAATGGATGCTTAATATGTTAATTTATAGAAATCGTTCTGTAATTTTGTCCAATGTATCAGTGTTATTCCTAGAAACCCAATTAGCAATGTTTTGGTCAGATATATGCTTCCGCTGCAAGGAATTTTAATCCTTCAGTTTCCACTCTGGACTCTTATCATTCTAACTTTTCTTAATATTAGGTCCAAATTCACCAATAACAAAAATGGAAGAAAAAACTGGAAGATAAATATAAAATACAAAGGGTTAGGAGTACCTACGTTTGTATGAATCTTTTAAAAATGGAAACTGATCTAAATTAAGAATGAAAGAGGATGAACGTTGACACTGATTTCTTGGTCGACTCTACCCATTTGATTTTGGTCAAACAATTAGTCTATGGATTTAGTATATAAAAATGGAAAATCTGAATACTAGTTAATATCTAGGGATTATTAAAAGATAAAGGATACAGGAGACTGTTGTATATTTTACAAATAAAATGTGAAAGAAAGTCATTTAAATTAAATTCATCAAAAGTTTCAAAATGGATTGAAACATCAAATTCAATTTGAAGTTTCAATTACAAGTTTAACATATGGAAGTTAAATTTGGTGTTATAACTCAATTGAGTTATATTTTTCATATGTTTCAATTTTATTTAATTTTGTTCTTTGGAGTTACTAAGTTGCTAGCCTATAGATAGCAACTTGTTTCTTCATTTGAATCATCTCATTTCATTTGGAGTATTCTTCTTTCTTTCTTCGTTTCTTTTGATCTTGAGTCAAGTTGAGAGCAAGTATCCAAGAGTTCTTCCAGATCCGAGTAGTTCGAGGTTGTTGTTCTACTGGAGTTATTCGTTGTATCCTGCTGAGACCATCGTTGTAGTCTGCTAGCAACTCATGCATAGCGAATAATTGTCTTCAGGACAACGCTTTGAAAGCGTGCCTCGACTACCAACTATCACATTTTTCTGTTTTACAGGTTCTATTGACTTGATGTGGTTGTTGTTGTCAATCGGATCATCTTCAAACATCGGAGCGCTTTGATCTTCTAATATGGTTTAATTATGATTTTTGTAATTTTTGTTATGTACAGTGTCTATAGATATATTTACTCTGTATTTGTTTGTAGCCAGTTGCATTGTACTCTGTTTGCTAGTGTGCAACAATTTTTTATATATACAACATATTCCCAACAATCTGAAGACAATTAGCTCGAACTAAAGGCTGCAAGCTCCTCCACCAATGTTGTTGCTCCTACCATGATGGGTTCAACCATTATCAAAACTCATGTTGAAAACGAAAGATGATCTTCTACCTTACTATGTTGGTGCTCACATACTGAATCAAGAATGTCAATTAGTTCTCAAGAAGTTCGAAGCTACAGCTATTAAATAAGAAAAAGTGGATGCATCTTATGTTGCAATTACACTGTAAGCGGTTGTGAGGACGCTTTTAGTAATGTCTATTTCAATGCCTATAAAACTTCAAGGTTTTTGTGGGGGACATTGGCAAGATGTACAAGCTGAAAGATGTTGTACGAAGAATTTCCTATTTGGAAAATTCTTTAATTATTGATACCAATTTGGTAGTCAATTAGATGGAATTGCAAAAAGATTGCAATGTGAGAAATTGGTCATGGACCATTCCAAGATAATGTTGTGATTGAGAAATTGCCTCCTTAATGGAAAAACATTAAGAACTACCTCAACCACAGACAAAATATGGTGTCCATAAAGGATCTTTTATAAGACTCCACATTGAAGAGGACAACATGAAGGGAGACAAAGTTCCAATTTAGGAGCTAATATGAATGAATGCATAATTGTTTTCATTTATGAAGTAACACCAAAGACTGGTGATGTTGGTGCTACTAGGCACGTTTGTGTGGACAGGTTATAGTTTGAATTGAATAAGTGACCAAAAATAATAATAAGAATAACTACTCTTCTGCTTATATTGTTGAGTTGTGTGATGTATGACATTTTAGGTTGAGGCATGTTGATAACTCTCCAAAAGGGAGTTATTTAGGCATTGGTTCTATAGTGTTTTGTGTGTCATTTGTGCTAAATAGAGTTGCTTTTAGATGAATATTATATGTTTTAACCCATTTGGAAGAATGGATGCTTTGGAAGTTATTTTATGCAGCATATATTGTTGAGCGACTTGAGGGAGCAAAATCTGTGATCCAACAAAGCAAAGAACAAAACTGCCACGTAACAGCTCGTAATCCATTTTAATGAACTGGAGTTAGTTGAACTATTTTCGTATCTAAGAAGCTTGGAGAGCCTACCACGTGTCCAATTTGACCTAATTAGGACTTGCCTTCACTCTATAAAAGGGAAGAGCCATCTCAAGTAAAAAACATTCCAATTTGGGGGGAGTTCCATCCATGGAGGAGGACATTCCAATTTCCATCTTTGGAAGTCGAATAGAGGAGGAAAGATTGGAGACTCAAGAAGACCATCAATTACGGATCTAATCAAGGGAATTAGTATTTTCTTGTAATTTCTTATAGTTATGGATGCGTTGGTTAGGCTTAGTAATTGTTTTAAAAGATGCTCTAGCAATATCATTGATCATGCAAACTCTCGCAGTATTATTAGCGGATTCCTCCCGGAACTCCGGATCTTTTGGAATGTGTTTCAACCCCAATGAAGTGCGACCGATCAAGCACTAGGCAACTGGCTATCCCTAGCTCAGTCACTGGCGTTCACCAATACACAATGATCATAGTGTGGATAATTGCCACGCACTCTCTAAATCATCCCTGAAACTAGAGAGAGGTATTCACACCGGCTGGCCAGGCGGGCATAAAATGTAAATAGGCACAACAATTAACCAAGATGCAATAACCAATGAATATTATTAGAGATTAAGCACAACAATTACATGCTCCCTAACCAACGCCTAAAGCTACTTAGTTCATAATAAGCATGAGAACATGAATTACAATCTGAGTAGGCATGTCCATAATCATAAGATAATAAAGAAAATAATAATCTCCTTAATCGGCTTGCGGATTATGGTGTTCTTGGTAATCTCCAATCTCTCTATACTACTCGACTCCCAAGGGAAATTGGAATGGTTTTGACTTCGACGGCTACTTCCTTTTATAGAAGGATAGGAAGCTTGAATTAGGTCAACTTGGACACGTGTAGGGCTCTCCTTGCTCCTTTATCCCGAAAATAACTCAACAGAAGTCGGTTCATGAAGTTGGCTAACGAGCTGTGACATGGCAGTTCTGCTCCCAGTTTTGCTGCAGCACAGAATTTGCTCCCTCCAGTCGCCCAGCAACATATTCTGCACAAAATAATTTCCAAAGCTTCCATTCTTCCAAATGGGTTAAAACATATAATATATATCCAACACCAACCCTATTAAGCATAAAGGACACACAAATCCCTATAGAAATGAGGCCTAAATAACTACCTTTTGGGCAGTTATCATGCATTCTTGTGGCCTTATGTTGTAGTACCTAAACCCTAGGGTTAGTGTTCTATTTATAGGAGAAATGCCATGAATAAAATATTCATTTAAAATATATTATTTCCATAACTGATTTAATCTTTTCCACAATTAATCAATTTCATGACCAATCAATTCCATAATTGATTAATCTTTTCCATAAATGATTGATCACTTCCATAAGTGATTAAATCATTTCCATAAATGATTAATTACTTCTATAAGTGATTAATCATTTCCATAATTGATTAATTTCCAATTAATTAATCACCAATTAAATATCATATATTTAATTTCAGACCTTCTATTGGTTAATTAATTAATTATCCAATTAAATATCATATATTTAATTTCAGGTCTTCAATTAATTAATTCTATAATATGAATCAAATTCATAATAAAATTGGAACTCCTTCCAATTCTCTTATATCCTATAAATTTAATATGAATCAAATTCATATTAATATTTGAACTTCTTCAAATATTTATTTCTCTCATAATAATAAAGTTTAATTTCAAATTAGACTTTACATTTTAATGTATCATTATACATTATATTAATTTGTATCTCATACAACTAACTTAATTCCCAATATGAATTTGAACTATTCAAATTCTCTCAAGATATAATTGTCCCTAATTACTCTTTACGAGCTAGCAGGGGGACCTAATGGACCTACAGATCAGAAGCTCCAATGATATGAGGTTAACCGATTATACTCATTAATCAGGTTAACCAATATTCATTAACTGTGGGTCATTCCACTAAAGACCCACAACTGAACTCTTCTCACTGTAGAACATTTCTGTGCCCACGGATATAGACCTATACCGGTAGGTCAATCCTTCACGAGTGTTCGTAATCACGGCTGGGTCAAATTACTGTTTTACCCCTGTGTTACATCTGTCTCCTTAAGTACCAACGCTCCTCTAATGAACAACCATTTTATGGTCCAACCATTAAACAGAAAGTCCCTCTCGGGCCAGTGAGAAGGCAGGATCCCTGTGTTCAAGTCCTAGAGTCACCACTTAAGGGAACACTCATCTACTTCTCCTAGAAGTGGGAAGGAGTGAATTCCATCTTGTATTGTCATGTCCCCAGCCCCCCACTCGATCTTGTTCCCAAGAAGGTAGGCTTATTGAGTCGGCGTGCAGGCCACTCTCACCCATACTAATCAAAGGACAATCCCTCGTGAGAAGGAGTTCATGACACACTCAGGATTAAGACTGAGTTACCTAGGTCATCCTATTGAAATAGTAACCTAGCTAGTTAACGGTGTTACATCTAGTGGTTTACTATTTCGTGGTTTGGTCTTATGCAAACTCATTGCATAGGATACCTCGCTCGCATGTCTCCTACATGGACACCTTGGATCATATACGTCTGTATCGAATACAAAGCGGGTGGTATCACATAGTGTTACCAAGATAAGGTACCCAGCCTTATCCTTGTACTATAGACCTTTTAGGTTGTTACTTGAACACCGATCCCCGTATGTCCCCACATACGAGTTCAAGTCACATGTAAACAACCTTGGATCTTAGTTTATTATTGGATTTGGGTCAAATTGTGCAATATTTAACAATAACACTTTATTGTAGAAACTCAATAACACTTTATTGAAACAAGTATACAATTTGTTTACATTCACTATCTATAAGTTTTAGGGCATAAAACCCAACATAATATTGCTAGAGCATCTTTTAAAACAATTACTGAAATCCTGACCAATGTCTGTTTCCAATATGTCTGCTTTATTTGTTTACTTTCTGTTCTGTCATTTCTTTTGCTTCAGCAATTTATCAAAATCAATCATTTTAACCACTTTTGAAACTATTAGAAAGTTATACAAAATAGATAAAGTGAAAGCTATTCAGCCCTGTGGATACGATAATTTACTTATCACTTGCTGCAGATTGTGTATGCTTGCACAGTGTTCTAGAGCTTATTTTTACCTCACTCTAGGATTGCAACAAGTTTTTGGCGCCGTTGTCGAGGACTTGAATAAGTTTTTATCTGATCTGTTTTGTGTATGTGTTTTAGTGGTTTGGTGCTAGAATTTTTTTTATTGTTTCTTTTGTTTTTGCAGGTGTGAGTTTGGTGCATGAGTGATCTGCCAGGGGTGAGGTTCGAGCTTGATCCAGAAATTGAAAGGACATTCAGGAGAAGAAGGAGAGAGCAACGTGGAAATCAAAATCCAATGGATAACGTGTCGCGTCTCCCGGAAGTTCCAGAAGATCCACTTAATCCCCAACAGAATCGTGTGCTGCAGCAAAATCCAATGCTGGAGCAAAATGGACAACAAAATAATTAGGCTGAGAACCCTATCTTGGTAGCAAACGATAGGGCCATAGCCATTCAAGCATATGCTTTTCCGATGTTTGATGAGTTAAATCTAGGAATTGCACGTCCTCAAATTGAGGCAGCAAATTTTGAAATAAAACCGGTGATGTTTCAGATGTTGCAAACCGTAGGTCAGTTCCATGGCTTGTCATCTAAAGACCCTCATTTATATCTTAAGTCTTTTATAGGAGTTAGTGATTCATTTGTAATTCAGGGAGTGTCTAGGGATGCCCTTAGATTAACTTTGTTCCTTTATTCTCTTAGAGATGGAGCAAAAGCATGGCTAAATTCTTTTGCTCCAGGATCAAATAGGACATGGAATGAGTTAGCAGAAAAATTTCTTAGTAAGTATTTTCCACCAACTAGGAATGCCAAATTGAGGAGTGAGATAGTGGGATTTAGGCAACTAGAAGATGAAACTTTTAGTGAGGCTTGGGAAAGGTTGATAGCATGCAAAACTGCTATTTTTTTCCTTGTTATTTTGGCTAGTTTTGTGCGTTAATTGTGAGCTTTAAAGTATTTTTATGTTGATTTTGTAGAAAACCGAGTTCATGAGGCAAAACCATGAATTTTATTAATTTTAAGTCCAAAATGAAGACTTTTGGCCCATATTTGATGAATTGGAGAAAAGACAATTGAAGTGGAGGTCCAAAAGGCCCAAAAGAAAGAAGAAAGGAGGCAAAAATCCGCAAATGAGGCTTCTAGAAGGCCTAGCGTCGAGACGCTAGGGCTAAAGCGTCGAGACGCTTGGCAGCAGAGAAGATAATTCTAGAATTGCGACAGCGTCGCGAAGCTGCGCCAACTTCTGTGCCAAGAAAGCTATGACGTCACAGCGTCACGACGCTGTTGGCTTGTCCAGCAAGAAAGGGGTTCGTCCAACACCTATAAATAGCCCCCTCTCCCATGGTTCAAATCATCCCAATTTAGGGGGAGTTCTCCCCTAGCTCAAAAGAGAGAAAAAGAGAGAAAAAGAGAGAAAAAGAGAGTAGAGTTGTGAAGAAAAAGGTGGAATTAAGCGAGATTCCAAGGCTCGGGATTCGAGATGATCGTGACAGGAGCTTGGGATCAACTTATCGGTTATTTCTTCCTTACTCCTTTGTAATTCTTTATGTAATTTGAGTTAGGCCTATGGATCAAGATCACTTAGGCAAAATTATTTTCATTTGTGAGTAGATCTTGAGACTTAGGGTCGTTATTCTAGCTAATTGGATATTGTAGCTTAATTTCTTGGATATTGTAACGAAGTTCTTCATATTACATCTATGCAATTCATTCTTAATGCTTTTAATCTCTTGATCACTGATTAATTGTTGTGTTGGTCTAAATTGGTACTCGACAGAGAGAATTTAGATTAGATCCAAATTGCATGGCTAATAATTGCTTGGAGCACTAGAGTGAAAGAGAATTGTTAGAAATTGATAATGAAGTTGCTTAATGTCATATTATGATTAACTAAGGAAATAGACACATGAATTAGTTATGTTAGTATGAGATGTGGAGGAGCTTGAAAGAGAAATCCGCTTAAAATTACTTCTAGATTTATGGAATTGAAGTTTAGTAAGTACATTCATCCAATTAATTGAGCTACAAATCCAAGCAAGCTAGATAACACCCTAGGTCAAGTCCCCTTAATAGGATTTTCCATTTAATTGCATGATTTCTTTAGCCTTTGTTTTTAGAACTTTATTTCTTCAAAGTTGAGCTTCTAAATAAAATTAAACATGATGGTTCTTGGTAATTAATGGAATTAAATCAATTTCCCTGAGGATTCGATACTCGGAATACTTTCCGTTTTAATATTACTTGGGCAACCGTACGCTTCTGGAAAAATTGCACAACAGAGGTTTAAAGAGCTTTTGCGAAAGTGTCCCCACCATGGTTTACCTCATTGTATCCAAATGGAAACATTTTACAATGGGTTAAAAGCAGCAACCCAAGGTATGGTCGATGTTTCGGCTGGAGGGGCCCTTTTGGTGAAAACCTTTAATGAAGTCCATGAAATTTTAGAAAGAATATTAACCAATAGTTGTCAATGGTCGGATGTTAAAGGCTCAAACAAAAAAGTTAAGAGTGTGTTAGAGGTTGATGGTGTGTCTACCATTAGGACTGATATTGCAATGTTAGCTAATGCTCTTAAAAATGTGACAGTGGTTAGTCATCAGCAGCCGCCAGCTGTGGAGTCTGCTGCAGTGGTGAACCAAGTTGCAGAGGAATCATGTGTCTATTGTGGTGAAAAACACAACTACGAGTTTTGCCCCAGCAATCCAGCTTTTGTGTTTTTTGTAGGTAATTAAAGGAATAACCCTTATTCTAACTTTTATAATCCAGGTTGGCGCAACCACCCCAACTTTGCATGGGGAGGTCAAGGAAGCAATTTGCAAGCCCCTCAAGCACAACAAAAGGTGAACCAGTCAGGATTTGCTAAAACACAGGTATTACCACAACAAAATAAGTCGGATTTGCCCCAGCAAAATTCGGAGAGTTCTCTTAAGGCAATGATGAAAGAATATATATGGCTCGTACAGATGCCGCAATTCAAAGTAATCAAGCTTCAATGAGAGCCCTGGAATTGCAAATGGGCTAACTAGCTAATGAGCTGAAGGCAAGGCCACAAGGGAAACTTCCTACAGATACTAAGCACCCTCGAAGGGAATGTAAGGAGCAAGTACAGGCAATGACTCGAAGGAGTGGTAAGCCACTGGAGGAGAGAAAAGAGCCTAGTAAACCCCAGGATGTAGATAAGAGTAGTGATAAAAATGTTGTTGTTGAGAAAGAGTTGGAGTCTGGTAAAGGTGCTGGAGGCAACAATAATGATGCTGGAGGTAGCAATAATGATGCTGGAGCATCTGGTTCTGTTCCAGATGTGGAACCACCTTATGTGCTGCCCCCACCTTATGTACCACCTCTACCTTTTCCACAAAGGCAAAGGCCTAAGAATCAGGATGGTCAATTTAAGAAGTGTTTAGAGATTCTGAAGCAATTTCATATAAATATCCCTTTAGTAGAAGCTATTGAGCAAATGCCAAATTATGCTAAATTTCTTAAGGATATTTTAACTAAAAAGAAGAGGTTAGGTGAGTTTGAAACTGTATCTCTTACTGAGGAATGTAGTGCTATTCTTAAGAATGGGCTACCAACCAAGGCTAAGGATCCACGGTCATTTACTATTCTTGTCTCAATAGGTGGAAAAGGGTTAGATAGGTGATTTAGGCGCAAACATTCACCTTATGCCTCTTTCGCTCTATCGAAAGCTAGGTATTGGTAAAAATAGGCCTACCACAGTCACACTCCAATTAGCTGATAGGTCTATTGCATATCCATAGGGTAAAATTGAGGACGTCTTAGTAAAAGTAGATAAATTCATATTTCCTGTCGATTTTATTATCTTAGATTATGAGAAAGATAAAGATGTCCCAATTATTCTTGGTCGTCAATTTTTTGCTACTGGTATTGAAGGTGTACATATTACACATGCGGAAGCAATTGAAGATCGAAAGCACTTAAGACATTCAATTTTACTCCTAAAGCATGCATGTTCAAGAAAAGACAGAATAGAGAGTTTAGAAAACACCAACCTTTGTAGCTCACTTATGTTGAACTCCTTGTGGTGTTTGCCTCTCCTATGCTCCTTGGACAACCTCTAGAGTCTTCCCTACTATACTCCGGGCCAAGAACGACTTGTGGGAGTCTATATAAGATAGGGAATGGGAAGGGAATGCTTGAAGCATCAAGCAATGGAGAAGAATGAGAGATGAAAGAACTTTGAGTCCAAATTCCAGCAGCATAACATTAAGGAAATGGCTCTCATAACTTTGAATCTGATTCAAGCTCCTTTTAAAGAAATTCTCCATGCAAAGCCAAGCCTCAAGACACAAGACACATGGTGTATTTGCAAGTTCAAGTGGATTCTAGGTGTACATCTCACAAGACATGCAACAATGCATGAGTGAGTTGTCTTTCCACTTTGAATGTTCATGCATAAGTGGATTTCCAAATAAATCCACCAAATACAAATTGAAATCTAATTTAAAGCTTGCAATTTAATGTTCATTTCAATTCCAAATTGAATTTAACATTAGGTAATTGATTTTGAGGCATTACAAAATGATTTCTTATGATTAATCCAATTAATCATTCTAATCTTGTGCAATAAATCATATATGATTCCTAATACATATATATGGTATTCAAAACACTTTTAAATACTCCATCTCTCATTTTCTAATTTAATTCATAATTAAATTATTGTGTCAAACACAATTTACGATAATATCCTTTTTCCTGATTTTTGAACGATTCAAGGCTTCCTATCTTTTGTTCTAGGCTTAATTCCGATATGAGCTAGAAGGGGGACCTAATGGACCTATAGATCATGGGCTCCAACGATTTGAGGCTAACCGACTAATCTCATTATCCAAGCTAGCCAACATTCGTTAACTACCGGGACACTCCACTATAGCCCGATAGTTGCACTCCCCTCACTATAGATATATTTCCGTCCACTTGATTTAACCATGATTAGTAAGTCAATCCTTCACAGGTTGTTCGTAGCTATAGCTAGGTCAAAAAACCGTTTTACCCCTATACTACTTCTAGTTCCTTAAGTCCCACTGATCCTCTAATGAACAATTGGTTTATGGTCCAACCAATAAACCGAGTCCCTCTCAGGCCAATGAGAGGGTGGGATCCCTTTGTTCAAGCCCCGGAGTCAGCACTTAAGGGAACAACCTCTCTACTACCCCTATTTTGGGTAGGAGTGAATTCCTTCTCGCACGACTATGTCCCCAGCTATCTACCCGTTCCTATCCCTGAAATGGGAGGCTTATTGAGTCGGCGATACTGAGCCACTCTCACCCATGCAGATCTAAGGTTAAGCCCGAATAAATAGGAGTTCATAGTTAGCTCAGGATTAAGATCGAGTTACCTAGGTCATCACATGAAATAGTCAGTCTCGTCAGTAAACGGTGTTATAAAGCGAGAGTGACTTATTTCTTGGTCCTGGTCTTATGCAAACTCATTGCATAGGACGCCCCCACTCACATGTCTCTACATGGACGATTTAGGATCACATCATATATACCATCTATAAAGTGGGTCGCGTCTCATAGTGTCCCCAGAATAAGGTACCCAACCCTATTCCTATACTATAGACCGTTTTGGCTATTACTCAAGCTTGATCCACTTTTATGTCTCTACATAAAGCTCAAGAGTTCATCCTATAGCCATGGATCTTAGTGTATTGGATTTGGGTAATTATATGTGCAATTTACTTTATTCAGTAATTGATAGCGAGCATAGCTAGCTATCTTTCCTTATTGAATTTAGCTAGTCTTTGATGATTATTGGCCATTTTATTTCACTTTATTGTTTATTTTGTAGGAAATGGTTGATTGGAGCTATAGCGCAATAATGGCGTTAATCGAGTGCTCGGGACGCGAAAAGATGCAAAGGAAGGAAAGAGAATCAAAAAGAAAAAAGTCAACATTTGGTCAAATATAGAGCAGCGTTGAGACGCTGCTTCTTTAGCGTCTCGACGCTGGCATTTCATATCAGAGGAGGCGTGAAACTGTCGCAGCGTCGAGACGCTGCGACCTTAGCGTCGCGACGCTGCGAGAATTCCTTTTCCAGAACGCGTGTTTTAGAGGCAGCGTCTCGACGCTACGACAAAATTTCAGAATAAAAGCATCCTTTCGGCTAGGTTTTTGGGGGAATCAATTTTGGGACTTCTTGGGGCCGTAAATAGAGCAAAAAGAGAGGAATTCAAGGCTGAAGCAAAGGGGAAAATTCGGAAATCAACCCATTGTTCGTGGGGATCGTGACGGGGACGTTCGGTCTCGGCCTACAACGAGTTTAATTCTTCTTTCCCTCACTTTAGTTAGATTTTTATGGCTTTTACATGTTTAGTTGAGCTTGTAATTTTAATCATGAGTAGCTAAACTTGTAAGCTTAGGGATTGATGTAGTTGATTGTGTTTATGGATTGATTTATGGTTTAAGTTGTGCAATGTTATTATGTTTGTAATCTTGATTTAATGCTTTCAATTAATTGGCCATTAGTTGAATGATTTAAGTTTCGAATCTAGCTCGGGAGAGGGGATTTGATTTAGACTTACTCAAGTTTGCATGACTAAAGTTTAGTTTCTAATTCGTGACGGTTTTAGATTAGCTTTAGAATTGGTTAAAAGATCTCATTGCCTTGCATGATTAATAAACTTAGATAGGGATATCAAGTTGGTTAATTTGCATGAGAATCAATTATACTCGGGAGAGGTAGTTGTGATTAAAGGGTCTTTGGCTCATAATTTCATTGTGCATAATAACTTACTCCTTAAAATCAATCCTAAACTAAATCGGCGAAATCAATTCCCTAAGTAGTTTTCCTAATTGAAATTCCACATTTTTTACTTGCTTTGAATTAGTTTTCATATCATTCACTCATCACTTTTTGATCCCTAAATAAAAGTGAGCAAGATAATTCACAATACTTGATTTGCTTAAAAATCCAATCCAGAGGACGACATTCGAATTACATTCACTATATTATTACTTGACTCGTGCGCTTGCGGTAGGAAAAATCCACATCAGTAATAACTTTACTGAATTAGTCTCGATAACGCCTTTATCGAATAAGTATAAAATTCGTTTATCATTCACTATCTACGAGTTTTAGGACACCTGTCCCAACAATCTCCCACTTGAACTAAAACTCTTAGTTTAGTGGGATGTACTATAATCTATAACAACAGTGGGTGAATAAATACTTGTATTAATAACAGAGTAAAAATACAATAAACTAGGGCATCTAAATACCCAGTATGCAAAGGTATCAAAATACTGGTTACAAATCTCCCACTTGACCTAGATTATTTCTCGTACATATCTCCCAGACCTAGACCTTCTAGATGACTCTCGAACACTTTAGCCGTGAGAGCCTTTGAAAATGGATCAGCAATGTTGTGCTCCGATGCTATCTTCGTGACGATCACGTCTCCTCGGCGCACAATCTCCCTAATGAGATGGTATTTCCTTTCGATGTGCTTGCCTCTCTTATGGCTGCGAGGTTCCTTTGAGTTTGCAACTGCGCCGCTATTATCACAATACAAGGTGATAGGCAGATGCATATTCGGAATGACTTCCAAGTCAGTTAGGAACTTCCTGATCCATACTGCTTCTTTTGCTGCTTCGCAAGCGGCTACATATTCAGCCTTCATGGTCGAGTCTGCAATGCATCCTTGCTTGATGCTACGCCATACTATTGCTCCTCCATTTAGAGTGAATACTGACCCCGATGTAGATTTCCTCGAATCTTTATCGGTTTGAAAATCAGAATCAGTGTATCTTGTAAGGATCAAATCCTTCGAACCATACACGAGCATATAGTCCCTCGTTCTCCTTAGATACTTGAGGATATTTTTAACGGCTGTCCAATGATCGAATCCTGGATTGAATTGATATCTACTGACAATCCCTACTGCATAACAAATGTCAGGCCTTGTACACAACATGGCATACATTAGGCTACCTACTGCAGAGGCATAGGAAAAACGTCTCATGTCCTCAACTTCTTGAGGTGTCTGAGGACACTGTTCCTTAGACAAGTTAATTCCGTGCCTGAAAGGTAATAGTCCTTTCTTGAAATTTTGCATTTTATATCTAACTAACAATTTGTCGATATAAGACGCTTGAGACAGGGCTAGCGTTTTGTTCTTTCGGTTTCGAACAATTTGGATCCCTAGAACAAATTGTGCCTCACCCAAATCTTTCATTTGGAGTTGAGTTGCTAGCCATAGTTTAATGTCAATTAGATAACCTACATCATTCCCGATGAGTAGGTGATAACTGCCTAAAAGGTAGTTATTTAGGCCTCAATTATATAGGGATTTGTGTGTCCTTTATGCTTATTAGGGTTGGTTTTGGATAGATATTACATGTTTTAACCCATTTGGAAGAATGGAAGCATTGGAAATAATTTTGTGTAGATTATGCTGCTGGGCGACTTGAGGGAGCAAATTCTGTGTTGCAGCAAAACTGGGAGCAGAAACTGTCACATCACAGCTCGTTAGCCAACTTCATGAACCGACTTTTGTTGAGTTATTTTCGGGATAAAGGAGCAAGGAGAGCCCTACACGTGTCCAAGTTGACCTAATTCAAGCCTCCTATCCTTCTATAAAAGGAAGTAGTCGTCCAAGTCAAAGTCATTCCATGTTCTCCCTTGGAAGCCGGATAGTATAGAGAGATTGAAGATCGTCAATAACACCATCATCCGCAAGCTGATTAAGGAGTTTACTTTCTTTATTAACTTGTGATTATGGACATGTCTACTCAGATTGTGATTTGTATTTTCATGCCTATTATGAACTAAGTAGCTTAGGTGTTGGTTAGGAATAATGTGATTGTCGTGCTTAATCTTTAGTAATATATTGACTATCGCATTTTGGTTAATTGTTGTGCTTATTTCCATTTTATGCCCGCCTGGCCAGCCGGTGTGAATAGCTCCCTCTAGTTTCAGGGATGATTTAGAGGGTGTGTGGCAATTATCCACACTACGATCATTGTGTATTGGTGAACGCCAGTGAGTGAGCTAGGGATAGCCAGTTGCCTAGTGTTTGATTGGTCGTACTTCATTGGGTTTGAAACATATCCCAAAAGATCCGGAGTTCCGGGAGGAATTTGCTAATAATACTGCGAGAAATGCATGATCAATAATATTGCTAGAGCATATTTTAGAACAATCACTAAATCCTAACCAGCGCCTGTCTTTAATTTGTCTATCTATTTGTTTACTTATTGTTCTGTCATTTATTTTGCTTCAGCATAATTCCGATAAAACCAAATCATTTTACTATCTTTGAAACCATTAGAAAATTACACAAAATAGGTAGAGTGGAAACTAATTCAGGACACGGATTGATAATATTATTTGCTGCAGACTGTGTATACTTGAACAGGAATTCTAGAGTCTTTTATACCATATTATTACTCACTCTAGGAACCCAACAGTAGGATATCATCTACATACAGTACTAAGAAAGCTATGGAGTTGTTGATGATCCTTTTGTAAACACAAGGCTCATCAACATTTTGTTCAAAGCCATAAGATTTGATCGTAGTATCAAATCTCATATTCCAGGATCTAGATGCTTGTTTCAATCCATAAATGGATCGTTTAAGCTTGCAAACTTTTTGCTCTTGATCCTGAGCTATGAACCCCTCTGGCTGAGACATGTAGATACTTTCTTCAAGATTACCGTTCAAAAAGGCAGTCTTGACATCCATTTGCCATATTTCATAATCGTAAAACGTGGCAATGGACAAAAGTATCCGGATCGACTTTAACATGGCAACAGGGGAGAAGGTTTCTTCATAGTCAATCCCCTTCCGTTGGGTAAAACCCTTTGCCACAAGTCGTGCCTTAAAGGTCTGTACCTTTCCAGCAGCGTCTCGTTTTCTCTTGTAGATCCATTTACACCCTATGGGTCTAACCCCTTCAGGTTGATCTACAAGATCCCATACTGAATTAAAATGCATGGACTCGATTTCCAAGTTCATGGCTTTAATCCACTCGTTCTTGTCAACATCATCCATTGCCTGTTTAAAGGTTAATGGATCCTCGATTCCCTCATCAGGTATGACGACTGGAGTTTCAGTTAAACCCAAATAGAAATTAGGTTGTTTAACAACCCTCCAACTACGTCGAGGTTCTCTTATATCTTGAGAAAGACGCGATTGACTCAGGGTGCCAATATCATCAACAACCCTTGTTGATGTTTCTGTAGCTTCGTTTGATAGTTCGCTTAAAACGACTTTACTTCGTGGCTTGTGATCTCTGAGGTGGTCTTCTTCTAGGAATGTAGCATTTGTCAATACAAGTACTTTATTTTCCTCTGGGTCGAAGAAGTATCCACCTCTCGTTTCTTTGGGATAGCCTACAAATAGGCAAAATCTGGAATGAGGCTCCAATTTCTTTGGGTTTGCTTCTAGCACGTATGAAGGGCACCCCCAAATTCTGAAATGTCGTAAACTAGCTTTACGACCTTTCCAGAGCTCAAACGGTGTTTTAGAAACATTCTTTGAGGGAACTACGTTCAAGATATAAACTGCAGTCTCTACTGCATAACCCCAAAACGAGTTAGGCAACTGAGCATAACTCATCATTGAACGAACCATGTCTAACAAGGTTCTGTTTCTCCTTTCCGATACACCGTTTTGCTGAGGTGTACCAGGGGCTGAGAGTTGGGACGTAATTCCATGCTCTATCAAATAGTCTTGAAAACTTAAGTCCATATACTCTCCACCTCGATCGGATCGAAGTGTTTTTATCGTCTTACCTAATAGCTTCTCAACCTCGGCCTTGTACTCTTTGAACTTTTCAAAAGCTTCGGACTTATGATGCATCAGGTAGAGATAGCCATACCTCGAATAATCATCAATGAAACTGATGAAATATTTGTACCCTCCTCGAGCTTTCATGTTCATTGGTCCACAGAGGTCCGAATGAATGAGCTCTAGGGGCTATTTGGCACGATAACCTTTTTTAGTAAAAGGTCGTTTTGTCATCTTGCCCTCAAGGCATGACTCACAAGGAGGCAACAAGTCATCTTCTAACTTGTTTAGAAGTCCACTCTTGACCAATCTCCCAATCCTATTGAGGTTGATATGGCCTAACCTCAAGTGCCAGAGATAGGTATCTTGAGAAACTCTTCGTTTTTTAGGTTGAGTCTCAGCGGTTTTAAACATCTCGTGATTTAAAATAGCTTTAGACTCAATTGGTCTCAAAACATACAATTTATTCTTCAAGTTTGCAGAGCAAACATTAATACCTCTTTTAGTTATGAACGCTTCATTAACAGAAAAAGAAATTGAGTAACCTTGTTCCAATAAACAAGATAAAGAAATCAAATTTCTTTTAATTTTCGGAACTATGTACACATTATCTAATATCATGTAACGTTCCTTGGTGAAGAATAATTTTATGTCTCTTACTGCAATAGCCGAGATGACTTCTCCTGTTCCAACTTTAAGAGTCATCTCTCCAGCTATTAGCTGTTGCCAGGAACTCATTCCTTGAAATGAAGAACATACGTGATTAGTGGCACCTAAATCGAGTATCCAGGCAGAATCGTCGTTTTCCACTAAACACGTTTCCAAGACTAATAAATCACATTTAGAGTCGTGGATCATGTTTTTCTTGGCTATGCAGTTGGTTTGAGGGCATTCCTCTGTTGAGACCAAACCTAAATTCTTTGCCACGTGTTGAGCGTTTAAGCAAGTATTCTTAGTCGTATGTACTAAACCGTTTAATATGGCATATGACAAAACACATACGTTTTTCGACATATTGCTGAAACAAACAAATTAATCTCTATTAGAAACATGCACTAAGCCCATTAATCACATTTATCCAATAAGATTTAGCAAAAGCAATCATCGACCCATATATACAATTGATTTATTTGCAACTATACTTTAGGGGTTTAGAATAACCTCTACCGTAGGGCAGTCAGCTACTCCTCCTCTGAATCTAGACAATCTCGGCCAAATACTATTCCCAGAATTACTCTTACTCCAATAGTTATTAGCTAACGTTAATTTGGTCAAGACCATCTTGTAAGTGTTACCCATCATTTTCAGATCGTAGAGGGCGGCCCCAACAATGCCACCGTAGGGAAGAGCTAATGTTGGGAATGGCCCTAGGAAATCCTATCCATTTCTGGAGTTTGCGTTGTTCCGAATCCCATGTGCAAGCCCTCCGTAGGGTGATTGCTCCCAGGGCGACTCGCAGGCAGCGCATAGGAATCTCACGGTGCAACCTAATGATGGAGACCGCAGGATACGTTTGACACGTTTCCTTCTCCCACTTACTATGAACACTTTCCCCATTCACCTTGATATAAACCCATGCAAACACCATCCGTAGGGGGACGCTCCCAGGGCGCCTCGAGGCCAAGCATGGATCTCACGATGTGAACTCAGGGGAACGTGAGAGTAGAAACTTAATATGAATATTTCGTTTTTATACTTTTCCTCCCACTAAAGTGTCGTAAGGTTTTAGGGTCCATTACTTAGGTAAATTCCGGCTAAATGAATCTATCTAAGTCTATGCCTTATTAAACAAGGTCTTTAAACTAAATGTCTAGGTGAATTAAACTTTTTTAATAACCTAGTGACATTGCATGCTAGTAAGACTTTGGTTAATTCAACTCAGGTTCCGAACCATTTGCTGGGAGAGTTCCCTTATAACCAAGGTCTCATGCCCTACTTACTCAAATTTTTAAAACTATTTTAAAAACTAAGTAAGACATATTTCTAATCCTATTAGAAAAGGCGAACTTAGGTCTACTTCATTTTAAACCATTTAAAGAATGACAAGATCCTAAGATCCTATGTTAGCATGCAACTCTTTGTTATAGGTTTTACGGTTTCTATTCATTAACTATTATAACTCTTATAACTTTTAATGAATTACCCCTATAACATGCTTACTAATGGTGTTTAAAAGCATATAACAATCAATCATTCAAGTTATAAGAAAAGCACCATTTAGAAACAACCTATGTCTAGGTTTGTATAACACTTTATACTACGATGTCTAGGTGATAACTCTTTAAAACCTCACACCACTCACGCATGCTCATAAAACTCGAGTTAACTTAACTCAAGAACTGACTCGATGCCCAGGTAGGAGGTGTTCCGTAAACCGTCAACTTAAATACCTCCAGCCTTAGACAGCATCAGTCGGGTGAGTTCTCTCGTAACCATTGTTTTACAAGATATCGACCTAAATTATGCAAGTTGATCGAATCGTTGAAGGTTCATTAACCTAAGTGAGCATGCACTTAATCTTGTTATAGATTTTAGATTTCTATCTCTTTTTATAACAATTATAAAATCAATCCATAACAAGTCTAATTTGAATATAACACTTATAAACAAACTAAAGAAATTTCATGCTACATGCTTGGTTAATTTTATCTTTTAATAATTATAACTATTATAAGAATTAATCAATTTTAATTAACCATTCAAGAATGAATCCCCCTAAATTAATACAACTCTTATATTAATTAAACATGAAATTTCCCTCATACATTTGAATTAATCAATAACACTTATTAAAAATAAACAAATGCATGAACATGCTTTCCTATGGTGGGGTTTTAAAACTATATGGCATGCTCATAATGCACATACATCAATTTAATTAAATCATACATTCACAATGCATAAAGTAATTAAATCAAGCTAAAATGGAATAGTTTAGCAATTTTTTTAAAAAAAACACAAGCAAATTCACTAATTATTACAATAATAATTAATAAATAAACTTGCAACACGCTCGAGCTTCACGAACCATCCCGAACCGCTCATCCAAGCAATGAACCGACCATGTAATGAGTGAAATGAGGCTGCAACAGACCGAACCGAACCAAAAGGCAGCAGCTGAACCGGACCAAAATTCTGGAATAGAAGAAGAAAAAAAACTGTTGCTGGAATTTTCATTTTCTGCTGCGTCTTCTCCGGTTTTTCTTCGATTTTACAGCCTATATGGACTCTAATGACTCTATAAAAATTACAGACTATACTACACACATTAACGCTCTTACATATTCGAGAAATTACAATTTCATGAAGGTTTGAATGCTCAAAAAATTGCCAAACCAGAACACTTCCATTTTAGCACACAGAAAATTCAATTTCAAAATGGTACCCACCAAAGCAAAATTAAAACGAATTAAGTGCTCTAATCATGCTCTGATACCAATTGAAGGTGTACATATTACACATGCGGAAGCAATTGAAGATCGAAAGCACTTAAGACATTCAATTTTACTCCTAAAGCATGCATGTTCTAGAAAAGACAGAATAGAGAGTTTAGAAAACACCAACCTTTGTAGCTCACTTATGTTGAACTCCTTGTGGTGTTTGCCTCTCCTATGCTCCTTGGAAAACCTCTAGAGTCTTCCCTACTATACTCCGGGCCAAGAACGACTTGTGGGAGTCTATATAAGATAGGGAATGGGAAGGGAATGCTTGAAGCATCAAGCAATGGAGAAGAATGAGAGATGAGCGAACTTTGAGTCCAAATTCTAGCAGCATAACATTAAGGAAATGACTCTCATAACTTTGAATCTGATTCAAGCTCCTTTTAAAGACATTCTCCATGCAAAGCCAAGCCTCAAGACACAAGACACATGGTGTATTTGCAAGTTCAAGTGGATTCTAGGTGTACATCTCACAAGACATGCAACAATGCATGAGTGAGTTGTCTTTCCACTTTGAATGTTCGTGCATAAGTGGATTTCCAACTAAATCCACCAAATACAAATTGAAATCTAATTTCAAGCTTGCAATTTAATGTTCATTTCAATTCCAAATTGAATTTAACATTAGGTAATTGATTTTGAGGCATTACAAAATGATTTCTTATGATTAATCCAATTAATCATTCTAATCTTGTGCAATAAATCATATATGATTCCTAATACATATATATGGTATTCAAAACACTTTTAAATACTCCATCTCTCATTTTCTAATTTAATTCATAATTAAATTATTATGTCAAACACAATTTACGATAATATCCTTTTTCCCGATTTTTGAACGATTCAAAGCTTCCTATCTTTTGTTCTAGGCTTAATTCCGATATGAGCTAGTAGGGGGACCTAATGGACCTATAGATCATGGGCTCCAACGATTTGAGGCTAACCGACTAATCTCATTATCCAAGCTAGCCAACATTCGTTAACTACCCGGACACTCCACTATAGCCCGATAGTTGCACTCCCCTCACTATTGATATATTTCCGTCCACTTCATTTAACCATGATTAGTAAGTCAATCCTTCATAGGTTGTTCGTAGCTATAGCTAGGTCAAAAAAACGTTTTACCCCTATAGTACTTCTAGTTCCTTAAGTCCCCTTGATCCTCTAATGAACAATTGGTTTATGGTCCAACCAATAAACCGAGTCCCTCTCAGGCCAATGAGAGGGTGGGATCCCTTTGTTCAAGCCCCGGAGTCAGCACTTAAGGGAACAACCTCTCTACTACCCCTATTTTGGGTAGGAGTGAATTCCTTCTCGCACGACTATGTCCCCAGCTATCTACCCGTTCCTATCCCTGAAATGAGAGGCTTATTGAGTCGGCGATACTGAGCCACTCTCACCCATGCAGATCTAAGGATAAGCCAGAATAAACAGGAGTTCATAGTTAGCTCAGGATTAAGATTGAGTTACCTAGGTCATCACATGAAATAGTCAGTCTCGTCAGTAAACGGTGTTATAAAGCGAGAGTGACTTATTTCTTGGTCCTGGTCTTATGCAAACTCATTGCATAGGACGCCCCCACTCGCATGTCTCTACATGGACGATTAGGATCACATCGTCTATACCATCTATAAAGTGGGTCGCGTCTCATAGTGTCCCCAGAATAAGGTACCGAACCCTATTCCTATACTATAGACCGTTTTGGCTATTACTCAAGCTTGATCCACTTTTATGTCTCTACATAAAGCTCAAGAGTTCATCCTATAGCCATGGATCTTAGTTTATTGGATTTGGGTAATTATATGTGCAATTTACTTTATTCAGTAATAACTTTACTGAATTAGTCTCGATAACGCCTTTATCGAATAAGTTTAAAATTCGTTTATCATTCACTATCTACGAGTTTTAGGACACCTATCCCAACAGGTATTGTATTGATAGATGTTCAAAAAGGAGAACTAACAATGAGGGTTTATGATAGGGAAGTAAAATTTAATGTGTTTAAGGGCATGAAGTATCCAGACGAAGTGGAAGATTGTTCTTTCATTAGGATTCTAGAGAACACAATTGTTGAGACAACAATGGAGGATTTGGCAAACAAGCATTTCAAAGATCATGGAGAGATTAGTGTTGAGGATTTAGAAGTTTGTTCTTTAGAAAGAAAAAGTGAAAAAGAAGTGTCTAGGTGTGAGGATGTTTTTAAGTCTTTAGATTTGAATGAAAGAAAGGCTCCTCCTATTAAGCCATCCCTGATTGAGGCACCCACTTTAGATTTGAAGCCTTTGTCGGATCATCTAAAGTATGTGTATCTTGGGGAGGGTGAGATGTTGCCCATTATTGTTGCATCAGATTTAATGTCGGAGGATGAAGAGACCTTAATAAAGTTGTTGCAGCAATATCGCAAAGCAATAGGTTGGACATTGGTTGACATTCAAGGAATTAACCCGTCTTTCTGTATGCATAAAATCACTCTAGAGGAGGGATCCTTTAGAAGTATTGAGCAATAGAGAAGGCTTAACCCTGCAATGAAAGAGGTTGTTAAGAAGGAGGTGATTAAATGGTTGGATCCTCAGATTATCTATCCAATTGCAGATAACAATTGGGTAAGCCTTGTCCATGTGTTCCTAAGAAAGGAGGTGTCATAGTAGTGTCTAATAAGCACAATGAGTTGATCCCAACCAGGATAGTGACTGGCTGGAGGGTTTGCATGGATTACAAGAGGCTTAACAAAGCCACCCATAAGGACCACTTCCCTCTACCATTTATTGACCAGATGTTGGATAGATTGGCTGGTCAGGCCTACTACTGTTTCTTAGATAGTTATTCTGGGTATAACCAAATTACCATTGCTCCTGAGAATCAGGAAAAAACCATTTTCACCTGCCCTTACGGGACATTTTCCTTTAGGCGAATGCCTTTTGGCCTTTGCAATGCTCCAGCAACATTTGAGCGGTGTTTGTTAGCAATTTTTTATGATATGATTGAGTCCACTATTGAGGTATTTATGGATGATTTTTCAGTTTTTGGAGGGTCTTTTCAGCATTTTTTGAATAATTTAGGTAAGGTGTTAAAAAGATGTGAGGATACCCATCTAGTTCTTAATTGGGAGAAATGTCACTTCATGGTGAAGGAGTGCATAGTGTTAGGTCATAAGATCTCAAAGAAAGGTCTAGAGGTTGATCGAGCAAAAATAGAGGTTATTGAGAGATTAGAACCGCCGAATACAGTAAAAGGGATTTAGAGTTTTTTAGGTCATGCTGGATTTTATAGAAGGTTCATAAAGGATTTTTCAAAAATTAGTAAACCTCTTTATAACTTGTTGTGTGCTAATAGTGTTTTTTACTTTAATGCAAATTGTACGAAGGCTTATGAAACTTTAAAGGCTGCTTTAATCTCAGCGCCCATTTTGTGTGCACCTAACTGGAGTTTACCATTTGAGGTAATGTGTGATGCGAGTGATGTTGCAGTAGGTACCATGCTGAGGCAAAAGCAGGGCAAATTTATTCATCCTATTTATTATGCAAGCAGAGTTTTGAATGAGGCACAAATCAACTATACAACTACTGAAAATGAGTTATTGGCGATTGTGTTTGCCTTTGAGAAATTCCGCCCATATTTCGTGGGTCCAAAGTCACAGTTTTCACAGATCATGTAGCAATAAGGTACTTAATGTCTAAAAAAGATGCAAAGCCTAGATTGATTCGTTGGGTTTTGTTATTGCAGGAATTTGACTTGGAGATAAAGGATAAGAAGGGATCAGAGAATGTCATTGCAGATCATTTGTCTCGTCTTGATCCAACATCATCTTCGCTGGAGCAATCTGTCATTTCAGATTCCTTTCCAGACGAGCAGCTTTTTGCTGTTAATGTAAAGGTAGTCAAGGATATCCCTTGGTATGCTGATATTGCCAACTTTTTGGTAAAATGAGTCACTTCTATTGACATGGATTGGAGGCAGATGAAAAAGTTTAAGCATGACGCAATTTTTTTCTATTGGGATGAGCCATTTATGTATAAGCAATGCTCTGATGGTATTATTCGAAGGTGTGTTTCAGGTGATGAAGCAAAGGAAATCCTAGAGCAATGTCACTCTTCGTCGTATGGAGGTCATTTCAGCGAACAGAGGACAGCTATGAGGATTTTGCAATGTGGATTCTTCTGGCCTTCCTTATTTAAGGATATCCATTGGTTCTATAAGCAATGTGATGCTTGCCAAAGGAGAGGAAATTTAGGACCTAAAGATGAAATGCCTCTTACTTATGTTTTGAAATTATAATTATTTGATGTATGAGGTATTGATTTTATGGGGTCATTTCCCCCTTCTAATGGTAATTTTTTTTTTATCTTATTGGCAGTTGACTACGTGTCCAAATGGGTGGAGGCGATTGCATGTCATCAGAATGATGCTAAAACGGTGTCAAGGTTTCTCCAATCACACATTTTTGCGCAGTTTGGGACATCTAGAGCTCTTGTGAGTGATGAGGGTACACACTTTGTGACTAATGTTTTAACTAAACTTTTAGCCAAGTATGGAATTAAGCACATGATAGCTACCCCTTATCACCCACAAGCAAATGGTCAAGCTGAAGTTAGTAATAGGGAAATTAAATCTATTTTAAAGAAAGTAGTCCATCCATCTAGGAAAGATTGGTCTTTTCGGTTAGATGAGGCTCTTTGGGCTTATAGGACAACCTATAAGACTCCTCTAGGTATGTCTCCCTATAGGTTAGTATATGGAAAGACTTGCCATTTACCGTCAGAGATTGAGCATAAAACGTTTTGGGCTTTGAAGAAATTGAATTTTGATCTGAGTCGTGCAGGTGCAATAAGATTGCTGCAGCTTAATGAATTAGAAGAGTTTCGTCAGTTTTCTTATGAGAATGCGAAAATGTATAAAGAGAAGACTAAACAGTGGCATGATAAGAAAATAAAACCTAAAGAGTTTGTTAAGGGTCAGAGAGTCTTGCTTTATAACTCAAGATTGAAATTGTTTCCTGGAAAATTGAAATCTAAATGGTCTGGGTCATTTGTTGTGATTGAAGTTTTTCCTCATGGGGCAATTACTTTGAGAGATGAAAAAGATGGGAGAGTGTTCAAGGTTAATGGCCAGCAAGTGAAGCAATATTGGGGTGAGGAATTTCATTCGAAATATCCTTCCTTGAAGTTGGTTGATGAATAAGCGTGCGAGAGTTTTGCGGGAGCATTTCATATAGCAAGATTTTTTGGCTCCCAGAATTTGTTGCGATTTTATTTTCGGTTGGATTTGATCTTAATTTGAATTATTTTGAATTAGATTTGGTATATTTAAATCCTATCTGATTTATTTTAATTCATTGTTGTTTTTAAATTCCGTAGATTTTATTTTTGGTATATTTATTTTTATTTTTGCCAGTTTAATTTATTTGAATTAATCCGACTAGTTTAGTTTAGATTTAGTTTAGTTGTCTTTCATTATTTGTATTTCTGTTTAGATTAGGTTAATAATATATTTTCCTAATTTATTCGGCTAAAGATAAAAATAAGATTAGATTTGATTTTGGCGGCTTGAATTTGAATTTCCCCATGTGGAAAGATTCTTCTAGAAGGAAATCTTGTAGCTCAGTTTGTTTTCGCAATCTTTTGGTTAGAGCAAATGTATCATCATAATTGATAGCGAGCATAGCTAGCTACTTTTACTTATTTAATTTAGCTAGTCTTTTATGATGTTTGGGCCATTTTATTGTGCTTTATTGTCTATTTTGTAGGAAAATGTTGATTGAAGCCAAAATGCAATAGTGGAGTTAATCGGGTGCTCGAGATGCGAAAAGATGCGAAGGAAGGAAAAGAATCAAAATGGAGAAAAGTCAAAATTCGGTCAAAAGGTGACTAGCGTCGAGACGCTAGCCCTTAGGCGTCTCGACGCTAGCATTCCATATCAGAACAGGCGCGAAATCGTCGCAGCGCCGAGACGCTGCGACCTTAGTGTCTCGACGCTATCGCTTTTCCTTTTCTGAAACACGCGTTTTGAAGGCAGCGTCGAGACGCTAAGACGAAAAAACAGAATAAAGGCTTATTTTCAGCTAGGTTTTGGGGGACTTCAATTTGGGACCTTTGGGAGCCGTAAACAGGGCAAAACAGAGCACTTGGAGGCTGAAAACAAAGAGGGAGATTTGGAAATCAACCCATTGTTCGTGGGGATCGTGACGGGGACGTCGGATTCGGCCTACATTGAGTTTTCTTTTCCCTTTCCTTTCTTTAGTTAGATTTATGGCTTTCATAAGTTTAGTTGAGCTTGTATTTGCATTCATGAGTAGCTAAACTTGTAGCTTAGGGATTGATGTAGTTGATTAAGTTTATGGATTGATTTATGGTTTAAGTTGTGCAATGTTATTGTGTTTGTAATCTTGATTTAATGCTTTCAATTAATTGGCCATTAGTTGAATGATTTAAGTCTCGAATCTAGCTTGGGAGAGAGGATTTGATTTAGACTTACTCAAGATTGCATGAATAAAGTTTATTTTCTAATTCGTGACGGTTTTAGATTAACTTTAGAATTGGTTAAAAGATCTCATTGCCTTGCATGTTAATAAACTTAGATAGGGATATCAAGTCGGTTAATTTGCATGAGAATCAATTATACTCGGGAGAGGTAGTTGTGATTAAAGGGTCTTTGGCTCATAATTTCATTGTGCATAATAACTTATTCTTTTAAATCAATCCTAAACTAAATCGGCGAAATCAATTCCCTAAGTAGTTTTCCCAATTGAATTTCCATTCTTTTTACTTGCTTTGATTTGGTTTTATCTTCATTAATTCATCACTTTTTAATCCCTAAATAAAATTGAGCAAGATAATTCACAATACTTGATTTGCTTAAAAATCCAATCCAGAGGACGACATTCGAATCTACTTTCACTATATTATTACTTGACCCGTGCGCTTGCGGTAGGAAAAGTCCGCATCAATAATATTATGGATATGGTTAAGAATTAAATATTTTTACTGTTGGTATTTTAATTTTCTGTGGGCAGGTAAAACGCGTGGGCATCTGTTGCTTCCACGTGTCGCGCAGGGGAGATCCAACGGTCTAGCCGTTGGACAGCACATCATGCATTTAACCGACGATTTATTTTTACCGTTTCTTTTTTAAATTAATTTTCCATGATTACATGCAATTAAGCGGTAACATTTCGATGGAATTTAAATCGATCAAGATTTCAAATGTTGGAGCTCCATTTAAATCAAAGGTTGGTACGCTTCTCTTTTCATTTTTCCTTTTCCTATCGTGCTTTCTTTTTTTCTACTACCTTCCTGTTCTTGCGAGTGCAAAGAAATTTTCTATTCTAAATGGCAAAAACGAAAGGGAAGAAAGAGAGAAAAGTGGAGGAGGATGTGCCTACTATGCCTGAAGTGCTGAAGAGAAAGGCAAAAAAGAAAAGAACGCCTGTAGAAAGGGAAGCTAAACGGCTTAAAAGACTTCAAGAGGCTGAGGTTTCCGAAATATTAGAGAAGGTAATCGAGGACATTTTTGAAGAAGTAATCTTTGAGGAAGAACCGAAAGATTCTGAAAAAGACTCTGAGAAGCCTGATGGAACAGAGCAAGGGAGTCAAGGAAAGACATCAACAGATTTGCAAGAGCAAAGTACTAATGAGACAATAGTTCAGGAGATTTTGGAAGAAATAGTGAAGGATCCGCCGCGTCGCCGCCGTAAGTAGAAAGTAGGGTGGATTAAAATGATTCGGACTGACATTCCATCTTCGACTGAATCGAAAAAGGAAGAAGCTGAAAATCAAGAAGAGTCCAAGAAGAAGTATGCAGAAGATGAAACTGAGAAGAGAAATGGTGAGGATAAGAGCAAAGGCATTGCAGGAGCAGATGCTGAAACAGAAGTAGCCCTACCAGAGGAAAGAAGGTTGCCTTATGAGCGCTTTATCAATCATTTTGCTTGGGCAAAATATATTGACATGTTGAAGAGAGATTTCCTGTTCGAGAGAGGGTTCAGTGGTGATCTTTCCGCACTTTCTGAGGGCAGGTATCACAAACCATGGTTGAGAGTTATTTTGTTCCAAGCCAGACCCTGTGAATTCAAAAGTGGTGCGAGAATTATATGTGAATATTAATGAGGAAGAGGGTTTTCAAGTGATCGTTCATGGAGTAGCTGTCGACTGGAGTCCTGGTGCCATTAATTCATTGTATAACCTTCAAGACTTCCCACATGCTGGTTATAATGAGATGGCAGTAGCACCATCTAACGAGTAATTAAACGCTGCTACTCGGGAAGTTGGAATAGAAGGTGCACAGTGGCGACTATCGAAAACCGAGAAGAGGACTTTTCAGGCTGCTTATTTAAAGAAGGAAACCAATACTTGGATGGAGTTTATCAAACAGAGGCTGCTTCCAACAACTCATGACTCCACGGTCTCTCGAGAAAGAGTTCTTCTAGCTTTTGCAATACTACGGTCCTTGAGCATCGATGTGGGTAAAATTATCGCTGGTGAAATTTTTGGATGTTGGAGAAAGAAGGTTGGAAAGTTGTTCTTTCCAAACACAATTTCAATGCTTTGTAAGAGAGCAGAGGTTCCAGAGAGAGCAGATGATGTGATTCTACTAGATAAGGGAATAATCGACACGCCTAATTTGGCACGGCTTCAGAGAACACAAGAGGCACGATAAAGGGGCTAGTATATGGCGTTCACCGAATTTTAGAACAGCTTGCACTTTCAGCCAGCAGGCAAGAGTTCGCCAAAAGGCAGGCGCATACCTTCTGGAATTAAGTTAAAAGACGTGATGCTGCATTGAGGAAGACACTTCAAGCTAATTTTTCCAAGCCCTATCTAGCCTTCCCTTTATTCCCTGATGACTTACTGAACCCCTGGATCCCACCACCACCTGTTGAGAGAGAAGAAGAAGATGAAGATGCTAGTTAGGAGGACTAGATAAAAAATTGATAAGCGAGCTTTTCTTTTGTCTGATCATTTTTGTTGCTCGTTCATTTTCTGACCATGTTTACCTGTCTTTAATGTGTCTGTTTTTTTTTATTTTTCTTTTGCTGGACTTTCAAAATATATGACCTGATCTTGTAATATTTTTTCTATTTTTAATGAAATTTCCATCATTGTTTCTGTTCTATATCACCGAGCATTCCTAACTTAACTAATTTTCTTCTGAATTTTTGAAGCTTGGACTAGTTAGCTTAATTAGATCAAGGTATTATGATCTCCAGAAACCTTTTGCTTGAGCATTTCTTCTAGCCTGGTCATCGCTGCGACAAGAAGATTCTGAGGTAGTGTTGACTTATTTGATCCACCTTAAGCTTAATCCTAGTCCCACGCTTAGTTTAAAATCCAGATAGAAAAATTTAAGTTTTGGGGTATACTTAATCCTGTTAATAATTCATTGGGGACAATGAATAATTTAAGTTTAGGGGACTTTTTGCTACTCCACTTGTTTTGCTCGAGCATTCCTCTCCTTCATAATTATTTTTTCTAGATTGTTGAGTAACCAGAGACATTTGTGACACCCACAATTAGTCTTTACGTCAAAAGATGACCTAGGAAATATGGAAAAATGATAAAAATGATTTGCTGAAGAAAAAAAATTTAAGTGTGAAAATTTTGCTAAGAAAATTCATAGAGCAAAAGTTTTGAAGGATGAATGATAATCTAGCAGTTTTCTGTCTCCCAGGGCTTAGGTGAGCTTCATAATAAAATGTTGTCATTCTGAGAAGCAAGGGATAAAATAACTAAAGGATTTTTGAGCTGGCTATGAGTATTTTAGCCTAGTTGGTGATGAGTTTGAGGCAAGGGTATACTGCACCATAAAGTGGGTCATCTCATGCTTAAGAGCTTATGACTGAAGAGTTGCTTTAAGTCTGAAAAACAAAAATATAAACCCCTTAAAAATGTATTTTAATATGTCTGTTAATAGAGTTAGGTTGTGGCAAGTTCTTAGAATTGAGTTAAAGGTGGTGATTATTTGTCCATGCCGGAAGAATTATTTTGTTGCAGCAGTGCTTGGTTTTGCAGAATGCTCAGGTAAAGATTGAAGGAAGTGATAGATTATCTGTTTTGATTGAGTTATGCTTTATCTAAAGTTTTGAATTCTTAAGGGAAGGTTAGTTAGTATTGCTCGGGACCTGCAATAGTTCAAGTTAGAGGGTATGATAACTCTCCAAAAGGGAGTTATTTTGGCCTTGGTTCTATAGTGTTTTGTGTGTCATTTGTGTTAAATAGGGTTTCTTTTAGATGAATATTATATGTTTTAACCCATTTGGAAGAATGGATGCGTTGGGAGTTATTTTGTGCATAATATATTGCTGAGCGACTTGAGGGAGCAAAATCTGTGATCCAGCAAAGCAAGGAACAAAACTGCCACGTAACAGCTCGTAATCCATTTTAATGAACTGAAGTTAGTTGAACTATTTTCGGATCTAAGAAACTTGGAGAGCCTGCCACGTATACAATTTGACCAAATTAGGGCTTGCCTTCACTCTATAAAAGGGAAGAGGCATCTCAAGTCAAAAACATTCCAATTTGGGGGGAGTTCCATCCGTGGAGGAGGACATTCCAATTTCCATCTTTGGAAGCCGAATAGAGGAGGAAAGATTAGAGACTCAAGAAGACCATCAACTACGGATCTAATCAAGGGAATTAGTATTTTCTTGTAATTTCTTGTAGTTATGGATGCACATACTCAGATTGTAGCGTGTGTTATCATGAACCGTATGAACTAAATTTACTTAGGTGTTGGTTAGGAATCATGTAATTGTCGTGCTTTATTCTCTATGCAATATATGTTGATTTGAGCATCTTGATTAATTGTTGTGTGTATTTCTATTTTGTGCTCGCCTGGCCAGCCGATATGCATATCACTTCTTAGTTTCAAGGATGATTTGAGAAGTGCGTGGCATTTAATCCCACTAGACCATTGTGTGTTGGTGAACGTCAGTGACTGAGTTAGGGATAACCAGTTGCCTCGTGCTTGATCGGTAGTGCGTCATTAGAGTTGAAACACATTAAAAAAAAATCCAGAGTTCCGGGAGGATCCTACTAATAAGACTGTAAGAGAATTGCCTAATCAATAATATTGCTAGAGGATCTTTTAAAATAATCACTGAAATCCTGACCAACACTTGTTTCTAATTTGTCTGTTTTATTTGTTTACTTTTTGTTCTGTCATTTCTTTTGCTTCAACATTTTATCAAAATCAATCATTTTAACCACTTTTGAAACCATTAGAAAGTTGTACAAAATAGATAAAGTGAGAGCTATTCAGCCCCGTGGATACGATAATTTACTTATCACTTGTTGCGGATTGTGTATGCTTGCACAGTGTTCTAGAGCTTATTTTTACCTTATTTTTACCCCACTCTAGGATTGCAACACATGTCAATTATCGTTCTTTACATAGAATGGTAAGTTTAGGACTTCTACCTAAGTTCAACATTGATAATAGACACAAATGCGAGATTTGTGTTGAATCAAAGTTTGCTAGAAAGTCATTTTCATCTGTGGAAAGAAGTTGAAGTACTTGATTTAATCCGACAGTGATGTATGTGACATGAAAAGTACCCCCACAAGAGGCGGTAAAAAGTATTTTGTCACATTTATTGATGATTGTAGTATATATTGCTATGTATATTATTACATAGTAAAGATTAAACCTTAGATGTTTTTAAAGCATATATAAGGTAGAAATTGAAAATCAACTTGAGAAGAAAGTAAAGGTGCTTAAATCAGATAGAAGTGGTGAATATGAATCATCATCATTTTATGAATTCTGTGAAGTTAATGGTATAGTCCATCAAACTACAATACCTTATACACCACAACAAAATGGTGTAGTTGAAAGAAAGAACCGAACTTTAAAAGACATGGTTAATTGCATGTTAAATAGTTTAGGTTTACACCATAATTTGTGGGAGGAGGCTTTGCTTACAACAAATGTTATACTAAACAGAATTTCACATAAGAAGACTAATAAGCCGCCTTATGAAGTGTGGAATATAAAGTTACCCTCATATAAAATGTTGAAAGTGTGGGGTGTTTGGCAAAGGTACAAGTTCCTTTACCAAAAAGGACCAAACTAGACCTAAGACAATTGATTATGTCTTTATAGGTTATGCTTTGCATAGTGCTGCATATAGATTCCTAGTGATTAAATCAGAAATACCTAATATTAATAATAATACCATTATGGAATCTATTGAAGCTGAATTTTTCGATGATGTATTTTCTTTGAAAGAGGAAAGACACATGAGTAGTGGTGTCAAAAGGAATTATGAGGCTAGCTCTCCGAAAGGTCAAGACGATCAGAATACTGAGTTTGAACCAAGGAGAAGCAAAAGAGCTAAGAAAGCTACTTCCTTTGGACCTGATTTCATAACATATATGATAGATGGTGAGCCTCAAACTTTTCAAGAAGCTGTGACATCTCTGGATGCACCTTATTGGAAGGAAAGCTATCAATAGTGAGATAAATTCCATTTTGCAGAACAAAACTTCGGTATTGGTTGATCTACCTCCTGGTAGTAAACCAATTAGTGGTAAATGGATTTTTAGAAGAAAGTTAAAGGCTGACGACACTATTGATAAGTACAAAGCACGCTTTGTTGCTAAAGGCTTTCATCAAAAAGAAAGGATAGATTTCTTTGATACCTATTCTCCAGTGACGAGGATTATATCTATAAGGATGTTAATTGCAATAGCAACTTTACAAAATTTGGAAATACACCAAATGGATGTGAAAACTGCATTTTTAAATGGAGAATTAGATGAAGAAATTTATATGGAACAACCTGAAGGGTTTGTTGTAAATGGACTTGAAGATAAAGTTTGTAAACTTGTCAAGTCTCTTTATGGGTTGAAACAGGCACCCAAACAATGGCATGGAAAGTTTGATCACACTATGTTTTCTAATGGATTCAAGATAAATGAGTGTGATAAACGTGTCTATGTTAAAACCATAGATCAAGATTGTGTTATCATTTGTGTTGTATGTGGATGATATGTTGATAATGGGCACAATAGAAGTGTCATTGATTCCACTAAAAAGATGTTGAAATCCAACTTTGATATGAAAGACCTTGGTCTTGCTGATGTTATACTTGGAATTCGTATAACAAGAAATCCAAGTGGATACACATACTTTCTCAATCTCACTACATAGAGAAAGTGTTGAGAAATTTTGATCAATTTGAGAGTAAACACACAGTTACTCCATTTGATCCAAGTTGTAAGTTAAAGAAGAATAATGGTGAAGGTGTGTCTCCTCTATAATACTCTAGAGTTGTTGGTAGTTTAATGTACATAATGAATTGTACAAGACCTGATATAGCCTATTCCGTAGGAAGGTTAGCAAGATACACCAACAATCCTGGACATGATCATTGGAATGCTTTAGTTAGAGTTCTAAGGTGCTTGAAGTACACTCTGAACTATGGATTGCATTATACAAGGGATCCACATGTACTGGAGGGATTTAGTGATGCTAATTGGATTTCTGATAAGATGGAGACTAAATCAACCAGTGGGTATATTCACCTTAGGTGGAGCAGCTGTATCATGGAAATCCTCAAAACAAACGTGTATAACACGTTCTACTATGGAATCAGAGTTTATAGCTCTTGATAAAGCTGGAGAAGAAGCTGAATGGCTTCGAAATTTTCTTAAAGATATTCCATTATGGTTGAAGCCTATAAGCACAATATTTATTTATTGTGACAATTTGGCAGCCTCTCTCTATGAGGGCCAAGAATAATGTCTATAATGGAAAGTCACGACATATTAGACGAATACATAATTCGATAAGGCAATTGCTCTCTAATGGAATAATTTTCATTGATTATGTGAAATCCAAAGAGAATATAGCAGATCCTTTAACGAAAGGATTGTCAAGAGAGCAAATGACATATACATTGAGGGAAATGGGGCTAAAGCCTATGAAATAAATTATCTAGTGGTAACCTAACCTAGTTGACTGGAGACGCAAGATCTAGGTTCAATAGGCAAACTGGCTAGATAATTTATAGTTGACACACTAAGAAACTTATAGTTTCTTCCCATTTCTATGATGTTGTAAAGTGTGTGATCTGTTGATGCTAAGGTCATGTTGATATCTTGTTTACAAGAGGAGTAATGGTAGAATACTCTTAATCAATATCACCTATGTGAGAGTAGAAGTGGGGTTGCTTTTGTGAGAAAATTTTGAATGACTTAAGCTCTCATGAAATCAAGATTTTGTCCAGGACCAAAATGGACACAAACGTATAGAACTCGAAGATACAAGATGAGTTATGTGTGATGTCTGTTGCCTCAATTCACCAACAAGAAGGATAGTTCCAGAGCTTGGTCTCACTATTTCTTCGGGTAAATTCGATAGATATTCACTAACGAACGTTCAAGTCCAGAAGACACCTATCCTGATGCATAGCTGGTCTATTTGCTCTCAACATTTTTGTTTTGATTTTCTCACTTTCTTTCATGTGGGGGATTGTTGTATATTTTACAAATAAAATGTGAAAGAAAGTGATTTAAATTAAATTCATCAAAAGTTTCAAAATGGATTGAAACATCAAATTCAATTTGAAGTTTCAATTACAAATTTAACATATGGAAGTTACATTTTGTGTTATAACTCAATTGAGTTATATTTTTCATATGTTTCAATTTTATTTAATTTTGTTCTTTGGAGTTACTAAGTTGTTAGCCTACAAATAGCAACTTGTTTCTTCCTCTGAATCATCTCATTTCATTTGGAGCATTATTCTTTCTTTCTTTTGATCTTGAGTCAAGTTGAGAGCAAGTATCCAAAAGTTCTGCCAGATCCGAGTAGTTTGAGGTTGCTATTCTACCGAAGTTAGTCGTTGTATCCTATTGAGACAATCACTGTAGTCTGCTAGCAACCCGTGCAAAGTGAATAATTGTCTTCAGGACAACGCTTTGAAAGCGTGCCTCGACTACCAACTATCACATTCTTCTGTTTTACAGGTTCTATTCACTTGATGTGGTTGTTGTTGTCAATCGGATCATCTTCAAACATCAGAGCGCTTTGATCTTCTGATATGATTTAATTATGATTTCTGTAATTTTTGTTATGTACAGTGTCTGTAGATATATTTATTCTGTATTTGTTTGTAGCCAGTTGCATTGTAATCTGTTTGCTAGTGTGCAACAATTTTTTTTTATATATACAACATATTCCCAACAGAGACAAGAAATATAACAAAAAAATCAAGCAATTTGCGTGAATCAAGGGATGGAATCGTGAAATTAAAAAAGAAAGTTGATTAAATTCTAGCTTAAAAATAGGGAGTAGAATTGAATTAGGTGTAAAAGAGAAAAAAATTCAAATCAGATTTATACCTAAGAAATGGTTTAGCCATTTTTCATTAAAAAAATTTGTTTGACCATTTTTTTGAAATATATCGTGTATATAGCCATAAGGATTTCCCAATTATATATACATTTTTAGTAAGTTAAATAGAAATTAACATTAAACTAGTTTAACATTTTAAAAAAAACATTAAACTAGTTTAATGATAGGATTATTATTATTATTATTTGACATAGATTATTGAAAATGTAAAGAATAAATTTGGATATTTAGAAATAGGGGTACTAAAATAGAAAAGTCTCCCGATAGTTTCAAAAAAAAAAAAAAAAAGAAAGAAACAATTTTGACCCTTGAACTTAGCATGTTGTATCAATTTTAATCTTAAACTTTCAATTTCATCAAAGTGAACCCTAAACTTAACAAATTGTATCAATTTGAACCTCCAACTTGCACAAATGTTGAAAATGTAGACCTTTGATCAACTTTTCCTTTGAATTTCTATTAAAATATGTAATTGGCAATTTTCTTTTCCTTTTTTATATTCACATTGCATAGTGTTTTGTAATAATTTTTTTTGGAAAAACTAGAAGAAATCAAATATCTCATACTATTCTTCTCATTATTATCCAAAAAAGAATCACAAAGTTATTGGCAACAACAACAAATAAGAGAAATAAAAAAATTCGAAATTTCTTTATTTTCGTTTCCTACATTTGTACATTCTTCTAATTTGCAAGCAAAAAAATCGTGAAAGAAGAAAAAAATCCCACGAAGTTCTTAGCAACAATAAAAAAAAATCTTCAAAGTTTCTTTGCTTTCGTACTCTTAAATAGCAACGAAAGAACCCTCACAATTAAAGTTATCAACAACAAGAAAAAAAATCATCTAAAATAAAGTTTCTCCAATATTTTATTTATAAGAAACCAATTCAGGTGCAATGTGAATTAAAAAAAAAAGAAATAATCAATTATGTACAGTGATCTAGAAAGTTAACCAAAGGTATACATTGTAACATTTACGCAAGTTTGAGGTTAAAATCGATATGATAAGTTTGAAGTTCAATTGGATGAAATTGGAAGTTCAAGATTAAAATTGATACAACTTATTAAGTTGAGTGTTCAATTTGATGAAATTGAAAGTTCAGGTTAAAATTAATACAACCTCCAAAGTTTAGGTTAATTAAAAAAAAAAAAAAAAAGTCTCGGAAGCATAGGATTAAAGTCACAACATAATTATCCATTTGTTTTTGGGAATTGATGTTGTTCACTTCAAGTATGGCGGTGAAAAATGATCATATTTCTATTTAATTTCGTGGACTCGGCGCCGTGGGGAGGTTAGCGATTGTGGCTCAGAGCGTTTGAACACAACACGCAGAGCCCATCCCGTTATCGTCTTTCCCAGAAATTTCACCTCAAAATCAATCATATTTACGTAATCAATAGCAATTCTTGGAAAGGAAGAACAATTGATACAGCGACGGGGAAAGCTCTCCGAAGCACTTGGAATCGAGAGGAAGAAATTTGACTGTTGAAGGTCGAAAGAAAGAAGATATGGCGATGCGCGAGCTGGTTACTGGAGGAGCTGCTTGTGCTGTTCCTGGTTCTTCTTCTTCTTCTAACCCTCTCGGTGCCCTTGCCAACGCTCTAGTTGGCTCCTCTTCCAAGACCCAGGTTCTTTCCCTCTACCTTCTGAATTTGAATTTGATATTTGTTACTAGAATTGTGTTGTCTGATACTTTGATATTGTTAATTCATGAATTTGCTGTTGCCTAGTCTTGTGAAATCAGATTGAGCTTTCTCTAACTTGGTCATAGTTGCTGCTTTTGTTCTTATCTTCTTTTTGTTACCAAATTGGTTTTCCTTTATATGGGTTTGGTCTTGGGTGTGGCAAAGTAATTCGGTAATTCATCTTTATGTTTGAACTAATTCTGAGCAGGAAAGGCTACGGGAAATTCCTACATCGCAGCTCACAGGTCCTGAAAGGCCTTTTTACCCTGAGAGCCATGGGCAGCTTCCTGGGTCTGAGTTTGATCACCCACCGCTTCAACCCAATGAACAGGTTCGCTTTCCTTTTCCTTTTTTTTTTTTGGTTATAATTTTAAATTATTGTATGTTTTGCAGAATTTCCTTTCAGAATTCACATGGGGTTTTGAACTTATCTATTGTGTCTATTTTGCTTGATGTCAGGCGTCAAAATTTTTTAGTGGCTTCCACCAGGCTGTCGATCAGAGTGGTCTGGCCTCTGCATGGAATGAGGTACAGGGCGGTCCTCCTCCTGCCCACTTGAGAGAAATGCAACCAAGTCTTGCTGAATTCGATCGTATTTATGATCAAATGCCTGTTTCTCAACCGATATTGGATGGTACTTCTGAGTTTCTGCTTTATTCTTTAAAATTCTGGATGGTTGGCATAGTTTGCAGTTCGATTGCCTTTTGTGTTGCTGCCGAACCATTTTCATTTAATTACAAGGACTAAAATTCAATTCAATGACATTCATCTTTTGTTTAGTCTGGGTTCCCAATTCAGGACCTGAACTCAATTCCTTTAAGTGAACTAATGGAGCTTCAAGTTGCAGTTTAATGCATTTCAGGGAAGTTTTGGTTTGAGACATGGAGTTCCAGGCTTTTGACCTGAACTTCCTAATCATAGTCTTGAAACTCCAATTCCTGCAAATTATTGCCGGAGTCTACCAGAGTTTGGAATTCCTGAAAATTTGGAATTTCATTTTGAATTAGATAAAATTTTAAATTGGAGGCTAAAGCCTAATTAAAATTTATGTCAGCGGGTTGGTCTTCCTGTGGAAACCTAAAGTATGTTATGAAATAAGCAGAATGTTCAACCTTGACTGATTTCGTAGAGTGGAAGATTCATTTTAGTTCATCACAAAGTTATAAACATTCAATATTGACTACGTACCATCTGTTAGTGTTAGAGCTTGATTTATATTATTTTCAGTCTGACTAATTAGTTTATATTTTGACTTCACCTTTACTGTAAACCAGGGCCACCGCAAAGAGTGCTGTCAAGCTTTTTGCACTCATTTGTAGAGAGTAGCCGTGGTGGAGTTCCTTTTCATCCTACCCCTCTGCCTTTGTTGGGACTATCTGAAGGTGATAAACAATGTATACGGGATCGTAGTAGCATAATGGCTCGACATTTTTTTGCAGACAAGAGCGAAGACTTCATTAACGCGCAGGTTTGGAGATTCTCTGTTTAGTACCCATTCATAAGAAAGCATGTAGTTAACATTTTTATACCAAATTTCTAGACATTATCCAAGCTCTAGTTTAAGTGCAATGGGATTTCACCATCTTCAGGTCATGTCTCATGTTTGGCTTTCATTTTTTTCCCCCATTTTGTTTTTCTCCCTGTTTTCATTTCGTTTTCTTTTTCTTACAGATATATTGTTTTGGGTTAAGAAACAATACTTCCATTTGTCTTGATAGAACAAAAAACAAATCTTGAAAATTTTTATTTCTTCAAACATTTATGATTTTTCAGATAAGAGATAATTCATTAATGCCGAAAGAAGTACATGAAAAGGGGAGTCATTGGCTCTAGACACCAAATGTATTAAAAAAGTGATCTTCTAACAGTGTTCATAAAAAAGAACAATAGTTGCAATTCAAGTGGTAAATCATAAAGGTAAGTTATCGGAGTTTCTTTGTTTTCAATCCCTCCAGGTGAATGCACTTTTATCTTCCTTAGACATTGACAACAGTAAACAGGTTAAGGGGCCTCAACCTGGTAGGTTTCACGAGTTGGAGGATTATTGGAACGAATCTCAAGCTCTCCAGAGACCTGGTGGTCATATTGCTGATGGATGGGCTTCTGAATATAGCCTAAACAGGGAAAAATTTGCCAATCATGAGGCTTGGGCTCAATCCTTTGAACAACAATATGGTGGCAATGGTTGGGCCTCTGAGTTTGAGCAGGTGAGGAGCTGCAGCTTGTCCTTCAAGTTGCACCTATAATGCTGATCTCTATCTGATCTATCCATATTACATGATCTGTGACTAGTGATTGGCTTTCTAATGATCATTTTGTATTTCATGCTTTGAGTTACAGTGATTAATTCGCAATCATTTTTTCAATGATAATCATCAAACTGGCATTCGGTTGGCATCACATCATGAACTTAAAATCCTTGGTGGTTATTAACTTAGAATTATGAACTTTATGTTGGATTGGGAGCTGTGAAGTTTAATTGGCTCTTGCTTTAGACTTGGTCATACAGAGTTATTTTAGCATGTTAGAAAATCTGGACGTACAGAGTTATTTAAGCCATGCCTATTTCATTTTAAGGTTTAGACTATGATAAAGCTGCTTAGTAGTAGTTTTGGACAGTTTATTCCCTGGTTGATCACCATCAACTACACTCTGGCCTATGTGTTTGGGTCCTTGTTTTACTTTCAACACCCTAGGGTAAATATGTATGTACTTATATGTCCTTCACTCTTGGTTAGTATAATAATTGATTCTGTATGCACAATGCCTAATTTGACTCTCAGTCAACTATAATAACTTATATTTGACTCCACGGTTTGTGGATTGAAACTCTTTTTTTTTTTGATAAGAAACTCTTGATATATTTCCACAGGAGAAGTTTCAGTTAGCATCGGCAGAAAGAATGGCAGGTGGTAATATGATGAATTTATCTGCAATGGAGCAGACTCGCAAACTTGCCAATACATTAGCTGAAAATAACGACCCTAAATTTCAGGTTGATATTTTGTATTATGATATTAGTATTTTATTCATCTCTCTCTCTCTCCTTTTTTTTTTTTTTAGTTAAATGACTGTAGGGGTGAGGGATCAGACCATTGACCTTTAGAATGGTAATTGATGCCTTAGCCACCAACCTATTCTCGGATTGACAATATTTCATTATGATATTATCTGAAACATAACTAGTGTTTTCCCATTCATGTCTGATGAGAGTGCAACACATAAGCAACAAACAGTTGGTTTGATTAATTAGGCTTGGCAACGTTGTAAAATTATTTTTAACAAAAAAAAGTGTCCTATTATGGTATAACAGAAAAAAAAGGTTCTATTATGGTATAATATCGTACCAACTTTTTTTCCAAATAAAACCAAAGGTCAAACTTATGGCTTTCCACTGGAGTATTTACATTCTTGTGTACTGTATGTTAAAATCAGACTAGCACCCTAAATATCTTTGTTTGTTAGGTGGTTGTAGATTTTTAGCATATGCTTGTTGACGGATAGATGACTGGTTTTCACTATGCTGCGTCTTCTTTGTTTTTTTACATGGTTCTTACATTTTTAATAATTCCTATTTAGTCTTTAGTTTTGAGGAAAATATCAGCCATCTAATAACATTTTTTCTTCTGGTTTTATTTCTTCATGGGCATCTTTACTTCCTTGCATTAGGTGGCCTCAGTATTGCCTTCTCCTTCTCCTGACCTTTCTTCCTTGATCTCTTTAGGTTTTTGTTGTCCTCTAACATATAGGTAGACGATTGATGTGGAGATCTGTTTATTGCCCCTAGGAGAAGAGAGGTTAGGGTTTGGACCCCCTTTCCTTCTAGGAGTTTTTCTTGCCCTTCCCATTTTCATTTTGTCTTTCCCTCCTGCCTCGTTAGCTGGTCCAAAGGCTTTAGTTTTTGCCTCTCTAGAAGGTTAAAATTCCTAAGAAGGTGAAGTATTTGGTGTGGCAAGTTTTACTCAATATTTTGGATTATGCTCGAGATACTCTTCCTTAGTTTTGTACCCACAATGGTGCATTCTTTGTAGGAGGCATGAGGAAGACTTGAATCCCTATGGAAGTGCTAGTTTACAAACTACCTTTGGGGTTGTGGGAGGAGTTTGTTCGGTATTAGCGAGGTGCGTAATAGAAATGAGCAGTCTTTGTTGGAGGAGATGCTCTTGCATCCTCCCTTAAGGGAGTAAAGCAAAGTGGTGTGGTAGGCTAGCTTCTTTGCTAATAGGATGTTGGCTTGACCAATATTTTAAAAGGCTTAAGGTAGCCTCAAGGTGTTTTCTCATGGAGAAGCGAGGCGTAAACCTCATTTTAAATTAAAAAAAAAATATTTAAATCATAAAACATCAAACTTTATCTATTCTTAACCTTATAATATTCCTTAGAAATCTAAAACATACTAAAAAAATCAATAATGACAAAGAAAAAATCCTAGTAGTCTATTGATGTTAATCAATGCATCAACTTTCTCGTGTTAATAATAATCTAAAGCTTATCCACAATATAAAAAAACCTCAATAGTCCATTGAAAAGAAAATAAAAGTGAAGTAAGAAAACATAATAAAACTCACCTTGTTGTGAAGAGATAAAAATGAAAAGAAAACAAAATTAAAGCATGGAAAAATAATAAAACTCACCTTATGTTGCGTTGCTTTCGCCACCTTATAATTCTTTTCTTTGGCTGGTGCAGCCACTCACGCTATCTTAAAATAACCACCGCTTGGACTTCTAAAACCATTTCGACTCCTAAGGCATTTGCCTTTTCATTTTGGGGCGAACTTTCAATTTTCTTTGATCTTTGATATCCGCATGGGCCCTGGCCCGCCACCAAAGTAAGTAAAAGACATGCACGACCTGAGTTAAATGCATGTCGGCAAATTTATTACAATTTTATATGAAATAAATTCAAGGCTTACACCTTATAGCCTTGGAGGCGTACACACAGAGGTTTACACTGTTAGTGATAGAGATGGTACATTCTTTCACAAGTGTTAACATTAGAGACTTATTAGAATGAAAATCAAGTATATGATGTAATTGAAACTTTTGAAAGTTCATGGACTAGATAGACAACCACCAATAACAACCACCAATATTCAAGGACTAAATTTGTAATTAAACCATTATTTGATATTCAGCTATTTTGGATTGTTTGGGAGTTTCTTTCATGTCGTCTGTAGTTTAGTTTTTTGGGTAACTTTTGAGGACTTCCTGTTGCTTCTCTTATACACATTCTCTTTCTTATGTGTAACATTTCAAAATATCCTTTTTGATATTCTTCTAGATAGGGGGTGTTGAATTTTCTATGCTTCTTCTGGGTGCTGGTTTTTCCCTACAAAATACATCATCATTTTTATCAAAAAAGCCAAATTTGATATTTGACCTGTTTGGCATGCAGAACTCGAAGTTTCTTCAGTTTGTTTCAAAGATGAGTAGGGGTGAACTTATTATTGATGATAATCAAGTCAAGCCAAACTCTTTATCTCCATCAGATAACTGGGCTTCCGAGTACCAGCAACAGTATAGTGGGGGCCTTCCCTGGGCTGATGAATTTGTAAGTCATGAAATGAGATGGACCCTTTTATTCCCCACCCCATAATCTGACCATCTGTCGGGTTGGTGGGTGTTTTTATGAACAAATTTTTGTGTGGTTTTATTTTGTTTTATGTTTTTTGTTATTTGTTTTTTTTTCATTATTCATTGATGAAAAGAAATGAAAGAATGCATTGAGAGTGCTATAACTTCTTCTCATAACCAGGGGTGGAGCCAAAAATTTTAGAAAGGAATAGTCGCACCTTCAACAACAAGAACAAAAATGCGGCCTTCTTTGATTACAGAAGAAATGCTTATACTTAAAATTTTTGTTGTTGTTGTTGTGAGAAGTCATCCCAAAGTCACCTTAGTGTTTTCATTATGATTTTTACTGATGCAACACAAATATATCTATGCATGCAAAGAGTTATCTATGTTTTCCATGTAAAATAGAATTTAAATTCTTTTACAGAACTTACTTTTTCCAATAAAAAATGGTTTCAGGTTTCTAATGAAACTAATCGGTGGGCTGATGAGTTTGCTGAAGGGAAGCAACATGTGTCAGATGATTCATGGGTAAATGAATTTTCCAAGTTGCACATGCAAGACTGGGTGGAAGAATTTGGTCAGCAGGTCGGGGAAGGGGCTTCTGGAGAAGCTGATAGTTGGGCAAATGCATATGATGAGTAAGTCTGATATTTTACTTCGAGTGACTATATTGTATTGCTGTTAGCAACTGTATATAATAAATTCTTTTTTGCATTCTGCTACACTTCCTGTTTTTTTTTTTTTTTCTTTCTTTTCTTGGATAAGAGACAGAATTATAATAACAAAGAGAAAAGAAAAAAAAAAAACAGCCCAAGGACAGAGGGGTGAAGAACCCCCCTCCCAGAAATTAATGAAGCAGAAAATCTTCGTTTGTTGCTAGGTTCATATGTAATCGGTCATATAGAGCAAAGGCCAAGTAAATGGTTTATTGCTGCTCACTATGACAGTTTATGAATTCATAACTAACGTGGATTAGATGAATAAGACCAATAAAAAACTGTAAACTTGTATTAAAACATAACAGCTATCTTATATTAGCATGCTAAAGGGATCATATTGGATTATTTGGAAAGCTTTGCCAATAAACCTCAAGGAAGTGAACTTCTGGGCAATATATATAAACATACACACACACATACTCATACCCGAGATATCTTTTTCACCAGAGGAAGAGAAGTACAAAAAGAAGTTGGATATATACTACCAATTCAACCAAGGAAAAAGGAGCTCACGCAAAACTACTATGGGCATATAGCTTGGAGAGAGGACATCAAGAAGGTCCTTAGAGTTATATGAGTTCCCATTTATCATCTCAAGAATTTGTTGACTTGATCTCTCAAACTTTTTAAGTTTCTTTTTAAAGAATGTGTTGACCCAAGGTACTTTAGCTTTGTGCTTAAGCGGTTGACTTCACAATCTATACTATTCTTGTAGAGGCACCAAGAAAGACAAAAGAGACTTAAAACCTCTCACAACTTCAGATTTTGAATGGATAGAAGAAAGATTAGGGGTCATGATTCTCCGATTTTGATTGCACTGCATGTACATTAGGAGAGAAGATGCGAATATGGTTCTCTCCTTTGAACCACACCTCGTTATTTCTCATAACTAATGGCTAAACAAAGAGTTCAATTTACATTTTAGGATTTCCTACTTCTAGATTTCTTTAGGCAAGTGTTCACGGAGAATGTAGCATGCAAGAGCGTAAATTAGATTCAGAAGAATAATCTTTGAGCTTTCCAACTGCCACCTGTTATCATTCCTTTGGAGGTTTGGGTGCAGTCACCTGAAGTGTTTGACCAATGTGGCTATATTTCCAACATCCTTTAACCGAGGTCTTCAAATTAATTATTATTATCTTTGGAGAGTCTCATGAGGAATTTCTTATGGGAAGGGGTTGAGGAGTGGAGCAGGTCGCATCTTGTTAGTTGGGAGGTGATTGGGAAATCTGTTAGTAGTGGTGGGTTGGAACTAGGGAACTTAAAGATTCATAACAGAGCTTTATTAGCAAAGTGGTTGTGGCGGTTCTCCCTCGAGTCGACATCCTTATGGCATCGTATTATTGTGAGTAAGTATGGCATTCAACCATGAATGGCTGACGGGAGGGGTCAAGGGTATGTCTAGGAATCTTTGGAGAGAGATCGCTTTCGAGCTCCCTTTTTTTTCTGGTTTGGTTCATGTTCAGGTAGGGGATGGTAGTAATACTTATTTTTGGGGGGACAAGTGGGTGGGAGATAGTTCTCTCTGCTCTAAATTCCCTAGTCTTTATCGCTTGTCCTCTATGAAAAGTCATTCGATTGCCGATGTTCTTAATCATAGAGGGAGCTCATTATCCTTTTCGTTCGGATTTCATCGTCATTTGACCAATAGGGAAATGATGGAGGTCATCAATCTCTTATCCTTGATAGGGGATTGCCAGTTTAGGGAGGGAAGAAGGGACGTTCGTTGTTGGAGCCTTAACCCTGTTGAGGGATTTTCTTGTCGGTCTCTTTTTCGGTGGTTTTTCAACGCTTCTCCCCATAGTGAGTCTATCTTTTCTATTCTCTGGAGAGTAAAAATCCCGAGGAAGGTAAGGTTCTTTATCTGGCAAGTTCTCCACGGAAGAGTCAATACGATCGATAAGCTCTCGAGGAAGATGACTTCTTTGGTTGGCCCGTTTTGTTGCATCTTATGTCGGAAGGCAGAGGAAGATTTGTGGGCCTTGACTCGAGTAAATCAGCCCAATCCGGAGGCAGTACTCTTACTGGCACTGGTCCGTCCAAACCATCAGGCAAGTCTGCGGATACTCTGCAGATTTGAACTGTTACTATACCGGAAAAGGCAAACGGTCCATGCAAGGACACTCCCTATCGCAGAATCTCAGATGCTGAATATAGAGAAAAGGGGGAAAAGGGCCTTTGCTTCAAATGTGATGAAAAGTTTGGCCCCAACCATCGTTGTAAGAGCAAGGACACCAAGGAACTTCGAGTGCTTTTAGTAAGCGAAGAAGAAGAGATTGAGTTTGTTCAAGAGGTCAGAGCTGAAGAGGAAACTGCAGAGCTGAACAACTTGGAAGCCCAAGTTATCGACCGTGTGGAACTTGACCTTAAGTTTGTGGTTGGGTTCTTGATGCTTGGAACAATGAAGGTTCACAGCTTGATTCAGGGGAAGGATGTGGTGGTTCTTATCGATTGTGGGGCCATGCACGACTTCATATCTCAGAAGCTGGTAGATGAATTTGAGCTCCCAATGGTCACGACAACGAGTTATGGTATTGTGATGGGCACGGGTATTGCAGTGAAAGGAAATGGGGTGTGTAAAACAGTGGTAATCACGCTGCCAGAACTATCTATCAAGGAAGATTTCCTCCCTCTAGAGCTTTGAGAGGTAGATGTGATCTTGGGAATGCAGTGGCTAAGAACCATGAGAGGGATGAGCGTTAACTGGACAGACCTCACCATGTCGTTCGAAGTTAATGGCACCAAGGTTACCATCCAAGGAGATCCTGCTCTAACTCGGGCGGAGGTATCCATGAAGATGATGGCACGGTCATGGACAAATGAGGACCAAGGCTTCTTGGTGGAATTACGATTGCTAGACATCGAGGTCGAAACAGAGGATCAAACAGGGGAGGATGAGCTACCCTTGGTAATTAGAGAGTTGGTGGATGAGTTTGAAAATGTTTTTGAGCTGCCAAAGGAGCTACCTCCCAAGAGACAGGTGGATCATAAGATTGTGCTTCACGAAGGACAAAATCCGATCAATGTAAGACCCTACAAATATGCTCACGCTCAGAAAAACGAGATCAAATCCATGGTGAATGAAATGCTGATGGCATGGATAATCCGACCGAGTTCAAATCCCTTTTCTAGTCTTGTGCTTTTAGTAAAAAAGAAAGATGGGGGCTGGCGTTTTTGTGGACTACAGGGCACTAAATTAGGCTACCATTCCAGACAAATTTCCAATTCCAGTTATTGAGGAATTGCATGATGAACTCAACGGTTCCACCATCTATTCGAAGCTTGACCTCAAATCAGGGTACCATCAGATAAGAATGAGAGAAGATGACATCGAGAAGACAACTTTCCATACCCACGAAGGCCATTATGAATTTTTGGTTATGCCTTTTGGCCTTATGACCGCTCCAACGACTTTTCAATCTCTCATGAACTAGGTATTTAGACCTTACTTGAGGCGGTTTATTCTGGTGTTTTTTTATGACATTTTGGTGTACAACCCATATATTGACATACACAGAAAACACTTGGCTATAGTTTTGAGACATTGTCGAACAACTCCTTGTATGCCAACCGAAAGAAATGTGTTTTCACCAAGAGTAGGATTGAATATTTGGGACACTGGGTGTCTGCTCAAGGCGTGGAAGCTGACCAAGAAAAGATTAAGGCAATGTTGCAGTGACCGGTTCCAAAATCAGTGAAGGAATTAAGGGGGTTCTTGGGCTTAACCAGGGTACTATAGAAGATTTGTGAAAGACTATGGTACCATAGCCGCCCCTTTGACAACTCTATTGAAGGACTCTTTTTCATGGACAGAGGATGTGACTAAGGCTTTCGAAGCTCTAAGGTTAGCAATGGTAACCTTACCTGTGCTGGCCCTACCAGATTTTTCAATACCATTCACTGTGGAAACAGATGCTTCGGGCTAGGGATTGGGTGCTGTGCTATCTCAAAAAGAGTGACCTATTGTCTTTTTCAGTCAGGCTTTGTATCCTAGAGCTCAAGCGAGATCCGTTTATGAGAGAGAGCTCATGGCCATTGTTCTTGCCATCCAAAAATGGCGTCATTATTTACTGGGACAGAGATTTGTAGTGTTGACTGATCAGAGGGCCCTACGACATCTTTTGGAGCAGCAAGAAATCCAACCAGAATACGAGAAGTGGTTGACAAAATTGTTGGGATACAACTTTGAAATCAAGTATCACCCAAGGCTCCTAAACAAGGCGGCTGATGCCTATCAAGATTTACCCCAGCAGGTGAACTTAGTCCGTGAGTGTGCCTTCTTTGATTGATGTATCTAAGATTAAGGATGAAGTTGAACAAGATGTGGAGCTGCAAAAGATATGTCAAGAACTGAAAGAGGATCCTCTGCGACATCCCAAGTACTCCCTGGACCATGGAACCTTACACTACAAAGGGCGTTTGGTGTTATCAAGTAAGTCAAGCTTAATCCCTACCATTTTACAAGTGTTCCATGACTCGGTTTTGGGGGACATTCCGGATTCCTTAGAACGTATAAACGGTTGACTAGTGAGTTGTTTTGTAAAGGGATGAAAAATGATGTTAAAAAGCATGTAGAACAATGTAAGGTTTGTCAGGCTAACAAAACAGGGTCTGAGGCACCTGCAGGACTTTATTAAGGGGCTACCTATTTCGAATGGTGTGGATACGATTATGGTAGTGGTGGATCGCTTGAGTAAGTACGCGCGCACTTTATGACCTTGAAGCATCCTTTCTCTGCAAAAACAGTGGCGTTTGTTTGTATCAAGGAGGTGGTGAGACTCCATGGATTCCCTCGTTCGATTGTCTTAGACTACGACAAGATTTTCGTAAGCCATTTCTGGAATGAGATGTTTAGAATTCAGGGGACTCAACTGAAGCGAAGCACTGCCTTCCACCCTCAAATTGACGGCCAAACGAAGAGGGTAAATCGCTGATTTGAAACTTACTTGAGGTGTTTTTGTAACGAACAACTGAAGAAGTGGTCACAGTGGATGGCATGGGCTGAATTTAGCATTCCACTCCTCGATTTAATACTACTCCCTTCAATGTAGTATATGGCCGCCATCCACCATCGGTGATCTCATATGGAGATAAGAAAACAACCAATGACTCTGTTGAACAACAACTACTCGAACGGGATAGGCAACTGCTACGGCTTAAAGAACAACTCAGGTTGGCTCAAGAAAGGATGAAAAAGCAAGCAGACCGGAAGTGTAGAGATGTGGAATTTATCTGAAAATTCGGCCCTACAGACATAAATCTATAGCCAAGAGAAGATGTGAGAAACTATCTCCCAGGTACTATGGGCCATATAAGGTGGTTCAAAAGGTGGGACAAGTAGCATGCAAACTGGAACTACCAGCCTCATCTGCTATACATGATGTATTCCACATCTCTCAGCTGAAGAAGGCAGTGGGGCAACAAATTGAAGTCCATGATGTTCTTCCTCCACTCTTAGAGGAATTTGAGTGGTTGATTGAACCCGTAGCAAGACTGGGAATAAGGTGGAATGAAGAAACATCAGCTGAAGAATGGCTTGTTCAGTGGAAAGATCAACAGCTGTGTGAGGAAACCTGGGAGAACGCTGCAGACATGAAACTTCAGTTTCCCAACTTTCACCTTGAAGACAAGGTGAATCTGAACCCGGGGGTATTGTAAGGCCTTCTATTACATGCGTCTACCAGAGGAAGGGCAAGATGGGAAAAGGGGAAACTCAATTAGAGAATGATGGGGACCACGGGGATCGTGGGAGTGAGAGTTGATGTAAAAGGGGAGGGCAAGGATTATTGGGGCAGGGAATATTTTGTCTTAGGCTTGGAAAGGTCTGAGTGGAGGGTAACCGACCTCTCGAATAGCTGGGAGTTCTTTTTCTTGCCTTGTTCTTGTTCTGTTCTTATTTCCAATTGAAGGTTATCAATATACCGGCTGAAATAACCCTTTTGGCTATTGAAGAACTCTCAATAGACCAAGGATTGGGTATTATATCCTTCATATCTGTGTTGTTTGTGTGTTTTAGTTATCATTTGTAGGTTAGATACCTTACAGATTTACACATAAATATTAGAAATTCCAACACTGCCCCTCAAGTTGGCTTAAAGATGTCTTCCACAGCCAGCTTGTCAATCAACTTGTCAAATTGCTTCTTTGGAAGGCCTTTGTTTAGTACATTGACAATTTGTTTTGATGTAGGAATATTCATACATATTGTTTTTGCTTCAATTTTCTCCTTGATAAAATGCTTATCAACCTCAATGTGTTTTGTTCTATCATGTAAAACTGGGTTATGGGCTATAGAAATGGCAGCTTTATTATCACAATACATCCGTATAGGTGTGTTTAGAGGAATCTTGAATTCTTCGAGTATCCTTTTGATCCATATACCCTCACAAATCCCATATGCTAACGCTCTAAATTCTACTTCAGTACTACTCCTAGTTGCCATATTTTGTTTTTTACTTCTCCAAGTAACAAAGTTCCCTCCAACAAAGGAACAATAGCCAGAGGTAGATCACCTCTTTTATTTGTAGTACTTCCTGCCCAGTCTGCATCAGTATACACTTCTATTTGAAAGTGATTGTGTTTTCTGAATAAAATTTCTTTCCCAGGAGTCCTTTTTAGATACCTCAAAATTATGTAAACAGCTTCAAAATGAGTTGGTCCTAGTGCATGCATAAACTGACTTACCATGCTTACTGCATATGCAATATCAAAATGCGTATGAGATAGATAAATCAATCTTCCAACAAGTCTCTGATATCGTTCCTTGTCTTTTATTTCTTTTGCTTTTGCTACTTGTAACTTTAGATTGGGTTCAATTGGAGTTTCTGCAACCTTGCAACCAAGTAGTCCAGTTTCCTTAAGTAAGTTGAGAACATACTTTCTCTGATTAACAAAGATGGCCTTCTTCGATCTTGCAAATTCCATCCCTAAAAAATATTTCAACGGTCCTAGATCCTTGATTTGAAACTCTCTTGCAAGGTTTTTCTTGAGATCAGCTAAAACAACTTCATCATCACTTGTGAGAATAATATCATCTACATAGACAATCAAAATTGAAATTTTATTATTTTCAGTGTATAAAATATAGTAGGATCTACTTGACTCTGAATAAAGCCATAGTTGGACACAACATTTCCAAATTGCTCAAACCCATCTCTTGGTGACTATTTCAAGCCATAAAGGGATTTTTTTTTTTTAATTTACAAATTTTACTGCATCCGAGATCTTTTTCAAAACCTGGGGGTAAGTCCATAAAAACCTCTTCCTCGAGATCACCATTTAGAAACACATTTTTTTTATGTCAAGTTGGTAAAGTGACCAATCTTAATTGATTGCAAGAGACGAAAGCAATCAAATAGAGTTAATTTTAGCAACTGGGGCAAACGTTTCCTGATAATTAATTCCATATGTTTGGGTGAAGCCTTTAGCTACTAGTCTGGCCTTATATCTCTCAATACTACCATCTGCATTGCATTTCATGGTGAACACCCATTTACAACCCACTGGTTTCTTATCTTTTAGCAACTCTACTATTTTCCAAGTATCATTTTGTTTTAGAGCATTCATCTCCTCCATAACTGCTACTTTCCAATTTGGATCTTCTAAGGCTTCCCTTATGTTCTTTGGAACAAACAAGTCATTTATCCTAGATGTGAAGGCTTTATGACCATATGACAAATTTTGATATGACATGTAGTTAGCAATAGGATATATGGTACAACTTTGAGTACCTTTTCTAATGGCTATGGGAATATCAAGATCAAACACAAATGGCAAAATATTTTGAATAGTTGAAGTAGGAATGGTAGAAGAATTACCAGGTTTTCCAGTTTCAATTGTTGAAGTCTTAGATTGGTTATGTGAAGGATCAACTATTTGGTCTTGGTTCCTCTGATTGAATTTTCTTCTAGTATAAAACTTAAACTCAGAACTTGATCAGTAGGATCATTATGTAGTATATCATTATGTAGTATTTCTCCTCCTGATTGAGAAGTTTCTATACTTGGCACCAAAGGACTAGTAACATCAACACAAATAAGGTTAGGAAGAGGAGTAGAAACATCCCAAAAGTTATCTTCCAAATTTGGTTTCTCCCCCTAAAGAGAACTTTGGGTAATATATGGTTGATTTTCTAAAAAAGACATCCATTCTCACAAAACATTTTTTTGTTTGAGGATCGACCTTTTTGATTTGAAGAGTAATCCAAAAATATGCATTTAACAGCTCTATGATCAAGTTTTGAATGAAATTGACTAGGGATGTGAACATACACCCAAAAACTTTGAGGGGTAAATCAGAATAGAGGTGAGATTTTGGAAAAACATTTTTAAAGCAATCAATGAGAGTTAAAATTTAGAGAAAAATACACTTTTAGTCCCTGAGGTTTGGGTTAGGTTTCATTTTGGTCCTTGAGTTTTCAAACTCAACAATTTAGCCCTTGAGATTTGGTTTTAGTTTCATTTTGGTCCTTCCATTCATTTTTCTGTTAAAAACTAACGTAGGACTGACGTGTCACTATTTTTTTTTATTAAAAAAATTATTTTTAAAATTTTAAAATAAAAATAATAAAATTATTATTATTTTTAATAAATTTATTTCTCTCTCTCTCCATCATCATCTTCTTCCTCACTATCATCACCAACCCCCACCCACCAGCCACACCCACTGTTAAAGCCACCGACGACCGTCGACAACCTTTTTTTTTCCTCTACTCTTCCCTTCTCCTCCTTCATTCCTTCTCCAAAATTTATGTTTTTTTTTAAAAAAACACTTTGATGTAACAAGAGATCCATAGCAACAAACCAACGACAACAAAACAGTGAGAGAGGGACGGTGAGAGAGGAGAAAGGCGGCCGCCGATGTTCGTTTGTGGGGTTTCGCGATTTCGTCGTCTGTTCGTGGGGGGTTTCGTCAGATCTGGAACCAAAAAAATCGTCCTTAACCGTGAGATCTTGTGTCGCCGTCTATTCATTTTGGGTTTCGTGAACCAAAAAATCGTCCTTAACCAGGACTTCCAGAATAAGATAGATCTGATTCAGACTTCCAGCCCGACGACACTCCGACACTCCCTCTGTTTCAACGTGTTTTTTCCCCTCTCTTACACTGTTTCAATCGTGAAAGGCCAACAATTAAAAAAAAAACAGAAATTTTGGAGAAGGAAGGAAAGAGGAGAAGAAAAAAAGGTCGCATGCGGCCGACGACTTTAACAGTGGGTGGGGATTGGTGATGATAGTGAGGAAGAAGAAGATGATGATGGAGAGAGAGAGAAATAAATTTATTGAAAATAGTAATATTTTTATTTATTTTATTTTAAAAATTTTAAAAGATTTTTTTTAAATAAAAAAATAGTGACATGTCAGCCCTACGTTAGTATTTAACGGAAAAATGGATGGAGGGACCAAAATGAAACTAAAACCAAACCTCAGGGGCTAAATTGTTGAGTTTGAAAACTCAAGGACCAAAATGAAACCTAAGCCAAACCTCAGGGACTAAAAGTGTATTTTTCCATAAAATTTAAGATCTTGCTAGGCATTCTATTTATTAGATAAGTAGCTATGAGAATTTCTTTGCCCCAAAATATTTTGGAACATGCATGGAAAACATTATAGCACGAGCTACTTCAAGTAAATGCCTATTTTATCTTTCAGGAACACCATTCTGTTGAGGAGTATCTTGACAAGTAGACTGATGAACAATACCTTTATCTTTCAAAAACTCACCAAAAGATTCATTAAAATATTCAATTCCATTATGAGTGTAAAATGCAAATTTTGGTTTGAAATTGAGTTTTGATCATATTGTAAAAATTTCTAAAGATGTCTTTCACCTCAGATTTCTTTTCCATTAAGTACACCCAAGATAGACGAGTATGGTCGTCAATAAAAGTAACAAACCATCTTTTCCCACTATGAGTCCTAATTTTAGAGGCACCCCAAACATCACTATGAATTAAATAAAACGGTTTGGAAGCTTTGTAAGGATTAGGTAAACACGTGGAAGGATGGTTTTTTGCTAAAATGCAACTTCCTCAACTAAATGAGGAGCAATCAAATCCCTTAAATAAATTTGGAAATAAATGTTTAAGATAAGAAAAACTAGGATGTCCTAACCTAAGATGCCAAAGCATAACTTTTTCTTTACTAGAAAGAGAACTAATACTACTAAAACCCTGAGTTATTTTATTACTAACAGAACCTTCATCAAAGTAGTAAAGGCCATCAAGCATTCTAGCACTCCCAATCATCTTCTCTGATTCCCGATCCTAAAGAATACAATGAGATTTAAAGAATATAACATGACAATTAGAATCTCGAGAAAGTTTGCTAACAGATAAAAGATTACAGACTAATTTTGGAACATGTAAGACAAATGGTAAAGAAATATTTCAATCAATTTAATAGTTCCTTTTCCTGCAAGGGAAGAAAAACTGCCATCTGCAATACGAATATTTTCATTTGAATAGGAAGGAGAGTATGAGTTAAAAAAGAGAGAGGTACTAGTCATATGGTCAGAAGCTCCGGAATCAATAATCCAAGGAGAAGAAGTGCCACAAGAGAAGGCTCACAAGAGAAGGCTTGAGGATAATTACCTGTTTGTGCCAATGAAACACAAGAATTATCAGATGATAAATTGGTTGGTAGTAATTTTAGGATTTGATGAACTTGCTCCTTTGACATGATATCAATAAATGGTAAATGAGAAATAGTAAAATATAAACCAAACCAAACAAACCAAAATTGAACCAAACCATGTAAATAGCCAACGAACCAAACCAACGAACCAGCTCAACTGAGCCGTGAACCCTAGATCTCAAATCTTGAAACAATCATGAAATACACCACCAGACGTAAACACGGATCAAAAGTAAGGTGCGCTGTGAGATCGATGGCAAGGGTTCCGATCGGTGGCGAAGTGGTCAAAGGCATGACCTATTCGGAATGGTGTGAGCTAACAATTAACAAATGGCGTGAGTTGATGGATGGCGGTGACTTGAAGTGGCGATTGTTCGCGAGGTCGTGGGTCGCGTTTGCAGGGTCGCGGGTCACCATCGTTTTCTCATGGATCTCTAGGTCACGAAATAACTGATGGCAGCGTCTGGAGTAAGTGACGGTGGCAGGAAGTTCGGGTTAGGTTTGGGTATTTTTAGGCTTTTGTTTATGCTCTGATACCATCTTAAATTTGAGTGTAAAAATTATTCTCTTATTTAATATGTGCAATATAGGTCCTATAACTTATATAGGAGAAAGACCTATAACAAATATGGAAAGGAATAAAAGCCATAAAGATCAAATATTTTACAATAAAGATTCACACAAATATTAGAAATTCCAACAAAGACCTCGATCATATTTTGTGTGTTGTGATTTTGCTTGTTTGGTGTGGAACGCATTGTTTGAGATGTTTGGGCTTTAGTTTGCCAAACACAGGGATTTCGGGGAGATCGGGGAGATGATTGAGGAGTTCCTTCCCCATCCGCCTTTTCGGGATCAAGGGAACTTTTTATGGCAGACTAGGATTTGTGCTATTATTTGGGGGTTGTGGGGTGAGAGAAATAAGAAAATATTTAGAGGGATGGGGAGGAATGTTGAGGATGTGTGAGCTATAAAATATTTTGTTTCGTCGTGGGCTTCTGTGACACGCTTGTTTTATAATTATTTTGTAGGTCTTATTTTGTTGGATTGGAGACCCTCTATCTAAGGGTGTTTTCTTTTGGGGGCTTGGTGTTTTTTTTTTTTTTTTTTTTTTTTTTTTTTTTTTTTTTGTATGTCCTATCGTTCATGCTTGCACATCTTTGATCTTGACTGACAGGTATGTAAATGAACAAGTAGCTGCCAAGGGCAAGGCAGATGCTTCAAGGGGAATATATGTCTTTTCTGATATGAACCCATATGTTGGTCATCCTAATCCCTTAAAGGAAGGCCAGGATCTGTTCCGTAAAGGCCTTCTGAGTGAGGCAGTGCTTGCTTTAGAGGCTGAGGTTATGAAAAACCCTGAAAATTCTGAAGGTTGGAGGCTTCTTGGAATTGCACATGCTGAAAATGATGATGATCAACAGGTAATTTACATTCTGGATGCAGAACTTTCTGGCTTATAAGGCCAACTAGGTATTTAACATTCTTGATGTGAAATGGATAGAAATAGAAGATCAAATAGGTATTTAATATTTTTGACACAGAATAATTAGGTTGATAGATTTTTGCAAGTCATATTTGGATTATCTAATCGTAAAATGATGCACTTGTTGGAAATAATATGCTAGAACTTCTATGTTTCTTTCGGATAGTGAACTAATTTGTTGAATTGAAGCCCTATCTCCTCTCATTGTGGTATTTGATATTCAGTCTTTGGTAAAACTATCTTTTGAGCATTAGTCTCTTTTCGTTTCTTCCGTGAAAAGTTTTGCCACTTGTTTTAAAAGAAAAATATCACTTGATTATCATACGGTCAAAAGGCAAAACTATTGATCTATTAATTTCCTATGGTGAGTTGAACTTGGTCCTGAGTTTCAAGGGAAGTAGTTATATAGAACATATTTGTGTGTGAAAACTGAAAAGATTCGAAGGGGCTTACTCAAGTTGTATTGCATGTTCAACTATTTTCTAGAGACCTGATTTTATTAGTGCCAATACTTTCGTGACATGAGTAATGCTAATAATTCTGAACCTGTAAGTTTAGGTGATGAGTTTTTATGGCAATTATACGTTTGGTATTGTGGTGAGCCATCTCATGATTAACTCCTGATCTGTTTATTATTTATACAATAGTTATGCTATAAATTAATATTTGCAGGCCATTGCTGCCATGAAGCGGGCACTGGATGTTGACCCTACAAACTTAGAGGTGCTTCTTGCGCTTGGCGTGAGTCATACAAATGGTCAGTTGTTGCTTCCTCATTTACATGCTTTATATAATTTATATTTATACTTCAGAAATTTTGTAATAATCTTGACTGAATGACAGTAGTTAGAGTTGATTTTTGTAGTGAGTTTGTGTATAAATTATTTTTAGCTCCATTAAAGATTTTAATTTAAATATCGGTTTGCTAGTGGTCAAAAGACGAACTTGTAGACCAAAAAGAGCCTTTAGAGGATGTGTGTCAAGCTGACCGTCTATTATTGCTGTTCTAAGTTTCTTGATTTCAAATATTGTAGGATGAGATAGTTCTCTGGTCAAATATTAAACGGTGGTGACCACCATGGTTTGGGTAGGTGATGCACAGGGCAAAGTATTACTCTAGTTATGGGTTCAAACTAAGGTGTTTATCTACCTAAGATATTAAATATTATATGAGTTCTCTATTAGTATCAAATATTATAGGTCAAATGTTTGCCCCATGAAATTAGTTAAAGCATGCAGTATTAAAAAGAAGAGAGGGATTGTAATCAGTCTGGATGGCCATGATATTAAAAAGTAGTATCAGGTAGTTGTCTTGAATGGTCAGTTAGGTTGCCATATCAATCGGTCTGGACACCCATGATATTAAAAAGAAGAGAGGGATTTGAATCCTAATATGAAGATCCCTTCAGCCTAGCTCCACATCCCAACTGTTGTTAGGAGGTTTGAAAAGGTGTTGGATCATTTTTTATAAGGGAAAATGAAGAGAGTGGGGCGATATGTGATATTGAATTTAATCAGCTATCTTTAGTTGGCTTTCATCTGTAAGGAAATTTTTACTTCCCCTGTCCACCAGTCGAAGAGACCTTTGTAATCTTTTTGGTCTTTTCTTTTAGTTTCAACACCTATTCCTCCCTTTGTAATTTTTTGACAATTAATGTGTGTGTTACTTGAAAAAAAAGAATTTGATGGATGCCTAAAATGATTACTGCAGAATTAGAGCAAGCAGCTGCATTGAGATACTTGTATGGATGGTTACAGCATCATCCGAAGTACGGAACACTGGCAAATCCGGAGCTTTCTGATTCATTGTACTATGCTGATGTAAGTACCTTGCTGTTTCTGCTCATTCTTTTCAGGTTTTTCAGCTTTTATAACAATCTTCGAAATCTTGGGAAATTTATTATTGGAAAATGTACCTATCTGTAGTTGATTGCTTTAGCATGTAGTAGTGGAGGCTTAGAAACTAGGTGGAGGTTATGACATTCACAATTAACATCCAGTTATCTGATTTCATTAATGTGCTAAAATTACTTTCAAGTCTATGGGCGTTAAGTTTCGGCCCTCACTAAGCGAGTTATCTTGATTTCTGCAGTCTGCTTAGTGCTATCAATAATATAATTTGGATTTGGATGTTGTAGCAAGTAGCAAAATATTCAGAAATGCTGATATTTTTTGGAAAAAAAAAATCAATTTATACCCCGAAACCTTGATTAAAACCCTTAGACTAATAAATTGTATCAATTTAATCCCTATACTTTTATGAGTGAATTGATTTAAGACCATCTATGAGTGATTTATAACTATTTTCAATTGCTTCCATTTAAAATTAAACTCAAACTCATCCAAATAAAATTATTCTTCCCCCAAAGTCCTACCAAAGTGGCAAGAAAGATTATCATGTAATTCTTCCTACATAAGTAGTGGAAAACGAGAAGATGAAATACCACCTATATTAATGAAAAACCGCTACTATCCATTTGTTTTTAGCATTTCTCTCTAACGTTAAGTTTTTTTTTTTTTTTTTTTTTGAAAAACTCTCTAACGTTAAGTTAATCCCTACCTTTAAAGTAGTCTTATAAATGTGTGAAAATTATGCATTGATAGTTGTAAGACAAAATCTTGATGGAGGGTATAAATGGATTCACTTACGAAAGTTTTGGGTTTTAATTGTGATGTAGCCGATTATTGGCTTAGTTGTTAGTCTTATTCTTTTTAGTCATGTGCTTGCCATGTGCTTCTTGGTTAGTTAGTTTGTTAGGCTAACCGCATCTTGTATGGCCTATTTAAAGGCTCATAAGCCTTTAGTTTGTGGCATTGAATATATTTTTGAGGTTATTCACTTCTTCGGCTACATCAACTAGTTGATGTAGCCGATTATTGGCTTAGTTGTTAGTCTTATTCTTTTTAGCCATGTGCTTGCCATGTGCTTCTTGGTTAGTTAGTTTGTTAGGCTAACCGCATCTTGTATGGCCTATTTAAAGGCTCATAAGCCTTTAGTTTGTGGCATTGAATATATTTTTGAGGTTATTCACTTCTTCGGCTCCATCAAATTGGTATCAGAGCGCTCGATTCTCGGGACACCTTTTACCATGACATCCAAGAAAGTCTCGACTAATGTGAGTGGAGATCCTTCTTTGGTTGATAAAGAGGCGGAATCTATCCCCGTCCTCTCACCACAAGAGACAACTGTACGCTTGCTGTCAGTTGAACACGACGTGCGTGAGATCAAGAAAATTCTAAAGCTAATATGGGAAAAGATAGGCGTCCAAACCGAGCAACTAACGATAAATCCGGATGCACAAGCAACTAGAGGAAAAGAAACACAGATTCGGCAAGGGGAAAGCAGCAAATTGACGAACCAGCATGGAGACAGAACCAAATTCCAGCAAGAAAGGTGTTTTAATGAACAAAAGATAACCCAAGATTGGGCTGCAGCTCCAACAAAATACCAAGAATGGGAAATGGCGCATAAAAGGTACAAAGAACTTAAGGAAAATCCGCTATTTCGAAGGTATCAAGACTGGTCAGAATCTTCAAGTGAGGACGAGAAAGAACCAAGAGTCTTTTATCAACAAAATCCAAGGTATGACCATGCGGAAAGAAAAGAAGATGCAAGAATTCCTTACCATCCATATGGTCATCAAGAATTCCCAATGTATAACCACCCGGAAGGAAGAGATGATGCAAGAATGTTCTACCATAAACAAGAAAGCGATTTCAAAATGAGGGTGGACATCCCAACTTACAATGGTAAAATGGAAATTGAAGCATTCTTGGAATGGATACGCCATGTGGAGAATTTTTTCGATTACATGAATACCCCGGAATCAAAGAAGGTTAAATTAGTAGCACTCAAATTAAAGGGAGGAGCACAAGCATGGTGGGATCAACTCGAAATTAACCGCCAAAGATTTGGCAAGAGACCAATCCGTAAATGGGAAAGAATGAAGCGGTTGATGAGGGATAGATTTCTCCCCGCCAATTTTGAACAGATTTTATACACCCAATACCAAAATTGCCGCCAAGGGACACGCACGGTAATGGAGTATACTGAAGAGTTCCATAGATTGGGGGCTCGTATGAATCTTGGAGAAAATCAGCAATGTTTGGTTGCAAGATTCAAAGGTGGTCTGCGCTTGGATATCCAAGAAAGAATTTCTTTCCAACCTATAGCTTTCTTGAATGAAGCTATTACGGCTGCTGCTACGGCTGAAGAGCAAATTACCAACAGGTTTAAAAGGCAATACACACGAAGGAATGCCTTAGAATCATCAACTTCCAATCCAAGAAACACCACAGTTGACAAGACCACATCCCCAACCACATCGGCCGGGACAAAAGGCAAGCAAATAGACGCTGGAACAAGTAAGGATTTGGTTCCTAAGAGGAACACCAACAATTACTCAAGACCTACTTTGGGAAAATGCTTCCGCTGTAACCAAACTGGACATTTATCGAACAAATGCCCACAAAGAAAGACCTTAGCGATTGCGGACAATGTTGATTATCAAGCGGAAAGTGACGAAACAGATCGCGATGAAGACATAGATTATCTTGAGCCAGATGAAGGGGATACCTTATCTTTGGTCATTCAACGACTACTCTTGGCCCCAAAGATCGACCAAAGTTATCAAAGACATGCTTTATTCAAGACCCGCTGCACTATAAATGGGAAAATCTGCAATGTCATCATCGACAGTGGCAGTACCGAGAATGTGGTTGCAAGTAAGTTAGTTTCTACTCTAAACTTATCTTTGACTCCACATCCAGCCCCATATAAGGTCACTTGGATAAAGAAAGGAGGGGAGGCTCCGGTTACACATACATGTACAATCCCATTATCAATCGGAGCAAGCTATAAGGATCAAATAGTTTGCGATGTTCTTGATATGGGCGCATGTCACATCTTATTGGGTCGACCATGGCAGTATGATATGCAGGCAATCCACAAAGGAAGAGACAACACATACGAATTTACATGGATGGGGAAGAAAATCGTGCTTCTACCTATCAATCCTTCCAAGCAAGTAGGTACAACCACCAATAAAAAAGGTCAACTCTTCTCTATATCTTCTGGAAAATTTTTTTTCCAAGAAAAACAATTTCCTATCATAGGTTTAGTGATTAAATATTTCGATAATCTTGATCCTAACATTGCTATTCCAAGTGAAGTTCAAAATCTTTTACAAGATTTTAAGGAAATCATTGACACTCCAACCGAACTACCCCCATTGCGTGACATCCAGCACACCATCGAATTCTTCCCAGGCGCAACCTTGCCCAACTTACCACACTACCGAATGAGTCCTAACGAATACAAAATATTGCATGAACAAGTGCAAAAATTGCTGGAAAAAGGTCACATACAACCTCAGTCCCTGTGCAGTACCCGCTCTAAAGACGGATCTTGGCGCATGTGTGTTGACAGTCGAGCAATAAACAAGATCACAGTGAAATACAGATTTCCAATCCCCAGAATCAATGATCTCCTTGACCAATTAAGCGGGGCAACCATATTTTCAAAGATAGATCTCAAGAGTGGATATCACCAAATACGGATTCGGCCAGGGGATGAATGGAAGACTGCATTTAAGACGAATGAAGGATTGTTTGAGTGGTTGGTCATGCCATTCGGCCTCTCCAATGCTCCAAGCACATTTATGAGGCTCATGAACCAGGTACTTCATCCTTTCATTAATAAATTTGTAGTCGTTTATTTTGATGACATTCTTATCTATAGCCAAGGGATTCAAGATCATATCAATCATATTCAAACAATTTTTGCTGCTCTAAAACAGAATGCCTTAGTCATTAATTTAAAAAAATGCTTATTTGCCACAGAACAAATTTCCTTTTTAGGATATATTATTGGACACAATAGGATAAAGATGGACCCTATTAAGATTCAGGCTATCAATGAATGGACCGAACCTAAAACAATTAAAGAGATCCAAAGCTTCCTTGGTCTAGCTTCATTCTATAGGAAATTCATCAAAAATTTTAGCACTATAGTTGCCCCTTTAACAAACTGTCTAAAGAAAGGACAATTTTTTTTGGGAACAATCACAAACTGAGAGCTTCCAAACCATAAAGGAAAAAATTATCACTAGCCCGGTGCTCGCACTTCCAAACTTTGACTTACCTTTTGAAGTAGCAGTGGATGCCTCCGGCATTGGTGTTGGTGCAGTCCTATCCCAAAATAACCACCCTATTGAGTTCTTTAGTGAAAAACTAAGCACCTCAAGACAAAGGTGGTCCACATATGAGCAAGAATTATATGCTTTGATTAGGGCACTTAAACAATGGGAGCATTATCTATTAAGCAAAGAATTTATTTTGTTCACTGACCACTTCTCCCTTAAATTCCTACAAACTCAAAAGTCTATTAGTAGAATGCATGCTAGATGGTTATCCTTTTTACAACGCTTTGATTTTGTCATTAAGCATACCTCGGGTTCTACTAACAAAGTGGCAGATGCCCTAAGTCGAAAAGCAAAACTATTGACAGTCCTCACGGGCGAAATTATAGCATTCAATAGCCTACCGGAAGACTACCACAGTGACAAAGATTTTGGCTCCATCTGGAAAAATTGCACTGAACATAAACCAATTGGAGATTTCCACTTGGTCGACGGATTCCTTTTTAAAGGGAACCTTCTGTGTATACCTTTCTCATCCTTACGAGAAGCCTTACTCCGAGAAGCACACGCGGGAGGATTGGCTGGACATTTAGGCCGAGATAAAACTCTACATATGCTGGAAGAACGATATTACTGGCCGCAACTTAAAAAAGATGTTCAAAACTATGTCTCACGATGTTTTACATGCCAAACTTGTAAAGGAACAAGCCAAAACACAGGTTTATATTTACCTTTACCTATCCCCGACAACATTTGGGAAGACTTATCCATGGATTTTATACTCGGCCTCCCTCGAACCCAACGGGGTTTTGATTCGGTCTTGGTGGTAGTAGATCGTTATAGCAAGATGGCACATTTTCTTGCTTGTAAAAAAACTTCTGATGCAATTTACATTGCAAACCTATTTTTTAGAGAGGTTGTCCGCCTGCATGGAATCCCAAAATCCATAGTTTCCGACAGGGATGTCAAGTTTTTGAGCCATTTTTGGAAAACCTTGTGGAAAAAATTTGATACTACTCTCAAATATAGTACTACTAGCCATCCACAAACAGACGGCCAAACGGAGGTAACAAATAGAACTCTTGGAAACCTTATCAGATGTCTAGGTGGCGACAAACCGAGACAATGGGATTTGACTCTAGCACAAGCTGAATTTGCCTACAATCATATGAAGAACCGGACATCAAGGAAGTCACCATTTGAGCTTGTTTACACTAAACTCCCACGCCTAACTCTTGATCTTACACTAATTCCTTCCTCTGTTGATCTTAGCCTTGAAGCAGAAGAGATGGCAACTAGGATTCGAGATCTACATCAGCAAGTGCACAAACACATCGAAGAACAAACAATAAAGTACAAGGCTGCCGCAGACAAAAAACGAAGATACAAGGAATTTGCTGTTGGGGACTTAGTGATGGTCCACTTACGCAAAAACAGATTTCCAGCTGGAACTTACAGCAAGCTTAAGGAAAAGAAGATTGGCCCACTTCCTATTCTGGAAAAATACGGAGATAATGCCTACCGAGTGCAACTCCCAGCCACTTACAACATCAGTTCTACTTTCAACATAGCTGATATCTTTCCGTACCATCATTAGTTTGGGATTTTAAGTGATGCAATTGGGGAATAAATTGATTTTTTTGCTATATTCTTTTTAATGCATTGACATTGTCTGTTTAATGTGATATTATTTTATAACTCCCAAATCTTCTTTAAGTGTGTGTGTGTTTCTTTCCTTCTTGGGTGTAAAGAGAAGTTTGAATAACGGCAGTTGATTGTTGATGACTTTGTGCTTATTAATGAATATTAAGAGATATATTGAATTCATCTTTGATGTAAATGTATTGGTACCATTAAAGTATTTGATATAATTACATTTATCATAATCCATCCACCTAAGTTTTTGGGTTGATTTGGTGATTTAACGATTAGATTTTTGTCTAGTGTACATCTCTGTCACTCTTTGGAAATCTAAGAAAAAAAAAGACTCAAAAGATGCATTTTTCTTGCCGTGATTTTTCCACGTCATTGATTTGTATTTTGAAAATTTCATTAGCGTCTAGGAGTGTTCAATGTTGAACTTAAGATGCTTCTTATCATGCTTCCATTTCTCTATTTGGTCCAACACTGTGCAACATTCTTCTTTTTGTATGTGCAGGTAGCTGGCTTATTTAATGAAGCTGCAAAAATGTTTCCTGATGATGCTGATGTGCACGTAGTACTTGGTGTTCTTTATAATTTGTCCAGAGAATTTGACAAAGCAATTGCATCCTTCCAGACAGCCTTGAAACTAAAGCCGCAAGATTACTCTCTTTGGAACAAGCTAGGTGCTACGCAAGCTAACAGCATTCAAAGTGCTGATGCTATATTAGCTTATCAACAGGTAATCAGCCCTGTTATCTCTCTCTCTGAAATGTATCTTTGTGCTTAACTTAAAAAGAGATGGCTATGGTTCAATGAGAAATAGTTGCAGAAGGGAGATGCTTGCTTGGTTATTCATCAAGCTGTGTGTGAGCAACATTGGACTTGAGTGAGAGAACATAAATGTGGATGTATCATAGCGCTCTGTCGAATCTAACTATTTTGCCCACTTATAATTATCGAGGGCATAACAATGTAGATAAATTTATAATCCTTTATTTATTTTGTTGTTTTAGGGTTTCCAATGTCTTAGGGTTTTGCGTATGAAAACGGTTCTTGATAAGGTAGAGGAAGAAAGATAGTCTGTCTGTAGAGGAAAGGGAGGATTATGTCTGTCTTCAAGAAAGAATTTCTTTATTACAGTAGGTATGCATATTTCATATCAATTGACGATACCACGAGAAGAATTGATTTGCATAACTTAAGAAGGATACAAAACGAGTAGTCATTATTTTTTTTAATAATAATAATAATAATGAACCAAACTTTCATTGAAAAAAAATGCAAGAATACAAGGGCTTCCAAAAAACCAAGCCCCAAAGAAGGAACCCAACTATAGAAAGAGTTTCCAGTCAATCAAAATAAGACCTAGTGGGTAATTACAAAAAAACCTTGAAAACTGAGGCCCATAAAGGAACGGAAAATCTAGTATTAGCCCAAACCTCACATGGATGTCTCACAGCCCCTCTAAAAATTCTATTATTTCTTTCCCCCATATGCCATAGAAACTTTCTCCTTCTTATTTTCTTTGTTTCACGAATCTTCCAACTCTTCTCCATATTTTCATTTTTCCTCTCCCAAATTTTCCATTTCTTTACCTGTTATGAAATATTAGGGAAAAAAAACAGGCGCTCGCCTTCACCATTTTTGAAGGCACAACAAGGCGACAAAAGGTGCATCCAGGCGCTCGCCTGGTTGAAGGAGCTCGCCCTGGCTGCCTTCAAGGCGACAACAAGTGATCAAGATCTTCCTCCGCCTTCCAACAACTAATGCAACAAAAAGGGCCAACTGCAGGAGCTTTCACTCTCAATAGCCTCTCAAAAGTGTGAACATGACCCAAGATGACTTGCCAAATGAAGAACAAAACTTTTTTTTGGAGCTTTACCCTTCCACAGACACACACGAAAAAATAAATTCTCTAATCGGGGAGGGATTAACCAAAAAATGAAAGAACGAACGGTAAGAAAAGCCCCCAGAGGAGTTGGGACTTCAAAAGTGAACATCCCTCCTATCTAGTTTGAGGCTAACCCCCCTAGCAAGGAAAAGAAGGGCTAGATGTTTGTGGTTTCTCTATCATATTACAAACGATGAAAACCAAAGGAGAACGAAGTGGAGTTTCCCATAGAGCTAAGGATGTCAGCCACGGTGCAATTTTTCATCGAAGATAAATGATATAATCGCGGGAACAAAGAACAGAGGGAATGGTCCCCCACCCAAAAGTCCTCCCAGAAATAAATGTCCTTTCCATCACCCACTATGCACTGGACTAAGGAAGAGAAGAAGGGACACTCCAGAGAAATGCCTTTCCAAGGAATAAAGGTGCCTTTAACCCCATCCATAAGCCACTTGAAGGGATGTTGTCCATGTTTACTCACGATAATCCTAACCCAAAGAGAATTGGATTCGAGGCAGAATCGCCAAAGCCACTTGCCAAACAAAGCTTTGTTACAGGTTCACAAATTGTCCAGCTTTAGACTTGCCAGGCTCACAGGTTTTCAATTGTCTTCCAACTCACTAAGTGAGCACCTTTCCCTTCATCGAACCCCTTTCCATGAAAAATCTCTCATGAGCTTATCCAGAACTTTACAAACCGACATGGGAGCTCTGAAAAGAGATGAGAAGTAGATAGGAATGTCGCTGAGGATTGAACAAATAAGAGTCGCCCTACCCCCTCTAGAGAAGAAGTTCTTCCAAGAGGCGAGTCTTTTCCAAACCTTCTCAATGATTGAGTTCCAAAAGGTGATATACTTTGGATTGTGACTAAGAGGAAGACCTAAAGAAGAGGAAGGGAAAGCTCCAACCTCGCACCCAACCAAAGAGGCCCATCTTAATTTGTCTTCCTCACAATTCAAACCCAAAATTTGACATTTTCTCCTATTGATTTTAAGTCCCAATAGGGCCTCGAAAAATCTGAGAATATGGTTCAAGATGAGAAAAGAGTTCTCTATGCCCGAGTAAAAGAAAATAGTGTCATCAATGAATTGAAGATGGTATAGGGTTACTTTCTCCTTTCCTACCTCAAAACCCTGAATAATACCACCTTCCAAACTTGTAGAAACCATCTTATTGAGGGAATCCACACTCAATAGAAAGAGAAAAGGGGACAGGGGGTCGCCTTGCCTTAAACCTCTTGTGGCTCTAATCTTTCCCCTTGGCTTACCATGAATGAGGATAGAGTATTGAACCAATTTGACACTACTACAAATCTACAATCTCCATTTATACCCAAAGTCTTTTTTCTTAAGGATCTTATCCAGGAAGTCCCAATCCACATGATCATAGGATTTTTCGAAGTCAATTTTAAAAATGACACCTTCCCGACCCCTACCTCGATAATCCTCTATGGCCTCATTTGTAATCAGGGCTTGATCAAGAATTTGCCTCCCCTTGACAAAAATCCCTTGGGCCTCTGATACCATGGAAGGAAGGACTTTCTTAAGCCTATTCGCTAAAACCTTAGCTATAATTTTGTAAGTGTTTGTGATCAAACTAATGGGTTTGAAGTCTTTGACCTTATTTGCCCTTACCTTTTTGGGAATAAAGCAAACAAAGGTTTCGTTTAGGGTGTTTTAAAGAATTCCTTGAACACTTTTTCCAAATCCTCCTTGACTACCTCCTAGTTATTTTGAAAAAAGTCCATCGAAAAACCATCAAGACCAGGGGCTTTGTTTCTATCACTTTCAAAGACTGCCTTTCTTATCTCCTCCAAGGAAAAAGCCGAATCTAGGAAAGACTTATCTCTTAGATATGGGACTCCAATCCAAGCCTTGCCTGGGATGCACTTGGGGAGCCTAAAGCTTATAGAAAAAAGGATAGAATCTCTCCTCCCACCTCTCTCTCCCCTTTGATAGTTTCCCCCTGTCATTCACCAAAAAGCCGATAAAATTCTTACTTCTCTTGCCACTAGCTAAAGAAACCTGAATTGCAATCCCCATCCTTTGCCCACTTATTTTAGCTTTTTGTCTCCAACTGATGAATTTCTTTTGGATTAACTTTGCAAACTCAGTTTTAAGAGACAAACCCTCACGTTTGAAGGTCAACTGACCCACCTCTTCAAGGTCATCAATGGCTTTGATTTTACCCATGATCCCTTGCTTCTTAACCTTAATATCTCCAAAGACCTCTCTATTAAACAAAAATAACTTTAATTGCTAAGAAGACTATCTCATTCACGGTGTCTTTTCAATGTACAAACTGAGAGCTAAATAAACAGAGGAAGCAAGGCAAATCTGGAAAATTTCCAGTATTTGCTGTAATTTTGGATGGAAGCCAAAACACCTTGATTTTAGGAGATTAATTGATTATCCATTTTGTGAGAGAAGGGACAAATTAGGCATGGTGGTCAAATCTCCCATAAATCTGCTCCTGTGATTTAGTTTGGATGGAGAATTTCCTCTTGTACATTTTGTCAAACAGTAGGATTAATGACTGGCTGTATTTGGCCACCTTGTTGTAAATTCTTTGTAAATATTTACAAAGAATTATCAACGGTCATCTTTCCAGCTGCATTACATCTTAATTTTGGGCTGAGTTGGTTGCTTTTGTGGCGTTGATATGGGTGTGGGTTGTTGTATTGTGGATGTTCTCATATCTATTACACTCCTTCAAGATACCCTTAAGGTTTCTCAACTTTCTCATGAATTGGAATCCTTTCCATTTACCTTGGGTCTCGACGATCCACCACGTCGAAATGGAGGATTTGAAGAAAGGATGGTCCAACCACATGTTTTCGAATTTGAAGGGATAGGGGCCCCATTTTTAGGGGCCTAAGGTCAAAAGGGTCGGCCAATGATCCGAAGTTACCCTTGGACCTAAAGCTTGTCTCACACTCAAAAACAAATCCATCCAACCCTGGGAAAGCAAATATCTATCAATGCGCTATTGCGCCCTACTATTGGCCCAAGTAAAATTCTCGTTTACTAAAGTAGGATCGAATAGATTACACCCCTCGATGAAGCTATTAAACTGTCTCATGGACCTCGTCACTCTACCCCCAGAGACCTTCTCAGAAGGGAATCTTGTGACATTGAAATCCCCCATAAGGCACCAATAAGACCCGCAAAGGCCAAAGAGGTCGCCCAACTCACTCCAAAAATCTTCTCCCCGAGTTTTAGGGGGACCATACACTCTAGTCACCTAACTTGTCTCAAAGCCGGAAAGAATAAAGGATATGGAAACCGAGAAAGCTCCTTTGACCACCTCCTTGACTGAAATCAAACTCCCATCCCACATAATGAGAATATCACCCGATGCCCAAAGGGAATCAGGGTTACATGTGATCTCTTAACATTAAGATTTGGAAGAGTAATGTCTCTCCACTATTGTTGTAGAAAGCCTGTGGCTGTGAACTGATGTTTTAACTGATTTGTTAACTTATGGATGCCCTTAACATAGATATGCCCTTCCTCCTCACCATCCAAAACTGGTCATATATAGGCTTGGGTCCTACAATTTGTTGGAGCGAATAAATCATTAACCAATAAAAAGCCAAGTAAAACCATCCTGCCCAAGATTACGGGAAGACTGGGAGTAACTCATTTTAATAGAATTGGAAACTAGCAATTAAGATTGGATGGATTTTCTTTCTCGTCTCTTTAATAGCATGCATTATAGGGCTGGAGACAATTTATAGGATTTTTCTTATTTATGGTCATGGTGGCATAAGAATCAATGTTCTTGCTAGCCACCATGTAAAAACCTAAACTACGTTAGGCCATGAATAACTTGCCTTATCGCCAAATTATGTATTTGATGCATTCCTTTTCATTTTTACATAGGTTACACGTGCATGTTTACTTTTATTCTTTTAGCCTCACGATGACGCTTTTGATGTGTTCACTGATTTAATTTGTCTCTTAGGCACTTGATTTGAAGCCTAATTACGTCCGTGCATGGGCAAATATGGGAATCAGTTATGCTAATCAGGTATCTCCTACGCTTAACCTTCTTCTTCTTTTTCCAGTCTCAGAAAATTATCAAAATGCGATCTTTCATTCACAGTTGTTAAGTAGTGAAAATGTACTGACATTAATTGACTTTCTTTTCTCTTTGCACTTAGGGGTTGTATGAGGAATCAATTAAGTACTATGTGAGGTCACTTAGTATGAATCCGAAGGCAGATAATGCATGGCAATATTTAAGAATTTCACTGAGGTATGTGATTTCGAGAGATTTTATTCTTCCATCACCTACCCCTTCATGCAAATATGATATCAAAGATTTTTCTGTTGCAGCTGTGCATCAAGGAATGACATGCTGGAAGCCTGTGATTCCCGTAATCTTGATGTTCTTCAGAAGGAGTTCCCATTATGAGTATTATTGTTTGAAGCCTTGGATGAATAAACTTTGACTGAAGTAAGGGCTACGTCTCTGTTACATTGAAGAGGTTACAGTCAAATACTTGCTGCAACTAGGACTATTTGTCTTGTTTTCTTATAATATATATATATATTTTTTTTTTGGGGGGGGGATGTTAATATTCCACCAGAGTTCCAACATAAAATTGACTGCTGGAACTGTTGGAAGGAATATTAACGTCCCAAGCGTTTAGCAATTGCTAGCTGGTGAAGAAATTAAAAACAAAATTAGCTTTCCCCTTGTATTAATTATGATTCGGAAAGATAGTACCATTACTCTACAAATCAATGTATTCTTTCAGGAATAATTGCATATTTTGCTAGTTCTGTGCATTACACACCCAATAATGACTGTATATATTATATAGCCCATGTACGAACTTTGTTGCTTATTTTTCAATAAACAGAAAGAATATATCAGATGATGATGTTTAATTTCCATCATACGTTTCCTTTCTTTCTCCTTTTTATCTTATTAGTTGGCCATTGATTAAAAATACAGTGAAAGTGATGGAGCTTTGGTTGTGGGATTGAGGAAGAAGCTGGAAACTTGCAGAAATGGTGAAGTGATTCTCCATGCCTACTTCTACACTGTGGTAAATAGCAAAACTTGGCCCTTCTCTTTCTTATTGTAGATCCTGATAAATGTAAAAGCTACACGTTGAAGATTTCTGTCGTCACTTGTGTAAGAGAAGAAAAGTGAGAAGAACAAAAAAAAAAACCATATAGGGTAAAGCTCACTGATTCTATGTCTGTTTTTCTCTGCCTTTCTAGCACAACAGAAACACACTCGTACACTCCATACAACAATGATTTAGGTAGGATAATGCAGTGTCTCTGATGGAAGGATTGGTACGACCCACCATAAAAATTATTAAATAAATCACACACCCATCTGCTTCTTCTGCTCTGCCCTTTTACTTGTTGCACACGCCACAGCTTTTGACACGTCCCTACAATTCCCAGTTGCACCCTACTACTCTACTACTCTCTCTTTACATTTATTTTCATTTCCCCCCTCTTATGAATCTTCAATAATTACATGAGATGCTATCTATGCCAATAAATTTCTGCCTTATTAGAGTGGCTTGGCTTGATGATTCTTTTGTGTTGTTTTTCTGTTCACTCTCTGTGGTATTATTTCCCATACAATGGCTCTATGATCTCTTTTCCCTTTTAAGGCACATGCACCAATTGTAATTGCAATGGATGCTTGAGGCATCTTGTAGTGTAATAGCATTCACTTTTGCGTTTGAATTTATTGGAGATGCTGATGTGGTAATGGTATCTATCTACATATGATATTAAAAGCTTGAGATTTTAAAGAGTGAGTTCAAGTCGACGTAGCCATTTGGGATATTAGAATCATACAAGTTGCTTGACAAATATTTACGTTGTTGTATGGACATTAGTTGACGTGTGTGTAATCTGGTTAATACTTGTGTGTATATAAAAAAAACCACAGAAAAAATATTTAGATTTGGTAATTGAAGATATATTTTGTACAAAGGAATATGGTTTTGAGTGCATAGAATTGGGTTGTGTGAACATGATCCCCTTTTTTATACTATTCAAATACAAGCATTTTGGTTCTAGCAATTCATTTCCTTATTTCAAGGGAGATTATGCTAATATCTTTTTCGTTTCAAATTAATATAATAGTAAATCATTTTTCCCATGTGTTTGAATTCTATTCATTTGCCTTCAAAAAGTTTCATTTTCAAACTGGAATATCAAATGCCCCTTACAAGGTCCGTTCAAAAGCCGTAGCTGTACTAAAAAACTCATTTTAAAATATTGAAGAATCTTGACTTTTGGAGAACATGTTTGGCAGTAGAATATGTTAGAGAAAAGTTCAATTTTTACCTCCAAATTTGTCAAGTATCAATTTTTATCTCAAACTTTTAATTTCATAATTTTTTTTTTCAAATTAGATAAATGTTAGAATATTGACCGTCTAATAAGTTTTTGCTTGAAAAATCAGTTAGAAAAAGTATTATCATATGCGTTTAATGAATTAATGTGTTTGTTGAATTATAGAACGTATATATGATGTAAAGTTTATGAATCTTGAAAACAATTCAAAATCGGCTAAATTGTTTTTGAAATTTGTGTTTTGAAAAAGTTATAATTGTTAATGTGTGCGTTAATCGAATTTCATTTTGTGCAAAATTTGATTCTAGTGAATCTTTGAAGGGAAGATTTTTACCATGCTTTTTGTTAAAATTAATGGGTTAATTAACAGAAATCGAATAGAGGGTAAAAATCATAACACCTATCTTAGTTTGGGGTGAGAATAATAGCTTGACAATTTTAGAAATAGAAATTGATTTTTTTAAAAATATTTTAAAACTGTTCTTAAAAAATAATCATAGACATAAATGATATTTGATACTGTTCATGAGTTTTCACCTGTTTTAGGGAACAGTGCGTAAATGAAAACTTATATCTTTTTGAAGTTTGATTAGCCTAAATACTTGTATTTTCAAATCAACGATAGGCAAATAGTAAAAATATCTTTTCAAATGTATTGTTTTATATCGGAAGAACGAACGCCAAAAGTTCCAAAATGATGTTTTGATTTAACGTATCCAAATGTCCTTTGATTTCCTACAAATTATTTTTAGGAATTTAGATATTGAAGTGAACAAAATGAATGTAGGGAATGATTTCCTACAAGCTATTTTTCTAAAAACTTTCAAGAGATATTCTAACCTTTAGTTATGGGGAGAAGTATCATCAACTCGACGAGCTATATCCATATTTTTTTTTTCTTTTTTTTTTTAATTTATTTTAATTGATTCCATTCCACAATTTATAAAAATCGTCAAAAGAATGAAAGGTTCTCATTCTTATTTTTCTCATTTCCATTCTCTTGAAGCGAACGAGGTTCAAGTGTGTAAAGAAAATGAGACAAAGGAATAGAGGGCTGGTAGTCTATGTACCCACAAGATTACCGAGTCTACCACTGTGTTTAGCTTTTCTTTTTTTGGAAAAAAAAAAAAAAATCAATTTTGATTCTAAACTTGAGAGGTTTTATTCTAAACTTTTAATTTCATCAAATTGAATCTCAAATTTACTAGGTTATATCAATATGAACCCAAATTTGTATAAATGTTGCGATGTAGATTTTTTTTTTTTATTTTTAGTACAACATTTGGGAGTGGAGAGATTCGAACCTCTTGGTTGAGAGTACAACTCACATATCTCCACAATGGTATGATATTGTCCACTTTAGAGTTTAGACATAAGTCCTCATGGCTTCGCTTTTGGTTTATCCTAAAAGGCTTCATGCCAATGGAGATACTTGTCCTCTGTTATATACTCATGATCATCTCCTTGTCTAGTTAATGTGAGACTTTGGTCGCACTCCTAACAATCCTCTCCTCAAACAAAGTACCATTGAGTCTCCCCTCAAATAGTCATCTATCCATTGAACTCTCCTTTACCAAGAGTTTGTCCAACTCTCTAGGTTTTACCACTTTACCGAGAGTTTGCTCTTATTCAGGACAACTTCTCTTCTTCGGAGTATACCCATCTGCCCAGAGCTCAACCACGGACCTCCACCATGACTATTAAGGCTCACAACTTCTTTGTTCGGCACCCGAGGGGCTACATTCAAGACATGACTCTGATACCACTTGTAATTAAGGGATTATCGTACACCACACGGATCTCCACAATGGTATGATATTGTCCACTTTGGGCATAAATCCTCATACCACTTGTTGGGAGAAAAACGTAGAATACAAATAACAATAATATTATGACGACAATTAATAATATTATAACTATCTCCCCTTCCACAGGTTAAGCCAAACAAGTCAATAATAATAGTCACAAAAAATAATAAAAATAGGGAAAAGAAAATGACACCGAAAAATTATACTGGTTCTCCGCAAACTCGGGATCACGTCTAGTCTTCTGCAACGACAGATTCTACTAGAGATTTGAGAGATTACAGGAAGCCTTCAATAACGCACAAACTAACCCTCAATAGCCTAACAATAGTTATTGACTTCCAAGCATCACAACCCAATAGCTTGGGATAAAAAAAAAAAAAAAATCCCTCAACCCAACACGAGAGAATAAGACTTAATTTTCTCAAGTTTACTCACTGTCGCTCGAAATTCCTGAAGACATAACCTTCAGCCACATGAACTATTCTTCCCGCCGAAAAACCATTGCCTCCGTTGTGCAAATATCACACATGCATATATAACTTGACAAAAGAAAACTTAATGGTCTTTAAGGCTCATTTCTTCTTTTCGTGAACGACAAGTTGGGAAAGTGAATTTTGTCTCCACAATCCCATTAATTTCCCACTTGGAGACAAAACAATGATCTCGTCTCTCACTGCAACAAAACTCTAATCATCTTAGCAAACTCCAAGGATCTACTCCCACTACAACTATTATCTCTGATCTTCTTGGTAAACTCCAAGGCTTAAAGTACTTGAAAGAGCAACAAAACTCACAAAAAATAGGCAATTATCAGAGTATAACTGCAGCTCATCTGTGCTCGTCCCGAGGTATGAGCTAGCTACGTGAGCCTGTCTCCCAGACGAAAAAGACAGACATGTATTCCCACTTCAGCTAAGTGGTGACTCCTGTCATCTTCTTCCAACCCGAACAACTGTTCCCGAAGAAGATACTCTCTGAAAATGGCTTGAATCCTCTATTTAAACCTGCTACCAAGCTAGAGACCTGACCTCTGACCTTAGCAACTACTCAGGCTTTCCACTTCAATGCCTCAACTTGCCTAAGCGACTTCTTCAATTCATTCGAGCGTCTGACAACTGGGGATCCACGATAGCCATCAACTTTCTCTCCTGGACTTCCCAGTTGTTTCTGAACTGAAAAATCTTGATCGGACTGATCAAAATTGGCTATCATTATTGTTGAATCCACTATACCTCTACAACTGTCATCTGCAACTTTAACTGACATCCACTGTCTCTTTGATCCTTTGACAACATTCAATTGACATTTGTACAATGTAGATTTCATGTGACCAACTGCCACTACCTGGGATCCAAACTTGAGTTTACACTGGCGACTGCCAAACTCACACATGTAACCATCATCCGCCAACTTGTCAATAGAAATGGGATTCATCTTGATATTAGGCACGAACCTGACATCTCGCAGTACCAACTTATCTTCACATTTCTGTCTTTAGACTAACATCTCCAATCCCTCTAGTCTTGGAGGTTCTACCATTCCCCATCCTCAGTAGGCCATAATGCCCTCCTTAGAATGATGTAAACAAATTCATATTTGAAGCTAAGTGAACAGACGTTGCACTGTCTAATATCCAATCTGATGAGTGGTTACTATACTTTGTGTCACTCTCAACACAAACTAAGACGACATCCTGTACTATATTTACCTCTTGTTTTCTTTCCTGATCCTCTTTGAATATCCTACACTAACTCTTGAAGTGACATTTCTTATGACAGTAAAAAAAAATCTACCTCATTCCTACTACTACTCAGTTCATTTTCTTCTTCAACCTTATCTTTACCATTAGTCATAACCAAAGCCTATCCTCATGTAGACTCTTTAAAAAATGCATTCTTGAAAAACATTTAAATTAAGGGTTCGTTTGGAATACATTTTAATTTAAATGTTTTTCAAGAATGCATTTTTTAAAAAACATTTTGTATAAAAATGGTTTAAAATTTAAACACTCATATGTTTGGTTGCATTTACTCACAAATGTTTTTATACACAAGTTATTGTTTACTTAAGAAGACTTTTTTAAAAAGTTGGTTTCAAGTGTTTCTCTCAAAATGATTTATTTAACAATCTCATTTTCTAATAAGTCATTTTTAGTGGTTGCCAAACACTATAATTTTTTTTCAAAATTAAACACTTGAAAAGGTAAACCTAACACACCCTAAAATGTATTCCAAACGGACCCTTGTTTTCAAAATTAAACACTTGAAAAGTTAAATCAAACACACCCTAAAATAGATACAACTTGGAAAGCTTAAGATTAAAAATGAATTTTTCCTTTTTTTTTTTTCTTGGTTAAAGGAATTATTTTGGCTTAATTTATTTCAAGTATTAGAGGGAGGGATTCTCGCCTAAAAGAAGATCCTCACTATTACAAGCAACTTTTTTTGTGAATAAAAGGAAAAGTTAAATTCTTTTTGGTTCTGTTTGAAGAACAACATGAATATAATTCAATTGAACAAACTCTCTTAAAAATTGTAGGTTTGAATCGCTCTTCCAAACTCCAAAAAAAAAATAATAATAATAATAATAATAATTTACAAGTAGTCACTTTTATTCTTAATGTTGCTTAACTATTTTCCATTCCATACATATTTTTTTTTACTTTTATCAATGCCAATCTATACATAATTTAGTGATTACGACACTTATACCTTCCCTACAATTGAAGGTTCAATTCTCACTTTTACGATGATTGAACTTCAAAAGGAAAACAAAAATCTTTTTTAGGTATAATGGTTTTTGGATATATTCAGAATTTATTGAATTTAGCTCAACTTGTTAACATGTATCATTCTAAAATAGTTTCGAGTTTCGAATCTCACTCTTGCATGTTGAACTAAAAAAAATATATATTTCTAATAAAATTATTTTGTTATAACCTTTCTATTGTTGCTGAATAATAGTATTGTTAATTTAATTCTAACCATATTGCTCATTTATATGGAATAATTAAACTCTCTGAAATATTACTCAATTATAGAGAAACTATAATTGCAAATTTATTACCATGATCTTTTAGACAAAATAGATGTGAATGTATTCGTTTTGATTCCCTTGGGAGTGATATACATTTAAGAGTCTATATGCATGTTGGGGAGTGATTTTGAAATAGTTGAAATCGCTTTTGTCATATACAAAATGGTTGTAGACACTATTTCCATTGAAATGGTTATACATCACTTATATGAGATGATGTTTTAAACCTCGCTTGATAACCATTTGCATTTTAAAATTAAGCTTATAAACACTATTTCCACTCATTTGTTTTGTTATCTACCCTTTACCAAATGCTTTCAAAATCCAAGCCAAATTTTATAAACCTTTTTATTTTTGGATTTTTGCTAAGAATTTAAATGTTACCTTAGGAAAGATGGGAACCATCATAATGAAATTGTGAGGAAAAAAAAACAAAATTTTCAAAAACCAAAAACGATTTTCTTATAATAGTTTTCGTCTTTGTTAAATATTTGAATTCCAAAAGAGAAAAACAAAATTTTGAAAACTTGTTTTTTTTAGTTTTCAAAACCTGACTTTATTTTTTAAAACATAGAAAGAAAGTAAACAACAAAATAAAGAAACTTATATAGTAGATGGAATTTGATGGTTGAGGCAAATTTTGACCAAGAACTTTTTTAGTAGACTTTTTGATAACTTATAATGACAATAAATTTTACAATTTAATAAAATACCTCCCTTATGAGATCAAAATTTGCCAACATATTCTCTGTCATCTTAGAAATTCATTGATTTGCATATACATTTGAATTTATTCAAGATTCTCTCCAACATTTCTATATGGTACTTTTTTTTCCTTATTTTTTTTTTGTTTGAGAGTGCTTGGTGAGGGCTAAAATTCAATTGTATTTAACGACTTGAGCAAAAGTGACGAGTTGCTTTCTAATGAATTGAGGTTTAGCGGTCACATCACTAAAACTTCGAAGATGTTGATCAGTCAAATGATATTTGATGATAAAAATCAACTATCGTGTGAAATGAACTCTACATCATACTTAAGCTGGATAGTCGTGCTGAAGCAAAATAGTTGGTAAGGATTTGGACACTTGGCCATGGTGTCACTATACGAGTATATGGGAATGCAGATGTACAACTAAATTTGTTTAGTTGATTGTGTAATTGCGTTATCTTGATTGGTAACGACTATCTTAAAGTGAGGACATATTTGTATGTCCAAGTTTAGTATCTCCGACTTAAGTTTAGTAAAAGCGCTTCAAAGTAAACTTTCTTTTTCGAGTACTAGACACAAAGTTTGAATATATGACACCTGATGTCAAATATGTGAATAAATTGAATCCACGCAATACCCATCTAATTTAAAAGATAATATAGCGTGAAAAAAAACACAAATTTTTACTGTTTTCTTTGTTTTTTTTTTTCCTATGTCGTACACTTTTCATTGTCCATTATGGTCAGACATACGATGAAAATGTACATTTTTTAATGTGTACGTAAAACTAAAATATAACAAATAATTGAAAAGGGAAGCTATATACATCAATACCTGTCTAAAAGAGCACAAGACAAGCTCACCCACATTAAATTGGCTTTGATTAATTTAAGAAAAATGCCAACTTCTAAAAAGAGAGTGCATTTTTTAAAAAAATATTTTTTATTTGTTAAAATCCAGACATATTCCTCTTTTAACATTGGCCACTTTTATGGAAAACACTACAAGCAAATGTTTGTGGTTAATAATTTTTTTGTTTAAATCCTATTTTTTTGCTTTTCATCCATTTTGGTTATTATATATACTTTCAAAATGTTTATTCTAGTCTTTATACTTTTTAAATATAACCATCTAATTGTTTATAAAATCTCAATATATTCGCTAAAACGAACCTAACTCAATGATAATTAACATGTACCCTTGACGAAGAGGTTAGAAGTTTGAATCCATTTACCCTCAAAAATTGATATATACTAAAAAAAATCTCAATACATTCAATACACAACATAAAACTTCTAATACAAAGTTATTACAATATTTTAAGAAATTTATTGATGGTAATAATGTTATGTTAAATTTGTAGGATTGGGCCAACGAAAGCTTAGCTCAACTGGCATAAAGTTGTACTGATAACCACAAAGTTTGTGGTTCGAGTCCCCCTCCCCACATATTGTCAAAAAAAAAAAAAAAAATCTGTAGGATTGCTGCTATTCTTTGAGACCTCAAACCGGTTTGTGGGAACTCTTCTTGAAATTTGGGAATAACAAAAAATACAGGAGAATGTTACTGTATACTTTTACTTTGGGAGGGAGAGAGCTTGAGAGAGATTTTTACCTTGAGAAGTTTCTTGTGAAGCACACTGACAGTTTGTGAGAGATACACTCTTTCCATACAACATGAGGGAGTGACAACCACCCACTACTCAGATAAAGTGGGTGGTTATTTAAATAATTAATATATTAAATATATTATTATTTAAATTAAATACAATTAATTAATTTACCTAATGTGCATTTAAACGTTATTTAGATGCACATCTCTCACATAACCTATAGTTTTAATTCAATTAATTTAATTAAATCCAATTAAATTAATTAATTAATTAATTAATTCGCCAATTAATTAATTATGAAATTAAATATCACATATTTAATTTAAGCCTACATTTGAATTATATTCAATGATATATTTCTCTCCTAATCTATAATTTTAATGTGCATCCAATGCACATTAAATTTAACCTATAGTTTTAATATGAATCTAATTCATATTAAACTAATATTATATATATATATATATATATATATATATATATATATATATGAGAGAATTAATTTGGGAAAAATACACTTTTGGTCCCTGAGGTTTGGATTAGGTTTCATTTTTTGGTCCCTGAGTTTTTAAATTCAACAATTTAGCCCTAAGGTTTTGATTTCGTTTCATTTTAGTCCCTCCATCCATTTTTCAGTTAATTACTAACGGAGTGCTGACGTGGCAATATTTTTTAATAAAAATATTATTTTTTAATTTCTAAAATAAAAATATATTAAAATATTATTATTTTTAAATATTTTTCCCACTTTCTTACTTCTTCTTCTTCTCGCTGCCGCCGCCGGTCACCATCTTCGGCGGCAAACTTTTTTTTTCCCTTCTCCTTTATTATTCTTTTTTTTCTCCCTGTTTTTTATTTTTCTTTTTTTTCTCCCTGTTTTTTATTTTTCTTAAAAGAAATCGAACAAAAAAAAAAAATCTGGGCTTGTGGCACCTTCTTTTCTACAAATCCTAACCAGATCTGGAACGAGCCCAGAGATATTTGTTTAAAAAAAATGAAAAATGTTAGTGGATTCGTGGGTCTCGTGTTCGGGGAGGGAAGGTGATAAGCGTCCAATATGCTTTAAGTTTACAAAGCTAGAGGTCCTTCTAGGATCCTTGTAAACGGACACAAATAAGACTAACTTACCGAATGATTCCAACCAAGAGTTTAGCTAGAAGATGAATCACTCTTATATCAAACTTGATAAGCGCCCACTTGTTTGTTAGATGTAAAGCTAGAGGTCCTTCTAGGATCCTTGCAAACACTCACAAAGAAAGCTAACTTAGATCAAACTTAGAATCTCTGATGGTCACTCATAAATCCTAAGACAACTCACTCCAGAATTAGCTTGATCAAGACTAATCCAATGAATTGATTTTTAACATCAAATCTAAAACAAGATTTGAAAGAAAAGACACCACCAAAGGGTGTAATAAGCAAAAGCTTTTTAATTCATAATCTTCAACTTTTTTCAAATGACAAATTACATCCCTATTTATACTAAATGAAAAGACACCATGAAAGGACACAACCCTTCATCTATGTGGTCTAAATTCAACCCCTAACTTTTCAAATCCATGCATGAACCTTCATAAATACAAGTTCATGAATTCACAAGATACATAATACATGAATATGAATTTTAGATTTATTGTGTCTTTTGGTTGAATAGGTGCCTTTGTGAATCTTGAAAGGATGCAACTTTTCACCATGATAATTCCATAAATCTGAGATTCATCTTCCAATCAGCAACCTTTAAAGTTTGTAATTGTTGCGCCTATTGCCCAAGAACAATCACAAGGATCCTATCGCAAGTTCACACAGTGACCAACAAAGAAATAACAGAGATGAAAGGGAAGAAGAACACAGTGAGTTATAGTGGTTCGACGCAATGTCTACATCCACTGTCAACAGTCAGAGAGAACTTTTATTCAAAAAAGATCAAAAGGACTTGCCTTACAAGAGTATACACTCAAACACTCACTCAAACTCTCAAGCTCTGTATTCTTGAACAAAGGATCTCAAAAGCCTTACGAATAGCACACACCTCTAATCAGTAAGGTGGGCTCCTTTTAAAGTAATAACAGCTGAAGTAGAAACTGTTATAACTAATTGATAGACCAAAACAAAAGAGTGTGGTTACTAGAGCTTAAAATAGAATGGTCAAATATCAGTCAACAAATCACCCTCTTGATATAGACATTATGAATTTGGCAAGCAAAAGAGAAATTCTCTGATCTCTTACTGTTGAAGGTACACGATTATCATCCATAATCAAGTTTGAGTAGGTTGCAGAGATATTTAAATCTACTGCTAGGAAGAGTTTTAGTCATCAAATCTGCTGGATTCTGTGAAGTATGTATCTTTGATAGCTTAACTCCACTCTCTTGGACAACTTCCCTCACATAATGGAACCTTACATCAATATGCTTGGTTCTATCATGGAAAGAAGGATTCTTTGATAAGGATAGGGCACTTTGGCTATCACAGTGAATGTTAACTTCAAGTTTCTTATTCACCATTTCAGAAACACTTCCTTTCAACCAAACAGCCTCTTTTACAGACTCTGCAAGGGCTATATATTCAGCTTCTGTGGATGATAAAGCTACCACTGACTGTAAAGTTGATCTCCAGCTGATTACATTTCCATAAAGTGTGAAAACATAGCCGGTGAGAGATCTTCTTCTATCCAAGTCAGCTGCGTAATCTGAGTCAACGAAACCGACTATGGCTTCATCATTCAATTCAGTCTTGGTATACAACAGGCCCTTTTTCACAGTTCCTTTGAGGTATCTAACAATCCATTTGGTAGCTTCCCAATGCGGTCTCCCCGGATTACTCATGTAGCGACTGACTACACTCATAGAATAAGCCAAATCTGGTCTGCTGGAAACCATCCCATACATCAAACTGCCAACCAAACTAGTGTAAGGAACATTCTTCGTATCTTCCTCTTCGGTTTGATCACAAGGGGACTGTTTTAAGGTTAGTTTAAAGTGTTGGGCAAGAGGAGTCTTCACTACTTTTGCCTCCTCCATATGAAACCTCTTAACTATCCTATCAAAGTATTCTTCTTGAGTAACAAGCATCGTGCCATTCAATCTGTCCCTCACAAGATTCATACCCAGAATTTTCTTAGCTGATCCCAAGTCTTTCATCTCAAAGGTTTTACTAAGGGCTGTTTTTAATCTTTTAATCTCAAGCATATCGGTAGCAGCTATTAGGATATCATCAACATATAACAAAACAAGAATATAACCAGCAACAACATTTTTCTTGTAAACGCAGCTATCAAACGCACTTTTATGATATCCTTCACTAAGTATAAACGAGTCAAACCTTTTGTTCCATTGTCGCGGGGATTGCTTTAAGCCGTAGATGGATTTTTTAAGGTGGCACACCATATTCTCCCCTCCATCTTCAACAAAGCCCGGCGGCTGCTTCATATATATTGTCTCATCAAGGTTACCATATAAGAATGCAGTGGTAAAATCCATTTGCTCCAATTCGAGGTCAAATTGCACTACCAAAGAGAGGAGAATTGTAATTGAAGTATGGCGTACGACAGGAGAGAAAACTTCGGTAAAATCAACACCTTCAACTTGTGTAAACCCCTTAGCAACCAGGCGTGCCTTATATCGAGGTGGATCTGTTGGTTTCAAACCGGGCTTCAATTTGAAAATCCATTTGCAGTCAACCACCTTCTGTCCATCAGGTTTCTGAACTATCTTCCATGTTTTATTCGAATGTAAAGACTTTAGTTCAGAATGCATAGCCGCAAGCCACTGATCACTATGATCTGATTTCATAGCCTGGTTGTATGAACTTGGTTCTGACCCAATGTTATCAAGGTAGCAATTGAAGGCATATCCGACAAATTCGGTGCCTCCATACCTTGTAGATGGTCTACTAATGCGCCTTTGCCTGTCCCTCGTAAGTTGATAGTCACTGAGATCAGAATCTTCATTTCCAGCACCTTGACTAGTGTCTTGCACATCATCCTCAGTTACATTCTCGGTTTCTTCATGAGTTTGAGCTTGTGGACTGGTTGCCTCTTGATTTTCATCATTTACAACAAGAGGCTGTAGTTCAATCTCAAAACTGTCACATTCTTTACCATCCTCCTTGGCATGACTCCCTCTCCACGGCATCATGTTTTCATCAAAGGTAACATCGCGGCTGATGATACACTTGTTCTCCCCTGGTTCAAGTGACCACAACCTGTAAGCCTTCACTCCTTGTGGGTAGCCTAAGAATACACATTTCTTGGCTCTAGGTTGTAATTTGTCCTGTCTAAAATGTGCATAAGCAGCACATCCAAACACTCGAAGATGCCTTAGATTAGGGGGGTGACCAGTCCAGATTTCTTGTGGGGTTTTAAACTCTAAGGCCGTGGAGGGGCTGCGGTTTATCAAATAGACTGTTGTACTAACAGCTTCCCTCCAAAACGTCCTTGGCAACTTCGAATTTGAAAGCATACATCTTACTTTCTCAAGGATAGTCCTATTGTACTGCTCAGCCAAACCATTTTGTTGGGGATTACCTACTACTGTCAAATGCCTGCTAATACCCGAGGACTTACACAAAGAGTTAAACCTCTCATTCAAAAACTCCAATCCGTTGTCAGTTCTAAGATACTTGATCTTTCTTTCGGTTCTATTCTCAATCATGGTCTTCCACTCAATGAACCGATCATATACTTCATCCTTTGATTTTAACATATACACCCAAACCTTTCTCGAAAAATCATCAATAAGAGTAAGGAAATACCTTGCTCCTCCGTGAGTTGCAATTCTCGACGGTCCCCAAAGTTCTGAGTGAATATAGTCTAAACGGTTTTCAGTGGTATGAGTTGCCCTTTTGAAACTTTTCTTTGAAGCCTTGCCCAGGACACAATGTTCACAGAATGAGAGATCTACTGGTTTATCTTTTCCAATCAGTCCTTGTTTAAACAAATAGTCTAAACCTTTAGAACTGATATGGGCAAGCCTTCTATGCCACAAAGAGGTTCCAGAGGTTGCCTTTTCAGATACTGCATTTAACTCTCCAGCCACAGCCTTCCCTTGCAAGATGTATAACCCATCTTGTAATTTTCCAGACAGCTTTAAAGCCCCATCCTTAAAGACTTTCAAGGTTCCATTTCCAGACTTGCAATGGTAACCAGCTTTATCTAATGTGCCCAGAGAGATAAGATTCCGCTTCAAGTCTGGAACAAATCTAACTGACTTCAGGACTTTGAGAGAGCCATCATCAAGTTCCAACTTTATAGTTCCTATGCCTTTAACAATGCATTGCTGATTGTTACCCATGTACACTTTACCTCCTTCTAGCTCATTTAATTCAGAGAAAAACTGCTTGCAAGGAGTCATATGAAATGTACAACCCGAATCCATCACCCATTCCTCAAGATATTCCTTCTCAGTAATCATAAGAACCTCTGCAGATTCATAACCATCATGGAAATTGGCCGAACTCTTGTTTTCTTTATTCCCCTGCTTATTCAACTTCCGCTTGAGTTGAGGACACTCCCACTTGAAGTGACCTTCTTTGCGACAATAATTACATTTGTTATTATTGTCACCTGACCTTCCAGCCTGCTGATTTCTTCCATGATTTCTGCCACGCCCCCTTTGACTCCTGTTTTGTGAACTCCCTCTGTGATGGGAGTTCTGATTTCTCTCTTGGTTGCTACTCTTCTGCTTATCTTTGACAAACAGGGCCTCTGAGGGTTTCTTTTCTGATTTCAATTCTAGCTCTCTCATTCTTAAGGAATCAAGAACAAAGTCTAAACAAACCTTGTCTCTGCCATATTTAATTGCTGATTTCACTTCTTTAAAGGATTCGGGTAAGGAATTTAACAGGAACACAACTTGGTCATCTGACTTAACTTCCTCTCCAGAGTTTGCTAACTCAGTACATATGACATTAAAATCATCTAAATTCTCTTCAAGGCCTTTCGATGCATCCATTTTATACCCAAACAAGCGTTCTTTCAAGTACATTTTATTCGTTAGCGTTTTCGGCATATATAACTCCTTTAACTTTGCCCACAACTCAGTGACATTCTCTATCTTACTAACTCTTCTCAGCACATTGTCAGATAAATGCAAAATTATGGAGCTATACGCAATATCAGACATTTCCTCTCTCTCAGATTCAGTCATCGTAACAGGTAACTTACCCGGATCAGTCACAATCTTGGCAACCTTTTGCTGAATAAGAATGGCCTTCATCTTCTTTCTCCATAGCCCAAAGTCACCCTTGCCATCGAATCGCTCCAGTTCAACTTTTGCTGACATTGTTAATTCGCAAAACCCTAGACAGCTCCAATTCTGGCGAAAGAAGGGGAAAGCCAACAAGAAACTGATCTCCAGACGACTGATTCAAGAAGAGGAGAAAAAAAAACGCTAACCAGAACAAGGACGCAAGAAGAGGTCCATCAACGGATCAAGTCAATTTTCAAGAATCATGTCTTCATGGCTCTAATACCAATTGTTGCGCCTATTGCCCAAGAACAATCACAAGGATCCTATCGCAAGTTCACACAGTGACCAACAAAGAAATAACAGAGATGAAAGGGAAGAAGAACACAGTGAGTTATAGTGGTTCGACGCAATGTCTACATCCACTGTCAACAGTCAGAGAACTTTTATTCAACAAATATCAAAAGGACTTGCCTTACAAGAGTATACACTCAAACACTCACTCAAACTCTCAAGCTCTGTATTCTTGAACAAAGGATCTCAAAAGCCTTACGAATAGCACACACCTCTAATCAGTAAGGTGGGCTCTTTTTAAAGTAATAACAGCTGAAGTAGAAACTGTTATAACTAATTGACAGACCAAAACAAAAGAGTGAGGTTACTAGAGCTTAAAACAGAATGGTCAAATATCAGTCAACAGTAATCATTTTGGGTTCTTGTAGCTTGATTAAGACACCTCGGTTCGTATCAGAAGGGAAAGAAGTGAACGCGAAAGGAGAGGGGAAATGGGGAGAGAGAAGAAGAGGGACTGCTGCAAATCGGGTCTCGCATTCGGAGTGGGTATCGCGTGGTTCGTTAAAATGAAATGGAATGCTGCGTGGGCTGGGTCGAAATCGCCGGAAATCATGTCGTCGTTGTGGGTCTTGAAACTGCCGAAAATCGTGAGTTGAATCGTGCACCACTGGAAGCTAATCGGAAATAACCACGAAGGTGATGCGTGAAGAGAAAAAACCTGCTATCGCCACCGTAGAGATGTTGAACGTGCTGGAGAAGATGATCGGAGATGGAGAACCAGCCAACGACGAAGGTGATGCGTGAAGAGAAAAAAACAATGGGAGATGGCTGAAGGGGCTACTTATTGTGAAAGAGATGAGATGAGGAGTCGACGAGAAGCTTGTCGGTGAAAAGAAAATCATTGGGGGAGGCGTGATTGTCGGAGGAAAACAAGAGGGTGATTGTCGAAGGAGAGGGTTTAGAATAAGAAAAAAAATGAAGAGAAAAAATAAGAAAAAGGAAAAAAATTGTGTTGGCGGCAACGGTCGGTCGCCGGCGAGCGATGGTTACCGACGGTCGGTTGCCGACGGTGGTGGGAGGATTGAAGAAGGAGGAGGTTGGTGGTGAGGGTTTAGAAGAAGAAAGAAAAAATAAATAAAACAGAAATTAAAATATATTTAAAATTAACATTTTTATTATTTTTATTATTTTTATTTAAAAAATGAAAAAATAATAATTTTTTTAATAAAAAATAGGTTTCATGTCAGCAGCTTGTTAAAATCTAACAGAAAAATGGATGGAGGGACTAAAATAAAATGAAATCCAAACCTCAGAGGCTAAATTGTTGAGTTTGAAAACTCAGGGACCAAAATGAAACCTAGCCCAAACCTCAGGGACCAAAATTGTATTTTTCGCAATTAATTTTGAATCATATCCAAAATTAAATTTATACTATAAAGTTTAATTAAAATATAAACTTTATATTATAATGCATCACCATACATTACATTTATTCCCTTAGTGAATTTGAACTTTTCAAATTCCATTCAAGACTAATGTTCGAGATTACTCTTTACGAGCTAACAGTGGGACCTAATGGATCTATAGATCAGAAACTCCAATGATACGAGATTAATTGACTAAACTCATTAACCACATTAATCAACATTCGTTAACTGTAGGTTCACTCCACTAAAGACTCACAACTGCACTCTTCTTACTGTACATATATTTTGTGTCCACGAATATAGATCAATAACAGCAAGTTAGTCTCTCATGAGCGTTCGTAATACCAGCTAGTTCAAATTATCGTTTTACCCCTAGGTTATCTCTATGTCCTTAAGTACTCGTGCTCCTCTAATGAACATCATGTTTAAGGTCCAACAAATAAATAGAAGTTCCTCTCGGGCCAATGAGAGGGTAGGGCCCTTTGTTCAAGTCCTAGAGACACCACTGAAAGGAACACTCATCTACTTCCCTAAAGTCGGGAATGAGTGAATTTCATCTTGTGATATTATGTTCCCAGCTCTCCACTCGGTCTTATCCCCAAAATGGTAGGCTTATTGAGTCGACGAACTGGCCACTCTCATCCATACAGATTAAAGGACAATCCCTCGTAAACATGAGTCCATAATACACTCAGGATTAAGACTAAGTTGCCTAAGTCATCCTATTGAAATAGAAACCTAATTAGTCAACGGAGTTACATCTAATGGTTACTATTTTGTGGTCTAGTCTTATGCAAACTCATTGCATAGGATACCCTCACTCGCATTTCACCTACACGAACGTGTTGGATCATTGCTTTTGTATCAAATACAAAATGGGTCGTATCCATAGTGTCACCAGGATAAGGTATCCAACATTATCCCTATATTATAGACCCTTTAGCTAGGCTGTTTCTTGAACATTGATCCCCGTATGTCCCCACATACAATTCAAGACACATAATACAACCTAGGATGTTAGTTTATTGGATTTGGGGTTATTGATGCAAAACTAATACAACAAAATTTAATAGCACTTTATTGAATAACCTCTATAACATTTTATTGATAATAATCAAATTTTTTACATTTACTATCTACGAGTTTTAGGGCATAAAACCCTACAAAATTTTGATAAAAATTAGGTTAAAAAAACAACACGGCTACTTTTAAAGTTATGGACTAAAATAAACGATGATAAAATATAAATCATCTCTTTAATCTTGGGCTGGTTTCCTTTCATATGGGCCTTTGTTTTTTTATCTATCGTGCCCTATTTTTCTGCTATTTATGCTTTATGTTGCTGCTGCTGTATGAGATAATTCTCATTCCTATCTTTCTCTTTCATCAGAATATACCTTCGTCACCTTTCTTTTTCTCCTCTGTTTTTCACCTTTATATGGTATCAGAGCTCTGTGTTTTCTTCAGCTATGGCGTCAGATGCTTCTTCTTCTACTACCTCTACTGGACCCATCTCTAATCCTATCGACAATATCCTTACACCAGACACCACACCTGTCGTCACCCCTGTTACCCAACGAGGAAAAGCTCCAATTCCTCCTTCTCAACCAAACTTTGTTCCCCCTTCTCCGAGACCAAATTTTTCGATGAATCCAACCTCCTCAACCCCATCTTTTCAACCATACCAACCTCAACTTTTTTATCCAACCCAGCCCTCTTACTTTCAACCTTATTATCCATCCAATTTTTCCCACCCGCCTGCTCCTTTTCCTTCGTTTTTTCCCCCACAAAATAATCCCAATCCTCAGCCTCAACCTAACAATCCCTATCCTCTTCCGTTTACTCCCAACCCTTACCCTACTTTGCCCCAACCCCTTGCAGTTAAGCTGAATGATACTAATTTTCTGTTGTGGAAAAACCAGTTGATGAATGTTGTTCTTGCTAATGGACTTCACGGCTTCCTTGATGGATCAGTACCTGCTCCTCCTCGTTTTCTTGATGATCAAAAACAACAACCGAACTCGGATTTTATCACTTGGGAAAGGTATAATCGATTTATCATGTGTTGGATCTATTCGTCTCTTTCTGAAGAAAAGATGGGAGAAATTGTTAGTTTAGAAACCGCTGCTGAAATTTGGAATTCGTTAAAGAAATCTTATGATTCCAAAACCACTGCTAGGATTATGGGTCTTAAGTCTCAACTACAAAAAATTAGAAAGGATGGTCTAACCGTCAGTCAGTATTTATCTCAAATTAAAGAAGTAGCCGATAAATTCGCAGCCATAGGAGAACCTATCTCTTATCGAGATCACCTAGCTCACATCCTCGATGGCCTTGGGAGTGAGTACAACGCCTTTGTCACCTCTATACAAAATAGATCGGATAATCCGGCTCTCGAAGATGTCCGTAGTTTATTGCTCGCCTATGAAGCACGGCTGGAAAAACAGAATGTTGTCGAACAGCTTAATGTTGCTCAAGCAAATTTAAGTAGTCTTCAGTTGCACAATAACAGCCGTCGTCTCACTTCTCGCCCATCTTCTCTGCCTTCCAGACCTCCCTTCAATCCAACCAACCTTAATTTTTCTTCTCCTCAGCACTCATCATTTCCCCAACCTTCATCCTTCACCCCTAGTATTTTGGGCCGTCCTCAATCTCAATCTTTTCAGAAATGATCATCTCGACCCAATCACAATCGTCCACAGTGTCAAATATGTGGCAAGTTTGGGCACACCGCTCTTATTTGCCATCATCGAACGAACCTAGCTTATCAAACTCCTTCTCCCCAAGCAATGGTTACTAATACTTCCTCTGGTCAATCCTTGCCTGATAATGTTTCCATGGTATCCAATGACTCCTACCATCCAGACGAGAATTGGTTCTTAGATTCTGGCGCCACACACCATATTACTTCTGATGTATCCAACCTCTCCAATCCTATGACATATTATGGTGGTGAACAAATCACGGTGGGCAATGGTAAGCAAATTTCCATCTCTCATATTGGTTCAAACTTTATTTCTTCTTATCATAAACCTATCTATCTTGACTCTATACTTTATGCTCCTTCTATTTCTAAGAAACTTTTAAGTGTTGCTCGTCTATGCAAAGATAACAAGGCTTTCGTTGAGTTTTACTCTGATTTTTTTCTTGTCAAGGACCTTCAATCCAAGCAAATCCTTCTTCAGGGAACACTTGAAGATGGTCTCTATAAGCTGTCTCCTGTGTCCAAGTCGTTGTCTCCTTCGGTTGAATCCCATGTTGCTGTCTTTTCTGCTTCAAATTCTGCTCCTAATTGGCATATTCGGCTAGGACACCCTGCTGTAGCTACTCTCCAGAGAATTTTGTCTCAACTACAAGTGTCTTGTCCTAGTGTTTCCTCTTTTTGTAATGCTTGTAATGTTGCCAAAAGTCACCGTTTACCGTTTGGACTAGCTGAAACAAAGTCTTGTAAACCTTTTGAATTAATACACTCTGACGTTTGGGGTCCATCCCCCCTTGTTTCTATCAATGGAGCACGTTACGTCCTTCTATTTGTGGATGATTATAGTCGTTTTTCTTGGTTGTACTTGCTGAAATCTAAGGATGAGGTTTTTCCTTGCTTTGTTCAATTTAAAAAGTTTGTTGAAACTCAGTTTGAAACTCATATTAAAAGTGTGCAAACTGACTGGGGCAGTGAATATAGAAATGTTTCTTCATTCTTATCTTCTCATGGCATAACTCATCGTGTTTCATGTCCTCACACGCCTCAACAGAATGGTCGGGTCGAAAGGAAAAATAGGCATGTAGTTGAGATTGGTCTTTCTCTACTTGCCCATTCCTCTTTGCCCCTAACTTTCTGGAGTTATGCGTTTCAAACTGCCATTTACCTTATAAATAGGTTGCCTTCTTCTGTTCTTTCTTTCAAATGTCCTTATGAGTTACTATATAAATCTTCCCCTGATTACTCCCTTCTTAGATGCTTTGGTTGTGCGTGTTTTCCTTTTTTACGACCCTATAACTCTCACAAATTGTTATTTCGTTCCAAGGAGTGTATTTTTCTCGGTTATAGTTCAAATCATAAAGGATATCGATGTCTTGATCCTGTTTCTGGCCGACTTTATATTTCCCGTCATGTTATATCACTGATAGAAATATTGATTTATATCAGTGATGGAAGATTTCTATCATTGATAGAAGGTCTATCAGTGATAAAAATCTTTTATAACTCATAGAAATCTATGATAGGTTTCAATCACGGATAGATTTCTAACACTAATATAAATATTCTATCACTGATGGAAACTTCTATAACTATAACTGATAGAAAACTATCATTTTCGTTTCTAAAACCTATGCCATTGATTTTATTTTTATAGATGCCGAAGCAAAACAATGTGGAAATTGAAGCAAAAGAAAAATAAAATACAAAGCGAGAATTGAAATTTAAAGAAAGGGAGACCTCAACAAAAAAAAAAAAAAGAAAAAAAAGAAAAAAATGTATGTACAAATTATCACGTAATCAAATACACTATTTTTTTTTCTATCAACAATAAATTTCTATCATAGAAATCTATCATTGAATTTTTATCAATGTGTTTTTATCAGCGATAGGTTTCTATCAGTGATAGAAATCAAAACAGGGGCAGAACAAGAAATAAAAAAACGATTTAAAATTTTTCCTATATTTGCAATATTTTATAAAACTTGCTATATCTACAATTAACCATTAGATTTTAGTCACCCATTACAATTTTTCATATATATGTTGGTTAAATCCAACTAAAATTAAAATTGTCATAATGTTTGGTAACAAAATATATATATATAATGTGGAAAAACAAATGAAACTAACTAAATTGGATGTGATTCAATTTTTTAGTCATTGATGTTGAAGGAAAAATTTTGGTCAATCACAAATTGTCACGTTATTATTTAAAATTAATGACGAAATTATAAATAATAAAATTTGGGACCAATTATAAATTGACATGTGTCTCACATTTAATTTGAAGACAAAGTTGGCCAATTATAATTTTTGAGAGCCAAATGTCCATTTGATCAATTAATTAAAAATAAATTATTTTGATAAAATTAATTAATTTGACTAATTAATTGAAAAAAATATTAATTGGATCAAATTTGACATTTTTAATATTTGTCAGATCCAAGACCAAATAGTTGAACTCAAAACCAATAAAACCCAAGCTCAAGTTGTTGAAGGGGATGAAAGCCCCTACGCAGCGGAAGCGCATCGAATGGAGCTTACGTCGTATATTAATTAACATTAAAATACCGTTACGAAAAGACAAAATAAACTTTAAACATGCTTTAAAGTTTCAGGAAATTGCTATAAACATGTTGGAAAATTAAATCTAAATTTATTTTCATGCTTTTCTAAAGAAAAGGGGAAAGAACCATTACAAACCTTTGTTGTAGACTTGACCGTTCTTTGCCAACAATGCTCCAACGAACGAAAACGCAACGACTCTTTCTTGATTTCTTCGCTGGAAATTTTTCTTCAAAGACACAATAACCACAGAGGTTACACCGGTATTTCTCTAAGTCTAGGAGGCAAAAGACTTGTGGGAGTCTTTCTCTAAGAGGAAGGCTAGAGAGGATTCTAGGGTCTTGTCTTGTGAGTCTAAGAGCAAGAGGACTACTAAACCAATTAGGTCTAGTGTTCTATTTATAGAAGAGTGGACATGAATAAAATATTCGATTAAATCAATCTTTTCCAAAATTGATTCAATCTTATTCCTTATTTAATCAATCCAAGATCAATCAATTCCATAATTGATTAATCTTTTCCACAAATGACGAATTACTTCCATAAGTGATTAGATCACTTCCATAAATGATTAATCACTTCCATAAGTGATTAATTATTTCCATAATTGATTAATTCTCGATTAATTAATTTTTTTAATTAATTAACTACCAATTAAATATCACATATTTAATTTCCGGCCTTGAATTAATTAATTTTGTCCAAATGGATTTTAGGCCTTGAAATTAATTAATTCATATTTGAACTCTTTCAAACTTCCATAAATTTAATGTGACTCAAATTTATATTAATATTTGAATTTCTTCAAATATTAATTTCTCTCATAATAATATATCAATATATATTATATTGTTTCCCTTAGTAAATTGAACATTTTCAATTTACATTTATTACTTAGTTGCCTCAAATTACTTTATGAGCTACCAGTGAGACCTAATGGACCTGCAGATCAGAAGCTCCAATGATGTGAGATTAATTGGTCAAACTCATTAACCAAATTAATCAATATTCATTAACTATGTGTACATTCCACTATAGAGTCACAGTTACACTCTTCTCACTGCAGACATATTTCCTATGTCCACAGATATAGATCAATATCGACTAGTTAGTCCTTCACGAGTGTCCGTAACATCAGCTGGGTCAAATTACCGTATTACCCCTGGGTTACTTCTATTTCCTTAAGTACCAGTTCTGCTCTAATGAACAATCTGTTTGTGGTCCAACCATCAAACAGAAAACCCTCTCGTGCCATTGAGAGGGTAGGACCCTTTGTTCAAGACTCGGAGTCACCACTTAAGGGAACACTCATTTGCTTCCCTAAAGTCGGGAATGAGTGAATTCCATCTTGTACGATTATGTTCCCAGCTCCCCACTCGGTTTTGTCCCCAAAATGGTAGGCTTATTGAGTCGGCGTATTGGCTACTCTCACCCATACAAATCAAAGGACAATCCCTCATGAGCAGGAGTCCATAATCAACTCAGAATTAAGACCAAGTTGTCTAGGTCGTCCTAGTGAAATAGAAAACCAAATAGTTAACGGTGTTATAACTAGTGGTTACTATTCCGCGATCCGGTCTTATGCAAACTCATTGCATAGGATACCCCCACTCGCATGTCTCCTACACGAAAGCGTTGGATCATAGCGTTTGTATCAAATACAAAGTGGACAGTATCCATAGTGTCACTAGGATAAGACACCCAGTCTTATCCATATACTATAGACCCTTTAGGCTGTTTCTTGAACAGTGATCCTCATATGTCGCTACATATAGTTCAAGACTCATATTACAACCTAGGATGTCTAGTTTATTGGATTAGGGTTATCTTAGGCAAAGACAAGTATAAAATAACTAATAACATATAATGGAAAAATATATCAATATTATTTCATTAATATCCAGTCAACGATTACATTCACTATCTACGAGTTTTAGGGCATAAAACCCAACAGTTGTTAGGTCCCAGAGTCACTCGGGCCCATCCATGGAGAACTCTATAAATAGAAGGGTTCTCCTTCATTTCAAGGGTTAAAAAATTCTACACTCTCACAAAGACAAGAGGTTCAGAATTTTGAAGCTCTCAACCAGAACCAAAGTATTCAGAGAGACTCCACCAAAACTGAAGACTGAAGACTCCTTGAAATCCATGTTCCTAAGTGCTGAACACTCCTTGAAGACTAAACACTCTTTAAGATTTCAACACTCCTTGAAGACCAAACACTCTTCAAGATTTCAACACTCCTTGAAGATCAAACACTCTTCAAGACTCCAAGGCTCAAAGAAGTTCAAGATTCCAAGCAATCAATTGAAGCTTCAGACTTGAGAACAAGTGTTCAAACCCTCGAGTGAAACACATTCACACACAAGAGAGAAAATCAAAGGATTAAAGTGAGAGATTGTACACACATACAAACATCAATACAAATATGTATTTATTCCACGTGTCTCCATCTTCGAAGTTACATGTGAACCATTGATATAACAGAAAATTTTCACTTCAAAAAAACACATGTTAAGTGTTTATTCTTCAATACTCATTATATTATATAGGGGTTATATGTTGGTGTACTAGTTTTCTTTCCCTTTTTTGAGAAGGCTTTTTCTAATACTATATACACTTTCTTATTCATTGATGGAAAATTTGAGTAGGTACTAAATATTTTTTTTTTATTTTTATAAATTTAATTATGATGATAATTTAAAAATAATTACAAATATAACATTTCCTAAAAAAAAAACATTGTGTACTTATTAGCTTTCATTACAATAATTATATTGTTCATACTCTTTTACATGATAATTATATATAATTCTTTATTTACATAACCTACATTTATCTTAAATATTGATTAAGGGTGTGTTTAGTTTAATTTTTAAAGTGTTTAATTTTGAAAAAAAAAATATTATAGTGTTTGGCAACCACTAAAAATGACTTATTATTAAAAAAAAAATGAAATTGAAAAATAAACCATTTTGAGAGAAACACTTGAAAGCAATTTTTTTTTTTAAATAGTTTTTAAGTATATAATAACTTGGATATAAAAATACTTGTGAGGAAATGTAACCAAATATATGAATGTTTAAATTTTAAATAAGTTTTATTCAAAATGTTTTTAAAAAAAAAACATTCTTACAAAACACTTAAACTAAAAATATTTGAAATAAAACCTAAATTAATTGACTTCATCTACAATAGTCACTTGTCGTGTAAACTATTTTCTTGCAATATCTATAATAGTTTTTTAGCTACTACTACTTTTAGATTATTTTATTTGAGTTATATTATATTTGCAGGGTTTTTTTTAGAATAAATGCAATTCATTAAACTAAAATGTTAAATACACCAAACTCATAGGGAATACATGATGAGAACCAAAAGGGGAAAGACTTTTCCCTTCTAAATTGATCGTCCTCTTCCCCGTAGAGAAGATGAGAACCAAAAAAACCGAAATTCCCATTTTTTGCTATCGCTCGAGCCAGATCGTGAGCCAAAGAGTTGTTCTTCCTCGAGCACTTGGAGAGAGACGAGATACCCAACGACGACGAGAGCAACTGGATTTCTTCAACAAAAAAACAAAGCTCCGATTGGTCTTCAAGCTCGCGATTGAAAGCCCCCACGACCTCGACGTAATCTGATTCAACAGCCAGAGGTAGTTGCATCTTATTCCTTCGAAATTTTCAATCTTCCTATACTCAGACAACCCTTCGACAATTGGTTGCACTTCCAAGCATTTGATAGGTCATTTCCTCTGGATTTTCTTGCAGCCCGCTCCTATAAGAGACCTGTTGGAGTCACAAATGGTCCACGCAATCCCACCCTTGTCGTCCTTCTCGAACCAGGCGGCACATAGTTTAATTTCCAAAAGTTGGGGTCTGACGGCTTCCACGGGTGACTCGAATGGTTCTCGAATTGGAGGGGGGTTGAGATTGTTTGAATTTTCTTGATGTTTCTTCAATATTGTTCTGAATGGATCTAGGCACAGCGATTGCCAATGGTTTTTAACAATATCTTTGCACTCTTCGTGAGCCAACCAACTTCATTCAAACCTGATCGGGGTCAATCTTTTAATAACTTCTTTAGTACTTCCACTTTCAGCTATGGAAGCCAAAATAAGATGGTGGTCCGAGCCATGCTTGTTTTGTTCAGGTGACCGATGCCAATATTTCCAAACAAAGATCTAAACTTGTCGTTTGCCAAGAAACGGTCCAGTCTTTCTGCAATGGTCGTACCCCCTCTCACCCTTTTCATCCAAGTGAACATGTTTCTAGGGGCTCCCAGATTTGCTAAATTGCATCTACCCAAAGCCACACGGAATGCCTCCATGAGGTTTTGGCTCCTTTCCGCTCCTCTCTTTTCATCAGCAAAAAAGATCTTGTTAAAATCTCCCTCGATAATCCAGGGGAGATAAGATATGCCACTTAACCTTTCCATGAGCTCCCAAGATTCTTTTCTCTTATTAGGTATAGGGTTTCCATAAAAACCAGTAAATCTCCACCAATCACTAGGTTTTTTTTTTTATCACCGTGTCTATATGGCCTATAGAGTAGAAGGTAATAGAGAGGTTCAATTCCTCTTTCCATAACATAACTAAACCACCACTTTTTCCATACTAGGAACACAAAAGCCACAATAAAAGTTCAGATCATTTTTCACTTTCACCATCCTAGCTAACCCGCTTTTAGTTTCTGAGAGAAAAATAATATGGAGATTTTCGCTTCTAATCTCATGACGAAACTCTGAGAATGCTCGAGGGTTCCCCAGTCCTCGAACATTCCAGTATAATATTTTCATGGCGTCCGGCAGGGCTGGTCTCCAGCCTCCGCCGATATCCCTCCTACAATCTCGGAGTAGTTTTGGATTAGAGCTCTTCTTTTCATTCCTACCTCATTTTTCTCGTCTTCCACCTCTAGGTTGTGTTTCATGTCTATTTCTCGCACCTCCTTATTCGATGTGCTTTCCATTGTTGGCCCTTTGTCTTATCTTGTTAGTCTTTTCCATTTTTTGGATCTATTTCCTTTATCCTTAGCAATCCTAGTTTTTTCTCCAGTGTGTCTCATGTCTTTCCCTTGGTCTCATCCTGCTTTTTGACATTTGCTGTTTTGCTTTGGTTTTCTCCTTTCTTTTCTTTTGTTTCTTTTCCTTTGTCCATGGGCTTTAAATTCCTGTTTAGGCTTTCTGTTCCCAAAATAAGCATCATGACTTTTTCCTCTTTTTTTGATTGACTGTTTTTTCCTTGTTCAAAGCGGGTTTTTCCTTTCCCTTCCCCTTCTTCTTTGGAACCAGCCTCTTTCGAATCCTTCTTATTTGTCAGAAGTTTTTTTATCCATTTTTCTTCCCTCATTTTCTTGATTCATTCTCTCAACAACTTCACTTTCTTCCCATTCCGAGCTCTCTGGCTGCTCAGGTCTCTTTTTTGGCCTTCCTTCTTCCTCCATTATGTTATCATCTGTTGGAAGAAAGATGGAAATAATCGTTGTTGTGTCGTGGAGAGGACCACTACCTTAAAAGCAATTTCGGCACGACCACGGTTCTAAATCGTTTACGCCGGTTGCTCCCCAAGGTTAACACAACACCCTCCTTGTTCGTGCACTCGAGAGAGAAGGATTGGAATCAAGAAATATTTTCTTTGCTCAGTAGTGGAGGAAGGGAAGACAAAATGGATGATAGGAAAAAATGAGTTGTGTTGGAACCTTGCCTCAAACTTTCTTTTATAGCAAAAACGGAAACCAACATTGGCATAACCGAAGGTCCCAAGTGCAAGCTGTGAACGCCATGTTTCCCGCCCTAAATGGTCGCACGATTGAAGACCCCTCAACGAACGGAAGACTCGATCGCCTCAAAGAACGGAAGACTCGTGCGCCTTGAAGACTATACGCGACTGAAGGCTGAGACCCGGTTCGGTTCACCAACTTGGTTCGCCAACGGTTCGGTTTTTAACAAAAATAAAAATAAAAGAAAATATAAGAAGAAGGATTTTTGCCTAAAAAGATAAAACCACCTTCTCTATTACGCGCGAGTGTGGTTACCCGAACCCGCTCGTCCGACCAACGGCGGCGGCGGCGCGCGCATGTGGGGAGAAGTCTTAGTACCACCTTAACTACTTTTACAAGACCAGGGAAGAGTGATTGTATAAACACTTTTCCCAACTACAAAACTTTCCATGTGGGACAACCACCACGTGATACTCTCAAGGAAAAAATCCTAAGTCATTCTCTAACAATCCCCCACGAATGACTGTAACAAATATTTTTCCAGAGCAAAAGAGGATATTAAACTTAAACATTAATATATTTCTATTTGAATTAATGCATAGTGAAGTAAGGCAATAACCAACATAGAGAAAGTAAGTTACTTTTTGAACTTTCAATATTCATGGTTTAGACCCCCATAGCACGTTTGAATCCTCATGTATTTCTTAATTCCACGATAAAAGTAGAACAAGTGCAATTTAAGGCCATGCACACGAACCTTGGGTCATCGTGAAAGCTCTAGACAGAGATTCATTACATTCTTTCATAGAAGGCGACCACACCTTCACAATCTCGTCATGCTTCATCAAGTCTACCGCAGTAAACCACTCAAAAACTTGAGCTATGAAGACTTTCAAAATGTGTCCATCAAGTCTGTATTTGGACCACCCAAATAAAGGGCTATGGACTCATTTCAACAGTTTGAGTCCCATACATGCTGAAGACTCTAGAATTACTCTCCTTGTTAGGCCTTTAGTGAGAGGATCTGCCAAATTCCTCTCGGACCTCACATACTCCAAGGAGATAACTCCATTTTTCAACAACTGTTTCACAACTCCATGTCTCAGGCGTATATGCCTTCTCTTGTCACTATATACACTGCTTTTGGCAATTCCTATTGATGTGCAATTTGCTTACCGCAAGTGTACGGGTCAAGTAATAATATAGTGATTTTGCAATCGAATGTCGTCCTCTGGATTGGTGTCTAGCCAAATTTTAATTATCGAAAATACTTTTGACCAATTTTATTTAGGGAATCAAATTGAATGAGAATATGAATTAATCAAATACAAAACTAAAGTAAAAAGTGACAATCTAATGGGAAAAATTGGTCTTAGGGATTTGATTTCACCAATTGGAGTTATGGATTAATAAACGAATTAACAAATACTATGATTCATAAATCTTGGCAACAAAAATCACACATATCTCTCCCGAGCATACATGATTCTCCCATATGCAATTGAACCCGATATCCCTATCTAAATCCAATAAACATACAAGGCAATAAGGCTAACCTTTATAACAATTTCTAGAATTAACCTTAATCTCTCGATTTTTAGCTAAATTCTAGTTATGCATACGAAATACTAATTTAAATCCTCTCTCCCGAGTTAGATTCAAATGTAAACATCAATCAATTTATGGCCAGTAAATCGAAAGCATTAAGGATACAACATATGCATAAATGAAATCAATAGCATAAAATCAGTAAATCAATCCATAACGTGTCCAACGGCTACATCAATCCCTAAGAATTAAAGCCTAACTACTCATACACAACGTTACAATATAGCGAGAGTCTAAAATAGTCATCAAAACTAACTAAAGGAAGGGAAAAGAGAAATAGACTCGTTGTAGGCCAAGACCGAACGTCCCCGTCACGATCCCCACGAACAATTGGTTGATTTCCAACTCGTCCCCTTTTCTTCAGCTCAAGAATCCCTCAATTCTGTCCTATTGTCGGCTCCAAAGGTCCCCAAATCGAAGTCCCCTCAAACCTAGCCGAAGAGAAGCTTATATAGCAGATTTTTCGTCTTAGCGAAGAGACGCTGCCTTCAAAACGCACGTTTCAGTAAGTGAAATAACACAGCGTCGAGACGCTAAGGTCGCAGCGTCGAGACGCTGTGACCTTTACGCGCCTAATCAGATATGGAATGTGAGCGTCGAGACGCTCAAGAGCTAGCGTCTCGACGCTAGCCTGCTGTTGACCGAAATTTGACTTTTTTCCTCTTTTACTCTTTTCATTCCTTTGCATCTTTTCACGTCCCGAGCACCCGATTAACTCTAATATTGCATTATAGCTCCAATCAACCATTTCCTACAAAATAAACAATAAAGCACAATAAAATGGCCCAAACATCATAAAAGACTAGCTAAATTAAATAAGTAAAAGTAGCTAGCTATGCTCGCTATCAAATACCCCCAAACTTAAGCTTTTGCTAGTCCTCGAGCAAACTACAAATCAAACATACAATGGAAGAATTGATGCAACAATCATAACTCAATCCTCAAGGCTCAAAAGTCAATAGCCAAGCAAGCAAGAGACATGCACACAAGGACCAATGAGGGAGACAAATTAAAATTTTTCCAAAATTAACTTGCACAAGCGAGATCTAACTCAACAAGATCAGACTCTACTAGCCCGGGATTGGATTATTAAACTCTCAACTCATCTTCCCTCTACACTGGCACTAAGGTTTCACTAATGAGTTAATGGAACAAATTAGTTTTTTTTCCTCCATACTTAGGTGCTTATAAAATACAATTAACTTTAGCATTTATATGTGGCACTAGCTTTCACACACCTATTGCAGGGACCCTTAACCTGAGTTTTCTCTGGTTGGCCTAACTGATCACAACAGGGGTAGCTCTTTTTGCCTTAATCTTTATTAACCATTGCATATTGTGCACAAGCCGTGGCATTATTATTTTTTTTCTCAACAATAACAACAAGAATGATTTTTCGTTATGAGCATAAATAGCATATATTCTTTTCTTTCCTCCTAAGCAAAATCAAACATGCTAATTTGCAAAAAATTAACTCTTTAGCTCTACCCTACACCTATCGAGGTGACAACAAGCATATGAACCCAATAATTCGCTCCTAAGCATTCAAATCCAAATCTAGCCAAGATAAACACTCTACTCATGCAAGCCATCTCCTAGAAAAATTTTAAAAAGTCTCCCTTTTTGGGCACTCATGCTTACAACTCATCACAAGCTTGAAAATTGACAAGAAAGCCTATCCTCGGACATCATAATCATGCAAAAGTAGCATCCAGAAAACAACCATATGCATAATTCACAGAAAGCTCAAAACTATAGCCCGAACTCAGATGCTCAAGGGCTCCACAAACATGCTAATCCACCCCCAAACTTAAAGTATGCATTGTCCTCAATGTATAAAGAAAATAAGGCATAAACAAGCATGAGAACAATAAATGAATGAAAGGAGTGAACAATACTGGCCTGGAATGATGATGACTTCTTGACTGAATGCTTGGAATCTTGACAACTTGAAAACAAAGGAGAGAAAGAAAACAAGACCTACAAAACAGACACAAACAATAAATAAAACTCAAAAGAAAGAAAACTAACTCACTTGGGTTGCCTCTCATAAGCGCTTGTTTAACGTCATTAGCTCGACGTCTTGACCAAATATGCATCAGGGTGGTCTCCTGTCAGATTTTCCATCACTGGTGCTCTTCCTAGCACCTCTTCTGTAGCCCACCATCATTGAATTTGATGTGTTCTTGGGGTCCTCAAAAGCTTTTAAAACTTCCTTCTCTTGTTGGACTCTTATGATTAGCTCCCTGCGTTCAATATCAATTATAACCCTCCCTGTAGCAAGGAATGATCTCCCTAATATGATAGGCATAGCAGGATTCTCTTTAATATCTAGCACAAAGAAATCAACAGGAAGGAAAAATCTACCTACTTTAATCAGAATATTCTCAACAATCCCATATGGACTAACCACAGACTGGTTAGCCAACTGTAGTTTAACAGAGGTAGATATTATTTCTCCTATATTAAGCTTTTTGCACAGAGATAATGGAATAATATTTATGCTAGCCCCTAGATCACATAGTGCTCTACAAGAATAAGTACCAAAATTACAAGGAATAGTAAAACTCCCTGGGTCAGACAATTTCTCTGGTACTCCCTGTTGGACACGAGCACTGCACGTCGATGCAAGATATACAGTCTCCAACTACTTTTCCTTTTTCTTCTTGTTGAGCCATTCCTTCATGAATTTTCTGTAGTGAGGCATCTGCTCCAAGGCATCTGAAAAAGGAATATTAACATGCAAACCCATAAAAGCATCTAAAAACTTGTCAAACTTAACTTTAGAATTTTTCTTTTTCTTTGATTTAGGAACTAAAACAGTAGGAGAAGGAATAGAAGGCTCAGGATTAAGCTTTTCAGCTTCGTTTGAGGTGGTGCCTTCTTCAACTCCTCCTATGAGTTCCTCTGGTTCAGTAGTTTTCTCCTTTTCAGCTAATTTAGTCTCCTCCTCATAATGCACAGATACGGCCTTGCAGTACTCCAAAGAAGATTTCTCCTATTCAACTAGGGCTTTACCTTTATTCATAGAGTTAACAACACTTACCAGTTGTCCCAGCTGAGTCTCTATATTCTTGATTGCTGCAGAATGACCATTGACAATAGTGTTTATTGCAATCACGACCTCCTCAAGCTTATTTGACCTGTTACTTGATTCTGCAATAAAAGCTCCAACAAGGTCTTCTAAAGATTTCTTATTTTCTTGACTTTGAGGTGTGAAGCCAGGAGGATTCAAAACATTCTTATTATTAGCATAGGAAAAATTCTCATGATTTCTATTGCTAGGGTGATAATGTGTAGGTGTAGAATTATTATTATACCCCCTAGAATTATAATTCGAAACATACTGAACCTGCTCGAGATTTTCCCCCTGAGTCTGGGATGCAAGGGCAGCTGCAGACTCAATTGATTGAGCATTCCCTGAACCTGAAAACTTTAAAAATGCATTAGCCAAGGAAGACATCTGAGCCTGAAGTGCACTTACGTTGTCAACCTCGAACACTCCAGCAGCAATCTTTTCGGGTCCCGACCGCTTAGATGGCCACTGATAGCTGTTGGTGGCCATATCCTCTAACAAAGTCCTAGCACTCTCAACAGTCTTGGACAATAGAGTCCCACCTGCTGCTGCATCAACAATAGTTTTCGTGCTAGGGGTTAATCCATTGTAAAATAATTGAACCTGTAGCCAGTTAGGGTATCCATGCTGAGGGCACTTCCTTAGCAGCTCTTTAAATCTCTCCCAAGCCTCGAACAACTGCTCATCGAATTGTTGCTAGAATGTCCCAATTTCGGTCCTCAGCTTGACCGTCTTGGCAGGAGGAAAGAACTTCTTTAAGAATGCCTTGACCAAAGCATCCCAAGTGGTAATGCTCCCAGGTGGAATAGATTGTAACCAGTCCCTCGCTTTGTCCTGCAACGAAAAAGGAAATAAACGTAAGCGAATGGCATCTTCAGAAACACCATTTAACTTTACCATCCCACAGATGTCTAGGAAGGATTTCAGATGAGAATTTGGATCCTCCATGGGTGATCCTCTGTAAACGCAATCTCGAGTCATCTGAATGAGACCTGTTTTCAGCTCAAAATTGTTAGCATTAATAGGAGCATAGACGATCCCTGATTTTTGCTCCTAAAAGATCGGCTGAAAGTAGTCCCTGATGGGCTTAGGCTCCTCAGGATTAGGATTGGCCATTTGGATATTTTCTTGATTTCTTGATTTTCCCTTCGAAGTCTATTGAATGTTCTTTCTATTTCTGGATCCAAGGGAACTAAGGTCAATTCCCTAACCTTTCGCATGCACAATCTAAGCTAACCTAAAAAAAAGAAAAGGAAAGAAAAGGAAAGAAAATAGATTAGGAAAGAAACAAGAAAAAGAAAAATAATGAATCTAACTAAGGAAAAAAATAATCTACAAAAGGAAGAAAAATAACAAATATGGAATGCAAACAAAAATGGCAAAAATCAAATAAGGAAACTAAAATAATTAAGGAAAAACTACTCTAAAAAGGGAAAAACTAAAAAGTCTAACAATGGAAAAAATAACAAATAAGGAAAAGAAAATCTAGAAAAGGAAAAATTTAAGAATGGAAAAGAAAACAATAAAGGAAAAAAATCAATTTACCTAAAACAAAAATAACAAAAATAACAAAAATAAAATACACCTCAAACTAAGACCGGACAATTTTTCAACGATATTAAAATTGACTAAATATGTCAATCCTCGGCAACGGCGCCAAAAACTTGATGTGCAATTTGCTTACCGCAAGTGTACGGGTCAAGTAATAATATAGTGATTTTGCAATCGAATGTCGTCCTCTGGATTGGTGTCTAGCCAAATTTTAATTATCGAAAATACTTTTGACCAATTTTATTTAGGGAATCAAATTGAATGAGAATATGAATTAATCAAATACAAAACTAAAGTAAAAAGTGACAATCTAATGAGAAAAATTGGTCTTAGGGATTTGATTTCACCAATTGGAGTTATGGATTAATAAACGAATTAACAAATACTATGATTCATAAATCTTGGCAACAAAAATCACACATATCTCTCCCGAGCATACATGATTCTCCCATATGCAATTGAACCCGATATCCCTATCTAAATCCAATAAACATACAAGGCAATAAGGCTAACCTTTATAACAATTTCTAGAATTAACCTTAATCTCTCGATTTTTAGCTAAATTCTAGTTATGCATACGGAATACTAATTTAAATCCTCTCTCCCGAGTTAGATTCAAATGTAAACATCAATCAATTTATGGCCACTAAATCGAAAGCATTAAGGATACAACATATGCATAAATGAAATCAATAGCATAAAATCAATAAATCAATCCATAACGTGGCCAACGACTACACCAATCCCTAAGAATTAAAGCCTAGCTATTCATGCACAACGTTACAATATAGCGAGAGTCTAAAATAGCCATCAAGACTAACTAAAGGAAGGGAAAAGAGAAATAGACTCGTTGTAGGCCAAGACCGAACGTCCCCGTCACGATCCCCACGAACAATGGGTTGATTTCCAACTCGTCCCATTTGCTTCAGCTCAAGAATCCCTCAATTCTGTCCTATTGTCGGCTCCAAAGGTCCCCAAATCGAAGTCCCCTCAAACCTAGCCGAAGAGAAGCTTATATAGCAGATTTTTCGTCTTAGCGTCGAGACGCTGCCTTCAAGACGCGCGTTTCAGTAAGCGAAATAACACAGCGTCGAGACGCTAAGGTCGCAGCGTCGAGACGCTGTGACCTTTACGCGCCTAATCAGATATGGAATGTGAGCGTCGAGACGCTCAAGAGCTAGCGTCTCGATGCTAGCCTGCTGTTGTCCGAAATTTGACTTTTTTCCTCTTTTACTCTTTTCATTCCTTTGCATCTTTTCACGTCCCGAGCACCCGATTAACTCTAATATTGCATTATAGCTCCAATCAACCATTTCCTACAAAATAAACAATAAAGTACAATAAAATGGCCCAAACATCATAAAAGACTAGCTAAATTAAATAAGTAAAAGTAGCTAGCTATGCTCGCTATCACCTATGGCTGCTTGTGAATCACAGTGCAAGGAGACTGGCACTGACGCCCCCCACAGTGGTACGTCTTGAAGTAAACTTCTCAACCATTCTGCCTCTTGCCCTACAAGCTCAAGAGCTATAAACTCTGACTCCATGGTGGATCGTGCGATGCACGTCTGTTTTGCATATTTCCATGATATAGCTCCTCCACCATAAACGAACACATACCCGCTAGTTGAACTTACTTCGTCGTTATCAGTTACCCAGTTTGCATCACAATAACCTTCTAATACAGCAGGAAATTTATTAAATTGCAAACAATAATCTATTGTACCTTTAAGGTACCTCAACAAACGACGAAGTGCAATCCAAGGATCTTTATTAGGATGATGTGTATATCTACTCAATCTACTCACATCATATGCAACATCAGGTCTAGTGTAATTCATCAGGTACATTACGCTACCAATAATTTTCGCATATTCAGATTGAGAGACACTATCCCCTTTATTTTTCTTAAGTTTCATACTAGCATCATAAAGTGTTCTTACAGGTATATCATCAAAACAATCAAATCTCTTTAGCATCTTTTCAACATAGTGTGATTGACTCATAGAATACTCATTTCCGGTTTTCCTCAATTTAACACCAAGTACCACATCAGCCTCACCTAAATCTTTCATCTCAAAGTGTGAGGATAAAAACAACTTGGTATCCTTTATTACTTCTAAGTTTGTACCGAAAATAAGCATGTCATCAACATACAAGCAAATTATCACATAATCAATACCAAACAATTTCGAGTAAACACATGTGTCGGAAGAATTCACTCTAAACTCATTGTTTACTAAGGTACTGTTAAATTTCTCATACAATTGCTTGGGAGCTTGTTTAAGACCATAAAGAGATTTTTTAAGCTGACATACCTTGTCTTCTTGACCAGCAATTACAAAGCCTTCAGGTTGTATCATATATATCTCTTCTTCTAAATCTCCATTGAGAAATGTTGTTTTCACATCCATCTGATGTATTAACAGCCCACGAGTAGCTGAAAGAGCGATCAGACATCTAATTGTGGCTATTTTAGTTATAGGAGAATAAGTATCAAAGTAATCAATACCTTGTTTTTGCGAATAGCCTACAACCACTAATCTAGCTTTGAATTTTTCAATTGAGCCATCTGGTCTAATCTTCTTTTTGAAAATCCACTTACACCTAGTGGGTTTATTTCCTTTAAGTAAATCTACCAAGTTCCAGGTTTGATTCATAATTAAAGAATCCAGTTCACTTTTAATTGCCTCTTTCCAGAGACTGGAATCTACTGATTTTAAGGCTTCTTGGTAGGTTTTGGGATCCTCATCTATTAGATACATGCATGCAAATTGATCGTCAATTTTATCTGAGTTTTCAACAAGGAAAGCAGTTAAAAAATTCGATCCAAAATCTTTCTCAGTTCTCTTCCTTTTACTCCTCCTAGGTTCAGATTCATGCATAATATCAGCAGTAGATGAAGGACAAACAAACATATGACTAGATCGTGAGATATTATCTGGCTCATTTTTAATCATAGGAAAAATGTGTTCGAAAAATTCAGCATCTCTATATTCACAAATTGAATTATCATCTAAACACATGAACCTATATGCAGCACTATTATGAGCATACCTAATAAACACACAATCAAAGGTTTTAGATCCTACCGTAGGTTTCTTGAATATCAGATATGCCACTTTAGCTAAGCACCCTCATACCTTCAGATAGCTCAGGTTCGACGAATATCCTTTCCAAAGCTCGTATGGTGTCTTATCCAGCCTTTTGTAAGGAACTCTGTTAAGAACAAAACAGGCAGAAAGCACAACTTCCCCCCACATACTGTTAGGCAATCCCGAACTTAGTAACATAACATTCATCATTTCTTTTAATGATCTATTTTTACGTTCAGCTATGTCATTTTGTTGAGGAGAATATGGTGCAGTGCTCTCATGGATAATACCATTTAATTCACAAAACTCCTTGAGAGACTTGTCACTGTATTCACCTCCCCTATCGGATCTTAACTTTTTAATCCTTTTATCTAGTTGGTTTTCTACTTCAGCTTTGTATTTCCTAAACATGCTACTAGCTTCATCTTTTGATTTCAGAAGATATATTTTCGTGTATCTAGAGAAATCATTGACAAAAGATATATAATAATTTTTGTCACCTCTACTAGTAGTGTTTTTGAAATTAGCTAGATCAGAGTGAATTAATTCAAGCAGCTCAGTACATCTCGTTGTAACAGACTTAAAAGGTTTTTTAGCAAATTTTGCCTCTACACATACAAAGCATCTACTATTATCAGGTGTCTCAGATATATTTAGAAGATGCAATTGATTAAGCCTTTTAATAGATGCAAAATTCACATGACCTAGTCTACCATGTCACACATCAGCAAATTCAACAATGTAAGCAGAACGAGATGTACTTTCATTAATTTCAGCAGGAATAGAAACAGTGTTTAATACAAAAAGACCATCGGCTAGATACCCTTTACCAACAAAGTCACCATTTTTAGTGATGACAACCTTGTCAGCTTCAAACACAATTCTAAGCCCTGCCCTGTTCAACAGACTTCCAGACACCAGATTCATACGCAATGAAGGAACATACAATACATCATTCAAAGATAAAGTTTTTCCAGAAGTAAGTTTTAAGAGAACCTTCCCTTTCCCAAGTACTCCAACAGTGGTCGAGTTCCCCATGTATACGCATTCGCTGTCAACAGTGTCATGGAACTCGTGGAATAAGCTTCGATTTGAGCAGAAGTGTCATGAGGCACCAGTGTCAAGAATCCAGTCTGATTTATTCTCCACCAAGTTAGCCTCCACCACCACTGCAACAATGATATCGTCTGCTTTAACAACGTTGGCTTGTGCACCATCAGGCTTCCGATCTGGTTTCCCTTTCCTCTGGTTGCACTGATAGGATTTGTGCCCTGGTTTCCCGCAGACATAATATATCAGCTTGGATTTCTCCTTCTCTATTTTCCCGCTGGGAGACTTGAATGGATGGTTCTTTTTCTGCAAGGATTTGTCTTTATTTTTATTTTTAAACCTGTCTTTCGATGCAGCAGAAGATTCAACCAGGTTAGCATTAACTTAATTCAAAGACTTAGATTCCAACTTATCCTTTTTCCTGTTGGCTTCTTCAGTTCGCATGTGGCTGATCAACTCTTGTAACGTTAGGTCCTTTTTCTTGTGCTTTAAATGATTGCAATAGTCGCTCCATGAAGAAGGGAATTTTTCGAGCAAGACATTCTCCTGGAGAATCTCGCACATCTTCATACCCTCTGTCAGAATGTTTGCCACTAGATTTTCGTATTCGTGAACCTGGTCCATCACTGGTTTGTCATCCGTTATTGGGAATCGCATCCACTTACCGACCACATATTTTTTCCTTCTTACATCATCGCCGCCATATCTGGACTCCAAAGTGTCCCAACTAACTTTAGCTGACTTTTGAACAACGAACAGGTAGAATAGCGAGTCGTTCATGTGGTTGAGAAGATGACCGCGCACAACCTTGTTGTCTTTCATGAATTTTTCTGGATCCATGTCATGAGCACCCTTTGATTTTGGAGGAACTGTTTCAACCTCCTTGGAACTGTGTGGATCAGGTTGGACTTCTTTGGATTTTTTGAGATCACCCGGTGCCGTTGATTTTTCCACATAATCGGTGGTGAGAATGTAGTCGACCTCCAGTTGTTCAAAGTAGATGAGCAGCTTCTGAGACCAGCGACGGTAGTTAGAACCATCAAGAGGTTCTAGCTTGGATAGATCTGGAAGATGCTTCCTGGGTTTGATGGACATTTTCGAAATTGCTTTCAACTTGTTGGAAGAAAGATGGAAACAATCGTTGTTGTGTCGTGGAGAGGACCATTGCCTTGAAAGCAATTTTGGCACGACCACGGTGCTAAATCGTTTACGTCGGTTGCTCCCCAAGGTTAACACAACACCCTCCTCGTTCGTGCACTCGAGAGAGAAGGATTGGAATCAAGAAATATTTTCTTTGCTCAGTAGTGGAGGAAGAGAAGACGAAATGGATGATAGGAAAAAATGAGCTGTGTTGGAACCTTGCCTCAAACTTTCTTTTATAGAAAAAACGGTAACCAACATTGGCATAACAGAAGGACCCAAGTGCAAGCTGTGAATGCCACGTGTCCCGCCCTAAATGGTTGCACGGTTAAAGACCCCTCAACGAACGGAAGACTCGCTCGCCTCAACGAACGGAAGACTCGTGCGCCCTAAAGACTACACACGGCCGAAGGCTGAGACCCGGTTCGGTTCACCAACTTTGTTCGCCAACGGTTCGGTTTTTAAAAGAAAATATAAGAAGAAGGATTTTTGCCCAAAAAGATCAAACCAACTTCTCTATTACGCGCGAGCACGGTTACCTGAACCCGCCCATCTGGTGGCGGCACGCGCGTGTAGGAAAAAGTCTTAATACCACCTTAACTACTTTTACAAGACTAAGGAAGAGTGATTGTATAAAAACACTTTTCCCAACTACAGAACTTTCCATGTGGGACAACCACCAAGTGATACTCTCAAGGGCAAAATCCTAAGTCATTCTCTAACATCATCTTCTTTCCTCCAACTAGCTTTGTTGTTTTCCTCTTCGTTTTTGCTATCTCCATTCCATATTCCACCTCCTCTACCACGAGAAGAACGACCTCTTCCCCTACATTTGATGTTCATTTCACTGATTTCGGGTTTCCTATTTTTGTAGAAACATTTACTTACCCGAGTGTTGCTTAATTCGACTCCAAATTTTAGTTTCTCACTCACTATTCTTCTTCTTCTTTGTCACATTCATGAAAAACATGCCCCAGCCTTTTGCAATGGTAACAAAAGTCCGGTAATCTTTCATAAGTGACTTTGATCCATGATTTGTTTGCCATAGAGCCTGTTCTAATATTTTTCCCCTTCTAAGCGATTTTTCAATGTCCATTTTCACTTTAATTCTGAGTGTTTCTCCCTCCATTTTCCCATTTTCATGAGTTTTGTTACGGGCAAAATTATTCCATGATATTTTATGCAGGGTAGGCCCAAATGAGCCGGGCCAGGGGACAGAAGAGGCCAAGCCAAAGAAGCAAAGGGCCAGAGCCCCTTCCGGCCCATGACAACAAGGTTCGGCCTCGTCCCAAGGGAGAGGTCGAACATGTGGTCGGCCTCGACCCATTGCCGAGGTCGACCAGGGCCAAAGGCCCAGCGAAGATCCGGAGTCCGGGAGCCGCCAAAACCCTAAGGGGAGCTTATAAAAAGGAGAACCATCCATGCATTCAGGTACGCAAAATCCAACCCTAAATACGCTCTACGTGTTCTTCGGCCAAAGGCTAACTTAAGCATCGGAGTGCGTGTGGTCTACACCACACCGGTGTGCAGCGTTTGCTCATCTTGCAGGTCACGTCCTTCCCGCTTCCTTACAAATTCACCGTTGATTATCGTGTGGAATGAGGGGAAAATCCCTAAGCAAAATTTGACCATCAACAGTTGGCGCCGTCTGTGGGCAAGATTCGTTGACAAGCAAACGCTGTGTACGACAAGTAAGCGCGACAACAATGGAGCACGAAAATCAACCGATCACGGGAATCCTCTAGTTCAACTCCAAGCCCAAGAGACTGAGATCGCAGCGATTAAGGGGAGGATGAACAAGATGGGGCAGAACCTGACTAAAATCCTCACTTTGTTGAAAAGACCCGAGCCCGCCAGGTGCGAGGAAGAGCATCCGCACAGAGACCTGAAAAAGGGTAAGGGGATAGCCGATGAGGAGGTAGGAGATTCAGACCAGTCGAATGCCTCCTCCCGGGGACGACCAGACCCAAAAGGAAGCAGGGTCGAGCCGCAAAAAGGCCCGCAGGGGTTCTCCGCTAAAAAAAACGCCAGGTATGTACACAGGAAATAATGGCAGGGAAAAGTTGGATGCTCGGGCAAAGTCCGAGGCCGAGCATGGCCAAAAGGGACGAGAGATATTCGGATGGCTGAAAGGGGAAGGTAGTTACCAAACCTCCCAAAAGAAGGCAGAGAACGAGGATATAGAAGGACTGATTGGACAGTAGGGGCCAGTCTTCACAGATGAGATAATGAGAGGGGAGGTGCCGCACAAATTCAAGGTACCAAACTTCCCGCAGTATGATGGGAAGAAGGATCCGAAACAGCACCTAGATGCATACCAAACTTGGATGGACTTTCATGGGGCGAACGAAGCGACAAGGTGCCGAGCTTTTGCCCTAACGCTCACAGGTTTAGCAAGGCAGTGGTTTGGCAAGGTCCAGCGAAGGTCAATAGGCTCGTTCAGGGAGCTGGCCCGAGCGTTCGTTACCCAATTCCTAGGAGCTCGTAGTCGACAGAAGCGCCAAATAAACTTGCTGACAGTAAAGCAGGGGCCCCGAGAAAGCCTGAGGGATTATATTAACTGATTTAGCAACGAAGTTTTGCAGGTGGAGGGTTACGATGATGGAGTAGCTTTGACTGCTGTGATTTCAGGTTTGCAGGATGAAAGGCTACTCAATTCAATTGGAGAGAGCCAACCACGAACGTATGTGGAGTTTATGACCCAAGCACCAAGATACATAAGCGCGGAGGAGCTGTTGAGATCCAAACAGGAAGAAAGAGAGAGTCGGGGGATGTCAGACCGGCGTCAGGAAGACAGGGGAAAGAGGCACCAGGCGAAGGGAGAGGCGGGAGCCGACCAGAGCACTCCTCGGCCAATGGCCGAGGCCGACCAGATTCCAAGGAGCTGCAAGGCCGTGCGGAGCCTAAGGCCAGGTTCGACAGGTATACGCCACTAACAACTTCGCTTGAACAGGTCTTGGCCGCAATACAGGACACGAATCTGTTGAAACGCCCAGAAAAGTTGAGATCAGATCCCGACAGAAGAAACAGGAACAAATATTGCATGTTCCACGGAGATCACGACCATACAACCAGAGAATGCATCCAGTTACGAGATGAGATAGAAACCCTAATCCGAGAGGGTTACCTCAAGGAATTCGTGGGGAATGACAAAAGCAAGAGGCCACCGCCAGCGGACCAAGGCAAGGGTGGTGTCAACCCACCGCTCGAGATTCGAACCATTTTAGGAGGACCCTCAGGAGGAGAGTCGAGTAGGAAGCGAAAAGTTGCAGTTCGAGAGGCACAACAAGAGCCCGGAGGGCAAGGTATGTACTCACTCCTACTTGATGAAAACTCACCAAAGTTAGAGTTTACAGAGAATGAGGTTGCGGGAACACGTCATCCGCACAACGACGGGCTGGTAATCGCTTTAACGGTTGCCAACGCGAAGGTCCACCGAATCCTCATTGATGGGGGAAGTTCTGCTGACGTGCTCTTGACTACTGCGTTCGACGCCCTGAAGCTGGGGAGTGATCGCCTGAAGCCGAGCCTCACACCACTGGTAGGTTTTGGCGGAGAAAAAGTAAGCCTGAGAGGGAGTGTCGAACTGCCGGTGACATTTGGAGAAGGATTGTAGACAGTAACGAGGATGATCAACTTCTTAGTGGTAGACTGCGTCCCAGCATATAATGCCATCTTGGGACGACCCACCCTACATGGACTCAAAGCTGTTGCTTCAACCTACCACCAAGTCCTGAAGTTCCCAACTGAAGAAGGTGTAGGAGCAGAGAGTGTCAAGGGAATGCTACTTTATGGCGAGCAGAGAGTGTCAAGGGAATGCTACTTTATGGCACTCAAAAACATCGACAGAAAGGTTCAAGCAACGATAGCCTCGGGATATGGCCGAGGCCGAGCATTTGAAGGGGCAAGTTTTCCCCTCCCAATGGAACATTAGTTTATTTTTAGAATGTAATCAGTTGATTACTTTGAAATAAATAATTTCGTTTCACAAAGTTTACAAGTGCTTGAAGAGAGGCCCGGGAACTTCCTAGGCCTCCCCAAACTTTTCCCCAGAAGTGTGTACGCACCCTTGGGATGAACACGATGCTTGAAGAGAGGCTCGGGAACTTTCTAAGCCTCCCCAAGCACCCTTTCCCAGAAGAGTGTACGCACCCCTGGGATGAGCACGATGCTTGAAGAGAGGCTCGGGAACTTCCTAAGCCTCCCCAAGCACCCTTTCCCCAGAAGAGTGTACGCACCCCTGGGATGAACACGATGCTTGAAGAGAGGCTCGGGAACTTCCTAAGCCTCCCCAAGCACCCTTTCCCCAGAAGAGTGTACGCACCCTTGGGATGACCACCACGCTTGAAGAGAGTTTTGGAAGCTCCATACGCCTCCCAAGGTGTTTGCTCCTCGGGTGTACGCACCCCTGGGACGGCTGTGTAGAGGAGACGCTCGACCTCATGCCGAGGCCGAGGCCGAGCACCCCGACTCCTATGACCGACCTCGGGAAGGTGCAGTGAGGATTCGACGGGATTCCCGGTGCATCGCGAGTGGTAAGGAGTACAGGAAGGTCCCCAACCGTAAGACGGACTAGCATACGAGTCCAAGTAGTGACACACGTGGAGAGCAGTGGAGAGAGTCGGGCTCGGCCTCATACCAAAGCCGAGGCCGACCACCCAAATCTCGAGGCTAAGCCTTGACCCCAGAGGACCAGGCATGAGGTTAGTTTTTCTTACTAAAAAAAATGCAATTCTTGAAAATCGAAAGCACATTTTGAGTGGGGGCTGTGAGTCGGAATAGGCTAAGGCAAGAACTGGGGTCGTTATATCCGGTTATACAATGTTTTTTTTTCTTATGCTGGTTGTTGGCGTGATCTGTTTTGTTTGGCTTTGCTCCCTTTTTATTGTGTTGCTTGTTTAGAAATGAGATTATTCCATGAATTATAATGAAAAGCAGAAAGGGCGATTTCTCATTCATTAAGGAAGCGAAATAACAAGCATAAAGGAACGAAGTTCGAAAAAGCATAACTGAAAAGTACACATCATCAGGAAAATCATCAGAAAAATCAACAAGACATCCAGATTGGTCAGTGGTGGTCATCTCCAGAAAAATCCATCTCCTCGCGTCCGCTTGATGAGCTCTCTGAAGCTGGGTAAGAGCTTGGATCAGCGATCATAGCAGACATTTCGGTTTTCAGGATGGATCGGTCCATGTTAGGGAAATGCTTTCGCATCCGTCGAACAACCCATGTCGCTCCGTCCTCCCACATTTGATTGTTGGTAAGGATGTAATCCTCTGTCTTCCGATACTGCTCGGCGAGGTATTTGGCATCAGATAGGTGGGCTCGAGCTTCAGCCAATTGGGCTTTGGTTTTATCCCAGCCCGTCTTGTGGAACTTGAGGTCGGCCTTGACTTCTTCAAGTAAACGGTTGGCGTGATCAAGGCTGTTCTGAGCTTGGACTAGCTCTCGCCTCGAGACGTTGTTCGCCTGCAGCTCATTGATTTTGTTTGTCAAACTCATGGCGGAGACAGTGACTTTGGTGAAGGCCTTGAAAAGAAAGTGAGACTGGGTGAGGTATCGTTCCAGGAGGAAAATAGACAATTGAGTCGAAGACAGATGCGAATATCCTACCTCGTGGAGATGGCGGTGGACGGATTGGAGACTTTCTGCTGGGTCGTTCTAGCCTAGTTCCCCCTCAGGCTTGTGAGATTGCAAGCCCTGCCAACAGCGGAGATCGAGGGCCAACATGTCCACCGTACCAGAATAGTCCTCCAGAAGGACGCAAACGGGGAAGGAGGTGCCCTCCTTTCTGATGGGAGAAGGAACGACTGGTGGGCGACAACGTGATGATCTCCTCAAGCCCGTAGTGGAAGAGCGGGCGGCAACGAAGGGTGCGTCAGAATCATCCTCAGTTAAGTCGGTGACGTTCGCTTGGAAGGTGCTAGCCACGCCCTTGTTCTTCTTTGGTTTGCGGCTCTCATTAAAGATCAAGCGCGGACGCATCGCTGGGCACAAGAAAAGAAGAGGTAAGGTTAGTGGTGCAGCAAGATTGAGTAAAGAAAGGAGAAGTGTCAGCAGGGCAGCCAAGAAAAACTTACTTGAAAGAGGGCGAGCGAGCCTGAGAAATACGAGGTTTTCTTGGTTGACGAGGTCGGGACCGTAGCGATGACAAAGTGGGATTCGTCGGACAACCTCAGCGAACAGGCGAGCTTCGGCAATCCTACGGGCCTTCCGAGGGGCTGGACAAGAGAAACAAATGGAAGGTGAGTTAGAAGAATTGGTCAAAGCAATAAGTGTGCAAATACTCACCATATTTACGAAAAGATGTAGAAACAACGTAATGGCTGCCATCTGGGTTTCGTTCTAACCAATTTCCCCCAACGAAAAACCACCCATTCCTCCAATTTTTCACAGACGAGGGAGTATTAACAATGGTCCCCTGTTTGGCACTAATATAGTAAAACAAGTGCCCGAGGTTGGGACTGCGGCTGATGGAGTGTAAAGAAAAGAAAATGTCCGGGCCCATAGTAGCGTTTGGGTTGCCATATGCCCACAGTAGAATGCAACCAATGAGGTGAGCCCACCCATTGGGCACAATCTGGGCAGGGGCCAACCCGATGATCGTTAGAAAGTGTTGGAGGAGCAGGGGGAGCGGGAGGCGAACTCCGAATTTAAACATAGCCCTATAAAAAGCCACCTCGCCTACGGGAGGGTGGGAGAAACTTTCATCCGGATCCGGGACCCTCATGTGCACGTCGTCAGGAACGCCATACTCGTACCGAAGGCGCTCCAAGTGGGCCTCGGTCACCGAGGATGACGTAACCAAAGGAGGTGTCGGAGGCCCGGAACCCTCAGCTTCCTCAGCATTTTCCTCCCCCTCCGAGTAGGAAGACTTGTCATAGAAACTAGAACCGCTCCCAGAATGAAAATCAGTATGGACAGACTCCTCACTCGACATGGCAAAGGAAAACGATTCAAAATGAATAGAAAAAAGGAGGAAAAGCTGCTACCTTGGAGAGAGCTTGAGGAGGATGAAAGAAATTTGGTGAGTGGAATGGGGAGAATAAAAAGGCTATTTATAGAGCCAAAGTGGAGGGAAGCTGAAGGGAATCATGAGTTTCAAATTTGAAATTAAAAAAAAAAAAAAAGTTGATGGGACAAGGCGCGCTAGGCCTGCCAGCAGGCCTAGCCTGCTCGGCCTCGGCAAAAAGCTGAGGCCGAGCGTACCTGCTGCCAAAAGCAGCAGGTACCTGCCACGCCAGGCACGCGTCTGGCGAGGCAGCAGGGGGCTGACCCCCTTGGTCAGCCCCCCACTTTTTTCTTCTTCTCGTTGTCCTATCTGCCTAGCTGGATCCTAATGGGATTCCAATGTTCCAAGTTTCAAGGTTGGTTCCAAACCAACTAAGAAGTTCCTTTTCCCTTTGTCTTATTTGCCTGATGTGAGCACCAATGGGACCTCAACCCCTCTGGTTCCGAGGTTGGTTCCCAACAAACCAAAGGGACTTTTTTGCCCCACAAAGTGATAGTCAAACGGTTGCATATTTGGTGGCAAAATGCAAGGGGGTATATACGTGTGATATGCCTTTTACTGCAGGCGAAATGGTTGAATTCTAACTCTCCATTGGAGACCAAGCGAGGCCCGGGAACTCCAATAGAGAGTGGGGGCTTAATGTTATGGGCAAAATTATTCCATGATATTTTATGTAGGGTAGGCCCAAATGAGTCGGGCCAGGGGACAGAAGAGGCCAAGCCAAAGAAGCAAAGGGTCGGAGCCCCTTCCGGCCCACGACAACAAGGCTCGATCTCGTCCAAAGGGAGAGGCCGAGCATGTGGTCGGCCTCGGCAATCCGGAGTCCGGGAGCCGCCAAAAGGGGAGCTTATAAAAAGGAGAACCACCCACGCATTCAGGTACGCAAAATCCAACCATAAATACGCTCTACGTGTTCTTTGGCCAAAGGCTAACTTAAGCATCGGAGTGCGTGTGGTCTACACCACACCGGTGTGCAGCGTTTGCTCATCTTGCAGGTCACGTCCTTCCCACTTCCTTACAAGTTCACCATTGATTGTCGTGTGGAACGAGGGGCAAATCCCTAAGCGAAATTTGACCATCAACAAGTTTCATTTGCAACAATCTCTTATTTTATATACTAAATATTTCATATTATTTTTTCAGTATTACTCATCCTTTTAAAAAAAAATCTTTCGAAATTATTCTCCTTAAAAGTGTTCTTAAAAAAAAAAACATAACACTAAAAAAAATTTAGCTAAAAAAGTACACCACAAATATCATCACTCACGAATCATTGAAATAATCTCGCGCCCAACTATCTCTTCAAAATAAAAATTAAAATTAAAATAAAGAAAATTAAAATTAAAATTCCTTTTGTTTTTTTTTTTTTTACCATAAATCAGGTTAGATATATCTTATTTTTGAGTTCATCAACGTTTGGGGGAGGATTCGAACCTCTGACCTCTTGATCGAGGTTGCATGCCAATTATCACTAAACTTTTAATGTAAATGTAATAGTCACATGTCAACATTCATCAATAATCAACCTATCGATTAATTGCTAATCTGAACATAACTCAACAAATAAAACATCAAGGAAAAAATACACTTTTGGTCCCTGAGGTTTGGGTTAAGTTACAGTTTGGTCTTTGAGTTTTCAAACTCAACAAAAATACCCCTGAGTTTTGAAGAAGAAGATGGAGGGGATGAGGGAAGAGGATGAAGAAGATGAGATTGAGGGTTGAGTTTTAAGAATAATTAAAATAATAATATTTTTATTTATTTTTATTTGTTTTTATTTGTTTTTATTTTAAAATAAAAAAAAATATTTTTTTATTAAAATAATAGTGCCACGTCAACCACCATTAGTATTTAACAGAAAAATAGACGGCATGGACCAAAGTGCTCCTTATTTCAAAACTCAAGGGTATTTTTGTTGAGTTTGAAAACTCAGGGACCAAACTGTCACTTAACCCAAACCTCAGGGACCAAAAGTGTATTTTTCCCAAACATCAATTATATCATATCAAATGTTGATGGTTAAATTCTCTACCGACACAATTGTTGAATTAAAAAAGTGCGATTAACTATAATTATAGTAATAAATGATTAATATTCATTAATTAATCATAATCACTATACAATCTTTATGCCAATTTATGCCAATTGAGCTATGATGTTATTGACAATTAATCGTAATCACTATTTTACCTCTATATATATATACTAATTTTCTCTATACACAATTACTTTCACAATCCTTTATCAGAATTCCACTAAATTTTGCATCTACCTTTATTTTGTCATAAAAGACCAAACTTTAAAAACATATTGAATTATTGTAACTTCTTAGCTTGGTTGGCTTTCACTGTCCTTCCTATGTTATGACAAACCCCTACAATTTATTACCAAAATAAAGACCATTTTCCCATTAGTTAGAAATAGTTATTGGAGTGTGTGTATTTATATTCCATATTTAGTCTGCATATTCCTAACTACTTTGTGTTAAATGGCAGCCACCCATCACTTCAGCAATTTTCTCTATATATATAATGTATTATTACTTATCTTCATATTTTACATAAATTCCCATGGGGGACCCTAACAAGTAAATTACTTGTCATTTTCATTACTCTTTGGTTGCTATGCATGTGCTGCCATTATTGTTATTCTCTTATAAACACTTTTTATTTGGAAAGTATATATATATATATATATATATTCATTTCTCAAATTTAATAATATTATAATTTAGCTTCTTGTGGTAGTTGTTTCTCAATTCAATTAGGGTATTTTGGTGTTGAGTTTAATGTTTTATTTTTACTTGTTTGATTTTGTGGCTAGATTCCATTCTTTTTTCTTAATAAGATTTAAGATTCTTTTAACTTGATTTTGTGTGTTTTGGGAGGTTAAATTTGAGTGATCTGTTGAAACATTATTGATATGATAGTTTATATGTTTTTTGTTATGTTATTTAGAAGAAACTAATTTCAGCCGTCTTTACCCTTTGTTTGGAATCTCTGGAATTGGGAGGATTTGAAATCATAACCGATTTGAAATCTTTTCACGTGTTTGGGATGAGCAAAAAAGTAAGGGATTTGAAATCGGTTGTGATTTCAAATCGTGTTTTCTTTAAAAAAAAAAATTCCACTCCAAAATGGTCGGATTTTGCAGAATTTCAAACTTAAAAAATTATCTTTCCAATTTTACCCCTAAAGATTTTCTTTTTTTTTTCTTACTTTATGATTCCTACTATTGTTGACTCAACCACCATTTTTTTTCCCTTTTTATATATTGATTCAATTTTTTTTTGCTCCATCTATATGTATACTTTTTTTTTCTTTTTATGTTTTTATACACTAGTTAGAGAAGAAATCAACCAAAAAAAGTTTCCTCCAAAATTATAAGGGGCATAATAGTAAAATGTTATACTTTCTTTTCATTTCTCGTGAGCATCCAAACATAGATTTTAATTTTAGTGATTTCGAATCATTTTGATTCCAAACACAAATAGGAATTTAAAATCATTTCCATTTTTTAAAATCTTGGAATTTCAAATCATTTCTTGCAAAATTCATTCGCCAAACGAAGCATTAAGGTTTGGAATTGAAAGGTAATATTAAAATTGGGGTTAATTGAAAAAAAAATACATTTTAAAAAAAAATTGGCAAAAACATGGTGTTTTGAAAAAAAATTGGGAAAACCAGGCACTTTTTTTGTCGTTATTGGAATCCGTGGCTTCAACCCACAGATTCAACTTTTAGTTTATATATATATATATATATATATATATATATATATATATATATATATATATATATATATATTTCAGATTTCATTTTTTTTTAATTTCATTCTTTTTTTTAAAAAAGAAAATTCTTTTCTTGGTTTTTTCTTTTTACAAATTTTGAAAATTAATTTTTATTTTAATATTTTGTTTTTTAATGTTTCTATTCTATAAATCAAATTATTGGGATATTATAATCGATAACATAATTATAATTGGAAAATTATCTTTCTAAATTTACAACATTATTGATACATTTTCAATCACTTCACATTTCGATTCGTAATTTTTACCAACTATTTTTTTAAAAGAAACTATACTAATAAAAATCGATACATCGAAAAATAGTTGGACAAGAAAAATTGAGATAAATAAGAATAAAATTAGATTTTTTTTTTAATTAAGAAGGCGATAAAATTCCAATGTATTAAATTGGATTCACGAACGTTTCAAACATTAATTGTTTGATTTTCATATTTACTAATATTTTTTAATACTTTTATGATTAATTAATCAACTGTTATTAAACAGTATATCTACTATCAGTTTTGAATACAGCTACGGATGACTCAACTAACAGAAGTTGGCTAAAGATTTTTATTCAAATTAATAAGGGAAAAAAAACTTGACCACAACCACTCTATCATTTTGATAACTATTTGGTGTATCGATTTTTATTCAAATTAATAAGGGAAAAATATTGAATTTTTTATACTTAGATTTAAAAAAAAAAATCGAAGAAATGATAGTGTTTTTATTCTTAGATTTTTTTTTTTTAAAAAAACTAATTTTATTCTCATTTATCCCAATTTTTCTTGTCCCACTAATTTTTGACGTATTGATTTTTATTAGTATAATTTCTTTAAAAAAATAGTTGTTAAAATTACGAATCGAAATGTGAAGTGATTGAAAATGTATCAATAATGTTGTAAATTTAGAAGGATAATTTTTCAATTATAATTATGTTATGGATTATAATATTCCAATAATTTGATTTATATAATAAAAACATTAAAAAACAAAAAAAAACAAAATATTAAAATAAAAATTAATTTTCACAATTTGTAAAAAGAAAAAACCAAGAAAAGAATTTTCTTTTTTTAAAGAAAGAATGAAATTATAAAAAAATAATAATAAAAAAGAAAAAAGAAAATGAAATCTGAAATATATATATATATATATATATATAAAAAATAAAATAAAAAAAAATAAAAAAAAAAACTAAAAGTTGAATCCGTAGTCCTTGAATCCGTGGCTTCAACCCACGGATTCCAATAAGGACAAAAAAAGTGCCTGGTTTTCCCAATTTTTTTCAAAACACCATGTTTTTGCCATTTTTTTTTTTTAAAATATATTTTTTTTCCAATTAACCCATTAAAATTGGTATTCACTAAAACTAATTATATAGACAATACATATTTTTCTACTTATTAAGGTTAATGACATATTTTTTTTATCTAAAATTTTAGATTATCTTGTTTTGATTTTTATACTTTCAAATGTTACATAGACCTTCAAAATCTCATAGGTAGGAATATTGTATTACATTATATGGTGAGGTCTTCACCAATCTTTCCGATGTGGGATCCTCAACATGCCCCCTCAAGATTGTGCCGATTCCAATTTATTTTTATTGAACCGAATACCCGTTTAGATTTAATGGACTATGATACCATAATACATTATATGGGCTTCCATCTTCAAAACCAATTGACCATGAGTGGAGCGACCCTTGTAGGGTATATATTGTGAGATCTCCACCAATCTTTCGGATGTGGGATCCTCAACATATTGAACCTAATTATTAAGTTGGTTTGTTTTTAATATTTTAGTCTCTATACATTTCAATCATTTGTTTCAATTTAGTTCACACGTATATTTATAAATGTTTTTCATTTTAGTTCCTTATAATAATTAGTATGCCAAAAATAGTGTGTCACTAAGCTAACCAGATACCATCTCATTTTTCGTATATTAAAGATAACCGTATAACATAAATCACAATATCACGGGGATTTTAGAAAAGTGGAAAAAAAAAAAAGAAAAAAATTAGACAAAAACGATTGTTTCAAAAGTAATTCGAAATTTGGGGTGTCGCGTCTTTGCCTTCCCAGCGCTAAACGACAAATCTTCTTTTTGTTTTTTTTTTTAAAATTTAATTATTAAATTATTTATTTAAGTTATTTAATTTATGATTATTATTTTATATAAATATTAGTTTTCATTTCTTTTTCCAAATAATTATATACTTTTCGATAATTATTTTTTTTTAACAAAAAAATTAAAGTTTTCATTTTTAATATAGGTCTATAATTTAAATGATTTGAAGTTTGATTTTCTTTTTCTATATCATTTTTTTAATATAAAACACTACATATTAAATTCAACTAAGTTACAAATAGATTTTTAAAAAATTATTGTACATTAGTTCAATGATTTTTTAGATAAAACTTTATACCGTTACAACATAATTAAATTTATGTATACATAGAAAACACAATTACCTTTTAAAAACTAACCATTCTTAAACATCTCCAATTCAATTTCAAGTATAATTAATTTAAAAATCGAGAACGATTCTTTTTTTTTTTCTGTTAAAAAGAACCATTATTGACTAGCAATTTTGAAACAACTGTTTTTGTCTATTTTTTTTCTACTTTTCTTAAAAACCCCAATATCACACACCATCTTTCACATATCATCTTCATACATTTTATATATATATATATATATATAACAAAAATTCAAACATCTAGGCCTCGTTTGATAACCATTTGATTTTTGAAAATTATGCTTATTTTCTCTTAAATTCCTTACAATGACTTTCATCCTTGTTAAGGATCCATTTGAATTCCTAGCCAAATTCTAAAAACAAAAACAAATTTTTGAAAACCACTTTTTTTTTTTCTTTCAAAATTGGACTTGGATTTTGAAAACAAGGAAGGGGATTGATACTAAAACAAAGAAACTTATAGGTGTAAGTAGGTGTGTATAAGCTTAATTTTCAAAAATCAAAATCCAAAAACCAAATGGTTATCAAACGGGGAAGAATTGATTATGACAAACAAAATGGAGAGAAATAAAAAAGAAGTAAGGAATTAAATAGGGGAGAGGAGAAGTGGAATCATAATTATTTGTGAACAATATATTGGTTTTATTAGGGTTAGAGATTTGTGGCAGCTGCTTCATTGATGGCAGCCGATCCAGCATCGAGACATTAAAGATCCCATGCGTGTTATATCAATATATAAATATATGAATAATATAACACTTTTGTGTTCTCTGTCTTGTTGGGGCAGTGATTCCACACGTGCAAGCACAGGAAACAGTCAAACAGAAGCATACAATTCTGTAATGATATTGCCATTTGGGGGCCAAGAGAACTCACCATCAAAAAGATTCCTTCTCAATTCCTACTCCTAAAACTCAATACCATACCATACCCTAATTAATCTCTATTCTATATCTTCACCCTAATACCCTTAGGATCCTCTTTTATGCCTTCTAAAATTACCACCACCATATCCAACTAATTACTTCTAAAAAATTTCATGAATTAGGGCACTACTTCCATTCGTTCACACGATATTTAAAAAAGATGTTATGTCTAGCTACATTAAAAAAGAAGATTCATAATATGAACGGATCGAAGGGATACTAAAAGAATATTGGACAACTTTCCTTAAAGTTTAAGCTTATAGATCACAACACTTGAACGAGGATGGTCAATATTCGGTAGAAAGGAAATGATATATTGCATGCACGAGTTTGAAGAACGCTATTTTGATATAGTATTAGATTACCATTAAATCCAAAACTCGAGTGTATAAGTTAGGTTTCTCACTCGTGAGTTCAAAAATTAGAATAATATCATCTAAAAAAAATGTAACCATCAATATTATTAGAAAAAGGAAATGATAATTCATCCATTTATAAACAAGTCATTCTCTTCTAGCTCTAATAATCACATTAAATAATTATTGAATCCAAATGTGTAACTCATAAACCAAGATCAAATTATTAAATTTTCGTCATCATGTTGACATTTCTATCGACGTTCTCATGTGTCTTGGAGTTTGACATCGACATAAGTGGTAAATTGCTATTATATTTCCACTCAATCGTAAAAATACAACAAAATACAAAATAAATAAAATATCACTAATTATGTGGTAATATAAATATTAAAAAAAATAAGTTTTAATTTATTTAAAAATTATGGAAGGGTTATATTTTCAATAATTTTTTCAAAAAACATCCCTCCATCGACATCAACATTTTAACAATATTTTCATAAAATTGAGACATCGAGACCTAAAATGTCGTTTAAGAAAAGATAAGAAGATAGGATAATATAAAAATGAATAAAGGGGAAAAAAAGGTAGGTAGGGTTTAGAGTGGAAAGAAAGAAAGAGAAGTGTTGGGGGGCAAAAGGTTACGTCAAAATCAGATTGAAAGATGGATGGATGTCTGTCAAATGCCATCCCATGCCATGCCATGCGTGCACCAACTCTTCTTTCCCTGATCACATTTCTTCCCACACGCAAACTTACCCTTCTTTCCCCTTACCCTTACCCTTACCATACCCCCTTTTCTCACCATCTTTTCACTCTCTCTCCTCTTGCCTTTTCAACTACTTTTATTCTCATCCCAATTCACTTCTCTCTCCCCAAACACACAATCTAACCAAATTAACACACCCTCTCGACCCCGACCCCATCCTCCGACTTCAAAATTAGTACACGACCCAACAAGTCAACCGAAGAACAAAACAACGACCTCTATGCTCTGATACCATGTTGAAAAACTACTCAATTTAAAAATCCTAAGGTGATAACTGAAGGAATATATGCGTACTCAATTATTAAGAAAAGAACAACATTTGACTGCATACTGATATATAGGGATCTCCCTACATGCCACCATTAAAATGTTGACAACTAAGAAAGATAACAAAAAATTCTCATTTTCTCCCTTCCTCTTTCTTACTTGTCAAGATTTTAATGGAGTATATAGGAAAATCCCTACATACCGATGAGCAGGCAAGTTTTTATCTCTCCTAGTTGTCAACATTTTAATAGCCTCCAAAGAAAAAAGTAAAATATATTTTTAACACTCCCTCAAAAGTGTTTGCTCCGACATAGTGTATTAGTTTAAGCTTTGAAAGAGCATGAAGGAATATACTTTTAAGCAATTTTTTTTTTTTTTTTAAATGCATTGTTAAGAAAAAGACAAAGTAGATATATTCCATCTTAAAGGGCAAGAAGAAGGGATCAAGTGTCCCTAAAATTGGTCCTCCGACATCCATAGGACATGAGAGTTAAGGGATATCCCCTGGATCTCTACCAGCTGAGTTTTCGAATTACAGAAACCTAGAGGCTGCCAAAGGGAGCACGAAAACCGCCATTTTTGTGAACTTTGATGGTTTTGTTCAGGGGACACAAGGCACAATTTCTGGTTTTTTTTTTAAAAAAAAACTAATTTGATGCACTACCAAAAAAAGCAATCACTACACTTATATATATTAATATAATAATGTCTACAAAAAGTGCAAAGAACAAGAACCCCTCATGGATTCCCTTCCTCCAAGCCAAAGCATTATATTGATGGAAACAATGGAATTTTAGGGAACAAATCAATCGAATTAGCTTAATTATTATTTTAATTAAGGATAAAACAAGAAAGAGAAGGTTTATTAGTCGTAGTCATTATCTTTACCTTAAAAAAAGGAAGAGAATATATGCAATAAGGAGACAAGCGACCATGTTAATGAAGATGATGTTTTATGTTTGAAACATCATATGGGAATAATGTAAATAATTAATTACAATCAAATTAGCTAAGGTGGTTTACTTAGAGTGTATATATATTATTTCCATAGGTGGACAAAGAGAGAAAGAAAAAGAACTAACAAACAAAGATTTTATTTAGTACCCAAAAAAAAAATAATAATAATAACAATATTGCATATTCATTTGTCGGTTTCAGCTTTTCCCATTGAAAGAACACCTGAAAGATTCTAGTTTTACACAATTAAATTAAGCAAAGTTAGCTAAGAAAGATCATGAAATCATCATATAGGGCAAATTCAAAGCCTAATTCTCATGCAAAGCTTGGATTTTTCCAAATCTTCTTGCTAAATATTTCTTCATTTCTCTTGGTGGGCTTTCAAAAGAATCAAAGCTATTTTTATTGGTTTTTTTTTTGTTTCAATGCCATGAAGAGACTGAAAAAAGTGGTCTATTTTGCCAACCAAGAAAGAGAGAATCATGAAGGATTTGAAGATGGTAACCTTCAGAAGGATAATGAAGCCTTAGAAGGAGTTTGGCTTGTGATAGGGCAAAAGGGCTCAAAGGAATATTAGAAAAGCCCAAACTTTTAAGCATTATCTCCCATGATTCATACCTCTCATGGCGTTGCCTTCTCTTGTTCCCTTCCCCTGAAACGACGTCGTCTATTTCCCTCCCAAACCAAACCTGCTCCACTGCCAGCCTCTCCCTACTATTTGGAGGCAAAGTTGCTTCCAATGAGTCAAATATTAGAGAGTAATGATTCAATGCCTCTAGAAATCTTTGCATGAATAAAGGGTGGTTGAAATTCGCTTCCTTTTCAGCTATTGTCACCACTTTTGGATTCAAACCCTTGATTTTATGAAGCAATAGCCGAAGATCCTCCTTCAATAGCCTGTAAATATATGCCGTAGCCTATCAGCTTAACTTAATCTAAACCCGTCAACTAGGTTTTGAATTCGAATCATTATTTAAGCTTTTGAGTTGAGTGGTAGTTCGAGTGGGTTACTCACCTGTGCAAGTAGAGGACGCAGTTGACGGCGAGCGCTTCGTCGGGGAAGAGCGTAAGAGCGGCGGGGATGAGGCGGTGGTGGTCGTGGTCATTGAGAAGAAGAAGAGGATGAAAGTGAAACCTCAAGCCAAGAGACTGAGCAAATTTGGAAAGCCTATCACCGGTCTTGTGAAGAAAGTTAAGATCACGACCAGTGGCAGTAATCCTGAGCATAGGAGAAGGAAAACGCTCGGCCAAAGCCTGCATGAGAGGCGGCCATTGAACTCCATGCATTATATCAAAATCCACCACGTGAATCCCTCCTTCCTCAATCGCCTCCAAAATGGCCTGATTCGCAGTCAGATGACTGAATCTAACAAAGGGTGTGATCTGATTCAACGACAAGTAACAAGACTGAATCCCTTTGTCGTCGTGGTCTTTGTCGCCGCCGCCGTCGTCGTCACGAGGGCGAAGAACCGAAGAAGAAGAAGCGGAAGGAAGGCGGCGAGAGAGAGAAGTGGAGAAATAATGAAGCAATCTCTCAGTGGCGTCGCCGTAAGGGGAAGAGTTGGAAGAGAGAAGGGAAAGAAGGCGATGGGCGGAGAGGAAATCAGAGTGAGAAATGAAATCGGCGCAACGGATGAGTAGCTGACGCATTTGGAGGGAATTTGAAGTGGTGGGGTGGTGATGAAATTGGAGATCTGAGGAGGTGGTTTCTTCTTCATCTTCTTGATTGTTGTTGTGGAAATTATGGTGATGATGAGAGGAGGAATTGAAAGGGTCCATCAGCATTATAATCTTGGAGAAGCAAGTGATTGGTTTTGGTTGATGTTGGGTTGGATTGGGAAGAGATATATATGGAAAGAAAGGGAATTTGTTTTGTTGAATTTTTTTTTTTTTTTTTTTTTTTGTTGTGATGACATAACATTATCTGGCAGAAGAGAAGCAGACCCACATCGGCTTCGCCTGATCTGAAACTTGTAGTAGTTAGTAACAGTGACCAGCACTGTTCCCTTTTCTCATCCTTCTATTCTTTCTTTCTTTTCATCTCTCGTCTTCGCTTGCTTTTGCTACTCAACCTTTTCAACTCATTATTTATATGAGCGGCAAGAAAAATGGAGGGATACGCCATTGATTTCTGTCACTAAAAGTCAAACCCTTACCCCAAAAAAAAAAAAAAAACCCAATCGGCTCCTTTTGGTGGGTTTAAGTAAGTGGTTCGAGTCGGATTCGACAACAAGTCACCGAATCCACTTTGGACATAAACTTGTCCTCCTTTATATACTCATAGTCTTCTCCTTGTCCAAACAAACGTGGGACTTTGGTTGCATTTCTAACAACTTTTCTACTGATGGGTTAGAATCTCTTACCGATCATCATTACGTTTTTAACAAAAGGAGAGGGAATACACTAGTGAGAGAGAAAAGGGATATTTTTATTTTTTATTTTCTTTAAAAAACTACCAAATTATTAATGGCGATCGGTAGAGAGTTTCTTGCTAACCATTAAGGCAAGAAGTATTATTATTCAACTTACTGTCAAGAGTATTTTTATTTTATAGATCGGAAACATCCTCTCTTCTCTCTCTACGTACGTTGTGTTTTCGACTATCCAAAACTTAATAGTGGACAACACGAAAACTACGTAAAATTTCATGAGTAGGGAAATATTGGGTTTAAAAGGATGTGGGTTTATTATGCTTGGTCAAAGGAAGATTAAGCTATAAAGTGAAAGTCACAATATGCATGGAATTTTCTCTCTCAAGGGATGTCAACTCATGTTTGTGCTAGGCTACTATACTTGGTAGCCTTGTGTGGGAGAGTGGTCACCCCAAGGCCCAAAAAAGGAATTTGGATGTAAGCCATTATATTGGAGCTAAAGAGTGTAGCACAAAAGGGAAAGGTGTGTGTTTGAAAGAATATGTTAGGTTGATTAGTAAGATTTATCAGTATCTAATAACTTCATTTTGTTCATTTCTTAAATGTATTATTTAGGGTTTCTTGCTTCATCCACTACCTTAGTAAGTTAACCTTATAATACAAATTTTGATATCTAAAGGGTCTAATATGTTATTGTAGTGAATTTCATTCATTTAACGTTTGTGCGGCACATTGACTGTGTAATCTTAAAATTAAGTTTTTGAATAGATTGATATGATATGGAATGTAATTAAGTTTTTGAATAGATTGATATGATATGGAATGTTAAGTTAATAGAGTAAATAGCTTCAATTTTTTTTTATAAAAAAAAAAAATAATAAGTTTACATAATATTTAGAGGTTTCTTACTCATAAGGTGAATCACTCTCCCAAAAATTTTATGAAGGGTAATCTTATATGGAAGTAAAATGTAATTATTTGGAATTACTTGCAGAGAATTTTCTTGGAAGACCAAAAAAGGTTTATATAAAGTTCCAAAATGGAAGAAGTAAACGTGTTATTTCCAATTAAAATGAAAAATAATGACAAAAATTGACTTTTATAGCTTTTGTTGGTTGATAGTGTAAATTAATTTAAGGTTAAAAATTATTTTTGGTCAGATGAAAGTTACAATTTAGTTTCTAAACTTTAATTTGTAACAATTTAGTTTAGTATTTTCAAATTTGTCGTCCCTGTGCTTTGAAATATGTAATGATTTAATCTTTTGTTACAAAAAAAATATTCAACAAAATTAATTGTTGATTGTTACTATTTAATGATTAGATTTTGTAGCTTAAAAACAAATTTGGTCCCAAATTAGTTTATTAATCTATCTAGGGGAGCAATTTCATTAAATCTCAACATTAATTTTCATGATAATATAGGAAGTAAATTGTTACAAATTTAAAAGTACAGGAACTAAATTGTTACATATAAAAGTTCATGAACTAAATTGTTACAAAACTAAAAATATAGGGACTAAATTGTTACATATAATAATTGCTTTCGTACTTTGATTAATTAATCAAATAGATTTAGTTTGAATTTATTATAGGAGAGTAATAAATATGAGAAAAATCGAATTAATGTAGAAAAATGCTAGAGTTCGATCTCACTTGACTTAGTCCTTTACAAGGTTTTAGATTTCCATCAACATGTTGACATTTTCACATCCATGAATTTTACATCGACATGAGTGAATCAACATTTCAATTACATCATAGAAAACATTAACGAAATATAACAAAAATATCAACAAATTATGGACTTAATATTATTAATAAGAAATGGGTTAAAATATCATTTTAATTTCTATACTTTGGGTTTTGTTCCATTTTTATCCTTATACTTTCAAATGTCCATTTTTTATCCATGTATTTTCAATAAAGCCTAAAATTGGTTCCTACCATCAATATAAAGTTGATTTTTTTTAATCAAAATTGGTTAAATAATAATAAGAATAATTTCTATATAAGAAAAGACGCAATGTAAACATATATTTCTAAAATTTATAGAAGGAATGATAATAGAGACTATTTTTTAAAAATAAAAATTAACAATAAACTTATCGTAGGGACTAACTTTAAATTTTGTTGAAAGTACATTGACTAAAATTTGACATTTAAAAGTACAGGGACTAAAATGGAACAAAATCAAAAGTTTAGGACCGAAATGATATTATAACCTAAGAAATTTAAACTTAATTAAAAAGAATGAATTGCCTATTTTGTTAAATATTTTAATATTTTTTTATAACTTTTTTATATTTGTATTTTTTTTTTCAAAAATGTCCATTGACATCTACATCTTATCGATATTTTTATTGTTAGCATCATATAATTTTTTTCCTTTAAATTAATTAACAAAGTTTACTTCTTAGGTTAAGAATGAATTATTACCTTAATTTTTTTATTAATCTTTCTTGGGTGTTAGCAAAACATGGATTTATAAGATATTAATGTGAAAGATGCACAATTCAATAGGCACGTTTTTTTTAAAAAAATATATTTATGTGAAAGATATGCACAAATTTCATAAATGGATTTATAAGATTTGTAAAAGAGAACTCACAATTTTGTTAGATATATTTGGTATTAATTGCATTCATGGTGTTCAATTTTTTTTTTTTTTAAGTTCAACAACAATTAAGTATGGGAGGATTCGAATCTCTGACCGAGGTCGAGGGTACATACCAATTACCGTTGAATTATGCTCACTTAAAAAATATCTTTAAGATACTAATTCATTTAAAGGGACATTTGATTCTCAAAATGTGAGAGTTTAGACCATTCAAATTTCTGACGCTATGATAACCGCACATTTTAGTAAGTAAATTTACTTATATGCTATAAATTAGCTAATTTTATGGACCATATGCATTTAAAAAACTCACTTTCAATTTACCAAGTTCCTCTAATATTTACAAATGATAAACTCACAAATTAATTAAAAAAACCAGTCATATAAATCTATCCTTTTAAAAACTCATCAAAAGGTTTAATTCCATTCCAATATGACTCAACACATGGTTAAGATTGAGAAAACCAAGTCACTTAAAACAAATAAGTTTGTGTCTTTCTTCCTTGTCCTCTGTCTCATTTCTCAAGTAAACTATTCTAATTTTACATACTGGTGCAATAGAAAGAGATGGGAGGTAGAAATGCAAATTAATATAGACAGTGCTTTTAATTAATTTAATTAGGGCACAAATTTATTTTATTATTTTTCTTATTTTGGAATCATATATAGTTAGCTCTCATGCTATTGGGCCTAAATTGATTAAGTGGAAGCATGTTAGTGGTGGGCTATGTGGGATGCAAACAACCTAGAGTTGGAGTGGAATAGGTTGCTTAATTTGGTCATTTTGTTTTAACTCTAAATTGTTTGTTATTTTTAGGTGAATCCTTATAAATGGCCCGATATATGTATTTTTAAAAAATGGCCAAATAGATTTTTTTAATGAAAAATGGCTAAACCGTTTTTTAACCTATTTTCTTGAGGATCGTCTTTCCAATGATACCCTTGAGTCAAGTTTCACATTCACACCCTAGGAAGCGACTATCTGATTTAATTTTTACAAAAACAAAACATTTTATCCCATAAATCAAGGAATTATTACAGTATCTATCTTCTCTCTCATATCTCTCAAAATTCAAATTCAAAATTTATCTTTATTAAAAAGTGAAAGATTACATAGAAATTAGGTTTTCTTTTTTAATTTTCGATTAGATTCTTAGATTTTAATTATCTAATCAACATCTTCATCGTTTTTCCCAACTTTTTGCCATCCATCGATTTTTTGCTCTGTCGTTCTTATCACCATTGAAAGGATTATTGATCTAACATCATAGGTATGTTAAATACTGTATTTTGTATTATCTATCATTATTTTCCTCTTTGTTTCCTATTTTTCAACACAAAGTATTTTTCATTTCTTTAAAGTCTTCAATGGTTTCCAAATGAAAGCTTTTGGAGGAAGATTAGAATGGAAAAAGGTGCTCAAAAGAAAATCGGAGGTTTCTCAAGAATTTTGTTTGTAATAGTTGGAAGAAGATGAGAATGAGAAAGATCGCACAAACTGAAGAAAATGGGAAGAATCTCAAGGATTTCAGATTTTTTTAAAAAAACAAGGTGAATACTAAATCTCAAGTTTCGAGTTAAGTTTAAGGGAAATAGTGAGTAATGATTTCTTCTTGTTTTTTTTTATATGATTTGATGTTTACCATAGTGAAATTATTTGCATGTTGACTAATAGGTTAGTTTACTATATACACTGTATTTAAATAATTTGTTTACTGAATACACTGTATTTGCATAAATTTTCTTTTTATAAACTTGAATGTTTTTTATTGTTCTAGTAACATTTGTGAGTAATGATTTCTTCTTGTTTTTCAAGATGATTGAAATTATTTGCAAGTTTACTGAATACACTCTGAAGTTAGGTTATTGAATACCGAACGAGACAATATCCAATAAGGGTTTGGAAAAGAAAATAGGGTTTCGTGTGTAAATGAATTTAGTAATTTAAATACACACAAAGTTAACTGGTTCAATCATTTTCGTGTACTCCCTATTTGTAAGGTAAAAGTTAACATTTTTTTTTTAAAAAAAATCTATAACTTACTCACTTGATTCATACTAATTTACGTGGTTAAATTAAGAATAAACCATAGATTCTCTCCTAAATTTACGTTGTATTTGTATTTATAGTTCACTAGATTTACACTATATTTGAATTTATCAGTTCATTGGATTTAGATTTTGTTTAGGGGTATTTCCGTCCAATTTGTTGTAAAAGAAACTACTAAAAATAGCAATTGACCATTTTTCAAATGAAAAAAAAAATCATATGGCTTTTTTTCAAAATGCCCAATTAAAAATAGTCATTTATCTGGTTGTCCCTTATTTTTATATTATTGAGTGCAGTGTTAGATTAAGTTAGGACGCCTGGATCATTTCTCTCATGGGTTCGGGAGCATGGTGTGGGAGATGACGACACATACTTCGTAATAATTCAAATGGTTAAATGACATTAAAATGCTTATATCAACTCTTGACCTGTATCCAGTGGCGGATCCAGAACTTTAAGTGAGGGGACTATATAGAAATAATTTGTTTAAAATAGCATTTCGGACCCTATATTGAGTTTGTTCCATTTTAGCCCCTGTATTTTCAAATGTTTGATTTTAGTTTCTATAATTTTAATAAAGCTTAAAACGGGCCAATTTTTATTAGAATTGATTAAATAATAATAATATTTTCGATACGATAAGAGACACAATGTGAACATATTTCTAACATTGAAAAAAGACTCATAGAGATGAATGTTTTTTTTAAAGAAAAATTAACAATAAACTCACTATAGGACTAATTTTAAGCTTTATCGAATGAGACCAGTTTTCAGCTCAAAATTATTCTCACTGTCCAGGGCATAGACAATCTCCGATTGTTGCTCCTAAAAAACTGGCTGAAAATAGTCCCTAATTGGCTTAGGCTCCTCAGGATTAGGATTGGTCATTGAGATTTTCTTGATTCTCCCTTCGAAGTTTATTATAAGTTGTCTCTATCTCAGGGTCAAAGGGAACTAAGGCCAACTCCCTAACCTTTCGCATACACGGTCTAATTAACCTAACCTAAAAAGGAAAATAAAAAAAAAACAAAGAAAACAAATAAGGAAAGAGACTAGAAAAAGAAACAACTAAAACTAAATAAGGAAAATATATTCTAGAAAAGGAAAATGGCTAACAAATTGGAAATGCAAAAACAACAAATAAGGCAAAAACAATTAAGGAAATTAACAAATAAGGAAAAATTAATCAAATAAGGAAAATACTAAAAAGGAAAATTACAACTATGAAAACAAAGAAAAAAAAAAAAAAAACTAAATATGGAAAGAAAGCAAATAAGGAAAAAATGCAATCTACCTAAACAAATAAAAATATACCCTAAATTAAATCCAAACAATTTTTCCACAATATTAAACTAGCTAAATATGTCAATACCCGACAACGACGCCAAAAACTTGATGCGCAATTTGCTTATTGCAAGTGTACGGGCCAAGTTATAATATAATGATTTTTTAAATCGAATGTCGTATTCTGGATTGGTTTCTAACTAGATTAATTACCATGAATAATTTCGCTCAATTTTATTTAAGGATCAAGACTTAATGATGTAAAGAAATCCAATTCAAGAATTAGAAAGATTGGGAATTCAATGGGAGGGAAAACTCTTAGGGAATTGACTTCACCTATTGAGGTTATGAATTAATTACTTGGATGATTTAACATGCTATGTTTCATAAATCTAGGAATAACAAGATTCATATTTATCTCTCCTGAGCATAAATAATTTTCTAACATGCAATGAATTCAATATCCCTGTCTAAACTCATTCGCATGCAAGACCTTAAGTCTAATCCTTTTTAACGATTTCTATGATTATCTTAAATCTTCCAATCTTAAGACTATCCTAGTTATGCATAACAAGATCTAAGCTAAACCCGCTCTCCCGAGCAAGATTTAGACAAAGCATCATTCAATTCATGACCAATAAATTGAAAGCATTAAGAAAAGACTATGCCTGAATGAAATCAAAGCTACATCCAAGATTAATCCATAACGCTCAAAGGCTACATCAATCCCTAAGAATTAAAAGCCTAGATACTCATGATTCGCCTTACAATATAAGCTAGAGATGATAAAAGCCATAACAACAACTAAAGAATGGAAAGAGAAAGATAAAAACTTTAATCTCGTCGATGCCACACATTCTCGTGACGATATCCTCGAGCTATTGTCTTCAATCCCGCTCTCCAAGCTTTCCTCTAGCTCCCACAAGAGGTCTCCAATCGAAATTAGGGCTAAAAATCCACCAAAAGAGCTCCCCTTGGTCGTAGCAATTAAGGATTAATTTATAGGAATCTGGTCGACAGAGTCGAGACACTAGGGACAACGTCGCCGCCCAAGTAAATAAGGAATAAACTGCCAATGTCTCGACACTGGCCTCTTGCCGCCAATATTCAATTTAGGAAAGTTTGAGCGTCGAGACGCCACAAGGGTAGCGTCGAGACACTTGCTCTTGGGTTTTCCCACTTTGCCAAGCCTCTAACATTGATTCTTTTCGTTTCCTTTGCCTCTTTTCGTGTCTCGAACACCCGATCAGCTCAATTTTCTCGATTTAGCTCTAATAATTGATTCCTACAAATAGAACATTAAAATGCATAATGTTGGCCAATTTAATCTCAAAGACTAACTAAAGTAGATAGGAAAAAACAACTTGCTATGCTCGCTATCAAACACCCTCAAACTTAAGATTTTGCTAGTCCTCGAGCAAACTAAGAATTAAGCCTAAGTTGAAAAATAGATGCAATAAACATGACTCGTTCCTCAAGGGTCCAAAGTCAATAGACAAGCAATTAAGCGACATGCACACAAGGCCCAATGAAGGAGACAAATCAAAATTTTTCCAAAATTAACTTGCATAAGAGAGATCTAACTTAATTAGATTAGACTCTAATAGCTCGAGTTTGGATTATTAAACTCTCAACCCATCTTCCCTCTACACTAGCATTAAGGATTCACTAATGAGCCAATGGAACAAATTAGTTTGTTTTCATCCATACCTAAGTGCTTTTAAATTAAAAATTGAATCAAGCAATTAAAAGTGGCACTAGCTTTCACACACCTATTGTAGGGATCCATAACCCGAGTTTAACCCTTGGTTGACCTGATTGTTCACAACAGGGGTAGCTCTTTTTGCCTAAAACATTATTATTCATTGCATATTGTGTACACAAGCCGACATTATTTTCTTTCAAATGTAAAAACAAGAATGATTTTTTCTTTATGAGCATGATAAGCATATATTCGTTTCTTTCCTCCAAGGCAAGATTAAACATGCTAATTTGCAAAAACAAATTCACTCTTTAGCTGTTCCCTACACCTATCGAGGTGACAACAAGCATATGAACCTAATAATTAGCTCCTAAGCATTCAACTCCAATTCTAAACCAAGCAAAATACTCCACTACTGCAAGACATCTCCTACAAAAATTTTAAAAAGTCTCACTTTTTGGGACACTCATGCTTACAACTCATCAAAAGCTTAAAAATTGACAAAAGAGCCTATCCTAGGAAGTCATAATCATGCAAAAATAACATCCATAAACAACCACATGCCAAATTCACAATAAGCTCAAAAAATATAGCCCGAATTCAGGTGCTCAAGGGCTTAATAAGCAAAGCATTCCACTCCCAAACTTAAAACATGCATTGTCCTCAATGTGTATAAAAGTAAAACATATTCAAGCATGAGAACACGAAAAGGATGGAAGGGGTGAACAGTACTGCCCTGTAATGATGACCTTCTCATGGATGCTTGCAAGCCAAGAGCCACAGGATCAAAATGAAGGTGTTCATATAACACATGTGAAAGCAATTTTAGGATCGGAGGCACTTAACTACATCAATTTTAGAAAACGAAAACATGTTGTAAAATATACATAAAACAGAGGAAAAAATAACTAACCTCTTGAAGCTTTGAATTCTTTCAACACCATGGATGATTCTTCACACGAACACATTATGGACTACCACCGAGATCATCCCTGCTATTCTTCAGCCATAGAATAGGCTTGGGAGAACCAAATCGTGATGAATTTGGGAGAAAGAAAATGGGTTTGAGAGGGTTTTCCTTATTGTTTCTTTGAGAGAATTCTAACACTAAGAATGCATGAAAATTTCTGTAAAAATCCATCCTCGCCAAAAGAAGAAGATGATCTTTATATATGGGGAGACAATGCTTGGTGGAACTTGATTAGTCATCAAGTTTTGTTGTCAAATTGACATCAATTGCATGAAGTTTTCATGTTGAAAATAGCCACCAAGAAATTTCAATTTAATCAATTTAAACATTTATAATTAATCAGACAATTAATTTTAAATGAAATTGATATATCATATTCATATCATTAATTAAACTTTTTAATTAATGATAATTATTTAATTTAATATCCAATACTAAATTAAATAATTTCCCCAATTCCAACCTCTCTTTTAAACCGATATGAATCTCTATTTATATTTAAATCGAAATGTGTATTAAACACACAATTCTAATATTTAAATCTTATTTAAATATTCTCAACTCTCTCTTTGTAGTTTAATTCATAATTAAACAGATATGCTAAATTATATCAAATATAAATAACGATGTCTCCCTAATTTGAATTGAACGTTTTCAAATTCTTTTATCACTTTGTTCTAAGGTCAATTCCATATGAGCTAGTAGGGGGACCTAATGGACCTACGGATCATGGGCTCCAACGATCCGAGATTAACTGGTCTAAACTCTTTAGCCTAGTTAACCAACATTTGTTAACTAACGGGACACTCCACTATAGCCCGTAGTTGCACTCCCCTCACTGTAGATATATTTTTATCCACCTGATACAACCATAATCAGTAAGTCAATCCTTCATAGGTTGTTCGTAACTACAGCAGGTCAAATGTCCATTTTACCCCTGAAGTTACATCTTGTTCCTTAAGTTCCACTGATCCTATAATGAACAATTTGTTTATGGTCCAACCATTAAACACAAAATCCTCTCGTGCCAGGAGAGAATGTCGCGCCTTTGTTCAAGACCCAGAGTCAGCACTTAAGGGAACAACCTCTACTATCCCTACAGGCGGGTAGGAGTGAATTTCATCTTGGAAGTCTATGTCCCCAGCTATCTACCCAGTCTTATCCCCAAAATGGTAGGCTTATTGAGTCGGCGATGTTGGGCCACTCTCACTCATGGAAATCAAAGGATAATCCCGAATAAACAGGAGTTCATAGTAAGCTCATGATTAAGATCGAGTTACCTAGGTCATCGAATGAAATAGTCAGTTTCACAGTAAACGGTGTTATAAAGGAAAGTGACTTATTTCTCGGTCTTGGTCTTATGCAAACTCTTCGCATAGGATGCCCCCACTCGCATGTCTTTACATGAACGATTCAGGATCACATCTTCTGTATTAAATACAAAGTGGGTCGCATCTCATAGTGTTCCCAAGATATGGCACCCAACCTCTCTATCCCTATACTATAGATCGTTTTTTGCTATAACTTGAACTTGATCCGTTTTTATGTCTACACATAAAGTTCAAGTGTACATTATATAGCGATGAATTCTAGTTTATTCTATTTGGGTTAATAAATGCATCATTAAACAACCATTCAATAACCACTTATTGAATAACCTCAATAACGCTTTATCGATTAATTTTGTTACATTTACTATCTGCGAGTTTTAGGACATAAAAACCAATACAAAAGACCTACAAAACAAAGGCAACAATAAAATAAAAAATAACAAAACAAAAATAAACTTACTTGGGTTACCTCCCAAAAGTGCTTGTTTAACGTCTTTAGCTCGACGTGTTGACCGTGCACGCATCAAAGAGGTCTAATGTCAAGAGCTCCCTCATTGGTGGTTTTGCCGGCACCTTTCCTGTAGCCCACCACCATAGCGCTCGAATTATCCTTAGAATCCACGAATGCTTTGAAAATTTCTTTCTCGTGTAGGATTCTCACAATCAGCTCCCTACGCTCTATGTCAATAATGACTCGTCCAGTGGCAAGGAATGGTCTCTCTAATATGACTGGGACTGCAAGGTTTTCCTTAACATCCATAATAAAGAAATCAACAAGGAGAAGAAATTTACCTACTTTAATAAGAACATTTTCAACTATTCCATATTGCCTGACAACTGACTGATTAGCCAATTGGAGTTCCACAATAGTAGGTTTAATATCTCCTATATTTAATTTCTTACATAAAGATAAAGGCATGATATTTATGCTAGCACCTAAATCACATAAAGCACGAAAAGAATAAGTACCAAAACTACAGGGAACAGAGAAACTCCCTGGATCAGTAAGTTTGTTAGGCACTTGTTGCTGTAATCGAGCGTTGCAAGTGGAGGTGAGGTACACTGTTTCTATCTGCTTCTCCTTCTTTTTCTTGGCAAGCCACTCCTTCATGAACATTTTGTAGTTAGGCATCTGCCCCAGTACCTCTGCAAAAGGAATGTTAACATTTAAACTCATAAAAGCATCTAAATTTTTTTTAAAGTGAGCATTTGAATTTTTCTTTTTCTTTTTCTTCAATTTTGGAACCAAAATAGTAGGGGAAGGAACAAGGGGCTCAAAGTTAAGCTTTTCAGCTTCGTTTGAGGATGGGCTCTCCAAAACTTCTCCAGTAGTGCCTTCTAATTCATCAATCGTCCGTTCTTCAGCTGTTTGAACGTCCTCCTCGTGGTGCAATGTGATGGCTTTACAATACTCCATCTGGGACCTCTCCTACTCAACTGGGGCCTTACTCTTGTTCATAACATTAAGAACACTTACCAATTGTCCCAACTGAGTCTCAATATTTTTAATTGCTACACTGTGGCCAATCACTATGGTGTTTATAGCGATGATTGCCTCCTCTAGCTTATTGGTCCTGTTGCTTGACTCTACAATAAAAGTTCCAACAAGATCCTCTAAAGATTGTTTATTCTCTTGCTTTTGATGGGTAAATCCAGGAGGGTTTAGAACATTCTTATTGTTAGTATAAGAAAAAATTTTCATGGTTCCTATTATTAGGATGATAGTGTGTAGGTGTAGAATTATTATTATATCCCCTAAAATTAGAATTAGACACATATTGAACCTATTCTGTGGTCTCCTCCTGAGACTGGGATGCGATGGCAACAGCTGACTCGATAGATTGAGCACTCCCCGTACTTGAAAAACTTTAAGAAAGCATTAGCAAAGGAAGACATCTGGGCTTGTAAAGCACTTACGTTATCGATCTCAAACACCTCGACTGCCACTTTCTTTGGTGTGGACCTTTCAGATGGCCACTGGTAGCTGTTTGTGGCCATGTACTATAGTAAGGTTCGTGCATTCTTTACGGTCTTGGACAACAAAGTCTCACCTGCAGCTGCATCAACTATAGTTTTCGTACTAGGATTTAAACCATTATAGAATAGTTGAATTTATAACCAGTTGGGGTATCCATGTTAAGGGCACTTCCTCAGCAGCTCCTTGTAGCGTTCCGAAGCCTCGAACAGTTGTTCATCGAACTGTTGCTGAAACGTCCTAATTTCGGTCCTTAGCTTGACCGTCTTTGCAGGAGGGAAGAATTTCTTTACAAATGTCTGGACCAAAGCATCCCATGTAGTGATGCTCCCAGGTGGAATAGATTGCAGTCAGTCTTGAGCTTTATCCTGCAAAGAAAAAGGGAAAAGACGTAAGTGTATGGCATCTTCAGTCACTCCATTTAACTTTACCGTCCCACAGATATCTAGAAAGGATTTCAAGTGTGTGTTTGGATCCTCTTTGGGGGATCCTCTGAAAGCACATTCTTGAGCCATTTGAATGAGACCAGTTTTCAACTCAATCTCGAGCCTTTGCATGAAAACGCTGAAAAGAAATGAGCATGCCTCAGAAACCTGAACGATGATGCGCTCGTAGTTAGATGCTTTCATCACCAATGTTGGCAAGCTAGAACGAAGGCGCTACATCTAAAAGGATTCTCATATGAAAAAAAAAAAAGAAAAAAATGCTAGCAACATGAGCACTATGAGTAAAAATTCTTACAAAGTGTTAGTGCATCCAAGTTTTGATTTAGAAGTAAGCTAGTAAAGAGGAAGAAGTGTAGGAAGGAGAAATGAGAGAAACCCATTTAAGTGAGAAAAAAGGCATTTTGATGTAGTAAAAGGAAAGTTGACCTTAGGTTTAGAAAGTTGGATGTTGGTATTTCGGGCTACTGAGGTAAATTTTTTTAGAGTGTGCTAAGGAATTGTAGTAAGGCATGAGGCATTGTATCTAAGTTGCAAAAAGTGTTGTTGCAGCATTACTTAAGGACAAACAATAGTTTAAGTTTGGGGGTTTGATAGCTTGAAAATATCAAGTTATTAGGTGTCTAATTTAAGCTTATTGTGAGCCACAAGAGAGTGAAAATACCCAAGTTTTAACTAATTTAGTTTCTAGATGCAGTAATATTGATTTATTTGTATTAATGTGCTCATATTGATTATTATCTTTGAAATTCATACAAAACTGCACTAATTCTAATTTATTGTTGCATCAGGAAAAACTTGGCCAATTATGAGCTACAAGTACGACGCATGGAAGCTTATGTGCTAGAGCATGATGCACTATGAGCATGACACGCTAGAGCATGATGAGTTAGAAGCTTGGAGCATGATGAGCTAGAGTATTGAGTGGGGAGCAAGTTTGTGTTGAGTAGGGAGAAAGTTTCCATCCAAATGATGATCCTTTGACTCCAAGTTTTATCCTTTGGCTCCAAGTTTAATTCTTTGGCTCCAAGTATTATCCTTTGGCTTCAAGTATTCCCCTTTGGCTCCAAGTAAGAAGAGATTATAAATAGAGGGAATGTGAAAGGAGAAAGAAGGATCCAAGGATCCAAGGCATTCTTAGATTTTTATGTTTTATTGTATGCTTTATTTTGTAGCATGAACTAATTTCTTTTTATCAAGGCTTAGCCTAGGCGCCCATGAGACATTAAGATTATTTTTGTATGCAATGTAATGAGTCAATGATATTGATGCTTTATACTTGATGTGATAATTTTTTCATTACTAATATCCGTCTGATCAATCGATAGAGGTAGCAGCATGATAAATCCCGGAAGGGTAATGCATGTGGAAATATGTAAGTAGAGCAAGATAATGCATTACATGTAGTCTGGTTGTGTTAGGAATAACTCAGCCGCTTAGGATATTTCATGGATGTATTTGGGTTGCTTTAGGGACAATTCTACCGCTTGCAAGCATATAGAGAACTGATTAAACACATGAATTAAGCAATAGGAATATTCTTAGTTCATTGCATGTGTAATACTGGAAGGGAATCACATGTTTATTTCTCGCTTAGGCATCAATATTCTGTCGATTCATTGTTATGCGCTACATTAATATCTTATCTGTGGCATCACCCATTGTTTTTCCCCTAACACATTAGTTTATGTTTTATATCATCGCATGTTCATACCGCATCACAACTTCTTTAAAAACTCTCAGCACCACCGCATTAGGATAGGATTTAAATAAAGACACTTTTACTACTTGCCCCTTCCCTGTGGATTCGACCTTGGAATACTCCTTGCCTTGGTCGTAGCAATTAAGGATGAATTTATAGGAATCTGGTCGACAGAGTCGAGACGCTAGGGACAACGTCGCCGCCCAATTAAATAAGGAATAAACTGCCAATGTCTCGACACTGGCCTCTTGCCGCCAATATTTAATTTAGGAAAGTTTGAGCGTCGAGATGCCACAAGGGCAGCGTCGAGACGCTTGCTCTTGGGTTTGCCCACTTTGCTAAGCCTCTAACATTGATTCTTTTTGTTTCCTTCGCATCTTTTTGCGTCCCGAACACCCGATCAACTCCTCGATTTAGCTCCAATAGTTGGTTCCTATAAATAGAACATTAAAATGCATAATTTTGGCCAATTTAATCTTAAAGACTAACTAAAATAGATAGGGAAAAATAGTTTGATATGCTCGCTATCAATGACATCGACTGTGACCTTGATACAGTGGCGGATCCAGAACTTTATGGTAGAGGGGGCTTGATATATTTTAAAAAAGCACTAGTCGTAAGACTTTCATAAAAGTAACCATTTATAACAGTTTAGTCCTTAAAGTTTAGTATATAACAATTTGGTCCTTGTACTTTAAAATTTATAACAATTTAACCTTACCATGAAGACCTCCTTTAAAATAAAGACAATTTTTTATTATGTAGCTACTTAATCTTTGTTATTTATAAACACATTTGGTCCCTAATTAGTAGGGGTGAGCAAAAAAACTCCGAAAACCGAGCCGACCGACCAAAACCGACCGAACCGACGTCGGTCGATCGGTTTTTCTATAGGGTCGGTCGGGGTCGGTTTTACCCAGTCGGTCGGTCGGTTCATCCAAAATGGGTGAAAACCGATTAAACCGACCGACAAATTAATTAATTAAAAAAAAAAAAAAAAAAGAAGGTACCATCATGCACGCTGCTGGCAGCTGCCAGCATTAATGCTGGCAGCCTTTTGTGGCTCGGGAAGACCATCAACGTATGGTCTTCCCAAGATTTTATTTAAAAAAAAAAATTATTTAATTTTTTTTTTCAAATTTTAAACATTAAGATGGTTTCTTTTTCATTTTGATTCATTTATTTTCTTCTTCTTTCTTCTTAGTTCTTTCTTTTCTTCTCCTTTCTCAGTCACGTTTCATTTTATTTTTCTCTGATGTTGCATTCAGATGGTTTTAATTTTTTTTTCTTCCAAGCTTGAAAGAAACTTTAGTCTTCTTCCTCGACAAGGATATTATTTTCTTCTTCCTCGTCTGAAAGGAAACCGTGGTCCTCTCCTCTGATTTCTTTTCGTTCTTCGAGTTCTGAAACTCGTTGTTGTGCTTCATCTGAAACCGGTACTGTTTGCCGCCGCCACCCGCCATTCTTCGTCTGAAACTTGGCTCTCGCGCTTCGTCTCTTTGTCTTCAATTTTTTTTAAAACAAAATGGAAGTCGGTTTAAACCGACTAAACCGACCGAACCGACCGGCGGTCGGTCGGTCGGCGAAAATAGGTTTTAAAAAAAAATCGGTTTCTAGTTTTAGAAACCGATTTTGGTCGGTTCGGCGTCGGTTTGGGGCCAAAACCGACCCAGACCGACCGATGCTCACCCCTACTAATTAGTTTATTGGTTTAGATATATATAAGAAATTAAATCTTAATAGTATTTTTTTTTTCACCATATAGACTAAATTGTTACAAAATTAAGAGTACATAAATTAAATTGTTACAAACTAAAATTTGTGGACTAAATTGTTCCATGAAATTTTAGGACTAAAAGTATTTTTAACATCTTTTTAATAAAAATATACCAGAAATAGAATAAAATTTGAAACAATAAATATAATATTCTTCTTTATAAGAGTTATAATGTCCCTATGGAATTAATTTTTATTTACTAAAATTGAAAATATCTTTATTCATTTATTTAATGTCAAAAAATTCTTTTCCAAGATTAATAGTATTTTATTAAAAAGAAGAAGAAGATAAAAGAAAACTTTAAAGTTTTTATTTTAAAAGAAAAAAAAAAAAGAAAAAAAACATCAACACTTAAAGAAAAGAAAAGACATCAACTAAAAAGAAACAAACGAAAAATATTAATCTACGTTAAAATGGAAAAGAAGCAATAAAAAAACATTAATCTAAAAAGAAAAAAAAAGTTTGGAAGGAAAGAATGAAAAAACGTTAATAGGTTAGAAAAAACAATTAAAAATTAAACAGAAACAGTAAAGTAAAAAAAAAAAGCAGTTTAGAAAAATAGTGTAAAAGAAAAAGAAAAACAATCAGGGGTAAAAAGCGAGAGTCAGAGATCGGACTCTTGCAACCCAAGAGACTTTACAGGGGGGTGGACGTTCATACCACCCGACCACATTGGAAATTTTAGACAAGAGGTGAAGAATTATATACAAATATTAAACTATTTTGAAGTTCAGGGGGGCTTGAGCCCCCCTAGGCCTACTATAGCTCTGCCTCTGCCTGTATCTCTTACTAAATAGGGTCAAAATCAAATGGAGGCTTGAGAATCATTCTTTACATGTCCATCATTGTTTCTTTGAAAATTTACTGTAGCGACCCAACTACACAGGGACTAAATACATGCTGAGGGTCGCTACTAGATGTACGAACCCATAGAATTTTTTAAAAACTTAAAGCGGAAGAGATTATAAAAGAAATAACCTTTTTGTTTTACTTAACTAGACCCAAAAACTATAAGTCACTTTCAAAGAATAAAACATAAATGAAATCCTCATGACGGAAAAAAAATTCTATAAAATTTTTGAGATAAAAATAATTGAAACAAAGAGTGCTAGGATCCTAGAGAACATTATGAATTGCATCCCATCGATATCCACGACACTACCTCCAATACTTGCCTAGTGCAATCAAGCACCATTTCAAAAGGAAAGTCATGTAGCACGGATGAGTACATAAAAATATACTTAGTAAATAGCCCACTTAAGGGCTGAAATTGATAGCACATAAATTTAGAACATGAAAACTTGACTTGGGTCTTAATGTCATAGGGACTTAATTGAAACATTCGTTCGAGTTTCCAACCCTAGGGCCATAATTGGGAATATGAGGCATTCTTTCTAGGGTAATTACTTATCCCAACTTGAGTCAACTAGAGTATTGTGTGGGTCAGTCTTGTAAGATAAGTAACACTAGTGACTAACTGACAACCCTCCAGAAGAATTAAACCTATCCCAACACAATACCCCTGAAAAACATGTACATGACAACCAGTGGAGCAACTAATGCATGAAAACGTGCCTGAACATATGCTCTACATCGTCCTTAAACTGATAGAGTAACTGATGCATGAAAACGTGCCTGAATATAAGCTACAGTTCTAAACTTGATAGAGTAACTGGTCACAAAAATGTGCATGAACATAAGCTTTAAATAGTCCTGAGATAGAGAAGGGAATTAACCCTAGCTAACATGAAACTTAAAAATCATTGGGGAGTCACAAAATTCATGCTATCAGGTAGCCCAGTCAGTTTCAGAGTCAAAACAACTGGTTAAGTGCGTGAAAAGCTTGTTCAAAACGACCCGCGACGGACTCAGACTTTTCTGTTTCTACCTCGCATTTCTACTGTTTGCCCTGTTTTCCTTTGTTTTTCTGCAGCATGTAAAACTAAGTTAAATTCATACCAAAATGAGTTTATTTAAGCATAAATATGCATGAATTAACACATATGACTCTCAAAGACTCAACTTACCAACTTTTACAGGAATAGTAAATTTGATTAAAAAACATACAAGTTTTACAAGAAATAAGCTAAGAATAAGGGACAAAATAGGTATATATTTGGCACTTATCATACCCCAAACTTAACTCACTGCTTGCCCTCAAGCAATAGCAAATTAGAATGTTAGAGATCAAATATAATTGCAAATCAGAATGCTGGAAATAAACCATATGAAATCAAGTAAACATGCTTCGAGAGGTTTCTACTCTAGTGCCAGTCACAACTTCTAAGCTTCCTAGGCATGGTGATTTCTACTTTTCTTTTTCAAAGCAAAACTCTCTCTAGTCCATCTTAACCAATATGCTTAAACTACCTAACTTTTATTCATAGAGCTCAAGGTAATCCTTTTAGTTAAGAAAACTAATCTTGAGGTAAATGAGCATACTTGAGTGTTTTCTTTTCTTTTCTATCTCCCCCAAACTTGTTTGACTGCTAGTGCTCTTTTATTCAAATTTCTTTTCTTTTTTCTTGAGAGAATCTTCGTTGTCACATTTACCTTCGTTCTAGCTTATCGACACTTTGTTGTGAAGATATCTAGCTACGAGCAAGGATCACAAACTTAGAATAATACTTGCTTCCCTAAGTCAACTTTTCATGTAGTGACAAACCATGTGTGGCATGAATGCCCCTTGTTACTCAGTAAACTCTAGGAAGGAGGAGTAACTCTCGATTTTCTGTTTTTTTTTCTTGCAACAACTATCAGAGCACATATTTTTTAGCAGCAACTTACAACAACAAAATAACAAACTTTACAAAGTTACCCCCCCCCCCCCCCCCCAAACTTAATAGGCAATGCCCTCATTGACTTCTTTTTTTGGGACATGGGCTTCACACGAGGCTTTATGTTTCCAACATCAAGGCTGAACTCTCCTAGTGTGCTAAATGGGTTAAAGATGAGGAAGTTTAGACTTAGAAAAATTTTGTAAAGAAAAAGACTAATGGAAAGCCTATGACTAGAAAACAAATCGGTTGTGACGACGACACTTTTGAGATAGAAATATGCTCTAGTTATCATCATAAAGGACTTAAAAGAAAACTCACATGAAAACATATTTATCAAAAACATTTTTCCAACCAAAAAGTTTTAAAACGATCTTATATGCGGTCTAACTGATGAAGAGCAAAGCTAAGTGCCTCAGATGATGGAGTAGGCCCTGATACAGGAGTGGATGGTGGCAGTGAAATAGGTGTCGACCCTGGTGAAGGAGTAGCCTAGGAAGTGGACGCCTTTTGTCTTTCCTCTATGCATTATAGAGCTGAAACTTTCCTATCAATAGAAGATCAATGGCAGGCTTGTAGAAGTGTTGCTCCTTGTCCTTTCCCAGAGCGATCTTTGCTTTCTGGCACAATTGGGTAATCAATGACCCAAAGAATAATTTCCTGATTCTCTTTCTCCCACATAAGAGAATATCCTCATAGATGATGCTGCTGAAGTTCAACTCCAACCCCTTCATGATACTGTAGAGAAGCATGACCCTCTCCACAGAAATTGTGTTGTCATGGGTGGTTGACATCAAACGATTTTTTTGATGAAGTAAAAACTCTGGTAGGTTACCGACCTGATCTGAGAATCCATTCTTATTCAAGAAGTCCCTTTTATTCATGATCTCCATCTTAGCTTTGAAGTCCACATATTTAAAGACTTCTGGAAATGGATTCTTTGGTGGTGTTGCTGTTGCTTTGGCGGGTGTGACGGTGGTTGGAGCGAGAGAGGCGTCCATGGACCTCGTCCTCAGCCTCTTTGCAAAAATTGGATCATTTTTGTTCTTTGTTCCCCGCTCTGCCTTAATTTCCCTTCTTCTCTTTTTCCTCAAGGCTGAAGAAATTGGGATTTGGTCGTCATCCAACTCCTTCACCTTTGAATCTGAATCGGTTTCACTATCACTGTCACTGGAGGCACTGACCTCCTTTTCTTTCAGTAGATGGTGAAGTTCCTCTAGTATCATATTCAAAAAGTTGATCAAAGGCAACATCACCCTACTTGTCATCTAAGGCAACAAATTTTTCTTTCTCAGAATGCTGTCCAAATGCGGTCACATTCTGCCTTTCTTCTTCTGATGTTTTTTCTTTAATTGGCCCTTCAGGGCCTTTCTTTTCTTTTCTTGCAGCTCTTCCCCATCTGTTTGAGTGTTATGTAGGGGCTCAAAGGCTGCGAGAAAGTTTTTAGCCTCTTTCCTTCGATTTTCTTCTTCCCGAAGTGTCTTCTTGCTTTTTCTTCTTCTAGGAGTTGCAGTTCTACTGCCAACCTCCTAATTTCTTCCTCATCTTTTCTGGCCTCCTCAACCTCAATTTTCTTTTCTTCCTCTCTTTTGGCTTTCTCGGCCTCCTCTCTTTCTTCTTCTTATTTTCTTTTTCTCTTATTTTCTCTTCTTCTTTCGTTTTCTTCTCATCTTCTACATCTCTCTTCTTGCTCAAGTTCTCTTCAATCTGCATACTTCTTATTTCCCTCAATTGTTCTTGAATTTCAGTCTGGAGTGTTAAGTCTCTCCTCCTAGTTTCCTCTAGGACTTCTTGTTGGCGCATCCTGTTCTCAAAAGCTCTTTTATCTTCTTCCTCTTCAGCTCTCAAATCTTCCAATGCCTCTTGTTCAGCCTGATAACCCTCAACAATAACAACTGCCTGCTCCACAACTACTCTAATCATATCCTCAAAAACATTTGCTGGCATTCTCGCCCTCATAAGCGGTTGAATAACCAATGGCTCTTTGGTCCCTGACATGCGTATTGCTTGCGCAACACCTGCTCGAGTGGAAGTATACACTATCAAGTAATGAAGTGGAAAGTATTCTAAATATTGTACCTAAGGGAGATGGTGACTAGTTAAGTCAACACAAGATTTTGTAAAAACGGGATCCTCCTCTAAATTTGCAACCACGAAAATTGGTAACTAGAAAAATACAGTTTTGATGGTGATTTACGTGAAGACAAAAGTAAAGATAGGCAAATAAATGATGAGAGTAAAAACCTTATGAGATAAACTGGGGAATTCAAATAGCATCAACTTTAAGCATTAGAACGCGCCAACCTATGCGCCCGCAATCTACTCAGGCATTGCATTCGACTGAGAAACACTATCTATGTTGCCCACATAGACATGATGCAAATAGCCTCTCTCAGTTACGCCCACAATTACCCTGACAACTAGTTTGTGAGTTAAGTCCAACTTCTATTTAGCTTCGCTGTAGGTGCCTTTAGAAGACTAAGCCAACTAGATACCTATTTCTAGGGCTAGTTGAAACTTAGATAAATAACGCCCACAACTCTTAAACTCTAGTGTTTCTAGTCCTATTTCTAGGATGTAAGAAGTCAAAGTCATATTTCTAGGATCTTTTCCACTATTGTTTTGCAAGAAAAGTTAGAAAAAAAATTAAAAAGGCTCAAATTTTGACTATATGCTTCACACCACCAAAAACAAATAAAATGGCTCAAATAGACATCTCATGGATCATCATAACAATGCTACAAGCAACCTATTCATCTCATCATTCAGATCATCCAAACATGTTCAAGAATTAGCTTGACGCTCAGGTGCATCAAGGCTCAACATAAAAGCAAACATATCAAGAACATCCACCCCCAACCTAAATGATGCATTGTCCTCAATGTATCAAAACCTGAAAACTAAGGACTATAAGAAGGGAACAGAAAACTCTCATTGTTGGGTTTTATGCCCTAAAACTCGTAGATAGTAAATGTACATTTGACCGAACATTAATGAAAGTGATGTATTATTCATTTTTCCTATGTTTGTATTATATCTTGTTTTATTAACCCTAATCTAATAAGCTAAACATCCAAGGCTAATAGAATGAGGCTTGAACTAGTATGTAGGGACATACGGGGATCAATGTTCAAGTTTTAGCCTAAAGGGTATAGGGATAAGGTTGGGTACCTTATCTTGGTGACACTATGGATACGGCCCGCTTTGTATATTGATACAAACGTAATGATCTAACGCGTTCATGTAGTTGACATGTGAGTGGGGGTATCCTGTGCAATAAGTTTGCACAAAGACCGGACCACAAAATAGTTAACCACTAACTGTAACACCGTTAGTTAGCTCGGTTTCTATTCCACTAGGATGACCTAGGCAACTTGGCCTTAATCTTGAGTGGATTATGGACTCCTATCCATGACGGATTGTCCTTTGATTTGTACGGGTGAGAGTGGCCTATTCGCCGACTCAATAAGCCTACCATTTTGGGGACAAGACCGAGTGGGGAGTTGGGAACATAGTCTTACATGATGGAATTCACTCTTTCCCGTCTTTAGGGTAAGTAGAGGTGTGTTCCCTTAAGTGGTGTCTCTGGGTCTTGAACAATGGGCCCTACCCTCTTTATGGCACGAGAGGGACTTTTGTTTGTTGGTTGGACCTCAAACAGGTTGTTCATTAGAGGAGCACTGGTACTTAAGGACCAAGAGGTAGCCCAGGGGTAAAACGGTAAATTGACCTAGCTGGGGTACGAACACATGTGAAGGGCTAACTTGCTGTTGATGGTCGATATTCGTGGACACATAAATATATTTGCAGTGAGAAGAGTGCAGCTGTGGTTCAATAGTGGAGTGAACCACAGTTAACGAACATTGATTAACTTGGTTAATGAGTTTAGCCAATTAGTCTCATATCGTTGGAGCTTCTGATCTGTAAGTCCATTAGGTCCCACCGGTAGCTCACTAAGGGCGTTGAGGTAAATTTCTATGGGATAATTGAATATTCGAATGAGTTCGAATATTAAATTATAATATAAATTTGATTCATATTAAAACTATAGGTTATAATTAATGTGCATTAGATGTACATTAATACCATAGTTTATATGAGAGATGAATATAAATAAATATGTGATATTTAATTATAATATTAATTAATTAGAGAATTAATTAATTGTTGTTTTAATTTAGTCTAATTAAATTTGATTTAATTAAACTGCATTAAAACTATAGGTTATGTGGTTCATTTTATGTAAAATTGTTTTATATAAAAGTGGTTAAATTAAATGTTAATTTAAATTCAATTAAATTAATTAATAATTTGATTATTAATTTAATTTAATTTAATTTATTATCAGTTATCTCAACTGATAAAGTCTTGCCCACTAACCTAAAATACTGCGTGGTTGAGAGAGTTTTAAGGGAGTTTTTTCGTGACTCATTAACTCCCTAAGGTTGTGATTAACCTAAATCTCTCTCTCTCTCTCACATTGTGTCACACATAGGTCTCCTCTCAGTTACCGTATTCTTGTGCGAATTCTCTCCAGAATATAGAGTAAAAAATATCCCAAAAGAATTTGCCTTGTTCCCACAAGCATCAACGCTTAATTCCTTGTGAGAATACTGGTGAAGATTTGTGGTTGTGTCCTCCCAAAATCAACGAGATCAAGCCTTGGAGATTGCTGTTTTTTTCCTGCAAATCGTGAGGGATTTGGCGAAATGGATCAAGAATTTCTACAAAGGTATAGTATTCTTGATCTTGGATCAATAGGATCCTTCTTAGATTAGATCAAGGAGTTATTCCTTATGATTCAACATGTTTTATTATTGTTGTACAACATGTTAAAATTATGTTTACTGTTGTGTATGTTTATTCCAACGTATTGGTATTTTAATCTAAATTAAAACGGAGTTAAGGTTCTGTACGTTTCCGCTGCAAAATGGCTTTTATCCCTTCACTCCTAGATATATGCACGTTAGTTAGAAGGTGGTTGACGTCCCAGCTTGAAATAGGTAATTTTTTCGCTTTTAGGCCTACTACCTAAAAAAACAAGGAAATAAAACAACCAACTAAGGTAAACTAGGAATTTAAAAGACAAAAAACATGTAAATTTTCATCGTTGGGCTAGCTCCAGAAGCGCAAATTTTTATAATCGGTTGCTCGACTATTCCCCTTTTCTTTTCATGTGATCCCATAGATAGGTCGATCCAAGAAAGCCACGACAGGAGGAGGAATGGGATCTCTCTCGTTGAAGATCTTCAGCCTATGTCCGTTCACCTTAAACACCTTGTCAGTATCGAGGCTTTTGATCTCAACTGCACCATGAGGAAAGATGTGAGTAATAACCAAGGGACCAATCCATTTAGAACGAAACTTACCTGCCCGGAGCTTTAGGCGAGAGTTGTAAAGGAGAACTTTTTGCCCAACTTCAAACTACTTCCTAGCAACCATGTTGTCATAAAACAACTTGGTCTTTTCTTTGTAGATCTTTGAGTTCTCGTAAGCTTCCAGTCTCATTTCTTCTAACTTTTGTAGCCCAAGAAGCCTTGACTCTTTTACCTTCCTCATGTCCAAGTTGCACTGCTTAACAGCCCAGAACGCCTTATGCTCGATCTCTACTGGCAGATGGCACGCCTTACCATAAACCAGCCGATAGGGAGAAGTCCCTATGGGGTTTTTATAAGTCGTGCGGTATGTCTAGAGCACGTCGTCTAACCGTAAGCTCCAATCCTTCCGTCCGGGGTTCACAACCTTCTCCAGGATGGACTTGACCTCTCAGTTGGAAAGCTCTGCTTGTCCATTCGTTTGGGGATGGTAAGCGGTGGCAACTTGGTGATTCACTCCATATTTCTTCAAGAGGGCTTCAACTGAATGGTTGCAAAAGTGGGTGTCTTTGTCACTGATTATGGCTTGTGGGACTCCGTACTTGTTAAAAATGTTAGTCTTCAAGAAACCTACAACAACTTTAGAGTCGTCAGTTTTGGTGGCTTTAGCTTCCACCCATTTAGAAATATAATCCACAACCAATAAGATATAATTATAGCCACACGAGGGAGGTAAAGGACCCATAAAGTCTATACCCCAAACATCGAAGACTTCACAGACTAAGATAGGCATTTGAGGCATTTCATTCCTACGGGTTATAACTCCTACTCTCTAGCATTTTTCACAAGTCTTACAAAAAGAATATGCATCTTTAAACAAAGAATCCCAATAAAACCCAGAATCCAAGAATTTTCTAGAAGTTCGCCTGGGCCCAAAATGACCCCACATGAATGATCATGGCAAAAAACTAAAATAGTCTGGATTTCGTCATTAGGCACACAACGTCTAATTACTTGGTCAAAATAATATTTCCAAAGGATTGGTGCATCCCACACATAATGCTTAGACTCACTCTTTATCTTATTCTTCCTGAAACTACTAAATGTGCTACGTAACTCTCCTGTAATTAAGCAATTAACTAAATCAACATACCAGGGAACCTTACCTTGCACCTGGAATAAGTGCTCATCAGGAAATTCATCATTAAGGGGTAATTCATCTTCCTTCCTCACCAAGCGACTCAGATGATCAACAACTGAATTCTCCGATCCTTTGCAGTCCATGATCTGAAGATCGAACTACTAAAGCAGTAGAATCCACCGAATGAGGTGAGGCTTTGACTCCTTCTTCATCATTAAATAATGCAAAGCTGCAAGATCAGAGAAAATAGTTACATTAAAACCAAGTACATAGGAGCAAAACTCATCTAAGGCAAAAACCACAGCAAACAACTTCTTTTCTGTCGTCGAGTAGTTGCATTGTGTAGGATTAAGCGTCCTCAAGGAGTAGTAAATGACATGACTTTTCTTATCAATTCACTGGCCCAAAACAGCTTCAACAGCATAGTTGCTAGCATCGCACATGATCTCAAATGGCATATCCCACCTTGGAGGATGGATAATCAGTGCGCTAGTTAGCATCTTCTTCAAAAGATCAAATGTCTCCCTGCACTCTCCTCCAAACTCGAAAACCTGCATGCCTAAGAAAAGATCTGACCTCCCTAACATTAGTAGGGTAAGACAGGTTAGCAATAACATCAATCTTGGTTTTATCTACCTCTATACCTCTCTCTGAAATCGCGTGCCCTAACAATATGCCCTGGTCAACCATGAAATGAAATTTCTCATAATTAAGAACTAAATTTGACTCAATGCAACATTTCAAGACTTTGGCTAGATTAGAAAGACAATCATCGAAAGAATCCCCATAGACCGTGAAATCATCCATGAACACTACGATACATTTCTCAATATATTCAAAGAATATGCTCATCATGCATCTCTGAAATGTCCCTGGAGCATTACACAATCCAAAAAGCATTCTCCTAACGACATATGTTCCAAAGGGGTAGGTAAAGGACGTCTTTTCTTGGTCTTCCTGAGCTATAGGAATTTGATAAAAGCCTAAAAAGCCATCTAAGAAGCAGAAAAATTGTTTACCAACTAATCTCTCAAGTATCTAATCTATAAAGGGAATAGGGAAGTGGTATTTCCTAGTGTCAGCGTTAAGCTTCCTATAATCGATACACATCCTCCATCCATTTTGAACTCTCATAGGTACTAGCTCATCATCTTTATTCCTAACTACAGTTATTCTTGTTTTCTTAGGAACTACATGAATTAGGCTAACCCATCTACTATCAGAAATAGGATAGATGATACATTCAGCAAGAAGCTTGTCAATTTCATTCCTTACCACGTCCCTCAAAGTTGGATTCAGACGCCTTTGTGGCTCGCTTGCGGGCTTTGCATCCTCTTCTAGTAGAATTCTATGCATGCAGGTGGCTGGGTTGATTCCACGAATGTCAGCCAAGGTCCAACCCATGGCTTTCTTATGCTCCTTCAACACTCTCACCAATTATTCCTCCTGGTTGGCAGTCAATTTATTGAAGATGATGACCGGTAGCGTTTCATCATCACCCAACTAAGCATCGAGCAAACCTCTATCTTTAGGTAGCAACCCACCATAGAAGAACTCGATCAAAAGGTGCTCCTTAAACTTGTGATGGGGGAAACATGCACAAACCTTGTTGAAACGATCTTGATAATCGAACAATGCCTCCCAAGACGCTTGGGTGATACTATAAATCTCCATTCTCTTCTCTCTTGCTCGTGAAACTGAGAAGTATCTTGTAATGAAACACTCTTGCATCTCAATCCATGTGGTTATTGACTGTAAAGGCAATAAATAAAACCACTCCTTTGCCTCTTCTCCCAAGGAAAACGGAAAGGCCCTTAAACAAATTTGTTCTTCGGTCACGCCAGTTGGCTTCATCCCTAAGCAAATTGTCCTTAGCTCTTGAAGATGCTTAAAGGGGTCCTCTCCTGCATTGCCATGAAAAGAAGGTAGTAAGTGTATTAAACCAGTGATAAGGGAAAAAAATATACCTATTTTACCCTTATATTTAGCTCATTTCTTTGTCAAATATTGCATGTTTAAGTCAATTTTACTGCTCCCGAGCTCAAAATATGCTAAAGTTGATAAGTTAGGGTGTTGAGATTCACTTTTGTCAAATTATGCTCATTTGTATTTAAAAAGACAGGATTTTCAGAGAATTTGACTTAGTTTGTTGTTGTGTAGGAAAATAGAGGAAAAGCTGGAATTTCCCAGAAATGCAACCACATTTCTGGAAAGGCAAAATGAAATGCGACCGCATTTCTGGAAAAACCGAGACCGTTCCGAGTCATCCGCGAGTCGTTGTTGACGAGTCTTCTTCGCACCTAACCGGCCGTTTTGACCCTAAAATTGACCGGGCTACCTTCCAACACCTATTTCGCAGCTCCTCAACCATTTTCCACACTATATAAGCTCGAGATTTGAAGTCAAATTGAAGCAGAACTCATTTGGAAGAAGAGGGTGGTGACAGAACCCTAGTTGACGCCTATGAGTAGGGATGCCCGAGGTCCTTCTTAGATGACTAAATTCTAACCTGAGTTAGACATCAAACCTTAGGGTTTGTAGGGATTTTCACTCATTCCCACTTGTAAAAGCGAGAGAGTGGATTGTCTAAGCGAACTCTAGAAGGATTGAGTAAATAGAAAACCCATAATATTTAGCTATCTCCATTATTCCCAACTCTTGATACTTTTCATTATTCTGTATTATTTACATTCTTATTTCAATGAAAATGTATTCATTTGCACTTTATCTCACCATGAGTAGCTAAATTCCATTGAGGGGTTCAATATGGTGAATTCCCTTATGGTTCAATCGCTTGAAAGTGTTTTATTTGCTTAAGTTTTGTTCAATGCATGTCATTCTTTATTGAATATCATTCTGATCTTGCTAAGTTTAACTTGATCACTTAGACTTTGCATGCATGTGAGTTTGATCTCGAAAGGGACAGACGATATCGGTTCTAATAAAGGTGATATAGGAGAAAAAGCTCGAAAGAGATTGTTCGGCGGTATAGGGCAAGATGCCTAAGGCACCCTATATCTATTTCCATCTCATTTTTTTTGGAGCAATTGGGGGCCCAAAAAAATACAATCATGACAAAAATGCCCAAAAGAAATGAAGAGAAGGCCCAAAAATCAGCCAAAAAAGAAGCTGAAAAATCTGGAATTTTGAGGCAGCGTCGAGACGCAGTGTAGGCAGCGTCGCGACGCTACCCTTTTCGTGTTGCCCAAGCCGCGTGCGCAGCAGCGTCGCGACGCTACCCCCATTCCAGGCCTATAAAAGGCGCCCCAAGGTGCCTCATTTAGCATCAATCATCATTCCAACAATTCCTTTTGGAATTCTTCCTTTCCTCTTTTCTTTAGGCTCCTTTGGAGCCCCTCTCTAGGCTTTCTAGCCTTTTTGAGAGGATTCTTTTAGTGGGAAAAATTTTGGGAGTTTTGGGGAGCATCTTAGGAGGCTCAAGGAGTAGTCAACGGAGCTCTGAGCGTCAGCAAGGGGTTTTTCGACGGTCAATTCCTTTCCTTATATGCTCTTAATTATGCTTTCTATTGTAATTATTGTGGATATTTTAGCCATGTGTAGCTAAACCCCAATTTGGGGTCTTGAAATAAAATTATAGTTCAAATATTGTTATAATTTATTGTCTCTTGCCCATGTCCTAATTATTTGTATGGATGTGCTTAATGCTTTACTCAATCTGGCCAATTGTGTAATGATTCTATTCCTAATGGAAACTCGACGGAGAGAAATTAGGATAGATCGTAATCCATGCAACTAGTTTAATTGTCCGTTGTGACACCGGGATTAGTTGATTAATCTTAGATTCCTAAAATGAATCAGAGCGTAATAATTAATGATTTTTAATAGCGCTAAGGACACTTAGGTTGTTAAAATGAATGAATTGCAATTAGAGGAAACCGACAGGAGAACCTATGCGATTAACGGAGATTCTAGGATTATAATTAGTTTGGCAATGAGATAAGATAATTATAACAACTATTTAGCTAATAATTGATTTTCAAGACCCCTCCTCCCATTAAAAGAAAACTCTTTCTCCATATTTTATTTCTCGATTGATCAATTTATTTTCTTTAATTGTGTGAATTTGAATCCTTTTTATTGCATGAGCTATTCCCTAAATATTATTTCGCCCAAGTATTTTTAGTGCTCAAGAGATTTTTGCTTTGCTTAATTTTCGCTTCGCTTCCCTGAGGATTCGATACTCGGAATACTTTCCGTTTTATATTACTTGTGACGACTCGTACACTTGCGGTGATCGGAAAATCGTGCAACAAGTTGTGTGATGACATGCAAAAATGTCATCATTTTCCTATTAATTTTAGCTAGTTTTGTGTATGAATTGTGTGCTTTAATGCTATTTTCTGTTTAAATTTCAGAAAACCGAGCCAAGGAAGCAAAATCGGAACTTTGAGAGATTTTTGATGATTTTGGAGACTTTTTGAGCAATTTGGAGAATTACATTGAAGATCCGAGTCCAAAAAGCCAAGAAGAATGAATTAGAAGCCCAAATTCATGAATTTCAAGTCTTAAAGTATCAAGTTGGGTCAAGAAAAGTGCCCAAATCCATTACAAGAAGTATTTGGGCCAAAAGAAAGTTGGAGGCCCAAAAATTGAGTCAAAATCGGGCCATTATTGAAAATTCAGGGCCTAGCGTCGAGACGCTAAGCCTAAAGCGTCCCGACGCTAGGCAGCCGCGTGGAAAGATCCAGAATCGCGGTAGCGTCGCGACGCTATCCAAGTAGCGTCTCGACGCTGCGACGTCTTGGAGCCCAAGAAAAGATGACGTTAGAGCGTCGCGACGCTACGCCTGCTGGGAGCCTATAAAAAGAGCCTTTTGCATCCATATTTTGTGTGCCAATTTGTGGGTTTTCACCCTATTCTAGAGTCTACACTAAAATTTGGGATTTTTGGGAGAGTTTTGGAGCTTTGTTGAAGATCTTTGGAGCTCGGGATCGAAGGAGGTTGGCGCGGGATCGAGGAGATCGACACTTTTATGAGCATTTCTCTTCCCTTTTCCTTTATGTTTTAGTTTCTAGAATTGTTGTGATTAGGAATTATTGAAATATATTGATTATGAGTAGTAAATTCCTAAATTCTATGAGATTGATTTAGATGTTGAACCTCTGCTGAATTAATGAATTGATGTGGTTTAATTGTCATTATTGTTCATTTGTGCATTTTGTCCGTAATGCTTTTAATCAACTGATCACTGATTAAATGAATCGTTACTAAGTGGAAACTCGATGGAGAGAAGCTTAGACTAGAACTGAATGCATGACTAATTGTTATTTACCCGGGTGACACGGGACAAGATAAATAACGTTAAAGGTTGTACTGAAGGGTAGTAATGCCATGCTAAGTAAATAAAGATGAGACTGAAAGGAGATTCTTTATTGAAAGGTATGAGATAGAAGGAGACCGACAGGAGAGTCCTTGTCATTAGGCTTTTAGACTTATGAATCAAATGATTAGTTAATCCATATTAGTTAATTTATTAAGCATTAAAGGTCCAATTGTCGAAATCAACAACTCTAGAGTTATCCCTCCAAATTGTGTCTCCATTTATCTTTTGCTTTCTAGATTAGTGATGTGGACTTTTCCTAACCGCAAGCGCACGGGTCAAGTAATAATATAGTGAATAGTAAATTCGAATGTCGTCCTCTGGATTGGATTTTTAAGCAAATCAAGTATTGTGAATAATCTCGCTCAATTTTATTTAGGGATTAAAAAGTGATGAATAGGTGATGATAAAAACAAATCAAAGCAAGTAAAAAGAATGGAAATTCAATTGGGAAAATTACTTAGGGAATTGATTTCGCCGATTTCGTTTAGGATTGATTTTAAAGACTAAGTGATTATGCACAATGAAATTATGAGCCAAAGACCCTTTAATCACAACTACCTCTCCTGAGTATAATTGATTCTCATGCAAATTAACCAACTTGATATCCCTATCTAAGTTTATTAATATGCAAGGCAATGAGATCTTTTAACCAATTCTAAAGTTAATCTAAAACCGTCAAGAATTAGAAAGTAAACTTTATTCATGCAATCTTGAGTAAGTCTAGATCAAATCCCCTCTCCCGAGCTAGATTCGAAACTTAAATCATCCAACTAATGGTCAATTAATTGAAAGCATTAAATCAAGATTACAAACACAATAACATTGCACAACTTAAACCATAAATCAATCCATAAACTTAATCAACTACATCAATCCCTAAGCTACAAGTTTAGCTACTCATGAATGTAAATACAATCTCAACTAAACATGTGAAAGCCATAAATCTAACTAAAGGAAGAAAAGAGAAAAGAAAACTCAATGTAGGCCGAGTCCCGACGTCCCCGTCACGATCCCCACGAACAATGGGTTGATTTCCAAGTCTCCCCCTTTGGTTTCAGCCTCCAAATGCTCTATTCTGTCCTCTTTACGGCTATCCAAGGTCCCAAATCGAGCTCCTAAAAAACCTAGCCGAAAATAAGCTTTTATTCTGATTTTTCGTCTTAGCGTCGAGACGCTGTCAAGATAGCGTCGCGACGCTGCTTCTTATACGCTGCTTCCCATAAGCGCTTGTTTAACGTCATTAGCTCGACGTGTTGCACGTGCTTCAAGGAGGCTTTTGTTCTGTGAATCCAACAGAGGTGCTCTTTCTTGCACCTTTCCTGTAGCCCATGTAAAGCACTTCATCTTTGGAGTCTTCAACTGCTTTAAAGATTTTTTTTTGTTCTTGACTCTAATAGTGAGCTCTCTGCGCTCAATATCTATGATCACTCGCCCAGTAGCGAGGAATGGTCGTCCTAATATGACAGGCATTGAAGGATTTTCTATCATGTCCATAACATACAAGTCAATAGGGAGGAAAAATCTACCTACTCTGATTAACACATTTTCTACAATACCAACTGGTCTCACCACAGATTGATCAGCCAATTGGAGCTTTACAGGAGTAGATTTAATCTCACCTATGTCTAACTTCTTACACAAGGACAATGGGATAATATTAATGCTAGCACCTAAATCACATAATGCTCTGAAAGAATAAGTACCAAAACTACAAGGAACAGAAAAACTCCCTGGATCTGCTACTTTTTCAGGTACTTTCTGTTGTACTCTGGTGCTGCATGTGGAAGCAAGAATAAGTACCATCCACGTGTCTAGGTCAACCTAATTCAAGCCTCCTATCCTTCTATAAAAGGAGATAGCCGCCCAAGTCAAATTCATTCCATCCTTGGGAGGAACATTCCATTCTTGGAAAGGTTACTTCCACCTTTGGGAGCCGAGTAGAGGAGAGAGATTGGAGACCATCGAGAAGACCATCAATTGCAAGCTGATCGAGAAAATTAATATTTTCTTGTGTTACTTTGTAATTATGGATAAGCTTACTCAGATTGTAACGTGTGTTTCCATGCATCTTATGAACTAAGTAGCTTAGGCGTTGGTTAGGAAACAATGTGATTGTCATGCTTTATTTCTAGTAATAAATATTGATTAATGCATCTTGATTAATTGTTGTGCTCATTTATATTTTATGTCCGCCTGACCAGCCGGTATGAATACCTCTCTCTAGTTTCAGGGATGATTTAGGGAGTATGTGGTGGTTAATCACACTAGATCATTGTGTATTGGTGAACGCCAGTGATTGAGCTAAGGATAGCCAGTTGCCTAGTGCTTGATCGGTAGTATTTCATTGGGTTGAAACACATTCCAAAAGATCCAGAGTTCCGGGAGGAATCTGCTAATAAGACTACGAGAGTTTTGCATGATCAATAATACTGCTAGAGCATCTTTTAAAACAATTACTAAATCCTGACCAGCGTCTGTTTCTAATCTGTCTGCCTTTTTTGTTTACTTGTTGTTCTTTCATTTCTTTTGCTTCAACATTATTCCTATAAAAACCAATCATTTTTACCATCTTTGAAACCATTGAAAAATTATACAAAATAGATAAAGTGAAAGCTAGTTCAGGCCTTGGATTGATAAATACTTATTACTTGTTGAGGACTGTGTATACTTGCACAGAGTCTAGAGTCTATTTCCATCTCATTTTTACTCACTCTAAGAGCCCAACAGTTACCTATTTTTAAGCAATCAAGTTGAGCAGTTTCTTCTTCAAATCTGAATTTCCAGTTAGTCCTCGTTGTTGGGATTGGTGTCCTAAAACTCGTAGATAGTGAATATTAAACGAATTATATACTTATTCGATAAAGGTGTTATCGAGATTGATTCAGTAAAAGTCATTACTGAATAAAGTAATTGCACTTATAATAACCCAAATCCAATAAACTAAGATCCATGGCTATATGATGAACACTTGAGCTTTATGTAGAGACATAAAAGTGGATCAAGCTTGAGTAATAGCCAAAACGATCTATAGTATAGGAATAGGGTTGGGTACCTTATTCTGGAGACACTATGAGACGCGGCCCACTTTATAGATGGTATAGACGATGTGGTCCTAAATCGTCCATGTAGAGACATGCGAGTGGGGGTGTCCTATGCAATGAGTTTGCATAAGATCAGGACCTAGAAATAAGTCGCTCTCGCTTTATAACACCGTTTACTGACGAGACTGACTATTTCATGTGATGACCTAGGTAACTCGATCTTAATCCTGAGCTAACTATGAACTCCTGTTTATTCGGGCTTATCCTTAGATCTGCATAGGTGAGAGTGGCTCAGTATCGCCGACTCAATAAGCCTCCCATTTCAGGGATAGGAACGGGTAGATAGCTGAGGACATAGTCGTGCAAGAAGGAATTCACTCCTACCCAAATTAGGGATAGTAGAGAGGTTGTTCCCTTAAGTGTTGACTCTGGGGCTTGAACAAAGGGATCCCGCCCTCTCATTGGCCTGAGAGGGACTCGGTTTATTGGTTGGACCATAAACCAATTGTTCATTAGAGGATCAGTGTGACTTAAGGAACTAGAAGTATTATAGGGGTAAAACGACTTATTGACCTAGCTATAGCTACGAACAACCTGTGAAGGATCGACTTACTAATCATGGTTAAATCAAGTGGACGGAAATATATCTATAGTGAGGGGAGTGCAACTATCGGGCTATAGTGGAGTGTCCCGATAGTTAACGAATGTTGGCTAGCTTGGACAATGAGATTAGTCAGTTAGCCTTGAATCGTTGGAGCCCATGATCTATAGGTCTATTAGGTCCCCCTACTAGCTCATATCGGAATTAAGCCTAGAACAAAAGATAGGAAGTTTTGAACCGTTCAAAAATCGGGAAAAAGGGTATTATCGTAAATTGTGTTTGACACAATAATTTAATTATGAATTAAATTAGAAAATGAGAGATGAAGTATTTAAAAGTGTTTTGAATACTATATATATGTATTAGGAATCATATACATGGAATTGCACAAGATAACAAAGATTAATTAGATTAATCATATCAAAATTAATTTGAAAATTTTCAAATTAATTACCAAGCAATCAATTTCAATTTAGAATTGAAATTGGGGATAATTTGCAAGCTTGAAATTTGATTTCAATTTGAATTTAGTGGATTTAGTTGGAAATCCATTTAATGCACGATCATTCAAAGTGGAAAGACAACTCATTCATGCATTGTTGCATGTCTTGTGTAATGTACACCTAGAATCCACTTGAGCTTGCAAATACACCATGTGTCTTGTGTCTTGAGGCTTGGCTTTGCATGGAGAATGTCTTTAAAAGGAGTTTGAATAAGATTCAAACATAGGAGAGCCATCTCTCATTCTTCTCCATTGTTTGATGCTTCAAGCATTCCCTTCCTATTCTCTATCTTATATAGACTCCCACAAGTCGTTCTTGGCCCGGAGTATGGTAGGGAAGACTCTAGAGGTTGTCCAAGGAGCATAGGAGAGGCAAACACCATAAGGAGTTCATCATAAGTGAGCTACAAAGGTTGGTGTTTTCTAAACTCTCTAATCTGTCTTTTCTAGAACATGCATGCTTTAGGAGTAAAATTGAATGTCTTAAGTGCTTCCGATCTTCAATTGCTTCCGCATGTGTAATATGTACACCTTCACTCGTAGGATCGATACCCTTGGAATACTTCTAAGGTTTTTTATTACTACGTGCGACAGTGTATACTTGCACTAGGGTTGGCTGAATTTATCTTATTATTATTTACCATCTTATCTTACATCCATCCATTCAGCTGATGACGCACAAAGTTTTTTGCGCCGTTGCTGGGGACCAAAAGTGAAACCAGTTTTGTTTTTGAAATTTCAATCAGATTGTGACTGCATTTCTTTCTCAAAGGGAATTTGACTTTGATTTGCATTTGTTTTGCTTTTGCAGGTTGAAGTTAGTGCATGAGCAAGGGGTGTCCACTCCTTGACATTGATCCGGAGATAGAAAGAACCTTTCATCGTTGAAGGAAGGAACAAAGACGAAACAGAACGGAACAACAAGAGTTGAGCGCACAGGAACCTCTAGAATAAGCCTCTTGCATACAAGAGTTTCCAATGGAACCTACTGGAGTTGATCCTCAAGTTGATCCACAAAATCGTGGAAGGGAGCAAAATGGTGGGAGAATTCCTCCTATTCCTCCAATTCCACCGGTGCCACAACAAGAAAATCCAATCTATATTGCTGAAGACCGCAATAGAGCAATAAGGGACTACGCTTTACAAGTTTTCCAGACATTAAATCCAGGAATTTTGGAGCCACCGATAGATGCTTCACAGTTTGAACTTAAACCAGTGATGTTCCAAATGTTGAATACCATGGGCCAATTCTTTAGACTCGATTCATTCCCTCCAAACTCCATCACTTCTTGGAATGATTTGGCTGAGAAATTCTTAGAGAAGTTTTTTCCTTCAAATAAAAATGCCAAGTATAGAGCTGAAATTATTGCTTTCAGAAAATCTTACAATGAACCTCTGGATGCAGCTTGGGAAAGATTTCAAAGGCTGGTTCGGAAGTGTCCACACCATGGATTGCCTGCCTGTATTATCTTTGAGCATTTTTATAGTGGATTAGATCAAGCTTCAAAGGCACTAGTCAATGCATCAGCAAACGGATCTTTCTTGAAGAAGTCTGCAAATGAGGCGCATGTTATCTTAGACACCATAGCCACCAACAATCGACATTGGGGAGAGACTGAGCCTACAACAATCTTGAAGCAGTGGAAACAGAGGCAAACTCTACGATGCAAGCCCAAATCAAGGCCATCCATAGCATGATGATGGGCATGACCATGAACAATCAAGCCAACATAGCCCCTGCCAATGCTATCTCTTCTCTCTGTTGTGAAATTTGTGGTGAGGAACACATCACTGATAATTGCCCACTGAACCCTGCATCTGTCTTTTATGTAGGTCAACAGGAGAATCAGAGCCAGAATAGATGGAATCCTTATTCGGCCACGTACAACCCAGGTTGGAAACAACATCCGAACTTCTCTTGGGGAGGACAAGCCGGGTCAAGTAGTTCCAATGCAAACCAATTTGGGAAACCTCCTACACAACAACAGCTGCAGAAAAGCTTCCAACAAGTTCCAATGCAGAGTCAATAATCAAATCTAAAGACAAGAAACGATGCTGCAATTAGGAATTTGGAAGTTCCGCTTGGACAAATTGCTCAGGAGATTAAGAATAGACCATAGGAGACGTTGCCTAGCAAGACCGAGATCCCTCACAGAGAAGGAAAGGAGCAATGCAAGGCAGTGACCTTAAGAAGTGGATTAGAATACGATGGCCCAAAGTATCCAGTAAATCAAAAAGCAGACATCCCAAAAGAAGCTCGAGAAAAGATTTTAGAAAAGAAATCAAACATTTCCTCAGGTGCTATACAAAATAAAGAAGATAAAGAAGAAAAGACCAAGGAGCAGGAAGCCTTGGTAGAAAAAGAAGAAAAATCAAAGTTAGAGAAAAAACAGGGGAATGTGACTGCTGTTGGGCTCCTAGAGTGAGTAAAAATATGGTATAAAAAGACTCTAGAACTCTGTGCAAGTATACACAGTCCGCAGCAAGTAATAAGTATTTATCAATCCAAGGCCTGAACTAGCTTTCACTTTATCTATTTTGTATAATTTTTCAATGGTTTCAAAGATGGTAAAAATGATTGGTTTTTATAGGAATAATGTTGAAGCAAAAGAAATGACAAAATATAAAGTAAACAAATAGGCAGACAGATTAGAAACAGACGTTGGTTAGGATTTAGTAACTGTTTTAAAAGATGCTCTAGCAATATTATTGATCATGCAAAACTCTCACAGTCTTATTAGCAGATTCCTCCCGGAACTCTGGATCTTTTGGAATGTGTTTCAACTCCAATGACGTACTACCGATCAAGCACTAGGCAACTGGCTATCCCTAACTCAATCACTGGCGTTCACCAATGCACAATGATCTAGTGTGATTAATCGCCACACACTCCCTAAATCATCCCTGAAACTAGAGAGAGATATTCATACCGACTGGCCAGGCGGGCATAAAATAGAAATAAGTACAACAATTAACCAAGATGCATAGAATCAATATTTATTGCTAGAAATGAAGCACGTCAATCACATTGTTTCCTAACCAACGCCTAAGCTACTTAGTTCATAAAATGCATGGAAACACACGTTACAATCTGAGTAAGCTTATCCATAACTACAAGATAATACAAGAAAAGTTTAATTCCCTTGAACAGCTTGTAATTGATGGTCTTCTTGGTGGTCTCCAATCTCTCCTCTATTCGGCTCCCAAAATGGAAATGATAATGAACTCTTCCCCAAAAGTGGAATGCCTTTGACTTGGGCGGTGATAGCGAGCATAGCTAGCTAGTTGTCCCTAATTAATTTAGCTAGTCTTTTATGATTTATTGGCCATTTTATTGCACTTAAATGTTTAATTTGTAGGAAATTGTTGATTGGAGCCAAAGCGTGATATTGGAGTTAATCGGGTGTTCGGGACGTGAAAAGATGCAAAAGAACCGAAGAGAATCAAAGAAGAAGAAGTCAAATTAAAGTCAACCGCAGACCAGCGTCTCGACGCTGCTCCTTGACCGTCTCGACGCTGCCTTTCCTTATCTGATTAGGCACGAACAGGTCACAGCGTTGACGCTGTGTGTTTTTCCATTCCAGATTCTGCGATAAGGCGACAGCGTCGAGACGCTGTCTCCTCAGCGTCTCGACGTTACGACAAAAAATCAGCCTATTTATAAGTTTCGATTAGGGCTGATTGGGGGATTCTTTTTGGACATCTTGGGGCCGTAAAACAGAGCAAAAATAGAGTCTTTGGAGCTGAAGCAAAGGGAGCAAAAGGGAATTGAAGGCATTGTACGTGGGGATCGTCTCGGAGACGTGCGGTTCCGACCTACATAGTGTTTAATTTCCTTTATCCCTTATTTTTAGTTAGTTTTTATGGTTGATTCATACTTAGTTTATGTTGTAATAAAGATTATGTGTAGCTAAGTTGAACTCTTAGGGATTGATGTAACCATTGGGTACGTTACGAATTGATTTTACGGTTTTATGCTATTGAATTCATTTATGCATATTTGTGTCCTTAATGCTTTCAATTTACCAGCCATGAATTGATTGATGTTTGTGCTTGAATCTAACTCGGGAGAGAGGATTTAACTTAGGAATCATTATGCATAACTAGGATTTAGCTAGAAATCGGGAGATTATAGTTAATTCTAGAAATCGTTAAAAAAGTTATCCTTAATGCCTTGTATGTTTATTGAATTTAGATATGGATATCAGGTTCAATTGCATGTGGGAGAATCATGTATGCTCGGGAGAGATATGTGTGATTTTAGTTTGCCAAGATTTATGAATCATAGCATGTTGTTAATCCATTAATTAATCCATAATCCCAATTGGTGAAATCACATCCCTAAGACCATTGTTTCCATTGGATTGTCAATTTTTGCATTGTTGTGTGTTTGTTTTACTTTCATTCTCACTTAATTCGGATCCCTAAATAAAATTGGTCAAGAGTATTTCCGGTAATTAAAATTGATTAGAAACCAATCCAGAGGACGACATTCGAATTTCATATTCACTATATTATAACTTGACCCGTACACTTGCGGTAAGCAATTTGCACATCAGGCGGCTATCTCCTTTTATAGAGTTGAGGAAGACTTGAATTAGGTTGACCTAGACACGTGGATGACTCTCCTTGCTCCTTTATCCCAAGAATAACTTAACAAAATTCGGTTTGTTAAATTGGCTAACGAGCTGTGACGTGGCAGTTTTGCTCCTGGCTTTGCTCCAACACAGAATTTGCTCCCTCAAGTCGCCCACACCATATTCTGCACAAAATAATTTCCAAAGTTTCCATTCTTCCAAATGGGTTAAAACATATAATATATATCTAAAACCAACCCTATTAAGCACAAAAGACACACAAATCCCTATAGCAATGAGGCCTAAATAACTATCTTTTGGAGAGTTATCACACCCCCAAACTTTAACTATTGCGTGTCCCGAGCAATACTAATCAACCTTTCCTTAAGAATTAAAAACGTTAGACAAAGACTAGCTTAATCAAACCAGACAATCCATCACTACCTTCAACCTTTACCTGAGCATTCTGCAAAATCGAGCTCTGCTGCAGCAAAATAATTCTTCTGGCATGGACAATTAATCACCACTTTTAACTTAATTCTAAGAACTTACCACAGCCTAGCTCTATTATCAGACATATTAAAACAAATTTTTAAGGGGTTTATATTTTTGTTTTTCAAACTTAAAGCAGCCCTACAGTCATAAGTTCTTAAGCATGGGATGACCCACTTTATGGTGCAGTATACCCTTGCCTCAAACTCATCACCAACTAGGTTAAAGACTCATTGTAAAGCTCAAGAATCCTTAGTTATTCTATCTATTGCCCCTCAGAATGGCGACATTTTATGATAAAGCTCACCTAAGTTCTGGGAGACAGAAAAACTGTTGGATTAACATTCATCCTTCAAAACTTTTGCTCCATGAATTTTTTCAGCAAAATTTTCAACAAAATTTATTCAGCAAATAATAATTTTTTCCTCAATTTTCCTATTTTCTAGGTCAATTTTTGACGCGAAGACAAACTGTGGGTATCACAAATGTCTCTGGTTACTCAATAACCCAGCAAATAATTTAATGAAGGAGAGGAATGCTCGAGCAAAACAATTGGAGTAGCAAACAGTCCCCCAAACTTAAATTATTCATTGTCCCCAATGAATCATTATTTTGTGAAGTATACCCCCAAACTTAAATTTTTCTATCTGAATTTTCAACCTAAGCGTGGGACTAGGACTAAGCTTAAAGGGGATCAAATAAATCAACACTACCTCAGAACCTTCTTTGTCGCAGCTGTGACCAGCCTAGAAGAATTGCTCAAACAAAAGGTTTCTAGAGATCAGAATACCTTGATCTAATTAAGCTTAACCAGTCCAAGCTTCAAAAATTCAGAAGAAAATTAGTTAAGTTAGAGTTACTCAATGCTCATAGAACAAAAACAATTTGGAAATTTCATTAAAACATAAAAAGAAATTACATAAGCAGATATTTTTTCAAAAGCAGCAAAAAAAAAATAAAAAAATAAAAAAAAGAAGCAACCACAAAATCAACAGAAAAGGAGGTTAGAAAATGCGTGAGCAATAAAAAATTTAAGAACAAAAATTATGCTCGTGCAGGGCCACTTCATCCTTCAGTCCTCTTGGCCCTGTTCATTTCCATCATCATCTTCTCCTCTTTCAATCGATGGGGGCGGAATCCAGGGGTTCAATAAATCTTCAGGGAATGCTGGAAGGGCTGGATACGGTTTGGAAAAATTCTCTTGTAGCGCCTTCTTCAGATTGGCATCACGATTTTTAACATAGTTCCAGAAGGTCAAAGCTTGCCTCTCAGCAAACTCTTGCCTACTGGCCGAAAGTGCCAGTTGTTCTAAAATCGTGTTGATGTCGTAGAAAAGCCCACCCTGACGTACCTTGTGCATACGCTGAAGCCATGCCAAGTTAGGCGTGTTGATGATCCCCTTGTCAAACAAAATCACATCTCCCTCATTCTCTAGAACCCCTGCTCTTTTACAAAGCATGGTAATAGTATTTGGAAAAAACAGCTTCCCCACCTTCTTCTTCCAACAACCAGAAATCTCATTAACAATAATCTTCCCTACATCAATGCTGAGAGACTGCAAAATCGCGGAAGCCAGAAGAACCCGTTCCCTCGAGACCATCGAGTCATGAGTCGTTGGAAGCATCCTCTGTCTGATAAACCCCATCCATGTGTTCGCTTCCCTCTTCAGATAAGCTGACTAAAATGTCCTTTTCTTTATCTTTGACAGCTGCCACCGTGCCCCTTCAATACCCACCTCCCGCACAGCATCACTCAGCTGCTCATTAGATGGCGCTACAACCATCTCATTATACGCTGCGTGGGGGAAATTCTGAAGGTTATACAGTGCGTTAATAGCACTAGGACTCCAGTCCACTTTGACTCCTCGAACAATCACTTGGAAACCATCTTCTTTGTCAATATTAGCATAAAATTCGCGCACCATCTGTGCGTTTACAGACTCAGGCTTTGCACAAAACAATTCCCAGCCGTGGTCTGTAATGTTGGTCCTCAGAAAATGCGGAAGATCACCGCCAAATCCTCTCTCAAACAGGAAATCTCTTTTCAGCAGCTCAGCATATTTTGCTCTGGCAGAATTGTTGACGAAGCGATCATACGGTAATTGTGGCTCATCTATCTCATCAGGTTCTTCCGATGCTTCAGCAACCCTTTTGCCCTTTTCTGCCTTTCGCTTGAGCAACCGGTTCTTCCTCAGCCTTTTTCTCTGTTTCTTCTCTTACCTTTTCCTCGGCCTCCTTCTTCTCACGTTCTTCTTTCTCTGCATTTTCCCTCTCAGAATTCGTAGTTGGAGGCGAGGGGGTGTCAGTTTGGACTACCCTGACGCGACCCGTTTTTCGCTTAATGCGGCGACGTTTGGGTACCTCTGGCATGATCACCTCTACTCGAGCCTCCTAAACTGGCTCATTTCCTTTTTCAGGTGCAACCTCTGCCTGCTCCTCTCGCACATCCTCATTCTGTATTTCTTGAATTTCCTCGGTATTCCCTTCTTGAACTTCCTCTGTATCCGCAACTCTTGGCTCCATCTGCTCTGGATTTTGTTCCTCTGGTTCCTTCAGATCTTCTTCTACCACTGTGGCAGCAACATCTTCCACAACCTTCTGCACAGCTTCTTGATCTTCAGTTCGTTGTTGCCTTCTTCTTCTTTTAGCTTTTTTATCCTTCGATGTCTTCTTTTTCTTTGTTTTCACCTTCTGTACCTCGAGCGTAACGAGTACCTCCTCTTCCTCATTATTTCTCTCTCTTTTCTCGCTCTCGTTTTAGCCATTGAAGACTCAAAAGGAATTTTCTATCGCACACAGAGAAAGAAAGAAGAATGCAAATGGCAAGGGATGAATCAAGAAGATAAAGTGAGAAGAACTTACCGAAGGCTTGTGAATAAATAGCCACAGCAAATCAAATCGTAACCGAAAGATTTTGCCTCCTCATTAAATGGGATTACCGTTTACATCTTTTAATTTGAAAATCGAATTAACAGTAAAATCTTGAATTTCCAATCGCCCAAGGTAAATAATAATTGCTGCCAAACGGCTAGACCGTTGGATTACCTCTGTGCAACACGCGGCAACATCCCTACAATTTACATGCCCACATAAATCAAAATCAAACGGTAAAAATAATTAATTCACCACAGAACCCTCTTTATTCAGACAAACGATTTGCTCCAGCCATAAGTTTGACGCAACAACCCCTCTGAACAAAAGATTACCTGAAGAATCTTGGATACGGAATTCAAAATTTAAATAGGAAATCAAGTCAGGAAATTTAAATTTAACCGCTTAAATCAAATCTTATCTTTTATTTTTATTATTCAAAACCGAATAAATCAGGAAAGATCTTTATTCACACCTAATCTAAACAAAAATTAAATAACTAAGAAAAAAAACTGAATTAAAATCTAATTAAATCTAATCGAAATAAATAAAAACTAAACTGGCAAAAATAATAAAAATACTTGAAAATAAAATCGACTGAATTAAAAATATCAACGAACTTAAAATAAATTATGCGAAATTTAAACAACCTAAATCTACAATAATTCAAATTAAAATCAAATCAAATCAGCGAGAAATAAAATCACAACAAATACTGGGAGCTCAAAATATTGCTCTACGAAATGCTCCCGCAAAAATCTTGCTTTCTCAATCATCAACTAGCTTTAGGGAAGGATATTTCATCTGGAACTCCTGTCCCCAATAATGTTTAACACGCTGACCATTAACTTTGAACACTCTCCCATCTTTTTCATCCTGCAAAGTAATTGCTCCATGGGGGAAAACATCAACCACAATAAATGACCCTGACCATTTAGATTTTAGCTTCCCAGGAAATAATTTCAATCTAGAATTATAAAGCAAAACTCTCTGACCCTTGACAAACTCCTTAGATTTAATTTTCTTGTCATGCCACAACTTAGTCTTTTCTTTATACATTTTCGAATTTTCATAAGAAAATTGGCAAAATTCCTCTAGTTCATTAAGCTGCAGCATTCGTATTGCTCCTGCACGACTTAGATCAAAATTCAATTTTTTCAAAGCCCAAAACGTTTTATGCTCTAGTCCTAATGGTAAATGGAAAGCTTTCCCATACACTAACCTATAGGGAGACATACCTAGAGGAGTCTTATAAGCTGTCCTATAAGCACTAAGAGCCTCATTCAACCTAAAAGACCAATCCTTTCTAGATGGATGGACTACTTTCTCTAGAATATATTTTATTTCCCTATTACTTATTTCAGCTTGACCATTCGCTTGTGGGTGATAAGGGGTAGCTATCCTATGCTTAATTTCATACTTAGCTAACAACTTAGTTAAGATATTATTAACAAAATGTGTACCCTCATCACTCACTAGAGCTTTAGGTGTCCCAAACCGCGCAAAGATGTGTGATTGAAGAAACCTTGCTACTGTCTTGGCATCATTCTGATGGCATGCGATGGCCTCCACCCACTTGGACACGTAATCAACTGCCAATAAGATAAAAACATTACCATTAGAAGGGGGAAATGGCCCCATGAAGTCAATTCCCCACACATCAAACAATTCAACTTCTAAAATGTAAGTAAGAGGCATTTCATCTCTGGGCCCCAAATTTCCTCTCCTTTGGCAAGCATCACACTGCTTGTAGAACCAATGGGCATCCTTAAATATGGTAGGCCAGAAAAATCCACAATGCAAAATCCTCATAGTTGTCCTCTGACCACTGAAATGGCCTCCATACGGCGAAGAGTGACATTGCTCCTGGATTTCCTTGGCTTCCTCACCTGAAACACACCTACGAATAATACCATCCGAGCATTGCTTATACATAAATGGCTCATCCCAATAGAAAAACTTTGCATCATTCTTAAACTTCTTCTTCTGCCTCCAATCCATATCAATAGGAGTGACCCCCTTCACCAAAAAGTTGGCAATATCAGCATACCAAGGGACATCCCTAACTACCTTTACCTCAACAGCGAAGAGCTGTTCATTTGGAAAAGAATCTAAAATGGCAGATTGCTTCAGCAAAGATGATGATGGATCAAGACGAGATAAATGATCTGCAATGGCATTCTCTGATCCCTTCTTATCCTTTATCTCCAAGTCGAACTCTTGCAACAATAAAATCCAACGAATTAATCTAGGTTTTGCATCTTTCTTAGTCATTAAATACCTTATTGTTGCATGATCCGTGAATACCGTGACTTTGGATCCAACCAAATATGGCCGGAATTTCTCAAAAGCAAACACAACAGCTAACAACTCCCTTTCAGTAGTTGTATAGTTGATTTGTCCCTCATTTAAAACCCTGCTTGCATAGTATATAGGATGAATAAATTTTCCCTACTTTTGCCCCAGCATAGCACCTACTGTAGCATCACTCGCATCACACATTACCTCAAATGGTAAATTTCAATTAGGTGCACAAAGAATGGGTGCTGAGATTAAAGTATCTTTTAAAGTTTCAAAAGCCTTCCTACAATCTGCATTAAAGTGAAAAACATGATCAGTGCATAATAAGTTACAAAGAGGTTTACTAATTTTGGAAAAATCCTTTATGAACCTCTTATAAAATTCAGCATGACCTAAAAAACTCCGAATTCCTTTCACTGAATTCGGTGGTTCTAATCTTTCAATAACCTCAATTTTCGCTATATCAACTTCTAGACCATTCTTAGAAATCCTATGACCTAACACTATGCCCTCCTTCACCATGAAGTGACATTTCTCCCAATTGAGAACTAGATGGGTATCCTCACATCTCTTTAACAACTTACCTAAATTATCTAAACAACTCTGAAAAGACCCTCTAAAAACTGAAAAATCGTCCATAAATACCTCAACAGTGGACTCAATCATATCAGAAAAAATCGCTAACATACACCGCTTAAATGTTGGAGCATTGCAAAGGCCAAAAGGCATTCGCCTAAAAGCAAACGTCCCATAAGGGCAGGTGAAAGTGGTCTTCTCCTGATCTTCGGGAGCAATGATAATCTGGTTATACCCAGAGTAACCATCTAAGAAACAGTAGTAGGCCTGACCAGCCAATCTATCCAACATCTGGTCAATAAATGGTAAATGGTCCTTACGGGTAGCTTTATTAAGTCTCTTGTAATCCATGCAAACCCTCCAGCCAGTTACTGTCTTGGTTGGGATCAATTCATTGTCTTTATTGCTCACCATAGTGACACCTCCTTTCTTAGGAACACATTGGACTGGGCTTACCCAATTGCTATATGCAATTGGATAAATCATGTCAGCATCCAGCCATTTAATCACCTCCTTTTTAACAACCTCTTTCATTGCAGGGTTAAGCCTTCTTTGTTGCTCAATACTCCTAAAGGATCCCTCATCTAGAGTGATTTTGTGCATACAAAAAGATGGGCTAATTCCCTGAATGTCAGCCAATGTCCATCCGATAGCCTTGCGGTATTACTGCAGCAATTTTATTAAGGCCTCTTCATGCTCCGGCATTAAATCTGATGCAACAATAATGGGCAACATCTCACCTTCCCCAAGATACACATACTTTAGATGATCCGGCAAGGGCTTCAAATCTAAAGTGGGTGCCTCAATCAGGGATGGCTTAATAGGAGGAGCCTTCCTTTGATCTAAATCTAAAGACTCAAAAACATCCTCACACCTAAACAACCATTTTTCATTTTTTCTTTCTAAAGAACAAACTTCTAAATCCTCTACACTAACCTCTCCATGATTTTCCAAATGCTTGTTTGTCGAATCCTGAATTGTTGTCTCAACAATTGTATTCTCCAGAATCCTAATGAAAGAGCAATCTTCCATTTCGTTTGGATACTTCATGGCCTTTAAATTTTACTTCCTCATTACAGACTCTCATTGTTAATTCCCCTTTTTGAACATCTATTAATGCCCTACCAGTAGCAAAAAATGGACGACCTAGAATAATTGGGACATCTTTATCAGCCTCATTATCTAAAATAATGAAGTCAACAGGAAATATGAATTTATCCACTTTCACTAAGACATCCTCAATTTTTTCCTCTGGATATGTGATAGACCTATCAGCTAATTGGAGTATGACTGTGGTTGGCCTAGCTTCACCAATACCTAGCTTTCGATAGACCGAAAGAGGCATAAGGTTAATGCTCGCACCTAAATCACAGAGTGTTCTGCCTAACTCTTTTCCACCTATTGACACAGGTGTGGTAAATGATCCTGGATCCTTAGCCTTTGGTGGTAGCCCATTCTTAAGAATAGCACTACATTCCTCAGTAAGAGAGACAGTTTCAAACTCACCTAACCTCTTCTTTTTAGTTAAAATATCCTTAAGAAATTTAGCATAATTAGGCATTTGCTCAATAGCTTCTACTAAAGGGATATTTATGTGCAATTGCTTAAGAATCTCTAAAAAAAATTTAAAATGATCATCCTGATTCTTAGGCTTTTGCCTCTGTGGAAAAGGTAGAGGTCGTACATAAGGTGGGGGCGGCACATAAGGTGGTTCCACATCTGGAACAGAACCAGATGCTCCAGCGTCATTATTGCTGCCTCTAGCACCCTGACCAGACTCCAACTCTTTCTCAGCAACAACATTTTTATCACAATTATTTCCTGCATCCTGGGTTTTACTAGGTTCTTTTCTCTCGTCTAATGGCTTACCACTCCTAAGAGTCACTGCCTTTACCTGCTCCTTACCTTCCCTTCTAGGGTGTTTAGTATCAGAAGGAAGTTTCCCTTGAAGCCTTGCCTTCAGCTCATTAGCTAGCTGACCCACTTGCAATTCCAAGGCTCTCATTAAAGCTTGATTACTTTGAATTGCGGCATCTGTACGAGCCATATATTCTTTCATCATTGCCTCAAGAGAACTCCTCGAATTTTGCTGAGGCAAAGTCTGTTTATTGTGCTGGGGTAATACCAGCGTTTTAGCAAATCCCAATTGGTTCACCTTTTGTTGTGTTTGCACATTACCTCCTTGTCCTCCCCATGAGAAGTTGGGGTGGTTGTGCCAACCTGGATTATAAAAGTTAGAATAAGGGTTGTTCCTCTGGTTACCTACAAAAAAAACAGAAGCTGGATTGTTGGGGCAAAACTCGTAGTTGTGGTCTTCACCACAATAGACACATGCTTCCTCTACGACTTGGTTCACCAAGGCAGCAGGCTCCACAGCTGGTTGCTGCTGATGACTAATCACTGTCACATTCTTAAGAGCGTTAGCAATCATTGCAAGATCAACCCTAATGGTGGACACACCATCGACCTCTAACACACTCTTAACCTTTTTATTTGTGCCTCTAACATCTGACCACTGACAACTAGTAGTAGATATTCTTTCTAAAATTTCGTGGGCTTCATTGAAAGTTTTTGCCAAAAGGGCCCCTCCAATCGAAGCATCAACCATACCTTGGGTTGCTCCATTTAACCCATTGTAAAAATTTTCCATTTGGATACAATGTGATAAACTGTGGTGGGGACACTTTCACAAAAGCTCCTTAAACCTCTCCCAAGCCTCACTAAAAGTCTCATCTTCAAGTTGCCTAAACCCTACTATTTCACTCCTTAATTTAGCATTTCTATTTGGTGGGAAATATTTACTCAAAAAAATTTCAGCCAACTCATTCCATGTCCTAATCGATCCTGGAGCAAAAGAATTTAACCATGCCTTTGCTCCATCTCTAAGAGAATACGGGAACAAAGTTAATCTAAGGGCATTCCTAGGCACTCCTTGAATTACAAAAGAATCACTAACGACTCCTAGAAAAGACTTAAGATGTAAATGAGGATCTCCTCTATTCGGCTTCCAAAATGGAAATGAGAATGAACTCTTCCCCAAAAGTTGAATGCCTTTGACTTGGGCGGCTATCTCCTTTTACAGAGTTGAGGAAGGCTTGAATTAGGTTGGCCTAGACACGTGGATGACTCTCCTTGCTCCTTTATCCCGAGAATAACTTAACAAAATTTGGTTTGTTAAATTGGCTAACGAGTTGTGACGTGGCAGTTTTGCTCCCGGCTTTGCTCCAGCACAGAATTTGCTCCCTCAAATCGCCCACACCATATTCTGCAAAAAATAATTTCCAAACCTTCCATTCTTCCAAATGGGTTAAAACATATAATATATATCTAAAACCAACCCTATTAAGCACAAAAGACACACAAATCCCTATAGAAATGAGACCTAAATAACTACATTTTGGAGAGTTATCAACCGCAAAACCCCAAAAATTTGTAATAGATCAAGAATACAGACCACCTCCTCCATACCCTCAGAGATTCAAACATGCCTCACAAGAGGTACAGTTCAAGAAGTTTTTAGATGTATTAAAGCAACGACACATCAATATCCCATTGGTAGAAGCACTTGAACGCCTACCTATGTGAAGTTCTTGAAAGATATTCTATCAAAGAAGAGAAGGTTTGGTGAATACGAAATGGTTGCACTCACTGAATGTTCCAACGCACTGATCAAGAATGAGATCGCTCCCAAGCTCAAGGACCCAGAAGTTTCACCATTCCATGCTCCATTGGAGGCAGGGATGTAGGCAGAGCTTTGTGCGACTTGGAAGCAAGCATCAACTTAATGTCATATTCGGTTTTTAAACAGTTAGGGATAGGTGAAGCACGACCAACAACTGTAACCTTACAGTTGGCAGACAGATCACTTACACATCCCATTGGAAAGATTGAAGACGTATTGGTCAAGGTTGATAAGTTTGTTTTCCCTGTAGATTTCATCATTTTAGATTGTGAAGCTAACAAGGACGTGTCAATCATCTTAGGACGACCATTCCTAGCCACCGGTAGAACCTTAATAGATGTACAAAAAGGAGAATTGACCATGAGAGTTAGTGATAACTGCCCAAAAGGTAGTTATTTAGGCTTCATTTATATAAGGATTTTTGTGTCTTTAATGCTTAATAGGGTTGGTTTTAGAGAGATATTACATGATTTAACCCATTTGGAAGAATGGAACCTTTGGAAGTCACTTTATGCAGATTATGCTGCTGAGCGACTGGAGGGAGCAAATTCTATGCTGCAGCAAAACTGAGAGCAGAAACTGCCACATCACAGCTCGTTAGCCAACTTCATGAAACGACTTCTATTGAGATATTTTCGGGATAAAGGATCAAGGAGAGCCTTACACGTGTCCTAGTTGACCTAATTCAAGCCTCCCATCCTTCTATAAAAGGAAGTAGCCGTCAAAGTCAAAAGCATTCCATGTTTTCCCTTGGAAGCCGAATAGTATAGGGAGATTGAAGATCATCAAGAACACCATCAACCGCAAGCTGATTAGGGAGTTTACCTTCTTTATTAACTTGTAGTGATGGACATGCATACTCAGATTGTAATTCGTATTCCTATGCTTATTATGAACTAAGTAGCTTAAGGTGTTGGTTAGGAATAATGTGATTACTGTGCTTCATCTCTAGTAATAAATTGACTATTGCATTTTGGTTAATTGTTGTGCTTATTCTTATTTTATGCCCGCCTGGCCAGCCGGTATGGATAGCTCTCTCTAGTTTCAGGGATGATTTAGAGAGTGTGTGGCAATTCTCCACATTACGATCATTGTGTATTGGTGAACGCCAGTGACTGAGCTAGGGATAGCCAGTTGCCTAGTGCTCGATCGGTCGCTCTTCATTGGGTTTGAAACATATCCCAAAAGATCCGGAGTTCCGGGAGGAATCCGCTAATAATACTGCGAGAAATGCATGATCAATAATATTGCTAGAGCATATCTTAAAACAATCACTAAAGCCTAACCAGCGCCTGTCTTTAATCTATCTGTCTATTTGTTTACTCGTTGTTCTGTCATTTATTTTGCCTCAGCATAATTCTGATAAAACCCAAAATTTTTATTATCTTTGAAACCATTAGGAAGTTATACAAAACAGGTAAAGTGGAAACTCATTCAGACCTTGGATTGATAATATTACTTGCTGCAGACTGTGTATACTTGCACAGGAATTCTAGAGTATTTCATATCATATTTTAACTCACTCTAGGAACCCAACAAGTTTTTGGCGCCGTAGCCGGGGACTTGAATAAAGTTTTTAGGGAAAAATACACTTTTGGTCCCTGAGGTTTGGGTTAAGCGACACTTAGGTCCCTGAGTTTTCAAACTCAACAAAAATACCCCTGAGTTTTGAGATAAGTAGCACTTTGGTCCCTGCCGTCCATTTTGCCGTTAAACCCTAACGGTAAGCTGACGTGGCATTATTATTTTAATTAAAAAAATGAATTTTTGATTTTTTAAATAAAAATATATAAATATATTAAAAATATTATTATTTTATTACTATTTTTTAAATTTTCTCTTTTTCTTCTTCATCTTCTTCCTTCTCATCTTCTTCCTTCCCTCTCCCAATTCTTCCTTCCCCCTCCCATCTTCAGTTCCGGTGGCCGGCCGCCGCCGGTTGTCGGCGGGCGGCGGCGGCGGTCGCCGAAATTTTTTTTTTTTTTTTTCCTTCTTCTCTTTTTCTCTTCTTCCCTTCTTCTTCTTTCTCTTACTTTTTCTGTTTTTTTTTAAGAAAGGGAATTTTGGATGAGGGAGGAGGGCCTCCCTCCCTTTCCGGCGCCGGCGACGGGAGGAGGGTCCTCCCTCCTCCCGTTTCCGGCGCGCGACGGGAGGAGGGAGGAGGGCCCTCCCTCCTCCCGTCGCCGGCGCCGGAAAGGGAGGGAGGCCCTCCTCCCTCACCCAAAATTCCCTTTTTTAAAAAAAAACAGAAAAAGTAAGAGAAAGAAGAAGAAGGGAAGAAGAGAAAAAGAGAAGAAGGAAAAAAAAAAAAAAAATTCCGGCGACCGCCACCGCCGCTCGCCGACAGCCGGCGGCGGCCGGCCACCGGAACTGAAGATGGGAGGGGGAAGGAAGAATTGGGAGAGGGAAGGAAGAAGATGAGAAGGAAGAAGATGAAGAAGAAAAAAGAGAAAATTTAAAAAATAATAATAAAATAATAATATTTTTAATATATTTATATATTTTTATTTAAAAAATAAAAAATTCATTTTTTAATTAAAATAATAATGCCACGTCAGCTTACCGTTAGGGTTTAACGGCAAAATGGACGGCAGGGACCAAAGTGTTACTTATCTCAAAACTCAGGGGTATTTTTGTTGAGTTTGAAAACTCAGGGACCTAAGTGTCGCTTAACCCAAACCTCAGGGACCAAAAGTGTATTTTTCCCAAGTTTTTATCTGATCTGTTTTGTGTATGTGTTTTAGTGGTTTGGTGCTAGAACTTTTTGATTGTTTCTTTTGTTTTTGCAGGTGTGATTTTGGTGCATGAGCGATCCGCCTGGGGTACGGTTTGAGCTTGACCCAGAAATTGAAAGGACATTTAGGAACAGAAGGAGGGAGCAGCGCAGAAACCAGATGGAGAACGTGCCGCAACTCCCGCAAGTTCCTGAAGGTCCAGTAGCAGTGAACCCCCAGCAGAATCCGTTGCTGCAGCAAAACCCACTGTTTGAGCAAAATGAGCAGCGAAATAATCAGGCTGAGAATCTTATCTTGATAGCGAACGATAGGACCAGAGCCATTCGAGCATATGCTGTCCCGATGTTTAATAAGTTGAATCCAGGCATTGCACGTCCCCAAATCCAAGCGGCGAATTTTGAAATGAAACCGGTAATGTTTCAGATGTTGCAAACCGTGGGGCAATTCCATGGTTTGTCATCTGAAGACCCTCATTTACATCTTAAGTCTTTTCTAGGAGTTAGTGATTCTTTTGTAATTCAGGGAGTGCCGAGGGATGCTCTTAGATTAACTTTGTTCCCGTATTCTCTTAGAGATGGAGCAAAATCATGGTTAAACTCTTTTGCTCTAGGATCAATTAGGACATGGGATGAGTTAGCTGAAAAAAATTTTAGTAAATATTTTCCACCTAATAGAAATGCTAAATTAAGGAGTGAAATAGTAGGGTTTAGGCAACTTGAAGATGAGACTTTTAGTGAGGCTTGGGAGAGGTTTAAGGAGCTTTTGCGAAAGTGTCCCCACCATGGGTTACCTCATTGTATTCAAATGGAAACATTTTACAATGGTTTGAATGGAGTAACCCAAGGTATGGTCGATGCTTCGGCTGGAGGGGCCCTTTTGGCAAAAACTTTTGATGAAGCCTATGAAATTTTAGAAAGAATATCTATTAATAGTTGTCAGTGGTCGGATGTTAGAGGCACAAATAAAAAGGTTAAGAGTGTGTTAGAGGTTGATGGTGTGTCCACCATTAGGGCCGATCTTGCTATGATTACTAACGCTCTTAAGAATGTGACAGTGATTAGTCATCAACAGCCACCAGCTATGGAGCCTGCAGCAGTGGTGAATCAAGTCACGGACGAAGCATGTGTCTATTGCGGTGAAGATCACAACTACGAGTTTTGCCCCAGCAATCCAGCTTCTGTGTTTTTTGTAGGTAATCAGAGGAACAACCCTTATTCTAACTTCTATAATCCAGGTTGGCGCAACCACCCCAACTTCTCATGGGGAGGTCAAGGAAATAACGTACAAGCGCAACAAAAGGTGAACCAGTCGGGATTTGCTAAAGCGCAGGTAATGCCCCAGCAAAATAAGCCGGCTTTGCCCCAGCAAAATTCGGGAAATTCTCTCGAGGCAATGATGAAAGAATTTATGGCTCGCACAGATGCCGCAATTCAAAGTAATCAAGCTTCGATGAGGGCCCTGGAATTGCAAGTGGGTCAGCTAGCTAATGAGCTAAAGGCGAGGCCTCAAGGGAAACTTCCTTCGGATACTGAACACCCTCGAAGGGAAGGTAAGGAGCAGGTAAAGGCAGTAACTCTTAGGAGTGGTAAGCCATTAGAAGAGTCTAGAAAGACCCAGGATTTAAATAGTAATAGTGATAATATTGTTGTTATTGAAAAAGAGTTGGAGTCTGGTCAGGGTGCTGGAGGCAGCAAAGAAAATGCTGGAGCATCTGGTTCTGTGCCAGATGTAGAACCACCATATGTGCCGCCCCCACCTTATGTACCACCTCTACCTTTTCCACAAAGGCAACAACCTAAGAATCAGGATGGTCAATTTAAAAAGTTTTTAGAGATTCTTAAGCAGTTGCATATAAATATCCCTTTAGTAGAAGCTATTGAGCAAATGCCTAATTATGCTAAATTTCTTAAGGATATTTTGACTAAAAAGAAAAGGTTAGGTGAGTTCGAAACTGTATCTCTTACTGAGGAGTGTAGTGTTATTCTTAAGAATGGGCTACCCCCCCAAGGCTAAAGATCCAGGGTCATTTACTATACCTGTGTCTATAGGTGGAAAGGAATTAGGTAGAGCACTCTGTGATTTAGGTGCAAGCATTAACCTTATGCCTCTTTCGATCTATCGGAAGTTAGGTATTGGTGAAGCTAGACCTACCACAGTTACGCTCCAATTAGCTGATAGGTCTATCACATATCCAGAGGGTAAAATTGAGGATGTCTTAGTAAAAGTTGATAAGTTCATATTTCCTGTTGATTTTATTATTTTAGACTATGAGGCTGATAAAGATGTCCCAATTATTCTAGGTCGTCCATTTTTGGCTACTGGTAGGGCATTAATAGATGTTCAAAAATGAGAATTAACAATGAGAGTATGTAATGAGGAAGTGAAATTTAATGTGTTTAAAGCCATGAAATATCCAGATGAAATGGAGGATTGCTCCTTCATCAGGATTCTGGAGAGCACAGTTATTGAGACAGCAATACAGGATTCGGTTGATAACCATTCGGAAAAGCATGGAGAGGTTAGTATAGAAGATTTTGAATTTTGTTCTTTAGATAGAAAAAATGAAAAAGAATTGTTTAGATGTGAGGATGTTTTTGAGTCTTTAGATTTAGATCAAAGAAAGGCTCCCCCAATTAAGCCATCCCTAATTGAGCACCCACTTTAGATTTGAAACCTTTACCGGATCATCTAAAGTATGTGTATCTTGGGGAGAGTGATACGTTGCCCATTATTGTTGCATCAGATTTAATGCCGGAGCATGAGGAGGCCTTAATAAAATTGCTGCAGCAATACCGCAAAGCTATAGGTTGGACATTGGCTGATATTCAAGGGATTAGCCCATCTTTTTGTATGCACAAAATCACTCTAGAGGAGGGATCCTTTAGGAGTATTGAGCAACAAAGAAGGCTTAACCCTGCAATGAAAAAGGTTGTTAAAAAGGAGGTAATTAAATGGTTGGATGCTGGGATCATTTATCCAATTGCCGATAGCAATTGGGTAAGCCCTGTCCAATGTGTTCCTAAGAAAGGAGGTGTCACTGTGGTGAGAAATAAAGATAATGAGTTGATTCCAACCAGGACAGTAACTGGCTGGAGGGTTTGTATGGATTACAGAAGGCTTAATAAAGCCACCCGAAAGGATCATTTCCCTCTACCATTTATCGACCAGATGTTGGATCCATTGGCTGGTCAGGCCTATTACTGTTTCTTGGATGGTTATTCTGGGTATAAACAGATTACTATTGCTCCTGAAGATCAGGAGAAAACCACTTTCACCTGCCCTTATGGGACATTTGCTTTTAGGAGAATGCCTTTCGGCCTTTGCAATGCTCCACAAACATTTCAGCGGTGTATGCTAGCAATTTTTTCTGATATGATTGAGTCCACTGTTGAAGTCTTTATGGACGATTTTTCAGTGTTTGGAGGGTCTTTTCAGAGTTGTTTAGATAATTTAGGAAAGGTATTAAAAAGATGTGAGGATACCCATCTAGTACTTAATTGGGAGAAGTGCCACTTCATGGTGAAGGAGGGCATAGTGTTAGGTCATAGGATTTCTAAAAATGGTCTAGAAGTTGATAGAGCAAAAGTTGAGGTTATCGAAAGACTAGAGCCACCGAATTCAGTGAAGGGAATTCGGAGTTATTTAGGACATGCTGGATTTTATAGGAGGTTCATAAAGGATTTTTCCAAAATCAGTAAACCTCTTTGTAACTTATTGTGCACTGATCATGTTTTTGACTTTAATGCAGATTGTAGGAAGGCTTTTGAAACATTAAAGACTGCTTTAATCTCAGCACCCATTCTCTGCGCGCCTAATTGGAATTTGCCATTCGAGGTAATGTGTGATGCGAGTGATGCTGCGGTAGGAGCGATGCTGGGGCAAAAGCAGGGCAAATTTATTCATCCTATATATTATGCAAGCAAGGTTTTAAATGAAGCACAGGTCAACTACACAACTACTGAAAAGGAGTTGTTAGCTGTTGTGTTTGCTTTTGAGAAATTTCGGCCATATTTGGTTGGATCTAAAGTCACGGTGTTCACGGATCATGCAGCAATAAGGTATTTAATGTCTAAGAATGATGCAAAGCCGAGACTAATTCGTTGGATTTTATTACTGCAGGAATTTGACTTGGAGATAAAGGACAAGAAGGGAGCAGAGAATGTCGTTGCAGATCATTTATCTCGTCTTGATCCATCATCATTTTTGCTGGAGCAATCTGCCATTTCCGATTCTTTTCCAGATGAGCAGCTTTTTGTTGTTCAGGTAAAGGTAGTCAGGGATGTCCCTTGGTATGCTGATATTGCCAACTTTTTAGTAAAAGGAGTCACCCCTATTGATATGGATTGGAGGCAGAAGAAAAAGTTTAACCATGATGCGAAATTTTTCTTTTGGGATGAGCCATTTATGTATAAGCAATGCTCTGACGGTATTATTCGTAGGTGTGTTTCAGGTGCTGAAGCAAAAGAAATCCTGGAGCAATGTCACTCTTCGCCGTATGGAGGTCATTTCAGCGGACAAAGGACGGCTATGAGGATTTTGCATTGCGGATTTTTCTGGCCTACGTTATTTAAGGATGCCCATTGGTTCTACAAGCAATGTGACGCTTGCCAAAGGAGAGGAAATTTGGGGCCTAGAGATGAAATGCCTCTTACTTACATTTTAGAAGTTGAATTATTTGATGTATGGGGTATTGACTTTATGGGACCATTTCCCCCTTCTAATGGCAATGTTTTTATCTTATTGGCAGTTGATTATGTGTCCAAGTGGGTGGAGGCCATCGCATGCCATCAGAGTGATGCCAAGACAGTAGCAAGGTTTCTTCAATCGCACATCTTTGCGCGGTTTGGGACACCTAGGGCTCTAGTGAGTGATGAGGGTACACATTTTGTTAATAATATCTTAACTAAGCTTTTAGCTAAGTATGGGATTAAGCATAGGATAGCTACCCCTTATCACCCACAGGCTAATGGTCAAGCTGAAATTAGTAATAGGGAAATTAAAGCTATTTTAGAGAAAGTAGTTCATCCTTCTCGAAAGGATTGGTCCTTTAGGTTGGATGAGGCTCTTTGGGCTTATAGGACAGCTTATAAGACTCCTTTAGGTATGTCTCCCTATAGGTTAGTATATGGGAAAGCTTGTCATTTACCATTAGAGCTTGAGCACAAAACATTTTGGGCTTTGAAAAAGTTAAATTTTGATATGAGTCGTGCAGGAGCAATCAGAATGCTGTAGCTTAATGAGTTAGAAGAATTTCGTCAATTTTCTTACGAAAATGCGAAAATGTATAAGGAAAAGACTAAGCTGTGGTATGACAAAAAAATTAAATCTATGGAGTTTGTCAAGGGTCAGAAAGTTTTGCTTTATAATTCTAGATTAAAATTATTTCCTGGAAAATTAAAATCTAAATGGTCAGGACCGTTTATTGTGATTGAGGTTTTCTCCAATGGAGCAATTACTTTGCAGGATGAAAAAGATGGGAGAGTATTCAAGGTGAATGGACAGCGTGTGAAGCATTATTGGGGTGAGGAGTTTCAGTCGAAATATCCTTCCCTAAGGTTGGTCGATGTTTGAGAGAGCAGGACTTTTGCAGGAGCATTTCACAGAGTAAAATTTTGAGCTCCCGAAGTTTGAATTGATTTTATTTTTCGTTAATTTGATTTCGGTTAGGATAGATGTAATTTTGAATGATGTATTAGATTTTATCTTTTAAGTATTTTTATATTTTTGGTAGGTTAGATTTGATCTATTTTTTTTTATTTGATTTGATTTTCGGGTTCTTTATTTAAATTATCTTGCAATTATCTTTTAGTTAGTTAAATTTTATTTTATCTAGATTTTATTTTCGGTTATTTGAATTCTAGTTTTAATTAATAGAGATTTTCTCTAAGTTATTCAGCTTCTTTTGAGAATAACAGGTTAGGTTTTCTTTGATTGGTTTAATTTGAAAGGATTTGATTTGTCTATTTTAAAATTCAAATTCCGTATCTAAGATTCTTCAGGTTCGGCAGATTGTTGCGGCAAAGATATTGCTGGAGCAAAATATGCCGAGTTAGAAGGGTTTCCGTTGGAATTTATTATTGTTACCGTTGGGTTTGTCTTTGAATTCTTGCAGGTAAATGTGCGTGCATCATCTGAAGAGGCCACGTGGCGCAGAGTAATTATCCAACGGCTCCAATGATGACAGAGCATTAATTTTTACCATGGCTGTTTGGAATTTGCAATTTTACCGTTGGTAATTTTTGAATTTCAGGTTTGCATTTTTAATTGCAACGGTAATATTAGTTATGACCGGGCAAATCCTTTCGGTTAGGAAGGCAGGTCGCGTGAGGGTGGTTCAGAACACTCCATCACCTCCGACGTCGGACTTCGAGGAAGAAAGAAGGGAAGCTGAGAATAAGGAAAAAGAATAAGAGGCAAGAAAGGAAGAGGAAGAGCGTTTGCGTGTCCAGAGAGAAAGCAGGGGCAAAGGAATTGCCGAAGCATCAGGAGAAATTGAGGAGCCGAGGGCGCCATTCATTCGCTTCGTCAACGATCTTGCTCGAGCAAAATACCAGGAGGTTCTGAAACGGGACTTCTTGTTCGAACGTGGATTTGGCAATGATTTACCTAGGTTTTTGGAGTCTGGAATAGTGAACCTCGGTTGGAGGCAATTTTGTGCGAAGCCAGAATCTATGAATGCCAACATTGTTCGCGAATTTTACGCCAATCTTGACGTTAAGAATGATTTTGAGGTCATCGTTCGAGGAGTGCCTGTACAGTGGAGTCCTGAAGCCATTAATGAACTGTTCGATCTCCAAGATTTTCCGCATGCCGTTTTTAATGAGATGGTGGCTGCACCATCTAGTGATCAACTGAGTGCGGCTGTCCGGGAGGTAGGCATTGAGGGGGCCCAGTGGAGGGTGTCGCAGACAAGGAAGCATACATTTCAAGCTGCTTATTTGAAGAGTGAAGCAAACACCTGGATGGGTTTCATCAGGCTACGCTTGCTGCCGACAACACACGACTCCACAGTATCTCGTGACAGGGTATTGCTTGCTTTTGCCATTCTGCGCTCGATGAGTATTGATGTAGGAAAAATTATTTCTTCTGAGATTGTTGATTGCTGGAAAAAGAAGGTGGGGAAGCTGTTCTTTCCGAACACGATTACGATGTTATGCAGCAGGGCAGCAGTGCCCACGGTTCCAGAAGATATGATCATGACTGATAAGGGAATCATTGACACACCTAATCTGGTGCGGCTTCAGCGTATGCAAGAGGTTCGCCAGGGTGGGCTTGTGTATGGCGTCAATCAAATCCTAGAGCAACTGTCAGTGTTGACCAGTAGGTTAGAGTTTGCTGAAAGGCAAGCTCAGACCTACTGGACTTATGCTACGAGGAGAGATGATGCGCTCAGGGGGGCCTTGCAAACCAATTTCTCAACACCGTATCCGGCCTTTCCAATGTTTCTGATAGCGAGCAGAAATGTCGCTATTTTAGTCTCAATTTATTAAGCTTTTTGGTGCTTTAATCGTGTTTTTAATGAATATATTTAATGAATTTTGTTATTTGGTCCTTAGGAGCTAAGTTGGTGATTTTGGGAGAAAAAGAGCCAAAATTGAAGTAATTATAGCCCAAATCCTAGCTTAATGCAATTGGAGGCCCAAAGAAGACATCCATGAAGAAAAGACCAAGAGAAATGAAGAAGAAGGCCCAAAAGGAAGCTGAAAAATCTGGAAAAACTGGACAGCGTCGAGACGCTTAGCAAGGCAGCGTCGCGACGCTACCCCTATTCCAGGCCTATAAATAGGCGCCCTTGGGTGCCTCATTTCTCATCAATGAAACCATCAATCAATTCATCCTTTCTTTCCTTTCTTAAGGCTCCTTTTTTGGAGCCCCTCTCAAGGCTTTTGAGCCTTTTGGAGAGGATTCTTCTAGTGGGAAAATTTTGGGAATTTTGGGGAGCAATCTTAGAGGCTCAAGGAGTAGTCAGCGAGGGGTTTTTTCGACGGTCAATTCCTTTCCTTTTATGCTCTTTAATATGCTTTCCCTTGTAATTATTGTGGATATTATGTGTGGCTAAACCCCAATTTGGGGTCTTGAAATGAAATGATAGTCAAAATATTGTTATAATTTCTTGTCTCTTGCCCATGTCCTAATTATTTGTATGGATATGCTTAATGCTTTACTCAATCTGGCCAATTGTGTAATGATTCGATTCTTAATGGAAACTCGACGGAGAGAAATTAGGATAGATCATAATCCATGCAACTAGTTTAATTGCCCGTTGTGACACCGGGATTAGTTGATTAAACTTAGATTCCTAAAATGAATCAGAGCGTAATAATTAATGATTTTTAATAGCGCTAAGGACACTTAGGTTGTTAAAATGAATTAATTACAATTAGGGGAAACCGACAGGAGATCCTATGTGATTAACGGAGATTCTAGGATTATAATTAGTTGGGCAATGAGATAGGATAATTATAGCAATTATTTAGCTAACCATTGATTTTCAAGACCCCTCTTCCCATTTCAAGAAAACTCTTTCTCCACATTTTATTTCTGATTGATCAAATTGTTTTCTTTAGTCATCTTGAATTTAAATCTTTTTATTGCATGACGTGGTCCCTAAATATTATTTCACCTAAGTATTTTCAGTGCTCAAGAGAATTTTAATTATTTGCTTAAGTTTCGCTTTGCCTCCCTGAGGATTCGATACTCGGAATACTTTCCGTTTTATATTACTTGTGACGACCCGTGCGCTTGCGGATAATCGTACCAACAAGTTTTTGGCGCTACGCAAAAATTAATTTTTCTTGACATCGAAAAGAAAAGGGTAAATGGTAATTTAGGTGTAAATATTTTTTTTTCTTTCATCATTTTGTGAATATTATTTTATTTTCATTTTTTTGTTTGGTTCTTTTTGTTATCTGGGAGCATTGTATGCGAAGAAACAAGGTGGTTGATTTGTTTCCGTTAGATCTTGAGATTAACAGGACTCTTAAATTCATTAGAAGAGAAAAAAGATTAGCTGAAGCGATGGCCCACCAAGAAGAAGCTCCCAAGGCAATTAGAGATTTTCTGCAGCCAGTTCTTCCTACCGAGAATTCTGGAATTGTCTACGCCCCTATCCAAGCTACAAATTTTGAGCTAAAAACAGGGTTTGATTCAGATGGCACGCGATAACTCGTTCAAGGGACATCCTTCCGAGGACCCCCACTCTCATCTGCGATCATTCCTAGAAATATGCGGGACGGTAAAGATGAACGGAGTTCCAGCCGACGCAATCAGATTGAGGCTGTTTCCATTTTCTCTACAGGATAAAGCAAAAGATTGGCTCGAATCAGTCGAGACGGGCAACATCAGTACTTGGGACGAGCTTGCCCAGGCTTTTCTGACAAAATTTTTTCCACCAGCTAAGACTACCAAGCTCCGGACTGAAATTGGAACATTCAGACAGCTTGACGAGGAATAGTTATACGAAGCGTGGGAAAGATATAAGGAAATGCTTAGGCGATGCCCCCAACACGGATATCCTGATTGGCTTCAGGTACAGTTATTTTATAATGGATTAAACCCCTCCACAAAGACAGTCCTTGACACATCAGCAGGAGGGAGTTTTCTTTCAAAAACAGTGACAGAAGCCAAAGACCTGCTTAAGGAAATGGCGGCAACGAGTTATCAATGGCCGACGGAGAGAGGAACAATTACAAAAAAGGCTGGATTATATGAATTGGATGAGTCAAGTTCACTGAAAGCGCAACTGGCATCTCTGACCAATGCACTAAACAAATTGACGTCATCTGAGGTGGTTAAGTCCATTTCCACCTTAGCTAAAGGTCATTCAAAGAAAGAAGGTCAAGATGTGGAAGAAGTTCAATACATAGGAAATAGATCATATACTCAAGGAGTACCAAACTTCTACCACCCCAGTCTGCGCAATCACGAGAACTTCTCATATGCGAATACAAAGAATGTTTTGCAGCCACCCCCAGGTTTTGGATCAACGAGTACTCTTGAAAAGAAAAATAATCTGGAGGAGATGGTGGCTTTATTCATCAAGGAACAAAGAATATTGAATGTGAATCTCCAGACATCAGTAAACAACCACGACGCAGCTCTAAAGAATATGGAAGTGCAGATAGGTCAGATTGCTTCAGCAGTAAATGCCCTTCAAAAGGGAAAATTTCCAAGTGATACTGAGCCTAACCCGAAAGAGCAGTGTAAGATGGTGGTTCTGAGAAGTGGCAGAAGACTGGAGGACAATTCAAATAAGAAAAAGGAAGGAGAAAAGAGAAGGGATGAAGATGAAGGGACTGAGGCACAAAAAGCCTCCTCTGAAAGGTTCCAACATCCTCCCAACTCTAGTGAATTAAAATGTGATTTTTCTAACAACTTTGCAGGTAGAAAAGAAAAGGAGAAGCAGAATGACAATAAGAAGCTGACTGAGGAAGAAGTGGTTCCATGCAACCACCATGACAAAGGTTCGCATATTAGCCCGCCCAAGCGGAGGGGCGAATGTCCAACCTTTGATTTCAGGGAGTTACCTTTTCCTCAAAGATTTAAAAATGTCAAATTAGATGAACAATTTCAAAAATTTTTAGAAATGTTTAAAAAGTTGTCTGTGAATATTCCATTGGTAGAAGCTTTGTATAATATGCCAAATTATGGAAAATTCATGAAGGAAATGCTTTCTAAAAAGAAAAGTCTGAAAAAAGAAGTTTTTAATTTATCTGAGAGTAGCAGTACCATTATTTCTGGTAGGATACCCTCTAAGCAGAAAGATCCAGGGAGTTTTACTGTTCTCTGTACCATAGGAGAAGTATCCTTCGATAGTGCTCTATGTGATTTAGGAGCAAGTATAAATTTGATGCCCTACTCTGTATACAGGAAGATTGGTTTATCAGGTATGACAGACACTGACGTCACTCTCCAGCTTGCTGATAGATCGATTACCCACCCGATGGGTGTTGTGGAGGACGTGTTGGTGAAAGTCAACAAATTCATCTTCCCTGTAGATTTCGTGGTACTAGACATGAAGGAGGACAAAGAAGTGCCAATTATCTTAGGCAGACCTTTCCTAGCCACTGGTAAGGCTGAGATTAGCGTGCATACAGGTAAACTTACCTTGAACATTGATGATGAAAAAGTCGTGTTTAGTATTTTTGGCCAAGATGAATCTGTTTGTAGTTTGCATACATGATTTTCTGTTGGGCCTGAATACTTGACTGATGACGATGAAGAGGTAGACTATAATCTTGGCCTAGGCTTAGGAGAAATGCTTGTTGATAATGTGGATTTCGATCATGATGCATATATGGATAATCCTCTGTTTGAAAATGATTTGGATCTGCCTGACTTTGAAAATGAATTAGACTTGCCTGCTTGTGAAAATGAAAGATCTGCAGTTGATGATTTACCTTCCTTTGAAAATGAATTAAATTTGCCTGAAATGAATAATTTTGATGATGATATTGAATTGCCTGACATTGAGCATGAACATAAAAGGCATAAAAAAATATTGCTCGATAGATAATTTTGAGTCTGACCATGATTACAGTGAATCTATTGAGTCTGATCTTGACATTCCTGAATGCATGAATCCTGCCAATGTGAATACTTTCTTTTCATGTCCTGATGATGTGTATAGCATAGAATCTGACCCAGAAGAACTTGAATCTGTGCATAGTATAGAATCTGATCCTGAAATTCTTGAATTCTTGAATTCTTCTGACGATGAGTCATGTGATAGCTTAGTTGAATCATTTTTTAATTCTGAGTCTGAAGGATCTGCTGAGCATGTAGATATTTTTTCTGATGAATGGACTGGCATGATTGATAAGTCATCTCTAGATCCTAGACCAGTAGATATTATCATGCTTGATGACTCTGTTAACAACTGTTTTGAGAATAGAGATTTAGAAAAGAGATTTGATGCGGTTGATTATTTTCTAAAATGTTATTATGAGAATCTCTTTAGTGAAGATGGGCCAGGGGAAAGTTTTTTTTCTCCCCTGTTTGTAGTTTGCAAGTCGGTGCGTGATTTCTTGCAGGGCCCGGAGGATGATGAAAATTTTTATTTTGAGCCTCCGTAAGCGTGCCGAGCCTAGTCTAGCTAAAGACGTTAAAGAAAGCGCTGCTTGGGAGGCAACCCAAGGATTAAAGTAGTTAGTTGTTTTTGCGGTAAATAATTTTCTTTGCTCCGTGATCCAATTTTGTTTTGCAGGATCACCTTAGCAAATCCCAAAATTCCACATTTCCCATTTATCATGGATCCAAAGGAAAAGGATGAAGCGCTCCTAGCTCAGGGAAGTCTCAGTATCTCTCTTTATGCTTGTCTGTTTTAAAAACATTGGGGACAATGTTTAGTTTAAGTTTGGGGGGGAGGCTTCCGCTGTGTTGAGCATATTTAAATTCTGTTGGATGCATGAATAGATAGCCATGATAGCCAAGGATGTGATTTTTGAAATTTTGGGAGAAAATGGTTTATATGTTGTGGAATCTGGGAGCACGGCAGAAATTGTGAAATTTTAAAATTTTTTGATACTTAGTTTTGATGTCTAAAGCATGCAATAGTCTTATCTAATGACGTCTTTGAAAATCTAGATTCTTATTATGGTTTTCAAAGTTGTTGTCACCCCGATAGGCTTAGTTTCTAATATCAGGAAGTTCATGCTAGATTGCTCTAAAGAACTAGGTAGGAAAAAATTGCTATGCCTGCTGAGAGAAAAGCAAAAGCAACAAAAGAAAATGTGAGAAAAAGAAAATCTGTTGAAAAAGAATTTTTGCTTGCTCAAAAGAAAAAAGCCTAGGGGTAAAAAGAGCTACCTGCGGTGTGATCAGTTAGGCCAACCAGAGAATAAAATTCGGGTTAAGGGTCCCTGCACCGTAGTGTGAAAGCTAGTACCATTAGATATCAAAATGCAAGTTTGGGGAGGAGCAAAAGAAAAAGAAAAGAAAAAGAAAAATCATGTGAGAATTCTGCTCCCCCATGAAAAAAGAAAAGGATGACAGGCACCCTAGTTACTTTTTTTTGCATGATAGAAGGACTCCGAAGTATTAGGGGCTCTTAGCCAGTGTAGGGGGAAAACAAATGGAGAAAGCCATAAGACTAATCTAGGTTAGTAAAAGAATCAATAGATAAGTCTTGAGCATGTTATTCATTAATCTTAAGTTCAAACTAGTTTAAGATTTCTTCAAGAGTATGCGGTGCTTGCTTATTCCACTTGCATGTTTTCCATTCGATCCTAAGAATTCCAAAATCATTGAGGGTTGAGCGATTCTATTTCATGCATCTTTAGAATTTATTTTGCTCGGGACTAGCAAAAGCTTAAGTTTGGGGTGTGATAGCGAGCAAAAATGTCGCTATTTTAGTCTCAATTTATTAAGCTTTTTGGTGCTTTAATCGTGTTTTTAATGAATATATTTAATGAATTTTGTTATTTGGTCCTTAGGAGCTAAGTTGGTGATTTTGGGAGAAAAAGAGCCAAAATTGAAGTAATTATAGCCCAAATCCTAGCTTAATGCAATTGGAGGCCCAAAGAAGACATCCATGAAGAAAAGACCAAGAGAAATGAAGAAGAATGCCCAAAAATCAGCCCAAAAGGAAGCTGAAAAATCTGGAAAAACTAGACAGCGTCGAGACGCTTAGCAAGGCAGCGTCGCGACGCTGCCCTTTCTTGTTGCCCAAGTCGCGTGCGCAGCAGCGTCGCGACGCTTAGCAAGTCAGCGTCGCGACGCTACCCCTATTCCAGGCCTATAAATAGGCGCCCTTGGGTGCCTCATTTCTCATCAATGAAACCATCAATCAATTCATCATTTCTTTCCTTTCTTAAGGCTCCTTTTTTGGAGCCCCTCTCAAGGCTTTTGAGCCTTTTGGAGAGGATTCTTCTAGTGGGAAAATTTTGGGAATTTTGGGGAGCAATCTTAGAGGCTCGAGGAGTAGTCAGCGGGGGCTCCAAGCGTCAGCGAGTGGTTTTTTCGACGGTCAATTCCTTTCCTTTTATGCTCTTTAATATGCTTTCCCTTGTAATTATTGTGGATATTATGTGTGGCTAAACCCCAATTTGGGGTCTTGAAATGAAATGATAGTCAAAATATTGTTATAATTTCTTGTCCCTTGCCCATGTCCTAATTATTTGTATGGATATGCTTAATGCTTTACTCAATCTGGCCAATTATGTAATGATTCGATTCTTAATGGAAACTCGACGGAGAGAAATTAGGATAGATCATAATCCATGCAACTAGTTTAATTGCCCGTTGTGACACCGGGATTAGTTGATTAAACTTAGATTCCTAAAATGAATCAGAGCGTAATAATTAATGATTTTTAATAGCGCTAAGGACACTTAGGTTGTTAAAATGAATTAATTACAATTAGGGGAAACCGACAGGAGATCCTATGTGATTAACGGAGATTCTAGGATTATAATTAGTTGGGCAATGAGATAGGATAATTATAGCAATTATTTAGCTAACCATTGATTTTCAAGACCCCTCTTCCCATTTCAAGAAAACTCTTTCTCCACATTTTATTTCTGATTGATCAAATTGTTTTCTTTAGTCATCTTGAATTTAAATCTTTTTATTGCATGACGTGGTCCCTAAATATTATTTCACCTAAGTATTTTCAGTGCTCAAGAGAATTTTAATTATTTGCTTAAGTTTCGCTTCGCCTCCCTGAGGATTCAATACTCGGAATACTTTCCGTTTTATATTTCTTGTGACGACCCGTGCGCTTGCGGATAATCGTACCAACAGTTTCCCGATGATTTGTTTAATCTTTGGATACCACCCCCGCCTGTTGAACGAGAAGAGGATGTTGATGAGGAGCAGGGTCAGGAAGATTGACTGATGGGATGACCTGGAGCGAGCATTACTTTTGTTTTTCCATTTTTGTTTGCTCGCGCATTTTGTCCCTGCTCACTGTTATAACTGCTTATCTTGTTTCTTTCTAATCTTTTTAATTTTTACTTTGAAAAAATATATCTGCTTTGTAATATTTTTCTATGATTTTAATGAAATTTCTGAATGTTTCTATTCCATGAGCACTGACTGACTCTAACTTAACTATTTTCTTCTGAATTTTTGAAGCTTGGACTGGTTACGCTTAATTAGATCAAGGTATTGGTATTCTGATCTCCATAAACCTTTTGCTTGAGCATTTCTTCTAGCCTGGACTGTTGTTGCGGCAAGAAGATTTTGACGGTAGTATTGACTTATATGATCCACTTTAAGCTTAATCCTAGTCCCATGTTTAGTTTAAAAATTTAGATAGAAAAATTTAAGTTTGGGGGTATAATTGTTTAATTAATGATTCATTGGGGACAATGAATAATTCAAGTTTGGGGGACTTTTCGCTACTCCAATTATTTTGCTCGAGCATTCCTCTCCTTCAAAATTAAAATTTGCTAGGTTATTAAGTAACCGGGGACATTTGTGATACCCACAGTTTGTCTTCGCGTCAAAAGATGACCTAGGAAATGAGAAATATGAGAAAAAATTATTTGCTGAAAGAAATTATTTGTTGAAGATTTTGCTGAAATATTGATGGAGCAAAAGTTTTTGAAGGATGAATAATGATCCAGCAGTTTTTCTGTCTCTCATAACTTAGGTGAGCTTCATCATAAAATGTCGCCATTCTGAGGGGCAAGAGATGGAATAACTAAGGATTTTTTAGCTTTATAATGAGTATTGAGCCTAGTTGGTGATGAGCTTGAGGCAAGGGTATACTACACCATAAAGTGGGTCATCCCATGCTTAAGAGCTTATGACTGTAAGGCTGCTTTAAGTCTGATAAATAATGTTATAAACCCCTTTAAAAATATGTTTTGAAATGTCTGATAATAGAGCTAGGCTGTGGTGAGTTCTTAGAATTAAGTTGAAAAGTGGTGATTATTTGTCCTTGCTGAAGGAATCATTTTGCTGCAGCAAAGCTTGGTTTTGCAGAGTGCTCAGGTAAAGGTTAAAGGTAGTGTTGGACTGTCTGGTTTGATTAAGCTAATTCTTTGTCTAATGTTCTGAAATTCTTGAAGGAAGGTTGGTTAGTATTGCTCGGGACGCGCAATAGTTCAAGTTTGGGGGTATGATAACTGCCCAAAAGGTAGTTATTTAGGCTTCATTTATATAAGGATTTGTGTGTCTTTAATGCTTAATAGGGTTGGTTTTAGAGAGATATTACATGATTTAACCCATTTGGAAGAATGGAAGCTTTGGAAATCACTTTATGCAGATTATGCTGCTGAGCGACTGGAGGGAGCAAATTCTATGCTGCAGCAAAACTGAGAGCAGAAACTGCCACATCACAGCTCGTTAGCCAACTACATGAACCGACTTCTATTGAGATATTTTCGGGATAAAGGATCAAGGAGAGCCTTACACGTGTCCTAGTTGACCTAATTCAAGCCTCCCATCCTTCTATAAAAGGAAGTAGCCGTCAAAGTCAAAAGCATTCCATGTTTTCCCTTGGAAGCCGAATAGTATAGGAAGATTGAAGATCATCAAGAACACCATCAACCGCAAGCTGATTAGGGAGTTTACCTTCTTTATTAACTTGTAGTGATGGACATGCATACTCAGATTGTAATTCGTATTCCTATGCTTATTATGAACTAAGTAGCTTAAGGTGTTGTTAGGAATAATGTGATTACTGTGCTTCATCTCTAGTAATAAATTGACTATTGCATTTTGGTTAATTGTTGTGCTTATTCTTATTTTATGCCCGCCTGGCCAGCCGGTATGGATAGTTCTCTCTAGTTTCAGGGATGATTTAGAGAGTGTGTGGCAATTCTCCACATTACGATCATTGTGTATTGGTGAACGCCAGTGACTGAGCTAGGGATAGCCAGTTGCCTAGTGCTCGATCGGTCGCTCTTCATTGGGTTTGAAACATATCCCAAAAGATCCGGAGTTCCGGGAGGAATCCGCTAATAATACTGCGAGAAATGCATGATCAATAATATTGCTAGAGCATATCTTAAAACAATCACTAAAGCCTAACCAGCGCCTGTCTTTAATCTATCTGTCTATTTGTTTACTCGTTGTTCTGTCATTTATTTTGCCTCAGCATAATTCCGATAAAACCCAACATTTTTATTATCTTTGAAACCATTAGGAAGTTATACAAAACAGGTAAAGTAGAAACTTATTCAGACCTTGGATTGATAATATTACTTGCTGCAGACTGTGTATACTTGCACAGGAATTCTAGAGTATTTCATATCATATTTTTACTCACTCTAGGAACCCAACAGTTAGCAATCAGCAAGTCACGTTTAATGTGTAGGGATTGAAATTTCGTAATTCCGTAAAGCACGACCAACAAGGTAACCTTAATAGAACCTTAGGGATAGGTGAAGCACGACCAACAACTGTAACCTTACAGTTGGCAGACAGATCACTTATACATCCCATTGGAAAGATTGAAGACGTATTGGTCAAGGTTGATAAGTTTGTTTTCCCTATAGATTTCATCATTTTAGATTGTGAAGCTAACAAGGACGTGTCAATCATCTTAGGACGATCAGTCCTAGCCACCAGTAGAACCTTAATAGATGAACAAAAAGGATAATTGACCATGAGAATCAACGATCAACAAGTCACGTTTAATGTGTATGGATTGGAATTCCGTAATTCCGTAAAGCGGAAGCGTGATTGGGACCGATTCGTAATTAATTTTGTTTAATCTAAAATACCAATACATTGGCAATAATCTTAGAACTATTCTAAATTTATATTAAGGCTAAGCATACAAAAATATTAGATCTAAATCTAATTTATATAGTAACAAATTACTTACTATCGATGACGACTCAGATTAAATTCACCAACTACTTGTGAAATAATCACGAACTACTGCGAACACTACCACTATGGCTACACTGGTATGACTCTGACACTTCTAGAGGCAGGAGACTGGTGGGAGTCTAAAGGGAGCCTTCAGGGGAATTCTCTAAGAGTAGGAGAATGAATGGGATGCCTTTCACCCCACCCGAGGGGTCCTATTTATAGGAAAAAAGGTCAAGACCTCTTCTTTATAGGAAAATGTGATAGTGAGCATAGCTAGCTATTTTTCTTTGATTAATTAAGTTAGTCTTTTACAATTATTTGCCCAAATTTATGCACTTTTATTTGTAGGAAGTATGTGTTTGAAGCTTAATTCAACAATTGGAGTCAAATGGAGTTCAATCCTAAAAAAAATAAAAAAAAATAAAAAAAATCATAGCGTCGCGACGCTCTGTCCACAACGTCGCGACGCTATCGACAGATTTTCTATAAATTCCTCTTTTCAGCTACGGATTAGGGGAATCCAATTGGTTAGATTTTAGCCCTAATTTCGACTAGAGACCTTTGGTGGGAGCTAAAGCAAGGCCAAGGAGCGGGAATCAAGCGAGAAGACATGGAGATCGTGACGGGGATGTGTCGGTTTCAACGGATTCGAGTTTTCCTTTCTCTTTCCCTTACCTCTTGTAGTTTTTATGGTTTTTCTTTCAATTAGTGTTTATGGTTTAAAGACTATGAATTGCTAGTTGTTTGTCTTAGGGATTGATGTAATTGTTTTTGTTTTTGGATTGATTTTAGGTATGAATGTGTTTTTATTTTATGCATGCAATTTTGTTTAATGTTTTCAATTACTTGATCACTAATTGAATGATTTAAGTGTTGAATCTAACTCAGGAGGGAGGATTTGGCCTAAGACTTACTTTGTTTAATTGCATGACTAGAGTAGAAATTCTAAGTTTGTGACGGGATTTGGAATATCTTTAGAAGTGTAACAAGGACCGAACCGAATAATGCCTTGCATGTTAATGAACTTAGATAGGGATATCAAGTTAGTTTATATGCATGAGAATCAATTATACTCGGGAGAGGTAATCGTGATAAAAGTTTCCTTGGCTTGTAGAATAATTGCACGGTCAATTCATTCCTATTAATCAATCCTCAATCTTAATCAATGAAATCAATTCCCTAAAGAGTCTTTTCCATTTGAGTCTCCACTTTTATTTTTATGCTTTTAGTCTTTATTTTTATCTTCATCATTGAGTTTTGCTCCCTAAATAAAATTGAACAAAAGTATTTGCGGTGCTTAATTTGCTAGAAAACCAATCCAGAGGACGACACTCGTTTTACATGAAAACACTATATTATTACTTGACCTGTACACTTGCGGTAAGCAATTTGCACATCAAAATGTCATGAATAAGATCTAATCAAATCTATTATCTTATTCATATTTAATTTAATAAGTAATTAATTAATTCCATAATTAATTAATTACCCAATTAAATATCATATATTTAATCTGAGGGATTTTATTAAATTATTTATATTAATATGAATCCAATTCATATTAATTATTTGAACTCTTTCAAATATTTTTCTCTCAAGAATTAATTTTGAAATTAATTCAAAATTATATTATAAAGTTTCATAAACTTTATATTATAATATATCAATGTACATTATATGATTCCCCTAAATAAATTGAACACTTTCAATTTACAATTTATACTTAATTGCCTCAAGTCTCTGTACGAGCTACCAGTGGGACCTAATGGACCTACAGATCAGAAGCTCCAATGATACGAGACTAATTGGCTAAACTCATTAACCAAGTTAGTCAACATTCGTTAACTGTGGGTCACTCCACTAAAGACCACAGCTGCACTCTTCTCACTGTAGAATATTTCTGTGTCCACGGATATCGACCAATGCAGTAAGTCAATCCTTCACGTGTGTTCGTAACACCAGCTGGGTCAAATTACCATTTTACCCCTGGGTTACCTCTGGTTCCTTAAGTACCACTGATCCCTCTAATGAACAAGTTGTTTAGGGTCCAACCACTAAACAGGAGTTCCTCTCGGGCCAGGTGAGGATGGCGCGCCTTTGTTCAAGCCCCGGAATCAACCCATAAGGGAACACACATCTACTTACCCCAATAGGGGAAGGAGTGAATTTCATCTTGTACTGTTATGTTCCCAGCCCCTATTCGGTCTTACCCCTGAAATGGTAGGATTATTGAGTCGGCGAACTGGCCACTCTCTCCCATACAAATCTAAGGACAATCCCTCCTGAAAGGAGTTCATAACAGACTTAGGATTGGGATTGAGTTACCTAGGTCATCCTATTGAAACAGAAACCTAAACTAGTTAACGACGTTACATCTAGTGGTTACTATTTCGCGGTCTGGTCTTATGCAAACTCATTGCACAAGATACCCCACCCACATGTCTCCTACATGGATGCTTTGGATCATTGCATCTGTATCGAATACAATATGGGTTGTATCACATAGTATCACCAGGATAAGGTACTCAGTCATATCTCTATACTATATACCTTTTAGGTTCTTACTTGGACACTGATCCCCATATGTCCCCACATACTAGTACAAGTTTCATTTAAACAACCTTGGATCTTAATTTATTGGATTTAGGATTTATTAATTCAAACTCGATTATTCAATAACCAAATTACTGAATCACTCAAATAACGGTTTATTGAGATCGATTAATTTGTTTCATTTACTATCTACGAGTTTTAGGGCATAAAACCCAACATTTGTAACACCAACTGGGTTAAATTATCATTCTACCCTTGGGTTACCTCTATATCCTTAAGTACCAGTGCTCCTTTAATGAACAACCTGTTTATGGTCCAACTAATAAACAGAAATCCCTCTCGTGTCAGTGAGAGGGTATGACCATTTGATCAAGACATGAAGACACCACTTAAGGGAACACTCATCTAATTACCCTTAAGTCAGGAAGGAGTGAATTCCATCTTGTGTGATTATATTTCCAGCCATTCACTCAGTCATGTCTCCAAAATGGTAGGCTTATTGAATTAGCGATCTGACCACTCTCACCCATACAAATCAAAGGACAATCCCTCGCAAACAGGAGTTCATAATACACTCAGGATTTGAGACTTAGTTGTTGAGGCCATCCTAGTGAAATAGAAACCTTACTAGTTAATGGAGTTACATCTAGCAGTTACTATTTCACGGTCCGATCTTATGCAAACTCATTGCATAGGATACCCTCACTCGCGTGTCCCCTACAGAATGCGTTGGATCATTGCGTTTGTATCAAATACAAAGTGGGTCGTATCCATAGTGTTACCAGGATAAGGTACATAGCTTTATCCATATACTATAGACCCTTTAGGTTGTATATTGAACACTGATCCCCGTATGTCTTCACATACAGTTCAAGACTCATGTAACAACCTAGGATGTTAGTTTTTTTGGATTTAGGGTTATTTAAGACAAAACAACTAATAATTCCATAACTCTTTATAGAATAACAATCAATGATGTTTTATTGAGAACAATCAATAGTTTACATTTACTATCTACGAGTTTTAGGACATAAAACCCAACAGGGCTAACGTTCAATGGTAGTTCACTACAAGAAAAAAAATACTTTCAGTGGCACGCTAAACACGTACGTCGCTGAAACGAAAAAAAGACGTCGCTAAAAGTTTTACCGATGCGTTTGACTTCGGTAACGTTACACGAGCAAGAAGAAGAGAACAAATCATGACAGAGGTTGTGTGGATGAGAAAAGAAGAAAATTCTAGGGATTGACCATTGTCGCGTAGGGAGGGGAACGTTGAAGAAAAAGGGACAACAGTTGCGACTAAAAGAATGTGAGAGAGGGAGACGAAGAGGGGAGAAGAAGATAGGGATTCAGGGGTACTGTAGCAAAACGGGGGTAAAATAAATCAACCCCTCATTTAATTAAAGCAATGTTCCAAACATCAAGTGAGCTATAATAGCCCACTCAACCCATTCCAATTTGGGGTTCGAACGGGCCGTAAATTAGTAAGTGGGTGAGAGAGTGAAAGAGTCATCTCTCAAAATTAAAGTATCCACATTTTTGTACTTTCTTAATAAAAGTTTCTTTATTCCAAGTGTTTGTCTCTTCTCTTTTGGCTAATTTCTTTCACACTCTATATATCTTATCAATTGTTTAAACCAGAATTGATATATTTATATATACAAACACAAAAATATAAAACACATAATTAGTGCCTACAAATTAAACAGCCAGAACGTGAAATGAAAAGGTTGGCCATATATAAACAAAACAAAAGAAGAACCCTGGTGAATAAAAATAAAGAAAAAAAAAAAGAAGAAAATTATATGATGTATGTATGTATCTAAAAACCATTATTTAGCAAGTACAAAAGCCACACGCAAAGTGAAAATGTGAAGTAGTGTTACTTTTGTACACTTTGCTGCAAACTAAACCCCAATTCTCCGCTTAACACTGACAACCCCTCGATGCCTTTCCTCGTTAGTATCATTTTGCTCAATACATTGGGTTTTCGCAATCATCGATCTCTGTGTTTCACTTTTCCATTTCCTCTTCTAACTCTTTCTTCTCTTGGTGTCTCAAACAACGCTCGATAATGACGTGTTAAACCACCATTAAACTTAAAAGCTTAAGAGAATATGAACAAGACCCAATGATTGACTATCAATATAATGGATGAGGAGATAGCTTAACAGAATCTCTAGACATAGAACCCCCGGCGCTGATTGTTGAAGTAATGATAATATAAGATTCCATTTACCATAACCCATCAACTTAAGTTTTTGGACTCATCGGTGGCATGATATCAGAACAAAGATCGGAACAAACCCTTGTAAAGCTATTGTCTCCCTCAAGTAATATTATTGATTTCTACTCGTAGGATCTTCTATAAATGTCCCAAGGAAATGTAAGATATCCCTCCAAACCAAATTATTCCATTAATAAATAAGTTATTTTGATGCCTTAAAACAATTTATAATATCATTAATATTATATTGATCGTGTTTTTTTTATTACAACAACATATGGTTGAGATTTGAATCATTAATTAATGATATTTTTTATGTATTTGATATAGAAATATCGATTAATCTTTAATATATTCGAACAAAAATAGATACTTTAAACTCAAATTCGAGATTTTAAGCGGATAGGTGACGGTAAATTAAATCTTTTCAGTTTTCATTGTTATTCTCATGTTAACACAGTTGTTTCTGAAGCTGAAAAAGTCTGCTGGTTTTTGTCTGAACCTTCAAAAGTTCTTATCTTTGTGTGAGAGAGAGAGAGAGAATGAGACAGGCTATAAATGTCGTAATGTCGATTGTTATTATTACAAGTGCTTTGCTTTTGCATTGCCATATATATGTGCAGGAAGCTCGATGTGTGTCTCTGAATCAAGAGCTCGTGTGCTTTTTCTTTGCCAATCTTTGTGGCAATTATAAGCTTTGGGACAGTCCAGTGATGAAACTGGCTAGCCTTCTCTCAGCTGCCTCATCTCTCTGGTGGTGGAAGTTATGACGTTGTACACATTTTGAACATCTGAAAAAACATTAATTGTCTCATTTTTTGTCGGATATCTCAGCTGGGTTCTTATGCTGACTGATCAAGAAATCTCAAGACATACCGTTGTATTTTAATAGCTAGTTAAGTTAGCATATTATAACCTAGTATCATAATATTTGAAGTTCAATTTGTCATTTCATATCTTTTCAAACTCTTAAATTTTGTAGGAGGTGTTTGGGGTATGAGTTCGGATTGAAGGTGGATTTGGCTTTCTAAGCCTAACCCATATTTGGAGTGAGGGTTTGTCAAGTTCGGGTTTAGTTTGTTAAACCCACGAGAGCTTGTATGTTAATCCACTATTCACATTATTTTTCTAAACCTATGTATAACCCTAATCATAATTATGTAGCTTCTGTTTGATAATCATTTAGGTCCCGTTTGATAACCATTTAGGGGGTGTTTGGGGTACTGAATAGGTTATAATAACCCCCCTTATTATAACTTATTCAATGTTTGGGGCACCAACAAAAATAAATGGTGAGGTGGGTTATTTTTACCCCGATTATTTTATCAATTTTCTATAGTAATCATCATTCAACCCACCCAATTATTCTATCCATTTCCTACCGTAACTCTCTCCTCTCTTCTTCCGTGCGACTCTTTGACTTTTCCGATGATCGCCGATGACTTTTCCAGCCACCGAATTTTTTTTTTTCATATTTCTTCTCATTTTCATTTTGAAAAATATAAAAAATAAAAATAAAGAAAAATAACAAAGGTTGCCGGAAAAGTCGTTGACAACAGCGAAGGTTAATCAACTTAAAAAAAACATTCAAACGAAATTATATTTACCACACTCAAGTTTATTTCAAATGATTTTATTGATAAAAAAAAAAAAAAAAAAAAAAAAAAAAAAAAAAAAACTAATATGATTTTTGAACTAAACATTTACAATTTTTATTTTGGCAATACTAAAAGTTAACTAATATGATTTTTCTATACCAAATCCTACACTTTTTTGCTTTGTAAAAAAAAACATAACCCTAAATCAAAGTGAATCGTATAGCATAAAAAAAAATAAATAAATAAAAAACTAGTAAAAAAAACAGTCAGTTTGAACCTTTGATTCAGAACCCCATGTTAAAACAGATCAACACTCCAAATACAAATAATTTTATCCTAGACTAAAATAATCTGCACCCCAAATATAGATTATTTTATCCCAGACTATAATAATCTGCACCCCAAACACAGATTATTATAACCGACAGACTATTATAATTCCCAGATTATTATAACCACTAGATATTATAACCAATTCAGCACCCCAAACAACCCCTTAGTTTTTAGTTTTTTATTTTTGAAAATTAAGATTATACACACCTACTTCCACCTATAAGTTTATTTGTTTTAGTATCAACTTTCTTCCTTGTTTTCAAAAACCAAGTCCAATTTTGAAAACAAAAAAAAAAAATAGTTTTCAAAAACTTGTTTTTATTTTTGGAATTTGGCTAGGAATTCAAATGGATCCTTAACAATGATGGAAACCATGGTAGGAAATTTGAGAGAAAACAAGCATAATTTTCAAAAACCAAAAACAAAAAACGAAATGGTTATCAAACGGGACCTTAGTTTTTTGTTTTTGATTTTTAAGCTTATAATAAACACTACTTTCACCTCTAAGTTTCATTGTTTTTTTTTTTATCTACCTTCTTCTCATGTTTTCAAAAACCAAGCCAATTTTGGGAACTAAAAAAAGTAGTTTTCAAAAACTTATTTTCGTTTTTAGAATTTCGTTTGAAATTCAAGTGTGTCTTTAACAAAAATGAAAATCATGTTAAAGAAATTGGAAGAAAACAAACATAAATTTCAAAAACCAAAAATCAAATAGTTATGAAAATGGCCTTAAATCTAGGTTTTCTAAAACCAACACTTCAATCATATAGGTTTAATTTTCTTGTATTTAGGCTTCTAAAGTCTCCACTAAAATCCAAGTTGTCTATTTGTGCCCCATATGACCCAAGGCTTTAGTAATGATTTAATAGAGTAAGCTTTTTAACATTTATATTTACTTTATTAGAAGGGTCATTGCGAGCATACAACTTAATGAATAAATTATTTGTTATCATTCCAAAGGTTGATTGTTCGATTTTCACCTTACAATATATATAGGGAGTTTACATTTAACATATTTTACAAGTCCTTTCCATTAAAAACGTCAACGTACCTATGCCTTTTTTGACGTTTTCTAGCCATTAACTTTATGCAAGGATTATAAATCATAAATAACGTCAATATCATATAGAATTTAATAGTGTGGAATACTAACACTTCAACTTAATTGTACTTCTATCTTTTGTGAATAATTCTCTAACACAAACCATTATTTGTAATCATCATATCCCAAAAATTTTGGTGAACACAAGACCACCTGGATTTCAGTAAAACTTTAGACCCATCATCTCCCAAAAAAAGCACTTAGACTCTAAAAAAATGTCTCTCCTCTTTTGCTAGCAACCAATTATTTCTTTTGAGATTTTAAAGAAGGAATATATATATGTGTGTGAAATAATTAATATAATGCAAATGAAAAAGGCTTAGCATTACTTAAAATATAATGCCTTGCCAATGTACTGCTTTTTCAGTCACCTCCATACCCTGTGATGAATTTTACCCTATAAAATGTGGAGTGCAAGCTTTAAAAAGCTGAGTCCCTTCTTCACTTCAATATGCTTCCTTTTCTTTTCTATCTTCTTTCCACTTCAAATCAATTCCTTGGATTTGACATTTCTGAACTTGCAAATTTGACATTCAATCATCTTTCAGCTTGTTCTACAGTCTTTTGACATTATAATACTGCCTCTTGCTGTTGCTGCATGTTTATATTAAGTACTTTATTTTATTTTTCTAGGGCATTCTTGCACTTTCTTGTTTAATATGTGTCTCAAACACAATTGAGTTTAGGGTTTTAAATTTTTGTCGATATTTCTATATATCTATTGAATGGGGGAATCGGCATGAGTAAATTGACATTTCTATATTATATCATAAAAAATCAATGAAATATTACTAAAATATAAACAAAATATCACTAATAATGTAGATCTATTATTAATAATAAGACAACTAAACTTATTTTTAAATGGTGAAATGTTTATTGGTGTATTTAATTTTGTTTAATGATTTTTTATAAACTTTTTACAAAAATATCCAACAATATCTATATTTAATTTATTGATATTTTCATCGGCGTTCACACAAGAATGAGATCTCGATATTTAGAGGTATTTTTATTTACTTATTATCTATTAATTTACTACTTTTGTCAACATAAAACATAGCTTAGTGTGGTCAAATCAACATTTCCCTTTTTTTTTCAAGTCAAATATTCAAATCTCTACCTGCATGAGCTAAAAAACTGATAAAAATTTTCACTTTTTATGTAATTATGGTGTAAAAGAAATACATTTTTGATGGATAGAAATGTAAAAGTTAGTTTTGTTTATTTTTTTAACCTAACAATTAAGACTCCATTGGATAACTTTTTTATTTTTGGTGTTTTAAAATTAAGCTTATAAAACACAACTAGGTTTTTTTTTAAAAAAAAAAAAAAAAAAAAAAAAAAAAAAAATCAAATTTGGTTAAAATTTTTCAAATATTTACTTAAGAAAGATGAAAATCATTGTTGAAGGAGAAATTTCGGTCAATCACAAATTGCCACGTCATTAATATAAATTAATGATAAAATAAATTTGGGACCAATTACACATTTACACGTGTGCCTAAATTAAATTAATAGACATTAAAATTCGGCAAATCAAAGAATGCCACTTGTCTATTAGTGATCCATCAGAAAACATCAGCCAGGTTCAATCAAATTATGCCACGTGGCAATTGAACCCAAGTCCAAGCCCATATGAGGTCCATCAAACTCTATAAATAGAGGAGGCCACCATTCATTTTGGGGGGATTCAGCCAGAGGCAGAGAGGGCAGAGTCCAGAGCATTCTCCCAAGATCCAGAGTCGTTAGAATCCAAAGAGTCCAGAGAATTCAGAGATCCGAGATTCAGAATTCAAAGGATTCAAGACTCAGAAGATTTGAAGACTAGAAGACTCTAAAAAGAGATCAACAAGCCAACCGACCGATCAAGAAGATCAACAAGTCAGCAGGCTAATCATCCAAGAGGATCAACAAGCTAACAAGCCGATCCAACAAATCAACAAGCCAACAGGCCGATCCAAGAGATCATCAAGTCAACAGACCGATCATCCAGGAGGATCAACAAGCTAACAACCGATCCAACAAATCAACAAGCCAACAGGTCGATCCAAGAGATCGTCAAGTCAACAGACCGATCATCCAGGAGGATCAACAAGCCAACAAGCCGATCCAAGAGATCATCACGCCAACAGGCCGATCATCCAAGAAGATCAACAAGCCAATAAGCCGATCCAAGAGATCATCAACCTAGCAGGCCGATCATCCAAGAAGCTCAACAAACCAGCCCAAGAAGATCAACAAGCTAGAGACCAAAGTTTATATATTTAAGAGAGAGAATCAGAGGATTAAAGTTAGAGATTGTACACCCACACGCATATTACATAAATACAAATATATTGTTTATTCCACGTGTCTCCATCCCCGAAGTTACGTGTGAACAATCATTATAAAGAAATTGTGAGAAAACAAACAAAAATTTTCCAATAAGTAGAAATAAAAAATCAAATGGTTATCAAACACGGCGAAAACTCCTTCAAAATTCATTCAAAATTCATTCAAGGATTGAAGTTGAAGAAAGGTATGGAGAACATTAGGAAAGGTTTTATAAATTTGTGAGCCTTTTTTGTCTTAGTTTTGTATTTCAGCTGTGAGATAAATGTGGGTGGTGGTGGTTGAAGGGATGTTTTAAAGAGTGTTTTAAGAGTTTTTTTTTTTTCAGAGATCAAGAAAGACTGGAAGAGAGAACACTTGTGAGAGTTATGTGAATTATTATCTTTTCGATCTTTCTCAATCTTAGTGAAATTTATAGATAGTCTGCATGGAACATAATATAGCCCAAACTTGGGATATGAAAACATGTATAAATTTGGTGTAATCTGTATCTATTTATTTGCATATCTCTTTCATATTTCTCTTATGATCATTTGTGTGTTGGAAAATTTATGTTTTCTAGTTAAAAGATCCCCAAATTCCAAACAGGCTTGAGTTGTTCATAATAAATAATAAGTGTCCTATTGATGATCAAATTTCGCTAGGTAAATTACCTTCGCTCCACGTGATAATCGACAGTGAATTTGTTTGAGAGCGGGAGAAGACGTGGCCTGCAAGATGGAAAACATGCACACTGGTGTGGTGCTAGCCACACCGACTCCGATGCTTAAGTCAGAAAACGGAAGTAGGAGGGCTAGAGAGTAAGAGAAGAGAGTAGAGAGTTCGGGTCTCCTTCTTCAGTGGCGAAGAGGGGTATAAATACCTGCTCATCCTCCTAGGGTTTTTAGGGATTCGGAGGCGTTTCGGGACAAACCAGGCGGAACCGGGGCGGCTAAAGCGGTAGGGACCAAGCAGAGTCAGACGGGCTCGGCCCGCGCGAGAGGGCCGAGCAGGGGGTCGGGCCAAAATCCCTACCCCTTCAGTCTTGGCCCATCCCGCTTGCTGGTTTCGCCTCTTGGGTCCATCTCCCAGCCCGATTTCTTCCCGGTTGTCCTCGTTAGCTCCCTGTACATCGGGGTGGTCCAAAATTGCCTATAACATGCCCCAAAAAAGTTTAATTTAGAATTTGACTTGATAGTTATAACAATTGAATAATAAGGGTGGTTGTTACTGTTACTTCTACACGTTGCAGGACTTTGAGAATTACACGTGGAAACAGCACTCCACTCACTCAGACTTCATGCAACAACCCAGGGAAAGACACTCACTCTCAGTTGAAGAACAGTCACCCAATTCCCACCGATTAGCAGACGAAGAACTCACACCAAATGCAGAAAGAAAAATAGAGACTCAAGGAAGAAGAAACAAAGACAGGCGATTATAGTGGTTCGACATCCATGGCCTACATCCACTGTTAAGGGAGTTCTCAATCTTATTCTGAAAGTAATCTCAATTACAAGGTACAAGCAAATCTCTCTCTCTCAAACTAAATCTTTCTCACTGCTTAATTCTAATCATCTTCTTCTTTTTTATACTTGAGGATCTCAATCACTGACGATATTACAGTTATGGAGTGAGCTTGTTAATTACAACAAGAGAATTTACAGGTATTTGTTCTCTTTTCAGTTACCATGGTTATTTGATGTCTTAGCTGTATTCACGGGTCACATCTATGGATAAAATTTACTCCAAGAAAAATTTAAAATATATAATATTCAACCAGAGTACATTGTGTAATGCAAACATCTCTTTTATCAATGTTACAAACCTTGGGTTTTTTATTTTTTTGGGAAAATATCATTTCATACCTTCGAACTTTGCAACTAGAGTCAATTAAAACTCTCAACTAATAATTTTATTAATTTAAAATTTAAAGCTTTATAAACTTAGTCAATAAAAATTCTGAGCTAATAATTTTATCAATTAAAATTGAAAGTTTTATTAACCGAGTCAATTAAAATATTAACTAATAATTTTATCGATTAATAACTTAAACTTTGCAAGTTGGAGTCCAATCAAACTCTAAACTAATAATTCATCCATTATTAAAAATCTAAAGTGATTTGGTTTATACACTTTATCAATTTTGTTTGAAGCTTGTTAGCTAAATTAGAGGTGCACGTGTGTGAAGGCTAGCTACCATGTTATATTTTATATTAAGAAAAATTAAAAAATTAAAAAATTAAAGTAAAATGTATGTTGCTTTGATTTGTTTACCGATAAATTAATCTAGTAAATCATCTGGTGAAAATTTCAAAACAAAAAAAACAAAAAAATCATCTGGTGAAAACTTTCGAAAGTTTGGAAAGAATTTGAGAAATAGAATATTAAGCGAAATAGTAATCTTGGGTGTAACTGTTGAAGTGACTCCACAAATGGAGTCCACCAAATATTACCACGCCATCAAACTGTTGAAGTGACTTTCATGTATATTTTTGTGAGTTGAACAATATTTGGATGGAGGGATTCGAATTTATGTCCTCTTAGTTGCAAGTGGAATTATGAGTTATAAAAAACTATTGCGTATAGCTTGCCTAGTGCTTTACACATTTTGTAGCACATCAATCGAAAAGAATAAACTACTTTCACCTTTAATTTTCTTTCATTTCAACATGCAAATGAAAAATAGAAGAAGTTCTTGATAGAGAGAGAAATCTTCAAGTTAAAGTAAAGATGAGATCAAACGAGAATTGAAGTGGAAAAGAGTGAAGAAGACAGAACCCAAAGAGTTTATAGCGGTTCAGCTTAAAGCCTACATCCTATTCTCAAGGTAGCAAGTAAGTATTTCATTCATAAACCTCAAAAATACGAATTCAAAGATACATTCAAAACTCACTCTCTTCTTCTCTCTTTTCATACAAACATTCTTCTGGTTTCTCTTCCTTAATAACAGAGTTTGTTAGCTGTGTTGGTTAGTTTGTAAAAGCTAAGAGTGGTTAATCTGTTTTTTCCTTTTTGTAACTGATTTAACAATAGAGTATATGTATTCTATTTTAACAAATCTTCCCCTTGAAACAAATACCTTACTTACTACTGAAATTTCTCAGAACACACTTAATCACCTAGGACATCTGTCAAGCTGAGCAACTTTAGACAATGCTCGAACTTGGTACGTGTAACCATCTTTGTCATCATATCTGTTACACTGTTTTCATTTCTAATTTTCTGCATGTTCACTATTCCTTTCTCAATTGAATCTCTAATAAAATGCTATCTAATATCAACATGTTTAGTTCTAAATCATGGAATTGTTGATTTTTTGTGAGGTGTATTGCACTTTGGTTATCACAAAGTATGTCTATTGTATTTTGTTTAAAGCATCAGAGATTAGACCTTTTAACCATGTAGCTTCTTTTACTGTCTCTGTCGTTGCAATCAGCTCCACCTCTGTTGTGGATAATGCAACAACGACTTATTGTAAATTGGATTTCCAACTTATTACATTGTTTCCTAATAAGAAAGCATGGCCTGTAAGTTGTTATGAGAATTAGTCTTTTAGATCCTTTTGGTTATTCTTGTTATGAGAATTAGTCTTTTAGTTTTTTTTTTCCCCTTTATTTTCTAAGTTTGTTGTACTTTATTTGTTATTTTGTTTTGCAATACAGTTATACTTTTGTGTATAAATAGGCCTTTTTGTCTGCCATTATTCGTCAAGAAAATCAACATCATCTTTTCATATTGAAAAGTTTCATGGTATCAGAGCAGTGAGTGACACACGTCAATTTCCTTTCCACGCTTTCTCCTTTTTTTTAGCTAAAATGACGTCTATCGATAAAGACACTCACTCACCTATTTTCTTACTCTCCAACATTTGTAATTTGATCTCTCTACGACTTGATTCAACGAATTTTGTTCTCTGGAAATTCCAATTGCAGTCAATTTTGAAAGCCCACAAATTATTTGGGTTCATTGATGGATCTACAGTATGTCCTCCAAAGATGATTTCATCATCTGCTTTGTCTTCCTCAACCTCTGTTGATGTTGCAGCTGATACACCTCTTGCTCCTACTGTTTTTCATAGCATCCGACCTCTTTCAGTCGAAGTCTCCTGCAAAGCTTGAGTACTCAACATAGCCATAGAGATTAAGATCCCTACTTCCTGATCTCTTTTATGTAATAGACCACAATTAGTTGTTCCAACTAAATATCTCACTACCCATTTGGTTGTTTCCTCTGTTTTTTCCTATGGTCTTCCATATATCTACTGATTAAGCTAGATGAATAAGCCAAATTAGGTTTGGTACAAATCATCAAGTACATTCAGTGGCCTGTAGCATTAGAGTATGGTACTCTATCCATCTGGCCTTTTTCTTCTTCATCTTTAGGAGAATCCTCCACAACTTGAAATGTTGAGTTAGGGGTGTGGAAACTAGCTCAACAGATGCCATATTAAACTTCTTTAGAACTTTTTTTGAGCAATTTCTCTAGCAAGTTGTAATTACTCTAGCAAACTTAAAGTTCAAATTTTGAGTGATTTCTTGAAATCTTTATACCAAGAATTCTTTTGGGTTAACCCCAGGTCTTTCATACCAAATTCTTGGTTGAGGGGGTTTCTTAATTTTCAAAAGTTCAGAAATGGAATTTTCTGCCACCAACATATTATCCACATAGAGTAGAAGATATACATTTTCACCATCTGTTTCCCTATTTTGTAGTATACACAAGGATCATATTTGCTTCGAGTGAATTGAATACTCGTGATATAGTCATCAAACCTCTTGTACCAGCATTTTGGTGACTATGTTCCAAACCACATAATGACTTATTAGGCTTGCAAACTAGCTTCCTTTGTCTATATAAATCTTTGGATAAAATATCTTTTTGGTTTCTCATGTTTGGGATAGTTTCTAATAAGCCCCTATGTTTCAAAATCAGACAGTCAAGTTCCCAACATTTAAGAAATGGTTCTACTGAGTCCCTGCACTGTTAATTTTTTTAACGGTGATGACGTGACAACTTTAAAATATTAAAATAATAATTTTTAAATTAAAAATAATAAAATTATAATAATAATTCAAAATAAAAATCTTCACTCTCTTTCCTCTCTCTCCCACCTCCAAAACCCTTTTTTTTTCTTTCTTCCTCTCCTCCTCGTTGGCAACTGCCGCTACCACTCTCCACCACTATGGTTGTTGTTATAGGCAATTTTGGACCACCCCGATATACAAGGGGCTGACAAGGACAACCGGGGAGAAATCGGGCTGAAAGATGGACCAAGGAGGCAAAACCGGCAAATGGGACGGGCCAAGACCGAAGGGGTCGGGTTTTCGGCCCGCTCGGGCGGGCCGAGCCCGTTTGGTCCCGTCTGGTCCCCACCGCCTTTGGATGTCCCGGTTCCGCCTGGTTTGACCTAAAACGCCTCCGAAACCCTAAAAAGGCTAGGAGGATGAACAGGTATTTATATCCCTCTTCGCCACTGAAGAGGGGATCCCGAATTCTATCCCTAAACTATATTCTCTATTCTCTGTTTTCTCCTCTTGCTCTTACTTTTCCACGCCCTACCGTTCTGCTTGCTGACTTAAGCATCGGAGCCGGTGTGGCGAGCACCACACCGATGTGCAGGTTTACTGTCTTGCAGGCCACGTCTTCCCCCCTCATCTACAAATTTACCGTTGGTGGCACATGAAGGTCAGGTGAGATCCTCTGGCCAAAATCGACCATCAACAGTTGGCGCCGTCTGTGGGGAAGAAAGCCTGTTAATCTGCACATCGGTTATTCCATGAGTAAGGGTATGGAGAAGAAAGACCAAGACGTAAACATAGAGGATTCGGATGGTGACCGCCACCAGCGGAGGTCACGGGACGATGACAGCATCCGAGGGTCGCCGAGACAAGCAGGCCGAGGCCGAGGCCGAGGCCGAGGAGAGGATGCCGACACCAAAATTGCCGCCCTTGAGGATGAGGTGAAGGGAATGAATCGGAGTTTGTCCAGAATACTCCAAATCCTGGATAAACCCGACCCTAGCACCAAAGTCCATGAGGGGAGCTTGATTAGAGACCCGAAGAAGGGGAAGAATCCAGTCGAATACATGGATGAATCAGAGACAGAATCCAGAGGAAAGAAGACCAACAACGCAACCAGCAAGGTCAGGGGGCTGAAGCACACAGATCACATAATTCCGAGGAGCCCAGAACCAAGCATGCTAAAGGGTCATGACCACACAGTTTCAACACCAAGCTACGGTCATACAAAGATAGACCAAAGGAATCTGATCGAGGATAAGTGCAGAAGTGCCAAAACTGTCAAGGAGACCTGCATAAGCTAAGTGACTCCAAGCCAAACAGCGACTACCAGACGAACAGTGCGAAGGCTGGGACCGAGGCCGAGGCCGACCATACCGAGGACAACCGAAGGTGTTCATCCTTTGGCCGAGGCCGAGACCGACCCACAGCTATGGTCATCCCGAGGCCGAGGCCGGCCCTAGGCCAAAGCCAACTCTAAGCTACGGTCATCCTTTGGCCGAGGCCGACCCACAGCTGTGGTCATCCCGAGGCCGAGGCTGACCCTAGGCCAAAGCCGAAGCCGACTATCCAATACTTCAAAAGTGACCCGAAGATCACATAATCCAGACAAATTAGATTGTCAACGCAGTTGAACAGAAGACAAGATCCAGATCGAAGCGAAGGAACCAGGTACGAGAGACAACAGATTGTTCGAGGCTAAGGCCTAAGCCAACCCTAAATATGGCTGAGGCCGAGGCCGACCCCAGATATGATCGAGGCCAAGACCGAGGCCGACCTGAGGCCGAGGCCGACCATGACCATGGTTGTGACTGAGACCAATCCTGTTATTGCAAGCAAGATCGAACACCTGTGAGCCTAAGTCTTCGAGCTTAGCGTTCACACCTACATGCGAGCCTATAGAGCCCACGCTTCAGCGAGCCTATAGTGTCCACGCTCATACATGCGAGCCTATAATGCCCACGCTTCAGCGAGCCTATAGTGCCCACACCTACATGCGAGCCTATAGAGCCCACGCTTCAGCGAGCCTATAGTGTCCACGCTCATACATGCGAGCCTATAGTGCCCACGCTTCAGCGAGCCTATAGTGCCCACGCCTACATGCGAGCCTATAGAGCCCACGCTTCAGCGAGCCTATAGCGCCCACGCCTACATGCGAGCCTATAGAGCCCACGCTTCAGCGAGCCTATAGCGCCCACGCCTACATGCGAGCCTATAGAGCCCACGCTTCAGCGAGCCTATAGTGCCCACGCCTACATGCGAGCCTATAGTGCCCACGCTTCAGCGAGCCTATAGTGCCCACGCCTACAGCGAGCCTGGACTGCCGAAGTCTACCTCGCCTCAGCCAGATTGAGACCATGTGAGCCTGGACCGACGAGTCTACCTCACATCCTCTGGCTAGAGCATCTTTACACCGGGCGAGCCTGGACTGCCGAAGTCTACCTCGCCTCATCCAGAGTGAGACCATGTGAGCCTGGACCGACGAGTCTACCTCACATCCTCTGGCTTGAGCATCTTTACACTGGGCGAGCCTGGACTGTCGAAGTCTACCTCGCCTCATCCAGAGTGAGACCATGTGAGCCTGGACCAACGAGTCTACCTCACCTCCTCTGGCCTGAGCATCCTTACACCGGGCGAGCCTGGACTGCCGAAGTCTACCTCGCCTCATCCAGAGTGAGACCATGTGAGCCTGGACCGACAAGTGTACCTCACCTCCTCTGGCCTGAGCATCCTTACACCGGGCGAGCCTGGACTGCCGAAGTCTACCTCGCCTCATCCAAAGTGAGACCATGTGAGCCTGGACCAACAAGTCTACCTCACCTCACCTGACATGAGTCCATACACTTCATCTAAGTCCAGCTCACCCTGCAGAAGCTAGGACCGAGCACCTCTTGCCAAGGCCGAGCACCTCTTGCCGAGGCCGAGCACAAACTTTAAAGGTATTCTCCTATTTACTCAACTATACTTTGTGTTTTAATAAAGTTTTTCTTGAGATTGGAGGCTGTAAAGGGGATATACACTCCCTATTAAACAAAAAGCAAGTAACAGGGGATATGCACTCCCTATTAAACAAAAAGCACCCAGGTTTAGCATGTTCTACAAAAATTTACATGTTCGAACCTATTCTCTTGTTATTTCCCTACAAGGACTAACATATGGATACAGGGAGCCAAATTTTAGGCTAACGGGGGCTTGAGGCCGAGGCCGACCCTAGCCTTTTCCCTAACTTTTCTCTCGCAGACACGAACCTGAAATGAAGCACTCCGAATGACCCAGTACGGGGGTCTCGCTCGGCCTCTTCCCGAGGTCGAGGCCGACCAGGCAAGCAGAAAGGGAGATAGCTGTGCTCGGCCTCTTCCCGAGGCCGAGGCCGACCAGCACCACTTTTGTAATCTCTCACCCTTTTTCATTTCCATTTCATCTAACCCCTATTCAGGGAGTGTCTACTTCTATCCTACTTTGCAGGATGACAACAAAGCTACACGTAAGCCAGTCCAGGGCAAGGGTCATTACTCTTAAATCGGGCTTAAGGAGCTCAACTTATAGCAATAAGTCACCCCGAATCCCAATTCAAGAGTGGGGGCTTAATGTTATAGGCAATTTTGGACCACCCCGATATACAAGGGGCTGACGAGGACAACCGGGGAGAAATCGGGCTGAAAGATGGACCAAGGAGGCAAAACCGGCAAATGGGACGGGCCAAGACCGAAGAGGTCGGGTTTTCGGCCCGACCCCCTGCTCGGCCCGCTCGGGCGGGCCGAGCCCGTTTGGTCCCGTCTGGTCCCCACCGCCTTTGGATGTCCCGATTCCGCCTGGTTTGACCTAAAACGCCTCTGAAACCCTAAAAAGGCTAGGAGGATGAATAGGTATTTATATCCCTCTTCGCCACTGAAGAGGGGATCCCGAATTCTATCCCTAAACTATATTCTCTATTCTCTGTTTTCTCCTCTTGCTCTTATTTTTCCACGCCCTACCGTTCTGCTTGTTGACTTAAGCATCGGAGCCGGTGTGGCGAGCACCACACCGGTGTGCAGGTTTACTGTCTTGCAGGCCACGTCTTCCCCCCTCATCTACAAATTTACCGTTGGTGGCACGTGAAGGTCAGGTGAGATCCTCTGGCCAAAATCGACCATCAACAGTTGTCATCGCTCCCTTTCTCCTCTCTCCCCCACTCACAAATACGAAGGATGGAGTTGTATTGTTTTGTTTGAGAATGATTTTTTGTATTTCAATTTTGGATTTTGAAGAAGAAAAATGGGGTAAGAGGGTCAGATTTTGACGAAGAAGAAGGAAAGTGGGTGGGGATTGGATTTTGAAGAAAAAGGGGAGGAGAGGGGATCCGATTATGAAGAAGAAGAGGAACGAAAGGGGATGAGGATGGAAGGATGAGGATGGGGTGGGGGTCGGATTTTGAAGTAGAAGAAGAAGGTGTTGGTGGGGTGGGTGTTGGGTATGGAAGAAGAAGAAGGAAAGTTGGATGGGTGTTGGGTTTGGAACAAGAAGAAGAAGATGTCAGGTTGGGAAGGAGGCTCCGGCAACAGCAGTGGCGGCGGGAAGGAGGATCCAACGACAGTGAAGAGAAGAAGAAGATAGAAAAAGGAATTCGGAGCGAGGGTGGAAGAGAGAAGAGAGAGAAAGTTTATTATTTTTTATTTTATTGTCTTTTAATTATTTATTATTTTAGGAAAATTGCAATGGGTAACAAAAAAACATTAGGATATTTGCAAATCTAGCCACGGTTTTTTAGATTTGCAAATATAGCAAAAAATTTTAAATCTAATTTCCATTTTTTTTATTATTCCAATTTTACCCTTTGTTGGTGTATCAACTGATATATCAGATAGTATATCAGTAGTATATCTGATATACTTTATATTTGTTAACTGATATACTTGAAATTTTGATATACTTGAAATTAGTCTAACCCATAAGAAAAGTCTAAAAAGTATTGACCATGTCTTTGATATATTCAAAACACTACTAAAATGATACACTCATATTTTATCTCAAATGAAAATTGATTGATGTATGATATATTGCTAATATATTCAAAATACTAGTAAAATGATACATTCATGTTTTGCCTTAAAATGGATATAATGATCTATCTAATATATTAATGATATGATTGATATATATACTTGATTTGATGAACCTTTTATATACTTGATACACTTGATATGAATGTTGATACACCAAAATGATATACCTCATATGTTACTTCTCTTTACTTCTTTTATCGTGTTTTTTTTAATTAAATCCTGTTGTGTTATTTACATATTTTAAATAAAATGTTTGTCTTTTATAACTTAAATATTTATCTTCTATACATATTATGAATGTTGATAAATTATTGATATACCTTATTTGTTATATTAAATATTGATATACTTGATTATGAGTTGTTAGTTACATCAATGATAGGCTTGTAGTTTTTTTATATAAAAAAAAAAAAAAAAATCATTGATATATTTTTAATTGTTGGTGTATTATCAAGGTTGTGAAATGCAAATTTTATTACAATCAAGTATATCATTGGTGTATATATCAATATTATATTGATGCTTTCATTCAAAATTCATTTCAAGTATAACATGTTGATACACTAACAAGGTATATTATTAGTATATCAGTAGTATATTAGTAGTATAACATTATTATAATTGTTGGTGTATCATGAAAGTCATGGAATGCAAAATTATTTATAACTATATCAATAAGATGTCTTTTCAACTATATCATTAGTATATGATCAGTACTAACTAGAAATGCAATTTCAAGTATATCGTTAATGGTTTAATAGTATATCATTAAGATGATATATAATATATCAATGATATATTTGCCAACATGAGTGACATAAGACATGTACATTTGATCACGAGGTTAAATGTTTGAATCTCCCACTATACGTATTGTCCAAAAGAAAATTAATATACATAATTATTCATTAATGAATTATATAAAAAAATATTCAAACTAATGAAAAACTTGTGTGTATACTTCATGAATAAAATATATTATATTCACGAAATATACATCTAATATACTATATATTTAGTAGATTAATAGATTGACATACCAAATTTAAAGTGGATCGGTTGACTGATATACCAAATATATCATACACACTAAATAAATGATGTACTTGATCAGTGGCGGATTTAGCTTGGGCCCGGGGGGCTCGAGCCCCCTCTGAACTCGGCCCATTTATATATTAGTATATAAAAGCTGGCTTTAATAACTAAAGTTTTCGACTTGCTCTGTTGGCAAAGGCGTCCTTAGCCCCCCCCCCCCCCCCTCAATGTGTTGTTGTTCCATGTTTCGATCTGCGAAGTCTGCACGCAGATTTTTATTTTAGGGGTATGGGTGGTTTTTGCAATTTGCCCTTTATTTTTTTATGTTTATTGTTTATCATTTTTCACATATTAACAAAGAAAAAGAGAAAATAAAGTTTAGGTCCCAACACAAAACTGAAAGTTTAGGTCCCATTCGATAATCATTTGATTTTTAGTTTTTGGTTTTTGAAAATTAAACTTGTAAGCACTACTTCTATCTAAAAGTTTTTTTGTTTTGTTATCTACTTTTCTTCCATGTTTTAGAAAATCATGTCAAAATTTGAAAATTAAGGCCCCGTTTGATAACCATTTGGTTTTTTATTTTTTGTTTTTGAAATTTAGGCTTGTTTTCTTTAAATTTCCCTACCATGGTTTTCATTTTTTTTAAAGACACACTTGAATTCCTAACCAAATTCTAAAAACAAAAACAAGTTTTTGAAAACTACTTTTTTTTTTTTCAAAAATTGGCTTGGTTTTTTAAAAATAGGAATAAGGTATGTGTAAATCCAAAGAAACTTAGAGTTGGAAGTGATGTTTATAAGCTTAAAAACCAAAAACAAAAAACAAAAAACCAAATGGTTATCAAACGGGGCCTAAAAAAGTAGTTTTCCAGAACTTGTTTTTGTTTTTGGAATTTGGCTAGGATTCAAATGTGTTCTTAATAAATATGAAAATCATTGTAAGAAAAATTGAAAAAAGAAGTATGATTTTAAAAAATCAAAAACAAAAAATCAAATGATTATCAAATGAGATCTTAGAAATCTATTTGATGTTTTTAAAATTCAAAGACCTATTGACACAAAATAGAAAGTCTAGGAATATATATCAAACACAAACATGAAAGTTTAGGGGCTAAACTTGTAATTTTGACTTAATAAATATATAATATTATAAATTCTTTTTTGTCTTAACTTATTGTTTAATTTTTTTTCTATCGAATATAAATGGGAGTGGACAAATATATTTTTAAAAAAATTATCCCATAATATAAAAGTTTGTGAAGGACAACGACGATGAATAAAATTAGTAGTTCAATTTCATTTATGAATTTTTTGGATTGATTACTTGTATATCACTTTTATGAGTTTTTAAGTGAAGCCCCCCTAAAAAAAAAATTTTGGATCCGCTACTGTACTTGATATACGGTATATCAATAACATCATTGATATACTTCTTAAACCTCTGTGTTTTTAAGGGGCTTTTTCGACTTTTCGACTTTTCAACTTTAATGTTTGGGCTAGGCCTTTTTTTTTGTTATATTTGCAACATACAAAAACTGAAAGCACGGCTGCAAAATCCCTTTTATTTTTTGTTAGTGTTGCAATTGGCCCATTATTTTATTATTATTTTAATTAAAATATATTTTTTTTTTAAACGTGTCACGCCAACCTCTGCTAAAAAATTATGAACTTAATATAATTATTTCTTAAATATGGGGGACTTGATTGTCCAATTTTAAAACCTAGGGACATATTAGACACTAGCCCCAAACATGAGGGACCAATTCCAAATCAAAACCAGCTAAAATCGTTAATAATATTCAAATGGATGTGTGTTTGACTACATGAGAAAACTTCATTGTAGTCAACTCCCTCCTTTAAAGCTATTTGCCACAAAGAGGAGGAGGAGAGACCAATTCCCATGTAACACCTTCTTCTTCATTTTCCATTGCTCTTTTTCGCTACAAACTTTCTGTCTCGCTTATAGCACCTTCAAAAGTACTTAATTCTTCTTCATTCAAGACAATTGTTGTATTTGAGATATAAGCTACCCAACCGGCTTGTGTAAATCTAGCAGGGCCTCACATTTATTCTTTATCTATCTCTCAAAAGAGTGTAATTTGTTAGATCTTCTTGAGTTTTTGTTGGTCGTTATTGCCTCATGATCAAGAGACAGATCATGACTTCAATAGCCACTTCATGAGAAGAATCCGTAACTACTTGTTGTTTAGGGATAGAATTTGGCTTGTTAGAAAATTCTACCTCATAGCTTATGCATTATAGTAGTCTCAAGCTCCTCTCTGGGTTGTTTTTCATTATTTGAACTCATATAGAATTCAGTTTCGTTGAATGTTTCGTCTCTGATGATAATACTCTTCTTTGATTCAAAATTCCACAACTTGTAACACTTAGTTCCTTCAAGATAACCTAGGTGTTGGGAATGACTAGCATATTTTCTTATATGTTTTGGCTTTTCCATGTTTTACTTTATGTTTGTCCCACATGGAAAGATTTGGAGTTGGGAGGAGTGTTTTTATAAAATCACTTCTCCCTACTCTTGTAAAAGTGGTCGGTCAGTCAGACGGATGGGTTTGGGTAAACTGCGCTCGTGCGTAATAAAGAGATGAGTTTTATCCGTTTGCCAAAAAATATATTTTTTATTATTCCCAATGTCCCACGTATCATAAGCTTCCACGTGTCAAGATCGGTTCGGTTCAAGTCCAAGTCTGGTTCCGTTGACCACGTTTTGTGCCTTTGACCGTGGAGTTATGACCGCGTTTTGTGCCTTTGACCGTGGAGTTGTTATGCGTGGACTCCTCCCATGTTGACATGTGGCAGCTGGACCTTCTTTTGTGGAATAACGGTTATTTTTTGGGCCTATAAAAGAAGCCTCTGAGCAGAGTGGAAGGTATCGAATTCATTTTCATTCTTCCTACGTTTTCCTCTGATTCCAATCATTTTCTCTCGAGTGCACGAATGAGGAGGGTGTTGTGTTAACCTTGGGGAGCAACCGGCAAAAACGATTTAGCACCGTGGTCATGCGAAATTGCTTTCAAGGCAGTGGTTATCTCCATGACACAACAATTGTTTTTCATTTTCTTCCTACAAATTGAAAGCAATTTTAAAATGTCCATCAAATCTGGGAAGCACCTTCCAGATCAGAAGCCTGATGGTACACAAGCCAACATTGTTGAAGCAGACGATATCATCGTTGCAGTGGTGGTGGAAGCCAACTTGGTGAAGAATAAATCAGACTGGATTCTTGACATTGGTGCCTCACAACACTTCTGTTCAAATCGAAGCTTGTTCCACGAGTTCCAGGACACTATTGATGATGAATGCGTATACATGGGGAACTCAGCCACTGTTGGAGTACTTGGGAAAGGAAAGGTTCTCTTGAAACTTACTTCTGGAAAAACTTTATCTTTAAATGATATGTTGTATGTTCCTTCATTGCGTAGGAATCTGGTGTCTGGAAGTCTGTTGAATAGGGCAGGGCTTAGAATTGTGCTTGAAGCTGACAAGGTTGTCATCACTAAAAATGGTGATTTTGTTGGTAAGGGGTATTTAGCTAATGGTCTGTTTGTTTTAAATACTGTCTCTATTCCTACTGAAATAAATGAAAGTACATCTCGTTCTGCGTATATTGTTGAATCGGTTGATGTGTGGCATGGTAGACTAGGTCATGTGAATTTTGCATCTATTAAAAGGCTTAAACAATTGCATCTTCTTAATGTATCTGAGACACCTAAAAATAGTAGATGCTCTGTATGTGTAGAGGCAAAATTTGCTAAACAAACCTTTTAAGCCTGTTATAACGAGATGTACTGAGCTGCTTGAACTAATTCATTCTGATCTAGCTGATTTCAAAAACACTACCAGTAGAGGTGGCAAAAAGTATTATATATCTTTTGTCGATGATTTCTCTAGAAACGCGAAAATATATCTTCTTAAATCAAAAGATGAAGCTAGTACCATGTTTAGGAAAAACAAAGCAGAAGTAGAAAACCAACTAGATAAAAAGATTAAAAGGTTAAGATCTGATAGGGGAGGTGAATACGGTGACAAGTTTCTCAAGGAGTTTTGTGAATTAAATGGTATTATCCATGAGAGTACTGCACCATATTCTCCTCAACAAAATGGCATAGTTGAAGGTAAAAATAGATCATTAAAAGAAATGATGAATGTTATGTTACTAAGTTCTGGATTGCTTAACAGTATGTGGGAAGAAGTTGTGCTTTCTGCCTGTTTCGTTCTTAACAGGGTTCCTCACAAAAAACTGGATAAGACACCATACGAGCTTTGGAAAGGATATTCGTCGAACCTGAGCTATCTGAAGGTATGGGGGTGCTTAGCTAAAGTTGCAAATCCGGTATTTAAGAAACCTATGGTAGGATTTAAAACCTTTGATTGTGTGTTTATTGGGTATGCTCATAATAGTACTGCATATAGGTTCATGTGTTTAGATGATAATTCAATCTGTGAATATACAGATGCTGAATTTTTCGAACACATTTTTCCTATGATTAAAAATGAGCCAGATAATATCTCACGATCTAGTCATACGTCTATTTATCCTCCGTCTACTGTTGATATTATGCATGAATCTGAACCTAGGAGGAGTAAAAGAAAGAGAACTGAGAAAGATTTTAGATCAGATTTTTTAACTGTTTTTCTTGTTGAAAACTCAGATAAAATAGACGATCAATTTGCATGCATGTATCTAATAGATGAGGATCCTAAAACCTACCAAGAGGCCTTAAAATCTGTCGATTCTAGTTTATGGAAATAAGCCATTAAAAGTGAACTGGATTCTTTAGTTATGAATCAAACGTGGAACTTGGTAGATTTGCCTAAGGGGAATAAACCTATTATGTGTAAGTGGATTTTTAAAAAGAAAATTAGACCAGATGGCTCGATTGAAAAATTCAAAGCTAGATTAGTGGTTGTAGGCTATTCGCAAAAACAAGGTATTGATTACTTTGATACTTATTCTCCTGTAACTAAAATAGCTACTACTAGATGTTTGGTCTCTCTTTCAGCTATTCGTGGGCTGTTAATACATCAGATGGATGTGAAAACAACATTTCTCAATGGAGATTTAGAAGAGGAGATATATATGATACAACCTGAAGGCTTTGTAATTTCTAGTCAAGAAAACAAGGTATGTCAGCTTAAAAAATCTCTTTATGGTCTTAAACAAGCTCCCAAACAATGGTATGAGAATTTTAATAATACCTTAGTAAACAATGAGTTTAAGGTAAATTCTTCTGACACGTGTTTACTCGAAATTGTTTGGTGTTGACTATGTGATTATTTGCTTGTATGTTGATGACATGCTTATTTTCGGTACAAATTTAGAAGTAATAAATGATACCAAGTTATTCTTATCCTCACACTTTGAGATGAAAGATTTAGGTGAGGCTGATGTGATACTTGGTGTTAAGTTGAGAAAAACCGAAAATGGGTATTCATTGAGTCAATCACACTATGTTGAAAAGATGCTAAAGAGATTTGATTGTTTTGATGATATACCTGTGAGAACACCTTATGATGCTAGTATGAAACTTAAGAAAAATAAAGAGGATAGTGTCTCTCAATCTGAATATGCAAAAATTATAGGTAGCGTAATGTACCTGATGAATTATACTAGACCTGACATTGCATATGTTGTGAGTAGATTGAGTAGGTATACACATAATCCTAATAAAGATCATTGGATTGCACTTCATCGTTTGTTGAGGTACCTCAAAGGTACAATAGATTACTTTTTGCAATTTAATAAATTTCCTGCAGTATTAGAAGGTTATTGTGATGCAAATTGGGTAATTGATAACGATGAAGTAAGTTTAACTAGCCGGTATGTGTTCGTTTATGGGGGAGGAGCTATATCATGGAAATCTGCAAAGCATATGTGCATTGCGTGATCCACCATGGAGTCAGAGTTTATAGCTCTTGAGCTTGTAGGGCAAGAGGCGGAGTGGTTGAGAAGTTTGCTTCAAGATGTACCACTGTGGGGAGCGTCAGTGTCGGTCTCCTTGCACTGTGATTCACAAGCAGCCATAGGAATTGCCAAAAACAGTGTATATAATGGCAAGAGAAGGCATATACGCCTGAGACATGGAGTTGTGAAAAAATTGTTGAAAAGTGGAGTTATCTCCTTGGAGTATGTGAGATCTGAGAGGAATTTGGTAGATCCTCTCACCAAAGGCCTAACAATGAGAGTAATTCTAGAGTCCTCAGCAAGTATGGGAATCAAATTGTTGAAATGAGTCCATAGCCCATTATTTGGGTGGTCCAAGTACCGACTTGATGGACACATTTTGGAAAGTCTTCATAGCTCAAGATTTTGAGTGGTTTACTGCGGTAGACTTGATGAAGCATGACGTGATTGTGAAGGTGTGGCCGTCTTCCAGTGGCGGATCCAGGAATTTCACATAGGAGGGGCACAATATGCATAAAAGTGTAATAATTTTTTTTTTATCATTGATAGATTCTATCGGTGACAAAATTCTATCATTGATAGATAGAATTCTATCAGTTATTTATGTGTTAATTCTATCACTGATAGAATTCTATCAGTTATTTATGTGTTTTGTTTGGAATTTACTATTGTTTTCTGTCACAAATAGATTTAGTAAGGTGATTGGTTGTAGTTCAAATTAGGTGATAGAAGATTTCTATCAGTGATATAAAACCTTCTATCACTAATAGAAATCTAGCTTTCTTTTTTTTTTAGAAAAAAAAAATCTATCTTTTTATCACTAATTGAAATAACTATCATTTTTGTTTTTAAAACTTATGACAGAAGTTGAAATTTAAAGAATGGGAGACCTCAACAAAACAAAACAAAAAAGAAAAAAAAAGATATGTACAAAATTAACATGTAATCAAATACACTATTGAAACAAAAATATGTACAAAATTATCACCCATTACAACTTTCCTATAATTTAAATTTGAATTGTGTTTGGAGACATTGGAAATTCGCGTGTGGGCAAGGTAAATTTGCAGGTGACGAAATTCGGAAAAGAAAAAAAAATCTACAACTCACATGATTTGAACCCTAGCCCTTGGGAAGGGGTATGCCCCTTTACCAATGAACCATTTGTTTGTTTTGATGCTTAATATGATTTTTGTTTATTAATATTATAAACGTTCCCTTATAATACATTAAAAATATAAAGACGGGATAATTTGAGGGGGGGCACGTGTCCCCCCTGGCCCCTTCATGGATCCGCCCCTGCCGCCTTCTATGAAGGAGTGTAATGAATCTCTTTCTAGAGCTTTCACTATGATCCAAGGTATTTGTGTGCATGACCTAAAATAGCACTAATTCTTGTATCACGGAATCAAGGGAAACTTGAGGATTCAAACGTGTTGTGGGGTCTAAACCGTGACTATTGAAAGTTCAAAAGGCAACTTACTTTCTCTATGCTGGTTATTGTCTTACTTCACTATGCATTAATTCAAATTGAAAGATATTAATGCTTAAGTTTAATATCCTCCTTTGCTCAGAAAAATATCGCTCACCGTCATTCGTGGGGGATTGTTGGGAATGACTAGCATATTTTCTTATATGTTTTACTTTATGTTTGTCCCACATGGAAAGATTTGGAGTTGGGAGGAGTGTTTTTATACAATCACTCTTCCCTACTCTTATAAAAGTGGTTAAGGGTGGTACCTAGACCTTTTCCCACACACGCGCGTTGCCGCCGCCGATCGATCGGACGGGTGGGTTTTGGTAAACCGCGCTCGCGCGTAATAAAGAGATGGGTTTTATCCGTTTGCCAAAAAATGTATTTTTTATTATTCCCAATGTCCCACTTGTCAAGATCGGTTCGGTTCAAGTCCAAGTCCGATTCAGTTGACCAGTCCGTTGCCCGCACTTCAGTTGACCGTTGACCACGTTTTGTGCCTTTGACCATAGAGTTATGACCGCGTTGGGTGCCTTTGACCATGGAGTTGTTATGCATAGACTCCTCCCATGTGTAACACGTGGCAGCTGGACCTTCTTTTGTGGAATAACGGTTATTTTTTTAGCCTAAAAAGAAGCCTCTGAGCAAAGTGGAAGGTATCGAATTCATTTTCATTCTTCCTACGTTTTCCTCTGATTTCAATCCTTCTCTCTCGAGTGTACAAACGAGGAGGGTGATGTGTTAACCTTGGGAGCAACCGACAAAAATGATTTAGCACCGTGGTCGTGCTGAAATTGCATTCAAGGCGGTGGTTATCTCCACGACACAACAATTGTTTTCCATTTTCTTCCTACACTAGGAACATACAATTGTCTTCCTTCAAATGAACCTAACAAATGCAGTCAAAGGTTTTAATATTTACTAGTCTTTAATACGTGTGTTGCACGTGATATATTTTTTTGTGCTATTATATATTATAATGAATTTGTTTTAAAAGTTGAATAATATTGTGATTGTTTCACAAAAGAAAAGAAATTAAATATTATAATCAATTTCAATAAAATAATTTAAATGCTTTCGATTTCATAAAATATATGAGTTAAGGTTTTCATGGTACGATTATAACATATAACATACATAATTTGATAAAACTAATATGTTTAAAAACTATAAAATATAAAACAACAATATTTTTATTTTATTATATTGTTATCTTTAGAATAAAAAGAAAAAATTAACTAAAAAATAAAGGGACACAAAATTTCATATTCTTAAAAACCGAAACCAAAAACAAAACAAAAATACTTGTTAACTAATAATAATAAAGAAACATCAAATAATATAATATGATCTAGATGCAAAATTAAAATGGATTTTTGAAAACATTTTATCATTTGCAATTTAAAAAACTCATTTGCATTTTATCATTTAGTTTTTAAAAATATAAATCAAATGAAAAAAGTTTTGAAACCATATACATATACCATTTTGAAAAATGCAAATGAATGATTTATAAGCTAAATATATTATAACAATTATGTATAAAAGCAAAAATATGGACCAATATGGTAAAAAAAACAATACTATACCAATATTTTAAAAAATATTGTACCAATACCATACCTTTATGATGTAAAAAATCGGGCAATTGGGACTTATGGGCCCATTTGAATTTTGGTTTGTAAAATGGACCCAATTTTAAAATCTTTTATTTGGGGACCCTGTGGCTGTGAAAAGACAAAATTAGTCTTGCCCTTTGCACAAGTTATCTTCTTAAAAATCTCAACCGAAATTGGGATAAAATTCGTGCAAGACGACAAAATTTGATTGAATTTAATGAATCCCGATCAAATTTTGACAAATAATCATGCAACCATGGACTAAATTTGCCCAAAATTAATGAATCCGACCGAATTTAGTAAATCCAGATTGAAAATGGCTAGGATTCATGCATTCCCAGTCTAATTTTGGTCAAAAATCATGCAAATTCGGCCAAAATGATGAATCCCGACCGGGGTTCATGCATTCCCGACCAAAATTCGGTCGGGAATGCATGGAGCGATTTTTGTTTTATAAAAAAATCAAGCAGCAAGCAGATCTTTATTTCTTTATTTCTTTTTCTTTTTTTAAATCAAGCGACAGATCTTTGTTTCTTCTTTTTTTTTATTTTTTAAATCTATGACGGAAGAGCGTTGATTCTGCCATCTTTGTATTCTGCTTTGTTTTCTTCTTCTTGTTCTGTTTTTTTTTTTAATGTTTTGAATTGTTTTGCCTCATATTGAAAATTGAAGAAAGGCTATAATGAACTTTTTACACCTTTGTTGACATCATTAAAGTAAGCAAAGGGTCCCCAAATAAGAGATTTTAAAAACTGGGTCCATTTTTACAAATGAAAAATCAAATGGGCCCATAAGTCCCAATTGCCCTAAAAAATCGTACTACAAAGACATGAATGATTGATGAGGTTTAACTAAACCATTGAGACTAAATTGAAAACTTTTAAAACCTTAGGTACCAAACTGAAACTAAACCTATACTATAAGGACTAAATGAATATTTTTTAAACGATAAGAACCAAATTAAAACTATATATCATACATACATAAATTTATTGGCAAAATATTAAAAAGATAAGATATTTATATTTTTCAATGTTTTGTAAAATTTTAAGCATTCGTTACATACAAAATAAAGAAGAAAAAACACAATATAACTAAAAATAAAATATATAAATTTTAAGTATTGCAGATCTTCAAAATTTTAGAAACAAAATAATTGTGAAGAAGAAAAATCAATATATATTGTATAATTATTTAAAAGAATAAACTTACCTTTCACCAATGTTGAACGCTACTAAACAACACTATTTGAAAAAATTGGAATGGTTAGTGCTTTATTGCATATTTAAAAAAAAAAAAACCTAAAAAAATATAAAAATCTTGAGACAGAAAACCATAAAAAAGAAGAAGAATAAAAAAAAAAAATGATCTTCCAGTTGTTGCTTGAAAAGGGTGGAAGAGAACATTTTATAAACCTTATAAAATTCTAAAACCTTTGAACATCTGTAATTGAATATAATTAAATGGTAATAAAAAAAATAAAATAAAATTAATGAATTCTCCTTAAAATGAAAAGCCACACCTACGACAAAGCCAAAAAGTCATATAATTAAATGGTAATAAAAAAAAAATAAAAGAAAATTAATGAACTTCTCCTTAAAATGAAAAGCCACAAGTCACTAATTCAAAAACACATACATTTAGGCTAAAAAAATAAAAGAAAATTAATGAACTTCTCCTTAAAAAGAAAAGCCACACAGTAATATGACAAAGCCAAAAAGTCATATAATTAAATGGTAATAAAAAAATAAAAGAAAATTAATAAACTTCTCCTTACAATGAAAGGTCACAAGTCACTAATTCAAAAACACATACATCTAAGCACATGCATACATTTTCCTTTAAATTATTATCTATTAATTAATATTAAATTACTTTAATTCTAATTTATAATGACAATTTATGAAGAGCCACATATTATACTTAATTAAGGGTATATTAGGTATTTAGTGAAAATTAAAGGATAACATTGTCCAAAATAAGTTTCTTCCACATTCGTACTTTTATATATATTATAGATTATAGATATTATGGAATTTAACATGATTTTCTTGTAGATTTGTTATTCAAGGGTTGGATGTAACCTGGATAAAATTAGCAGCCCGACTCATGAATTTGTACAATTGATGAATAACATAATTCTAGATTTAATGTTTGTGACTGCCTGATGAAAACAAATTGCATGAAATCACTCTGAGATTGAGTGATGAAAATTGAGTTGGTCTTCAAATAAATATTCGATCATAGGTTATATGGGCTCGTTTGATAACGTTCATGTTTCATGTTTCTTGTTCTTGTTTCTCCTTTTTTAAGAAACAGACTTGTTTGATAACTCATCCTTGTTTCTTGTTTCTAAATTTCTAGAAACATTTCTAAAAAAAAAGGCCAAATTTGAGAAACTACAAAAAGTTGTTTCTCAAATTCTGTTTCTGTTTTTTTTTTCTATCTTTTATGCATGTATCTATCTCTCCCTCCCATTTCTACACCAATCTCTTCTCTTCCTCTATTTTTTAACCACTTCCTCGTCTTTTTGTTTTAATCTTTTCCGTTATTTCACTTTCTTTCCTTCTTTTTTTATTTTTGTTCTTTTTTTCATTATTTATTTCTCTTTCATTTTTTTTATTATTTATGTTATTTCTTTCATTTTTTCCTTTTGTTATCATCTCCGCCAATCTCTGACTAACGGTTGTCGCTGACCTCCACCGATCGGTCGCCGTCGTTAACCTTCGACTATCGGTCGCCGCCAACCTCCACCGACCAGCCGCCACCGTCAACCTCCGATTATCAACCATCGTCAACCGATCACCTCCGTCAATCTTCGACTACCGGTCGCCACCATCCGACTGTCACCGTCGACCTCGGACTACTGGCTGTCGTCGACTTCCGTCGACCTCCGACTACCAATCATCACCGACCTCCGTCAACCTTCAAATACTGGCCTTGGCCGACTGCTACCGTCGACCTCCGACGATCGGTCGCTATCGACCGATCACCAACGTCGACCTCCGACTACCGGCCGTCATCGACCTCCGCCGACCGACCGCCACAGTCTACCTCCTACTACAGGTTGTCGCCGACCAACCACCATCGTCGACCTCCAACTACTGGTCGAGGCCGATTGCTACCGTCAACCACCGACGACCGATCGTTGTCGACTTCTGTCGACCGACCGCCACCGTCGACCTCTGACTATCGACCTCCGTCGACAGGTCGCTATCATCGACCTCCGAATGTCGGTCGCCACCGACCGCTACTGTCGACCTTTGTCGACCGACCGCCACAATCCACCTCTCACTATCGGTCGTCGACCTCCAACTACCGATCGTGCCTAACCGCAACCATCGACCTCCAACGACAAGCCGCCGCCGACCTTCGTCGACCTACCGCCACCGCCCACCTCTGACTACCTGTCGTCGTCGATCGGCCACCATCGTCGACCTCTGACTACCATTCACGACCGACTGCTACTGTCGAACTCCAAAGATCGGTCGCTGTAAACCTCCGCTGACCAATCGCTGCCGTCGACCTTCGACTACCAGTCGTCGTCGACCTCCACCGACTGACCGCCACCGTCCACCTCCGAATATCGCTCGTCGCCGACCTCCGTCGATCGGCCGCCATGTCGACCTTCGACTACCGGTTGCGGCCAACCTCAACCGTTGACCTCCGAAGACCACCGCCGTCAACCTCCACTGACCGGCCTCCGCCAATCGACGGCCACCGTCGACCTTCGACTATCGGTTGTTGTTGGCCTTCACCGACTAACCACCACCGTCCTCCTCTGATTACCGGTCGTCGCCGACCTCCATCGACCGGTCATCGTCGTAGACCTTCAATTACCAGTCGCGGGCGTCTGCTACTGTCAACCTCCGACTATCAGTCGTCGTCGACCTCCGACAACCCATCGCTATCGACCTCTACTAATCAACTGCCATCGACCGGTCACCACCGTTGACCTCAAACTGCTAGCTGCCATCGACCTCCACCGATCGGTCACCACCGTCAACCTCTAACTGTTAGTCATCGCCGACCTTCGCTGACCGACCACCACTGTCGACCTCTGACTACCAGACGCCACCGTCGACCTTCGACTATCGGCCTCCGACGACCGGCCGCCACCTTCAACCTGAGATTATCAGTGGTCGTTGACCTCTAACTACCAACTGCTACCGTCAACCTTTGACTATCGATCGTCCCCGACCTCCGTTGATCGACCTCGCTGACCGACCTCCACTATCGACCTTTTACTATCGGTGTCACCTTCGACCTCTGACTATCGGGTGCCGCCGGCCTCCGTTGATCGGTCGCTACCTTCGACCTCCAACTATCGATCGCCACCATCGACCTCTGACTACCGGTCGCCACCGACCTCCGCCGACCAGCCGCCACTGGCAACCTCTGACTATAATGTTTTTTTTTTTTTTGAGAAAGACTATAATGTTAATGTATGTTATATATAATTTTTATATTATATGTACCAAATTTTATTTCAACTAAAAATCAAGAAACGAGAAACAATTATCAAACACATATTTGTTTCTGTTTCTTCTTTTAGAGAAACAAGAAACATAAATAGTTATCAAACATGTTTCTGTTTTTAGTTCTTAAAAAACAAGAAACTAGAAACGAGAAACGGGAAACGAGAACGTTATCAAACGAGCCCATAATACATGGTTGTTTAAAAATAAAATAAAATAAAAAAAATTGCAGCTTTTATGATTTTTTTTTTTTTGGGCGGTTGCAAATATAGCAAACCGGCCCAAAATATATACAGATTTAGCAGCCGGTAGAAAGATTTGCAAAAATGGCAAAATTGTAAGTTCTGAAATGTGTATTTACTAAATGCCCTTTCTATCTGATAGAAAGTTTTTCTATCACTGATAGAATATATCAGTGATAGAAAGTATTTCTATCTGATAGAAAGTATTTCTATCCCTGATAGAATAAAGTTTCTATCACTGATAGATTCTATCAGTGGTAGAAAAATTTTCTATTAGTGATAGAAAGTTTCTATCAACTTCTCATTTCTTTTTATTAGCTTCACATTTCTTTCTATCAGTTCTTCTCCCAAATTTCCACGTGAAGATGACCACGGTGAAGATGACCACCGCCGCCGTTTCGATGGCGGCGCTACAACGAATGGGGACTCTCTACATGCGAGGTACTCGAGCCATGGCGGACCTCGCGGTCGTCCACGTACCGGAAAGACGTCGGAGAAGACGACTCCGTATTCAACTTCCCCTCACCGTTTTCTCGGAGACTGTTTTCTATCAGTGATAGAAAACTTCTATCACTGATAGAAAGTGTTTCTATCAGTGATAGAAACACTTTCCATCAGTTCTATCACTGATAGAATTAACTTTCTATCACTGATAGAATCTATCAGTGATAGAAAAAATTTTCTATCAGTGATAGAAATTTAATTCTATCAGTGATAGAAGATTTACTTTCTATCAGTGATAGAAAGCTTCTATGATAGAAAGTTAATTTTATTAGTGATAGAAGATTTCTATCATTGATAGAAAGTGTTTCTATCACTGATAGAAGTTTTCTATCACTGATAGAAACCTACCAAAATAAAAAGGGAGGAGAGAATTCCACGCCGACCGGAAAGAAGAAAACGAAGATGCGCGCGCTCCAAGGGCAAAACGGGGATATGAAAAATTAATTCAAAAATTTGGTCATATTTGCAAATATTTTTTAAAATTGCTAAATTTGTCATTATTTACCCTAATTTGGCCACCCATTACAATTATCCTTTTTTTTTCTTTATGTTCTTTTTATATATGTTTTACATGGGGCAAGAAATGTGATTATCTAGGTCTGTGTGATAACCATTTGGTTTTTTATTTTTGGTTTTTGAAAATTATGCTTGTTTTCTTTCAATTTTCTTATAATGGTTTTACTTTGGAATTTTTAACCAAATTCAAAAAATAAAAAAATAAAAAAATAAACTTTTTTAAAACTTTTTTTTTTTTAGTTTTCAAAATTTTGTTTGAGTTTTGAAAACATGAGAATAAGTAGATAACGAAACAAGGAGTTATAAGTTAAAGTATTATTTATAAGGGATAAGTACACAAATAGCCCAAATTGGACCCCCTATTTTCAAATTTGTCCAACTACACTATTTTTTTCAAGAATAGACTTTGGGCCTCCATTTTTTACATGAAAGTCATGGTCATTTTACCATAGAGTCCTTTGCTTCATCTCTCCTCAATAATGGCTAAATATTTTCTCTATTCCATCATTAATGGTCATTTCCTATCTCTCCCATCATTAATAGTCATTTTCTCTCTCTCCCATCATTAATAGTCAAACATTTCTCTCCCATCAATAATGACGGAATATTTTCTCTCTCTCCCATCAATATTTTCCTTTTTTCGTTTTTGGGAAATTGGGTAAACCTTTTTTCCCTAATTTTTTATCCCGTTTTGCATCCACTATTTTTCTTTTTTTTAGGGAAATTGTATAATCTTTGTTTTCAGGAATATATGTCTTAGTGTTCTGTATGCATAATATATCCCGGTGTATATGAATTATATATGGTAGGTTATGGCTAGAGTAAAAAAATTCCAAACATTTGATATCTGATAAATACGGATGTATAGTTTTATTATACTGATTATATATTGTATGGTGATATATATATATATATGATTGCTGAGATTATTTCTATGAATATATGTCTTACGGTTCTGTATGCATATTATATCCTGGTGTATATGAACTATATATATTAGGTTATGGCTAGAGTAAAAAAAATTGCAAACATTTGATATCTGATAAATACGAATGTATAATTTTATTATACTGATTATATATTGTATGTTAATATATATATATATTTTTGGGACCCAAATTGTCCATACTTGTTTAAACGATAATATGAAGGCTAATTTGGTCTTCAACTTGTATATATGTACAGGTGTTTCGTTTAATAAGAAAATGTTCTGGTGCTTTAACTTGTCGAGCATATATGTTCTTGTGTATATAATATGTGCTACTGTACATATAACAGAGATCGTGTACATATAACAGATACCTATTTTGAATATGTAGTTGAATATATGAGTACTGATAATGAATATATAATTTATATTTATATATATTGTTAACAATGATGAATAGTATAAGGTATACCTATGTAATGAAAGTATATGTATTATAGTATATATTGAATTTCAACCACAATGCATGAGGGAATAAAAATCAACTTTTATAACGATAAATCGTACCAATGAAAAACAATGTTCAAACATAAAGGATAATTGTTTTCAACAAATTGAAACATAAAAGATAACAACCCAAAGGAATGAGAAATTCAAACGTTCTTAAGAAATTGAAATACAAAACAACTACTGTGTTAGTGCAAATCTACAAGCCTTCTTATCATGCCAAATCGTGCCACAACGACCACATTTAACCCGTCTTTTGAACTCCATCTGTGAGGGGATTCTGATCTTATTCTGACATATGATATAAATATTGTTATGCTTTGGAATATATAATATTTATAATATGATATATACAACCAAATATAGAAGATATTACATGTTCTATAAACCCGAACACAATATAATCAGAATAACAATAAAATATATGAACAAAACCTATTATATACAAACCCAACATATATACAAACCCGACATATAATCACGATATACATAATATGAAGATATATGGAAAAAAAAAACCCTGCATATAATCACGATATACCTAATATCTGACATATGAAATAAATATGTATCAAACACACATGTTATATATGAAACAAAATTGACTGAAAATGAAACTGATATTGACTGACATGAGACATCCCTTGGAATATATTAAATATTAAAATTGAAAATGAAGCCATAAAAAACATGATTATAATGTGTATGAAATATATACGAAACTTACCTTGACTAAAACGATATATCCCTTTTAATATATAAAATATAAAAACTTAAAACGTAGCCATATGAAAACGTGTTTATAATGTGTACTGTATACGAAACTTACATTGGCTAAAACTATATATCCCTCCGAATATATAAAATATAAAAACTAAAAACGTACCCATGTTCAAATGACTGGAAAGCGGACCGTACAGACTGAACACAGATTGCCGGAAACCTACCGAAAAAACCTAAAAACAAAAGAGAAACACACTGGAAAAAATACCACGAACAAACAAGATTCTGTGAACTGCTGTATGAAGTCTGAAACCGCAGAAACAGAGGGGAAAAACTTCAAAACCGCCGACAATGGACAACCGAAAGTGAGAGAAAATTCTGCTGTAACAAAAAAAAGAAGAGAAATAGGAAGAGACTGAAAATAAAACCAAAACGAAGTACGGAGGGAGAATGAAGGAGAGATAAAAAACGATTATGAGAATATCCCTAAAATTAGGGGATTACTCGAAAATTTACCTTCCTAAAATGGAGCATAAACGGTTGGCTATTATGGAATATATTATTATACTTTTTAATATTATTTGAAAATAAATGATAAGACCAAGGGTATAAATGTAAGAAGATCTATCCGAAAATCTAATCTTGTAAATAAGGCAAATGTTGGACATATGTGAAAATATGGCTCCAAAACGGTTTATCTACCAAAATTTCTCTATTTATAAACTTAATTTTCAAAAACCAAAAACAAAAAACTGTTGGAACTTAGTTGTCCATCCACATTGCCTCAACAAGGGAAGCCTTCATGCCTTCAACAATGCCCAAGTGATCAACTATTTCTTTTCTACTCCAATCATTATAGTGAACACAAACTTTGCTTAGTTTGGTTGAAACCCTAACCTTTCAATACCCACTTGAGCAATTTCAACTTGAGCTTTGGCATAACCTCAACCACCCTCCACCTTTGCAATCTCTACATCCAAATTACAGGAGTGAAAATTTCTCCAACAATATGAGATTCGGTACCACGATATAAAAGGGTTCAAGACATTTACGATTAGTTCACCCCAAATCGACCAAAACAACCGAATCTTAAACAAACTTGCCTTTGAACACGAAAGAAACAAAATGTTTATTATTTTCCTATAATTCAAGATCCCTAACTTTGAAAAACTTTTGAGATATTATTCAAGTCTAATATCTCTTGAGTTGATAGTCTCAAGTTATCATTTTTAAATCTAACAAGAACAAATTTACTCCTAGAATTTTGAAAAGTTCAAGAGCCAAAATAAAAAAATTTAAAAAAAATAATAAATAAATACAAATTTAAGGACCAAATATGCATTTCAAAAGTTACAATCAGATGGAATACACTGATCCGAACCCTATCTCTAAAATCTAAAATTTTTCATCAAATGGCAAAAAGAAAAAAAAAAATGCTTATAATTAATGGAGATTATAAACAATACTTCTAGTTTCTTGTTCCAAGTATGAGGGAAATAATTACCAAATACAAATTTTCTTTTATTTGCAAGAGAGCATTGAAAATGAAGATATTTATATCCACAAGAAACATGAACCTTTTGCCTCCAAATTCACAACAATAAAAATGACTTGAAAAAGAGAGAAACCTCATAGCCACTTCCTCCAACTGCTTGATCTTTTGTCACCAGATAGAAACCTTGGAAGGCTTAGCAAACTATTCACTCTGGTAATACCCTCCAATGCAGACCATTCCTCCTCTTCATTTGAAATGAACTCAGCTAAGCTTCTCTTCGACGGATTTCGGCCTCCAGCTGCAACTTTCTCGTCTATCGAGTCGCAGACAGGTACAATCTCATTAGAGCTTTGTAGAGTACCAGACCGCTCAAGAACAGTCATTCCATGGTCGGAATCAACTTCGATATCTTTAGAATTGGCGCTTGGTGTGGCCAGAACTTCTTCCACTGCTTTTGCGCAAGTTTCCATATTCTCTTCTGCTTCAGGTTCGTACTCAAGAAAGAGACATACAACAGCACAATCATCATTCTTGGATGTGGGATATTTCAGCCTCCATGCACGAATGGCACAGTCGACAAGAGCTCTGGCTGCCGTTTCGCGAGAAGGGGCTGATGCCACAATTTCGATTGCTTCCTTATTCGAGAGGACGTCCCAAACCTGTGTCATGTAGGGTAATTGATCAAACACATTTTTATTGGAAAGCCTGTTACTTCACCCTGAATCTACATTCTGGTTTAAAGATACCAGAAGGAATACTCTAATGAAACATCTATTAGCTTGACGCCAAGGAAATCGATATTCTGGGGACTTACCTAACGAGAAAAAAAAACACCCTTCTTCCATACAAATAGAAAACTACAAATACGAAAAAATTAGAAGGTTTTTTAAAGCTTGATCGGATATATGATGAAAGAAAAGAAGGATACCCCATCAGTGGCAAGAATTACAAACTGATCTCTCGCGGTAAGGTGACGATAGTATACATCGGGAACGGAAATTAGCCCAAAATCCTTTAGACAAAAGTCTCCAAAAGCTCTTGCCATTGCCAAGCCAGGTGAATCGTTATTAGGCAACCATACTCGTGCAACTTCGGGCTCATCCTGCAAAGCAAAGACCCTTCCTTTGCATTGCTGGATCCTAGCAGCTTCGCCTAGATAACAGAAAGAAAAGTGGAGTAATGTCCTCAACAAATTACACATTACTAGCAAGGAACTTGGAAAGAAATGGCTTGCTCAATAGTTAGAGAAGGAAAAAAAGTTTGAATATTAGAGGAAATCTGGAAAAGTTTGAAAATTGTAGATGTGAAACAACATAAAAATGACTGACTAATGTGACTTTTTCTTTAAAGGTTTTAATAAGTAAAGACTAAATTTAGTACTAAAATCCAATGACAAGAATAGAACTTCTAAACTCTAATGACCGAATTAAAAATGAAATATTTTTTAGTCCAAAACTATATTATAACCTATTTTTGTAAATGATTTTACCAGGAAGGTCAGGTTTCAAATCCACGGTTAATTGAACTGGAATCAAAGAGTTATCTTCGTCTCTTGTAGCCAGCACCGCTCTCGAGTCACCAACATTTCCAAGCACAAGGTTCTGACCCTAAAAGAAATATCATTTTTCACTTTTGGTTCAGCTATATATAATGAGATAAAAGATTCCTTTCCGATATCATATGAACAGAGCATTATACATGTTAAACATGGAAAGGAGAGTTATATGTGAATAAATAACTTGCCAAGTTAGAATATTTGAAGTTCTAACTTAAGAAAAAAGAATCGATGTTGTCTCTTAAATTATAAGTTCAGTATATATCACATTGGTCCATAATATTTCATCCGAATAAGATTTTTCTCGTACAAAACAGTTCCAACTATAAATGAAATGAACAGGCAAAAGCTTGCGCAAGACCCGAAGGAGCTAAACAAAACATCATCCATTTGGTACAAAACAAAGAGAACTCATAGTGATGAAAAAATTGGAGAAAAGAACAATGTACTTCCAAACAGTTAGAAAATCCCTTTCAGTCACTAGAAAGACCCTTCAGTTTCTCTCCAGCCAAATTACTGATGCACCTCGTTCCACTAAGCTAGATAGTTTTAGCTTTGGCCTTGAGAAGAGGTTTGATAAAAATAAGCGAAAAAGAACAATGAAGGGAGCTAGGGAAGACCACATTCCAGTTTTATTTTTTTTTTCCCCGAACCAGTGACAGTTAAAATGTCAATAAGTATATGCCCGATTTAACGACAGAAAGGACATCCAAGAAAGGATGATCTATCAGTTTTCATTAGACTTCCATAAACAACACCAGTTATAGTAGATCTGAAGCCTTCTGAAACAGGTTGGAGTTTCTCTGTATCGAGTGCTTAAACTTCCAATGTAAGAAACACGGATACAAACATGAGACACGAATACGATGACACGTCATTTTTTTAAAATCTAGGACACAGACACGACATGGACACGTTTAATAAAATATACATTTTTTAAAATATATATCATTTTTATACAAGAAGGAAATTCAAAATCAATAAGTTCATGCATTTGTATGCTTAAAAAAATGAATTTGATGTATTTCACTCTTATAATTTATTATTTTTGTCATTTAATATCATGTCTATTTAGTATACTTAACAAGTGTTCAATATGGACCTATATTGACTTTTTACACTAGAAGTGTCTAAGTGTCCGACATGTGTCGAACACGGACACGCTAGTCAAACTAAAGTGTCCATGCTTCTTAGTTCCAACTACCAAACTCAATAAGAAAATTTTACTTTACAAATGTGTGAATGGGGACTGTAAAAAGAGATTTAATGGTGCAAGACCTACAGCACCTATTGTTCATAATCTAAAGTATCTTCTTTCAGTGAGGAAACATGGGGACAAACAATCCTTCAGAGAGTTACATTCAGGAAATGTGATTGTTAATTCCTTCCCTAAACAAACACCTTGGGAAGGGATTGGCAGTTCAAGCAATCAGCCACCTGAGCATCCTCATAAATGCACAATTTCAGAGAATCTAGGGAAAGAAAACTCAAAATGCTGAGAACTCCAGCAATGATCCTTCTAAAATTGAAGGGACCAATTGTTCCCCACCACAAATCTCATTTCGATCTTTCTTGCACAAAGATCTCAAAGCCCACTAAAAGAGGTTGGAGAATCTGTTCAGGGAATCCTTTTGGAAAGACAACAAGCATGAAGAGGGCCCATATGCAATTAATTGGGAAGTAACCTCTCAACCTGTTTCTAAAGGAAGGAGGAGGTTTTGAAGCAAAAAACATGGCTTTCCTTGCAAAATGGGGCTGACAGTCTCGGTAGGAAAAATGAATTCTCTTTGGAGGAATATCTAACTAGCAAGTACCAAATAAAGGCTAAGGATTAGATTCCAATCTCAAAAGGCTACAATGGATTCAAAGGCCATGAATGCACATCTCTTCCTGCTCTTAAAAGGTTGATAAATGGTACAAGGCAGTAGTTGGAATGGGGGATAAAGTCCTTTTCTGGGAAGAACCTTGGCTAACCAACATACTTATCCAAGACTTCATAGTTTATGGTAGATTCAAGAAGATCCACTATTGCCCAATGTTGGTCGGACTGTTTGAAGGGTTGGGACCTCAATTTTTTTTTTTTTTTTTTTTTTTTAAAAAAAAAAAAAAAACTTTCAAGAATTATAGGTGGAAGCTTGGGCAGCTCTCTCTTACCTGATGGTCAATTCTGCAGTTAACCAAGAGGATTATAGAGGGTGGTCGCTTGAAGGAAGTGGGTTTTTTTCTATCAAATCTCTAGTCCCCAAGTTGATAAGGGAAAGGGCTCTAATCAAGGATAATAACACCTATCAAATAGTTACAAAAGGCCTTTGAAACCGAAGCCTAAAAAGAAACATGAAATCTAATGAGGACCCACACATCAGATGAGGACCTCTCCACCCCTCTAAAAACCTTATTGTTTCTCTCTCCCCACAAACCCCAAAATACAGCGCACACCCCCACAAGCCATAACTCCCTCCCCTTATCTCTAGATGACGGATGGAGAAGGAACTCCTCAATCATCTCCTGATACATCTGAAGCTCCTGCCTTGCAACCCAAAAGCTTCAAAGAACAAACTCCATATTGAGCAAGCAAAGGCACAACTCCACAAAATATGATCTAGGTCTTCCTCCGCCCTCCGACATAGAATACAACAAAACGACCCACCAACGAAGGCATCTTTCTCGTGAGAATGTCAAAAGTATGGAGTTTGTTTACAACAAAATGGCCCCACAAAATAAGTCCATCTCTGTTAAAGAGCCGTTAGGAGTTTGATTTTCAGCTTTTCAGAGGTGTTGCCTTACAAGGCCCTGCAGAAGTTCTATGGACAATGTACTGACAATGCTTCTTCGAGACTGGTTCAAATAAACAAGAGGAACCTTCAAGGGGAGGACACTACTTGGTAGGCTTTTGGGGATCTAGTTAAAATCTTTGCTTCTACTGGGTGTTTCATCTCAAAAGACTTTTGTATTTATACTTTCTTTCATATCTATGCCAACTGAGAAGTTTTTTTCAATCCCCTTGGTTTGATGGAGATAACTCATCCCATCATTTTGTACCCTCTTTTTTATTAGTAAGGGCACCTAGATTCAAGTGGGGCGAGGCATCTTTACCTCACTTAGCGTCTATGTATATACCATGAATACGTTTTAAATCTTGAGGAAAATGGAGGATACTGATAATGTCCATCATTTAGGTAGCCAATGTGCTTGTCTCTCTAATCTATTCTATACCATACTCATTGTGTCCATCATTTACACAGCAACTGCCACCAATGTATTTGTCTCTCTTACCTATTCTTAAAGCATACTCATTTTCTCAGTTTGGGAAAGAATCAGAGGAAAAACAAAATGAGATTTCCTTGTTTTAACAAAATTCCTCTGACAAATCAACATTTATGCATCCTATAGTATACACCAGAAAAAAGAAGGAAAAAAAGCCATTGTACACTGCAATATTACCTGCTTTATTAGAGTCACAGCGGTTGATCCACTGCAAAAACAATCAATTTTAGGATGCAGTTTCAACTCTTTATCCATTAATTTGAAGGACTTCAGTATAGATACTTTGAGTGGCAGAAACATCTTGGGGAATTTTTCATTTTCCTCAGCCTCCAAGGACTTGTAAAATTCTTCATCTGCGTCTAGAGCTACAGAATCTTCAGAATTTGAACTTCTGGAACCTCTCGTCTTAGAGAGGCTGCTTTGATCTTCATCTGATTTAGATGTCCATTGTGTACATAGGATTAAGGGGAGGGTATCACGAACTTTTTTCGCAACCATATGTCCGAAAGGACCATGTCCATCAAATACCCCACAAAATATCGTATCTCTTCTTGAACTGAAATTCTACAAGAAAAATATATTTGAACCAAGTTAGTCCAAAGGAGTGTGAAGAGTAAAAGACCATTACTCTTCACTAATGACTGTTGAAAGCAAATAACGTTCAGGTATTGATACATATAATTCATAAATAAGGAATTAATAGCTTAGACAAAATTAACCACACAATAACACAAGCCATGACAGGGTTCTCTATGCACCAAGTACGAAAATAATGTAATAAATTGTATAGCTTTAATAGCTGATTGATCAACAAAATGAAGTTCACCTAATGTTAGTTAGGAAATGATTTATGGCGGGCTTGTTATTGGCCACCAAAACCCGTTCCTGTAGTCTAAGCGGGTGTTCTTGGCGGACTTGTTTTTTGTATGCCCTCTTGTATTCTTTCATTTTTTTCTCAATGAAAGCATGGTTTCTTATCAAAAAAAAAAAAAAAAGGGGGTTAGTTAGGAAATGATTTATGGGTTTCTCATTGTTTTTCTGCTTCCAACAGAGAGGGAAAGACCGTCAATAAATGAGGAAACGCCATGGCCACCAAAACCCATTTCTAATTACTACGTCAGGAGCTGGGAACCATTTGGAAGTTGTTCTTAAAAATCATTTTCAATTTTTAAGAGTAGAAAAATGAGAGAAACCATGTTTGGTTAACTATTTCCTACAAATTGTTTTTCCTTGTTTTCTGAGTTTATTCTCAGAAGTGGCCTAATTCTAACTCTGAGGAGAACTGAAGTTATTCTTCCCTTGAAATATAAATTACCTAATTATGTATTACTTACTGTATTTGATTTTTGGACAATATAGAGTTTGAGAAACAAACATCTTCGATAACTTTTATGGTAAACTTCGTCAAATGGACTTTTCTTGGCATACCTTATCTAGTAAACCACGAAACAAAGTAGTCAAACTGTTGAAGACACTCAACCAATCACAGTTTTTAAAAATATAATTTTAAGAATATTTTGTAAAACAAGTTGCCCAACAGCCCCTTAAATTTCCAGACATGCCAAAGATGTAACTTGTTGACACTTGAAGAACTGATTTGCACGGCTCAGTTTTAATCGTAGTTGCAACTTTCAGAAGGTTCTAAAAGGAGCAACCATAGGTAATATGGCCACCTCACAAAACGTGAAATGGCCTGCCAAGAACACCAACGCTTGCAATTCATGTCTGATATAAATAGTAAACGTGGTCCAACATCAATGTAAGGCAAATTACCATTACTTACATACAACCTTCTCTGCACCTTTCTAAGTAAACATAGATTACCACTGAGACTGTTATAGCACCTAAAATGTGCCATTGTTAGGCTTTATTTAGCGCTAGTTTTGTTACTTTCACGATCTTATTTGTCTATTTTGTAGAGATCGAGCATTTGGAGCTAATCGGAGGACTCTAGAAGAATTGGGACCAAAAAGAAGCTAGTTATGCACAAATTCAGCAACCGAGTCAAGAGGAGATGAAGCTCAAGTCAAAAATCCCAAGGGCATAGCGTTGACGCTACTATAGCATCTAGACACTCAAAAATGCATCAATTAAGCCAAATTGCCACACCAAAAGCGTCGAGACGCTACTAAGAGAGTTGGAACACAACATCTTTCAAGCCTTTTCTGCACATGCACAACATCTCAACACTGTGAAGAGCGTCTCAACACTTTGGATTTTCCTTGTGCAAGTCAGTTCCGTCATGAAAGAGGCATGCCTCCAAACTTCCATCCGTAACGTTGAGATGCTATGCTACCTTGAATTATCCTAAAATGCATTAGGGGCGGTGGAAGACCTGGATCACATTCTTTAGAGTTGTGACTATGTGCGTGCAGTATGGGGCCGATACAGTCATGTCTTCAGGTTGCTAGGGATGAGTTTTGCAGATCACAAGGAGATGATCGAGAAGTTCCTCCTCTATCCGCCGGTTCACGAGAAGGCGAGATTTTTACGGCAAGCGGGGATGTGTGCTTTGATGTGGAATCTTTGGGGGGAAAGAAACAATAGAGTTTTTAAGGGGAGGGAGAGGGACCCAGATGATGTGTGGTCTCTCACTAGATTTCATGTTTCTCTTTGGCGTCAGTGTCTAAGGTGTTTTGTAATTATCCGTTAGGCCTTATTTTGCCTGACTGGGATCCCTTTCTATAGGAAGATCCCCTTTTGTGGTCTTGTTTTTTGCATCCCCGTGTATTCTTTCATTTTTTTCTCAATGAAAGTTTGATCTTTATCAAAAAAAAAAAAAAAAAAATTAGGGTTTCTTGGGCCTATTCATGTATCTTTTTCTATCCAATTTTGAGAGACCACATGGAAATATAATCAGCTTAAGCTACACTACAGAGGCAAGAGTCAATCAGCTGCATAGCCACTAGAAACAGTACCTAATTTTTTTAATTAAATCCACAAAATTCTAGATTTTATGCTAAACGAATATTAAATGGAAACATAACCTTCCACGGACCCTTTCAAATTAAAATTTAAAACACAAGATGACAAGAATATCCAGGAATCTTGCTTCAACTATGCTTTCTGCTATTACAATCTCAGGATATGCTGGATAACTTCATGCAATGAAAATTTAAACAAATTTTTTGCACTCAAATGAATTCCATTTGACACTACAAATGACTCCGAGTGATGCAGTTGTGACTTCCATGAAACCACATTGTATTCTATGAATAAATCCATTAATGTTACAACTTGACAATCATTCTGGGGACTGTAAATTTGAAACAGAAGAATTATTGCAGGTATGTTCATAAAGTAAAGAGGATAAAGCTATCAACTTCCTTGAGATTTTTGCGTACATAAAGTCCAAGACAAATTGGATTTGCAGTAAGTAGCAGGTATGTTCATAAAGTAAAGGGGACTAAAGAATATTCCCCTGCCAAAGTGCTGACTACTGAGTTTATGATAACTTGTAGCTCTAAGTGAGGTACTTCTATCAGCACTTTTAAGTGTGTTTAAATTTTTCAAAATCATTTTTAACTACATAACCAAAACCCATGAGAACTTCTGTTATGTACTTTAAGGCAATACTAAACTCGCACTACTTTACATCTTTAAACCACTAGAAGGATTAGACACAAATCTATTAGTTCCTCCCCTAATCTAAACAATCTTCATCTAACCACCAAGAACCTTCAGTCTACTAAATGCTATGAGAGAAACAGAACACTCAGAACAGCAACAATATACAGAATATTAACCGTTTGAGATAGCAACCCCTTCTTCCACAGGTATAGGTCTAGCTATATTCTTTTCCATATAAGAAGCTGAAAATCAATCCCCAAACAGAAGCACGTAAAATAAGTAAGAACAATAAACCTTCCCAGAAGCCAAAAGCATAAAAAACCACTTCAATTGGCATTCCAGTAACAAAGAACAGTTTCACTCTTCACAAAAAAAACCAGCTCCATAAGGAAGCAAAAGCTTAGACATAATCCCAAAAATCAGTAGGATCTCCATATCCACACTCAAACAGCTTACTTTCATGAGATATAAAAACAAAATGACATCAAGCGCTAAAGGGACATTATCAATCAAATTAAAACAAAGAACAAAGTGATGTAACAGTGAGCAAACAACAGTTAGCCACTTACCTCCTGCACAACCATGGCGTCTTGATTAACCCCTTTCTTCCCCTGCTGCGTATACAAACAAGCAACTCTCGACGACCCATTAGAGCAAATCCTCCCTGGAACCTCAAATTCAAGGACCTTCTCTGAACAAACCCCAACCCCAAAAGTTTTAGTCGAATTCTTCTTCCACCAACGCGGCCTACTGCTCTTAGAGTGCGAAAATGAAGAAGAAGAAGAAAAAGAAGAAAAGGGCTCTGTTGTAGAAGGCGTCGGAGCCTCAGCTGCCGCCGTCACCGCCGCCGCTGCAGCAGCAGCAGAATCAGCGCCGCCGCTGCTCCGCCGCCCATTAGAAGACGAATGGCAAGAACCCATCAACAAAATCGGCTCGATCGATCAAAATCAACAGCAAAACGGCTTCCTCTGCCCCTTTTGGGGGGGTTTCGGGCGCAATTTCCCTTCCGATTGCGTTTTGGGTTGGAATTAAATTATTGTGTTTGAGCTGTTGGATTCCGTAGGGAAATGGAGGACAATATGGTAATTAAATCGGAGTTGATGAAACATCATTATCGGGGTGTGTGGATCTTAAAATTTATTGAAAAAAAAAGAGCATTTATTATTTATTTTTCAACGATGGGAAATGAATTTTTGTACCCATTGTTCGTTTGTTCGCCTCCGGCAGCCGCTGCCGGTTGGTTCGACGGTCATGTGCGAGAGTTGTTTGTGGTTGTGGTCGAAGTTGAGGTTTGTGGGCTGCCGGAATTTACCACTTTTTACAGTTGAAATCTTGGGAATGGGCAGTCAAAGAGTTGTCTGGGACGACACGACAGGACACGACACGATGCGACACATGTACTGAGTGACAATGGTGCAATTTGTCGTGTAAGAAGCGAGTGGATTCGATTCTTATAAGAATTGGAATCTGTAAAAAGTTGGGTTTTTTTGGAAGATGGTTATGGTTTATAGGTATGATTGTTTGTTACTTTGATTGTGGAAGATGATGACTTGAGCTGCATGAAGCTTACCTTTGCTTTATGATTTTGACGTGGGAAGCTCAAGACTACATAGTCAAAGCCATGTGTGTTTGGTCGTGATTGGCATCTTTTTTTTAGTTCAACAAAAGTGGGGTAGAAAGATACTATCCTCAACTTGAAGTCTTGAAAGAGATCACTGGTACATTTTAGGTTAAACTAATATTTTTGGTTTTGTTTTTTTTTTATTTAATACATCAACCTTTTGGGGGAGATTCCAATCTGATCTTTTGGTCAAGGGTACATGTCAATTACCGTTGAACTATGTTCACTTTGGCTAATATTTTGGTCTATATACTTTGAAGTTTGTTCTAATTTAATTTATGTGTATTTTCAAGTGTCTAAATTTAATCTATGTATTCTCAATAAATCTTGAAATTAGTCTAGCTTATTGTTAGGTTTTTTTTTTTTTTTTCTTTGAGAAAAAATTAGTTTGTATTAGTTTTTCCTCCATAAAATTTGGAAACATATTAACATTGTATCTTTTCTTGAATGAAAATTATTTTTATTATTTTATCAAGTTTGGTCAAAATTAACTTGAAACTAAAAATACGGACTAATTTAAAATTTTATTGTAAGTACAAGGACTAAAGTTGTGACCAAAATTGTATGTTAACCTACATTTTTAATCTTTATTAATTATTAATTTATGAATATGATTTTTTAGTATTTAATTGAGAATACATTTAAAATTTGTGTAATAAATTCATTGGATCTAAAAGTTTTTATAAATATCTACTTTCCAACCACTCTCAATATACAACAATTTCAATCTTCGTCTCTTCACTCTACTTTATCATATTTATCTTCTATGTCCTAAAAAGAGCAATTGGCAAAGTTTGCAAAAAAAAAAAAACAAAAAAAAGTATTATTTGTTGGGGAGTTTTTAGTTAAATCTTTTAGTGCATAATGGTTTAGACTAACATTTCAATTGTGTTATTATATCCTCAAGGCGACATCATAGAGAATATCCGCTACATTGATGGTTGACAAAAATATATACACTGAAGAGGGCTTGAATTTCCTTAAAAATTGCTCCCGCCTCAACCTAATTATTTTAACATAAATTGCAATTGATTCAAATCTCACAAACTTCATCAATTGCTAAAACAATTGATATATTTTATAGATTAAATTACAAATTTAGTCTCTGAACTTCCAGCCTTGTGTAAATTTGGTTCCAAAACTTTAAAAAGTGTCAAATAATAAGTCCTCAAATTTTCAACTTTGTGTCTAATAAGTTCCTAAACTTTAAAAAGTATCTAACAAGTCTTTAAACTACTTTTTTGTCCAATAGGTCTCTCAACTTTCAATTTTGTGTCTAATAAGTCCTTAACTTAATCTACATTTAAAAAAAAAAAAAAATTCATACCTATTAGATACAAAATTGGAAGTTTATGGTCCTAATAAAATTCAATCTTATATCTAATAGATTGATTAATTTTTAAAAATCTCAAATATGTCAGGAAACAATAGACAAAAAATATCTGAAAGTTCAGAGACCTATTACACATTTTTAAAGTTCAAGGACTAAACTTGTAATTTGACCTATTTTATAAAATAACCATTGGCAATACTATTGCACGTAAACTCTTAGTCATAATTAATCATCCTGATCTCCACTTGTCCACAAACTAATTTGAACATAGTATGAGCATAGTTCCTTGACTACTAATTAAAATATAATGTTCATACATTCTAAGGGTCCCAAGCCAATATCATCATATAATCAATTTCATTATCTCTCCAATTTCACTATTCACCTTCTTCCTTTCTCCATGAACAAAATATTTTCACCTTTTTTCTTCTTTCATTCCAAATAAACCTTTCTTCTTTTGCCTACAAATCCTTTCTCCCTACAAGCACTCTTTGATCTTTTGATCAAATACTAAAGCCAAAGCTTCCAACTCTCTTTATTTTGCCAAACAAAACATTCATTTAGGTCATTGACAAAAGAAAAGAAATCCCACTAGAAGCCTTAGTTTTCCATTCAAACAACTTCAAATAAGAACATACTAGAAAAACTCATAAAAATTCTTGAGCAAAATAAGAAGAATACATTTTTGCAAAATAAGTCTTAAATAGAGCATTTAGATTCCCAACCTCTAATTCTCGATTTTCTTCTATCCTTCATCACAAATGGCGTTCCATGCCAACTTCGAATCAAGAAAAGATTAAGAAATATCTATCAAATAACATGGGGTTTCATCTCAAAACCAATTGACAATGAGTGGAGTGACTCATCTATCTTATGAATTGGAAGGTCTCTACTAATCTTTTCAATGGAGATCCTCAACAATATCCAATAAGTTCTTAGTTCATGAGCAAGAATGAAAGTAGAGCCACATAACTTTTCCACTTCTCCATGTTTTTTCTTGATTAACCAAACTAAATTAGAGAGCTTACCAAACTTGAAATTTTTGCCAATGGCTTCTTTTTTCCACTTTTTAATAGGAATGAAGACTTCACCCGCAACGGAAGAGTCGCAATTGACTTTGATTTATTTATAATTAAAAAGATTAAGCATATATGAATACCTCATTGGAGAGAGTTTTAATATGTCTTTGGACTTCTAATTATGCTTTAACTTTAGGGAAGTTGAATCACCACCACAAGATCTTTCTTGCTATGACTGGACTAACTCTTGAGAGAAAATCCCGGGCCAAAGGAAGTGGAAAATGGGAGAGGAGAAGTATTCATAGAGAATTATCTAACTTCTTTGTGGAGAGGTGTGTTTTTGGTTCAACCCAAGAGTCCTGTTTATAAGGACTAGATTAGAATCAAATAATATATTTTTAATATCTAGTATAGTCATATATATTAACTTATTTGAATCATAACATATATTCAACTTATTAAAATTCCACATATATATTTTTCTTCCATATATCTAATAAATTATTCCATGTGATTGTATCAAATACAATAAATATATTTTTCTCTTTAATATATCCAATATATTAAACATTATTTTTGGACATTTCTGTTGGGTTTTTGGCAAAATATTAGAAGTGTCTTTGTCCCACATCGGAAAGGTTCAAGGAAGTGATGGGCTCCAAGTACTATAAAAGGAGCCTATGGCTTTGGTTTCAAAGCATCCCATTTCAGAATCACTTTAAGCTTGTATACTCTAGTAGTGTGAGTGATATAAAGCTTTGAGAGAGTGTGTTCTTGTAATTGGGGTCGGGGAGAGAATTCTGTGTGATTGTAACAATTTTTCACATAGTGAATTTCTTTCTGTGAGCCGTGGTTTTTTCTCCGCTTTGGAGTTTCCACGTAAATTCTTGTGTTTCTTATTTTGTTGCTTTATTTTAATTTCTCTACTATTTTCTGCTTATTCCTGCGGTAGAATTGGGGGGTTTTTCCCAACATAGTGGTATCAGAGCTTTAGGTTTGTAGTTTCTTGATTTCTGAGTATGCTCTGTGGTTGCAGCTTTGTCTGACCTTCCACATCAGAAAAGATTTCTAGAAACAAACTTGGGTGTTGTGAATAGTGTGGGTTGTTCACTATTTGCAGATTAGCTAGGAGTGAGGCAGAAATGTCAAGCTTCATGAGTCCAGTGAAGATGGACGTGGAGAAATTTGATGGAAGGATGAACTTTGGCTTGTGGCAAGTGCAAGTCAAGGATGTGTTGATACAATCTGGGTTACACAAGGCTTTGAAGGGAAGACCAAGCGATGGTGCTTCTGACAGCGGTGAAGGTGGTCCAGTGGAGTCCAGTGGCGGTTCCAGCAGAGGTTCGAAGAAGTCCAGTATGAGTGATGAAGATTGGGAGGAAATGGATTTGAGAGCTGCAAGTGCAATCAGACTCAATTTAGCTAAGAACATTCTTGCAAATGTGCATGGAATTTCGACAGCCAATGAGCTTTGGGAGAAGCTTGAAGCAATGTATCAGGCAAAGAACATCTCGAATTGGTTGTACCTGAAGGAGCAGTTTTACACGCTGCGAATGGAGGAAGGTACGAAAATCTCAGATCATCTGAGTGTTCTCAATGGCATCATTTCGGAGCTGGAGGTGATCGAAGTTAAGATAGAGGATGAGGATAAGGCACTCAGGCTTATCTTGTCACTTCCAACTTCTTATGAACACATGAAGCCAATCTTGGTGTACGGGAAGGAAACTTTAAATTTTGCTGATGTTACTAGTAAACTCTTATCAGAAGAAAGAAGGTTGAAGAGTGAAGGGCGTACTTCACAGGAGGATTCAACACTAGTAGCTAGCAATTGGAAGAAGAAGAAAGAGTCCATGCAGAAGAAAGGTTGCTGGGAATGCGGGCAGTCTGGACACATGAAAAAGAATTGTCCTAACAGAGCAGGTTCGTCAAAGGGCTCTGGGTCGGATGCTGACGTTGTCTCTCTTGTCAGAGGAGACAGTGAATTCCTCTGAAGAAAGATAGAATTCATCCTCATGGTGTGTCCGCTTTACCATGATAGAGGATGTGATGTTAGCGGTTCCACAAGTTTGCACACGGGCATTGGCTTGGCAGTTATGCAAGGTGTGTGGTGGAAGTTATGTCGATGGCTGAAGAACTTCCAGGTGAGCCAAGTAGGTGGAAGTTGCACCATAAATTTCAACAGGATTTATCGACATGTGACAAAGAGAAAATCCTTGGAAGGTGATGTCCAAGTGGTCTATTCTGTATGGTGGGGTAGGTTATAGTTCTCTGATATGAGAATTATGATTGTCGGTGAAGACAATGATTTGTAGCAAAAGTTGTGGATTCTTCAAATATCTTGCCAAGGTGGAATTTGTTGGGTTTTTGGCAAAATATTAGAAGTGCCTTTGTCCCACATCGGAAAGGTTCAAGGAAGTGATGGGCTCCAAGTACTATAAAAGGAGCCTATGGCTTTGGTTTCAAAGCATCCCATTTCAGAATCACTTTAAGCTTGTATACTCTAGTAGTGTGAGTGATATAAAGCTTTGAGAGAGTGTGTTCTTGTAATTGGGGTCGGGAAGAGAATTCTGTGTGATTGTAACAATTTTTCACATAGTGGATTTCTTTCTGTGAGCCGTGGTTTTTTCTCCGCTTTGGAGTTTCCACGTAAATTCTTGTGTTTCTTATTTTGTTGCTTTATTTTAATTTCTCTACTATTTTCTGCTTATTCCTGCGGTAGAATTGGGGGGTTTTTCCCAACATAGGCTCTGATACCAATTGTTGGGAGTGCGTCCAAAGTCCCACATCGGCTAGATAAGGGGATGATCATGGGTATATAAGGGAGGACTAGTATCTCCATTGGTATGAGGCCTTTTGGGGTGATCCAAAAACAAAGCCATGAGGGTTATGCCCAAAGTGGACAATATCATACCATTGTGGAGATATGTGGTTGTCTGGTAGTCCCTTTCAAGTGGTATCAGAGCCATGTCCCAGACGTAGCCATGTCGGGTAGAATCCTCGGGTGTCGGACAAATAAGTTGTGAGCCTTAATAATAGTCATGGTGGAGGTCCGTGGTTGAGCTCTGGGTGGGCGGGTATACTCCGGAGAAGAGGAGTCGTCCTAGATAAGAGCAAGAACTCTCGGTAAAGCGGTGAAGCCTAGAGAGTTGGATGAATAGATGACTATTTGAGGGGAGGCTCGGTGGTACTTTGTTCGAGGGGAGGATTGTTGGGAGTGCGTCCAAAGTCTCACATCGGCTAGATAAGGGGATGATCATGGGTATATAAGGGAGGACTAGTATCTCCATTGGTATGAGGCCTTTTGGGGTGATCCAAAAACAAAGCCATGAGAGTTATGCCCAAAGTGGACAATATCATACCATTGTGGAGATATGTGGTTGTCTGGTAGTCCCTTTCTCATTGTTTTTCTTTCAACTAGATGGATCCTTCAAGTGTGTTACTATGAACTAGCAACGAGACCTTATGGACATACAAATTATAAGTATCAATCATACAAAATTAATTAATTGAACTCTTTAATCAATTAATTTACATTCATTAACTCTAGGTCATTCCACTCTAGATCTAAAGTTGCACCCTAATGTACTATAGGACAAGTTGTGTTCATGGATGTAACTATTACACGCAAGTCGATCATTCACTAGTTGTTCATAATTACAATTGGTTCAAAATTTCGTTTTACTCCATACATTCTTATACCTTAAATTAAGTATCATTTATAATCCTCTAATGAACAATTTGTGTATGATGATTTTATCATACTGGATTATTTTCCACTTTGTGGAGATGCCAAACTTGGAATGCCCATTAGGGCCCCCAAGTCTTTTTTAAAAAACAAGTTGGAGTCGCTGGTTGTTGTGTGCTTAAGAGAAAGTGATGTCATAGAGAGAAAAACATAAAGAAATTAGGAAAAGAGAAGACCTTCAGTACAATGTAGTTTTTAAGCTTTTTGGAGGTCAAGTCGTGGCCCGATCAAACTAAAATTTTGACAACGTGTTCCTGAGATGAGGGTCTTTGATCCGTATGGTAGAGATTTCTTTCGGAGCTACCTATAGTCAGATTATAGCGAGTAGTTGATTTCCACTTAGGTGAGATCTTTCTTATTTGTTCTCTTGGAATATTGTCGTTTGTTGTCAAGATTATATCTTTAGATATCTATTATTGTATGCCTCTAGTTGTGACTAGGGAGAACACGTTGTAATCCATCACTGATTATAGTGGAGATTTTTTACTTCGATCCGTCGTTTTTTACTTCTTGCTTTAGGGAGGTTTTTTTTTGCTAATTCTTAGAAATAAGGAGTCATTTAGTTGTTTTTATAGGCTTAAACTCTGATGTTTGGTTGTGATTTGGCATGAATGGTGGATAATTGTGTGAAATTTGAGTAAGGAGTTGATTATAGCAGTTTGTAGGAATTTGGTAGCTTTTGGATGAATATTTTGGTTTGTAAAGCTAGCTGATTTGTGGTTGTGTTTGGCTCAGGTATTGTTGTAGCATAATAATAGCAACAGTTGATTCATAGAGTTAGGAGCTTAAATGTTCACACGAAGCTTCACACATGAGAAGCTCATTAATTGAGTTGACAATTCTGAGATTAAATCAGAAGATTCCAGCCAATAGGATAAGTCCTAGTTGTGTTCAAACATCCAAATCAGCCTTGAATTTCCATAAAGATTGGAAGGTATATAAGGAATGTTATGCAAATTTTGAAAGAAACAGGTAAGAAAGGAAGGAAAAGACCTGTTGCTTTGCGAAAAAGAGGAAAAGACATTAGAGGAGCAGTTGAAATTGGATTATTCAACTTGGAAAAGTTGGATCATCCATTGGAAACCTCTCCTTATTTTCTTTCATCTCTCTTGTATTAGTTTGTGTTGAAGGTTGTGAAAGATGATTGCTATGACTTGTTCTTGTTGTATTGATTTTATTTGTTCCTTTATCGTGAGCTAAACTTCTTTGGGTGAGGGTTAGGGACCTTTGTACTTGAATCGATTGTAGAGTTGAAGTGAACTTTGTAATTTCTAGTTTAAAGTAAAGTGTTCTTTAATGTTTAATTAATGCTAGATTTTCGTTTGGTCAACCATTAATTAGCAATGTTTATTATTGTTTTGGGAAAAAGAATGATAACCGATTACTTTACTTTACATTAGCTTGTTTAAAAGTGGCATCTAGCTAGTGGGGAGTTTAGGAATAAACACTCACCTAATGCACACGTCAGTAGCATTCAAAGAGATGTTTAAATGGGAGTTTAATCACTAAAACTAAAGAGAACTGGAAAGTTATATCGTAGAAAAATGCTGAGTGTACTGGAAGTTGCATCAGATTTGTTACAACAAAACAATTGGTGACAATATAAAAGTCCCTAATCTCAACCTATCCTTGTTGTTCAACTCTTTTATTGCTATTTTATTCTTGTGATTTACCAGAAGGTGAGCTGTATTTTTTAATTTTTGTTTATTGGTCAATTGGAGTGAAATAATTCTCTTGTTTTGCTCATATTGTATCATGTTGTTTACAACAGTATTTTTTCTCCTTTTCTCACTTTCATATATATGTTTTGTGTAACACTAATTAATTATTTTGGATTATTAATTCCAAACTCTCGAGCTGTCAGGAAATAGGTGCTCGAGGATGTTTTCTCTCTCGGAGGGGGAAACCTGTGAGCAAATGGGCAGCGACATGCTGATAGAGGGAGCATCCAGCTCTCAAGAGCGAGCTACAGAAGAAACAAAGGATAAGGAAAACATGGAAAACAAAGAAAACACTAAAGGATCTGGCAAAGAAACGGTAACCAACCTGATCGAAGAAGAAGAAGCAGTCCTAACCAAGATGGAGGAGCTTAAAATAACAGCAGCAGAAAGGGCCAAAGTGGTGGCTATTGAAGACGAGGACCTTGAAGAGGCAACAGAGGACCTCCAAAGTTCGATATTATGCAAAGTGTTAACACCCAAATTTATAAATCCCGAAGTCTTTAAAACCTTCATGCCAAGAATCTGGAATAAAGAAGGGAAAGTGAGAATCAAATCAAAAGGAAGAAATATTTTCCAATGCACGTTCAATAACAGATGGGAAAAAGATAGAATAAAAAAAGGGGGTCCGTGGAACTACGACAAAGCCCTGGTGGTTATCGAAGATCTTAAAGGAGCTAGCAGAATATCGCTCACGGATTTTAGGTACGTAAAATTTTGGATTCATATCCACGACTTACCTATGGTATGTATGTGCAGGAAATGGGCCACAGCTCTGGGGAACTCTCTAGGGGGATTCGAGGAAGTGGACCTTCACGAAGAGAATACCGATGAGGATAACATCTTGAGAATCCTGGTGAACATAGACATCTCTGAACCTCTAAAGCGAGGTTTAATGGTGAAAATAGGAACGAACGCTGAAGAAACATGGGTGAAGATTACCTACGAACGATTACCAGAATTCTGCTACGATTGCGGTCTTGTGGGGCATGTTCAGACAGAATGTGAAGAAACAGGACAAAAAGAAGAAGAACAATTGTATGGGGAATGGATGCGGGCGACTCCGATAATAGGCGGCCCGTCAAAACAGAAGTTCCATGAAAATAGAACGAGAAACTATTGGGGACGAGGAAGAGGACGAAGAGGGGATTTCCAAATATTCAGAAGAGATAGGAGAGAAGAATGGAAAAATGAAAGAGGAAACACAGGAAGCTGGAGAAAGAAGGAGCAACCTAAAGATGAAACTCAGACCAGAGACGGCGACAAACCGCCGGAAAAATCTTTAGGTGAAGGTCCTGTTCCGGTGGACGGCAACGGCTCAAACTCCAAGGAAAGTCCAACGGCTAGCAAGAAGTCAGATGACAAAAGAGTTTTAAAAGGAAAAGAAATCATAAAACCTACGGAGCATAGTACAACCAGAGCCCAACTAAGTGAAAAAGTTCAAGATGACATGATGGAAATCAGCATGAGTTCTGGGCTTGTCATTAATGCACCGAATAAAGAAGGAAAAAGTGAGAATAAGAAGCTTCTGGGAAAGATAGAAAAAGACAAAAAAAGCTCACACGTTATGGGCCGACAGTGTGGGCCAGATAAAGAGATGGAGAAGGCCTTCAAAGAAGAGTTGGATCCAGAAGGTAAAAGGAATCAATTAGAAGAAGCCAAAATAACTTACCCTCAGGGGTCTGGAAAATCCACAAGCAGATGGAAAAGAAGAGCTAGAGGGGAAAGAACAGGGACAATCCTAAACGAAAATAGCACCACCACTCTCATTACAGAGAAAAGGAAACAAGCAGAGGATTCAGGGGCCGAAGACAGACTGGCAAAAAAACAATTTAAACCTAACTTCGAGGTTAACAGAGGGATATCGGCGGAGGCTGAATATCAGCCCCGCCGGACGCCATGAAAATACTATGCTGGAACGTTCGAGGGATGGGGAACCCTCGAGCGATCCGCAGCCTAAAGAATGAGATTAGGAAGAATTCCCCTAATTTAGTGTTTATTTCCGAGACAAAATGCAATGAGAACAAGGCAGAGTTGATGAAAATTGAGCTTAGTTATGACTCTTGCTTTGCTATTAGCAGCAGGGGCAAGAGTGGTGGGTTGGCGCTATATTGGAATAACACCACTGATGTGGCTATCAAATCTTTCTCCAAAGGTCATATAGATGCTAATATCAAAGGCACAGATATGAGTTGGAGATTTACAGGTTTCTATGGGGATCCGGATCCAAGCAAACGGAATGACTCGTGGAAACTTCTCGAAAGACTGCATGATCTAGGCTCCCTTCCCTGGATTATAGGGGGCGATTTCAACGAACTCATGTTTGATAATGAAAAGGAAGGAGGAGCTCCAAAAGATGCAAAAGGGATGGATAGTTTCAAAGAAACCATAAACTATTGCAATCTTTTTGACCCGGGATTCACAGGAGCAAAATATACTTGGAGAAGAGGAAAATCAGCAACCTTCAGAGTAAAGGAAAGGCTTGATCGATTTTTGCTTAGTCACGATATGAGGCAAATTTTCAAGAATATCAGAGTCCAACACCTAAGGTTCAACTCCTCTGACCATAGACCAATTCTAGCCATCCTGGAAGATCAAAGTCAATTGCAATCGCCAAGGAAAAAAAAGAGAAAGAAAAAGTTTGAGGAAACTTGGATGGGCCTTCCAGACAGTAGAATTATTATTGAAAAGGCTTGGAAAATGGTCAAGGGAAAAGAAATTCAGGATTTCTCCAAGAAATTAAAGCTATGTCTGGACCATCTCGCCAAATGGAATCATGAGAGGCTAAAGGGGTCGATCAGGAAAGCCATTGACAGAAAGATGGAAGAGATTAGTTTTTTGGAGAGGAACGAAGAGGAGGTTCAGTTTCCAATCATCATTCAAGCGGAGAAGGAGCTAGAGAGCCTTCTTGAAGAAAAGGAGAAATACTGGAAACTCCGATCAAGAGAGGATTGGCTTAAATGGGGAGATCGGAATACTAAATGGTTCCATAACAAAGCTTCGGAGAGGAGGAGGAAAAATGAGATAAAAGGAATCATGGACGAATATGGCAAGTGGGCTGAGGATGAAGAAGAGATAGGCAACATAGCTACTTCATACTTCAAGAAATTGTTCACAACTTCTAACCCAAAGGAAGACAGCATGGACTTAGTTTTGGAAGGCATAACCAAAAAGGTTTCTGAGCGGCAGAACAGAAATCTTGCAAAACCGTTCTCCAGGACAGACATTGAAGGAGCTCTTAAAAATATGCATTCTTCAAAGGCTCCGGGTGAGGACGGGATGCATGCTATGTTTTTCCAAAACTATTGGGATATTGTTGGGGATGACACCACTAAAATTTGCCTTGAGATCCTGAACGAAGGGAAAAGTGTGAGGGACATGAATAAAACGTTGATCGCTCTCATCCCAAAATCAAAGAATCCAAGAGATATGAGCAAATTCAGACCGATCAGTCTCTGTAATGTCATCTACAAGATAGTGGCTAAAGCTTTGGCATCTAGAATGAAGCAAATGTTGGAGGATATTATTTCTCCCAATCAAGCGGCTTTTATCCCAAAAAGATTGATCTCTGACAACGTTATTCTGGGATTTGAATGCATTCACTCCTTGAACAACAGAAGAAAAGGAAAGACAGGTTATGTAGCTATGAAGCTCGATATGAGCAAGGCCTACGATCGTGTGGAATGGATTTTTATCAGGAAGATCATGATTAAAATGGGTTTTTCGGAGGAGTGGGTGGCTAAAATTATGGACTGTATCGAAACAGTGGAATACTCTGTGCTCATCAACGGGGATCCTCAGGATATCTTCCATCCAAAGAGGGGTTTGAGACAAGGAGACCCACTGTCTCCCTATATTTTCTTGTTTTGTGCTGAAGGTTTATCAGCTCTTCTGAACAGGGAAGAATCTCACTTTAATAATTTTAAGGGTATTAGGCTTAACAATCATTGTCCCTCACTTTCCCATTTATTTTTTGCAGATGATAGCCTTATTCTGTGCAGGGCGGAAGAGAAGGACTGCAGAACTATCAAAAGAATTCTGCTCATTTATGAAGAAGCCTCGGGGCAAACCATCAACTTAGATAAATCTTTGATGATGACAAGCAAGAACGTTTCAAAAGCCTATGGAGAGAACCTGAGTAGGATTTTGGGAATTAATCTCGCTGATGAACTAGGGCATTACCTCGGAATGCCTTCGCAAACAAAAAAAAGCAAGATGAAGGTCTTTAAAAGGGTCAAAGATCGAGTCTGGAAGGCCCTCCAAAAATGGAAAGAAAGGTTATTTTCGGCAGGTGGGAAAGAGATTTTGATAAAAGCCATCGCCCAAGCTATTCCAAACTACACAATGAGTTGCTTCAAACTCCCCTCTACCCTCTGCGATGAGATTAACAGAATGTGTGCAAGATTCTGGTGGGGAGAGTTTAAAGGGAAAGACAAAGCTCACTGGATTAGTTGGAAGAAGATGTGTATCAGCAAAGAGAGAGGTGGAATGGGGTTTAGAGATCTAAAATTGTTCAATCAAGCTATGCTTGCGAAAATAAGCTGGAGGATTGTTAAACACCCCGAAAGCCTTCTTGCCCAGATCTTAAGGGGAAAATACTTTAAAGGGAGAGATTTCATGACAGCCCCCCTAGGATCGTCCCCTTCTTTAGCCTGGAGAAGCATTGTGTGGGGCCGGGATCTTTTCGAGAAAGGTTTCAGATGGAAGGTGGGCAACGGGAGGCACATCATGATAGACAAAGATCCTTGGCTTGCTTGTGATGGTTGTAAAATCCCCTCACTAATAACTCTTGACCTAAAAGGGAAACGAGTTCAGGAGCTCCTTGACGACCAGGGGAGTTGGAAGACAGATAAGGTGCTAGAAAGCTTCACTGCCCTGGATGCGGATATAATCCTAAATACCCCGACTGGTGGGGGTAGCAAGAAGGATGAAATGATCTGGGGGATGGATAAAAAAGGTCTATTTACAGTGAAGAGTGCATATTATTTAGCACAACAACTTTCAAACCCGCCCGGTGCATCTACTTCCAATACAAACAACCATGACGAGGAGTGGAGGAGATTCTGGAAACTCAAAGTTATTCCAAAAGCAAAAATCAGCGTCTGGAGGATGATTCATGATTCTATCCCCACAAACCTTAACCTTATGAAAAAGGGGATCCATATTAACCCTCTTTGTTCTTTTTGCAGGACCTATGGGGAGTCTACCAAGCACATTCTATGGGAGTGTAAGCTTGTTAAACCTTTTTGGAAACAATACATTCCCCTCACGAATGGGTTGTTTGCTCTTTTCAGGGGAAATTGGAGTCCTTATGACTATTGGATTTGGATGATGAAGAATCTTGAGGATGAGGATTTGGAAAAGGCGATCATGATTCTTTGGAGCTTATGGAATAGCAGAAACAGAGCTAATCAACAATCAAGGCTTCCAGATCAAACTTCTATTACCAGAGAAATCGAGATAAATCTCGAGTTGAAGGAACTCTTACCAAATGCGATCCTGAGTTCTTTGCAGAATTCCCGAAGGCCCAAGTCGAAGACCTTCACGAGCCAAGAGGGATGGAAGCCGCCGCCGGAGAACATGCTGAAATTAAACATGGATGCTTCGTGGAACAACCATCAAAATAAAGGTGGGATAGGCTGGATTCTCCGTGACTCTTCAGGGTCTTCGATCTGTATGGGGTACCAACGAATCAATACAAAGTGGCCGATTAAATTTCTGGAGATGAAAGCAATTTTAGAGGGTTTGAGGAATGTCTCACTCTTTGAAGCTAACAGCGGTTTTCGAGCCTCATCGCATCCCATCTTGGTTGAATCTGATGCTGTTAGTGTGACCAAAATTCTCAACGGAGAAGAAGACGACGAGTCAGAAATCTCCTTCCTCGTTGACGAAATTATCAGTCTGAAGAATCGATTTGCTGAGATTCAATTTGCCTTTGGCCCGAGGGAGCAAAATGCTGCAGCTGATTTTTTGGCGCGGTTTGCGATCTCTCCCCCTCCCCTGTTTTCTAGTTTGGATATCTCCCCCTCTATGAATTCGGGTTTGGGTTTTTGGCATGGGGCTCCACCCGATTGGTTTAAATGCCTCTTAAATGAGGTTGGTGTATCCTCTTTTATTTCTAATTAATGAATGGTTTTATTCAAAAAAAAAAAATATATGTTTTGTGTATAAGACTTCAGATGATTGATGAGAGTTGAATAAAGAAGAAATGGTTTTCTCCTGTAGATTTTTGGTTCTTTTCATATTTGATCAAGTACCACATCATTTTTCATTAGTCACCCTAATGATCAACTTTAATCCAATGACTAATATAGAACCATTTTTCAAATTTTTACGATTAAAAGTATAAAAAATTTTAGGGACCCAAATAGACACCAAGCTTAAACTTTAGAGATCAAAGTGTATTTTTTCTTTTAAATTTTAAGTTCAACAAGGTGAGAATATTCAAATCGTTGACCTCTTTATCGAGAGTATATGCCAATCACAGTTTTGGTTGCTTTGGCTCTTCCCATTTACTTTGGATATTGAGCATTATTGCGAAAATTTGGGATATTATGGACTCGTTTGATAACGTTCTTGTTCCCTGTTTCTGGTTTCTATTTCTCATTTTTTAAGAAACAAATTCGTTTGATAACTCATCCCGTTTTTTATTTCCAAATTTTAAGAAACGTTTCTAAAAATGAGAAAAAATTTGAGAAACTACAAAAAGTAATTTCTCAAAATTTTGTTACGATTTCTTTTTTCATGTTTTAGACATGTATCCTAATTTCTCTCTCTTCCCTTCCTACGTCCATCTTGTTGAGAAAAACCTCCAATTCTACCACAGGAATAAACAGAGAAATTAAAATAAAACAACAAAATAAGAAACACAAGAATTTACGTGAAAACTCCAAAACAGAGAAAAAATCACGACCCACAGAAAGAAATCCACTCTGTGAAAATTTTTTACAATCACAAAGAATTATCTTCCCGACCCCAATTACAAGAAACACTCTCTCGAAGTTTTATACCACTCACACTACTAGAGTTAGTATACCAAGAAGTGATTCTAAATGTGATGCTTTGAAACCAAAGTCATAGACTCTTTTTCATAGTACTTGGAGCCCATCACTTTCTTGAACTTTTCTAATGGGGGACTACTCACTCCTAATATTTTGCCAAAAAGCCCACACATCTTTCATCTTTCTCTCTCATTTCTCTATCTTATCATTTTTTTTCTTTTTCTTTGTTTCATTTATGTTTAGTTCTTTCTCTCCTCCCCCATTTCATTTTTTCTTTTCTTTATCCTTTTTTTTTTAAAAAAAAATTCATTAACTAGCTTTGAGTCATTATTTTCTTTTTAAATGTCTTATTTTTCATCAATTTTGGTAGAGTTTAATTTTTATTAAACAAATAAATTAATAAGATATTTTACGTTTATCATTAATTATAAAAGGAAAAAGTTCTTCTTTCTCATTCTCTAATTTGACTTGTTTGTATACTTGGCTAAATGATGAACACATGCATTTTCTTTAAAAAAAATAAAATAAAAATAAAATTTATTACTGAATTCTAAAAATAAAATTTATTATTGAATTCAAGAAATGTAGGTTTGCTCAATTGTCTATACTTAAATAAATGTCTCATTACCAACACACAAAAAATATATATCAATAGCTTGTGCAATAAATTAATAGTTTTTTTTGAAGGGTTGTTGAAAGGATAATTGTAATGGGTGGCAAAATTAGGGTAAATAATGGCAAATTTAGCATTTTTTAAAAATATTTGCAAATATGGCAAAATTTTTTAATTAATTTTTTATATACCTGTTTTGCCCTTGAATTGCGCGCGCATATTTTTTGGCAGGTCTGGATCGTGTGATTTTGTAGGTTTCTATCAGTGATAGAAGAACTTTCTATCTGAGATAGAAATCTTCGATAGAATTATGGTTTCTATCCGTCGAATTATGATTTCTATCATTGATGTGATAGATTCTATCAGTGATAGAAATCTTCTATCACTGATACAAACTTTTCTATCACTGATAGAACCTATCAGTGATAGAAAGTTATTTCTATTCACTGATAAAAACTTTTCTATCACTGATAGAACCTATCAGTGATAGAAAAATTAGAAAAATTTTCTATAGTGATAGATTCTATCAGTGATAGAAATCTTCTATCAGTGATAGACAATTTTTCTATCACTGATAGATTCTATCAGTGATAGAAAGTTATTTCTGTCAGTGATAGAAAGTTTTCTATCATTGATAGAAACTTTTCTATCTAGAAAGTTATTTCTATCAGTGATAGAAAGTTTTCTATCAGTGATAGAAAGTTTTCTATCACTGATAGATTCTATCAGTGATAGAAATCTTCTATCAGTGATAGACAATTTTTCTATAGTGATAGAAATCTTCTATCACTGATAGAAAGGTTTCTATCAGTGATAGAAATCATAATTCTATTGAAGGTTTCTATCACTGATAGATTCTATAGTGATAGGAAAACTTTCTATCACTGATAGAAATTTTTTCTATCATTAAATATTTTCAAATTTGCACCCAACACTCCAAACACAGAGTTCCGACGTAGCATCCAAACAGAGGATTGTTAGTATCTAAAATGGTTTCCGACTTAAGTTGGAGTTTGTAAACTCAAACTAGGCGCCAAATGCTCCAGGAAAGATCTCCAACTTACCATATTTTGTTGCCGAGGATTTCTCCAACTTCCGCCAACGCAGTCTATCCGCTTTAAAGACCCTGCCGCCGAAGCCTCCGCCACGCCCGACCGGAAAATGTGGTCCCGCCGCCACCGGAAGCCCCTCTGGTGGTATTCATTAACCTACGCAGCGGCTGCCGCCATGGCCAGAAGCTCAAGCCCCTCTGTCGACCAAAAGACCGATGGAAATGACCGGAAAAGTAGAGAAGAAATGGCAGCTGATAGAAATGGCATTTTAGTAATTTTACCTTTTAGATGGCAATATTTTGCCATTTTTGCAAATAGTTTCAACTGCTGCTAATTTTGTAATTATTTTGGGCCGGTTTGCTACTTTTGCAACCGGCCCTTGTTGAAAAGTTAGAAAGCGTGTAGGATAATTTACAAATTAATCTTATTGAACCAACTCGTGTAAGCCAACATCGTTTAAGGTGAATTGGTTGAAGTTGTGAGAGATGAGATTGTTGAACAAATTTGAATGCACATTGAAGGATATTTTTTAAAAAAAAAAAAAATTGTGTTGTGACAGAATAAATGCTATAAGCTCTTTATAATAGTTTTATATTTGTTTTAATGCATGTTTTATATTTTATTATATTATATATACTAAATATTATTTAAACTAAAAAAAACAAAAAACAAGAAATGGTTATCAAACCTGTAAATTGTTTTTAATTTTTTAAAAATAAGACACAAGAAATAAGAAATAGAAAATAGAAAACCAAAACAAAAAACGAAAAGGTTATATCAAATGGGTTCTATCAACGATTCTTTAATATTTATTAGGGAAAAAAAATCATTTTTGACCCTTGAACTTAACAGGTTGTATCAATTTTAACCCTAAACTTTCAATTTCATCAAATTGAATCCTAAACTTAACAAATTGTATCAATTTGAACCTCAAACTTGCATAAATGTTGCAATGTAGACCCTTGATCAACTTTTCATTTGAATTGCTATAAACACATGTAATTGACAATTTTTTTTTTAATTCACATTGCACATGTGTTAGTGTTTTGTAAGAAATTTGTTGGAAAAACCGCCAGACTATTCTTCTCATTATTATATAAAAAAAGAATCACAAAAAAATTATTGGCAATAAGAAAAATCCAGCAAATATGAGAAATAAAAAATCTGAAATTTCTTTCTTTCCTACCTTTGTACATTCTTCTAATTAGCAAGAAAAAAAGAAGAAAAAAAAATTCCACAAAGTTCTTAGCAACAAGAAAAAACCAGCAAATATTTTACGATAAAAACTTCCAAAGTTTTTTTTTTTTTTTTTTTTTTTTTTTTTTTGCTTTCGTAATCTTAAATATTAGCTGCAAAAAAACCCTCACAATTAAAGTTCTCACCAACAAAAAAAAAAAGTATCTAAAATAAAATTTCTCAAATATTTTATTTATAAGAAACCCGAATGTGAATTAAGGAAAAAAAAGAAATAATCAATTAAGTGGTTCAAACAGAAAGTTAACCAAAAGTATACATGGTAACATTTATGCAAGTTTGGAGTTAAAATCGATATGATCCGATAAGTTTGAGGTTCAATTTGATGAAATTGAAAATTCAGGATTAAAATTGATACAACTTGTTCAGTTTAGGGTTGAATTTGATGAAATTGAAAGTTGATTGTTAAAATTGATACTCCAATTGATACTCCAAAGTTTAGAGTTAAAAATGATTTTTTCCCCCAATTTATTATTACTTTATAACATTATGATCTTATAAAGTTGGTACTTTTCACCAATAGCCCATAAAAATGGAAGAACCAGATGGAGTTGAATTGGCAAAGCAAAGATGCAGAGCGATTATCGACAGAATCGAAGCGCTGCCTTCTTCCACCAAAATCGCCGTTTCAAGTACCCAAACTCTTCACAAATTGGCTCTTCGCGAGCTCAATTTCCTCTCTCGCTGCTCCTCTTCGTCCTCCATCCCGCTCAGGTTCCTCCATTTTCTCAAATCAAAGCAAATTTACAGTTTCGAATCTTCTGCATCTTTCCTGATATTCATCAATGATTTCTCTGCAGCTTGAACATTGGGCACCTCGAGGCCACTGTTCACATTCTTCAACAGCCTTCCGTCACTGGAATTTCACGTGTCTGTAAGCCGATTCCATCTTCCTGTTCCAAAGCTGTTTATGTTGATATAATCTGCACTTTGAATAGGAATCCAGTGTGGGTTATTGTATCAGATAGAAAACCTAGGTATATTTCTTGGTATAAGGGCCATAGAAGTAAGGGCTTGAAAGCTCGACTTGTGGAAGTGGTCGATGCCGCTCGCTCTTTGCAGGCCTTAGAACCTTGCTCGATCATATTGTTCTTTTCGCATGGACTTGATCAGTTTATTCTGGAAAGACTTCGCGATGAATTTAGGGCTACTGAGTATAATTTCAGTTTCTCGGACTTTGATTTTGGTTTCTCTGAGATTGATGGAGATTGGGTTAATGTGCTTCCGAGAAGCTATAAAGAAGCCTGTGTTCTTGAAATTAAAGTTAATGATAGGAATTGTGGGGTTAATTGCAACAGTAAAGTAGGTTCTACTGGTGTGGATGAGCCAGAGATTTTGGACAAGTATGTCAAGAGAGATCTGGGGGATCCTTTCTGCTCTATTGTTATGGCAATGAAACCTAATCCTATGATGGGTACGGAAGACATGGGATCTGCAAATCTGGAACATTTATTGGGTGGTGATAGTGATCTAATAAATTTTGATACCACGGCGTTGATTGCATTAGTATCTGGCATTAGTAATGGTTGTGTTGCTAAATTATTGGCTACCCCAGAGAGTGAATTGAGACAGAAGTACAAGAGTAACTATGATTTTGTTATTGGTCAGGTGAGTTTTGTTTCTAGATGAGCATTTCCCTGTACCATTTTTGTGTAGCTTTTCAGCCACAGTTATATTCACAAGTTAGCGTGGTTAAAGCTTTAAAGCTTGGAACTATTGAGTATTAATTTAAAGCAGCAGCAAATTATGTAGAATCTAATATCCCACCTGAATGAAAAAGCTTATACTGAGATAAGATCTTATTTTCAGTATGGTCTAAACTATGGAGTTATCTTGAACTTGCATGCTAACCGCCTTATGTTTGATTTTAGAATGTTCATTAGTATCTTGCCTTTGACAGGATTGTAGCTTTGCTGAAATATGTTGCTTAATAACTGCATTAATGGATTATATACGAAAATAATCCTCAGTGGAAAATTCAAGCATTCCTTTTACTTGTTGCCCTTTCTATACAATCCCTGTTCTTGTTCTATGGTGTTTTCATCTATTGCTAGAGTCATCTGCTACAATTAGATTCCAGGAAATGTAATTAATACCTCTCTCCTTGTCCAACAAGATAACATTGGGTTACAATAAGCACTTGTGGAAACCATTGTTTGAATCACATTGTGGGTAAATATTCAAAACCACAGAGATACTTGTTTGGTCTATGAATTTATCATTATCATCGTTTCTTCTTCATAGCATTTCATAACAAATGCCATTTTTGAGTTTTTAGAGTTGAAAATTTAGGTTGATTTATCAATCTCAATTATTTTGTTGATTTCTTTGCTTGTGCTAAATGATCTCAACTTGCATTTACTAGTATTATTATTTTATTTTTGTTGTAGCCAATGTTATTCTCTCTCTCAATCTTCTGCTAGGCAATGTCAGAAATTCAGAAGCCTATACTTGTAGAGCTGAGTTCTCTTTTATCTGGAAAAAGAGGCATAATATGCCAAAGTGTTCACTCTGAGTTCAAGGAACTAGTTGCAATGTGTGGAGGGCCTAATGAGAAGTCCAGAGCAAACCACTTACTAAAACACATTATGTGAGTCCATCAAAACAAGGTTTTGTTGTTCTTTAATCTTCTTAGTTTGATCCACTTTCATTTTGAAACATGTACAAATTTTGGATTTATTACTTTTAGTTTCATAAATCCAAAAAGGAAAGAATATTCTGGGTCTGTCCAGGATTGCTATATGCTAGAGTTGAATAAGTGTTTGATGGAGGTGATTATGTGCTCAAGTGTGAAAGAAAGAAAAAAGTGTTGGAGTTGTGTTATTTGGAAGGAAGAGAAGATTTTTTTTCCTTCTAAATCTCTAGATGCCAAGTGCCCATTGCTAGCATGCCACCATGTTTATGAATGGAAACCTTTCCCCTTGATCCCATCCCACCAAGTGACTATCACCTTCAATGCCTTCCACACCCAATGGAAATTTTCCATTTCCTTCACTGAAATCTTGGCTATTTTTATATTCATTTGAAAGAGAGAGATAAAGTAGGTAAAAATGCTTGTTAACATTACAGTAGATCAAGGCCCCCATGGAGAAATAAGAGCCTTTCCAGTTTACATATCAAGATTTTTAAACTTCAGAAACACAATTTTTCCAGTTTACATATCAAGATTTTTAAACTTCAGAAACACAATTTTCTTGAGTAGATTTGTGGCTTTGTGCAATGAAGATTTGCATTTATTGTTCTATAATTATTCTCTCCCTGACGACCATATGGATCATGTTATTAATAAGTTTACTTTCTTAGATACATAGATTACATATTAGTGTACTGATTGGCCTGTAAAACGAAGCAGGGTTGTACCGGACATGGCATCGAAACGTATGACGTGTCTCCCTACTACAAGAAAGTTGGCTTTGAAGAACAAGGTTGTGTTTGGCACTGGTGACTATTGGAATGCCCCAACCTTGACTGCTAACATGTCATTTGTCCGTGCAGTGTCCCAGACTGGGATGTCCCTTTTTACCTTTGAGCATAGGCCACGAGCTCTAACTGGTAATTAGTTAATCCACTGATCTTTTCGTCCAGGAAAAAGAAAAAGAAAAAGGAAAGGATATGGCAATGGTGATTGTAATTGTTGAGGAATATCTTGCTGTAAGTAATTGTTAAGAATATTGTAGCATGAAATTACTTTTTTTTTTTTTTATTAATTTTTTTAGAGAGAGATCAGCGTGCAATTACTTGTTGTGGGTGGCCATTATAACGTAGTTGTGTTTCTTATATTCTTAAGGAGTATGGTTTTTTCTTTTTTAAAAAAAGAACGATGGATAAAAGGAACTGCCTCAATAACGTGTGAAAACTCTCCTTAATCTAGGTGTATCCGCACAACGATAATAATCCCTATAATAAAATTGAAATTGATCGATGATCAAGAAAAAATGAGAACTCCTCCCTATCTTCAAGATTTCAAACTCTTCACAAATCTAATTGATTAGACTAGAATGAAAGAATACAAAGAGAGCATAAAACTTGAGAGAGATTAAACATTACATCTATGTGGTCTAAACTCAATCTCTAACCCTTCAAGTCCATACACGAACCTTCATAAATGTAAATATATGAATTAAATAGGTATGTAATGCATTAAAGGTATGAATGAATCTATATTTTCAAATTCATTATGCCTTTTGGTTGAATGAGTGTCTTATCGAGCTTAAATGGATGCAACTTTCCAGCATGTGTGAACATCTTGACTTGGAAATGATCATTCAATGCTTCTTGAAGTCTTATGGTTAGCCCATGATTGAGTTGAACTTGATTTTCATCTTGTGGGTTTTCCTCATGGTCTCCTTGGCTACTTATTTCCTTATAATTCTTCCCTTCTTCGAGAAGATTCATCCTCAAATCTAAAGGATCTCCTTGCAAAGTAGTTTTGTAGTCATTATCAAATGTGAACATTTTACATAGATTGGAACGTCTTCTCTTGAATCAAATGTGAACATTTTACTTAGAGTATTCCTCTCTCATTGTTGTTGATAAAAAATTTCAAACTTGGTCATCCAACGTGTCTTGATTGAACCATAAAAAAAACTTGGAAAACAAACTCCACTTTCATGACTTTTTTCACTTTTTTTTTTTTTTTTGAAAGATCATGACTTTTTTCACTTAAACAACTTCTCATATCCACACATTTCTTTTTCATTTTCGTTTTTCTTCTCTATTGTCTCACTTTTCACACTCTATTTTCTTAGTCTCCCCACTTTTCTCTTGAGATTTTATCTCAACTTCATTCTCAACACATACGTCAAACATGTCTTTGTCTTTTATACTAATTTCACCATTTGTCTCTTCCTCTTCTGGATTTTGATGATTACCGTCATTTTTCATGTATTGGTCACCATCATCTTGAGTTTGAGTCAGCTATGGGAGAACAAAGAGATCTTGTGTGCAAGTTGAATAAAAGTCATGGGTTGAAACGGGCACCGAGATCGTGGTACAATAAGTTTGAGTCAGTTACGGGGGAGGCGGGCTACAGGAATACTTCATTGTGTTTTTGTGTAAAAAATTTCTAATGATGATTTTATTTTATTATTTTTTTATGTTGATGACATTTTGAATGGTGGCAGGAACGTTTTGAAGAATTGAGACATTGAAGAAATGGTTGAGAAAATCGCTTACCCTGAAGGATTTGGGACCAAAAAGAAAATTCTTGGAATTCAAATAGTACGAGACAAAACATGCAAGAAACTGCATATGCCACATGAGCAATATACTTGGAAAAAGGTGCTAGAAAGATACAATATGAGTAGAACTAAAGTGGTTAGTTCTCCTCTATCCCATTTACTTCAAATTGATTAAAACAAAGGCCTTCTATAGATAAAAGTGAATGAAGACATGAGAAAAGTTTTATATGCTTCAACAATTGGGAGCTTGTCATGATATGTATTAGACCAAATATTGCTCATATTATTGGTGTTGTTAGTTATTTTATATCAAATCCAAGAAAATAACATTGGGAGGTAGTCAAGTGCATCGTGAGATATTTGCCAGAGGTACTTCCAGAAATTGAAGCTCACTTTTGGAGGTGGAAAATCACTGCTTGAAAGATTCAATATGAGTTAAACTAAAGTACCCAGTTCTCCTCTATCCAATTACTTCAAATTGAGTTGCAAACAAAGGCCTTTTATAGATAAAGTGAAGGAAGACATGAGAAAAGTTCCATATGCTTCAGCAGTTGGGAGCTTGACGTATGTCATGGTATGTACTAGACCAAATATTGCTCATTTTGTTGGTGTTGTTAGTTGTTTTATATCCAATCTAGAAAAACAACATTTGGAGGCAGTGAAGTGCATCATGGGATATTTGTGAGATACTTCCAGTTTGAAGCTTACTTTTGGGAGTGGAAAGTCAGTGCTCGTTGGTTACACCGATTCAAATATAATAGGAGATCTAGATAACATCAAAAGTCTACTTATGGCTACTTTATGACATTTGCAGGTAGTGCAGTGTCTTGGTAGGTAAGACTATAGAAGTGTGTTGCATTTTCTATGACTGAAGTAGAATATATTGCAGAACCAAAGGTGTGCAAAGAGATGTTGTGGATGAAGTGGCTTATACTGTTATACATGAGTTTGGCTTCAAACAACAACGATATATATGTGATATTTTGCAATAACCAAAGTGCTATTCATCTTGATAAGAACTCTATGTTTCATTCCAGAATTAAACATATAGATGTGAGGTATCATTGGATGAGAGATGCATTGAATGATGGTTTGTTTGAACTAAAGAAGATACATATTGATCATAATGGATTTGATATATTGACTAAGAATCTACCAAGAGAAAAGCTTGAATTTTATCGTTTGTGGCTAGAATGGCTAATTACTCTACATAGTGAAAAAGGAAAGATTTGTTGGGTCTTTTTTCACTTTAGTGGAAAATCACATTAATAGTGCGGGCCTAGGTACCTTTGCAACCGTCGGTTAGTGTGTGCAAGTGTGAGAAACTAAAATGATAGAAAGAGAAATAGAAAGAAAACTAGAAAAAAAAAGTCATTCCGCATACAATATCATTTTTCAGCTTTTTGGAGGTCGATTAGTGGTCCGATCAAGCTAAAATTTTGACAGTGTCTTCTTGACATAAGGGTCTTCATTCTGAACAACTCTCTTTTGGAGCTACCTATAGTTAAATTGTAGTGGGTAGTTGGGTGTCACTTTGAGTGAGATGTTTCTAATTTATTTTCTATTAATATTATTGTTTGTTGCCAATATTTATTATCTTGAAATATCTATAGTTCTATAGACCAGTTGTGAATTGTGACTAGGAAAAACTTGTTGTAACTCATTATCGATTATAGTGGAGATTTTGATTTTGGTCCATGGTTTTTTACTCTTCGTCTTGGAGAGGTTGTGCCACGTTAAAGTGTTGGTGTCATGTCCATGATTATTATCTTCATTTCTACCTGACTAATTTCTTATTAGGTTCACATGAGAACAAATAATTAATCTTTAGAAAATTAAAGAACTTGAATTGATTAGAGATGAGATGGGGATGATGCAGGGGAATCCAAAATTTGGAGCTTTGGGGATCAACCGTGAAACTGAGGTTCTGAATTTATTCCTTCTAGCTGGGGTTTTGAATTTTATGTTGGAATGATGGGCTTGCTTGTTTGATACTTCATGCATCGTGAAGAGTGTGTTTGGTTTAACTTTTCAAGTGTTTAATTTTGAAAAAAAATTATAATGTTTGGCAACCACTAAAAATGAAATTAAGAAATAAATCATTTTGAGAGAAACATTTGAACATTTGAAAGTAAATTTTTTTAAAAGAGTTTTTAAGTATATAATAACTTGTGCATAAAAACACTTAAAATAAAATGAATTTTTGAAAAACATTTAGATCCAAATCAACAGGAATGTGGCACTGAATTGTTGTTTAAAGAACTAAATCACTGCCTAATCTGTACCAATTTTCTCAGTTTATTACTAATTTTCAATGTAAATGTATGCGTAGAGAGAGAGAATAAGAAGAGAGAAAGTAGAGAGAGGGGAAGAAATGTGAGAGATAAAGGAAAGGGAGTTGGATTTTTTTTTTCTTTTTTAAATTATCAAAGTTTAGGAGTTTAATTATTTCCCTTGTCAAAGTTTAAGAGTTTAAATTTTACTATTGAAGTTTAGGGGTCTAATTTTTTTACTTATCAAAATTTGAGGGCCTATTTTTTATTATCGAAAATTAAGGAGTTCATTGTCACCCTACATTAGGTGCGGTTTGTGCAATTTGCTCTTATATATTTAAAGTAGAGAGACTATGTTAAGACCAATGTATTAAATTTCCATCGACATTTTCACATTTCTATGGGTTCGACATCAACATGTAGGGTGAATCGGCATTTCCATTATATTGTAAAAAAATTGATAAAATGTAAACAAAATAATAACAAAATGTAACTAATGTGGAGATAATATTTATCCTAAGTATTTTAACTTATTTTAAAAGCGTAAAACATTTATTTGTAATTTAAATATTTTTTTGAATTTATTTGTTTTGAATATTTTTCCCGGAATATCCATCAACAACGACATTTTGTTGATATTTCAATCGACATTTCCATTAAATTGAGACCTTGACATTTCCGTCGACATTGACATTTTAACCCTTGGTTAAGACCCAAAGTGTCTTTTAAACTTACTAGTTAAAAGACCCGTGCAATGCACGTGGTTAAAAATCGTTAAAACACAAATTTTCATAGAGAAATTTAAATGTTGAATGAATATATTTTTCATTCAGTTTAAATAGTAAATATTTCATATATAATATTTTAAGTCAAAAAAGGAAAATATTGAACTTTTTTTTTCTCCACAGACTATAAAATTCTAATTTTAACATTTATGTAATTTTTTTAATAAAAATTAATATTAATTTTTTAATCTTTTTTTTTTTTTTTTGTTAAAATGAGTTTGTAATATACTTACAACTTAAAAAAATCCGTCAAAACGTTTTTTTTTTTTTTTTTTTAATGTTCATTTAATTTTTTTTTTAAAAAAACTTCGTTTATGGAATATTATTAGAAGTAAAGAAATTTGAAAATGTAATTTGTTTTTTCAAAGATTTTGTAGAATCTCTATTCTAAATAATTATTTAAAATATTTTGTTATATTTTAGAAACATATTTTATTCTTTATCTATATTTTTTATACTTCCATCTATTTTATCATCTCTTTCTATATTCTCTACTAATTCACAAATGTAAAACAAATATTGTGTTCATGATCCACCTCCATGAACACTCATAGAGGCTTCAAAGATACTGTCTTAAATTGTTAAATTTTCATTCTGTTTTCAAAGCCATATATATCTATTTTTATTAACTATGAAAGTCCATCACTCCCGTCATAAATTAACCACGTTTGAACTAAGGCTATCTAAGTCCTACATGAGTGGGTGGTAAAAAACATATATGAGAGATAATCCAACCAGTCCCTGCTAGCGTCTCCGACGTACTCGAGCGACGGCGACGACGTTTGTGCGACGGTGTGGTGACATTTCCGACGTGTAGCGATGGTTTTTATTGAATTCCAGTGTCGCACAACAACGTTTGGGTGTTTTTTCGGCCAAGATTCAAGCACGAACAACAGCGTTTTTGGGTGAGATCTACTTTGGGTAAGCGAGATTTAGAATGAATTTAGCCTATTTATCGATTCCGATCAGCCGCTAACTTGAGTTTTGGAAATCGCTTAGTTCTATTAGGAGCGATAGGATTGAATTCTCGATTCATACTAAGGAGTTAAAAAGCTCAAGTAAGTGAACTTACTGTTGAACCCTTTTTTAATCGGGTGCGAATATTCGATTTTTTTAAAATATTCGTGTTGATGAGTTGTTCTTGAAAATTATTATTATGATTATTAAAAGTATGAAAATTTAGCATGACAATTTGTTATTTCAATTATGTATGAGTTTATGAAAAGTTATTGAAAGCATGAAATTCATTATCATTGCTTGAATCTTGGCCAGAAAAACACCCACGGCTGAAACGTTGTTGTGCGATGCTGGAACTCAATAAAAACCATCGCTACACGTCGGAAATGTCACCACACCGCCGCACAAACGTCGTCGCCGTCGTCGGAGTACGCCGGAGACGCTAGTAGGAACTGATTGGAGTAGACGCGCCGCCGCGAAACCCAAACCACGAGCGCGGTCGCGAAGAACCCATGTAGAGAGAGATGGAGTCGGACGCCTCTGCTACTGCTTCACGCCCAAGCTCGCTGCACCCACTGTGCTGCCTGAAATCGCTACGAGACTCGCCAGAGCACCCCACGAACCACCGCCCGTACCGTCGCGAAACGCCGCTGCTGTGTTAAAAATAGGATTGTTTGTATTTAGTCTTTTTTGTTGCTAGTCTTTAGGTTCCTATTCTTTAGGCTAGTCTTATGGTTTTGTTTGGGTGGTTAGCATGCTATTTCTGATGTATCTTGAACCTATATAAGGCCTATTTGCAATGGAATTCAATACACTGAGTTTTTACATCACTCCCACTTTTCACTAGTTCTCTCTATTTTTATCTACAAGTGGTATCAGAGCCAAGTTGTGGCATCTTCTTCTTAGCCATTAAACCAATTCTCATTCCTTTATCTTCTACAAAAGCTAGCAAGCATAAACAATGGCCTCAGACAACTATGTGCAACCAACAATTCCCCGCTTTGATGGTCATTATGATCATTGGAGCATGTTGATGGAGAATTTCTTGCGGTCCAAAGAGTATTGGACTATTGTTGAAGCAGGAGTGAATGAACCAGCTGCTGGAGTTGTCTTGTCAGAAGTTGACCAAAAGAAGCTAGAGGATCGAAAATTGAAGGATCTCAAGGCAAAGAATTATTTATTCCAAGCCATTGATCGTGCCATCTTGGAGACCATTTTGCAAAAAGATACATGCAAGCAAATTTGGGACTCCATGAAGAAAAAGTATCAAGGCACAACGAGGGTGAAAAGACAACAACTCCAAGCTCTTCGCAAAGAGTTCGAGATTCTTCAAATGAAGCAAGGTGAGTCCGTGGATGGGTATTTCTCACGGACCTTGGCTATAGTAAACAAGATGCGGGTCCATGGAGAGAAGATTGAAGATGTAGCTGTGGTTGAGAAGATTCTTCGGTCGATGGATTCTAAATTTGCATATGTGGTTTGTTCAATTGAGGAATCAAAAGATATTGATACATATATCAATTGATGAATTACAAAGTTCTTTACTTGTGCATGAGCAGAGAATGACGACAAATACAGGTCCAACCGAAGAACAAGCCCTGAAAACTTCAACTCAGGGTGAAAACTCTGCAGGGAGATGATCAAATAGAGGACGTGGTCGAGGTCGTGGAAGGTGGCAAGGAAGAGGACGAGGTGGTGGACATGATCAACACAAGCAAACATACAACAACAACTCGAGATTTGATAAGTCCAACATTCAATGTTATCGTTGCCATAGGTTTGGTCATTACAAGACTGAATGCACAACCAACTTCAACCATGAAAAAGGAGAGCAGTCCAATTTTATAGAGAAAAAGGAGCAAGAAACACTATTGATGACGTGTCACCATAACGAGGAGCTTGGACCTAACATATGGTATATAGACACTGGTTGCAGCAATCATATGTGTGGTAACAAGTCTCTCTTTTCTCATTTAGATGAAAGTTATCATTCTACCGTGACATTTGGTGATAATTCTAAAGTAAATGTGGTGGGTAAAGGAAATATTCAAATCAAGACCAAAAAAGGCAATGTTGAAACCATATCAAATGTCTTTTATATTCCTGATTTGAAAAGCAATTTATTGAGTGTTGGACAACTACAAGAGAAGGGTTATGTCACAACTATCAAAGAAGGCGCATGTGAGATATATGATCCAAGAAGAGGATTGATAGCTCGTGTTGAAATGGCCTCGAACAGGTTGTTCCCACTCAAACTAGAAGGTTTGGAGTTATGTTTCAAGACCAATGTAGATGAAGACCCCACATGGCTTTGGCATTTGCGATATGCCCACTTGAATTTTAAAGGTTTGCAAGTCCTTTTTCAAAAGCAGATGGTGGTTGGTCTTCCCCAAATCTCTCCTCCCACAAAAGTATGTGAAGATTGTGTTGTTGGCAAACAACATCGTGAGAGCTTTCCAAAAGGCAAAGCATGGAGAGCACGTAAATCCCTGGAGTTGATTCATTCTGACATATGTGGCCCATTAAACCCAGTATCAAATGGAAAGAAAAAATATTTTATTTCTTTCATTGACGATTTTTCCAGAAAAACTTGGGTTTATTTCTTGCAGGAAAAGTCTGAAGCATTCTCAATTTTCAAGAGCTTTAAAGCAGTTGTTGAAAATGAAATTGGGAGAAAAATCAAAACCCTTTGAACGGATCGTGGAGGAGAATATATGTCATATGAATTTGTAAATTTTTGTGCTCAGCATGGAATTCGACATCAGTTGACAGCAGCCTACACACCTCAACAAAATGGTGTTGCCGAAAGGAAAAACCGAACTATCCTCAACATGGTTCGAAGTATGATTGCAAATGGGAGAGTTCCAAAAGAATTTTGGCCAGAAGCAGTAAATTGGGGTGTTCATGTTTTGAATCGAAGTCCCACTTTTTCGGTGAAAAACATGACTCCTCAAGAAGCTTGGGATGGGCGTAAACCATCAGTTGATCACTTTAAAGTGTTCGGGTGCATTGCATATGCACACATTCCTGACGAGAAGAGAAGGAAGCTAGATGACAAAGGTAAAAAATGTGTCTTTCTTGGCATTAGTGAGCAATCAAAGGCTTACAAACTGTTCAATCCAATCACAGGTAAAATTGTAATTAGCCGAGATGTTATATTCGATGAACTAAACACTTGGAATTGGACAGAAGATACTCTAGAGCAACAAACAGTACCTGTGAACCTTGAAGATAGTGATGAAGTTTTGACACCTCAACTTGAAGATCCAGTACAACAATCAGTTGAGCTTGAGGCTACCGAGTCTCAAACAGGAGGTGCAAGTTCTTCAAGATCACAACGAGTTAGAAGGAGACCAACATGGATGGAAGATTATGAGGTTAGTGGTGATCTTTCTGATGAGGCATTTGTCCATTATGCTTTAATATCAGAATGTGATCCATTAACTTTTGAAGAAGCTGTCAAAGATATAAAATGGAAGCAGGCCATGGATGAAGAAATTAAGTCGATTGAGAAAAACAACACTTGGGAGCTATTAGAACTTCCTAGAGGGCAAAAACCCATTGGTGTTAAATGGGTTTACAAAACGAAGCTGAATAAAGATGGCCAAGTAGACAAATACAAGGCTCGTCTTGTCGCAAAGGGGTACAAGCAACAAATTGGCATTGACTACAATGAAGTTTTCGCTCCGGTTGCAAGACATGATACGATTCGAATGGTGGTTGCATTGGCAGCACAAAGCAATTGGAAAATTCTTCAAATGGACGTGAAATCAGCATTTTTGCATGGCAACTTGAATGAAGAAGTTTACATAGATCAACCCCCTGGATATGTTCAACAGAGTAATGCAAGAAAGGTATATCGCTTAAAGAAGGCTTTGTATGGATTGAAGCAAGCTCCTAGGGCTTGGTACAGTCGAATTGAGGCCTACTTTATTAAAGTTGGATTTGAAAAATGTCCATATGAACATACTCTCTTTATTAAATTCCAACATCCAAACAAGATTTTGATAGTATGTTTGTATGTAGATGATTTGATTTACACAGGAAATGACTCGATTATGTTTGAAGAATTCAAGCAGTCCATGATGGCAGAGTTTGAAATGACAGATCTAGGGATGATGCATTACTTTCTCGGCATTGAGGTAATACAATCAGTAGCGGGAATTTTCATCAATCAGAAGAAGTATGCACTGGAGATCTTGGACAGGTTTCAAATGGAGAATTGCAACTCAGCCACAACTCCAGTTGAACCCAATTTGAAGCTCACAAAGGACCATGAAGGAAAGGAGGTCAACAGTACTCTCTATAAGCAAATGGTTGGAAGCTTGATGTACTTAACAGCTACAAGGCCTGATATTATGTATGCTGAAAGTTTAATTAGCAGGTTTATGGAATCTCCAACTGAGCTTCATCTCCTTGCTGCCAAAAGAATCTTACGTTACTTAAAAGGGACTCCTGATCTTGGCATACTTTATCAAAGAAGAGGAAAATTAAACCTTGTTGGTTTTAGTGATAGTGATTATGCAGGAGATTTAAATGATAGAAAGAGTACTTCAGGGTATGTTTTCATGCTTGGTTCAGGAGCTATCTCCTGGTCTTCCAAAAAGCAGCCAATTGTCACATTATCTACCACTGAGGCTGAACTTGTAGCAGCAACATCATGTGCATGTCAAGCCATTTGGTTGAGGAACATTCTTGAAGATTTGCATTATAAGCAAGAAGAAGCATCTGTCATTCATTGTGATAACACATCAACAATCAAGCTCTCAAGGAATCCTGTCTTGCATGGACGAAGCAAACACATTGATGTAAGATACCATTACTTGAGGGATCTTACAAATGATGGAATTATCAACCTAAGCTACTGTAAAAGTGAAGATCAAGTGGCAGACATTTTAACCAAGCCTCTCAAATTAGCAACATTTGTGAAGCTTCGAAGCTTACTTGGGGTGGTTTCCTCTACTACTTTAAACTAAATACTAAATTGCATAGTTTTAGTTTAAGGGAGGGTGTTAAAAATAGGATTGTTTGTATTTAGTCTTTTTTGTTGCTAGTCTTTAGGTTCCTATTCTTTAGGCTAGTCTTATGGTTTTGTTTGGGTGGTTAGCATGCTATTTCTGATGTATCTTGAACCTATATAAGGCCTATTTGCAATGGAATTCAATACACTGAGTTTTTACATCACTCCCACTTTTCACTAGTTCTCTCTATTTTTATCTACATGTTGGACCGCCTGCGCACTCGTGGAGATTCTCGCTAGAAGGACGCGCTCGCTGGACTGCTCTGCTCCAACCGCCGCCGTCGTGGTCCTAAGCTCGCCGGAGAAAGGAGTTCTGCTGCTTCGGCCATCGAGTATTGGAAGGGAAGAAGAAAGATGAAGAATAAGAAAAATAGGCTGGGTGAGTGGCTAAAAATAAATCTAATGGGCTTGGCTCTAAATTCAGCATAATTACAAAAATGCCACTCAGCCCCAAATTAAATATTGGGTAAAATACTTTTTTGGTCCCTCATGTTTCAGGTTCGTTTCCAATAGGTCCTTAAGTTTCAAAATTGAACAATCAAGTCCCCACTGTTTCGAAAATGATTCTATTGGATCCCTCCACCGTTAAAAAAATTAATGTTGCTGACGTGGCCGTTAAAAAAATAAAATATTATTATTTTTATTATTTTAAATTAAAATAATAATAAAATAAAAATAAAATAATTTTTTAAAAAATAGGAAAATCTCCCCACATTTTTCTCTCTACCTCAATCCACGAACCCCCCCTCTGTTTTCCCTTTCTCTCACCCCTCTTCTCGCCATGGTCGGACTCCTCCCCTTCTTTCCCTTTCTCTTTCTCTTTCTCTTTCCCTTCCTTCCCGCCGCTGACTTCGTCTTCTTCTTTTTTTTTGTTTGCTCATATCTAAAAATGGGAGGGAGATTTTGCTTTTTTTGGGACGGTTTTGCTTAGATTTGAAGAATGGGTTTTTGCTCAGATCTTCTTGTTTTGCTTGCTCAGATCTGAAAATGGGGGGAAGGTTTTGCTTCTTTTTTTTGTGGGTTTTTGCTTAGATTTGAAGATGGGAGAGGGGGTTGGGAGAGGGTCTCAGAGGTGAGAGAGGGTTTGTTAGAAGAAGAAAATGGGAGGGCGGTGGACGGTGGCGGAGAAGGGGGAGGGTTTTGCTTGGTGGGGTGGGTCAGTTTCAAAGAAAAAGGAGAGGAGAAGGAGAAAAAGGTGGTGGCAGAGAGTGGTGGTGGCAGAGGGCGGCGGCGGTTGGGGAGGAGGGTTTCATTGGTTTGGTTGTGAAGAGAAGATGAATCGATGGAGAGAATGAGGGATTTGGTGGTGAAGAGAAGATGAATGGATAGAGAGAGGAGAGAGAGTTTATTATTTTTTTTTTCAAATTTCAATTATTTTATTATTTATTTTTAATTTAAAAATATTAAATTATTTTTTAAACGTGCCACGTCAGCACTGTTAACTGCCACGTCAGCACCGTTAAAAAAATTAACGGTGGAGGGACTAAATTGAACTATTTCCGAAAAAGTGGGGACTTGATTGTTCGATTTTGAAATCTAGGGACCTATTGGAAACTGGCCCGAAACATGAGGGACCAAAAAGGTATTTTACCCTTAAATATTTCACCAAATTTTCAAATTTTCAAAATTCCCTCTTAACTCAAAATTAATTCCAACTTAGGAAATTTGAATTTTTATCTTAAATTACGGGCGTTACATCATGTGTCCTTAACAAAGATGAAACTCATGGTAAGAAAATTGGAAGAAAACAAGCAGAATTTTCAAAAACAAAAAACCAACAACCAAATAGTTATCAAACGCGGTCTAAATGGTTATCAAACATAATCTAAAATATTAATAATATAATTTGTATTGATAATGAACTCAATATAAAAAAAATATGATCACTCTCCCTTAACGTCGATTTTGAAGTTAGTTCAATTTGTTAAGAGCTCATAATCTCAACCAAAAGATCAACGCTAGAAAATACGCAAAAACATCCATATATATATATAGGATATTTAAAACTTTAAGATAGGTAAATAATAAGGTTATAGGTTAAATTACGAGTTTAGTTACTAAACTTTCAGGTTTGTGTCTATTTAGTCTTTGAATTTTCAAATTTGTGTCCAATAAGTCCCCGAACTTTAAAATGTATAGTTGACCCTTAAATTGTGTCCAATAGATCTTGAACTTTCAATTTGATGTTTAATAGGTCCTCGACTAATCCAATAATTTTTAAAATTTACGGCCTAAGAGACCACAAAATTAAAAGTTTAAAATCTTAGGCTAAATTATAAAAAATACCCATGAACTATGAGGTTTGTTTAAAAAATGCCCCTGAACTTTAAAAAGTGTTCAAAAATACCCTTGACGGTTAAAGTTTCAGTTTCCTTAGTACCCTTAAACTTTAAAAAAATTTCAAAAATACCCTTATTGGAAAATGCTTCTTCTTTTTTCCTCTTCTCACCGTAAATTCTTCCTCTATGAAAATTAATGCAAAACTTCACTTATAAAGGTTGTGTGCAACACAATACCAGATGAAAACAGAGTTTGAAATCAAGTTTTCTCTTTTAAAAAGTGTAAAGAAGATAAGTGGCGCACATGCACACACGCACGCACGTTTTTGCTCTCTCTCTTTGTGTGTGTTATTAGTGATAAAAAGAAGAAAGATTAATTAATCAAAACTTTTATACATGATTTTATTCTTATTAATATTTAAGAAGTGTTAGAACCATTATACAGTTTCATTTATTTTTCATAAAATGAATATAAAGAAAGTTAATGGGCAGTGGTTGGTGAGGAAATAATATTGAAAAGACTATCAACAAAATGAAGTCAAACACAAATGAAGTCAAACATATGTAGAATTTCAAGAACCAAACAAAAGTCATCTTGAAGTTTCAACATCAAGTTTTTGGGATGATGTGTTGAAACAGAAGAAAAACCCATAGTCTATGAATACATAACAAAATAAGTAAAGCTTCTCATTAATTTTCATGGAGGTAGAATTTACAACAAGAGAAAGGAAAAAAGAAGAAGCATTTTCCAATAAGGGTATTTTTTAATTTTTTTTTTAAAGTTCAAGGGTATTAATGAAACTAAAACTTTAATGAATTCAATAAAAAAAAAATAACGACAAGGGTATTTTTTAACCGTTTTTAAAGTCCAATGGTAGTTTTAAAACTTTTTAATGTTGAGAGACATTTTTTGAAACAAACTCCATAGTTCAAGGACATTTTTTTCTAATAATTTAGCCAAAATCTTATTAGACATATAATTTTATTTTATATCTAATATCTAAAAATCCTTAAATCTTTACAAATTTTGAATATTTCAAGCATTTATTAGACACTTTGAAAGTTTAATACTTGCACAAGTCTATTTTTTAAATTCCAGATTCACTTTTGGTTTTTCTTTTTTGAAAATTAAACTCACCACTTGCACAAATTTATCTATTTTTTCCTATGTTCTTAAAACTAAGTTAAGTTTTGAAAACTAAAAAAAAAAAAAAAAAAAAAAGTTTCCAAATTTTTGTTATAGTGGAAATCAGGCAGCTTTAATAACTCATGGTTTCCAAGTTTTTTTTTTTTTTTTTTTTTTTTGAGTAAATGGTTTCCAAGTTTTAACTAGACAAAACGCAGTTTTTGTATATTATTTTTTTTCCTTCTCCTGCAGTTTCCTTCCCTTTTTTTCCCTAATATTTGTTTTTCAAGTGATTTCATTTTTTTTTAATTTCTTAAAAAAATTGAATTTTTATATTACAATTTATTTTCTTTTCTACGAAGCAATTAAAAATTAATTAAGTACTAATTATTTTAACACTTTATAAATATAGTAATATTAAATTAAATTTAACTATTATAGTTTTTTGAAGTAGAATTAATTTTAATTGACAAGTACGTATATCCCTATTGGATCAATATATATGTGAATTTAAAATAAAATGTTTAAATAATTAATACTTAAATAAATTTCAATTGCTTTTAAAAAAAGAAAATAAATTCTAATATAATATTTCATTTATTTACAAAATTAGAAAAATGTGATTACTCATTTGGTTTTAACACTTATTTAAACTTCAATTTTTTTAGAATTATTTAAATTTTAACTAATTAAAAAATTATAATATGATATTCAATTTATTTAAATCATTAAAAACCAATGTTTGTTTGATTTTAATACTTAATTAATTTTAGTTGCTTCAAGTAGTAAAATAAAATTTAATATAAGAATTCAAATTTTTTTAAAACATTTTAAAAAAATATTACTTATTTGTTTCTTAAAACAATATTATAAAAAAAAAAAAGAAGAAAGAAAGGAAAAGCAGGGAAGGAAATGGAAATGAAAAGAGGGAAAAATATAACGTTTCACATTTGGAACACAAAAGGTTCCAGATGCTAGACAACCAAATTTCCAACGTGGCAACTTGATAGTATATTAAATGACACGCGTAGGTCTTCTGTTCACGTTAAACGGTTTTTTTTAAACACCTACCGATTAGCGCCTTTTTAGAATTTCAAATTTTTTTGCTATGAGACGACTGGATTTTAAACTACAATATTTTAATAAAATTTTTTGAAACAACTATATTTCTATAATAAGTTTTAAAAATAACAGTATTAATAAAAAAAAAATGTCCTTGGGAGAAAACAAACATAATTTTCAGAAACAAAAAACACAAGTCTTATTGGATAACTATTCAATTTTTAGTTTTTGGTTCTTGAAAATTTATACTTGTTTTCACCCAATTTACTTAAAATGGTTTTCATTTTTGTTAAAGACACATATGAGTTTCTAACAAAATTCTAAAAAACATAAACAAAATTTTTAAAACTATTCTTTTTAGTTTTCAAAACTTTATTGAGTCTTCTCAACAAAATAAAAAACATTTATAAGCTTAATTTAAAAAAATCAAAAATTAAAATCAAATGTCAAACGGATGCAAAATTATAATCAGAGTGCTTAGGATTAAGCTTTAATTTTAGTTTTATATATAACGGGTAATAGCAAGGTTTGAATATTATACCCTCGAGAAGATAAAAAAAAAAAAAAGAATATTATACCCTCGAGAAGATAAAAAAAAAAATAATAATATTATACCCTCGAGAAGATAAAAAAAAAAAAAAAAGAATATTATACCCTCGAGGAATGTATGTCTCTATCAGCTTCAACGTAGGTCTCAATAGTCAATGTGTCGACATCTCAGAGGTAGAATTTTACACCATCTTTTTGAATTTTTGGAATACTGACACGCGGAATGCACGTGGAACGTCTTCGTTTATCAATATTCAGAAGGTTAAATTATAAAAAATACTTCTTAATTATATGGTTTGTTTCAAAAAATGTCCTTGAAAAATATCTCTAAACTTTGAAAAATGTTTAAAAAATACAATTGTTGTTAGTTTTTAGATGAAAACCGTTAAATTTACAGAAAAAAGAAGAAACATTTTTTAATAAAGAATATTTTTTTAAAGTTCCGAAGTACTTTTTAAACGGAAATTTTAATAGTTTACCAAAAAATTAACGACAGTGCTATTTTTGAAACATCTTTCAAAACAAACAAATCGGATAGTTGATGATATTTTTTATAATTTAACCTATTGAGAATCGGAATTCAAGGGCGGGCGAGAGTGAGTGCGATGCGACGTGCACAATTGGAGAAATTCAAAGAACCCAAAACCGAGAGAGAAATAGAAATAGAAATAGAAATCTCAATCTCAATCTGCGGACAGTGACTCAGCCATGCCGATCGACAAGTGTCCTTCAATGGCGTCGACTCGTACTGCTATTGCAGCCTGCTGCTTCTTCTTCTTCTTCCTCCTCTTCTTCTGCTCTTTGGCTGTTGCAGTCCGATCATCCATTTCCCCCAATTTCGATCCATCCTCGCGTCGTTTCAGACCAATGGTAATTAACTTTTCATCTTCTCTTTTCATGTTTTCTCTTCTTATCTTTTCTGTTTCTGCCGTGAGTCCATTACTGATGGTACGATCTTCTTTTTCATTAATTTTTGTTGGATGATCGTACGCCCGATGAAAAATTCGAACCACATGATTGATATTTTCATTAAAATTTTCTCCGATTGCTTTCCTATTACCGATTTGATCATATATATACGCTCATATATGGTATCTGTTCATAAGGAGTATTGTGTCATTTGTATAAACAATAATATATACTTCTTCATATTATTATTCCATACATATAGGTTGATTGAAAAAATATACATGGGTAGTTGTTGAGTGAGTGTTCAAATCTGATTTCGATAGATGTGTGGGTATTTGTTTGACTGAGTCAATTAGATGATGTGTATTGTGGGTGTAGCCTCAAAATGCTCATTGAGGATTGAATTACTGTGTGGGTTTAGGGTATCAGCCTGCGACCAGTTCCGGTCGATCGTCGGTTATCGGATAATGGATAATGAATTTCTGTCGCTGACGACTGACCAAAACGAAGCTCTGAAGAATCGCCAATGGTGGAAGTAGGGGTGAGGAGGGGGAAGAGAGAGGTGAGAGAGAGGAGAGATAGAAAAGCTTTTGTTTTATTTAATTTTTTTTTTTTTTTTTTTTACATCAACTTAAAATAATAATAATAAAAAAAAAAAAAAAAAGAAAAGGTGAGGTGTGCAGAGGCTTGAGCCTACTCTTGGTCTTTTGGTGGCTTTTCCATGACATATTGTGCTTGAGGAGGAATTTTACACGGTTAAGTTAAGACAGAAATTGCAAAAGTATTTTTGGATTTTGTATCCCCAGTTATTAGGAGAGAGAGATTTATAAATCCATTTATTATTAAAAGGCTAAATTATAAGAAATACCCCTGAACTTTAAAAAGTTTCAAAAATACCCCTGAACTTTAAAAAGTTTCAAAAATACCCCTGAACTTTAAAAAGTTTCAAAAATACCCCTGAACTTTAAAAAGTTTCAAAAATACCCCTGAACTTTAAAAAGTTTCAAAAATACCTCTGAACTTTGAAAAACGTTTCAATGTCCTTGCCGTTAATTTTGGATGGAAACCGTTAAAAGTTTTAGTTTCAAAAATACCCTTAAACTTTCAAAAAAAAATTCAAAAATACCCTTATTAATTTCTTCTTTTTTCCTTTTCTCACCGTAATTTTTTTCTCCATGAAAATTAATGCAAAACTTTGCTTATAAAGGTGGTATATAACACAATACCAGATAAAATCAGATTTTGAAATCGAATTTTCTCTTTTAAAAAGCTTAAAGAAGATAAGTGTGAGAAAACAATGTATGTATGTATGTATGTATGTATGTATGTATGTATGTATGTATGTATGTATGTATGTATGTATGTATGTATGTATGTATGTATGTATGTATGTATGTATGTATGTATGTATGTATGTATGTATGTATGTATGTATGTATGTATGTATGTATGTATGTATGTATGTATGTATGTATGTATGTATGTATGTATGTATGTATGTATGTATGTATGTATGTATGTATGTATGTATGTATGTATGTATGTATGTATGTATGTATGTATGTATGTATGTATGTATGTATGTATGTTAAGAAGTTTATAAGACTGTGGATTTGGTACAATTTATAAGATTAATCAATCAAAAGTTTTATATATGATTTTGTTATTATTGATATTAAAAAAATTGTTAGAACTCATATACAACAATAGTTTCATTTATTTTTCATAATATGAGTATAAAGAAAGTTAATGGGTAATAGTTGGTGAGAAAATAATATTGAAAAGTTCACACATGTAGAATTTCAAGAACAAAACAAAAGTCATCTTGAAGTTTCCATACGAAATTCTTTCCTTCTCCCACCGTAAATTAATCTCAATTTACCGTGGGAGAAGGAAAAAAAAAAGAAACATTTTTTAATAAAGGTATTTTTGAACTTTTTTTTTTTTTTTTTTGAAGTTCAAGGGTATTTTTGAAACTAAAACTTTAACGGTTTCCATCCAAAATTAACGGCAAGGGCATTTTTGAAACATTTTTCAAAGTTCGGGGTATTTTTTAAACTTTTTAAAGTTCAGGAGCATTTTTGAAACAAACCCCAAAGTTCAGGGGTATTTCTTATAATTTAGCCTTATTAAAATGCAGCCACATTGAATAATTCTTTCCGTGTTAAGTTCTTTTTTTTTAGGAAACAATTTTATTGATTAAATGAAATATATAAATGGGTAAGAATCATCCATAGATATTATAAAAATCTTCTCCGGTTGGATAGATCATTTAAACTAGGGTCAGTTGTATAGATGACAAATTGGACCAAATTAATAGCAAATATAGCACAGTTGTAAACTAATTGCATATATAGCAAAATTAATTATACAAGATCAAAAAGCTGTCGTCAGATTCTATCCGTGTCTATCACTGATAGACTCTGATTATTCAAAGTCTATCAATAGACTGATAGATTCTGATTATTCATCGCTGATAAACTCTGATAATCAAAGTCTATTAGATAAATTCTAATTAACCAGAGTCTATCAATGTTTATCAGTAATATATTCAAACATGTTACACCAATAATGAGCATAAAAGGGACTATATTAGATACAATATTAAAAGTTTATGAAAAAAATCCAGAAACTAAAATAATCTTGTAAGTTAAAAAGGAACTTAAAATTTTTTTTTTTGGTTAAATTACCAAATTAGTCTCTATGATTGGATATAGTTTGAATTGGCTTTGAAAATGTTGAGGTCAATATTAACATTTGATTAGGTCAATATGTGATCTCAGTAACAAATTGATATTTTCTATTTGATTGAGTTAGTGGGACTATATAATATTAGAGTTTAGGAACAAGTAAGGAAAAAAAAAGAACGGACTTTTGGATGACGGTTTAGAGATAATTTATGAAGTTTATCCAAACTATATAAAAAAAAAAGGGAAAAAATCATTTTTAACCCCTAAACTTTGGAGGTTGTATCAATTTTAACCCTAAACTTTCCATTTCATCAAATTGAACCCTAAACTTAACAAGTTGTATCAATTTTAACCTTGAACTTTCAATTTCATCAAATTGAACCTCAAACTTATCAAATCGTATCAATTTTAACCCTAAACTTGCACAAGTGTTGCAATGTATACCTTTGGTTAACTTTCTGTTTGAACCACCGTACGTAATTGATTATTTCTTATTTTTTTCTTAATTCACATTTGAATTGGTTTCTTATAAATAAAATATTAAAGAAACTTTATTTTAGATGATTTTTTTCTCGTAGTTGAGAACTTTGTGAGGGTTTTTTTTTTTTGCTGCTATTCAAGATTACGAAAGCAAAGAAATTTGAGAAGTTTTTTATCTTCAAATATTCGTTGGTTTTTTCTTGTTGCTAAGAACTGTGGGTTTTTTTTTTCCTTCTATTAATGTTTTTTTCTTGCTAATTAGAAGAATGTACAAATCTAAGAAACAAAAATAAAGAAATTTCGAGTTTTTTATTTCTCATACTTGCTAGATTTTTCTTGTTGCCAATAATTCAGTGATTTTTTTTTTTTTTTTTTATAATAATGAGAAGAATAGTTTGAGATATTTGATTTCTTAAAAGAGTTTTTTCTTCAACAAATTTCTCACAAAACACTAACTCAGATGCAATGTGAACTAAGAAAAGAAAAAAAAGAAAAAAAAAATGAAATTGTCAATTACATGTTTTAATAACAATTCAAATGAAAAGTTGGCCAAAGGTCTACATTGTAACATTTATGCAAGTTGGAGGTTCAAATTGATACAGTTTGTTAAGTTTGAGGTTCAATTTGATAAAATTGAAAGTTTAGAGTTAAAATTGATACAGATTGCAAAGTTCAGGGGTAAAAATTGTTTTTTTTCCCAAAAAAAAAAAAAAAAAAAAGTTCACATAATAGGGGTTATACCCAGACAAATTTTAGGGACTAAATCAAAATTATTAGTAAATCCGGAACCAAATTTGTAATTTAACATTTGTAAGTCTTTTTTGTTTTTGTTTTTGAAAAGTATTCTTTCTCTGATAAACGTTTAAAACAGGTACCAACTTATAAAAAATCCTGGAAACTTTTGTGTGAAAAAGTTGGGGTTTATTACCCTTCTCCTCCTTCCTTCAGGTAATACCTGTTGATCACTCTGCTAATCGATTGTTTCTCTCCATTTTCTTCTTGTTTCTTTTCATGTTCTTTTCATCAGGACAGCAAGAAACACACTGAATGTTTGGAAAATGGGGGTGAAAAATCTCTTCTTAAATGTGTATTTAGAGCATTTGATGCAGATTTCTTCAATAACACCAAGGTACATAGCATCAATTTTGTTCATGTTTTCATATAATGTGCTGTCCTTTTAATTCATGTAACATTGAGGAACCTCTGTTTTTGAATAGATGAATGAGGTTTTAAAGGGAGCTGAAGAATTTAATCCGCCTATAATCAAGGCCAATCGGAAGCTAGTTGCTTCTGAAAATGGAGGTCTGCAAAATCCTTCTCCTTTGGTGTTCAACCCCGAGTGGACGAATGAAAGATTTCGACATAAGAGCAGAAGATTCCGTTATCCAGCTGTTTCTGGAGTGAAGAGACCACAAAATGAAGAAGACATTGCCTTCATGAACGTATGTTTGTACAAACTAACCTTTTCAGTTTTGAAACCTTATATGTTTTGACTCTTTTTCCAATTTGGTCTTTATTTTTTCCTCAATCAAAGTCCAGATTTAACTAACAAACGGTGATGGAATGTTGAAATATACTTTATAAGCCGTGTTGAAAATATTATATGTTTTAATTTGAAGTAACAAACGTTAAAATGTTGGGATAATAATAATTGGAAACTTCATAAAATTTTACTGTTGTTAGATTCATATATGGTCATCTTTTAACCTTAGTGTTTGTAGGGATGGATTGAAACTGAAACTTTGAAAAGAATAGAGATGAAAAAAGAGCCAAATATTAGGGACTGAAGAATATGTTTAGCCTAGATTCAATAGTGATGGCCTTTCTGGTGAATGACCTGTTGAGTTCTATTAGGTTCTTGAACTTGGAGAACTGATTAAAACGGAGCAGATTACATCTCAGGAGCTCGTTCGGATTTTTCTGCAGAGATTAAAAAGGTATTATTCAAAATCAACTTTTAGTCTGTGCAAACTATGTTGAAGTTCTTATTTAACAAATTTCTTTAAACATTATTAGGTACAACCATGTTCTTGAAGCAGTAGTTTCTTTTACTGAAGATTTGGCTTATAAACAGGCAAAAGAGGCTGATGAATTGTTTGCACGAGGAGTGTATTTAGGTTCATGTTTCTTTTTTCTTTGTACTAAGTTTTTGTGCAGCTACAATGAAAGTCGTTGATTTGAGTGGTGCATTTATAAATTATAATATATTGTTTAACTTTCCTCTTTATTTTCAAATGTGGTGTTAAATTTATACTTCTAACTTGAAATGATTCTTTGTTTTACAGGTCCACTACATGGAATTCCATATGGGTTGAAGGATATAATTTCTGTACCAGGATATAAAACAACTTGGGGTTCTAAAAGTTTTAAAGAACAAATAATTGATGTTGAAGCTTGGGTTTACCAGCGGTAAGGAATAGATTTGGCTATAAATTTATCTCAGAAATATTTGGCATCTTCGCTAACAAATCACGAATCATTTGGCTTTGCAGGTTGAAGTCAGCAGGCGCTGTTCTTGTTGCAAAACTTGTTTCGGGATCGCTTGCATACGATGACATCTGGTTCGGTGGTCGGACGAGGAACCCATGGAATATTGAGGAATTCTCTACGGGGTCATCAGCTGGACCTGCAGCATGTACTTCTGCAGGTGCTTTTAGACTTGTTCTGATTGTGTCACTGCAAAAAGTTTTTTTTTTCTTAGCAAATCTTAGGATTGGTCTGTGCTCCTTAAGAAAAAAGAGCTGAGGCACTTTTGTCATTGTTTCTTGCAATACGAATTCTCCTTTATAATTTTGGATAATGACCCATAGGAGATGTGTTTGTATTGCCCCGTCTTTTACTAGGTATGGTTCCATTTGCGATTGGATCAGAGACAGCTGGTTCAATAACTTATCCTGCAGCTCGATGTGGAGTGACCGCAATAAGGCCAACGTTCGGAACGGTTGGTCGCAGTGGAGTGATGAGTATTTCTGAAAGCTTGGTAGTAGCTACGAATCCTTTTTTCTTAGCTTCTCGACGCTTCTTCGGTATTCATTCTGCCTTTGCTTAACAGGATAAGCTTGGTCCATTTTGTAGAAATGCTGTTGATTGTGCAGTCATTTTGGATGTCATTAGAGGAAAGGATCCTCATGATCTCTCATCAGTTGAGAGTAATCTTGATGATCCATTCTCCATCGACGTTTCGAAACTTACTGTTGGTTATCTTAATGATGCTGATATGGAGGTTAGTAATTCCATTAGACCAAAGTCACCCGCCTTGACATCTGGATAGCTAACCCAATTTGTAAAATGATGATTATAGGTCGTTCGGGTTCTTTCATCGATGGGCGTTAATATGGTTCCATTCAACTTATCTTATTCTGTTAACTCTGTTCAAGGCATTCTTAACTTCACTATGGATGTTGATATGTTGGCACATTTTGACGAGTGGCAACGGTCAGGGCTTGATGATGAATATGAAGCTCAAGACCAATGGCCGACTGAACTACGTCGTGCACGTTTAATTCCTGCAGTAGACTATGTGCAGGTATTGTTTGTTGTTTATTGTTGACAAATTATGAAATGTGTGATTTCAAGTTCTTTGATCATAGGGTAGAAATCCCTCCTATGAGTAAAAGGGATATCTATCTCAAACTAGTTAACCAGATATAGTAAAGAATTTTAGCATTTTAAAAAGTTAGATTAACAGATGTCAGATGATGTCAGATGATTTAGGTATTATATTTTTGGTTCATAAAGCTGGGATATGATTTCAAAGTTCACTATTTAAAAAATTTCTGTGTATTCATTTATGTATTGATATTTTTTAATTTAGTCTCTCACCGTAGATAAATATTAAAATTGATTGAGGATAAACTTACACGGAATGTACTTGGGTGATGGGAGAAAAAATGTGTTATTTAAGGGAAGAAAACTCAAAAGTCTCTACAAATTTCTTGTTTTAAACTTTTCTATTTAGATAATCCTTTTCTTCCTCTAGCCAATTCAGTAGTGTGTCATATATAAGAGTATCACTATTTTTAACATAGGGGCAGTATTAAAAATTGTTAAAACATGAAAAGATCAACTCAAATATTAAATCGAAAATTTTTAAACAATAGATTAAATGAAAAACATATTGGGTAAGTGGGAGATTGCTTTTCAGTAACCTTGCTTCTGATTTGAATCATTAACATCTTGTGCATATTCCTCCATTTTCCACCAAAATCAAGATAATTATCGATCCACAGGCACAGAGAGCAAGGGGAAAGCTAATGAGGGAAGTTAAAGATAGTTTCAATGTCGATGCTTTCATCGGCAATGCGACCGACTGGGAGAGAGTTTGTATGGGAAATCTTGTTGGTCTGCCTGTCATTGTTGTTCCAACAGGTTTCAAGAACATCTCAAACCCGCCTGCCACTGGCACGACAAGACGACGAACCACCATTACCACTGGCATCTACGCTCCTCCGCACAAGGATCACGTTGTACGTACACTCTTAACATTTTCAAGTCTTAGAACAAAAAATTTGATTCCTTTTGTTTTGTCTTGGCTGAAAACTGATTGGATTGTTGTAGGCTCTGGCTTTGGCTATGGCTTACCAGTCTGCAACAGATCACCACAGAGCAAGGCCACCTATTGATGACTTGGGGCCTCATGATACCATTCCAGATCCACGTTTGGTTTCCATTCCTCCAAGATTATTGCATGTCTGAACTTGAATCTGCACTTTATTTGATGGTCATACTGCAATGATAGAAATGGTAGATCGCCATCTTTAGTGCTAGGCCTTGGGGCCTGGCCTTATCTTACATTTTGGAGACTTTCTTTTGTTGGTCTTTCTTTTTTATTATAAAACGCTCATGTTTTAGTCCTGATTTTTCTCAGTATATATGTTATTCCCACCAGATATTATAACTTGGACTAAGAAGTTCAAATTCACATGTTGTATATTGTTAAAATCAGGACATGAATTAAAAAAAAATGAAAAAAATGAATTGATAAAAACCAATGCCATGTCAATATGGAAAATTGGATGAAAAGAAGGGTGGAACGAAATCTAAACTTCAGAAGTAACATAATGCTATCTATTTCAAATTTCAAGAAGAATACTGTCCATTTTTTCCCTTAGACTTTTTATTTCTTTTTATAATATTTTTTGATGAATTGAATTTCCTTGGGAATTTGGTTTGTTCCTTGTAGAAATTTATGAATGGACAATTGAAATAAATGAGTCCTCCTTGTAGCAATATATGAATGGACAATTGAAATAAGGGAAATTGTGCTAAATAGCTAGAAAAAAAAACCTTCTTGTTTTTTGGCTACAGATGTTCAGAATTGGCAGGAGTGGCTACCGCATTTTTGGGAACTGTTTTTCAGATTTTTTTTGACATTTTTATCTCAGTATATACGACTATAGACAAACGTCATTAACATATTTTTTTTTTTTGTTGTTTTTATTTAGTTTCTCTCCCCTTTTTTCGGGATGGATGAATCTCGATTTATAGGAAGTTCAGTTGGCGGTCTGTGTTTAACCATATAAAAAGATCTACCGGTTGCAGCGTTTCCAACGATAAAAAAAAAAAAATTTATCCTTTATCTTGCCCTTCATTATCCATGTTACAAAAGGACAACAATAAGAGTCGTAAGTAGCAGTACACACAGACAGATGACAGTGCATATAAACTGCAACGTATATATAACTCATATAGGGGGTGGGACTGGGGTAAGTATGCATACACACAGAATGCATGCGGAACACGTATGTATGTAATACTATATGCAGATATCAGTTATGACATTTATCAGGTATTTGCATCTAGGTGAACATGGTACAAGGGGTTATTATGGTTGCATATAGCAACACAGACAAAGACAAAGTGTATTTTTATTGGGCATTCCATACATACACGATACAGGAGATGATTAACTCAAATACAGAGGGAGATTAAGTGTACACACACAAGTAGACACATCAGACCATTCCATGGATGTATATAATAGTACAAACAAATCAAAGCATTTTTTCTATTAAACATGTCAATGTGTATAATGTAGGGGACACACACATACATATGAGTATACCACAAGCACACTTTTTCCAGAGAAGTTACAATAACGATGAAATGGTATTTATCAGTACATACCGCTCTGGCAGGTTCAACATTTAAGTAAAATCAACACAAACCATCCACCAAAACTGCCTCCATGCATTTCCTCCCCACGCCCGTTGATCAACGCTGTGTTTGTTTACGATAATCCGCAAGCGCACGGGTCGTCACAAGTAATTAGGGGTGAGCAAAACAACTCCGAAAACCGAGCCGACCGACCTAAACCGACCGAACCGATGTCGGTCGGTCGGTTTTTTGATAGGGTCGGTCGGAGGTCGGTTTTACACATGGTAAAACCGACCTGTCGGTCGGTCGGCTCATCTAAATGAGCGAAAACCGCTCAAACCGACCGACCTTAAAAAAAAAAAATTAATCAGCTCCATCAATTCACGCTGCAGTTCCATTAATGGAGTGATGGGACTGCAGCCTTGGGAAGACCATCTTGATGGTCTTCCCAAGATTTTAATAAAAAAAAATTATTTTTTTTTTCAAATTTTCTCACTCATTTATCTTCTCTCATTAGTCATTTTCCATTTCTTCTTTCCATCTTCCTCCGTTTCTTCCTCTCTTCTTCTCTGCAACTTTTTTATTATTCTTCTTCTTTTCATTTCTTTCTTCCTTTCTATTTTTTCGTTTTTTTGCTTCTTTTTCTTTTTTTCTTCTTCTTTGTTTTCTTTTCTTACTTCTTCTTCTTCTTCTTCATTTTTTTTTGTTTTTTCTTACTTTTTCTTCATAGTTTCATCCATTCCTTTCTTTTTTTTTTTATTTCTTCTTCGTTTTTTTCTTTCTTTTTATCTTCTTCTGGGCAGATTCAAACTCCTTTCACCTTTATTTCTTTGTTGATCTTCTTGAGTTTTTAAACCGACGGAAACCGACCGATCGCCGGTGTAGTCGGTCGGTCGGCGTGGCCAACTTCTTCCAAACCGACGGAAACCGACCGCTGGAAATCGACGTGTCGGTGGTCGGCGTCGGTTTGAGTCCAAAACCGACGCCGACCGACCGATGATCACCCCTACAAGTAATAGTAAAACAGAAGAATTCCGAGTATCGAATCCACAGGGAGGCGAAGCGAAAACTAAATGAAGCAAAAATTTCTTGAGCACTAAAAATACTTGGGATAAATAATATCCAGGGACCAAAACATGCAATTTAAGAGAATTTAAAAATTAAAACAATCAAAGAAATCAATTTGATCAATCAAGGAAAATAAAATATGGAGAAAAAGTTTTTAATGGGAAGTGGGGTCTTGAAAATCAATTATTAGCTAAAAAATTATTATAATTATCCTATCTTGTTGCCCAACTAATTATAATCCTACAATCTCCGTTAATCACATAGGTTCTCATGTCGGTCTCTCCTAATTGTAATTAATTCATTTTAACAATCTAAGTGTCCTTAGCGCCATTAAAATTCATTAATTATTACGCTCTGATTCATTTTAGGAATCTAAGTTTAATCAACTAATCCCGTTGTCACATCGGGCAATTAAACTAGTTGCATGGATTATGATCTATACTAACTTCTCTCCTTCGAGTCTCCATTAAGAATCGAATCATTACACAATTGGCCAGATTGCATAAAGCATTAAGCACATCCATACAAATAATTAGTAAATAGGACAAGAGATAGGCAATTATAACAACATTTAAACTATAATTTCATTTCAAGACCCCAAGATGGGGTTTAGCTATACATAGCTAAAAAATCCACAAAATTTACAATGGAAAGCATAATTATAAGCATAATAAAAGGGAAGGAATTGACCGTCGAAGACCCCTTTGCTGGCGCTTGGAGTCCCTCTGAGCACTCCTTGAACCTCCTAGAATGCTCCCCAAAATTCTCCAAAAATTTTCCACTAAAGAAACTCTAAAAAAGGCTTGAAAGTCTTGAGAGAGGCTCCCAAAGGAGCCAAGAAAGCAAGGAAAGAATGGAAGAAAATGATGATTGATGCAAAAACAAGGCACTAAGGGGCGCCTTTTCAAAATGTCCATCCATATACAATATATTCTTAATTTAATTTTTTCTTCAAATTTGTTAAAAAAAAAATTAAATTTTAAGTATAATAAAGAAACTTTTAATTATTCAAAACATTAACAAAAAAAAAAAAAAAGATTTGCCGCTTCATTAAAAAAAAAAATTAAAGCCTGGCTGAAAGTGGCCATTGGATAAACTTAGGTATCCAATGAGAAGTAAGAAATCTAAACCTTGGTGTCAATTTTAGAATCTGAACTGTGGAATGATTAATAACAAACTCATCCTTAATTATATGCAGCAAAGGTATGGCGACTATAAATGTGTTGTCTTCCATGAATCTAATTGAAAAGGCTCCATGCATTCCCGACCGAATTTTGGTCGGGGATGCATGAATCTCGGTCGGGATTCATTATTTTCGGTCGGGATTCATTTATTTTGGCTGGATTTGCATGATTTCCGGTCAAAATTTGATCGGGAATGCATGAATTCCGACCATTTTCGACCGTGATTTACTAAATTCGGTATCAACATTCCCTTTTCTCTCTTTTCAAGTTTTTTTTTCCTTTTATTTTTCATCTTTTTAAAATGATGCAAGTTTTTTTTTTTTTTTTTTTTTTTATCTTTTTAAAACCGCCTCTTGAAGAATTGAAATTTATGGGTCGGTTGCTGTTGAGTGTGAGGAAGAAGAAGGGAGCAAGGCAGTCGAGAGGGAGAAGAAAGGAGCAGCAACGGTCGAAATCGAAAGGGAGAGGGAAGTTTTAAGGGCAAGACTAATTTGGTAATTGTAAGGTCACAGGGGTCCCCAAATAAGAGATTTTAAAAATGGGCCCATTTTTACAAATCAACAATCAAATGGGCCCATAAGTTCCAATTGCCCAAATAAATGAGACCTTTTATTTTTGGGATTGTAAAAAGGTCCATTTTTACTTTTGGGATTGTAAAAAGGGTCCATCTTTTGAAAATACATATTTGGGGACCCTTTGGTATATGAATAGACATATATACCCACGCTCGACAGCCACCAAAAAGTAAAATCACTCGTTTTTTTCATTCGTTTTCAAATCTTCCGCCAAAATCTAAGTTTCAACTACATGAGGTAGGTATCTATTGCCATTTTTGTGTATTCCTTGGGGGTTGAATCGCGATTTTGAACATATTTGATGCATTTGTGGGTTTTTTTAGAAATCTAGGGTTTAAGGTCTATTTGTTGTCTATTATTGGTTGTGAATGCTTCATTATTTTTCTGAACTTTTTAAATCCTCTCCTTTTAATGTGCAGGCAATGGATGAAATTATACAAGCAACCACAACAAGAGTTATAGAAGAGATGAATCTTCATCTAGATCGTGTTTTTGTTGCAATGGAGGTGGAGAAAGCTTTGAAACAAATTCACCCGATCAAATCCCCTGGATCAGACGTATTACCAGCCCTCTTCTATCAAAGATACTGGAGTATAGTAGGAGAGGCAGTGATCAACACGTGTCTTCGATGCCTCAACGAGGGGGAAATGCCAGATAAGCTCAACGATAGAGGAAAAACCCGAGCACGGTGTACTCATACCAAAGAGGAAAAACCCGAGCACGGTGAACGATTATCGTCCTATTAGTTTATGCAATGTGTGTTATAAACTTATTGCTAAAGTGCTTGCCAACCGACTGAAAACTATTCTACATTTTATCATATCTGATACTCAAAGTGTGTTTGTCCCTGGTAGATTAATAGATGATAATGTTATTGTCGGTTATGAATGTCTGCATTATATTAAGAGATCTAAGTCGAAGAAAAATTGTTTTGCATCTATAAAATTGGATATGAGTAAAGCATATGATAGAGTAGAGTGGATCTTTCTTAGGAAAATAATGGCAAAGATGGGTTTTAGTTCAACTTGGATAAAGAAGATTGGCATGTGTGTTGAATCTGTATCCTTTTCGATTCTTATCAATGGTATCTGTACTGAATCTTTTAAGCCCTCACGAGGGCTTAGACAGGGCGACCCGTTATCTCCTTATTTATTTCTCATGTGTGCTGAGGGACTATCTAGCCTACTAAAAAAGGCCGAGATATCTCAAAATATTTCAGGTCTTAGAATTGCCAAAACGACACCACCTATCTCTCACCTCTTTTTTGCAGATGATAGCTTACTTTTTCTCAAAGCGCGAAAGGAGGAATTTGATGAGATGCAACGAATCCTGAAAGTATATGAAGCAACCACTGGGCAGGTCGTTAATTTTGATAAATCGGAGATAGCTTTTGGGGCAGGAGTGACAAATGAAGTAAAAGACTTTTTAGCCAACATTTTAAAAGTCATGATAGTCCAAGACCATGGAAAGTATCTTGGATGTCCGTCTTCCCTATCTAGAAACAAGAAAGCTTCTTTGAATTACATAACATCTAAAGTTCAAAAGGTGTTGCAAGGTTGGAAAGCAAAATTATTTTCAACGGCTGGAAAGGAAGTGTTGATAAAGGCTGTAGCTCAGGCAATCCCCACTTATACTCTCTCATGTTTCAAACTTCCTCAGGGGTGCTGCCATGACTTGAACAGGCTGATGGCTAATTTTTGGAGGGGCAGTTCTGAACAGGGGAGGAAAGTTCATTGGCTGAAATGGGAAACAATGACAAAACCGAAGGATAGAGGAGGGATGAGTTTCAGAGATATTAGTCTGTTCAACCAGGCCTTGCTGGCCAAACATACTTGGAGACTATTACATAGACCACAATCTCTAATGGCCTAAATCCTGAAAGCCAGATATTATCCTTAGGAAGATTTCCTAAAAGCAACTCTGGGAAGCAGACCATCTTATGTTTGGAGGGGGATCATTTGGGGACGAGAACTAGCCATGACAGGAGGACGGTGGAGAGTTGGAAACGAAAAATCTATTGACATCTATGATGATCAGTGGATCCTGAGAACGAAAACTTTTAGGCTGTTATCTCCCCAACGACCGTTAACTGACCGTACAGTTAACAGTTTATAGTCAGGTAGTCAATCTTGGAATATCCCGCTACTAACAGATCTTTTTTGTGCAGGATGATATGGAAAAAATTCAAGATATCCCAATTGTAGGTGATAGTCTCCCAGATACTTTCTTTTGGCATTATGAAAAGAAAGGAAAGTATACAGTCCGGAGCGACTATAAACTTGCAACAGATGGATGTCAGGAGGCGTCTTCATCAGCGGATTCCTTTAGCTGCTCTTGGTGGAAAACATTATGGATGTTGAACATCCCTAATAAACTCAAGATCTTTGCATGGCTGGCCAGCCTGAATATCCTCCCAACCAACATGAATCTTATCACCCGTCGAGTCCATAATGACCCTCGATGCCCAAAGTGTGGGAAAACGAATGAAACAGCTGTTCATGTTTTGTGGGCCTGCAAGAAGGTAAAAAAGCACTGGGCTCGGTGGAGCCCAGTGCAATCTCTTCTAAATAACCATTTTGATGATTCTTTTGATCTGTTTTGTAGGTTACAGGTGTTGGGTTTTATGCCCTAAAACTCGTAGATAGTGAATGTAACCGTTGACCGGATATTAATGAAATAATATTGATATATTTTTCCATTAAATGTTATTAGTTATTTTAGATTTGTCTTTGCCTAAAATAACCCTAATCCAATAAACTAGACATCCTAGGCTGTAATATGAGTCTTGAACTATATGTGGCGACATATGGGGATCACTGTTCAAGAAACAGCCTAAAAGGTCTATAGTATAGGGATAAGACTGGGTTCCTTATCCTGGTGACACTATGGATACGATCCACTTTGTATTTGATACAAACGCTATGATCCAACGCGTTCGTGTAAGAAACATGCAAGTGGGGGTATCCTATGCAATGAGTTTGCATAAGACCAGACCGCGAAATAGTAGCCACTGCTTATAACACCGTTAACTAGTTGGTTTTCTATTTCACTAGGACGACCTAGACAACTTAGTCTTAATCCTGAGTTGATTATGGACTCCTGCTCATGAGGGATTTTCTTTTGATTTGTATGGGTGAGAGTGGCCAATACGCCGACTCAATAAGCCTACCATTTTGGGGACAAGACCGAGTGGGGAGCTGGGAACGTAATCGTACAAGATGGAATTCACTCATTCCCGACTTTAGAGAAGCAGATGAGTGTTCCCTTAAGTGGTGACTTCGAGTCTTGAACAAAGGGCCCTACCCTCTCAATGGCACGAGAGGGTTTTTTTGTTTGATGGTTGGACCACAAACAGGTTGTTCATTAGAGGAGAACTAGTACTTAAGGAAATAGAAGTAACCCAGGGGTAAAACGGTAATTTGACCCAGCTGGTGTTACGGACACTCGTGAAGGACTAACTAGTCGATATTGGTCTATATCTGTGGACACAGAAAATATGTCTGTAGTGAGAAGAGTGCAACTGTGAGTCTATAGTGGAATGTACACAGTTAACGAATATTGATTAATTTGGTTAATGAGTTTGACCAATTAATCTCACATCGTTGGAGCTTCTGATCTGCAGGTACATTAGGTCCCACTGGTAGCTCATAAAGTAATTTGAGGTAACTAAGTAATAAATGTAAATTGAAAGTGTTCAATTTACTAAGGGAAACAATATAATATATATTGATATATTATTATGAGAGAAATTAATATTTGAAGAAATTCAAAATATTAATATAAATTTGAGTCATATTAAATTTATGGAAGTTTGGAAGAGTTCAAATAATGAATTAATTAATTGTAAGGCCTAAAATCTATTTGGGAAAATTAATTAATTCAAGACCAGAAATTAAATATGAGATATTTAATTGGTGGTTAATTAATTAAAGAATTCATTAACTGGGAATTAATCAATTATGGAAATAATTAATCACTTAAGGAAGTGATTAATCATTTATGGAAATGATCTAATCACTTTAATCATTTATGGAAATGATCTAATCACTTATGGAAGTAATTAGTCATTTGTGGAAAAGATTAATCAATTATGGAATTGATTGATCTTAGATTGATTAAATATGGAATAAGACTGAATCAATTTTGGAAAAGATTGATTTAATTGAATATTTTATTCATGGTCTTTATTCTATAAATAGAACACTAGACCTAATTGGTTCAGTACTCTCCTCTTGCTCTTAGACTCACAAGACAAAACCCTAGAATTCTCTCTAGTCTCCCTCTTAGAGAAAGACTCCCACAAGTCTTTTCCCTTCTAGACTTAGAGACATACCAGTGTAACCTATGTGGTTATTATGTCCTTCAAGAAGAAATTTCCAGCGAATAAAAGACAAGAGGGCTGCTGCGTTTTCGTTCGTTGAAGCATCGTTGGCGAAGAGTGGTCAAGTCTACAACGAATGTTTGTATCGGTTCTTTCCCGTTTCTTTAGAAAAGCATGAAAATAAATTAGATTTAATTTTCAAGCATGTTTATAGCTATTTACAGCAACTTTAAAGCATGTTTAAAGTTTATATTATGCCTTTTCGTAATGGTATTTTAATGTTAATTAATATACGGCGTAAGGTCCAATCGATGCGCTTCCGCTGCGTAGGGGCTTTTATCCCCTTCAACAACAAAATCTCAATGGTGATATGGCAATCTTTGTGGCAACTTTATGGTCCATATGATACAACAGAAATAAATGTGTTTTTCAGGGTAACAGGAACAACTACCAGCAGGAAGATGACCCTTTAGATTGGGCATCAAGTTACATTTCTGACTTTGTGGAGGCTCAAACAAAGAGTCAGGCGATCGAGAGAAACTGATATCTCCCGCCAAGTAGAGTGGATACCATCGCCTAGCAACCAGTATAAATTAAATGTGGACGCGTCGGTAGCAAATGGAGAGATGGGATCAAGAATGATCATCAGAAACTCAAAGGGCGAAGCGATGACAACTACAGAAAATTTCAGGAGAACGAGCTGCAATGTTGAGTGGGCAGAAGCTCAGGTACTGGTAGATGGTGTGCTTCTAGCTATGGATTCAGGTCTATCACCAGTTTGGGTAGAGATGGATTAAAAAATTGTTTGGAATTTACTTCATGATCAAGAACAATACTGATGGGACCGCAAAGCGCACGAGCCGCAAGTAATATAAAACGGAAAGTATTCCGAGTATCGAATCCTCAGGGAGGCAAAGCGAAACTTAAGCAAATAATTAAAATTTTCTTGAGCACTGAAAATACTTAGGCGAAATAATATTTAGGGACCACTTCTTGCAATAAAAAGATTTAAACTCAAGATGATTAATGAAAACAAATTGATCAATCAAAAATAAAATGTGGAGAAAGAGTTTTCTTTAAATGGGAAGAGGGGTCTTGAAAATCAATGATTAGCTAAATAATTGCTATAATTATCCTATCTCATTGCCCAACTAATTATAATCCTAGAATCTCCGTTAATCACATAGGTTCTCCTGTCGGTTTCCCCTAATTGTAATTAATTCATTTTAACAACCTAAGTGTCCTTAGCGCCATTAAAAATCATTAATTATTACGCTCTGATTCATTTTTGGAATCTAAGTTTAATCAACTAATCCCGGTGTCACAACGGGCAATTAAACTAGTTGCATGGATTATGATCTATCCTAATTTCTCTCCGTCGAGTTTTCATTAAGAATCGAATCATTACACAATTGGCCAGATTGAGTAAAGCATTAAGCACATCCATACAAATAATTAGGACATGAGCAAGAGACAAGAAATTATAACAATATTTCAACTATCATTTCATTTCAAGACCCCAAATTGGGGTTTAGCTACACATAATATCCACAATAATTACAAGGGAAAGCATATTAAAGAGCAATAAAGGAAAGGAATTGACCGTCGAAAAACCCGTCGCTGACGCTTGGAGCCCCGCTGACTACTCCTTGAGCCTCTAAGATTGCTCCCCAAAATTCCCCAAAATTTTCCCACTAGAAGAATCCTCTCAAAAAGGCTCAAAAGCCTTGAGAGGGGCTCCAAAGGAAGCCTAAGGAAGAGAGAAAGGAAGAAATTCCTTTTTGGAATGATGATTGATGAGGAATGAGGCACCCAAGGGGTGCCTTTTATAGGCCTGGAATAGGGGTAGCGTGGCGGCGCTGCCCTGCTAAGCGTCGCGACGCTGCTGCGCACGCGGCTTGGGCAACAAGAAAGGGCAGCGTCGCGACGCTGCCTTGCTTAGCGTCTCGACGCTGTCCAGATTTTCCAGATTTTTCAGCTTCCTTTTGTGCTGATTTTTGGGCCTTCTTCTTCATTCCTCTTGGTCTTTTCTTTATAGTTGGCTTCTTTGGGCTTCCAATTACATCAAGCTAGGATTTAGGCTTTTAATTGCTTCAATTTTGGCTCTTTTTCTCCAAAAACACCAACTTAGCTCCTAAGGACCAAATAAAAAAATTCATTAAATATATTCATTAAAAATACGATTAAAGCACCGAAAAGCTTAATAAATTGAGACTAAAATAGCGACATTTCTGCTCGCTATCACACCCCCAAACTTAAGCTTTTGCTAGTCCCGAACAAAATAAATTCTAAAGATGCATGAAATAGAATCGCTCAACCCTCAATGATTTTGGAATTTTTAGGATCGAATGGAAAACATGCAAGTGGAATAAGCAAGCACCGCATACTCTTGAAGAAATCTTAAACTAGTTTGAACTTAAGATTAATGAATAGCATGCTCAAGACTTATCTATTGATTCTTTTACTAACCTAGATTAGTCTTATGGCTTTCTCCATTTGTTTTCCCCCTACACTGGCTAAGAGCCCCTAATACTTCGGAGTCCTTCTATCATGCAAAAAAAAAAAAAAGAAACTAGGGTGCCTGTCATCTTTTCTTTTCTTCATGGGGGAGCAGACTTCTCACATGATTTTTCTTTTTCTCTTCTTTTCTTTTCTTTTTCTTTTGCTCCTCCCCCAAACTTGCATTTTGATATCTAATGGTACTAGCTTTCACACTACGGTGCAGGGACCCTTAACCCGAATTTTATTCTCTAGTTGGCCTAACTGATCACACCGCAGGTAGCTCTTTTTACCCCTAGGCTTTTTTTCTTTTGAGCAAGCAAAAATTCTTTTTCAACAGATTTTCTTTTTCTCACATTTTCTTTTGTTGCTTTTGCTTTTCTCTCAGCAGGCATAACATTTTTTCCTACCTAGTTCTTTTAGAGCAATCAAGCATGAACTTCCTAATATTAGAAACTAAGCCTATCGGGGTGACAACAACTTTGAAAACCATAATAAGAATCTAGATTTTCAAAGACGTCATTAGATAAGACTATTGCATGCTTTAGACATCAAAACTAAGTATCAAAAAATTTTAAAATTTCACAATTTCTGCCGTGCTCCCAGATTCCACAACATATAAACCATTTTCTCCCAAAATTTCAAAAATCACATCCTTGGCTATCATGGCTATCTAATCATGCATCCAACAGAATTTAAATATATGCTCAACACAGCGGAAGCCTCCCCCCCAAACTTAAACTAAACATTGTCCCCAATGTTTTAAAACAGACAAGCATAAAGAGAGATACTGAGACTTCCCTGAGCTAGGAGTGCTTCATTCTTTTCCTTTGGATCCATGAAAAATGGGAAATGTGGAATTTTGGGATTTGCTAAGGTGATCCTGCAAAACAAAATTGGATCACGGAGCAAAGAAAATTATTTACCGCAAAAACAACTAACTACTTTAATCCTTGGGTTGCCTCCCAAGCAGCGCTTTCTTTAACGTCTTTAGCTAGACTAGGCTTGGCACGCTTACGGAGGCTCAAAATAAAAATTTTCATCATCCTCCGGGCCCTGCAAGAAATCACGCACCGAATTGAAAACTACAAACAGGGGAGAAAAAAAACTTTCCCCTGGCCCATCTTCACTAAAGAGATTCTCATAATAACATTTCAGAAAATAATCAGCCGCATCAAATCTCTTTTCTAAATCTCTATTCTCAAAACAGTTGTTAACAGAGTCATCAAGCGTTATAATATCTACTGGTCTAGGATCTAGAGATGGCCTATCAATCATGCCAGTCCATTCATCAGAAAAAATATCTACATGCTCAGCAGATCCTTCAGACTCAGAATTAAAAAATGATTCAACTAAGCTATCACATGACTCATCATCAGAAGAATTAAAGAATTCAAGAATTTCAGGATCAGATTCTATACTATGCACAGATTCAAGTTCTTCTAGGTCAGATTCTATGCTATACACATCATTAGGACATGAAAAAAAAGTATTCACATTGTCAGGATTCATGCATTCAGGAATGTCAAGATCAGACTCAATAGATTCACTGTAATCATGGTCAGACTCAAAATTATCTATCGAGCAATCTTTTTTATGCCTTTTATGTTTATGCTCAATGTCAGGCAATTCAATATCATCATCAAAATTATTCATTTCAGGTAAATTTAATTCATTTTCAAAGGAAGGTAAATCATCTACTGCAGATCTTTCATTTTCACAAGCAGGCAAGTCTAATTCATTTTCAAAGTCAGGCAGATCCAAATCATTTTCAAACATAGGATTATCATGATCAAAATTCACATTATCCATAAGCATTTCTCCTAAGCCTAGGCCAAGATTATAGTCTACCTCTTCATCATCATCAGTCAAGTATTCAGGCCCAACAGAAAAACATGTATGCAAACTACAAATAGATTCATCTTGGCCAAAAATACTAAACACGACTTTTTCATCATCAATGTTCAAGGTAAGCTTACCTGTATGCACGCTAATCTCAGCCTTACCAGTGGCTAGGAAAGGTCTGCCTAAGATAATTGACACTTCTTTGTCCTCCTTCATGTCCAGTACCACGAAATCTACAGGGAAGATGAATTTGTTGACTTTCACCAACATGTCCTCCACAACACCCATCGGGTGGGTAATCGATCTGTCAGCAAGCTGGAGAGTGACGTCAGTGTCTGTCATACCTGATAAACCAATCTTCCTGTACACAGAGTAGGGCATCAAATTTATACTTGCTCCTAAGTCACATAGAGCCCTATCAAAGGATACTTCTCCTATGGTGCAGGGAACAGTAAAACTCCCTGGATCTTTCTGCTTAGAGGGTATCCTACCGGAAATAATGGTACTGCTACTCTCAGATAAATTAAAAACTTCTTTTTTCAGACTTTTCTTTTTAGAAAGCATTTCCTTCATGAATTTTCCATAATTTGGCATATTATACAAAGCTTCTACCAATGGAATATTCACAGACAACTTTTTAAACATTTCTAAGAATTTTTGAAACTGTTCATCTAATTTGACATTTTTAAATCTTTGAGGAAAAGGTAACTCCCTGAAATCAAAGGTTGGACATTCGCCCATCTGCTTGGGCGGGCTAATATGCGAACCTCTGTCATGGTGGTTGCATGGAACCACTTCTCCCTCAGTCAGCTTCTTATTGTCATTCTGCCTCTCATCTTCTTTTCTACCTGCAAAGCTGTTAGAAAAATCACATTTTAATTCAATAGAGTTGGGAGGATGTTGGAACCTTTCAGAGGAGGCTTTTTGTGCCTCAGTCCCTTCATCTTCATCCCTTCTCTTTTCTTCTTCCTTTTTCTTCTCTATACTGTCCTCCAGTCTTCTACCACTTCTCAGAACCACCATCTTACACTGCTCCTTCGGGTTAGGCTCAGTATCACTTGGAAATTTTCCCTTTTGAAGGGCATTTACTGCTGAAGCAATCTGACCTATCTGTACTTCCATATTCTTTAGAGCTGCGTCGTGGTTGTTTACTGATGTTTGGAGATTCACATTCAATATTCTTTGTTCCTTGATGAATAAAGCCACCATTTCCTCCAGATTATTTTTCTTTTCAGGAGTACTCGTTGATGCAAAACCTGGGGGTGGCTGCAAAACATTCTTCGTATTCGCATATGAGAAGTTCTCGTGATTGCGTAGACTAGGGTGGTAGAAGTTTGGTACTCCTTGAGTATATGATCTATTTCCTATGTATTGAACTTCTTCCACATCTTGACCTTCCTTCTTTGAATAACCTTCAGCTAAGGTGGAAATGGACTTAACCACCTCAGATGACGTCAATTTGTTTAGTGCATTGGTCAGAGATGCCAGTTGCGCTTTCAGTGAACTTGACTCATCCAATTCATATAATCCAGCCTTTTTTGTAACTGTTCCTCTCTCCGTCGGCCATTGATAACTTGTTGCCGCCATTTCCTCAAGCAGGTCTTTGGCTTCTGTCACTGTTTTTGAAAGAAAACTCCCTCCTGCTGATGTGTCAAGGACTATCTTTGTGGAGGGGTTTAATCCATTATAAAATAACTGTACCTGAAGCCAATCAGGATATCCGTGTTGGGGGCATCGCCTAAGCATTTCCTTATATCTTTCCCACGCTTCGTATAACTGCTCCTCGTCAAGCTGCCTGAATGTTCCAATTTCAGTCCGGAGCTTGGTAGTCTTAGCCGGTGGAAAAAATTTTGTCAGAAAAGCCTGGGCAAGCTCGTCCCAAGTACTGATGCTGCCCGTCTCGACTGATTCGAGCCAATCTTTTGCTTTATCCTGTAGAGAAAATGGAAACAGCCTCAATCTGATTGCGTCGGCCGGAACTCCGTTCATCTTTACCGTCCCGCATATTTCTAGGAATGATCGCAGATGAGAGTGGGGGTCCTCGGAAGGATGTCCCTTGAACGAGTTATCGCGTGCCATCTGAATCAACCCTGTTTTTAGCTCAAAATTTGTAGCTTGGATAGGGGCGTAGACAATTCCAGAATTCTCGGTAGGAAGAACTGGCTGCAAAAAATCTCTAATTGCCTTGGGAGCTTCTTCTTGGTGGGCCATCTTTTCTGCTAATCTTTTTTCTCTTCTAATGAATTTAAGAGTCCTGTTAATCTCAAGATCTAGCGGAAACAAATCAACCACCTTGTTTCTTCGCATACAATGCTCCCAGACGACAAAAAGAACCAAACAAAAATTAAAATAAAATAATATTCACAAAATGATGAAAGAAAAAAAATATATTTACACCTAAATTACCATTTATCCTTTTCTTTTTTATGTCAAGAAAAATTAATTTTTTGCTTAAAAATCAAGCCTCCCCGGCAACGGCGCCAAAAACTTGATGGGACCGCAAAGCGCACGGGCCGCAAGTAATATAAAACGGAAAGTATTCCGAGTATCGAATCCTCAGGGAGGCGAAGCGAAACTTAAGCAAATAATTAAAATTTTCTTGAGCACTGAAAATACTTAGGCGAAATAATATTTAGGGACCACTTCATGCAATAAAAAGATTTAAACTCAAGATGATTAATGAAAACAAATTGATCAATCAAAAATAAAATGTGGAGAAAGAGTTTTCTTTAAATGGGAAGAGGGGTCTTGAAAATCAATGATTAGCTAAATAATTGCTATAATTATCCTATCTCATTGCCCAACTAATTATAATCCTAGAATCTCCGTTAATCACATAGGTTCTCCTGTCGGTTTCCCCTAATTGTAATTAATTCATTTTAGCAACCTAAGTGTCCTTAGCGCCATTAAAAATCATTAATTATTACGCTCTGATTCATTTTAGGAATCTAAGTTTAATCAACTAATCCCGGTGTCACAACGGGCAATTAAACTAGTTGCATGGATTATGATCTATCCTAATTTCTCTCCGTCGAGTTTCCATTAAGAATCGAATCATTACACAATTGGCCAGATTGAGTAAAGCATTAAGCACATCCATACAAATAATTAGGACATGGGCAAGAGACAAGAAATTATAACAATATTTCAACTATCATTTCATTTCAAGACCCCAAATTGGGGTTTAGCTACACATAATATCCACAATAATTACAAGGGAAAGCATATTAAAGAGCAATAAAGGAAAGGAATTGACCGTCGAAAAACCCGTCGCTGACGCTTGGAGCCCCGCTGACTACTCCTTGAGCCTCTAAGATTGCTCCCCAAAATTCCCCAAAATTTTCCCACTAGAAGAATCCTCTAAAAAAGGCTCAAAAGCCTTGAGAGGGGCTCCAAAGGGAGCCTAAGGAAGAGAGAAAGGAAGAAATTCCTTTTTGGAATGATGATTGATGAGGAATGAGGCACCCAAGGGGTGCCTTTTATAGGCCTGGAATAGGGGTAGCGTCGCGCCGCTGCCTCCCCAAGCGTCGCGACGCTGCTGCACACACGGCTTGGGCAACAAGAAAGGGCAGCGTCGCGACGCTGCCTTGCTTAGCGTCTCGACGCTGTCCATATTTTCCAGATTTTCCAGCTTCCTTTTGGGCTGATTTTTGGGTCTTCTTCTTCATTCCTCTTGGTCTTTTCTTTATAGTTGGCTTCTTTGGGCTTCCAATTACATCAAGCTAGGATTTGGGCTTTTAATTGCTTCAATTTTGGCTCTTTTTCTCCAAAAACACCAACTTACCTCCTAAGGACCAAATAACAAAATTCATTAAATATATTCATTAAAAATACGATTAAAGCACCGAAAAGCTTAATAAATTGAGACTAAAATAGCGACATTTCTGCTCGCTATCAAATACCTCAATGAACTAGCCCCCTTAATTCACCAACTCAGACTTTTGGCCAAAGATCATCATATTAGGGGGTTCCTTCTAACCCCAAGGGATGGCAACAAAGTAGCACACCAGTTAGCTACTCATGCTCGCACAACAAAACACTCTGAAATATGACTAGAAGATTGTCCTATCTGGGCTCGAAGTAGCTTAGCTAAAGAAATGCAGCGAGTGGACGTCCCAACCCTTTCTTATACCTCTTTGTAGTTCTGTATTTGTTTTTCCTTCTAAAAAAAAAAAAAAAGAAAAAAGAATGCTTCTTTTAATCCATCGATGGGTTATGAATAGATTAGAGGGAAGAAATACTCGCATTTTGGGTGATTTAGAAGGGTGGGTTTTCTGTAAACGTGATGAATCCCGGTCGAGATTCATCCTCTGTAAAATCTTGGTTAACCGAGAAATTTGGAAGAAACTCGACTACATTCTTGGTTAACCGAGACTTTTCAGAGGATGAATCCCAATCACAAATTCGATCGAGAAACTCGACCGGAAAATAAGGCAAAGTTGTTTTTGGGGCTTGTAATTTAATGTAATCTTATTTATTTATTTTTTTTAATTTTGATTTTGATTGTTCTAAGTTGAATGTGTTAGGTCTATGATGGAAATCACTGAGAAAATCTCCCTCGCTGACCATTTCCCAGCTGCATTGACATGTTGCTCACATCTAACCTGTTGGGTTTTATGCCCTAAAACTCGTAGATAGTGAATGTAACCGTTGACCGGATATTAATGAAATAATATTGATATATTTTTCCATTAATTGTTATTAGTTATTTTATATTTGTCTTTGCCTAATAATAACCCTAATCCAATAAACTAGACATCCAAGGCTGTAATATGAGTCTTGAACTATATGTAGCGACATATGAGATCATTGTTCAAGAAACAGCCTAAAGGGTTTATTGTATAGGGATAAGACTGGGTGCCTTATCCTAGTGACACTATGGATACGACCCACTTTGTATTTGATACAAACGCTGCGATCCAACGCGTTCGTGTAGGAGACATGCGAGTGGGGGTATCCTATGCAATGAGTTTGCATAAGACCCCGCGAAATAGTAACCACTGGTTATAACACCGTTAACTAGTTGGTTTTCTATTTCACTAGGACGACTTAGACAACTTAGTCTTAATCCTGAGTTGATTATGGACTCCTGCTCATGAGAGATTGTCCTTTGATTTGTATGGGTGAGAGTGGCCAATACGCCGACTCAATAAGCCTACCACTTTGGGGACAAGACCGAATGGGGAGCTGGGAACATAATCGTACAAGATGGAATTCACTCCTTCCCGACTTTAGGGAAGCAGATGAGTGTTCCCTTAAGTGGTTACTCCGAGTCTTGAACAAAGGGCCCTACCCTCTCAATGGCACGAGAGAGTTTTCTGTTTGATGGTTGGACCACAAACAAGTTGTTCATTAGAGGAGAATTGGTACTTAAGGAAATAGGTAACCCAGGGGTAAAACAGTAATTTGACCCAGCTGGTGTTACGGACACTCGTGAAGGACTAACTAGTCGATATTGGTCTATATCCGTGGACACAGAAAATATGTTTGCAGTGAGAAGAGTGCAAATGTGAGTCTATAGTGGAATGAACACACAGTTAACGAATATTGATTAATGTGGTTAATGAGTTTGACCAATTAATCTCACATCGTTGGAGCTCTGATTTGCAGGTCCATTAGGTCCCACTGGTAGCTCATATAGTAATTTGAGGCAACTAAGTAATAAATGTAAATTGAAAATGTTCAATTTACTAAGGGAAACAAATATAATATATATTGATATATTATTATGAGAGAAATTAATATTTGAAGAAATTCAAATATAAATTTATGGAAGTTTGAAAGAGTTCAAATAATGAATTAATTAATTTAAGGCCTAAAATGTGTTTGGGCAAATTAATTAATTCTAGGCCGGAAATTAAATATGTGATATTTAATTGGTGGTTAATTAATTAAAGAATTCATTAACCGGAAATTAATCAATTATGGAAATAATTAATCACTTAAGGAAGTGATTAATCATTTATGGAAATGATCTAATCACTTATGGAAGTAATTAGTCATTTGTGGAAAAGATTAATCAATTATGGAATTGATTGATCATGATTGATTAATTAAGGAATAAGATTGAATCAATTTTGGAAAAGATTGATTTAATTGAATATTTTATTCATGGCCTCTCTTCTATAAATAGAACACTAGACCTAATTGGTCCATGACACTTGACACTCTTGCTCTTGCTCTTAGACTATCAAGACAAGACCTAGAATTCTCTCTAGCCTCCCTCTTAGAGAAAGACTCCCACAAGTCTTTTGCCTCCTAGACTTAGAGACATACCGGTGTAACCTTTGTGGTTATTGTGTCAATCAAGAAGAAAATTCCAGCGATTAAGAGGCGAGGAGGCTGCTGCGTTTTCGTTCGTTGGAGCGTCGTTGGCGAAGAACGATCAAGTCTACAACAAAGGTATGTGACGGTTCTTCCCCTTTTCTTTAGAAAAGCATGAAAATAAATTTAGATTTATTTTTAAGCATGTTTAAACTGAATTTCCAGCAACTTTAAAAAGAGTTTAAAGTTTGATTGAGTTTTCGTAACGGTATTTTAATGTTAATTAATATACGACGTAAGGTCCAATCGATGCGCTTCCGCTGCGTGGGGACTTTTATTCCCTTCATAACCAAAACAATTAGGAATATTAAGTCGACCCTAACTACAAACCAATTAGCATTGTTTGGGCAAACATGCTTTGGGCCACTACTAGATGTGAAAGTAATATTTAATGGCCAATTAGTTCATTACATCCTTCTTAGGAAAGTCGAGGATAGTAGGTCGGGTATAATGAGTTTTAAAATATTGGATCAGAAGGTTTCTTTTGGTAAGAGAGAGTTTGACCTCAACTGGCCTTCGTTATTCATTTAGGCCCATGATGAGAGATAGAGTAGGTCATCCCAATAGACTCCTAAGATTATATTTCAGGGACAACGTAGGTATGAAGGTGGAGGAGTTAGATAGTGTTTCCCAATCTAGAGTTTGAGAACGATGAAGATGAGGTTAAGATCACAACCTTTTATTTCTTTGAACTATGGGGACAGAACGTAAACAACAAGTAGATGCTGACACATTGGACTTAATGGATGATTGGGTTGCCTTCTACAACAAGGACTGGAGTACCCTCGTTTTTTAGAAGATGATTAAATGTCTTAAAAAGGTACTGAAGGGGAAGGTCGAGTCGTATAAGCGCAAGGGAGGTGGTCCGAAGAAGCAGGAGACATATAGTTTGTACGGTTTTCTTTTTGCTTTTCAAGTTAGTAAATAATTAAACTTTTGAAAGGTAATCTTAATGTATTGATAGCATTTTTTACTCTTTTGTGGTTTCTTTATACATATATGGGCATGCGAGACTATTTTGTCTCTAACTGGGCGTGTTGCCAATCGAACAAGTGAGACGGCCATCCCACGCATCCTTTGATGGTCTTGCTCCCACTCCTCATCTTACACGACCCTTGCTGATGAGGTTTTTGCATCACGAGTGGTTAGTGACGGGACGAGCTGTCGGGACTCATGTTAAATAAAATTTATATTCCACGACATTATAACTATTTTGTAGAAATAGTGGTCGGGGTCGAACACAGGGAAGGAGATTCTAGTAGATGCAAAGATTTTGTGTTTATGCAACGGGGGGGTTTTGGAAAAACAAGATGCAATGAAACAAAATACTAGATGTAAAGGAAACAAAATAAAGCATGCAATAGCGAAAGATAAGATAAAAATCAATAACATAAAATGGATCGCTGCATTGAGATTTGTTATGTCTAAATGGTATTTCACTTGGCTACCTAGCTTTCTCCAAAAATTATTCTATGCCAATTTTATTAGTCTGATTGGCTTCTTGGTTACTCGGAGGACCCCCTACACTAACCTGTGTTTAATTACCCCGTTAACCTAGAACCCTGCAATTAACATGATTAATTAAATTAACATTATCGATCGCCGCCCCTCATGCATAAAGTAGCAACCATCTGAAACCTCGCAATGACTACTAAAATATGTCTAACCAGTTTAAAATAAGTAATTCGAAACCTCGCAACTACCTACTCAAACTAGCCACTTTAGGTTCATGGGCTTGAAATTGTATTAACTAAACATAAATTTAATTTAAATCTAATTAAAACAACCTTTAGCCTGCATCTTAGGCCTATCAAGGATCGTCACTCCATAAAGATTGTCTTGCCTCAGCCTAGTGGCTATCTAAAAATAACTAATAGAATACACGAATAGAAATCTCCTAGGGTCGTCAAGCCTAAAAAACTAATATCATGCATTGGTTTAAACGGGATTACATGCAAAACTCAATAAAAATACAGCAAGAACAGAACATAAATACCAGAAAACTCAGCCAAGATTCAATAACATTCAGAGCATAGTTCCAATCCAACGATACAAAAGTGTTTAACTACTCATAAACGAAGAAAAACCATTAACAAACACAAAAGAAAGCATAAAATATGACCTAGAAAGGTCTATACAGAAGCTGGAAAGGAAAAGAAATGAAACTAATCGAAAAGAGCCAAAATTCTAACCTAATGGCAGACTAAACCGAAGTCTTATATTTATAGAAAACATCGCAACGTCGAGACGCCATACTCGACGTCTCGGCGCCACGAACTTTGATCTCCTTGTTTGAATCGTGTCGGCGTCGAGACGCTAGGGCCAGCGTCTCGACGCCATCCCTAATCCGAGCCTTACTGTCTTTTTTCTCGGTTTTGTCTCGTTAATTCTCGGTACGGGGCTTCAACCTTCGATTCTTGGTGTCGTTCTTCAGGCTCGCTTCGATACACTTGGGTCTTTTCACCTCCTTGCTGTCCAAGAACATCGAGATGGCTCCAAACCTCCATAATTTGCTCGAATTAACACCAATTTAGCGTTGTTGGCTCCCGACATCGCCTAAGCTCAAAGTATCTGTAAGTAAGACAAATAAAACATAAAATTCCTCTAACAAGTTTAGATTAGAGGTGATAAAATAGGACTATTTTGGTCCTATGAAATACCCCCAACCTAAATCTTGCTAGTCCTCGAGCAAGGCACACACAAACCAAAGAAAAATATGTTGTGCATATAATAAAAAAGTGACTTGATCCTCAAGGCTCAAACATTCCAAAAACTAAAGCAATCAAGAGACATTCACAGGAGATACAAATGAGGAGACAAATAAAAAATTTTCAAAGATAATCTTGCACAAGAGAGTTCTATCCTACTTAAAGAAGACTTTACTAGCCCGGGACTGGTTTACTAAACTCTCATCCTATCTTCCCCCTACACTGGCACTAAGGTCTCGCTAAGAGGCCTAAATGGAACAAACTAGGTTGCTTCCTCTTTGCCTCGATGCCTGAATAAGGAATTCCTTTTGTAGGTTTTAATATCACACATGCGGAAGCAATTTTGGATCGTAGGCACACAATTTGATCAATTTAATCCTAGAAGACATGTTGTCCATAAGAACAAAAACAGAGTAATAAGGTGCCTACCTCTTGAAGCTCCCAATTCGTATAATCCGTTGCTTTATAATTCACACAAACAACTTTTGGACAACCACTTGGATATTCTCTACTATCCTCAGGCCTTGGAACGGATTGTGGGATCCTCAATTGATAGGAATTGGAAAGGAAAGCATATGGTAGGGGTGTTCAAAAAACCCGACAACCCGAACAACCCGGACTACCCAACCCAAACCGTAAGGGTTGGGTTGGGTTAGGTTTTTTTTCGGTTTGGGTTGGGTTGAAATTTTATAAAACCGAAAATTCGGTTCGGTTCACGGGTTGAGAAAATTTTGGCTCGGTTCAACCCGAACCGAACCGAATATATATAATGTTTGCTATTTATTTAACGTGTCACGCGAATGGCATAGTGGTTGTTGTCTTCTTTAGGATTCTGGAAGTCCAAAGTTCGAGTCACATAATGTGCAAATATTTGTTTTTATTTTTTGTTTTCAATTTTCGTTTTTTTTTCTAATATGTAACTGAATGTTTTTTATTTTTTCTGATCAAAAGAAAAATTAATTTTAAATAATTAAGAAATTAAAAAAATAGACAACCCGACAACCCAACCCAACCCAACCCGAAAATAGAAGGGTTGGGTTGGGTTGGGTTGCTACCATCGCTCGGTTCATTCGGGTAGCGAACCCGACCAACCCGAAAATTCGGGTTGGTCCAAAAAACCCCATCAACCCAACCCAACCCAACCCGTGAACACCCCTAGCATATGGGTATAAACAATCTTGAAAGTATGAACATGGAAGTTCTTGGGAGAATTTTGGCAATATTTTAGGTTGAAGAAATCCACTCATTTTTATCAGTTGATCCTCTATATATGGATGAAAATCATGCACAAGATTTGCACCAAAAATTGACAGCAATTTGGGAGTGATTTGAGTCATGGATTAGGTGGTGCAAGGCTAATCTTAGTGATAGTCACTAAGCACCACCTCCAAAAATTACCAACATTTTTTAATTTCTTTTAAATTCAAAATTTGTAATTTAAACCATAAATTTGAATAATCCCACTTAATTATAATTTTATTTTAATTTAAATAAAACTTATTTAATTTAAAATAAAATCATTTAATTTAATATCTTATATTAAATTAATACCACTTGTGCAATCTTGGTTTTTCTCCCAACGAAATTTCTCGAACATGAATCTTTATTCACGTGTTTAATATTTAAATCATATTTAAATGTATCCAACTCTCATTTTAATTTTAATTCGTAATTAAACTAATATGTCGTTATATAAGCGACTTTTGTATCCTTTTCCGAATTTGAACGTTTCAAATATTAACCTATCATATTGCCAAGTTTTATTCCTATTGAGCTAGTAGAGGGACCTAATGGACCTACAGATCATGGGCTCCAACGAAATGATGATAACCGGTTAATCTCATTAATCTAGTCATTTATCGTTCGTTAGCTTCCGGGACACTACACTATAGCCCCTAGCTGAACTCCCCTCACTGTAGATATATTTCTTGTCCACTTTAGATAACCATGATTAGTAAGTCGACCTTCACCGGTTGTTCGTAGCTAGAGCTAGGTTAAATGTTCGTTTTACCCCTATAGTTACATCTTGTTCCTTAAGTTCCACTGATCCTCTAATGAACAACTAGTTCGTGATACAATCACTGAACCAAGTCCCTCTCAAGGTTATGAGAGGGCGGGGCCCCTTTGTTCAAGACTCGGAGTCAACATTTAAGAGAACAACCTTTACTAACCCTAAAACGGGTAGCAGTGAATTCCATCTTGCAAAACTATGTCCCCAGCTATCCATTTAGTCTTATCCCCAAAATGGTAGGCTTATTGAGTCGACGATGTTTGGCCACTCTCACCCATGCAAATCAAAGGATAATCCTAAATAAACAGGAGTTCATAGTTAGCTCAGGATTAAGATCGAGTTACCTAGGTTATATGTATGAGATGTTCAGTTTCAACAATAAACGACGTTGTAAAGTGAAAGTGACTTATCTCCTGGTCCGATCTCTATGCAAACTCTTTGCATAGGACGCCCTCACTCACATGTCTTATACATGAACGATTAGGATCACATCGTCTGTCTTTAAGGAACAAAGCGAGTCGCGCCAATAGTGTCCCCAGGATTAAGGTACCCAACCTTATCCATATACTATAAATCGTTTAAACTATTTTCTTGAACTTGATCCATACTTATGTCGCACATAAACTTCAAGTATACATAATATAGTCATGAGTTCTTAGTTTATTGGATTTGTGGTTATATTTAGGCAAAACAAATATATAGAAATAATACTTCATTGAAGCAAGTCAAATGTTACATTTACTATCTACGAGTTTTAGGGCTAAAACCCAACACCTTTTTCTTTTTCTTTTGTTTTGTTTTGTTTTGTTTTTTTTTTTTTTTTTTTTGCATTTCTTTTAGGACGAGGCATTAGCTTTCACACTACAATGGAGGGATCCATAACCCGAGTTTAACCCTTGGTTGGCCTAACTGATCACTCTGTAGGTAGCTCTTTTTACCCATAAGCACTCAATACAATGCAAACATGTTTTTTCTCAAAATAAAAACAAGAAAGACGAGCATATGATTTTTCTTTTAGGCTCGCGCTCACTAACTCATTTTTCCTCTCTTTTTTTTAGCAGGCGTATTTTCTTTTTCTCTCCTAGGCAAGACTCTGAACACTATTATGCAAAAAATTTAGACTTTCTCGCTAAATTACCTTACACCTATCGAGGTGACAACAGGAATATAAGCTAAGTAACTCGCTCCTAAGCATTCAAGTCCTACTTTAAAGCAAGAAAGACACCCAACACGTGCAAGACATATCCAAGAAAAGTTTTAAAAAGGCTCCCTTTTGGGTACTCATGGTCACAACTCATCAAAAGCTATGAATTTTCGAAAAAATTGAGTCAATTCTAGGAAATCATTATCACTTATATATACACAACATGCATGCAAGACATTCATTAAGCAGAAACGTTGGCCTGACGCTCAGATGCTCAAGGCCCAACAAAAATACAAAGTAGAATCCCCCACCCCCAACCTAAAAGTTTACATTGTCCTCAATGTAATCAATCATGCAAAACAATACAATGCACAAGGAAAGAATAGAACTTCCCTGAATTTGAGCTCATGGGTGGTGGATCATGTTTGCTTGCAAACATAAGGGCTTGCTTTTGGTACTGTCAAACCTAAAAAAAAAAAAAAAAAAAAACAAGAAAACAAGAATCAAAGCAACCGACAAAAATAAACCTATCTAAGAATTGAAAAGATAGAAAGCAGAACAATTATTCATTGCAAATGTTTAAGGTTGTTTGCTCGACCACATTCTCCTCGATCTTCATCCGAAATCAATCTCTTTGATTTTCAGTGTATCTTTTTTATTTTTCATCTTTTTGATTTGCTCCTGCATAGATAAATTAAACTTGCACACAGAGTGCAAGACATGAGAAAATTTAAACAAAGAATCCATCATCATCCCTAACAACTGATCAAGACACCTTTATAATGGACAACAGACTAGCCAACAATCGGAATAACTAAATCTAACTCATGCAATTCGAAATTTATGAGCTCAGGGGAAATAAATTTTTGCTTAAGATGAACTGAAACTAACTCATCAGCTATTTCCGTCTCTCCTACCACGCATGGGGAATCACACAAATCAGACTCAAAATATAAAACAGGCTCAAGCTCAGACTCACTAATCTCATTAGACTTACCTTCTTGTTGTTGCTCAGGAGTTTGGCTATCCGAAGGATTGGAAGAATTTACCTCTCGAACTTGCCATGTGAGGAACCGAATACACCTTGCTAAGCTCGAAATGATCTTCGTAGCCTCACCCGGTGTTCTGTCAAGCGCATCACCACTACTCGCTATATCTAACATCTTCTGTCATCGAGTGACAATCCTTCAATGGAGTGCAACAACAAGGACTCCTCAGACAATGGGCTATGAGGAAGTGCACATAACCCATTGAAGCGGTCCCAGTACTTGTGAAAGTATTCCTCAGGTGCTTGGGTGATGTATATGATTTCTCTTGTGACTTCGAGGTCTCCGGGAGATGAGAGATGACTCGAATTAGGAGCTGCTAGATCTTGCATCCTTTGCTTGGCAATGGGGTTAGCACGCCAAGATTATGTTGATTTCATCGTTAAGCTCAGCAAAAAAAAGGAAAAAGCACAAAAATCCAAAAGACACAAAAAAAAACAAAAAAAAACCTACAAACACTAGAAAACGCCCTTCCCCGACAACGACACCAATTTTGACTGGGCTAGAGCTGTCGAGGCTCTGGGTCAAAACAAATTTATAATCACCGATCACTAAACTACTTGCAGTAGTAGTGGTCGGGGTTGATCACAGGGAGTGGCGTTTGGTTATTTATTTCCTATTTATTTTGAGTTATGAAAACAGTAAAAGGGGGGGATTACAATGCTAGGGAGATAAACATGCATAGAATTAAAATGCGAGAATTTAAATGACCAGAAATTAAAGGGCTAGAAGTTAAATTTCAGGAAACATAAACAGGCAAGAAAAATGATTAAATTAGGCGACACCGATTGGAGAGATTCTTGGGGTTGAATGGTTACTTTGATCATCGTCTTCCTACTTGCTTTAAGGCTGACTATTCTTGCTTAATCTCCCAATCGATCTGATCTGAACCTAGAAAAGACCCTAAGCTCACCTAAGCCATCTAACCCGATCATACACCGTCCATAGAGTTAGACTCTAAGTGATTAACCAATTAAACCATCAAATCAAACAATTAACCAATTGCCTTAAGTCTAGTGGATTGATTAGGACATTAGAAATAATCAGGCCTAGATTACTTCTAACGCTATTTGAGATCCTAAACCTATCGTGTCAAACAACAAAATTAGAGAACTGCTCTTGGGACCCACGCCCACGAATCGGTCTATGTGCTAACCATTGAACTAATTATCCATTCTACTTGGAAATTAATTCTTTAGCATGTTATTAACATACGAGCTGCGAGTTAGGGCATCAATCTGACTTACTGTGCATGCTACTTAGACAAACCGAATCCAAAATACAATAGCAAGATAAAATTAAAGAAACAATCAAAACATGAAACTCACAAAGAAACTCATCCTATAACCTAAAAATCATCCAATCGGCGTCAACGGGTTTAGACGGCGGTAAAGCCGACTAAAACCTGCGACCCTATGCTACAATAATAAAGAAATACAAGAGAAGTCAATAAGAAAACATACAATACCAAAGTCCGGTCGTGCATGATAGAGAGAAACCGCAAAAGGAACTAAAAATTTCAACCAAAAAATCTCCTTTTTACGGCAGAATAAAACGAAGGTTTATATAGAAAATTTATCGTGGCATCGAGATGCTGGACATGGCGTCTCGACGCCATGTCGTCTGGGCCTAGGGTTTGGGAATGGGTGAGCGTCTCGACGCTGGCCAACGGCGTCTCGACGCCTGGCCTATTTCCAGCGTGTCTCATTCTTATTTCTTCTTTGCTACTCGCTCGGCTTGGGACTCGAACCTTTGACTCCCTGGAACCATTCTTCGAGCTCGTCACGATCGTCATGGTCTTCTCACCTCCTTGAGATCCATGGTCCTCGAGTTAGCTCGAAAACTCTCTAAATCGTCCGAATTAGCCCCAATTTGTGTAGTTCGTCCCTGATGCCCTTAATGCACAAATAATCTACAAAATAGACAAATAAAGAGTAAAGTGCACTCTAACAAGCTTAGATTAATAACAAATAAATAGGACTAACTTGGTCCTATCAGTTAGTTATTTTAATTTTTAAATATTTTGTCTTCATTATTATTTAGGAACTTCTGAATGTAACTAAGTATTTTTTTTTTCAGGCTAGAGTGACGTTGAGTCTTGATGCCTCCGAGGAGGAGAGTCAATTCATGAATAGAGTAATGGAGCCTCCACGTGCACCAGGGCCAGAGTCTGTTGTTCACACGTAACTTCAGAGATGGAGACACATGGAATAAAGTATATATTTGTATTGATGTAATATGCGCGTGGGTGTACAATCTCTAACTTTAATCATCTGATTCTCTCTCTTGTATGTGATTGTGTTTCACTCAAAGGCTGTAGCGCTTGTTCTTGAATCTGAAGCTTCAATTGATTCTTGGAGCTTTTGAAGTCTTGGAGTCTTGAAGAGTCTTTGGTCTTCAAGAATTGTTGAAGTCTTTCGGTCTTGAAGGGTCTTCAGTCTTCAAGAAGTATTGGGGTCTTGACGTCTTGAAGAGTTTTTGGTCTTCAAGAAGTGTTTAGATCTTGAAGAGTGTTTGGTTTTCAAGAAGTCTTGGTAGAGTTTCTTTGAATTCTCTGACTCTGGCTGAGAGCTTCAAAATTATGTTCTTCCTTTCTTTCTGTTGCCCCTCTCAAAAGAGCCAATGCCTCTTATTTATAGAGCTTTCCAAAAGCCTTTGTGGGCTTGGGCTCAAATTGGACTTGGGTCCAACTATTTGGTTTTGGGTTTGATTTATATTTGACCCAATAACCACATGACGCAAATATTTAAAATACCAAATTTGATCCAATTAATTATTATTTTTTAATTAATTGGTCAAATTAATTAATTTGATCAAAATAATTTATTTTTAATTAATTGATCAAATGGACATTTGGCTCTAAAAATTTATAATTGACCAACTTTGTGTTCAAATTGAATTTGGGACACATGTCCATTTATAATTGGTCCCAAATTTAATTATTTGTAATTTCGTCATTAATTTTAGGGAAAAATACACTTTTAGTCCCTGAGGTTTGGGTTAAGTGACAGTTTGGTCCCTGAGTTTTCAAACTCAACAAAAATACCCCTGAGTTTTGAGATAAGGAGCATTTTGGTCCCTGCCGTCAACTTTTCTGTTAAATTTTAACAGTTGCTGACGTGGCATTATTATTTTAATAAAGAAAATTATTTTTAAAATTTTTTAAAATAAAAAAATAAAAAATATTAAAATATTATTATTTTTTTAATTATTTTATTTTTTCTCCATTTCTTTACTTCCCTTCTTCTCCATCTTCTTCCTCTTCATCCTTTCATTATTCTTCTTCATATCTCCGGTGGCCGGCGGCCGGCGGCCACCGCTCGCCGGCGCCGGCGCCGGCCGCCAGCACTCTCTTTTTTTTTTTTTTTTTTTTCCTCCCTCTCCTTTTCTTTTTCTTCCTCCCTTTTTTACTGTTAAAAAAAAAAAACAAAACGAAGGGGAAAACCCCCTTCGATTCCGGCGCCGGAGAGGGAGGAGGGAGCTCCCTCCTCCCTCCCCGTTCCAGATCTGGAACGAGGAGGGAGGAGGGTCCTCCCTCCTCTGTCTCGCCGCCGGAGACGGAGGAGGGAGCTCCCTCCTCCCTCTCCGGCGCCGGAATCGAAGGGGGTTTTCCCCCTTCGTTTTGTTTTGTTTTTTTTTTTTTAACAGTAAAAGAGGGAGGAAGAAAAAGAAAAGGAGAGGGAGGAAAAAAAAAAAAAAAGAGAGAGAGTGCCGGCGGGCGGCGCCGGCGCCGGCGAGCGGGGGCCGCCGGCCGCCGGCCACCGGAGATATGAAGCAGAAGAATGAAAGGATGAAGAGGAAGAAGATGGAGAAGAAGAAGGGAAGTAAAGAAATGGAGAAAAAATAAAATAATTAAAAAAATAATAATATTTTAATATTTTTTTATTTTTTTATTTTAAAAAATTTTAAAAATAATTTTCTTTATTAAAATAATAGTGCCACGTCAGCAACTGTTAAAATTTAACAGAAAAGTTGACGGCAGGGACCAAAATGCTCCTTATCTCAAAACTCAGGGGTATTTTTGTTGAGTTTGAAAACTCAGGGACCAAACTGTCACTTAACCCAAACCTCAGGGACTAAAAGTGTATTTTTCCCTTAATTTTAAATAATGACGTGACAATTTGTGATTGGCCAAAATTTATCCTTAAACACTTGTACCTACTGTAGTCGAGGCTACAGGCGGTGAGGTCGATACTGAGATGGTGGATGCCATTGAAGCCTTGCCAGAAGTTTCATACAAGGAGAAAGATGGTCCCAACAAAAGAGAAAGGGAGAAAGAGAAGAGTGGGAAAGCAACGATGAAGGACAAAGACTATCGTGTGGGGATGATAGTGTGCATAGCAAGCTATTTTTCCCTCTTTATTTTAGTTAGTCTTTGAGTACTATTTGGCTGATTTATGCATTTTAATGTTTATATTGTAGGAAATTGAGTTTTGGATTTAAATTGAGAAATTGGAGTTGATCTGGTGTTCATGATGCTAAAAGAAGCCAAAGAAACGAAAAGGTATTAAGTTGGAGGCTTGTCAAAAGTGGAAGACCCGAGGCTCAACGTCTCGACGTAGCAAGTTTTCCCAATCTGATTAGAGCGACAAAGGCGACAGCGTCGAGACGCTACCCCTTAGTGTCTCGACGCTGCCAAGAATTTCCTTATATAGAATGGGCGGCAAGCGACAGTGTCGCAACGCTGTCCCTAGCGTCTCGACATTGTTGACAATTTTTCTATAAATACAATGCGATTTTGACCGGCCAAAGGAAGTCCATTTGATGTAATTTTAGTCCTAAAATTGACTAAAGACCTTCTGTGGGAACTGAAGCAAAGTGGAGGAGTGGGATTCAAGACTTAGCTCGTGGAGATCGTGACGGGGATGTGTTGTTTCGACGACAATAGTGTTTTATCTCTTTTCTTCCATTTCTTTAGTTGTTTTTAATGGCTTTTTCAAATTTAGCTTACATCGTAACGCCATGTATGAATAGTTAAATTTGTTCTCTTAAGAATTGATATAGCCATTTGGTTGTTGTTGGATTAATTGATGGATGTTTATTGTTTTTAATTCATTTATGTCATTTAAGATTCTAATGATTTTAATTATGTAATCATTTGACATGCAACACAATAAAAAATAACCACCTAAATAAAAGTTGTGGGAGTTCAAACTTAAGTTTAAAACATATTCTACCCATGTTGACTTTTTTTTTTTTTTTTTTTTTTTGCCTCTGACCCTCATGATTGAAGGCACATGCCAATTATTGCTGAGTGGCATCTTGACCTTTATTTAATTGGCCTACCTATCACATAATTTAAAATTATAATTTTTTTTTAACAATAAAATTATAAAATTATTCCTCAATGTCTTTGTCTGACATTCAATTGTTAACCAATCTAATCAATGTACCAACTTTTGAGAAAACTTTAACAGCAAAGATTTATTTGAGTACTTAGTTTAGAAACTGAATAATCACTCATTGAAGCTTTTAAACTTTTTAAAGTTAATAAACCGAATAACAGCATTAAAGTAAAATTTATAGATTTATAAAATAATAATGAAGATAATAATAATAATATTTTAAAATTTAAAGAAAAATAAACGGAGGAACATTCATGTCAAATTCACAACATTCTTGAACTATTCCTAACTTTCATAACTATTACAATCTGGTGGGTTGGAATGTTGCAAGAACAGATATTCAACCTGAATGTCTCCATCTTTTTTGTTTCCTTCCCTAGAAGTTAGGATTAAAGATATGCAAATTCTTAATAACAGAGGCACCTAAATAACTAAAAAAACCATAGAACTTTAGAATTGCTTACATAATTCAATAAATACGATCTAAGTCGTCCAGCCACCAATCGGATTTGCAAGACCCGACCAACCAAACCAGATCGATCAGAACATTTGGTCAACAATTTACAGTTGGCTCTTCGTACTTCCTTTACAGAAGCCACAACTGTTAAAAAAGTGATGCAGAATAGGGAAGGAAACCATGACCCCAGGAGGCTTCTTACAACAAACAATGCCAAAATGTTGAGAAAATTAAGTTCCTCATTGTTGCATCATTAAGTAAATTACATTAAGAAGAGACAGGCCTGAACGAGCTTCTCTTTGCTGCTTCCACTAGATCTTTTTTGCCTATTGCTTACACGAAGGCAAATAAGTTAGAGTAGAAGGAGCAAAAAGAAGCTCAGGAATTCAAATATACAAGATGAGAGTTTATTAAATTTATTGACAAAAAGAAACAAAGAAAGAGAATGGTTAACTGCTCATCTAGCTCTCTTCCTGTTCACATATTCTACATCCTATACTACCTCTTGGTGAAATCGTAAAAGGTATACAGATTCAAAAACTGATGAACCACCATCGTTGAAGTCGAAGTGAAAATTCATCGATAGTAATAGTGCAACAGGTCAGCAAAGCAACAACCAAAACCTTTTTCGGCATTGCCCGATATAAAGACAACAGGCTAAGTCAAAGACGACTCGACTGCATTCAAACACCCAACAACTTCGAGGATATTTTAGACCAAAACCTCCGTTTTCATTTTGCCACTGTACATACCTGAACTTCTGAATATGTACACGATAGATGGATCGGATCACTCAAACTTTTCTTGCATCCATTTTGACTGATATGCCTTTACTCTATGAGGAGCAATGATCTCCAAAGCACCTAAAACACACTTGTGATAAGAAAAATCTTCTGTTGTCCCATCTGATCGTATCAATATGAAGCAACGTGTATTTTGATACTTTGAGTGGCTACCAACCTGCAAAAGAACAACCAGGTAGCAGGTAAAGAAATGCTTATATAAATTGCATGAATAAACATCAGAACTTTTTACTAAACAGGTAGGCAGGTAATAAATAACAGCTTAGAGATCAACTGCATATTTTGAGCCACAGTTTAGGACAAAGACACAAATACGGAGGAAAAAATAGAACATGTTGGTAGTCCATATGTCAGTTGTTTAAAGTATAGAATCCCACTAAACAGCAAGGCATATTACAATTGATATAGTTGAATAGCTTCTAACTTCAAAGTTACAGTTCCGATGAAATTTATATAGAATGAAAGTGAGTAGGGTCATGGAAATTTCTTGAGAGCATTAGAATTTGCAGGACGCTAGAATTTGAAATTTAAGTGATCACTTTGAAGTGACTGTTATTTGTCTCCACCCGTACCTAAGATGAGTGTCACCGGCTGCCCAACTGGATCCCTACCGCCATTCGCTTGAAGAACCCATGCGCATGAACCTTATGCACTCCTTTAGGTCACTGATATTAGTCATATGCCTAGACATGTGGTGAGCCACCTAGTTCACCTCCTGCACTTATTCTCATCTCGTCTCCTATTATGAGTCCTTGGTGGGGGCAGAATCTAGTCTGATATAGACCATTTTAAGAAAGAGTTGAATTTTTAACCATATATTTCAACTTTTACTGCATTCAGATCCGATCAGATTTTGCATTACAATATGCTTCCTTGATTTTATGGCCAAAAAGAAGTTAATAACATCTATGCAGCCTCAATTATGTCGAAAACAGTGGAACTTAAGCTAAGGGTGACTAGAAGTCATATTCTTTTTAATTCTAAGATCCATCTTTATAAGACGCATCCTTCAGAGTTCAGAGTACTTCGTACATGATAAAATTCTATACTTGTTCAGCCTAGTGTGTTACCAAAGTCAAGTTCTAGTAGCCGAGCCAACCAATTCTATGGAAGGTCAGAAGTTGAAACCCTGAAGGCATGCTCTTTGTACAGCCAAGCAAAGAGCTAGCGAGGGCCAAAATGAAATACTACATGTGGTGTAGGATTGGAGATGTGGCTCTTTAATAAGATTGGATTATACAAGGAACAAGTGTCCACAAGCTCCTCTTAGGCACTTAACATTCAGTTAGCTCAAGACGTTCATCTTCACGTCGCCATGTGGACTGCATACTGGCACCCTCGCCTGGCGCCATGGACCTTGTGGCTAAAGTAAACACTAAACAATATGCTCAAGGTGGTTCTTCAAACAATGTCTTAGACTTTCAGTGAACATTAACAAGTCGGTGATCTCAAAGCATAGTTGCTCTCAGTCTGACTACTCCTTGCTAACTTGGGCTCTGGCCGTTCTAGCCTATTTGAGCCTGCCACTGATATTGATCCTGGAGTAAACAAACATCGGATAGTGGACCGTGGGAGAAAATAATAGTGAGCAGATATGAATCTTGCATCCAGGTTAGACTATTCGAGAATGCTCCTTTTCCAGCAGGAAAACCTCGCACTGCCAGATCTCTATCATTCTTCAAGGACTTTCTCCCTCGTTAATTCTAAAGAAAAGTATGTCCATAATTGCTGGAATCGGGCAAGAATGGTTGGGCAGAATGGAGCATGCTAACCCAAGACAGTTGCCAGAGCAGAGGAAGATAAAAAAGCGTAAATCACAAAGGAAACTTCCTTTTTCCTAGTTTTTTCTTTATTTAGTCATTGTTTTATTTTTGTTTTGGGGTGCAGGGAGGCTTAGAATATGCTAAAAGAATTTCATCTTCTATGGAAAATACCTTTATGTCCTGTGCTCCAACGCCAATCTTTTCATCCCTTTGAGGATGGAAGTATAAAGCCATCATCAAAGTTGACTTGTCCACTTCATTTAATCGTTCATTTAAAGAATACCTGAACACACAAATGAAACATTTTAGAACTTCAACTCCATTCTGAATATAGCATGTCAGCATTTGAATTTTAAACATAAATAACTCAAGATACTGGGTAAGTGATTTTCGAGCAATAAACAATTATTCATTAAGCTAGAACATTTTTTTCTTTCAAGAAAAGGGAAATTATAAATAAGGAAAATGTTCAAATATAAAAAAGGACGCATCTATGGAAATTGTAAGAACTGAGCAACGCCCATAGAGGAAGAACTAACTTGCGTAAAATGCTTCTTAATGCATGAGACAGCTTCTGAATATCATTCAATGTCAAAAACTCCCTTAAAATCGATTTAGATACACTATCCAGCTTTTTAAGTCCTTTAATGGTAGAACCACCATTTTTATGCACTAACTGAGCACTATATTTCTCAGATATACTGTTCTTATCAACAGATTCAATCTTCGCATTCTGCTTCTCACAAATGCTTTGACCACCCAGTAGATTATAAACATCGACAGGCTTATTAAGTTCATGCCCCTGAAAAGTAAGAACAGTTTGGAACAATTAGATAGTTGAAGTACCACAAAAACCTGAAGCAACAGAAGGCACTGAACATTCAATAGGCTAATAGAAATGAAAACTTCCATACATCTAGCACGAGATAATATATTATATATTTTTAATTATCACTCTTGTTTGAACTTCGAATAAAAAAAAATAATAAAAAAGAGTGATATCAAGTCAGATTACATTGAAAAAAAAATATAGATACCACATTTTAATAACAAAAGAAAAAGAAAAACCACACTCAACGCATAACTTGGACAAGAAGCATCATTATTTTGTCACCAAACTAATGATTAAATATATAATATTGTAGCCTATATATATATATATTTATATATATAGGCTACAATATGAAAAAGATAGCAAGGCAAGAAATTCCCAGATATACGAAATCAAAACCTTTTTTTTTATTAGGTGACAAACATCTTAATATTAGGATTGTCACTAATTCATCTACACAGACAGGTTTGAAAATTCATTAGCCTAAAACCTTTTCCAAATGTCAGATATAGTTCTATGGAATTGCACACACTGAATTATTGAATACTTCTGATTGCACACACTGAATTTTTTTTTATTAGGTGACAAACATCTTAATCTTAGGATTGTCACTAATTCATCTACACAGACAGGTTTGAAAATTCATTAGCCTAAAACCTTTTCCAAATGTCAGATAAGTTCTATAGAATTGCACACACTGAATTATTGAATACTTCTGAAATCCCCATAAAAAAATTGTTGGACTTTTAAACATATACGAGTTAAAACGTTGTTTTTTAATACGACACCAGAATGTTATAGTCTCACCCTCCCAGAGTATAGGATATCGAACTGTCCCCCAGTTCCCATAGAAGGAATTTTCCCCCATGCCAAGGCATCTAGACTTCCTGAAAGATTGTCCTTAATTCCCGCTTTGGCAGCTTTAACAAAACAAGCACCAGGATTCTGCAGAAAACCAAGTATGGATTAATTTTTTCTTATAAGAAACAAGAAGTAATTATTCACAAATCCAAAAAAGAACATCCTAGGGGCAGGGGGAAGAGAGAACCCCCACACAGAACAAAAAGCCTTATCTTCAAAAGTTTGGATTAATTTACATTCATCGCTTGCTCTAGCTCTATGATGATTCAAATGAAGATTAGAAATTAGAAAACTAACTGAGAAGCAAGCTTGCATAAAGGGTGTTTTGACCAAAGCATGTTCCCTTTGACGTGATATTCCTTTCACATTTAAGCCAACAAACTCTCCTGTAGCCGAAAGAGAATTTGCAACAAGCAGCAAATGTTCAAGACGTATTGCTTTACCAATATCCAACGTTGCAAACTCCAAACTCTGCATTAAAATATTTTAGTGGTTCAATTAGAAGCATGCAGAAGTTCCTGTAAATGGTCAGATGCAAGAACCAGGCCAAACTTGTCAGGAGACTAGAGGACAGAAAATTACTCACGTTGAGAAAGTACTTCCATCCAGAATCTATTCCATATGCCAAACAGAGACTATGAGTGTTATCTGGATGACTACGAGACCAATCAATCAAATCCATTATCGGAAGGCAATTATTCAAAAGAGTTGCCCAAAATCTTGAATTTCCTTCTCCAGACATGGTCACTCGCAAGTAGAGCTCCCCATGAGATTTACAATGAGGCTTCGGTACCTTTGGCCGGTCATTCCATGCAATATCTACCCTGTCAATCTCAGCAAAGCCTAATGCAAATACCAAAGGAAAAGAAAACATAATAAATCAAGCCAAATAAAAGGGCATACTCAAGCAAACGACAGACCATCGTTAAAAGTCCCCTGGTATTTCAAGAAAGCTATGCCAGTTGAAACAATGAGAAATCTAGAGAAACCTAGCAATTTTAATGCAAATATCATTCAAATCTTGTCAAACATAAGGCATCGCACATTATATGTTTTCTTTTTTTTAACTTCTTTTTACATTAGTGAGTGACCAAGCCAACTTCCACGCACCTTGACTAACCTCAACGGACAACCACCTAACCCTACTACATTTGGTTGCTAGGAAACTCGTAGGATATTAAATCCTAGGTTAGTGGCCACCTGGATTGAACTCATTCCCTCTAAACTCTTTATTATTTCCCTGGCCCTTATTGACCACTAGGTCAATCTATGATAGTTTTTTTCTTTTTAACTTTTATAAAAGAAAGCAAGTATCTTCACAAAATAATGCATAAAAAGGTAACAAGGGGATACCAAAAAGAACAGACTTAAATTATAGAAAAACCTTCCAGCTGGCCAAAATCAGGAATGACAGGATAAAGAGTAATTGAAGAAGAAAGACGGCATTCAATCCACACCCTCCATCTAAAGCCCAGAACATATATGACCAAGCAACCTCTTTTCTTTTTTTTCCTTTTTTTTTTCTTTTTTATATAAAAAGCCAACTTTCATTGAGAAAAAATAAACAAATACAAGGGCATATACAAAAAACCAAGTCCACAAAATTGAGTCCAATTATAGAAAAGGACCCCAATCAAGCAATATAAGACCCAATGGGTAATTACAAAAAAGCTTATAAACCGACGCCACAAAGAGACACATGGAACCTAATAAGGGACCAAACATCCTGTGGACTTCTATCCAACCCCTAAACACTCTATTGTTTCTTTCTCCCCAAAGATTTCAAAGCAATGCACACATCCTTGCTTGCAACAAAAATCTCCCCTTCTCACGAATCGGTGGATGGAGGAGGAACTCCTCGATCATCTCCATATGATCTGAATAACTCATCCCCTACAACCCGAACGTATGGAAGAAGCACCCCAAACGGAACGAGCAAATTCAGAGCTCCAAAGAATGTGATACAGATCTTCCTCCGCATTTCGACAAAGAATGCAACAGAACGAGCCAATCAAGGAAGGCATCCTTCTTAAAAGCCTATCGTAGGTATCAACTCTACCATGGATAACTTGTCAAATAAAGAACCTAATCTTCTTCGGGACTTTCACCTTCCCCAAACGAGAGAAGATGGACTAACCTTGGGGAGACGGATACAACAACCATCAAAAGAAAGAACTACAAAAGAACCCGTTAGAAGGACTGGGGCTCCAATATTGGATATCTCTCCTCCCCAACTTAAACTCAAACTCCACAATTAAAGACAATAGAGACGTCACATCCGTTGTTTCCCTATCGGGCAAAGCACGACGGAACCCCAACGAGAACAAGGGGAGCTCCCCGAATGAAACAAGACCTTTGACACAGTTCAGTTCTTCATGGACAACACTAGAGAATGAAGGAATCTCAAGGGCTATATCTTTCCACAGATTTTTGAAAGTGCCTTTAACCCTACCCAACAACCACTCAAAAGGATGAGGACCGTATTTGACAATAATCTTATGCCACAAGGAAGAAGACTCAAGGGGGAAGCACCAAAGCCATTTAGCTAACAAGGCTTTGTTGCAAACTCTAAGATTCTCTATCTCCAAACCCCCAAGGTTATCCGGCATTCCCACCTCCTCCCAACTCACAAGATGGGCACCTTTTCCTTCCCCACCCCCTTCCCACAAAAGATCCCTCATCAATTTCTCCCAGCTCTTACACAGCTTGAGGAGCTCCAAACAAGGAAAAGAAATAAGTCGTCGTCCCACTCAACATCAAACAAATAAGAGTTAACCAACCTCCTTTAGAGAAGAAACTTCTCTTCTCATAGCCCAATCTTCTACTCACCTTGTCTTCCAAGGGACTCCAAAAAGAAAGACTTCTAGGGTTATAACCGAGAGGAAGACCTAAATAGGTAAACAGAAAATTACCCACATCACATCCCACCAAAGAAGCCATCTTTCCCAACTTGGAACAATCATAGTCCAGCCCCAACACCCAACACCTGACACTTGCTTCGTTTAATCTTTAACCCAGACATCATCTCAAAGAAAAGAAAACAAGCATATGATTCAGGATCAAGGACTCCTCCTTGCCCGAGCAGGAGAATATTATATCATCGGCAAACGGAAGATGCGACAAAGAAGCTCCAATCTTATCCACCTTAAAACCTTCGATAATCTCTCCCTCCACCCCTTCGAAAATCATTCTATTAAGAACATCCACAACTAGAAGGAAAGGAAAAGGTGATAAGGGATCACCTTGTCTACCTTGAGAAGCATGAATCCTACCCTTAGGACAACCATTAACAAAGATCGAATACTTCACTGTTCGAATACAGCTCCAAACCCACGACCTCCATCGGTATCCAAAACCCTTCTTAGTCAAGATTTTGTCTAGAAAATTCCAATCGACATGATTGTACGCCTTCTCGAAGTCAATCTTAAAAATTATACCTTCCATCTTTCTTGTCCTATAATCCTCAATAGCTTCATTAGCGATGAGAGCCTAATCAAAGATTTGTCTCCCTAAAATGAAAGCACCCTGAGTCTCCGAAATCAAAGGAGGAAGAACCTTTTTCAATCTATTTGCAAGGATTTTAGCAATAATTTTATAAACACTTGTCACAAGGCTAATAAGTCAAAAATCCTTGACTCTAACCACCTTCTCCTTCTTAGGAATCAGACACACAAAGGTCTCATTCAGGGAACTGTTTATGATGCCTCTTTCATATAAAACTCCCTAAAAAACCTGAAATAAATCCTCCTTAATGACTTCCAAGTTCTCCTGGAAGAACCCAAAAGAGAATCCGTGAGGACCCAAAGACTTATTCCTATCGCACTCGAAAATCACTTTCCTGTTTTCTTCCAAAGAGAATGGGGATTCCAACTCCAACTTCTCCAGCCCTTTGACAAAAGGTTTGGGTTCCACTTCTTGATCATTAAGGTTTAAGAAGAAAGAGAGAATCTCCTCCTCAAGCTTCTTCTCACGTTTTATCTTCTCTCCATTTCCATTCTCCAAAGAATCGATGAAGTTCTTACTTTTCCTACCATTCACCCATCTATGGAAAAAAGCTTAATTACAATCTACCTCCTTAGCCCAAATAATTTTCGCTTTCTACCACCAACTACTATTCTCCCTCTTAATCAACTCTACAAGGCTCCACTTTTAAAGCTAGACCCTCCTCCTCCATCCCTTCCTCTAACCTACCCTCCTTCTCCAAATAGTCGATGACTTTAATTTTCCCCAAGATCTTTTTTTTAAGCCTGAAATCCCCGAATACATCCCGATTCTAATTTTTCAACTCCCTCAGCTTACCCATAAAGCGATACCCTCCCCAATTTCCAAAAACTTCCACATTCCACCAAGAAGGGAGAGAAGCTTTAAAGGATGGGTGACCAAGCAACCTTGTCTTCGGCCCTTTCAAAATAAAACCCTCATTTCCCAAAATTCGACTCCCCAACAGCTTCACTTACTCCTGACTCGTAGATTATACAAATAGAATGACCCGGGTGCCAAGGAGTAAAGCATACCAATTATACCCAATTTTCTGTGGAAAAAGTCCAAAAACATATCACTGAAGATGTTTTAAACACATTGTGACTTCAACTCTAAATTCAAGCTAAAACTGACAACAATGATAAGTTTTAGATCTAATGAAATATTATCAAGTCAAAACATCAGCTGTTCAGACTGACCATGTTTGTGTGGACAAGCACATTAAATCTTGGAAGGTAACGGGCAGTACATACCTCTTATAACTGTACCAAGAAGGAAATGAATCAGCAAATCTTGAATGAAATCTAATTGCGGGAAAGAGTTTTTTGTGTTTTCAGCAATTGTAACAGTTAAGCACACTGTATCACCATCATCTCTCGGTGAATCAGCTAGAGGACAATCCCTTATCAGCCAAGCCAACAAACGACATACAGCTCAAGTGAGATTACAATGGTTAAAATTGCGTTGGTAAAAAACCCAAAAAGAGAATATTTCATGAAAGGGAACCAGCTCAAGTGTCAATGGAAGAAGGAACTTACTGGGTTATTATTTGCAAAGAGGGCAAATTCATTCTTGCTTCTTGTCTCACAGAGTCACACCGCATATTAAGGGAATGGATAACAGAATCCATTTTCAATCTTCTTTTCTTCAAATTTTCCTGGATGGATAAGTTATAGTTGATACCAGATATAGAGGACTCGGAAACAATATGCGCATAAGTCATATAAAGAAAGACAGTTTCCAGATTGCATTACCTTGCATACATGAAAGTGGCAAACCCAAGGACTAAAATGCTTTTTCCGGGAGGGCTGTGGGGAGAAGCTAATATCCATAGGAAACATTGTTAATAATGTCAAACCAAAGATACTGTAAACACAACTAATGGAGAAAAAAACATAATAACTTACATAATCATGACATTAGACACAATATCTTTAAACATTACTCTTTCTAAATGGTTCTTAACTCCTAAAGCTCCATACTCAAATCCATAACTTCGTTTCGAAAGTTTCTGCGATAAGAATAATGAAAAGGTTTGTTTGGTACTATTCCTCTTCGAACCACACTCCAGCACTCTCTGCATTGGTCAAATATATCACAACCATTAGTCTTGGTATCAGAAACTAAAGACTTGTTTAGAAGTTATGCTTGAAAAATTTTCTAGTATTAAAAATAAAAAACAGTTTCTTGAGATAGAAAACTTGTTTGGTTAGATAAATTTTAAAAACCCTATTTAGAGAAAACAAAATATATGCATATATATAAAGAGCATATAGCAGAAAACATAAATGTACTTCACTGATGGTTAAATCGCCACTACACCCAAAGGCTTAAATTTATGGGTTACTTTAAATTTAATCTTATATCATGACTTTAACACTCTCACATACTTGTGGGATTAGAAATTTGCATAAGGCCCAATAAATAGTTGTCAAGAAAAATGACATTACATGGGTTTAAACACAAATCCTCCTACATTGATACCATGTTAAACTGTCTGTCTGCCATGGAACCCAAAAGTGTAATTTTGAATGCTTAAACAGTCGCATTTGAAAACCTTTATACTATGAAGAACTTAAGGAACGTCTAATCTGAAACATTTAATGATGTTAAAGTATTGGTATAAAATTAAATTTACTGTAATTCATCAGCTTAAACTTTGATCGGTGATTTAACATACTATTGGAGCGATGATGTCTTGTGTTCAAACCCTGGTATTGGTGTTTTGTCTTACATACTAATTTTCAAACTCGGATATGATGGGGAGGGTCAACGTATTGATATAAGATTAAATCTACCATAAATCATCAGTTGATTGGTGATTTAACAAATCGACAATAGCATAATAAAAATATATATATTTCCCAAATCCTTGACTTTAATTGCTAAATTGAGAGGAGCAGGCTGCAGTACCTTTAGGTTTAGCAATGGAGAAGTTTCAAGTAGACTAATGGGTTGGTCCAAAGCACTATATGCAGCTTCTGAAATAGCACAAGCAGCCAATGAACCAACAGGCTGACCACCTATATCATGGTTTGTATTATTATTCTCACTATCCACTTCATTAGAGACGCTAGTGGGTCTGTCAATATCATAAGAAAACTGAACCAGCTGATTTCCATATGCATTCCTCACTGTTCCATCATATGCACCATGTATATCCCGCATTAAAAACGTAAGCTTTCGTGTCAAAGTCCCAGGAACTTCAGCATTGTCACTGAAAGAGCTATCTCGGTTTGTCACTGAATGAACAAAACACTCAAAAGGATTGAGCCCTGAGAGAAAGGAATTTTGAACTACAGCATATGGGATGAAAGACTGAGTACGGTCAGGAAGACCATCCTTCTGAATACAACGAGGCAGCTTCTGACTATTCCATGCAGAACACGAGAGTTTATGTGGAAGACCAAAGGACAGGGTAACCAAAGAGTGTTGCAAGCCAAGACACATGCTATGCTGAACTAATTTCAGCAAATTACCCTTGCTTCCAGCCTTGAACATGGTTAGAAGTGAATTCTCCTTACCAGCGTACTTGAAAACTAGATTTTGTATGTCTCGAAAAACTTTCTTAAAGGCATCAACAGAACCTTGATTTAGAGCCGCAGATTTCTGCTTCTCATAACTTAAACGCTCCACTGCAATAGATAACAGATGTTGATTACCTTCATCATCTCCAGTAAGGATATCTTTATGTGAATCCACCATCAGCTGTTTTAAATTGCATGTTTCCTCAGCTTCTTGTAACCCACAAAAGATATCATCCATCATGTTTTTGTGGGAGTATGAATCAGCAGAGAGGTACAGGTCAGATAGTGAAACACTCAAGCCCCTCATTGATAACCATTCACAAAGAACTCCTTGAGCGTCATGCAAGTAATCAAGAGTCTTGCCCTCACAATGTTCAACTAGAGCTTGGAAGAGGTTTCTACCAGTATCACGAAGCCAATAAGATCCTTCAGAAGATATAAGTTCACCATTTTTAATGCAAACACGGTGAGAAGGAGAAGAATAATCAAAATCAGGAGGCAGGAGGATGCTGAATAATTGTTTTCCAGTCCATGCACAACTTCTAAATGAAGGAGCTTTTACAATTGCTGGGGGCAACAATTGATGTAAAGAGAGCATTTGCAACTGCTGCATTTGAAAAGGATTTAAGGAAACTCCATCTTCCATAATTAAATGAGCAGCAGTTAAACTATCATGACTAAGTGACAGCAGATTTCTACCACTTTGGCCGTTGATTAGTTGTCTATCTAGAGAAACCAGCTCTCTAAGCTCCACTCGGGCCTCAAGTGATTGAGGAACATAACCATGAAGGCAATCGCCATCAAAATCTCCACGGAAAGGAGAACAACAAAGAGGATTTAAGGAAAGAACTGAAGAGACAGGGAGAACCTTGACAGATAAAGCTATAAGTGAATGTTGATGTATAGATGGAGGTCGATTAACTAACACAACATCCCCATCAGCTAGGGGCCTATATATAGTGTCCCCCATATTAAGCTCAAGAACATGGCGTACACGAACCAGACGACCTTCACGACGAACATAGATCTCTCCCTTTTCAACAAGATTAAGGTAACAAGAAGTACTTAATTTCTTCATATTCCAAGAACTCAGATGCTCTGATATTTGCAACCTCTCTGCAACATGACATGGTATACCGATTTCACTTAACTCAATGTTTGGATCACCAACAACAACCATGCGGAAACAATGGTCACTCCGCTTTCCAAGAACAACATCTTTGATCCATCTCAAACCATATGAGCTAGTAGCAGTATCCTTAATTTTCTTTTGCTGGTAAACCAAATCTTTACTTTGTAACTTCTCTGGGCTAAGCTGCATAGAAGAAGTGTTAATATGAGCAAGAAAAAAAGTTTAACATGATACTTAACGTGATTAAGGCAAAAGAAAAAGATATTGTAAATTGCCTTCGAAATTTTGAGACAATCGAGAACGCGAGAACCTAACTCGTTAGCTGTCCCTCTGAAATCAACCAGCTTCTTGTAAGCCCTGGTCCTTTCATCCTTAAATCGTTAAATAGGTTCAAAAGCAACACGTTAGAAAGAGGCAAATGTCATTCAAATATCCTTCTATTTGAATAACCTCAACCTAACAATAGAGCATTGAGAAGACAAATCTTACAAAGACCAAGCGCTGCCCATTTGAAAATGAATGCGCCATTTCAGTCACACGATGACAGTTCGGAGTCACAGGGAAAGAGTTTAGAAGCAATGAATCTGTTGCAGATACAAACTTTTTAAGAAACTTTGGGTCAATGTCTTTCAACAAATAGTGGACCTGAAATCCAAGAAAAACATATCACCAAAATATCGGATCAGTATCAGAAAAGGCAAATATCACAGGTTTCTTTAATTTTTGTCCTTGAATATATCATTCTTCGTTTCATTAACGGTTGGATATCTGATGAGCATTTTCTTTTTTCTTTTTTCCTTTGGTAAGAAAAGAGAACATACTAATTACATCATTAAACAAATCAGGGTTTCATGGGGTTCATTGTGATCAAGAAAAACAATGGTTTCTGAAGTTCCTAATGGGAAAAAAATTTGAGAAAATAATGAAAATGCGCATATATGAAAAACCTGAATGAACTAAATCTATTCAATTGCATAGAGAGGCCCAATACCTGAGCATGTGTTAGAACTTTCCTGTTTGGTCTACAATAACTTTCTTCCTGTTGTTCATCTTTGGGGATAAAATTCCAATAATCAGGAGGCAATCCTCCTCTAGCCACCCTCTTCTGGTACTTCTTTGACATATTTTCTTTCACTTCCACCATAATCATACTTTTTCTGAACATGTCAGTAGTTGAAAGTTTGAACCTCATGGGCGGATACCAATCCTTTAGACTTCCCTGTTGAGCACATAAATCAAGGTTTGAAATGAATTATTTTCATCAGAACAGTTTTGAAATGATAAACAGTTAAGACAGGAAAAAGAACAAGAAGATGAGCTCAATGAACTTACAAAACAATATCGGCAACCTTTAGGTCGATGATAATCAGATGTTGGATCCTCAACCTGGTACATGTAAAGAGAACCAAAATATATATTTAAAAATAAGATTTAGATTTAGATTTAGATTTAAAAATAAATAAATAAAGCTACCACCACACACACAACCACCAATGTGTGACCATGGTGATTCCCAAAGAAACTTTTCATTAATATAATGAAACGAGACTATTGCTCAAAGAATACAAATTTTTCATAGTGATTCCCGTATTAAACCAACCTAGATAAAAATTTCAAAAGGTGAAGATTTCCATGGTACAATGACATGTCTCTTTTTTTTTTTATGAGAATCAAATTTCCATCAATTGAAGAAATGTAAAATATTAATGAGACTGGGAAAGATCCAATGCCAAGCAAATCAAGAGCTACAAAAGGCTCTCCATTAGATATCATATAAAGGGGAAAAATTGGAGAAATTACAAAAGGCTCTCCATTAGCTACTTTCCGCTTGGAGCCTTACCATCGAACCAACTCTACAGATATTCAAGCTAATTGCTCATTCTTTTCACTAGATGAATGAAAAGATGTTGTTTCTTTCTCAAAAACAAGATATTCAAGCTCACCGACAGCCCGTCCGAATCACCAATATTAAATATATGGGAGTTAAAAACCTTGGATTTAAATGTCTAAGATGATAATGTCATGCTAATTAATATCTCGGAGTTAAGTTAAATGTTTGGGTTTGTTTTACGGGTTTTGTTTATGGAAAAACTACTGTAAATTATCTTTGAACGTTTTTTATCTTTTCATCTATCAATGAAAAGTCTGTTTCTTTTTTTTTAAAAAAATGCACTCACTGAAGAAACTTTTTTATGACTCCTTTGGCATTTGGAAGAATAACTGTTAGTGTGCTTTTTTCCCCTTCAAAAGTGCAAGCGAAAATTTTGTTTTTTTAATATGACACTAGAAAATTTGTTTTATTTTAAAATGCAACTCTCAGAAACACTTCTAAATACACTATTATACCCTCAATTTCCTATTCTTCTTTCAGTTAGTGATATTGTTTCTTATTCCCTAAAAGAATGTACATATCCAAATGGGTGGAATAACCACATTGTTTAATACCAAAAATTCATAGTTTTTAAATTAATTATAATAATTCAAGGTTCATCACAATAAGTGAGGTACCTGACCTTGCCCCATAGTTCCTGCCTGATGGATTTACACCCTGGACAAACTTTATTCAACACTTGTGCAACTTCCGAGAGAAAATAAGGATGGATTATAGTATATGGGAATTTGATAACCCCAAAATGACCTGACAAAACCATTTAGGTAAAAATGTTAGTACACTTCAATGTGTGAACGGAAAGTCAACAAGGTAATTAACTAGTTAATTACCTTCGCAACATTTTAGAACGCTAGCACCACATGTGGAGCACTGATAAGATGGATTCGGAAGTCCCAACTTAGGATCAGACACCTCACAGGCTGCATCAATTGTTATCACTGCTATATTCTCCTATTACATAAATAAAATTTATTTTCACATCAGAAATATCAAAGTCAAATCCAAAATATATATAGCAACACAATACCAGACAAAATAAAAGACACGTAAAAACTCAAATTTTTTTGTGGTAAGAAACTGCACTTTCATTGAGAAAATAAAGTAAAAACTCACAAGTTTAGGCACCTTTGGTTATTTATCCAACTTCCTTTTTATACATGAAACAAAAATAACAATTTTCCTTTTCTTTTTTTGAAAAGTGGTTCATCCACCAAACTATGGTTCTTGTCTCCTTAGAACTCAAGGACCCAGTTGTACAATCTATAGAACAGATCCTGTTCAAGTAAGCTCGTAACAACTTTCCTTTTCTTACAAACAAAATACATGGAATAAAAATTAAGATGAGAAAATACATACGAAAAAATCAAAAATCACAACAAGAATTGAATAGATTTGAGCAATTTCCTCCACTTGTGAAATTGTTGCAATCAAACCCCATACCATAAAGAATTCACAAACCAATCTTGAACTATGGGGTTGTTATGATTAAACCCTTCAAAGTTCAACCATACGAATTGTTATAATTTTTTTTTGTTTATATCCATGAGTGTCCAAACTAGCTTGCACACTCCTCGACTATTCTTACGAGACAACCACTTAACCCTACTACATTTGGTTGCTAAGGAAATTCATAGGATATTAAATCTTAGATAGATGGCCACTATGGTTTGAACCTACATTAGCACTTATTGACTACTAGACCAACCCATAGTGGTTTCTACATTTGGTTGCTAAGGAAATTCATAGGATATTAAATCTTAGATAGATGGCCACTATGGTTTGAACCTACATTAGCACTTATTGACTACTAGACCAACCCATAGTGGTTTATAGGAATTTTTATGATTAATTCAAGGAATTTGAAAACTAGTAGATTAGCTATGAAAAAAAGTATTTTAAGCTTTGAATTCAACTACTAAAACACTGACTATAAGAAAGTTATCCACAATTGAATAAAATCATATACCATGTGTTATATCCTTTTTTTTTTATGAATACCATGTGTTATATCCTTGAAAATAAACTTGTTATTTTACCGAAAAATTATTAATTAAGGTCCCATTCATCATCTATTTTCGAACTGACAGTGTCGATAATGGTAAGCTAGTAGAGAATGAGTGCTTAGGGTGGTTGTCCATCATATTCATATTTTTTTTATAAAGAACCGAGCTATCATTGAGAAAAAATGAAAGAATACAAGGGCATCCAAAAAACCAAGCCCAAAAAAGGAACCCAACTAAATGAAGGGTTTCAAATCAATCAAAATAAGACCTAGAGGGTAATTACAAAAAGTCTTGGCAACCGAAGCCAGTAAAGAGACATGAAACCTAATATTATCCCAAACCTCACAAGAATTTCTCTCGGTCCCTCTATCAATTCTATTGTTTCTTTCCTCCCATAAACCCGACAAAATAGCACAAATGCCAGAATTCCAAAGGAACCTTCCTTTCTCTCGAAATGGTAGATGGAGGAGGAACTCCTCGATCGTCTCCCTACAACGACGACAGCCCACAAACTGAAACTCGAAGACCTCAAGGAAGAGGCTCTAGACAGAGCGAGCAAACTCACAACCCCATAACAAATGATCAAGATCTTCCTTCGCCTTCCGACATAGAATGCAACAGAAAGGGCCAACCACAGGAGTCTTCCCTCTCAAAAGCCTATCAAAAGTGTTAACACGACCCAAGATGACCTACCAAACAAAGAACAGGACTTTCTTCGGAATTTAACCTTCCACAAACACGAAAAGATAGACTCTCTAAACGGGGAAGGATTGACCAAAAAATGAAAGAACAACCTACAAGAAAAGTCCACTGAGGGGTCAAGACTCCAGAAACGAACATCCCTCCTGTTCGATCTAAGGCTAACCCCCTCAAGACAACCACCATTCGAGAGGGTGTGGCTCTCCTAACTTCCACAACCCGATAGTAGAATTCAACATGACCAGCACAAAATACAAAACAAAGCTTAAATACTAACACAGACTAGGGGATGGTGAATTTCCACTTCTACTCCTGACATAAGTATTAACAACGGGGGGTCTCACATGTTAGTTGTGCTTGAGCCGAGATCCAATGTCAGTTGAGAGATTGCTCCAGCCAAACATGTTGGAATAAGGTAGAAGTTTGTTGTCATATCCAACTAAAATAATCCTAAAGAGAGACATGTCTTCAAGGTATCTTTTCCTATACAAAAAAATAAGTAATAAAAATAATTTAATTTCATATGCGTATTTAAATATTAAATTTCAGAAGCCTCCCAGAAACTAATGGGTTGTTCTCATATTTTCTAATTGGGGCAATTACACCCTCGAAGTTATAAAATTACACTAATTAAAACCTTACCACCTCCAAAGGAAAACTGCATTTTCTTTTACACTATTTAAAGAAGAGCTCTTGACTAGGATTCTGAAGTAAAACATCGCTCCTTCCAAGGCTAAAGCGAAACTCTTTGATCAAAGATAAAGAAGCCAAGCCAACAAGAGCATGGTTCAACTGACATAAAATATGGGTCATGGGTTCAAATCCTTTGACCTGATATTTGTTGAATTCAAAAATAAAAAAGATAAAGAAGCCAGAATATTCGTCATTTCCCTATCGGATAATAAATGACGAAACCCCAATGAGGAAGGAAGAGAATTCCCAAAATGAGAAATGATTGAAGTCATCAAATAATTCCTCAAAGAGGATAACCAATATAAACAAGGATGAATGAAAGAGGTCTGTCTTCCAACCACTTATCCTCCCAAAAGTGTCTCTCGCATCCCCCACAACACAATGGCCAAATTGAGAAAGAGACAGTTGGGACATCTTTCCAAGAGTTTCTAGAAGCGCCTTTAATCCCACCGAAGGTCCACTCAAACGGGTAAAGACCATAATTGCTTACAATGACCTTATGCCAAAGGGTGTCAAAATCCTTTTTTTTTCTTGTTCTTTTTTTTTTATATATAGAAAAGTCTGCTTTCATGGAGAACAAATGAAAGAGTACAAGAACATACAAAAAAAATAAGCCCACAAAAGGGAGCCCAATTAAAGGAAGGGACTCCAATCCAATAAGAAAAGACCTAAAGGATAATTACAAAATAATTTCGTAACCGAAGTCCAAAGGGATACATGGAATCTCGCTAAGAGTAAGAACCATACATCGCTCGAGCTTCTAACCATCCCCCTGAAAACCCTATTATTTCTCTCCATAAGAGCGCACACATGTTGGCTTGCCATAAAAATCTTCCTTTGTCATGAAATGTCGAATTGAGGAGGAACTCTTCGAACATTCCCCTCAACTCTGGATAGTTAATCCTCTACCGCCCAAACGAGTCAAATAAAATGTTCGAACTAGAGCGGCCAAAATCACAACTCCAAAGAATATGATCCAAATCTTCCTCCCCTCCCGACAAAGGATGCAGCAAAAAGGGCCAATCAAAAGAGAATTTCTTCTCAGGAGCCTGTCGAAGGTATTAACTCTACCATGGAGAACTTGCCAAATAAAAAACCTAACATTCTTTAGAACTTTTACCTTCCACAAAAGAGAGAAAATATACTCACTATGGGTAAGGGGATTCAACAAAGAAGAAAAGTAGGATTTACACGAGAACCCCTCCAAAGGATTAGGGCTCCAACGATGATTACCTCTCCTCCCCAACCTAAACTCAAACTCATCAATCAAGGAAAGAAGAGTCATGACATCCATTGTTTCCCTATTGGACAAAGCACAACAGAAACCAAACGAAGACGAGGGGGAGCTCCCTAAATGAAACAGAACGTCCACCACTGAACAATTTTTCATGGAAGAAAACTGAAAGAGACAAGGGAAGGTAAGATAGAGAGGTCAATCCCCCACCCATCTATCCTCCCAAAAATGCGTATCATTCTCATCTCCAACCACATGATGCACAAGACTAGAAAAAGAGGGGAGCTCCATGACAATATCTTTCCACGAGCTTCTGAACGTGCCTCCAACCCCATCCAATAACCACTCAGGAGGATGAGGACCGTATTTATTCACAATAATCTTGTACCACAAGGAGGATGACTCAAGGGGAAGTCGCCAAAGCCATTTTGCTAACAGGACTTTGTTACGGGTTCTTAGGTTACCAATCTCTAGACATCCAAATGAATTGGTTTTCCCACCACCTCCCAGCTCACCAGATGCGCTCCTTTTCCCTCATTTCCCTTATCCCATAAAAAGTTCCTCATCAACTTCTCAATACTCTCACACACTTTTCTCAAAGCCCTAAACAACAAGAAAAAATACGTCGGAATCCCACTCAACACAAAATGGATAAGAGTCAATCTGCCTCGTTTAGAGAAGAAGTTTCTCTTCTAGGAAGCCAAACGATTTCTAACCTTATCAATCAATGGACTCCAAAAAGAAAAGCTCAAAGGATCGTGACCTAGGGGAAGAACTAAATAGGACATCGGGAAATCAACTACATCACAGCCCACCATTCTACCATGATTGTAGTCTTCCTTACCTAAAGGAAGTTGTTCTCCACTCATATAACAACACCCTCCAACCTACCAGCTAGCTCAAACTCTGCACGAATCTTGTGCTTCTTGGAGAGTCAACAAGATTTGTCAAGGTTGCATAGACACATCTTAATGAGGAAAACATAAGCGAAAGAACAAAATACTCCTACCTAGTTCAAGAAAGAAAACTCTACCATCTCCAACCCTCTCATCTAGAGAAATTTTAAAAGATTCATTTTCCAAAATGGCAAGAATATGTATGTCGAGGATAATGTGGTAAAAATAAAGCAAGCTATAAGGAACTTCATTACATGAACTAAGAAAAAGGGGAGGAGATTCAAGAATAATGAGTGAGCAAATAGAGAAACTTGAGTGTGAGGAAAATAGAGAGAGACTTTTAGCCACTTGGTAAGTCTTTCAAAACCTTCTTCGAGTTTTAAACCTATCAACTTGACCTTCTTCTTACTTTGGATTCAAAAAGTCTAGTCTTCCTTGCGTGTGACATTCTTGATGATTAATAGTAGGCAGAGAATACTCCACAATCCTTACTTGAATGATCAAATTCTCACACCAAGAACTAGATATTCCTATAATCTCGACATTCTTGTTGCATCTAAGGTAGATATTGGCAACATTCTTGTTGTTGGACATTTGATCTAGCAGAAGAATTCTAAAATGTTTCTTAAATTCCTAATGAAGGTTGTAGGTTGCTACACTCCTATATTGTCCTCCTTCCAAATGAGCTAGTCCTTCGAGGCTAATTTGTTCTATTTGTCCGCTTTTTCATAAAGACATGTAAAATGTTCCATTTGTTGTAGTCTGCGAGCAGACAGCCTATTCCTTGATAGTGTTTGTTGCAGCCAATGCCTTGGCTGATTAATACTACATCAATCCTTCTTCGCTGGCTCAAACTGGGTCAAAGAAAACTAGAAGCTGCTTCCTCTTGCCGAACCATAGGATTGTCCTTCATCAACTACTTTGATAACAAAATTGGTGCAAAAGACAAAGAAAATTTTATTCACTGGAAAAATTGTAAGCTTAAGTCCAAATATCCCATTCAACTAGTAATGTTGACAACATATATATCCAGATAATCCAAAACCCAACAACCCTACTGGGCAAAACAATGCCAATAACCCATTACAAACAAAAACAAACCCTGGCCCTACACTGATAAACTATAAACATCACATAACGAGATTGTTCTTGAAAATATTGAATTGCTAAAGCAGTATATGATGTTGTTATATCACCATTAAAATGCTTACTGTATCTTGCTGAGTTGAGACACTAAAATTTATGCCAGTAAGGAGACCAGACGGAATTTGTAGCTCGCCATCCTGTTCATCTTCCATATGGATCATCACCTAGTGCATTGGAAATAAATTAAATAAGCTATATAGTATATATATCATGAAGGAAAACATGGAGCGATGTTGATCAGGAACCCAAAAGAAAACAGTCACAACAATGGCATTTAATGAAAGCTTTTCCAGAACTTTCATTTATTTGACAAGAAAGAACTAAAAAAAAAATATAAGAACTATATTTTGAGCAATAGTCTCTTTTCATTTCATCAATGAAAAGTTTCGTTTCTTGTTTCAAAAAAAATTTGACAAGAAAGAACTATACGGGACAAAAAAGAACTTGCACAAAAGGGGGATATTGAAAGTCCAAGTAAAACTTGATCCTTATAGAGATTACTGAAACTGAAAGGGCTCTAGCCACAATTAAAACTTTTTAGAAAAAGAAAAGGAAGAAGGAAAAAGAAAAGAAACAAAATAATAGCCCTTGATGTTGGAAAATCAAATAGCTGAACTAACAAACCTTGTGCAAGTAAGAAGAGCAAAGCATTAAGGCATGCTGAAGAGTGAAGGCAAACAGAGACTAGTAAAACAAGCCTTAGATAAACTCTTAATACTGTAGAAGCCTCTAGTAAAAAGACATATTTAAGTGGAAGATTTAGATGAGAGAAATAAATAGTGAGTTGCTCAATACATATAAGTTAAAGGGATTATTCAACTCTAGAACTAGAGCATCCTGAAAATTATACCTTCTTGCTTGGTTGAAAGTCTACGGTAGAACTCATACAACTTCTTCTCCCACCCAACCCAGTTCAGCACCTGAAGAAATAAATAGGACAACATATTCATATTCATAATGGAATGCCAAAATGTTTGAAGCTTTTACACTTTTACTACAATACACCCAAAAACCTATGAGTGAAAAAGCTGACATAGTAATATATCTGTATATCAAGAAACTAACTACAAACAGCTTCTTCTAATATTGGCAATATCTCTAATTCACATGCAGCATTCACCTATATCAAGCATAGTTTCTTATGTCATGAAATTAGCATTGCCGATTGACCATAAACTTATTATTCATAAACCACAATACAATAAACAAAATCATGAAATACTAAATAAGTATGTGTGTGTGTGTGTGTGATCATTGAACAAAGTTCAGTAACAATAAGCTGAGATCAAGTTACTCAGAGTTATTGCAGAGAACAGGCATGGGTAAAAGTAGCAATGGCAACCAGCACCAGTAAAATAAATGTGAGGCTTATTAAGTAAGCAGCACAAGCAAAACTACCATTGCAGAAGTGGATTGTACAATAGCACATTAGTTCAATAGATTTTGGAAGTCAAATGAATTTGACAAGATAGATCACTGGCATATTCATTCATGATTATTAACAGAAAAAGAAATCCCAACATGCTCTAGTGCCCCAAACTTTTTGTTGTTGGAAAAGTGCCCCAAAATAAGAAGACCGGAAGTTGAAGGGATACAAATACAGAATGCATGTGGCCTTTGTCCAATTTCATAATGCAGCAAAAACGCCATGCTCGCTCAATCAATATACATAATTATCAATTGATTATAAATGAAAATATTGACACTAAGTGATTTAATGCCCTAAAATAGCCACGTTATATAAGCAACCCTTGATATAAATAGTTATCTTCAACAGAAAGATCAATTGATCAATACACCATGTGTCAGGACAAGCTGCTAAGCCTTCAAATATTGTAACTTTGACTCATCCCTTAAGAGTTCAGGTAGAACAAACACTTTCTTCCTAAATTAACTTCCTAACTCAGCACATAGTATTAAAGCGTCATGCACTGATTTCACACATAAAAGTTAGCAGAAGATAAGCATTGATGCATCAGTAACACTTCAATTACATGATATCGCAGAGTCAACCAAGCATTGCCTTTATGGAATGTCGATGTATAAAGAAACATAATCAGAATCATGAAGGCTTCAAAAGGCAAGCAAAACTTGTTGCTCCCATTAGCTCAATGAGCTCAACTCTCAGATGGGCAGATTTTAATATTTGGGGTTAGACCACCACCCAAAGCTCCCTTCAAAAAACCTCAAAACTCCATGATCAACATGCCACATATCCATCAAAGTTGATCTTCCAAACAAAAAACTTCAAAAGAACACCCATTCCCTTCACCATTCCCAATGATCCCAAAAACCAACACCACCAAGAAAATGCAGAAAATCACCATAATCAACCAAAACCAAGAAACCCAAATGCAATGTAGTCGTATAGGAGGAAAGATCACACATTTTACACATGCAAGGGAAAACCCCATTCCCACCCACAAATCAAAATCCAGTAAACAGTGATAACATACTCCAAAGTAAGGGAAAAAGCAGGAGGTCGTTCAATGTGGGGCTTCACAGAAATCAAAGCACACAGCCCCAGAAACGAAATTTCTTGAAGTTTCTAGCTCGGCCAAAGGGGGAAGGACTGTGAAACCGTTAACGAAAAGTGGGGGGATGAACAGGGAAAGAAAAATATGGGAAAAGGGGTTGTTCTAAAAAAGGGAAGAGGGAAGAAGAAAGAGCTCAGTATCGTCGACGGCCTCTTCCCAGTTCCTTTTCCCACCAACCAGAAGCTGAACGCCGAGTTCGAGGACTTGAATCAGTCCGAAACCAGGGCCGATAAAAGAGGTCTTTCGAGTTGTCAGAAACTTACCCTCGCTGTTCCTCCTTATTACGATTCTGACACTTCAAAAACTCTCTGCAACTGCTCGTGGGATTATTATGATGAGAAAGTCACTCACACCTCATGTCTTTCTGAAAATTTTTCCACAATTTCGCCTTTGCAATTTTGGGGCAGAGATTCCAAATTTGATAGCGGTTTCGGTTTTTGTTTTTTGCTTTTATAAATCATGTTTCCTGTTTATTCAAAAAAAAAAAAAAAAAAAATCATGTTTCCTTATTCCCAATTTATATGGTGTGTTTTTTTATTTTATCTATCCAAAAATATATTTGAATTATTTAATAGATTTTCCGAAAACAAATAACATAAGACAAAATAATATTTGGATTACATTTTGAAATAATTTTAAAAAGTTATATAATGAATGAGAGGAGTGTTTATAAACTTAATTTGAAAAATAATATAAATGGTTATTAAATAGGGTTGTAAAGGGTTTTTTCTTTTACCTAATTTCAACTATACCTATTGTAAATTTAATTTAAAATAATTTTAATTAGATGATGTAATCAACTAAACTAATTGAGACATACACACATGACTAAGAGATCTATGTTTAAATTCTCCTACCCTAAAAAAATAACATAATTTATAAGATGCGTAGATTGAGTTGGTTGGAGTTATTTAAAATGCATATTTAACTTTTTGTTTTAAAAATAGTAAAATTCAATATTAATAAGTTTTAAGATATAGAACTTTTTTTAAGTCAATTTGAACTTAACTCATTGGATAAGATATCAATAACCATTCTAAAGATTTATGTTTCAATTCTTGCTATCCTAAACAAAATTAAATATTTAGTTGTTTTCAAGTATTTAATTAAGATAAGCAATTTAAGTTTTCTCAAAAAAAAATTTAATTAAAAAAAACACACACACACACAATTTAATACTAACTTTATACTGTGAAAGAAACCGTACAAAGACATCAAAGCGTTGGGTTTTTTTTTTTTTTTTTTTTTTTTTTTTTTTGAGAAGAAACCTTGTTGGACTGGACAGTAAAATCTAAAAACAATTCTGGAATAAAATAGGGGCAACAAGAAATATGGCTAAAAATAAATAGGTGGCTTGAAATATAGCTACAAACGTTTAAAAATTAAATAGATGGCTAAACGATTTAATGATTAATAAATCCATATTTGTAAAAGACAAATATGCCCCCAACAAACTGCCTAACGTATTCTTAACTTTTAAAATCAAAATCAGAGTTTAGGAGAGATAAAATATACCCCTAAAAAAAGTTGTAGACATTTTAGGAAGTTTGAAAAATAAAAAATCCAAGAAACAAAACTAGTTTGAAAAATAAAACTAGTAGTAGGTGTTACTACTGAAAAAATTTGCACCCCAGAAAAAGTTGCTACCCGGAAAAAAGGAGTCAATACCTTTATTAGGGAAGGATAACAAAGTTCAACCTCCCTCAGTAGAAAGAAATACCTTCAGAATGCATTAATTGGAAAAAATGTCCTCTCAATCCGAAGACATACTACCTGCACCCAAGAACATCAGCAATTAAAAACCCAAAAAAATAAGGACACCAGCAACCCGAAGACATACTAATTTTCCCCCAAAAATGAATAAGCTAAAAAGAAGATACCGCCCACCCTCACCACCAGAATGAATAATTGCAATTAAATACTGCAAAACACATCTCTGTCCTCGGAAATGACGTAAACGGCGTCTGTAAATAACCGTAAATACAAGGGGTAAAAAACGTCATGTCACCGCCCACCCTCACCACCAGAATAGCCTTCATACAGCAACCCACCCGTCCATCTTCTTCCTCCAAAAGTAGAAACCCTTGAGAGCATTCCACACCCCCGAACTCTCCATTCCACACCATTTCCCTCCGCCAAACAGAGTGAATATCACTACCTACCTCTCACACCACGACGACGAACCATCTCCGTCGTGCCAACGACCTTCATCCGCCGCATCGAAAATCATCTCTTGCATGCTCGGTCGTTTCTCCCCCTACGCACGACTGTATCAAAAAAATTGAAATAGGTAATGGTTTCGTTTCTCTCCCCTTATATTTGCAACAAACAGATACTAAAATCCCGAGATTTTAGGGATTTAGTTTACTCCCTTTGAAACTGCCCCCACGGGGTGTATACCAGTATTGACACTCGGGATGTCAACGACTACACAGCACCCCCTGTATGTACCGTTTTGAAATTCGTTCACCATCCAAAAAAACATCTCTGTCCTCGGAAATGACGTAAACGACGTCTGTAAATAACCGTAAATACAAGGGGTAAAAACGTCATGTCACCGCCCACCCTCACCACCAGAATAGAATTCATGCAGCAGCCCACCCGTCCATCTTCTTCCTCCAAAAGTAGAAACCCTTGAGAGCATTCCACACCATTTGAGAGCATTCCGCACCCCTTGAGAGCATTCCACACCCTCGAACCCTCCATTCCACACCATTTCCCACCGCCAAACAGAGTGAATATACCTACCTCTCATACCACGCCGACGAACCATCTCCGCCGTGCCAACGCCTTCATCCGCCGCGTCGACAACCATCTCTTGCATGCTCGGTCGTTTCTCCCCCTACGCGATGACTGTACCAAAAAAATTGAAATAGGTAACGGTTTCGTTTCCCTCCCCTTATATTTGCAACAAACAGATACTAAAATCCCGAGATTTTAGGGATTTAGTTTACTCCCTTTGAAACTGTCCCCACGGGGTGTATACCAGTATTGACACTCGGGATGTTAACTCACACAACACCCCCTGTATGTATCGTTTTGAAATTCGTTGACCATCCAAAACACATCTCTGTCCTCGGAAATGACGTAAACGGCGTCTGTAAATAACCGTAAATACAAGGGGTAAAAACGTCCAAAATAATCCAGTAAACAGTTCCCTAAAATGTCGGTAGCCATGCTTGCAAAATCCAAACTTCCGTAGCCAAAAATCAAGAATGCTTATTTTTTGTAGTCATTTATCACAATTTCCCAATAAAATAAGGTTAGAGTAGATTTGTTTGGAGGGGACAACAGGTTAAAGTAGATTGTTGCATATATAATATAATACTATATTTAGTAATGTCTATTTCGTCAAAAAGAAAAAAATAAAATAAGTTTTCGAAAAATTACTTTTTTAATCGTTAAGTTTTCAAGAATAGGTATGTATGAAGGTCTACGATTCCTTGGAACGCCTCTATTTGTAGGTTGTTGGTGCATCAAACGAACATGGCTATTACGTCAAGAAGTTAAGGTAAAATTTAAATTTCTCAAAATTTAAAGTTTTATTGAGCTATTTTCATGTATTTGGCTTGAGAGATGGATAAAATCAAATCTTGGTTTGATAATTTAATTGAAATTTGCTTGGATTATAATTTAAAATAGGCTTAGTGACAATTTTGTAATTAAGGCGAGGTTGGAGCAAATCCTAAGCCTTCACACTAGGAAGCCACCATCTTCTTCCTTCTCCTTTCACCATTCACGATTCGCAGCCTCTTTCTTCCCAGATCTTCTTGATTTTTCTTCAACACCTCCATCTTCAATTGTGCTCTCTCTCGTCATCCTCGCTGTTGACCAGTCTCACCTCCGACCATCCTTTCCAACAGGTGCAATGGCGGTGATAGCAAGTAGATCAGTGACAACGACCCCTCTGTCCATGTTTTCCGACGTGGCCAGTGGTTTTTGGTCGATTTCCAGTAGTGTTTTTCGCGTGGGCATGGTTGTAGCAGCGAGATCGGTACGTTTCGGTGGTTTTTCGACAGATTTTAGCACCTACAGTGGGCGACCAGCAATGTTTTTGCATGGGTTTCTTTCTTTGGCGTTTTTCGGCGAGTTGCTCTAGTGGGTCTTTGAGTTTCAACAAAATTATAGGGGGTAAGTGAGATTTAGAGTGGTTTTTGGCTTATTTATCGTCTAATCAAGAATACCCATTAGTTGTGGCCTTTGAACTCATCATACTCATTGGAAACCAAAGGCAAGATTCAAAGCTTAAAACTAACTCATGCTAACATGCTAAATTCTCAAGAGAAGTTAGTTAAAAGCATCGGACTTGATTTTATCGAATCCAACAATCATGCATTAGAGCCTAAGCTTGAAAATTAAGTCCAATAGCTACTTACCTTAGCTAAATAATTTGCTTGGCAAAACAATATGCTCCTTAGCTTCTGATAACTCTCCAAAAGGGAGTTATTTAGGTCTTAGTTTTATAGCGATTTGTGTGTCATTTGTGCTAAATAGGGTTGCTTTTAAATGAATATTATATGTTTTAACCCATTTGGAAGAATGGATACTTTGGAAGTTATTTTGTGCAGAATATATTGATGAGCGACTCGAGGGAGCAAAATCTGTGATCCAGCAAAGCAGGGAGCAAAACTGCCACGCACTACAAGAATTAAAAGCTTTGCCAACGGTTTTTCTCCCGACGGTACAAAGGTCGTAGGCATATATAGACATTATTGACGGTTTTATTCACCGTAGGAATATATCCCAGATTTCCCAACGGTTGAAAAAACAGTTAGGATATATTTAGGTAATGTCAACGGTTAGCTAAAATTGTGGGCATATAGTTAGGAAATGCCAACGGTAAGCTAAAACCGTAGGCATATATGTAGGATATACCATCGATTTTAAAACCGTTGACACATATGTAGGAAATCCTATAGCTTCTATGATTTTGGTCCATATGGTTCGTTGGAATAGCCAACAGTTTGCTAACAACTGTCGGCGGTTCGTTCTTTTTGGCAACGATTTGATTCAATCGTTGGGTTTACGAAGGCATATATGTAGGATATACCATCGGTTTTAAAAACCGTTGGCACATATGTAGGAAATTCTAAAGCTTCTGTGATTTTGGTCCATATGGTTCGTTGGAATAGCCAACGGTTTGCTAACAATCGTCGGCGGTTTGTTCTTTTTGGCAACGGTTTGATTCAACCGTTGTGTTTTCGTAGGCATATATGTAGGATATACCATCGGTTTTAAAAACCGTTGGCAAATATGTAGGAAATCCTAAAGCTTCTGTGATTTTGGTCCATATGGTTCGTTGGCATAGCCAACGATTTGATAAAAACCGTCGGATGTTCGTTCTTTTTGGCAACGGTTTGATTCAACCATTGGTTTTTCATCTGGTTGTCAACGGTATAATTGAGTCGTCGGGGGTTCTTTGAATGGCAACGATTGATTGAAACCGCCGATGGTTCATTAAATTACCAACGGTTTGGTTGGACCGTCGCGGGTTGGTCGTAATTTCCCCACGGTTTTGTTAAACCGTTGGGAAAATAGTATTAGAAGCCAACAGTTCACATAAACCGTCGAGAGATTCTGATTTTGCCCCCAAATTGTGATTTCTTCCCTCCATTTTTTTCCATTTTCCCTCCCTTGTCCAAACACGATTACTGCCTTGATTTATCGCCTGGAAATCACATTTTCCCCTCAGTTTCTTCGATTGTCGTCCTCCATCGTTTCTGGTCGCTGTCGTGCTAGCCACCATCTTGTCGCCTCCATTCTCCAAACCCTAGCCACCATTTTGTTTTTGGGTTTCTTCTCCTTCCACACCGACACTTGAATCCCAACAATCTTACCTTCTTCTTGCAGATTTTGCACCTATTTTTCCTTTTAGGCGCCGGATTATTCAAATCGGCTACAAATTCAGAAGTTTTGGAACTCTCTTCTGCCGTCGGAGATCGTCTCGTTCCGAGATTTGGTTTTGCATCGTGAGTTTCGACGAGTTCTGCGCCGATCAGATTTTTTGAGCAAACGACATTGTTTGAGCTCTCTCGTCATTAAGAATCTTCGTCGGTTTCTCTGAGGAAAGCAACGTAGCAAACGAAACACAAGTTATGATTCTTCGGATTTCTGTAGAAGCCACAGTTGTTGGCGTAGAGTGGTGCGTCGTTTTCATTCTTTGAGCTTCCAAAAGCAACCATTGTACTATATCTTTCGATCTTCTTCTTGTTGCTGCTCAAGTTGATTTGCCAAAAAAAAGCTTCTTCGTGTATGGCAAGTTCTTTCTCTCGCAATCTCAAACTGACTCTGCTTCTCTATTTCATTCCACACATTGGTACTTCTCTATTTCATTCCACGCATTGATAATTATCCAAAAATACCTTGCTCTGAGTTGGTTTTAGGAATAGAACTTTGAGGGGTTTAGCTATAATTGTACGAAGAGTAGGCACAATTCTTGTAGCTTAGTTCAATTAAGTAATCTGAAACTGTTGAGAATGTAACTTTTCAAAAGTTAAGCATGTAAGTTAAGCTTTCATTCTCTGTCTCTCTCTGTGGTTGTTGTTCCATTGCTTGCTATACAAATTCGGTGTTGTTTATGGTTGTAGGGTAGTTTGTTTGTTGCATCCCGGAGTTAGAGATGGTAGGTTCTTTCCATTTACTTTAATTTCCCCAAAGTAAGTATAAATAAATAGAGTTCAAGCTATAAAAACGAGAGGTGGTAGTGACAAGTGAGCATCAACAATGCCCCTTCTGGACCTCTGATTAAATTGGGACAATATAGAGAATATTAGCATCTGGGAATGACAAATTAAGAATGGGACCAAAAAAGACTAGCAAGCATCATCAATCTGGTTCCAAGTTCCAATATTATTTTCATGGTTATTGTATAGTTTTCAAAGATTTTTCTGATGAAACTTTTTCCATCTCAGTCGCATCAATATCCTACTTTAGAATATAGAAGAGGCCTTACGAGTTACAATATATAGTAGAGAGAAAAGTTTCAGGGTTTTTTTTTCTCTTTTTGAAAGATTATTTCATTATTCATACAATTTTGGATTTATGGTCCTGTTTCATCTTATATACAGAGAAAATGTTTGTGTTGTAGTTGGAGGTTATTTGATCTCTGTTTTTACTAGAAATTTAGTGATTAATTTTGTTTGTTGATAACTTGCAAAAAGCAAGTTATTAGTCTCTTAAACTTAAGCTAAAACAAGGCTAAAAGAAACAATGATGCGTTGCTTCGGCGCAAAAAGAATGGAAAATGAAATGATTTTATGTGGTAGGCTATATTCATGTATGCTGTGAGAAATTATAAAATATAAGACGTTAACGCAACTAATTCAGTTGTTTTCTTAGTTTCTTCTCAGCGCAAGCACACATCCCAAGATGATCACGAGACAAATAAGATTGATGAAAAGACAACGCTGACACAACTGACGCAACTAACGCAAGTGAACTGAAAAGAAGCTAAAAAGTTGCAAGTGGCCGTTAGCAAATTACTTGGAGAAGTTAACTTCCCTCGCCTATAAATAGAAGCCACATACTCAAAGGAAGCATTCGTCAGTTGTTCGATCAAGAGAGGAGAGGGAAGACAAAGGAGAAAGAGAAATCACAGAGAGCTGTGATTAGGAGCAAACTTGCGGTTGTAATGTTCTATTTCATGATGTCTTGTTTTGCTCGCATGAGCTAATTTCTTTTTCAAGGCTTAGTGCAAGAACCTCATGCGGTGATAAGTATATCATGTAAGCGAATATTTTGATCAAATGAAACGTTAATTGCCTTCTACTTAGTTGCGATACTATTTTCATTACTAACTCCCGCTTGGCCAGCCGGATGCGGTAGCAGTATGCTAAATCCCTGACAGGTAATGCATGCGGACATCTCTAAGTAGAGAAAGTTAGCACATAACATGTAGTCTTGGTAGCATTAAAACACTATCGCTAAAAGATAGTGCATGCATGAGCTTAGACTGCGTTGTGACTAACGCAGTCCCTTGTAAGTTTTAGAGAACTTCGCTTAACGCATGAACTAGTCAAATAACCAATTGATAGTTTTATGCCAAACGCAAAAGGAGTACTGGAAGGGAAACTTATGATTTTGTCTCACTTAGGCATTAATGGATCAATTAACCAAAGTATGCGCTACAAGGTTCTTATAAACGCATGAGGTTGCAACCGCAACAGCCTTGATACTATTCTCCTTATTATTTTCTCTTTCACTCTTGTCGCATGTTTTGCTTTCTGTAAATATTATTTTTCAAAGTATACCAACTCTCTCATTTATTCTTTTCAATAATATCACATGTTTTCGAGTTTAGATTAGTAAATATTATTTTTGCAAACAACCTTTCCCTGTGGATTCGACCCTGGACTCACCAAGTATTACTTGATCTTGTCAATTTATACTTGGATTGATAAATATCTACGATAAATCTTTATTAATTTATTAAGCATACTGACCAGGAATCAAGTTTTTGGCATAGTTGTCGGGGAAGGCGACAAATTTATAATAATTTTTCTGATCTGACACTCCGTTTGATATTATTTTCTATGTTCCCTGTTGAGTACTTTTTCTCCAGGTGACCAGAAGTTGTATGCGTGCTGCTCGACAAATTGATTTCGAAGTTGACCCTGAAATTGATAAAACATATCATAGAAGAAGACGAAATCGAAGAGCTCGAAGACAATCAGGAGAAATGGCAGCACCTAACCAACCAAACAAACCAGTAAATCCCATCCAATTGGCCGATGACAGTTCCAGAGGGATTAGAGACTATGCAGCCCCTGCAAATTGTAATTTTAGTCCAAGGATAGTTCAACCCATTCTAGAAACAGAAAGGTTTGAATTAAAACCTGTTATGTTTCAAATGCTAACGGTTGCATGACAGTTCGGAGGAAGCCCAGCAGAAGACCCTCACTCTCATCTAAAGTCATTCTTGGATATTTGTAAGAAATTTTATCATTCTAGGAGTAACACATGAGCAATTACAAGTCATCTTATTTCCTTATTCGTTAAGAGATGCGACGAAAATATGGCTGAATCAACAGCCAGCAAATTCCATCGCAACATGGAATGATTTGGCTGAGAAGTTCTTAGAAAAATATTTTCCACCCACCACAAACTCTAGATTGAGAAAAGAAATAATGACTTTTGCGCAAATGGAAGATGAGACACTAAGTGAGGCGTGGGAACTTTTCAAGAGCTTACTACAAAGGTGTCCGCACCATGGACTACCACTATGCATTCAGTAAGAGACCTTCTACGTAGGCCTTAACAAGAATTCGCAAGTGTTAGTGGATTCCTCTGCAAATGGTGCACTACTCAGAAAAACGTATGATGAAGCTTACGCAATCCTCGATCGGATTGCGCGCAACAATTATGAGTGGGACATTGCAGACGACAGAAGAAGGTGACCCATTAAAACTAGCTCGGGAAGTTTTGAAGTTGATCCAATGACTTCAGTCAACGCAAAGATTGATGCGTTGACAACGAAAATGGATGCGCTGACGGCCAGCACAACACCTTTGATCGCGCAACTCAACGCAGTTGGGTGTGAGATTTGCGGAGAGGGACACACGCATGACCAGTGTTCTTCAAACCAAGAATCAGTTTTCTATGTTGGACCGCAAGGAGCTGAAAGCAACAACCCATTTTCAAACACATACAATCCAGGATGGAGAAATCACCCGAACTTTTCATGGAATGGTGGCACAAATAAACAACCACAACAAGGTAATGTAAACCCTGCGCCTAGATTATTTAATTCTAACAATGATCAATCATTGTAGGGAAATTTTCAACGTAAAATCAATACAAACGGTGGAAACCAAAGAGCATCCTCTTCGAATGCACTGGAAACAATGATGAAAGAGTTTATGGTGAGTCAGAAGGAGTATATGGCAAATAATAATGCGGTGGTGCAGAGTCAGGCCGCATCTCTGCGCAGTTTGGAGATGCAAGTAGGACAACTTGCGTCAGAGCTAAATAGACTTGTGGGGGCATTACCCAACAATACAGAAGATCCAAAAGGGAAGGAGCACTGTCATGCGATGACTCTTTGCAGAGGAAAACAGTTGCAGGTAAATGTCCCTGTGCCAACACAGGAAAATTCGACCATAAATGCAACCGCAGGAGACAGCAACTAGGCGCAAGAAGAAAAAGTAGCTGAAGAAGAAGAACCCAAAAAGAAGTAGGCTAACACAGAAAAGGAGCCTGATGCATATAAGCCCGCAGTCCCTTTTCCCCAAAGATTGCGAAAGAAAAATGACGAAGCCCAATTCAAGAAATTTTTAAATGTCTTGCGAGAGCTGCACATCAACATTCCACTTGTCGAGGCATTGGAGAAAATGCCTAGCTATGCAAAGTTCTTGAAAGACATTTTGACGAATAAAAGACCGTGGAAAGAATTTGAAACTGTTGCGTTAACAAGTGAATGTAGCGCAATACTTGCCAACAAGCTTCCACCTAAATTGAAAGATCCTGGAAGCTTCACAATTCCTTGTTCAATAGGGGGAATCGATGTTGGTAGGGCCTTATGTGACCTAGGCGCAAGCATAAATTTCATGCCACTATCAGTTTGCAAGCGCCTAGGAATTGCAGAAGCAAGACCGACCACTGTCACGCTTCAGTTGGCAGATAGATCTGTGGTCCACCGAGAAGGAAAAATTGAAGACGTTTTGGTAAAAGTTGACAAGTTTATTTTCCCTGCAGATTTTATCATACTTGATTATGAAGCTGACCGAGAAGTTCCCATTATTTTGGGAAGATCGTTCCTTGCAACCGGTCAAACATTGATTGACGTACAGAAAGGAGAATTTACCATGCAGATGCATGATCAAAAAGTGGTTTTTAATATACTCACTTCATTAAAATACCCCGATGACAACAAAGAATGCGACATGGTAGCTCGCATAGATGTATGCTATCCATGGGAAATCCTACAATCAAATGCGTTCAACACCACGAGAGAGGAGAGCAAGGAAGAATAGGTGGAAGAAAATTGCATCCTAGCACAATCTGCAGAAATTATCCATGCGCTAGATATGAAAGAAAGAATCCCCGCCTTACCTTCCATAGAGCAACCCCTGCGCTAGAGCTTAAGTCACTCCCAACGCATTTGAAGTACAAGTTTTTAGGAGAAAAATAATCCCTCCCAGTTATCATTTCATCAAAGCTTAATCAATCGCAAGAGCACCTTTTGATGCAGATCCTCGCAAAGCACAGGAAGGCCATTGGATGGAGTCTAGCAGATATTAAGGGATTTAGTCCCTCGTACTGCATGCATAAAATATGCTTGCTAGACGAGTCCAATGAATTTATTGAGCGACAAAGAAGGCTAAATCTTGCGATGATGGAAGTTGTGCGAAAAGATATTATCAAGTGGCTCGACGCAGGTGTGATATATCCCATCGCATACAGCAGATGGGTGAGCCCAGTACAATGCATACCCAAGAAAAGAGGAATGACAGTGGTAGCCAACGAAAACAATGAGTTAATTCCATCCCGCACCACTACTGGGTGGCACATATGCATGGATTACCGCAAGTTGAACGCAATCACGAAAAAAGATCATTTCCCTCTTCCATTCATTGATCAAATGTTGGATCGACTTGTGGGACAAACATATTATTGTTTTCTTGACGGGTACTCAGGGTACAATCAAATTATCATTGCGCCGGAAGACCAAGAAAAAACTACATTCATCTGCCCATATGGAACCTTTGCGTTCAGAAGGATGCCTTTTGGGCTGTGTAATGCGCCAGGAACATTCCAGAGATGTATAATGGCCATCTTTTCAGAATTACTAGAAAAATCCGTGGAAGTTTTTATGGACGATTTCTCAGTACATGGAAAGTCTTTCACATACTGTCTAACGCAACTGGAACAAGTGTTGGAGACATGCGAAGAGACTAACCTAGTACTGAATTGGGAAAAATGTCATTTTATGGTAAAAGAAGGCATCGTCCTAGGCCATCACATATCTAACGCATGAATTGAAGTCGACAAGGTGAAAATTGATGTCATTGAAAAATTGTCACCACCAACCTTTGTAAAGGGAATTCGAAGTTTCTTGGGACACGGAGGATTCTATCGCAGGTTCATCAGGAACTTCTCGCATATTGCAAAGCCACTTTGCGCACTGTTAGAAACAAATCGAAAATTTGAAATTTCAGAGGAATGCGCCAAGGCGTTCGAAGAGCACGCTAGCTAGTGCCCCATTCTCACAACTCCTGATTGGAAGGAACCTTTTGTCCTAATGTTCGGTGCTAGTGACGTGGCAGTTGGAGCAGTCCTGGCACAAAAAAAAAAGAAAAGATTATGCGCCCTATTTATTATGCCAGTAGAACATTGAATGAAGCACAAATCAATTACACAACAATCGAGAAGGAATTATTAGCAGTTGTTTTTGCTTTTGATAAATTTCGTGCTTATTTAATTGGCTCCAAAGTCACTGTCTACACAGATCATGCGGCGATAAAATATCTAATCACCAAAAAAGATGTGAAACCAAGATTGATTAGGTGGATCTTATTGCTGCAAGAATTTGACTTAGAGATCAAGGATAAGAAGGGGAGTGAGAATGTGGTCGCAGATCATTTATTGCGTTTGGAGAATCCTGAGAAGGTAGATGCGACAAAAATCCCTATCGCAGAAGAATTTCCTGATGAGAAGCTTTTGATGATTGAAGATGAAGAACCATGGTTTGCGGACATCGCAAACTACCTTGCCGCAGGGGTCTTACCTGAGGAATATTCAACGCAACATCGTAAGAAATTTTTTCATGAATTAAAATTTTATTTATGGAATGACCCTTATCTCTATCGCAGTGGACTTGACCAGATCATTAGGAGATGCGTTGGACGTACATATGCGTTGAAAATATTGGAAGCATGTCATGAAGCTCCATATGGAGGACACTTTGGAGGCCAACGCACTGCGACAAAAGTATTGCAGAGTGGCTACTGGTGGCCTACCTTGTTCCAAGACGCAAATAAATATGCAGATAGATGCGACAAGTGCCAACGCACTGGTAATATCAGCGCAAGGAACGAATTGCCACAAAATTGTATAGTAGAAATTGAGCCATTTGAAGTCTGGGGTATCAACTTTATGGGACCGTTTCCATCATCACAAGGACAACAATATATCATCCTCACAGTTGACTATGTCACAAAGTGGGTGGAGGCAATTGCTTGCGTTAAGAACGATGTTGTTATCGTGGCAAAATTCCTTAAAAAGAATATTTTTACAAGATTTGGTATGCCACAAAGACTTATCAATGATGAGGGGACCCATTTTGTCAATAAGATCATGGCCAAGCTGTTGCAAAAATATAATGACAGGCATCATATCGCAACAACTTATCACCCTCAAAGCAATGGACAGGCTGAGGTATCGAATAGAGAAATAAATAAAATTCTTGAGAAAATGGTCAGCTCAAACAGAAAAGACTGGGCGCAACATCTGGATGACGCATTATGGGCATACCGAACAACCTTCAAAACACCCAAAGGGATGTCTCCCTATGCATTGGTGTTTGGCAAGGCTTGTCATTTACCTTTGGAGTTGGAGCACAGGGCACATTGGGCACTAAAGCGTCTCAACTTTGACCCAGATGCGGCAGGACATGAACGATTACGCCAGCTGTCGGAATTAGAAGAGTTTCGAAGATGCGCATATGAAAATGCCAAGATTAATAGAGAAAAGCAAAAGCAATGGCATGACCGAAGGATATGCAAGAAAGGATCTTAGAGAAGGTATGAAGGTATTATTATTCAATTCCCGCTTATGTCTCTTTCCAAGTAAGCTAAAATCAAGGCTGTCGGGCCCATATACTATCCATAAGGTATATCCATATGGGGCAGTGGACCTACATTCTACTGACGAAAAGAGAATTTTCAAGGTCAACGGGCAAAGAATAAAGCCGTACATTGATGGGACCTTGGACAAGGTAATTGAAATTATTCTTCTAAGAGATCCACCGTAAGGTAACAAGACAAAACTAGGTCCAGGAAAAAAAGTGTTCTCTGATTGCGTCAGGACCTAACGCAAGGTAAGAGCACAACATGTTAGAGTTGTAATTATTTTCTTCCGCATGTTTATTTTAGGGAAAAATACACTTTTGGTCCCTGAGGTTTGGGTTAAGTGACACTTTGGTCCCTGAGTTTTCAAACTCAACAAAAATACCCCTAAGGTTTGAGATAAGGAGCACTTTGGTCCCTGCCGTCAAATTTTCTGTTAACTTTTAACGGTTGCTGACGTGGCACTCTTATTTTAATATAAAAAATTATTTTTGTTTTATTTTTTAAATAAAAAATATTAAAAAAAATAAAATATTAATATTTAATTATTTTTTTTTATTCTTTCTCTCTTTCTTCTCATTTTCTTCTTCTCCATCTTCCTTCTTCTCCATCTTCTCCCTCCTCCTTCTTCTTCTTCCTAAGTCCGGCGACCGGCGGCCACCACACGCCGCCGCCGACTGATTTTTTTTTCTTCTTTCTCCTTTCTTCTTCTTCCCTTCTTTCTCCTTCTTCCCTTCTTTCTTTTTCTCTTTTTTTTCTTCAATGATTTTTTAAAAAAAAAATAGAAAAGGGAGGGAGGTCCCTCCTCCCTCCCCCGTCCCAGATCTGGAACGAGGGAGGGAGGAGGGACCTCCCTCCTCCGTTTCTGGCGCCGGAGACGGAGGAGGGAGGTCCCTCCTCCCTCCCTTTTCTATTTTTTAAAAAAAAAACATTGAAGAAAAAAAAGAGAAGGAGAAAGAAGGGAAGAAGAAGAAGAAAGAAGAAAAAAAAAATTCAGTCGTCGGCGGCGGCGGCGGCGTGTGGTGGTCGCCGGTCGCCGGACTTAGGAAGAAGAAGAAGGAGGAGGGAGAAGATGGAGAAGAAGGAAGATGGAGAAGAAGAAGATGAGAGAGAAAGAGAGAAAGAATAAAAAAATAATTAAATATTAATTTTTTTAATTTTTTAATATTTTTTATTTAAAAAATAAAACAAAAATAATTTTTTATATTAAAATAATAGTGCCACGTCAGCAACCGTTAAAAGTTAACAGAAAATTTGACGGCAGAGACCAAAGTGCTCCTTATCTCAAACCTCAGGGGTATTTTTGTTGAGTTTGAAAACTGAGGGACCCAAGTGTCACTTAACCCAAACCTCAGGGACCAAAAGTGTATTTTTCCCTTTATTTTATTGCATTAATATTTAGATCTCATCGCATGTTCTATTCACTGAGCGTTAGAATTTTGTTGCGACAAAGCCTTAGGAGAAAAACCATCGCATGTCCCAATTCATCTTGGAAGCGTAGCCATAATCATTTTTGCATTTAATGAGCCGCACTAACCCATGTTTTTACGCATTAACTGAGGCAACCACTCACATTCTCCCATAATAATCATGATCCCCTACCTACGTGGGATGCAAAATGGCATCAATACCAAAGCCTTGCGTTAGCTATAAATGGAATGCGCCTCTTCTTCATCTCCTTCATTTTCTTCGTGCTAAACCCTAAACCCTTACCTTCCCTCTGTCGCGCAAAGCTTCTCTATGTTTTCTCCGAGAACGACCATGTCAGACTCATAAAATCTCTCTCTTTCCGGTTACGCTGACGATGCACCTCAATCATCGTTAGAGGTGGAGGGACCAAATAGGGATGTCATTATCTCCTCGGATGAGGAAAGTGATAACCGGCAGAACAACGACCATATGGAGGAAGATGAACCAGAGGTCATCGACGGGGAACAACCCATCGACAGCATAGACACTCAGCTCACCGCCGCTCCATCGTCCTCTGGTGCAAATGAAGTACTCAACATAGCCCCATTAGACACCTCCACCTTCAATGTCCAGCCGGTAACCCTTGAACCAGCCCAAAATATCCACGCCCCACGAAACCTAACACCATTTTCCTCTTCTTTTCCATCCGTTTCAATTCTTCCACCTCCCAACTCTTCCACTGCCTTAGCCCCAAACACCACCCCTTCATCTTCATTCCCTCCTGTGAGCATTTCCACAATTACTTCCCACCCATCATCCACCTCAGCGCAACCCACTTCGCCGCATTTTTCTGAGCGGGAAGTGGCCGCATGAGACTCTCTGTTGGGGGAGTTGAGGGCGAAGCAATTCGCTAAAGAGAAGAAAGAGAGTGAGTTGCTGCAGAAGAAACTGCGCGCAAGGCCGCCGCAGATGGAAAAGCGGCCGAGGAAAGAGAAGGCACCACCAAACAGGCACAAGATACAATCGTCGCAGAAGTTGCTGCAACAAACTTAGCAATCATTGCGGCGGCATTGGACTCCGAGTCCATTGATTTGGAAGATGAGCTTCCTCTAACACATCGCCGCAACATCTAGCCAACGGGGGTAGTCATTCGGGAACGCTCTGAAAGACCTGCGGCGACCCCAAGCAAGAAACATAAAGCGCCCACCGCATCTAAAGGCAAAGGAAAAGAAAAGGTGGGCGTAGCCAAAGAAAAGGTGGGTTACGAATGGGGAAAATTTCAAGAAGAACGAGGATTTAGCTGCCCCCTACCGCAGACAATGACAGACCAAATTTCCCAACGCAAGTGGGAAACAGTCTGCGAGAATCCTCACTCCTACGCCCTTGTGCTAGTCCATGACTTCTACCGAGAGCAATGACAAGCGAAATCGATGAAGTCTTGGTTCGAGGTCATGTCGTCACATTCTCTTCCGCATGCATCAACAATGTGTACGAGTTGCGAGATATCCCAGACGCAGAAGGAAATGCACTCCTCAATTGTCTCGATGATGATTTCCTGAGCGCAGTCCTTCTTGTGGTGGCCAGACCTGGGACTAATGGTGGGCATGCGTGACCAGCACCCGCAATAGGCGTCTACAAGGAAGCACGTAGCAGCCAGCTCTTGTATCGCAACCTTCTGAACCTGCGTCTGCGCCTGAAGCACAAAAGAAAAAAAGGCGCAAGCAAACTGTGTGCAGAAACCCACCTCCAGCCGCAAGGATCCATAAATCAACTTCTCCAGCGCAGGAAAACACTGTCTGCGCCCAACCTCAATCCTCTTTGACGCCACCGCCGCCTCCTCCGCCACCACCACCACCACCACCACCTGCTCAACAAACGCCTCCTCCACAGCCCACCGAAGACTTGCGATCAGAGGAAGTTTTTGAAGGCCCCTTGCCTATCCCTCCTCACTGTGATGAACCCCCTGCGCCAACCCCAACGCCACAAGCAGCAGCTTCTGCGAGCGCGAGTCAGGCTGCGGCTGATCAACCCCTTGATATGGATACAACCTTGATCTTTTCAAAGTTGCGACGAATGATTCAAGAAGTCACAGAGCCTTTGCGATTGCAACAAGAGCGAATGTGCCAACAGAAGGAGTTGTTGCGCAAGCAACAAGCCGAACTATCGCAAAGGGTCAACGCCTTAGTCCTCTTCCTAATGCGATGGACTGAAGGTTTTGGCTGCTTGCTAGTAACGCGAAACTTGTTCGCAAGGCCAGCTGCTCCAAGACCAAATGGCGCAGGACCATCGCAAGTGCGTGGTTCCATGCCTCCGCCTGCGCCAAGGGATCCAAGACCTCCACCACCCCCACTGCAGGAGTAAAAACACTTTGTTCTCTTGTTTTATTTTTGTTTCCTTTAGATGTATGCGCTTTTGTTTTATAATTTTGTACCGCACTACATCAATATAACTTACTGTTTATCTCATCTCAATTTCCTTCTTGCCTTAATATAATGTCTTTATCTACTAAATTCTTTGCGTTAGCTCATTTGCTTTAATCCATGCATCTGACAATCTCGAATCTCTTGTCTGCCTTTATTAAAATTAAGTTAACCTTTGTTTTCATTTCCTCAGAACTTAAGGAAATTCCCTTCGCATTTTCGACTTGCCGCAAATTAGACTTGATCTCATTGCATCCATGCGCTCCAGTGTAAGTTTGGGGGACAATGGAGACATTGTCCAATTTAAGTTTGGGGGAGTCAGCGCATAAATAAAATAAGCATACATTCCTCTAGAATGTGGCGTGTTTGTAGCCAGGGGCATTTATGACACCCATAGTTTGCCACTGCGCGAAGACAAATGCATCCCATGAGCGTAGAGGACAGTAAAAAAATGTAATGCCCGTAGTTGGATACCTTTCATCACAAATGTGGGTAAGCCAAAACGAAAGCATGCGTTTTGATGTCCATTGCCCTCATTAATTACTTAAAAAAAATAACAATATATATATATAGAATAAAATTTCTATGCGCCCATGGCATATAGGAGAAGATTGGTTGAGTTAACGCAAGGAAGAATCTAAGCGCAAGGAAGTTTCCTTAAGCAATAAAGGAAACTTGGCAAAATTTAACCCTGTTTTTTAATGCGCGCAAGAAAAAGAGAAAAAAGGATGCTAGGACCACAGACGTTGAAGAGCTAAGTAACTATCACAAAGTTAATAATAGACATTACTTGAGGACAAGCAATAGTTTAAGTTTGGGGGTTTGATAACTTGCAAAAAGCAAGTTATTAGTCCTTTAAACTTAAGCTAAAACAAGGCTAAAAGAAACAATGATGCGTTGCTTCAGCGCAAAAAGAATGGAAAATGAAATGATTTTATGTGGTAGGCTATATTCATGTATGCGGTGAGAAATTATAAAATATAAGGCGCTAACGCAACTAATTCAATTGTTTTCTTAGTTTCTTCTCAGTGCAGACACACATCCCAAGATGATCATGAGACAAATAAGATAGATGAAAAGACAACGCTTACACAACTGACGCAACTAACGCAAGTGGACTGAAAAGAAGCTAAAAAGTTGCAAGTGGCCGTTAGCAAATTACTTGGAGAAGTTAGCTTCCCTCGCCTATAAATAGAAGCCACATACTCAAAGGAAGCATTGGTCGGTTGTTCGATCAAGAGAGGAGAGGGAAGACCAAGGAGAAAGAGAAATCACAGAGAGTTGTGATTAGGAGCAAACTTGCGGTTGTAATGTTCTATTTCATGATGTCTTGTTTTGCTCGCATGAGCTAATTTCTTCTTCAAGGCTTAGCACAAGCACCTCATGCGGTGATAAATATATCTTGTAAGCGAATATTTTGATTTAAATGAAACGTTAATTGCCTTCTACTTAGTTGCGATACTATTTTCATTACTAACTCCCGCTTGGCCAGTCGGATGCGGTAGCAGTATGCTAAATCCCTGACAGGTAATGCATGCGGACATCTCTAAGTAGAGCATGTTAGCACATAACATGTAGTCTTGGTAGCATTAAAACACTACCGCTAAAAGATAGTTGATAGCGCGCATAGCGAGCTATCTTTCCCGTTACAATTTGGTTAGTCTTTGAGTAATTCGTAACCATTTTATTGCTCTTTAATGTTTATTTTGTAGGAAATTGTTATGTTGAGCTTAATTGAGAAATTGGAGTCAAATGGAGTTCAATCCTGAAAAAAAAAAAATCATAGCGTCGATACGCTAGGCGAACTTCCAGAATCCATAATTTCGCGGTAGCGTCGCGACGCTACGACCAATTTTTGCCTTATTTAAAGATTGCGATTAGGGCTTTTTGGGGCCTTCTTTTGGACACTTTGGAGCCGAAAAACAGAGGAAAAACAAAGCATTTGGAGCTGAACAAAGAGGAGAAAAGTGGAAATCAACCCATTGTTCGTGGGGATCGTGACAGGGACATTCGGTCTCGGCCTACATAGAGTTTACTTCTTCTTTCCCTCACTTTAGTTAGTGTTTATGGCTGTTTTAGATCATAGCTATATCGTAACGTGTTGTATAATTATCTAGGTTTTTTATCTTAGGGATTGATGTAGCGGTTGGGCACGTTATGGATTGATTTTATGGATTTATGTTGTTGATTCGTTTATGCATATTTGTCCCCTTAATGCTTTCAATTTCCCGGCCATAAATTGATTTATGTTTGTGCTTGAATCTAACTCGGGAGAGAGGATTTGACTTAGAAATCAATATGCATAACTAGAATTTAGCTAGAAATCAGGAGATTATAGTTAATTCTAGAAATCGTCATAAAGGTTATCCTTATTGCCTTGTATGTTCATTGAATTTAGATAGGGATATCGGGTTCAATTGCATGTGGGAGAATCATATATGCTCGGGAGAGGTATGTGTGATTTTAGTTCACCAAGATTTATGAATCATAGCATGTGTTAATCCATTAATTAATCCATAATCCCAATTGGTGAAATCAAATCCCTAAGACCATTGTTTCCATTGGATTGTCATTATTTGCATTACTTTGTGTTTGATTCAATTGCATTATCACTCAATTCGATTCCCTAAATAAAATTGGTCAAGAGTATTTCCGGTAATTAAAATTGGCTAGACACCAATCCAGAGGACGACATTTGAATTTCACATTCACTATATTATAACTTGACCCGTACACTTGCGGTAAGCAATTTTCACATCAAGTTTTTGGCACCGTTGCCGGAGATTGGCATATTTAGTCAATTTTAATATCGTAGAAAAATTGTCCGGTCTTAGTTTAGGGTGTATTTTATTTTTTTGTTATTTTTGTTATTTTTGTTTTTAGGTAGATTGCATTTTTTCCTTTGTTGATTGATTTCCATATTTAGATTTTTCCATATTTGTTTGAATTCTCCATAGATAGATAGATTTTTTCCTTTTTAGCGTTTTCTTTCCTTTTTAGATTAGTTTTCCTTATTTTTTAGTTTCCTTATTTGTTTTTGCCATATTTGTTTTTGCATTCCATATTATATTATCTTTTCCTTTTGTAGATTATAGTTTCCCATTGTAGATTCATTTATTTCCTTTTCTTGTTTCTTTCCTAATTTATTTTCTTTCTTTTTCTTTTGTTTTTCCTTTTTTAGGTTAGTTGTGTTGGTGTTTGCGAAAGGCTAGAGAATTGGCCTTAGTTCCCTTTGACCCAGAAATCTAGAGAACTTTAAGTAGAATTCGAAGGGAAAGTAAAGAAAATCATATCCAAATGGCCAATCCTAATCCTGAGGAGCCTAAGCCTATTAGGGACTAATTTCAGCTGGTCTTTCAGGAGAAACTGTCGGGGATCGTCTATGCCCCGATCAATGCTAACAATTTTGAGCTGAAAACGGGTCTCATTCAGATGGCTCGAGATTGTGCTTACAGAGGATCACCCATGGAGGATCCAAATCCTCACCTGAAATCCTTCCTAGACATATGTGGGACGGTAAAATTAAATGGTGTTTTTGAAGACCACGAATGTTGATAAAACATCCCTGACAACCCATCTCGGTCGGGAGTTTTATTTGGGTGAATCTGTTTCAAGGCAAGTAGGACTTCTTCCTGCTAAAACGGACACAGGAGCTTACCATTCATCTCGTTCGTAACCGTGGAAGGCACGTGCAACAGGGTCTGGTCTATTTCCTCTTCCGAAGGGTGCGATGTCATATAAATGTGCTCGAAGTACCCCTCTATTAGTCCCAAGATTCTATCCAGATCCTGTTGCCAAACCCCATCCCCATCCTCCAACCCCTTCACCTCATTCTGTAGGGATAAAAACCCTAGGCAGAGAAAGATTTCAGAGACCTTTCTCAAACAAAACAACGATCGGAATACTGATACGTTGGGCAAATCATTCACAACAGAAAAATAATAAATTATAGTTGTTGTACAGGATATAAAACATGCATAAATATTGATGAAAAACATCCTAGATCATCAAACTAATTGATCCTAACGATCAAGTATCGAAGAAACTTACTTTGATGGAAGATCTAGCCCGTTCCACCAATTGATTCGCTGGAAACACCAAAAAACAGCAACAAAATGACCTTTCTTTTGTTGTAAATCTCTCCACAAACACCACCACAAAGTTACACCAACGATCTCTAAAGGTTGAGTTGAGTAGGTTTGTGGGAACACTATTTTCTCTAAGGAAACGTTGAAAGAAGAAGGAAGTTTCTGGGATTTTCTCTAGAGAGTTTTTCTGTAAGTTCAAAAGCCACACAAAACGTAATGAACCAAAGTAGAAAACTCCGTAACTTCCCCCCTTAGTAGGCGTGAAGGTGAGGAAAAGTAAGTCAAAACCCACAACCTAATAACTGATCAAATATCAGTTATAATTAAAATATGATTTATTTAACAAATTAATTAAATTAAATTATAAGGTTAATTTAATTCACAATTAAATAACCAACTCATTTAAACTATATTTAAATGATTATCCTTCACATAACCTATAGTTTTAATGCAATTTAATTAAATCCCAATTTAATTAAACTAAATTAAAACTTATGATTAATTAATTCAATAATTAATTAATGTAATTAAATATCATATATTTAATCATATTTCCCTTAACTAAACTATAGTATTAATGTACATCTTATGCGCATTAATTATAACCTATAGTTTTAATACAAATCAAATTCATATTTTAATTTAATATTCGAACCCCTTCGAATATTCAATTCTCCCTTAGAAAATAACCTCAACACCTTATTTGAGTCATCGGTGGGACCTGATGGACCTATGATAGCGAGCATAGCTAGCTATTTTTCTCTGATTAATTAAGCTAGTCTTTTTCAATTATTTGCCCAAATTTATGCATTTTTATGTTTTATTTGTAGGAAGTATGTGCTTGAAGCTTAATTCATCAATTGGAGTCAAATGGACCTTCCAATCTAAAAAAAAAAAAAAAAAAAAAAAAAAAATCATAGCGTCGCGACGCTAGGACCAGCGTCGCGACGCTATCGACAAAATTTCCAAAAATGCGGATCTCGACAGCGTCGCGACGCTGCCTTGACAGCGTCGCGACGCTGCCTTGACAGCGTCTCGACGCTACGACGAAATTTTTCTATTTAAGCATCCTTTCGGCTAGGTTTTTGGGGAAACCAATTTTGGGACTTTTTGGAGCCGTAAACAGAGGAAAAACAGAGGAATTCAAGGCTGAAGCAAAGGGAAAAATTCGGAAATCAACCCATTGTTCGTGGGGATCGTGACGGGGACGTTCGGTCTCGGCCTACAACAAGTTTAATTCTTCTTTCCCTTACTTTAGTTAGATTTTTATGGCTTTTACATGTTTAGTTGAGCTTGTAATTTTGATCATGAGTAGCTAAACTTGTAAGCTTAGGGATTGATGTAGTTGATTGTGTTTATGGATTGATTTATGGTTTGAGTTGTGCAATGGTATTATGTTTGTAATCTTGATTTAATGCTTTCAATTAATTGGCCATTAGTTGGATGATTTAAGTTTCGAATCTAGCTCGGGAGAGGGGATTTGATTTAGACTTACTCAAGATTGCATGACTAAAGTTTAGTTTCTATTTCGTGACGGTTTTAGATTAACTTTAGAATTGGTTGAAAGATCTCATTGCCTTGCATGATTAATAAACTTAGATAGGGATATCAAGTTGGTTAATTTGCATGAGAATCAATTATACTCGGGAGAGGTAGTTGTGATTAAAGGGTCTTTGGCTCATAATTCCATTGTGCATAATAACTTATTCCTTAAAATCAATCCTAAACTAAATCGGCGAAATCAATTCCCTAAGTAGTTTTCCCAATTGAAATTCCACACTTTTTACTTGCTTTGATTTGGTTTTCTTATCATTCATTCATCACTTTTTGATCCCTAAATAAAATTGGGCAAGATAATTCACAATACTTGATTTGCTTAAAAATCCAATCCAGAGGACGACACTCGTTTACACGAAAACACTATATTATTACTTGACCCGTACACTTGCGGTAAGCAAATTGCACATCAAGTTTTTGGCGCCGTTGCCGGGGATTGGCACATTTAGCTAGATTGATATTGTGGAAAAATTGCTTGATCTTAATTTAGGGTGTATTGTTATTTTTCTAGGTTTGTTGCATTTTTTCCTTATTTGTTTTTCTTTCCATATTTGATTTTCTAGGTTAGTTTTCTTTTAGTTGAGTAATCTTTTCTTTATTTGTTCTTGTTTTTCCTTTTCTAGGTTAGTTTCCTTATTTGCATTTTGTCATATTTATTTTTGCATTCCATATTAGGTTAGTTTGTTTCTTTTTCCTTGATTATATTTTCCATATTTAGATTAGTTGTCTCATTTTCTTTATTTATTTCCATATTTGTTTTTTCTTTTCTTTTAAAGTATTGTTAATTTTGCATGCGTAGGGATAAAAATTTAATTTTAGCACCATTTGATCCCGAGATAGAAAGAACAATTCTTAGGCTTCGAAGGGAAAATAGAGAAATTATTCAAATGGCAGATCAAAATCCACCTGAGGAGCCTAGGCCTATTAGAGATTATTTTCAGCCTGTGTTTCAGGGACAACAATCGGGAATTGTCTATGCACCGATTAATGCCAACAACTTTGAGCTGAAAACCGGTCTCATTCAGATGGCTCGAGACTGTGCATACAAAGGATCGCCCACTGAGGATCCAAATTCTCATCTTAAATCATTCTTGGATATATGTGGGACGGTAAAGATTAATGGTGTCTCTGAGGATGCTATTCGCTTACGTTTATTTCCCTTTTCTTTGCAGGATAAAGCACGAGATTGGTTACAGTCTATTACTCCTGGGAGCATCACCACTTGGGATGCTTTGGTCCAGGCCTTTTTAAAGAAATTTTTCCCTCCTGCAAAGACGGTCAAGCTGAGGACCGAGATTGGGACATTCCAACAACAATACGATGAGCAGCTGTTCGAAGCTTGGGAGCGATTCAAAGAGCTACTGAGGAAGTGTCCTCAGCATGGTTACCCCGATTGGCTTCAGGTACAGTTGTTTTATAATGGTTTAACTCCTAGTACAAAAACGATTGTTGATGCAGCTGCAGGTGGGACTCTGTTGTCCAAGACCGTGGAAAACGCTCGCACGCTTTTAGAGGATATGGCCACCAACAGCTATCAGTGGCCATCTGAGCGGTCTACACCTAAAAAGATTGCTGCTGGAGTGTTTGAGGTTGATAAAGTAAGTGCACTCCAGGCCCAGATGACTTCCCTTGCCAATGCTTTTATGAAATTTTCAGGTACAGGGAGTGCACAGTCAATTGAATCAGCTGCTGCTTTAGCATCTAGACCTCAGGAGGAGACCATCGAGCAGGTTCAGTATGTATCAAATTTTAATTCTAGGGGATATAATAATAGTTCTACACCTACACATTATCACCCTAACAATAGGAACCATGAAAATTTCTCTTATGCTAATACTAAGAATGTTCTTAATCCTCCTGGTTTTGCCCCTCAAACTCAAGATAATAAAAAGTTAGAAGATCTTGTTGGAGCTTTCATTGCAGAGTCTAGTAACAGGACAACCAAGTTAGAGGAGGCAGTCATTGCCATCAACTCAACAGTGAATGGCCACAGTGCAGCTATAAAGAACATAGAGACTCAGCTGGGACAGTTGGTGAATGTTGTAAGCACCATGAACAAAGGTAAGGCCCCAGCTGAACAAGAGAAACCCCAGATGGAATATTGCAAGGCAATCACTGTTCACCAGGAGGAGTCTGAAGAGGAACCTGAATCTGAGGACTATGAAACGCCTACAGGGGAAGCTGAGGAGGACACGTCATCTGATGAGGCTGAACAACCTAACCTTGAGCCTCCTATTCCTTCTCCCACACTGATGGTTCCCAAGGAAAAGAAAAAGAAAAAGAAGAAAAAGAACAATCAGGTTCAATTTGATAAATTTATGAATGCTTTTATGAATCTGAACATTAATATTCCTTTTGCAGAGGCATTAGAGATGCCCCAATACAACAGGTTCATGAAGGAGTGGTTAGCAAAGAAGCGAAAAGAAAAGAAGGTTGACACTGTTTATCTTGCTTCCACATGCAGCACCAGAGTACAACAAAAAGTACCTGAAAAAGTAGCAGATCCAGGGAGTTTTTCTGTTCCTTGTAGTTTTGGTACTTATTCTTTCAGAGCATTATGTGATTTAGGTGCTAGCATTAATATCATTCCTCTATCGTTGTGTAAAAAGTTAGATATAGGTGAGATTAAGTCTACTCCTGTAAAGCTCCAATTGGCTGATCAATCTGTGGTGAGACCAGTTGGTATTGTAGAAAATGTGTTAATCAGAGTAGGTAGATTTTTCCTCCCTATTGACTTGTATGTTATGGACATGATAGAAAATCCTTCAATGCCTGTCATATTAGGACGACCATTCCTCGCTACTGGGCGAGCGATCATAGATATTGAGCGCAGGGAGCTCACTATTAGAGTCAAGAACGAAAAAGAAATCTTTAAAGTAGTTGAAGACTCTAAAGATGAAGTGCTTTACATGGGCTACAAGAAAGGTGCAAGAAAGAGCACCTATGTTGGATTCACAGAACAAAAGCCTCCTTGAAGCACGTGCAACACGTCGAGCTAATGACGTTAAACAAGTGCTTATGGGAGGCAACCCAAGTAAGTTTAGTGTGTTTTCTTTTTGTTTTTGATTTATTGTTTGTTTTTGTTTTGTAGGTCTTGTTTTCTTTCTCTCCTTTGCTGTCAAGCTTTCAAGATTCCAAGCTCTCAAGCAAGAAGTCATCATCATTCCAGGCCAGTATTGTTCACTCCTGTCATTCTTTTATTGTTCTCATGCTTGTGTATGCCTTATTTTCTTTATACATTGAGGACAATGCATACTTTAAGTTTGGGGGTGGATTAACATGTTTGTGGAGCCCTTGAGCATCTGAGTTCGGGCTATAGTTTTGAGCTTTCTTTGAATTATCCATATGGTTGTTTTCTGGATGCTACTTTTGCATGATTATGATGTCCTAGGATAGGCTTTCTTGTCAATTTTCAAGCTTGTGATGAGATGTAAGCATAAGTGCCCAAAAAGGGAGACTTTTTAAAATTTTTCTAGGAGATGGCTTGCATGAGTAGAGTATCTGTCTTGGCTTGACTTGGATTTGAATGCTTAGGAGCGAATTATTGGGTTCATATGCTTGTTGTCACCTCGATAGGTGTAGGGAAGAGCTAAAAAGTTAATGTTTTGCAAATTAGCATGTTTGATCTTGCTTAGGAGGAAAGAAAAGAATATATGCTATTTATGCTCATAAAGAAAAATCATTCTTGTTGTTACTGTTGAAAAGAAAATTATTATGTCATGGCCTGTGCACAGTTTGCAATGTTTAATAATGTTTAGGCAAAAAGAGCTACCCCTGTTGTGATCAGTTAGGCCAACCAGAGAAAACTCAGGTTAAGGGTCCCTGCAATGGGTGTGTGAAAGCTAGTGCCACATATACATGCTTAATTAAATTGTTAATTATAAGCACCTAAGTTTGGAGAAAAACAAACTAATTTGTTCCATTAACTCATTAGTGAAACCTTAGTGCCAGTGTAGAGGGAAGATGAGCTGAGAGTTTAATAATCCAATCCCGGGCTAGTAGAGTCTGGTCTCGTTGAGTTAGATCTCGCTTGTGCAAGTTAATTTTGGAAAACTTTTAATTTGTCTCCCTCATTGGTCCTTATGTGCATGTCTCTTGCTTGCTTGACTATTGACCTTTGAGCCTTGAGGATTGAGTTATGATTATTGCATCCATTCTTCTACTGTATGCTTAATTTTTAGTTTGCTCGAGGACTAGCAAAAGCTTAAGTTTGGGGGTATTTGATAGCGAGCATAGCTAGCTATTTTTCTCTGATTAATTAAGCTAGTCTTTTTCAATTATTTGCCCAAATTTATGCATTTTTATGTTTTATTTGTAGGAAGTATGTGCTTGAAGCTTAATTCATCAATTGGAGTCAAATGGACCTTCCAATCTAAAAAAAAAAAAAAAAAAAAAAAAAAAAAAAAAAATCATAGCGTCGCGACGCTAGGACCAGCGTCGCGACGCTATCGACAAAATTTCCAAAAATGCGGATCTCGACAGCGTCGCGACGCTGCCTTGACAGCGTCTCGACGCTACGACGAAATTTTTCTATTTAAGCATCCTTTCGGCTAGGTTTTTGGGGAAACCAATTTTGGGACTTTTTGGAGCCGTAAACAGAGGAAAAACAGAGGAATTCAAGGCTGAAGCAAAGGGAAAAATTCGGAAATCAACCCATTGTTCGTGGGGATCGTGACGGGGACGTTCGGTCTCGGCCTACAACAAGTTTAATTCTTCTTTCCCTTACTTTAGTTAGATTTTTATGGCTTTTACATGTTTAGTTGAGCTTGTAATTTTGATCATGAGTAGCTAAACTTGTAAGCTTAGGGATTGATGTAGTTGATTGTGTTTATGGATTGATTTATGGTTTGAGTTGTGCAATGGTATTATGTTTGTAATCTTGATTTAATGCTTTCAATTAATTGGCCATTAGTTGGATGATTTAAGTTTCGAATCTAGCTCGGGAGAGGGGATTTGATTTAGACTTACTCAAGATTGCATGACTAAAGTTTAGTTTCTATTTCGTGACGGTTTTAGATTAACTTTAGAATTGGTTGAAAGATCTCATTGCCTTGCATGATTAATAAACTTAGATAGGGATATCAAGTTGGTTAATTTGCATGAGAATCAATTATACTCGGGAGAGGTAGTTGTGATTAAAGGGTCTTTGGCTCATAATTCCATTGTGCATAATAACTTATTCCTTAAAATCAATCCTAAACTAAATCGGCGAAATCAATTCCCTAAGTAGTTTTCCCAATTGAAATTCCACACTTTTTACTTGCTTTGATTTGGTTTTCTTATCATTCATTCATCACTTTTTGATCCCTAAATAAAATTGGGCAAGATAATTCACAATACTTGATTTGCTTAAAAATCCAATCCAGAGGACGACACTCGTTTACACGAAAACACTATATTATTACTTGACCCGTACACTTGCGGTAAGCAAATTGCACATCAACCTACAGATCAGAAGCTTCAACGATATGAGATTAATTAGCTAAACTCATTAACCAAGTTAATCAATGTTCGTTAACTGTGGTTCACTCCACTATAGAATCACAGCTACACTCTTCTCACTGCAGATAGATTTCTGCGTCTACGGATATTGACCATCAACAACAAGTCAACCCTTCACGTGTGTTCGTACCCTAGCTAGGTCAAATTACTGTTTTACCCTTGGGCTACCTCTTTATCCTTAAGTACTAGTGCTCTTCTAATGAACAACCTGTTTGAGGTCCAACCAGCAAATAGAAGTTCCTCTCGTGCCATAGAGGGCAGGACCCATTGTTCAAGACCCGAATACACCACTTAAGGGAACACACCTCTACTTACCCTCAAGTCTGGAAGGAGTGAATTCCATCTTGTGTGACTATGTTCCCAACTCCTCACTCGGTCTTGTCCCCAAAATGGTAGGCTTATTGAGTCGACGTGCAGGCCACTCTCACCCGTACAAATCAAAGGACAATCCCTCACGGACAGGAGTCCATAATCCACTCAGGATTGAGACTAAGTTGCCTAGGTCATTCTAGTGAAATAGAAACCAAGCTAACTAACGGTGTTACAGTTAGTGGTTAACTATTTCGCAGTCCGGTCTTATGCAAACTCATTGCATAGGATACCCTCACTCACATGTCAACTACATGAACGCGTTGGATCATTACGTTTGTATCATAATACAAAGCGGGTCGTATCCATAGTGTCACCAGGATAACGTACCCAGCCTCATCCTTATACTATACACCCTTTAGGCTAAATCTTGAACATTGATCCCCGTATGTCCCTACATACTAGTTCAAGCCTCATTTTATTAGCCTAGGATGTTTAGTTTATTGGATTAGGGTTAATAAGACAAGATTGCATAATACAAACATAGATAAATGAATAATACATCATTTTATTAATGTTCGGTCAAAAGTACATTTACTATTTACGAGTTTTAGGGCATCAAACCCAACACATTCTTCCTTCTCCTACACAAGACATGATTATGAAACCACCGAGTGTTCCTGCCCCCCCCCCCATTTCAGCAAACCATCCCTGGATCTCTGATTCCAGTACATCTCCTCATCAACCAACAAAGACTCTAGCCGTTCTTCCGCACTTTGTAGTTCAGCTCGAGACCCCGCACTACCTAAACATTCCATCGCCAGCTGAACCTGATCTGTCGCAACCCGAATACATTGCCCAAAATTACCCATCTTTGGCCTACCCCATCTGCTAAGGCCAGTCAAGCACCTTCCCGTCGCCGAGGCAAACGTCGTTGGCGATCCTATTGAAGCATTCAGAACCCAGTTAGCCGACACTGCTTACTTAAAACCCTGAGACAGAAGTCACGTCTCCTCAAACCTTTGAATTCTGCGGCCTGCATTATGAACCAATCGAGCACACACATACAACGTAAGGAGTATAGGTCTATGATCTAGATGCCTCCCCTCATACCCAGGGAACATTTCTCGCCATGCCACATTACCCACACACCTATCAATTCTCTCCCAAACAATATCCTCCCCTGGTCTCCTATTGCACCAGGTAAATACAGGTCCACTGAACCCAAGATCCATTAACTCACACACATCCATCGCCTCTCGGAAACCAAGTAACTCCCTCGCCAGCTTTGACCTTCCACCCTTCTTTTCATGGTCAAACAACACTGCAATAAAATCACCTCCACAAGCCACGAGGCCGCACTATTCCCTCGAATATTCTTCATCAATGCCCATGTTCTTGCCTTTACTTCCGCTTGAAGGTGCCCATATATCTCAGTGAATCTCCATCGGCTCAGCCCCCCATCTAACCATTCGTCTATGTGGTTAGTAGAATACAAAATAAGGCTGAACTTTACCTCCATGTTCCACAACAGCGCCAACCCTCCACTTCTCCCATTACCATCCACACAGAAACAGTTCAGATACCGTAGCCTAATTTTCAGCACATCAAACCTCGACGTCTGCACCTTTGTTTCGGCCAGGAACACCATCTAAGGTTAGTATTGTTGCACCAACTTGTACAACCAACTGAATGCACGAGCCGACCCCAAACCTCGCACATTCCAAAACAGGATACTCATGGTGATCGGCGGGGCTAGGAGTCAGCCACCGCCGAAACAACAAATCCTTCTTCCTTCCCTGAAGTAATAGCTCACCCTCCCTCCTTCCTTTTACCCCCTACAGGCTCCACCGGGACTTTCCTATTAGAGATATTTGCAAGTGCGTCCTTCGCCCTTCTTTTCCAACCTTTACTACTGGCCACTTTTACAACCCTCTCAACCCCCTTAGTCACCCCCGCCTCCCACCTCATCCACTGCCATCACATTTTTCCCCACATAGGTGGCCATAGGCTCCACAGAGGCAACCCCCACCTTCTGCTTCCATTTCCCATTATCCACCAACCCCACATCAGGCCCTCCCTCCCCAACACCACCCAACTGGGGAGCCACCTCATATCGGACACTAGACTCCCCAGTCTGGGTCCCCAAAGCCTCTCCTCCATCACTCATAACCCTCACCCCCCTTCTCAGGGGTCGAATCTTGTGCATCTTTTCCGGTAGGAGTGTCCAGAACCCCAACACCCTGGTTCATTCCCCCCTTCGACTTTCTGACTTGAAACCTCCGACTACCCTCACCAAAACTCACCCCTGCCCGCAACCATTTCCCATAATGCTCCCCTCCCTGCCCCAAAGAACCTTCCCCCACAACCCCACACTCCCTCCTCGAATGCCCTAGGCAGTCACACTCATAACAGAAATCCGGTAACCATTCATACAGCACTGGGCACCATAATTCCTTATCCTCCTCATCCTGCATATGGAAACATCTCCGTAGAGGTCGATCCACCCACATGCACATTCTCAATCTCAGGACTGGTCCCGTCCATTCACTCCCTTGCGCCCCACCTATCTCCTCTACAACCCCAATCTTCCCCCCCCCCAAGTGCTTTGCCATCCCTCTTAACTGCCAACGCATAGGGACATTGTGAATCTGGACCCAAAAGGAGCAATCCTTAAACTCCACATCTAAGACTGACGTCGCCGACTGCACTTCCTTTAAAATCACAAGGGATTTGTCAAAAGCCCATGGCCCTCACTACATAACTCTCGTCTTCTCCCCTTTAGACCGAAACTGCACCACAAACAAATTATCCCTTGTAGCTTCTATCTGAGTCGCACCATGGGTTCTCCAAACCGCTCTCATCACATTCCAAAACTCATCTATATTCACACGCTTCAACGACAATACCTTTCCCACCACGCACAGCTCCGTCGATCCCTCAAATAGGACCGAAGGCACCTCGTCTAGCTAAAAGACGTTAAACAAGAAAATGAGTTAGAAGCCCAAATTCATGAATTCCAAGCAATACGAGAATTTTTTTCGTGCCTTGAAAGACCACACAAACTCGTCTAGCTAAAAGACGTTAAGCAAGCACTTCTTGGGAGGCAACCCAAGTTTATTTTTCCGTTAATTTTCTTTTCTTTATTTTTCAGTTTTTTTTGTAGTTAGAGCATGTTGATCTTTCGTTCCCGTTGATCAGTTTGAAGCAGCTCGAGACCACGATTTCATCCAAATCACCCATTGATTGATGAGGTTGTCATCCATAGTTTCTCTCACATTCCAGGGCAGAACCGTTCTCCCTTTATCTTTTTAATTGTCCTTATGCATGCTTAATTAGTTTGAATAATTAATACATTGAGGGCAATGTATGATTTAAGTTTGAGGGGAGGCTTTGTTGTTCTGATCTGACCGAAATTTTTTTCATGATGATTCTTTTGCATCTGTTTTGATGAGGATAGTCTATGATATGATCTAGATAATGAATTTTGTTCAATTTTTGTGAAATATCAAAGCATGTTCAAGATTCATGTAAATTTTTTAAAAAAATTCTTTGATTTACTTGCACATGTTGAGCACTTAGCCTACTTATAGGGGTTTGAATGCTTAGAACTGGATTATATTATCTAGATGTTTGTTGTCACTCCAATAGGCTTAAGATCTGATTTGAAAGTTGAACTGCATGAGAGTTTGTAATGTTTTACTTGGGAGAAAAATCATGTTATTAGCCTGCAAAGAAAAGAAAAGAGGAAAAAAAAGAACAATAAAAAAATGAGAAAAGAAAAGTGAATATATATATATATATATATATATATATATATATATATATATATATAGCGAATAAAAAAAAAGCTTGCTATGTTAAAAAAGCTAGGGGAAAAAAGAGCTACCTGCAGTGTGATCAGTTAGGCCAACCAAGAATAAAATTCGGGTTATGGGTCTCTGCATCGTAGTGTGAAAGCTAGTGTCATTAGAATCATAAAAATGCAAGTTTGGGGGAGGCATACCCCATTGTTTCAGGCACCTTAGTGGGATATTACTTTCTTGATTGTTGGGAAGCTGGATAATTAGAGCTTAGGGCCAGTGTAGGGGGAAGTGATAAACCTTTTCTAGGCTAGTAAAGACCTAAAATGGAAGCTCGCACACACACAAGCAAGGGATGAAGAGTTTAAATTTAAATTTTGTGATGAATGAATATGTTTTAATATTTTCTTTAATTGTTAGAATTCATTATTTTGATCATTGAGCTTAGAGTCATGCATTTGCAATAGTTGATTCATATATGTGGTTTTAGCTTTGAGCAAAGGTTAAAGTTTGGGAGTGTGATAGCAGGCAGAAATGCTATCATTTTCCTATTAATTTTAGCTAGTTTTGTGCTTGAATTGTGTGCTTTAATGCTATTTTCTGTTTAAATTTCAGAAACCCAGCCAAGGAAGCAAAACCGAAATTTTGAGAGATTTTGGATGATTTTGGTAGCTTTTTGAAGCATTTTGGAGAAGTCCATTGAAGACCCAAGTCCAAAAGCCCAAGAAAAATGAGTTAGAAGCCCAAATTCATGAATTCCAAGCCTTAACTATCAAGTTGGGTCAAGAAAAGAGCCCAAGATCCATTACAAGAAGCATTTGGGCCAAAACAAAGTTGGAGGCCCAAAAATTGAGTCAAAATCGGGCCATTCTAGAAGATCCCGGGCCTAGCGTCGCGACACTACACTACAAGAATTCGGACTTTTCCCAACGCAATAAAGCGTTGGGAGAACCCCAAAAACCGTCGGCCTTACTTTTCCCAACCAAAAAATATCCGTCGACAAAATGGTCGGCATTGCCTCGTCGGGAGACCTTTTCCCAACGCTTTTATGTCCGCCGTCGGGAGATCATAATGGCCAACCAAAATATATAACCGTCGATAATTTATGGAAGCTATCCCAACGGTTTAAAACGGTCGGGAATTATGAGATATGCCAACGGTTTTATGGGATGTACCTTAGGAGGAGGATTGGCCAACGGTTTTATGAACCGTCGGCCAATCCAAGAACTGCCAACGATTTTGATAGTTGGCAGTTCTTTTTTTTTTTTTTTTTTTTTTTTTTTTTTTACAACATTTTTTTAATTCTTTTTTCAACCTCAAAATCGTTGGCCAATCCTCCTCCTAACGATTCTTTTTTTATTTATTTTTCTTCTACAATAATATATTATTATATTTCACTAAAGGAAAAATTAAATTATGATTTGATGCGAATTATAATAACTAAAGAGAATTAAACGACAAAATATAATAATATATATATCAAAAAGATGGTCATACACAAATTCCAATCTTGTTCTTACAGTGTTGTAATCTGATTACAAAATGAAACTACTATCTCAAAATTAATAAACTAAATGAGATCTTCAACGTTTCCAATCCTGTTCTTACAGTGTTACTTGTAATCTGATTACAAAATGAAACTACTATTTCAAAATTAATAAACTAAACGAGATCTTCAATGTTTCCCAAAAAGAACAAAATGAGATCTTCATACATTCATTGATTTTCCTTCACATGAAATTGACAAAATCTGGAAAAGTAGCTTTTGTAATGACCACCCCGAAGCACCTATGGAAGGAAAAATCAATAATTATAAGTCTGAAACTATGAGAACATATATTATTATGACTAACCACAAACAAAACAAACTCAACATAATATCGAACAAATCTCCCAACAGCTTGAAAACCGTGTATCAACAAAAGTTAAATAAGAAATAAACTCACTACTTGTATCACAACAACTACTAATAAACACAATCAAATGGAAGTGTCAAAACATCAAACAATCGATGTTTACAATGTCCTAACACCCACCCCTCAATACTCAAAGCAATATATATTATTATGACTAACCACGAAACAAAACAAACTCAGCATAATATCGAACAAATCTCCCAAAAGCTTGAAAACCGTATCAACAAAATTTAAATAAGAAATAAACTCACTACTTGTATCACAATAACTACTAATAAACACAATCAAATGTAAGTGTCAAAACACCAAACAATCGATGTTTACAATGTCCTAACACCCACCCCTCAATACTCCAATCAACACTCATCTCGCCCGCTATACTCGAAACAAAATATAAGCACTTAAACAAAATATAAACGTATATTCTGAACACAAAGCTTCTGCTATTCCACAAGACAACTCCAATAACTCTCAACTCACCCACGATACAAAATATAAGCACTTAAAAGGAGAAAAAATTTAAGCATAAGCCTAAGCCTATAAACGCATATCCTGAACACAAAGCACAACCATCCACAAGACAACTCCAACAAGTCTCCTAAACGTATGAAAACCATGAAACCAACCATTTAACGCCATGAAATAAAACTCGTCACTTGTATCACACAATAACTGTTAATAAAAACAATCAAATTTAAGAGTCAAAACATCAAAGAACAATGGAACTGAACAATGTCTTAACACCCCCCCCCCCCCCACCCACCCACCCACCCACCCAAAACAACATAGAAAATGAACTCCAAACAACTCTCAACTCACCCACTGTACTCGATACAAACTATAAGCACTTAAAAAGAGCAAAAGTTTAAGCATAAGCCTAAGTCCATCTTGAACACAAAACACAACCATCCACCCAACAAAGCAACTCCAACAAGTCTCCTAAAAGCATGAATAAGGAAAAAAATTTGCTACCATGACTGCAGGATAGCAACAAAAGTATTCTCAATGCTACAAAGTTTACAACATCACAATGTATAAATAATTGATTAAGCATACCTAGTTAGATGCATCTCCTTGTGAACGAACTAGTTGACTAACCAAGTCCCTAAGGCTTGACAACTCTGCTGCAGTTCGACTTTCATATTCGGCCAACTTCTCTTTAGTCCGAGTCAACTCTTCTTTCGTCTCTTGCATCTCCACTTCTCGTTGTTCATCTTTCTGTTGAAGGGCTTCCAGAGCCGTGCTTAGTTCTTTCTCTCGTTGTGATGAGGGTCCATTACATGATGAGTTAAGTCTTCTTGATTTTGGCCTCGGTCCCCATCCAAGACCTTTGATCTGACCCGATCGATGGCCCAAGACTGTGACGCATATGGCATCTGGTGTAAGTGGTTCGACCCCTTCTGGAGTGGGTGCTTCTTGCAACTCTACCATTTGATTCTGCAATTAAAATTGAAATAAATAATCGAGTAACAATTTTTAAAATTAAGTAAGTTTGAAGCTTACGAAAGCATTGTTTGCTGCTGGATTCACCCATCCCTTCCCTTCTTTGTACCTAGTCTTCTGAAATAAACTGATGGGATCCATTTCCTCACCTTCCTGCGTCTTCTGTAATTTAAATTTACTAACATATTAGTAATATAGCAAAAAACAAAACAAGATAATATCATTCTTCTTTAAATCATACCCGCGATTGTTGTATGTGGATAAATGTCTTAGACCCAGCATAATGATTGAAAGGTAGTTTTGCCCGATTCTGTTTGTTTTTCTCCGTAGTTTCCTAAATGTAGAAAGTATTATTAGGATAGCAACATATGTAAGATAACATGTTCACCAAATGTAGAAAACATACCTTCCACTTCGGATTTTCCCACCTATCACATAGAGAATGCCAATCTGTGATATTAACTACTTTAGGATGAGGATTAGCACGTCCCTCCTCACTGGTGGCATATTGTCTATAATGCCTTACCAATTCTGCTCGATACTCCTTGAAAATCGCTTGCATCTCATGGTTAATAAACTCATGGACGACGTCCTTTGACAAATTAAACACAAAATGGTTCTGCACAAAAAAAAACAATAAAGTTGGTCATTATTAAATAGTTGACTATACAAACACATAGACTAAACAAACAATGAACTTACCATGAGTCGATTTTTAACATGGTCCTTGAGTTCTTTCGATACCTCTTTCCATTTTGCCAAACGCACTGGAAATGATTCTCGTACGATTGTACCAATAGAATTGCTAAACTTGGTGGCAAAGTCACACACTGGTTTTCGCAACTCATCACTGATCTCTATGTGAATTCGACCATGGAGAGCAACATATCTATCCAACTCAATGTTTCTAGAGTATCCTCTCACCCTACGCGCAGGTGCATCTGAAAAAAGTATGAAGACGGATAAGTAATATCAATTTATCAAAACATAAACAAAATTATGTAATTATATTAACCTCGCATCTCGCCTGGCAAAGGTACATGTGGAGGATTAGCGTTGGCCTGAACAACGATATTAGATGCCTCGTTTTCCCGAGTACGACCCACCATTGTCCCTACACAAGAACTCAAAGAAATGAATAAATTATAAGAATAAACAAAACAAATATAGATGCATCTAGAAGAAGAAATGAAACACATGGTTACATTGTTTATTAATCACTATCATGTTCTGTATTCATATCGTCATCAGGGCTCGAAGAAATATCAGAAGATGCTTCCACATCATCCTCTTCATCGTTTATTAACTCATCGTCATTATTTGATGCTTCCACATCTTCCTCTTCATCGTTAATGAACTCATCGTTATTGTTTGATGTTACACCTCTCCTCAATTGTAGTGGAAAAGTTGGACCTTCCATAATTGTAGGATTAACATCTTCTCTACATAATGTATCTTCCTGAATTGATTCATCCACTCTGAGTCCACCCTCAACTTCTAGCAACTGAAGTTGGTCATTTCCTAGGTCTTCTTGCTCTGGAACGTCCCATAAACTATAACTCTCTGCCCATCAGTATTTGTTATTCTCTCTTTGTCGTTAACATAAGTTTTTTAATAAATGTTTTGAATAGATAAAGTTTGATGTTTAATGGTTTAAATATATTTTTTTATTTTAAAATGAGGCTTACGCCTCATACTATACCTCAAGGTTTACACATCGCTTCTCCACAAGAAAATACCTCAAGGCTTCCTTAAGCCTTTTAAAACAATGGTCTCAATATAAAAGCTGCCTTAGTTTTCATATTTTTTTAAAAAAAATATGAAAACGTTGACTCAATATATAATACTTTCATCATGCTATTAAACTCTATTTTTTCCCCTCGAGATGCTTTATTACTCTTTAACCTCAAATGCAAATATAAACCAACAAACTTTCGATAAAACATTCTATACAAAATAAATTAACAAATGCATAAAACTTGAATTTCAAATGCAAATAGCAAATAACAACTAAAACTTATGCTATATATACTGTTGCTCTCTTTTTGTTTTCCACAACATTCTATAAAACTTGAATTTCAAATGCAAATAGCATAAGATCTATTTTTTCTCCTCAAGATGCTATATTACTCTTTAACCTCAAATGCAAATACAAAGCAACAAACATTTGATAAAACATTCGATACAAAAAAAAATTAACAAATGCATAAAACTTGAATTTCAAATGCAAATAGCAAATATCAAATAACAAATGCAAATAGCAACTAACACTTGATGCTATATACTGTTGCTCTATTTTTGTTTTCCACAACATTCGATAAAACTTGAATTTCAAATGCAAATAGCATAAGCTCTATTATAGTTATGAAAGCTTTGTCAAAAAAGAAAAAAAAAAAAAAAGAGTTATGAAAGCATGGATTTGATATATTGGTATCATAATTTCCAACACAAGACATGACATGGTAATGTGTTGTTAACCTCAATCTTAATTGCTCTTGAAAGAAATAAAGAAAGAAAGGAGGCGTACAAAAATGTAAATTATCTAAGCTTCCAAAATTTTCATTTCAACTCTTGAAGTTTGAACTTTGTTTCAAAACGACCTATAGAGACATTTTCAGTTAAATTTATGGGCGAAAAATATGTATTTCCATGTGTTTTTATTGTTTTTCCCACGTATGTGTGAGAATCTATTCATATAAACAACAGTACACATGAAAACACGTTATTTTCCATCCATTAATTTAACGAAAAAAAAAAATTCAAGGCCTAAATTGAAACTTTTGAAAGTTCAAGAATATAATTGAAACCAACCCAGAGTTCAGGGGTATTTTCGATAACAAATGTATGGATAAAGAAAGAATGATTTGATTGGAATAATAATTTAGCTCAAGCAAGTACATTGTATTGACAAATTTTTTTATTTTTTTTTTCAGATACATGACCAATAATTATAGCCATAAAAAATTGGCAGTCACATTTAAAAGAGCTATAAGATCTTAAACCCCAATTTTGCTCACACAAGTTAACTCAGCAATAACATCCAGAAACATCATTAGAAAAAGAGCCTGCTCTAGTACTTGATTCTCTACCTGTAAGACTCTAACTGAAATATCATACCTCCCTGCAGCCTAGAACGGCCGATAATATTGGCCTATACTGAAAAAGGTATGGATAAATGCGTTTTTGAAAATGAATGGCAATTTTTTTTTTCTAAACAGAAAAGAAGAGTGGGTGAAGGTGAACTGTGTAATTTAGCAAGTTACATTCAAGTAAACTTATGAAAAGGCATTAGGCAACATCTTTCTCCTCATCCTTCCCCATCTAAAGTAAAATCAATTGTTGCAGACGGCAGAAAAGTAATACCAAGAACACAAAAAAATCAGTTCTGAACATCAACACATTAAGGAACACACAACACAACATATATATCAAATCAATGATTGAAAGATCAAAGGAAGGAGTATTGTGCAAAGTTTATGCATTTATTAAGTGGACATGGGATTGTTCCTATTTGATCAAGTAGTACTACAACCATGATTGGAGAAACAAAAATCCTCTTTGAATAGACGAGAAGTGGAATTAAATCAAGCAATAGCAATGACGAAAACAACATCCCTTGCACAGTGCAAACTACGTCCTGTTGATGGACCGATGCTCGAAAATTTACAAGCGTTTTCACATAACTCATAGCCTAATGAGTAAACAAGAACCAAATACACAAGGCTCCAAGTGTGAGGGATTTCAGCCAAAGTTGCTAAGGATGAATCAACAAATTAGAGAGATGAACGTAATGAATTATATCAAACTTAATGCTTCTGCTATTTAAACCCTTTGCCCAGAAACCACTCATCAGTGAACTAAAACTCAACTGGCAGCTTATTTCCAAAAAAAAAAAAAAAAAAAAGACCCCTCAACTGGCAGCAAAGTCTTTCCAATGAATTCAACTTCGACATTCACATATATAAAAAAAACAAGAAAAACAGAGGTAGAAAGAATGCAACACATTCACATATATAAAAAGAAAAACAGAGGGAAAGAAACAGAAACGTCACTTGCAACAGGCGGCGAAGGGGCGGTCGGAGGCGGCTGTTAACGGTGGCGAATCGGTGGTCGGAACCTGCTGGGCACGCGAGAGAGACGTTGGCGTTAGAGAGAGGGGGGCAAAAATAATGAACAACACACCCATGGCAAAAAAAAAAGATGAAAACAGAGGGAGAGAGACAACGACTATCACTTACAGCAGGTGGCGAATGGGAGGTCGGAGGCGGCTGTTGACGGCGGGGAATGCGTGGTCGGCGTGGAACAGGCAGTTGGAACAGCGGCGATGGAACCTTGCTTGCGGGGCACGCGAACAGACGCGAACAGAGGTTGTTAGCTTTTAGAGAAAGACGTTGGCTAGGGCAAATAGAAAATGAGAGGGAGATTGAAAAAAAACGCGGGCCGGTGGGATTTATATGGGGGAATTGCCAACGGTTCAGTCAAACCGTCGGCCAAACCGACTAAAGGCCGACCGTTAATTAAAACGGTCGGCCTTTAATCGGTTCGGCCGACGGTTTGACTGAACCGTTGGCAATTCTCTCGGTCCAAACTTTATCCCCCTTCAAATCGTGCGGAAAATATGATTTAGGCGACGGTTCAATGCAAACCGTTGGCTTTTTAGAGGATTTTTGTCCACGGTTTAGTATATCGTCGGCGGATGGACAAAAACCCAACGGTTTTGTAAACGGTCGGCAGAAATTAACTTTTCCCAACCAAAATTTAGTGGTTGGGAGAAATTCCGTCGCCAAAACTCAAATTTCTTGTAGTGCTAGGTCGAAGCGTCTCGACGCTTGGCAGCTGCGCAAGAAGAATCCAGAAAGTGGGTAGCGTCGCGACGCTGTCCATGTAGCGTCGCGACGCTGCGACGACTTGGAGCCCAAGACAAGATGACGCCAGAGCGTCGCGACGCTACGCCTGCTAAACAACTACAAAAGGGGCCATTTGCATCCAAGTTTGGGAAGCCAATTTGTGGGTTTTCGTCCCATTCTAGAGTCCACACTAAAATTGAGGATTTTTTGGAGAGTTTTGGAGCTTTGTTGAAGATCTTTGGAGCTCGGGATCGATGGAGGTCGGCGCGGGATCGAGGAGATCGACACTTTTATGAACATTTCTCTTCCCTTTTCCTTTATGTTTTAGTTTCTAGAATTGTTGTTGTCGCAACGTCATTGTGACGCGGAGCGGCCGACGTCCTTTCCTAAGGGTCTCTTTCGAGGTGAGAGGTTTGGAGTCGCCACCAATCATCTTGGGGTGTGATTGGTCACCCATTTTAAAGAAAAAATGGTCTTTGAAAACCAAAAATTAGGTTCGGGGGTCAGTTGTGTGTAGGGAAGGTGTTAGCACCCTACAACACCCGTTTGAAAACATTTTATTTTATTACTCGAATTCATTAAACAAAAGGTCTGTGTCTTAATGAAAATAGACAAATAAAATTTGAAAAAAAAAATTGTCTCACTGATTTCACCTTATCTCTAAATAAAGTAAGGATTTAATTTTGTGAGTGGGGCTAACCCATGACTTTATTATCATGTAGAAATTTCCTAATTAAAGAAAATCTTTCACCTCAAGAATTTGAAAATTATTTCAACTCCGTCATAGGCTCTACATAAATTATTTTGTCTCATATTTATTAATTTACATTTCAACGACAAAAATGTAAACTGACAATGATGAATGGTAAAAAACCATTTAAGAAGAAGAAGGAAAAAATTGATTTAATACTTTGTAGGCTTTTTGAAAATTTAATTTAAAACCAAACAAAATTGACCTCCAATTCAAATTTTCAAATCAAACTCAATTTGGCTTTAATAGATGAAATCCAATATTGAAAGGAAAAAAAATTGAATAAGAAATTAATTTTAAAGTAAGTTGAAGTTAATTTCAAAACAAAACCTTAGGCTAATTTTAAAACTTCAGGCTAAAAATTTCAATAATCAATGCTCTTTCTTTTCTCTCTTTCCCTTTATTACTCTAAAATCAATTTGAAACTTGTTTGGAAAATGAAGGGAAATTGAAATCCAATTTGAAAACATCAAATTAAATCATCAAAGGAAAAACAAAATTGAAATTTTATTTAGAAATTTCAAATTAGAACCAAACTACATCCAATTAGAGACTTTAATTTAGAAAAGAAAGAACAAGGAAAGGGAAAATAATAATAATAAATAAATAAATGAAATAAAATAAATTGCAATTGATTTGGAAACTCAAATTCATGGCCAAAATGAAAAATGGAAAAGTTTGGATACATAAAAAAAAAAAGTTTCTTTTCTTGTTTTATGAGGAATAATAATAATGGTAATAATAATAATAATAAGACCATAATAAGAGAGAAGTGGAAAGACAAAAGAATTTAAAATGTGGGACCCACCTTGTTCACTTTCCTCTTTCTTCTTCCCCAACTTCCCTCCCTCTCTTTTTCTTTTTTCTCTTCAACTTTCCCTCCCCTTTTCCACTTAGCCCTCTCTTAGGAGCTTTGTTGGAATCAACGGAAAGCGGCGACACGGTGGTGGCGGTACATCGGTGAGTGGCGGCGGTAGCTTTGGTTTTTTTTTAAAATCCTTCTCCAAACTCTATTTTTTCTCTCAAACTCACTTTCTCTCTTTAAGCTCTTTCACTATTCTTCTCCTTTTTTGTGTCATTCTTTTTCCTTGCTTGTTTTGTGTCTTTGTTGTTGTCTTCCTCCATCTCCCCCCTCCCTTTTATACTAAAAGACCTTGCTAATTTGGGGTGGAAAGAGTGGGAGTTGGAGAAGAGAATGGGAGAGGGAGAAAGAATAGGGGGGAGAGAGAAAGAATAGGAGAGGGAAACTTGGGGGAAGAAGAGAAAAAAAAAAATAAATAAAAAAATAATAATAAACAATAAATAAGTAATAAATAAATACATAAAATAAATAATAAATACATAAACAAATAAAATAAATAATAAAATAAAAATAGAATAAAAATAAAATATAAAGTAAATAAAAATAAAAATAAAACATAATAAATAAATAAATAAATATAATAATAATAATAAAACGAAATAAAGAAATAAAATAAAATTAAATAAATAAAATTAAATGAAATAAAATAAAATAAAATAAAATAAATAAAAAATAAAAGATAAGGAAATAAATAAAAAAGAAAGTAAAATGAAAATAAAAATAAACAATGAAAAAAAAAATTTGATAATTTGTGGGAAAGGGGATTCAAACCATAGACCTCATGGTTATCAATACGATTTTATGCCAGTTGAGCTATACTCTTGTTGGCATACCAAAAAACAAAGTACAACCAAATATTGAAAAACTTCAAACATTATTACTAAAAATCAAGCCGGACCAAATACGGTGTCTACAGTTGTGATTAGAAATTATTGGATTTTAGTGATTATGAGTAGTTAATTCCTAAATTATTTGAGATTGATTTAGTTGTTGAACCTTTGCTGAATTAATGAATTGATTTGGTTTAATTGTCATTATTGTTCATTTGTGCATTTTGTCCTTAATGCTTTTAATCAACTGAACACTGATTAAATGATTCGTTACTAAGTGGAAATTCGACGGAGAGAAGCTTAGACTAGAACTGAATGCAAGACTAACGCTATTTACCCGAGTGACAAGGGATAAAATAAATAACGTTAGAGGTTGTATTGAAGGGTCGTAATGTCATGCTAAGTAAATAAAGAAGAGACCGAAAGGAGATTCTTTATTGAAAGACATGAGAAAGGAGGAGACCGACAGGACAGTCCTTGTCATTAGGCTTCTAGACTTATGAATCAAATGATTAGTTAATCCATATTAGTTAATTGATTAAAGTGATTAAATGTCCAATTGATGAAATCAACCCTCTAAGAATTACCCCTCCAAATTGTGTCTCCATTTATCTTTTGCTTTCTAGATTAACTTTTTATTATTCTTTTCGGCATTAGATTTTATTATCTAAATAAAGCTAAGCAAGATTGTTCCTATTAATTAATTGAATAAATCCAATCCCTGTGGAGACGATACTTTATACTCAAAATCACTATATTACTTGTGACGACCCGTACGCTTGCGGTGGAAAAATCGTGCAACACCGACACAAAAAAAAACCCTCCTAATCGCAAAACGAACTACACACAGAAACTCAAAAACTCAAAAACCACGCCACCGACAACAACACGCTAACCCTCATGAAGAAAACCCTCTCGAAAGCTCTCCACCCACGATGGACTCAGCACCAGATCGTAAACTAACTGAACACAAACGCAAACCCCCGTCGCCGAACACCTCAAACCCACACCGCCGACACCGAAAAAAACCTACCCTCATGAAGAAGGACCACTCTCATGTCGAGAGAAAACCCTCATGATGAGGGAACCAATCTTTATATAAAAAAAATTATATATCAAAGAAAATTGTTTAAACAAATATGAAGAAACAAACTTTTGACTCATAAATTTATTTTAAGAAAGTCCAATACTTGGAAAAGCATTTTTTTTTTTTTGTTAAAAAGGTTTAATTCAAAAATTCGTGGTGAAAGTTGAAGACTTCTATTGAGAAACACATCCTCTTTATTTGAAAAAAAAATTATTTCCAAAAAGTATTAGGCAAAAATATTTTTTCATTTTATTTTAACTAAAACCCCTACAAAGTCTAGAAAATTTGTTTTTAAAAAACACTATAGTCAATTAGAGAATTAAAACCAAACATAAGGATAATTTAGCCCTGTTTGATAACCATTTGGTTTTTTGTTTTTGGTTTTTGAAAATTAGGCTTGTTTTCTTTAAATTTCCTCACCATGGTTTTCATTTTTGTTAAAGACACACTTAAATTCCTAACCAAATTCTAAAAACAAAAACAAGTTTTTGAAAACTACTTTTTTAAGTTTTCAAAAATTGGCTTTGTTTTTGATAACATAGAAAGAAGGTAAGTGAAAAGCCAAAGAAACTTAGAGTTGGAAGTGGTGTTTAGAAGCTTAAAAACCAAAAACCAAACGGGGTCTAAGGAAGTTAACATTCAAGTCAAGGATAATTTTCGGAGGAGAAGGAGGAGGACGAAGAAGAAGAAGACTACCCAACCCACCCTTGGAGGATTACAATTTTATATCATTCATTTTTGCTTTGAAACTTGAAAAAAATATTTTTAAAAAGTTCTTCAAATTTTTTTTAAAAGTGAGATGGATGACGATTTTTTTTTTTTTTTTTTTTTTTGAGAAGAGATGGATGACGATTCTCTGTTTGATTAAAAAATAAACCACAGTCAGTGATGTTAAAATCATAGGTATTAACAGAGCTTTTATGGTTATTTTTAAATTAACTTAAAAAAAACAATTTAGTAATTTTTAAATCAATTTTCTTTTAAATCAATTTTAATTAAAACTTTATTAAAATTATCAATAATATAGCGTGATCTCAAAAAAAAAAAAAAAAAGATATTTGTTTTTCTATTGTTTTTATTTTATTTTATTTTTTTCTTGCTTACCTCTAATTTAATTTGTATGTAGTGGCCATGATTTGAATTTCACTTTTGTCAATTTAAATTTATTTTAGATGATTTCTTTGTCTATTTATTAAATAAATTTCATCATTTTCGATTTTTAAAAATATACCATTTTAAATTTCTAAACAATGAAAATGAGATAATTTGTTCCAAAATGAATTTGAATTAAAATTCTTAATTTGATTAACATTGAATTAAATATGTGATTTGATTCAAAATAAAATCAAATTAGAATTTGAATATAAATTTCCTCTTAAAATTGTACATCTTCTCCAATTGGGTTTGGAGGTTTAAAACTAAGTCATCTCCTCCAATTGGGTTTGGAGGTTTAAGACTAAGTATCTCCTCCAATTGTTCATATGTGTTTTAAGTCCTCTCTCTCTTTTTAATTTTTAAATTCTTATTTTTTTTTAATCTAGTTTCTACTATTCAAAAAGTTTCAGTTTTTTCATTATTTAAAAGTTTGAATTTAATATCTAATGTTTTAACATTTCTCAATTTTATCTCTTAACACTGGTTAATGTTAAAATTGGCTAATAATAAACTTATATGACTTCAAACTTAGTGAATTAGCATGAGTTTAGAAGAAAACCAAGTTATCTAAGATAAGAATTGAAACTCGAAATTTCTACCAATTTCTAATAAATTTGGATCTTGATAGCTCACATTATGATCTATTTTTCCTTGTATTTTATTGTTGGTCTTAGAGGTGAATTTGACCAATTTCTCATACTCTTATGTGTTTAATTTGTAGGAATTAAGTTCTTGGGATGATTGAGTTATTGGAAGTTGATCGAGGTTTAGGAAGCAAAAGGAAGCAAAGGAATTGAAGAAGAGAAGAAAAAGAAGCTGCAGTAGCCATTTGACCCAAGAGGAGAGTGTTGCGACACTATCCTTTAGCGTCTCGACGTTGTTGCAGCCATCAATCCAGCCAATTTCCTCGTAGACAGAGTGTCGATCGAGACACTCTAATTGTAGTGTCTTAACACTACACATTTTTCCTATTTTGTTTAAGGCAACAAAGGGACAACGTTGAGATGTTTTCCATAGCATCTCAACGTTGCCCAATTTTTCCTATAAATAAAATGCGATTTCTAGCTATTGAGAGGGGTTCTTTTGGAGAGATTTTTGCCATAAATTTGACTTAAGACTTCTTGGGAGAGCTAGAGGAAAAGTTGAGAATGAGATTCCAAGAAAGAGCTTGTGGAGAACGTGACGGGGATGTGCGACCAACACGAGATTCGAGTTTTATACTTCTTTCCCTTATTTCTTGTACTTTTCTCATGGGATTTTATTTGAGCTTTTGTATTGAATGTATGAACATGAGTAGCTAGTTTGTTCATCGTAGGGATTGATGTAGCAGCCTTTGGCTTTATGGGTTAGTTATTTGAATGTTTTGTTGCTTTGATTTCATTCATGCAATAATATGCTTAATGCTTCTAATCTACCGACCATAGATTGAATGTTGTTTATTCTAAATCCTTGCTCGGAAGAGGGGGTTTAGATTAGATCTTAATTGTATGACTAAAGTAGTTCTAAGATCGGGAGATTTAGGATCGCTTTAGAAGTTGTAAAAAAGATTAGACTTAAGGCCTTGCATATTTTGAAACTAGATAGGAATATTGGATTCTTAAATTGCTTGATAATTAATTATGTTCGGGTGAGATAATTATGAATTAAGTGTCCTTGACTTATGGAATATTGCACATTGTTAATCACATTCGATTAATTAATCCATAATTTCAATTGGTGAAATCAATTCCCTAAGAGTTCTCTCCAATTAATTTCCATCTTTTAAATTTTCATTAATTAATTAATCATCTCATCATGATTCAATCTCTAAATAAAATTGAATGTTAGTATTCACGGTAGTTGAGTGACTAGAAATCTAATCTAGACGACTTTCGTATTCATTTACACACTATATTAAAACTTGACCCACATACACTTGCGGTAAGCGTTTATGCGCACATTAGATCTTAGATGATATTTTTCCTCCTCTAATTTCCCACAAATTCATCGAGTATTATGTTCTCTGAGTTTGTTTATAGTCAATTTTAATATTCACAAAGTTGGGGACTAAATAAAAGAGTTAAAACATAAAGGAAAAATACACTTTTGGTCCGATTTGAGTTAGGTTTCATTTTGGTCCTTGAGTTTTCAAACTCAACAATTAAGCCTTTGAAGTTTGGATTTCGTTTCAATTTGGTTCATCCATCCATTTTTCCGTTAAAAAACTAACGTAGGGCTGATATGTCACTATTTTTTATTAAAAAAAAATTCTTTTTAATTTTTTTTTAAATAAAAATATTATTATTTTTAATAAATTAATTTTTTCCCCTCTCCCCATCATCATCATCTTCTTCTTCATCACTGTCACCACCGGCGACTAGCCACTGTTAAAGTCGTCGACCAGCCACCGACGACAACTTCTTCTTCTTCTTTTTTTTTCTTCTTCCTTTCTTCTTTTTCTCTTCATTTTCTTTTTTTTTTTAAATAGAAAAGAGGGAGAGGGAGGAGTTCCGGCACTGATGACATTGAAAGGGGTGGAAAATTGATGCAAAAATGTGTAGACTTTGCAGATTGGGCACTAAAAACCCACAAACTCGTGGGTCCCATGCTGCTTGAGCTGAGAAGAGAGGAAAACGAGTGTGAGGCGCTGTTGCTGTGTGCCTTGTCGACAGATCTAAGCCGTGGGTATTCTCTTCAAGCACACAAGATGTTGCCGAATCACAAAGTTGCACAGAAAATTAAACACCAGGAGAAAAACCTCTTTCTTATATTATGAATTTCCAATTGCTTGATAAAATACATAAAGGGCAGCCATATTTATAAGCTGAGGAAAGAGGTGAAAAAACTTCTGAAATTCTACACATGGTTACATTGGAAAACTAACACAACAACCATAAGAAAATCTGGGCAGTGGTTACAAAACAGAATAACCATAAGAAGAAAATCTGGGTAATGGTTACGAAACAGAAAAAGAGAAAATAAATCTGCTTTTCAAACTAACTCAGAATACTTCTTAATGAGCACTCTTAACACCCCCCCGCAAGCCAATGGTAGAGGGATCTCGAACATTGAGCTTGGACCTTAAACGAATAAAACTAGCAGCCGATAGAGGCTTTGTTAAGACATCAGCAATCTGATCATTGGCTGGTAAGTGTTGCACAGACAACTTTTTAGCAAGAACCAAGTCACGAACGAAGTAAATATCCAATTCAACATGTTTGTTTTTAGAATGAAGAACAAGATTAGCACTAAGATGAACGGTGTTGAGATTATCACACCACAAAACAGGTAAATTAGTCACAGGAATACATAACTCAGCAAACAAAGACCTCAACCACACTAATTCAGCAGCTGCTAAAGCAAGACATCTGTATTCGGCTTCAGTGCTGGATCTCGAAATAACAGTTTGCTTCTTTGAGCCCCAAGTAATCAGATTACCACCAAAGAAAATACAAAAACCTGATGTAGACTTACGATCATCTGGGTCAGAAGCCCAATCAGCATCAGCAAAGCCATGAAGAGAGAAATTAGCAGCCTTATTAAGTAATAAACCATAATTATAAGTGCCCTTAAGATATCTCAAGATACGTTTAACTAACTTCCAATGTTCCAAAGTCGGGGCATGCATAAACATACACGCTTTGTTGACACTATAAGAGATTTCAGGTCGGGTTAAAGTAGCATATTGTAGTGCACCCACAACACTTCTATATAAACGAACATCAGCAAATGTCTCCCCTTGATGTGCAGAAATTAACGGACCACTAACCATAGGTGTACTAATAGACTTGACTTCTGCCATCTTAGTTTTAGAGAGTAAATCCTGGACATACTTGGCCTGAGACAAGAATAAACTGCCAGAAGAGGGATATGATACCTCGATCCCTAAAAAATAATGTAAAGGCCCCAAATCTTTTAAAGAAAATCTGCTGTGAAGTTCAGCAATTAAACTGGAAATAACAGTAGTAGAGTTACCCGTAATTATAATATTATCGACATACACCAAAATGTAGCAAGACTGATTACCAGCACGTCTAAACATAAGAGATGGATCAGCCCTTGAGCTATGAAAACCAAGAGACTGAAGGAATATACTTAACCTATCAAACCATGCTCGTGGGGCTTGTTTAAGTCCATGAATTGCCTTATGTAACCGACAAACAAGAGGAGAAGTACCCTGAACTTGAAAACCCGCAGACTGTTCCATATAGACTTTCTCAGTTAGCAAACCATGTAAGAAGGCATTATTAATGTCAATTTGTCTAACAGGCCAATTGTAAGTAATAGCAAGAGACAATAATACACGGATAGTAATAGGCTTCACCACAGGACTATAGGTCTCAAAATAATCAATATCAGCCGACTGATGAAACCCCTTCGCTACTAATCGTGCTTTATACCTAGATATAGACCCATCTGAATTTCTTTTTATTTTAAATACCCATTTGCAGCCAACAATCTTGTGATCAGAAGGTATTGAAACAAGTTCCCAAGTTTTGTTTTTAATAAGAGCATCATATTCGAATTGCATAGCTTTCTTCCAATGGGGACATCTAAGAGCTTCATGAACATTAGGAGGCTCAACAACAGTATAGGTAGCCAATAAAACTTTCGGTTTGAATATGCCTCGCTTACTCCTAGTTATCATGTGATGTGTGCCTGGAGGATTTAGAACAGATGAAGTAGGAGGAGGATTATTCGGTGGATGATCAGGAGAAATAGTATTTGGCTGGACATCAGGAGTATTTGGTGGATTATCAGGAAAAACAGGCTGAATAGTAGATGAAGAAGGGGAAGGTGGTTGAACCTCAGTAGGTGATGAAATTGGTGATGAACTGTCTTGCTGATTGTTTGAGGAAACAATAGGTAAATGTAAAGACACGGATGATAACGGTGACTTAGACTTAGGCAAGGGAGAAGTAGCAAATGGAAAACTTTGTTCATCAAATATGTCGTGCCGAGATACATAAATTCTACCATTTGCATCTAAACATTTATATCCTTTGTGAGAATTACTATACCCGAGAAAAGTACAAGGCTGAGATCGAAAATCCAATTTATGAGAATTATAAGAACGAAGGCAAGGGAAACACTTACAACCAAATACCTTTAGAACACATGTAGTCGGGTTGCCGCTGAAAAAGTTTCTCCAAAGGACTCAATCCATGAAGTACCTTAGAAGGCAATCTATTTATAAGATACACACCTGTAGCAAAAGCATCATCCCAAAAAGATAAAGGCATAGATGATTGAGATAACAAGGTTAAATCAACATCAACTATATGTCTATGCTTTCTTTTAACTATACCATTTTGTTGGGAGGTGTAGGGGCAAGTAATCATATGATTAATGCCTTGAGCTTTTAAATATGGAACAAATGGTTTATATTCAGCACCTCCATCAGTTTGAATACTTAAAATAGGTATGTTAAATTGCTTTTCAACAAAGGTTTTGAAATTTAGAAAAGCTTGAAATGCCTCTAATTTAGTTTGAAGAAAGTAGATCCAGGTATATCTAGAAAAAACATCAACAAAACTAATATAATATCGAAATCCATTCCTAGATAATTTGTACGAAGGCCCCCAAATATCAGTAACAATAAGTTGAAAGGGTGCTGAATATGAAGTGACAGATGGAGAAAACGGTAAAGCATGATGTTTTCCAATTGCACATGCATTACAAAAAGAAACAGTAAAATTACTTGGAATTTGCGGTTTACATTGTTTAACAACTTGCTTAACAATGGAAAGAGCAGGATGCCCAAGTCTTTGATGCCAAATATCAAGAGACACATTATTTTGAGAATAAAAAGATGTATTTAAGGCAGTAGATTGAACAGAAGAATGTTGTGAACCAGAAAGCATATTATCAGAAGCAGAAGAAACTAAGGCAGCAGGCATTTGACGTTGTGACAGATTGAATTTGTAGAGTCCTTCATGAAGAGTCCCTTGGAGAAGAACTTGCCCAGTTGCTAGATCCTTCACAAAACAAAAATTGGGGTGAAATTCAAAGAATATTGAGTTATCTTTAGCAAACTGGCTGACACTAATCAAGTTTTTAGTAATAGTAGGAACATGTAAAAGATTATGAAGATGAAACACATGACTAGATGGAGAAGTAATAGAAGCATATCCAATCCGAGTAATAGACAAACCTGTACCGTTCCCGACGTGAACTTGATTATTTCCAAGATACTCAGAGCGTACAGACAGATTACCCAGATTATTTGTGAGATGATTTGTGGCACCTGAGTCGGGATACCAATTGCAGTCTTGGTTGAAGTTATGCGCTGCCATCATTGCAGCCATCTGGGGGGAATTTGACCATTGATGACAGGCAAAAATGTCATCATTTTCCTATTAATTTTAGCTAGTTTTATGCTTGAATTGTGTACTTTAATGCTATTTTCTGTTTAAATTTCAGAAAACCGAGTCAAGGAAGCAAAACCGGAATTTTGAGAGATTTTGGATGATTTTGGAGGCTTTTGGAGCAATTTGAAGAATTACATTGAAGATCCGAGTCCAAAAGCCAAGAAGAATGAGTTAGAAGCCCAAATTCATGAAGTCCAAGCCTTAAAATTATCAATTTGGGTCAAGAAAAGTGCCCAAAGTCCATTACAAGAAGTATTTGGGCCAAAAGAAAGTTGGAGGCCCAAAAATGGAGTCAAAATCGGGCCATTAGTGAAGATTCAGGGCCTAGCGTCGAGACGCTAAGCCTGGAGCGTCCCGACGCTAGGCAGCTATGCGAAAAAATCTGGAATCACGAGAGCGTCTCGACGTTGCAACGTCTTGGAGCCCAAGAAAAGATGACGTCAGAGCGTCTCGACGCTGTCCTTGTAGCGTCTCGACGCTACGCCTGCTGGGAGCCTATAAAAGGAGCCTTTTGCATCCATATTTTGTGTGCCAATTTGTGGGTTTTCACCCCATTCTAGAGTTTACACTAAAATTTGGGATTTTTGGGAGAGTTTTGGAGCTTTGTTGAAGATCTTTGGAGCTCGGGATCGAAGGAGGTCGGCGCGGGATCGAGGAGATCGACACTTTAATGAGCATTTCTCTTTCCTTTTCCTTTATGTTTTAGTTTCTAGAATTGTTGTGATTAGGAATTATTGAATTTTAGTGATTATGAGTAGTAAATTCCTAAATTCTATGAGATTGATTTAGATGTTGAACCTCTGCTGAATTAATGAATTGATGTGGTTTAATTGTCATTATTGTTCATTTGTGCATTTTGTCCGTAATGCTTTTAATCAACTGATCACTGATTAAATGAATCGTTACTAAGCGGAGACTCGACGGAGAGAAGCTTAGACTAGAACTGAATGCATGACTAACGGTTATTTACCCGGGTGACACGGGATAAAATAAATAACGTTAGAAGTTGTACTGAAGGGTCGTAATGCCATACTAAGTAAATAAAGATGAGACTGAAAGGAGATTCTTTATTGAACGGTATGAGATAGGAGGAGACCGACAGGAGAGTCCTTGTCATTAGGCTTCTAGACTTATGAATCAAATGATTTGTTAATTCATATTGGTTAATTGATTAAGCATTAAAGGTCCAATTGTCGAAATCAACAACTCTAGAATTATCCCTCCAAATTGTGTCGTCATTTATCTTTTGCTTTCTAGATTAGCTTTTTGTTATTCTTTCCGACATTAGATTTTGTTCTCTAAATAAAGCTAAGCAAGATTATTCGCGGTAATTAATTGAATAAATCCAATCCCTGAGGATTCGATACTCGGAATACTTTCCGTTTTATATTACTTGCGGCCCGTGCACTTTGCGGTCATCAACCATATTGATTGGATTAATTACCATAATTCTGACCAGCAATGAATGACTGATTGAGAGGCACACATTGAGTAGAGAAGAGACCCCTGGAATTTGAACACGAGAGTAACACTTGATAGCTGTATGCCCAAACTTATTGCACAGTTGACATTGAGGCCTATTTCGATTATTCCAAGACCTCCCTCCTCTGTTTTTTCCAAAATTAAACCTCCCCCGTCCTCTGCCTGCACCAAAATTTTGAGAATAATTTTGTTGTTGATTCATACCTCTTTGATTATCGTTTTCCTTAGGAGCAGGATTTTGAACTGAAAGATTTGCCGTTGGTAGTGTTCCATCAGGATTAACAGCAGCTTTGCTTTCAATGCGACTTTCATGAGTCAGAAGAAGAGCTATGACTTCTTGGACTGTTTGAGTTTCTGTCTTAGCAGTTATCACAGACACCATGGTATCATACTCAGTTCCAAGTCCAGATAGTATATACAATATGTGATCCTCCACTGGGACTTGCTTCCCTATAGTAGCTAGGGCATCTATGTACTTCTTAATTTTAGAGAAATACTCATTTAGACTAGAACCTCCTTTTTGAATATTTTGTAATTTTGATTTTATCTTCATCATGTGAGCTAAATGTCTGGAATTAAAAATTTCTGACAAGCAATGCGAAATTTCTTTTGCACTTTTACAATGAATAACTTGCTCTAAGATAGCTTCTGACATTGATCCAACTAACCAAGAAGAAACTAGTTTATCTTGTCTTTTCCACTGTTTATAAGTTGGATTTGTTTTACTAACAGTAGAGGAACCTTCACTTACTTGGATAGTTTTCGGAGGAGGCTCTGAATCTTGATTGATATGCTCTTCTAACTCATGCCCTTCAAGAGCTGTGAGGATTTGAAATTTCCACAGCAGGAAATTTTCATCAGTCAGCTTCACGGTAGAAATTTTGTTCCCCGGATTGATGAACTTGTTGGGTTTTATGCCCTAAAACTCGTAGATAGTGAATGTAACCGTTGACCGGATATTAATGAAATAATATTGATATATTTTCCCATTAATTGTTATTAGTTATTTTATATTTGTCTTTGCCTAATAATAACCCTAATCCAATAAACTAGACATCCAAGGCTGTAATATGAGTATTGAACTATATGTAGCGACATATGGGATCATTGTTCAAGAAACAGCCTAAAGGGTCTATAGTATAGGGATAAGACTGGGTGCCTTATCCTGGTGACACTATGGATACGACCCACTTTGTATTTGATACAAACGCTGCGATCCAACGCGTTCGTGTAGGAGACATGCGAGTGGGGGTATCCTATGCAATGAGTTTGCATAAGACCGGACCGTGAAATAGTAACCACTGGTTATAACACCGTTAACTAGTTGGTTTTCTATTTCACTAGGACGACCTAGACAACTTAGTCTTAATCCTGAGTTGATTATGGACTCCTGCTCATGAGAGATTGTCCTTTGATTTGTATGGGTGAGAGTGGCCAATACGCCGACTCAATAAGCCTACCACTTTGGGGAAAAGACCGAATGGGGAGCTGGGAACATAATCGTACAAGATGGAATTCACTCCTTCCCGACTTTAGGGAAGCAGATGAGTGTTCCCTTAAGTGGTTACTCCGAGTCTTGAACAAAGGGCCCTACCCTCTCAATGGCACGAGAGGGTTTTCTGTTTGATGGTTGGACCACAAACAGGTTGTTCATTAGAGGAGAATTGGTACTTAAGGAAATAGATGTAACCTAGGGGTAAAACGGTAATTTGACCTAGCTGGTGTTACGGACACTCGTGAAGGACTAACTAGTCGATATTGGTCTATATCCATGGACACAGAAAATATGTTTGCAGTGAGAAGAGTGCAACTGTGAATCTATAGTGGAGTGAACACACAGTTAACGAATATTGATTAATGTGGTTAATGAGTTTGACCAATTAATCTCACATCGTTGGAGCTTCTGATCTGCAGGTCCATTAGGTCCCACTGGTAGCTCATAAAGTAATTTGAGGCAACTAAGTAATAAATGTAAATTGAAAATGTTCAATTTACTAAGGGAAACAAATATAATATATATTGATATATTATTATGAGAGAAATTAATATTTGAAGAAGTTCAAATATAAATTTTATGGAAGTTTGAAAGAGTTCAAATAATGAATTAATTTAAGGCCTAAAATGTGTTTGGGCAAATTAATTAATTCTATGCTGGAAATTAAATATGTGATATTTAATTGGTGGTTAATTAATTAAAGAATTTATTAACTGGGAATTAATCAATTATGGAAATAATTAATCAGTTAAGGAAGTGATTAATCATTTATGGAAATGATCTAATCTCTTATGGAAGTAATTAGTCATTTGTGGAAAAGATTAATCAATTATGGAATTGATTGATCATGATTGATTAATTAAGGAATAAGATTGAATCAATTTTGGAAAAGATTGATTTAATTGAATATTTTTTTCATGGCCTCTTTTCTATAAATAGAACACTAGACCTAATTGGTCATGACACTTGAAATTTTGCTCTTGCTCTTAGACTCTCAAAGACAAGACCTAAAATTCCCTCAAGCCTCCCTCTTAGAGAAAGACTCCCACAAGTCTTTTACCTCCTAGACTTAGAGACATACCGGTGTAACCTCTGTGGTTATTGTGTCATTCAAAGAAGGCATTTCCAGCGAAGAAAATCAAAAGCGGCTGCTGCGTTTTCGTTCGTGGAGCGTCGTTGGCGAAGAACAGTCAAGTCTTCAACGAAGGTATGTGACGGTTCTTTCCCTTTTCTTTAGAAAAACATGAAAATAAATTTAGATTTATTTTTAAGCATGTTTAAACTGAATTTCCAGCAACTTTAAAAGGAGTTTAAAGTTTAATTGAGTTTTCGTAACAGTATTTTAATGTTAATTAATATACGACGTAAGGTCCAATCGATGCGCTTCCGCTGCGTGGGGACTTTTATTCCCTTCAGAACTGAGTACTTTGACTGCCATTTGAAACATCTGAGTTACTTTCTAATGAATCCATGAAGAGTCGAGTAGTTTCGTTGGACTACGACTCTGATACCATCAAAAAGTTGCATAGAAAATTAAACACCAGGAGAAAAACCTCTTTCTTATATTATGAATTTCCAATTGCTTGATCAAAAACATAAAGGGCAGCTGTATTTATAAGCTGAGGAAAGAGGTGAAAAAACTCATGAAATTCTACACATGGTTACATTGGAAAACTAACACAACAACCATAAGAAAATCTGGGCAGTGGTTACAAAACAGAATAACCATAAGAAGAAAATCTGGGTAATGGTTACTAAACAGAAAAAGAGAAAATAAATCTGCTTTTCAAACTAACTCAGAATACTTCTTAATGAGCACTCTTAACACCGGAGGAAAGGAAGATTGCGTGCGGTGTCGTTGGAGAAGGAGGCCGAGAGGGGAGATGACAACGCGGATAACTCGAGAGGAAGGGATAGAACACGCGATTTGGGGTCATATTTTCAAATCTTGATCGATTGGGTTTGTGTAGTTTCCTAGATCTTTCCCTCTCATTTCCTTTTTAAAAAACTCTAGCTATTTCCCCATCTTTGTCTTCTCCGATTCCACGATTTGGAGCTTCAATTTCAACTCGCTGATGTACGAAACGATGTCACCGAGTAGCGTTCTCTTCCGTTCGCCGATTTTCACCCTCGTTTACATTTAAAAAAAAAAGACAGTCGCGATTTGGAGTTTCGACTTCAGCTCTTCTCTTTCCTTCATCAGTTTTCAACCTCATTTACATTATTTAAAAAAAAAAAGACAATCACATGTCCTTTTTCAGGGCTCTTTTATTTGGCACTGGCGAAGAGAGGAGCCTCCTCCCTCTATCTTTTTTTATTAAAAAAAAAGAAAAAAGAAAATGTAGAGAAAGAGGAAAAATAAGAAAAAAAAAAAGTCGCCATCGGCAGGTGTGAAGAAAAAGAAGAAGGAAGTGGAGAGAGAAAAAAATAAAATTAATATATTTATTATTTTAATATATTTTTATTTTAAAAAATTAAAAAAAATAATTTTTTAAAATAAAAAATACTGTCACGAACTTTTTAACGGAAAAATGGATGTAGGGACCAAAATAAAACTAAAACCAAACCTCAGGGACTAAATTGTAGAGTTTGAAAATCAGGGACCAAAATAAAACCTAACCCAAACTGTATTTTTTCCCAAACATAAAAGTCTAAATTGAAACTTTTTATACCATATGGAATAAATTGAAAAAACAATCAAACATATACTAGGCCATACAAATATTCAACAAACTAAATAAGATTATACTATAAGAATATATAAAATTGATCTAAGTCATTTAAAAAAAATAATTGTATTATTAAAGAATATATATATATATATATATATATATATATATATATATATATATAATCCACCTTATATAAAAATTTAAGCATTTAACAATTTTAAAAAATACACGTGCAATACACGTGATAAAAATCTAATATGGTGTCCCTTATTCTACAAGTAAATCCTCCCCTCCTTACAATGCAGGAGAATAGTTAGTAATAAATAAGCAAAGGTGAGACGAAAGTTATGACTCATGTGACTATACTTGTTTGTTGGGGTTACAACAAAAGGATCGATATTTTATTGTGTCTAAAAAGATGGACATGTTTGGACAAAATTTAGTGTTTATGAGAAGTCAAAAATGATTCCCAACATAGACATCCTTGCACTAAAATGAAATATTATTTTTTATTTTGGTGGAAATAAAATTCCCTTTAAATTGATTCTCATTCTAAGTGAAGTTAATGACATTGTAAACTATATGTTATTGAACAAGTGGCACTGTGACAGAATTATACTTAAAATATAGGAAGGGAATTTAATCAGCATTAGATATATTAATAAATTAGTTACTAGTTGTTGGCAGAGGTATATTGTTTTTGGGAAAAATACACTTTTGGTCCCTGAGGTTTGGGTTAAGTTACACTTTGGTCCCTGAGTTTTCAAACTCAACATTTTTACCTCTGAGGTTTGGATTTCGTTACACTTTTAGTCCCTCCGTCAAATTTTCTGTTATCCTTAACAGATTGGTGACGTGACATGGATTTTTTTTATTAAAAAAATATTTTTTTTTTGAATTTTGAAATAAAAAATTTATTATTTATTTCGTTTTTCTTATTCTTTTTCTTATTTCTTTTTTTATTTCTTCATTTTTATTTCTTCACTTCCTTCTTCAATCACATAGTCTTCTTCTTCAATAAGACCAGTAGCCATCTTCAAACCAGTCATCGGCTGGCTGCCGGCAACCGCCGCTCACCGGCGGCCGGTCGCCAGCGATACAATTTTTCCCCTTTTTATCTTATTTTCTTCTTCTTCTCTTTTCTTCATTCTCCAAACTTTCTGTTTTTTTCTCTATTTGTTCTTAAATCAAAACGGAGATTTGGGCGTTTGAAGAAAGGAAAAGAAATCGTGCGACGTTTCGGTCAGATCTGGGCGTTTGAAGAAAAGAAAAGAAATCGCGCGACGTTCCGGTCAGATCTGGGCGTTTGAAGAAAGGGAAAGAAATCGCATGGCGTCGACACCCTTGTTCCAGCCCAGATCTGGGCGTTCGAAGGGGCTTTCAGCCGCAACACACTCTCTCTGTCGCTCGTCTTCTCCATCGGCAACCACAGACCCACGAGTCGCCGCTCGTTCACTCCCTCTCTCTGTCGCTCGTCTTCTCCGTCGACAACTAGAGACCCACGAGTCGCCGCTCGTTATCTCCATCGCGCTGCTTTCTCTCTCTCTCTTCCCGTCACTCGTCTTCTCCGTCGACAACCAGAGACCCACGAGTCGTCGCTCGTTCTCTCCCTCGCTCCGCTCGTCCGCTGGTTCACTCTCTCTCTCACGCCGCTCGTTCTCTCTCCCTCGCGTCTCCTATCTTCTTTGTTCCCAGATCTCGTCAGTAAGGGATTTTAGAAAGACGGTGAGAGAGAGGGACGGTGAGGGAGAGAGAAAGAAAGAGGAAAAAAAATTGATCGCCGGCGAGAGGCAGTTGTCGTTGGACGCCGGTGTCATTGAAGATGCCCGCTGGTCGTGATTGAAGAATAAGGAAGGGAAGAAATAAAAGAAAAAAAGAAATAAGAAAGAGAATAACAATAAAGAAAAAAAGGAAAAATAAATAAATAAATAATAAAATATTATTTTAAATATTTTTTATTTAAAAAATTCAAAAAAAATATTTTTTTAATAAAAAAAATGCATGCCACGTCACCAATCTATTAAGGATAACAGAAAATTTGACGGAGGGACTAAAAGTGTAACGAAATCCAAACCTCAGGGGTAAAAATGTTGAGTTTGAAAACCCAGGGACCAAAGTGTAACTTAACCCAAACCTTAGGGACCAAAAGTGTATTTTTCCCATTGTTTTTTTATTCAATAACATTTGAAGGTGGGATGATTCGTACCTCTAATTTTTGGATCAAGAATACCTGTCAATTATTACTAAGCTATTCTTACTTTGACTATTGACAATAAATATATTAATTGAGTAATTAGTATATGAATTAAATTTCATCATGATTTTAAATCACGTTAAGAAAATGTATATTTTAAAATTCAATAGAAAAAACCTACCCCATTACATTTTTTTTCTTTCAAATAATGGTGAACCTTACAAAAAAATTTTGATTCAAGAAATAGGCATATCCATTCATAAAATAAAAAGACTTATCTATTTTGTATGACTTGACTCCAATTAATTTAGGGGCAACAAGAAATATGGCTAAAAATAAATAGGTGGCTTGAAATATAGCTACAAACGTTTATAAATTAAATAGATGGTTACACGATTTAATGATTAATAAATACCTATTTGTAAAAGACAAATATGCCCCCCAACAAACTGCCTAACGTATTCTTAACGTTTAAAACCAAAATCAGAGTTTAAGAGAGATAAAATATACCCCTAAAAATAAGTTAAAGACATTTTAGGAAGTTTGAAATTCAAAAATCCAAGAAACAAAACTAGTTTGAAAATCTAGGTGTATCATATTGTTACTACTGGAAAAATTTGCTTCCCGAAAAAAGGAGTCAATACCTTTATTGGGGAAGGAGTACAAAGTTCAACCTCCCTCAGTGGAGAGAAACACCTTCGGAATGCATTGATTGGAAAAAATGTCCTCTCAATTCGAAGGCATACTACCTGCAACTAAGAAGATCAGAAATTAAAAAACAAAAAATAAGAACAAGTTGCTAATTTCCCCAAAAAATTGAATAACCTAAAAAGACGATACCTTTAAATGCTGCAATTATGGAATGTCATGTCGCCGCCCAACCTCCCACCAGAATAGCCTTCATGCAGCAGCCGTCCATCCATCTTCTTCTTCCAAAACTTGAAACCTTTGAGAGCATTCCACACCATTGAGAGCATTCCACACCCTCGAAACCCCCATTCCACACCATTCCCCACCGCCGCCACAGAGTGTATATTGCTACCTACCTCTCATATCACGCCAATGAACCACCTCCGTCGTGCCAACGACCTTTATCCACCGCGTCGACGACCATCTCTTGCATGCTCAATCGATTCTCCCCCTACGCGATGACTGTACCAAAAAAATTGAACTAGGTAACAGTTTCATTTCTCTTCCCTTATATTTGCAACAAACAGATACATTATCCCAAGATTTTAGAGATTTAGTTTATTCCCTTTGAAACCATATATTTTCGGGATTCATTTTTTCCTTCCAATCCGCGATTATATTGCTCTATTGTAAGACGAAAAGCACGGGCGTGGGGAGGAAATGCATGGAGGCGGTTTTGGTGGAGGGTTTGTGTTGATTTGACTTAAATGTTGAACTCGCCAAAGTGGTATGTACTGATAAATACCATTTCATCGTTATTGCAACTTCTCTGAAAAAAGTGGGCTTGTGGTATACTCATAAGTATGTGTGCATACACATTGGCATGTCTAATAGAAAAAATGTTTTGATTTGTCTATACTATTATATACATCCATGGAATGGTCTGATGTGTCTACTTGTGTGTGTATACACTTAATCCCCCCTGTATTTGAGTTAACCACCCCTGTATCGTGTATGTCTGGAATGCCCAATAAAAATACACTCTGTATTTGTCTGTGTTGCTATATGCAACCATAATAACCCCCCGTACCATGTTCACCTGAATGCAAAAACCTAATAATGTCATAACAGATATTTGTCTATAGTATTACATACATACGTGTTCTGCATGCATCATGTGTGTATGCATACTTACCTCAGTCCCACCCTCCATATGAGTTATATATACGTTGTAGTTTATATGCACTGTCATCTGTCTGTGTGTACTGCTACTTACGACTTTTATTGTTGTCCTTTTGTAACATGGATAATGAGGGACAAAATGTGAGGGATAAAATCTTTTTTTACCGTTGGAAACGCTGAAACCTAAGCCTAAAAAATAGGTAGATTTTTTTATACACTTGAACACAAACGGCCAACTGAACTCCCTATAAATCGGGATTCATCCATCCCGAAAAAAGGGGGAGAAACTGAATAAAAACAAAAAAAAAAGATCTATTAGCGGCGTTTGTCTATAGTCGTATATACTAGGGGTAAAAATGTCAAAAAATATCTCGAAAACAGTTCCTGAAAAATGCGGTAGCCACCCTTGCGAATTTTGAACATCTGTAGCCAAAAAACAAGAAGACTTTTTTTTTCTAGCTATTTGCGAATTGTGCTAAATAGCTAGAAAAAAAGTCTTCTTGTTTTTTGGCTACAGATGTTCAAAATTCGCAGGGGTGGCTACCGCATTTTTCAGGAACTGTTTTCTAGATATTTTTTGACATTTTTACCCTTAGTATATACGACTATAGACAAACGCCGCCAAGTTGCTATTCTGGTGGGAGGTTGGGCGGCGACATGACATTTCATAATTGCAGCATTTAAAGGTATAGTCTTTTTAGGTTATTCAATTTTTTGGGAAATTAGCAACTTGTTCTTATTTTTTGTTTTTTAATTTCTGATCTTCTTAGTTGCAGGTAGTATGTCTTCGAATTGAGAGGACCTTTTTTCCAATTAATGCATTCCGAAGGTGTTTCTCTGAGGGAGGTTGAACTTTGTACTCCTTCCCAAATAAAGGTATTGACTCCTTTTTCCGAGAAGCAAATTTTTCCAATAGTAACAATATGATACACCTAGATTTTCAAACTAGTTTTGTTTCTTGGATTTTTGAATTTCAAACTTCCTAAAATGTCTCTAACTTATTTTTAGGGGTATATTTTATCTCTCTTAAACTCTGATTTTGGTTTTAAACGTTAAGAATACGTTAGACAGTTTGTTAGGGGGCATATTTGTCTTTTACAAATAGGTATTTATTAATCATTAAATCGTTTAACCATCTATTTAATTTATAAACGTTTGTAGCTATATTTCAAGCCACCTATTTATTTTTAGCCATATTTCTTGTTGTCCCATAAAACTATGCTTCCAGATGGCTTGATAAAAAGATTCTTTTTAAATTCACATCCACCTTCCTTCTCACTTTTGGTCACCATAAAGACTAAAATACATAAAATTACATAAAATATGAAATTAAATTTTTTTGGTGACAAGAAAAACTACATTACATTAGATATGAAATTTAAAATTTTTAAAAATTGTTTTTTATTTTTCAAAACTTGACTTCAATTTTGAAAACATTTTAAAAACTAGATAACAAAACGAAAAAACAATAAGAGGTGAAAGTAGTATTGATAAATTAATTTTTTTTAAACTAAAACAAAAATTGAAAGGACTATCAAACAAAGTCTGACGGATTAGAAATTAAACTGAAATGATACCAACATTAAGAATAATATAAATTATACTTTTAAATGATTCAACAACACTAATGATTCGTTTGATTTTCATTTCAATGGACCGCTTTCGCTAGGCTCCGTTTGATAACCATTTGGTTTTTTGTTTTTAATTTTTGAAAATTAAGCTTAAAAACACTACTCTCACACATAAGTTTATTGATTTTGTTATCTATCTTCTTCTTATGTTTTCAAAAACCAAGCCAAAATTTGAAAACTAAAAAAAGTAGTTTCCAAAAACTAATTTTTGTTTTTGGAATTTGGCTAGGAAGTTAAATGTGTCATTGACAAAGATGCAAACTATGATAAGAAAAATGGGGAAAAACAATCATAATTTTCAAAAACCAAAAACCAAAAACCAAATGGTTATCAAACGGGGCCTAAATAAATGTGTTTTTTTTTAAGAGAATAGCTCTGAAGGATTTTTAGGCCCCGTTTGGTTCATGATTCGTTTTCGTTTTTATGTTTTCGAAAATAAAAAATACAAGGGAAACCATGAAAACGTGTTTGGTATACCTATTTTCAAAAACAATTTTCGAAAACAACTCAAAAAATGGCCTGTTTTAAAAAACGATAAAATGTTGTTTTCATTGTTTTCCAATTTGTTTTCAAAATAATAGAAACACGATATACAACTTTGAAAACACGGGATACATCTTTCTTTCCATCAAACAATGTTCATTATCTACAAACAACATTTTTTATTTTTGATATCCAAATTCTCTTCGACTCTAAAAGGGAAAAAAATACAAAATTACTGTTGTGTAAATAGTGTGTTTGATTGATACTGATATTTTGGTTGTTATTTGTACTTTTTACCTAATTCTACCTATTTTGATATACTCCACTTTACAAATAAAAAATTTTCATATAATACAACTATATGTATATCTTATTTTTTTTCCCTTATAATTTCAATTCCAACAATTTTTTTTTCTTGAAGAATCAATTCCAGCATCATTGATCTATAATCTCTCTAAAAATGAATAAAAATCAAGTAGAAAAATAATCATATTAAATTAACATTTTCTAAAAAAAAAAAATTACCAAACACATATTAATATTTTCATGCATTTTCAAATTCATAACCAAACACAGTTTTCAAATTTTGAATTCAAATTTAAAGTTTTTAAATTGGAACCAAACATGTTTTTAGATATGATGGAAATAAGAAATTTGTTTTCGTTTTCTGCTGAATTTTTTATTTTCGAAAAAAAATTTCAAATCATGTACCAAACAGGCCTTATATTTTCTTGTGTTTTTATGAAAGGTAATTGTTTTGTTGTCCTTGTCCACTAGTATTTGGTAGGGCAGTGGGGGACACACATATGCCCTATCATACCTAACCACATATTTGCTTTCAAAGCTTTTTGAGTACTTCATACTTTTATGTTTGTATTCCAACTTTTTCTCACTGAATTTGGGGAGCAACTTTCTCACTTTTTATGCCATGAGAGAAAAATAATTGATTCTTTCACTTTTCATCTTTCTCTCTTTATCAAAATTCTATTATTTTTTAAAAGAAAAATAAGTGTGTATTGCATTTTATATTTTAACATAACAAGCCTAGTTAGACTTTGAATTAAGAAGTTGTTTAATACATATTTAGGTTACTTTATTTATTTTAGAGAAATAGACTTGTTTAGTTAATACAAATTTGTTTTGATAATATATATGTATTAAAATCATGTTTGATGGGGAAATACATAAATGTTTTAAAGTAGAATGACACACATAAACAAAAGTAGAAAGTGAGCTTTAAAATGGTCAAAAATACATTTATGTTGAGCATGTGTGCTATTAGAATTTTTATTTGTATGATGTCAAAAAAAAAAAAAAAAAAAACTTAAAAAATAAAAGCAAGTAGAGAAAAATATTGAAACCAAGGATTTACATGTGGAAATCCTTAGTGATATGGGGAAAACACCCTGAGACAACTCCAAAAAAACTTCCACTATCAATTAATATGTTGCACAAGTTTTCTTCCTTAGTTGCAACTAGAAGATCAACTAATATTATAATCAAGAACAACATGACAGACAATAATGTTTGACTAAATATATCAAAACGTTATTCGCCCTAATTCTAGATGACCTTGTTATAGTAAAGAAATATTTCATCAAATAGTATGACATAGAGAGACTCATTTAAAGGAGGAACAAATGATTTAGCAACAAATTACACTACAAGAATTTTTGAATGTTGACAATGATACTTTTGTTATGTCGATGCAAGTTTTTATTCATTGATAGTTATCACTTTTGCATGTGAAACTATGCTCTTATCGATAATTATGTCAACATGAGTCATTTTGTCGAGAAAAGAGACTTTTATTGACAATATTACATTATCATCCGCAGTTCTATCAATAAATGTATTTCCGTTGGCAAAACTATAAATAAAAACTCTACTTTCTTTCTTTCTTCTTCTTCTTTTTATTTCTTCCTTGCGCAGCACACCTTCTTGTCTTAACCCCCTTCTTTGTTTACATTTTTGGAGACACATTTATCGCACACATGTTGGATCTCTTTTTTCTTTTTCTTTAAGCTTAAAAGTATAATGAGTTTCATGTTTCGTGGGTTCTTCTGAAGAGCGTTTGCTCATGAAGACGGGATAATACACCATATTATGCACTACAAGAAAAATTGTATTACTTGACACTTATTAAATGTCAAATTCTAACACTCTTGACCCTTTTGAAAGCGTCATGGAAGCCACTGTCAAGAATGAGGTGCCTAAAATGAGCGTCAAAGTATACTTTCCTTGACATTTATAAAATGCCATGTATATTAATTCCTGACACTTATTATGTACCATCTTTTTTTCAAAACTTGACGTTTGATGTGGGTCAAATGTATGTATATTTTTCTTGATATTTTTAACACGTTAGGGATGAAACTCATTGGCTTGGATAAAATGTCATGTATGTAAATTCTTGACATTTATGATGTGTCATTTTCTTATTTAACTTTGACATTTTTATGTGTCGAATGCACGATTATCTTGACACATAACGAATATCCACTCAATTAATTCTTGACGCATTTTACTTGTCATATTTCTTTATGACTTTTTTTTTTCAATCCTAATAAATATTTTCTCAATTATCCTTGAATCTCCTACATTGTGTTCCAATAATTTGATATCTTGAAGAAGACAGAATTTCATCAACCAAATAAACAATATATCTTCAAGATCTATCAACCAAAGTTCCAAATTGTCTATCACATCAACAATTCCAAAATTACACTTACTAACCCATATGAACACAATTCTAAATTGACAAGAATTATCAACCCATGTGAACTATTTCAAAATTATAAACCATCAATCTCCGACCACATATATTTGGAAATATCTTCAAAGTTACAAGCTTTCTGTCAACCTATAAATAACTCAATAGTATATTTAAAATCACTATCGAACATATGACCCACATCAATTATCAAAATCCAACCTCTGTCTCATCGAAACTTGGATCTTTGTCAATTGTGTCAATGCAATTTAACTTTGAGAGGTCGTCAAGGTATACTAGTCACATGAAATACATGATAAAAAAAATTTGAGTTGAACAACCTAGAAAACAATTCCTCCAATAGTCTAAAGCAATCACAAGAATTTAAATAAATTAAATAAAATAAGCTTTCACAATACATCTTTTTAGTCCTTGAGTTTTGATAAATAAGTTTAAAAGGTCTCTCATATTATTTTTTTCAAAATTTTAAATTGATACATTTTTAATTTTTAAAATCATTCAATATTAAAAAATAACATAAGAGACCTTTTAAACATATTTTTTCAAAACTCATGGACTAAAAATGTTCATTTTGAAAACATAGGGACCAAATGCATTTATTTTTCAAAACTTAGGGACTAAAAAAGTCTATTTTGAAAACTGAGGGACCAAATGCACTTAATTCCTCGAAACTCTGACCAAAAAGATATTTTTTCCTAATATATTTTATTAAAAATTTAATGCATTAATGTAGAGTAATTAAAGACAAAATTTGTATCGTAGCAAACTTGGTGAGTAAGAGTAAAATACTTTTGTTCACACATAATTTTAAAAAGATGGAACACGTGGAATAAACTTATTGTATTTGTATTAATCTTGTGGGTGTAGTACAATTTCTAATGTATGATACTCTGATTCTCTCTCTGTGTGTGTTTTACTCGAGGATTAGAATACATATTTTCGAGTTTGAAGCTTCAATTAATCCTTGGAGTCTTGAAGTTTTATGAGTCTAACACTCAGAGACTTATGAATTTCTGGGAGTCTTCTACCTTCTCTTCTGATGGAGTCTCTCTAAATTCTCTTATTTGAGTTGAGTTTAATTTTTTGAACCTTTAAAATGAAAGAAAACTCCTCTATTTATAGAGCTTTTCCATGAATAGGTGGGTTTGGACTTGAATGATTTTTGGGCCTAGTCATTTGGACTTGGGCTTCATTGACTTTGGGTCTAGCCATTTGAATTTAGGTTTGGTTTAAACTTGATCCAAATATTGTATAACCCAAACACCATATGACCCAATTTTGATAAAATTAAAATTTTATTATTTGATCAAATGACCATCTTGGAGACATGTGACATTTCAATTTAGAATTTTCCGAACGTTGCTTTCAAATTAAAGTTGGGATATATGTCAATTTATAATTGATCCAAAATTTAATTATTAGTAATTTCGTCAATAATTTAAAACAATGATATGCCAATTCAGGATTGACCGAAATTTCTCCTTCAACAACTTTAGCAAAGTAAACCTAGACAGAAGAATAGTGTACGATAACAAATTCGGGTTTACAAAACTGCCAACAAAATGTTAGTTTGATTAAACTTTTTTTTTTTTTTTGAAAAAATTAGTTTGATTAAACTAATCCATACTCCACACTTTTAGGGAAATTGGATTAGATGGCCAAATACACTCTAATTTTGAGAAGTGACAAACTTCAAATTTAACGAAAAATGGCTGACGGGTATTCATGAGGGTCCCAACTTACACCATGTACCCCTGAATTCCCCCTTTCACGAAAATTGTAATTGGATTCTATTCCCTCTTCCCTCTTTTTCAGTTTTCATATGTTTAGGATTATCTTTTTATTATCTTGCTAGTAATAGTAATAGGACAGCTCATTTGTTAGCTAAGAATGCATTAGCTCAGAAAACTTCCATGCTGTGGCTATCGAATTTTCCGTCATGGCTATTATCTACGAGTAATTCTACTCTTTACAAATGTATTTTGTATTGTGACTGTTTGGATTAATGATATTCTGTGATGTTTCTCCAAAAAAAAAAAAATTATAATTATCTTTCAATTATCCTAGATTTGCAACATGATATATATATATATATATATATATATATATTTAATCATAAATCAAATTTAAAATATTAAGATTTTTATCCTTTCGATTTGACCCAAGAGTTAGTCCCCCAAATTTCTTATATATCGGTCAATATGAGGTATGCTACATTCTTCTAACATTTTTCTATATTTTAGTTAGACTTGTAGATCAATTTTTCACCTTAGCTGATATCAACATTTTCAAATTATTTTCGATGGAGGTGTGTGATGGTAAAGTAAGACGATGGACATTTGAGGATTAGGGTTCTTAGAGAAACAAGATGAAAGCGACTCTGAAATCCCACGAAGACGAGAGACGTGGATGGTGAGAGTTTTCTCCCAATTTTCATACCATAGTTTTCATAAAACATTTGAATTCTTAGCGATAACAACATTGTCTCTCGATTGAATATGTATATACACCAAATACCAGGTCTTTGAGTCCACAAACCCCATAGCCTCTAAGTTCTGATTTTAAAAAACTTTTTTTTTTCAAATTTGGAAAAAAAAAGTTGCTTATTTTTGTTCCCCAAATCTTAGTTTTTGAATTGAATTTAAATTACCACGTTTTTGTTAGCTTAGATTTTATATCTTCTTACAATTCAAATCCCCGGTAACTATGCAGGTATTTTAGTCCCCTTCATTATTAAGGGTATGGATGATGCCCTAGTTTATTGTCTTTATACTTCTCTCACACCTAACTTCATGTACCCCACTAGAGTTTCTAGTCCAAGTGGGAGTTTGTTGGGTTTAGTGTCCTATAAACTCGTAGTTTGTAAATCATTAAACATATTCTATTTCCAATAAAGACGTTATTGAGGTTATTCAGTAAAAGATGTTATTGAATATGTAAATTGCGAATGATTAACCTAAATCCAATAAACTAAGATCCTTGGCTATAAAATGAATACTCGAACTATATGTAGGGACATATCGTAGGATCAAGTTCAAGTTTATAGTCAAAATAGTCTATAGTATAAGGATACAGTTGGGTGCCTTATCCTTGAGACACTATGGACGCGACCCACTTTGTATTAAGTACAAATGATAAGATCCTAAATCGTTCATGTGGTGACATGCGAGTGGGGGCGTCCTATGCAATGAGTTTGCATAAGACTGGACCACGAAATAAGTCACTTTCTCTTTATAATGCCGTTTACTGAAGAAACTGACTATTTCTCATAGATGACCTAGGTAACTCGTTCTTAATCCTGAGCTATCTATGAACTCCTATTTATGCGAGATTATCCTTTGATCTACATGGGTGAGAGTGGCCAGCATCGCTGACTCAACAAGCCTACCATTTTGGGGATAAGATCGAATAGATAGCTGGGGACATAGTTACGCAAGAGAGAATTCACTCCTACCCATTTCAGGGATAGCAAAAAGGTTGTTCCCTTAAGTACTAACTCCAGGACTTGATCAAGGGGCCCCACCCTCTCATTGGACCAAGAGGGACTTAGGTTTGATGGTTGGACCACAAACCGATTGTTCATTAGAGGATTAGTGGAACTTAAGGAACAAGAAGTACTATAGGGGTGAAACGATTATTTGACCTAGCTATAGCTACGAACAACCTGTGAAGGAACGACTTACTGAACATGGTTAAATCAAGTGGACGGAAATATATCTATAGCGTACAACTATCAGGCTATAGTGGAGTGTCCCGGTAGTTAACGAATGTTGGCTAGCTTAGATAATGAGATTAGTCGGCTAGCCTCGAATCGTTGGAGCCCATGATCTATAGGTCCATTAGGTCCCCCTACTAGCTCATATCGGATTAAAGCCTAGAATATATTGATAGGAATCTTTGAATCGTTCAAAAACGGGAAATAGGGTTTTATCGTAAAAGTGTTCGACACAATGATTTAATTATGAATTAAATTAGGAATTGAGAGATAAGGTATTTAAAAGTGTTTTAAGTACCATATATATGTATTAGGAATCATATATAATTCATGGCACTAGGTAATAAAGATTAATTGGATTAATCATATCAAATTACTTGGAAATGTCTCAATTAATTGCATAGAAATCAATTTCAATTTTGAATTGAAATTGGAATGAATTGCAAGCTGAAAATTCAGAATTAAGATTCAAATCATAGTGGATTTAGTGGCATTCCCACTCTTGCATGATGATGCATAGTGGAAAACAACACAACCATGCCCTAGATGCATGTGTTGTGAATTAAACACCTAGAATTCACTTTGAGTTGCATTTTCACCATGTGTCTAGTGTCATGAAGCTTGTCTTTGCATGGGAGAGGTCTATAAAAGGAGCTTAAATCAGATTCAAAGTAGAGATAGCATTCATCTTAGTGTTATGTTGCAGAATTTCTCTCTCAAACACTCTCTCATCTCATTTCTTCCTAAAGCTTGTACCTTCAAGCATTCCCTTCCTATTTCTTACTATTATAGACTCCCACAAGTCTTTCTAGGCCCAAGAGAATAGTAGGGAAGACTCTAGAGGTTGTCCAAGGAGCATAGGAGAGGAAAACACCACAAGGAGTTCCACATAAGTGAGCTACAAAGGTTGGTGTTCTCTAAACTCTCTATTCTGTCTTTTATAGAACATGCATGCTTTAGGAGCAAAATTGAATGTCATAAGTGATTTCGATCTTCAATTGCTTCCGCATGTGTTATGTGAACACCTTCAGATTTGAACCACATACCTCTCTTGACTACTGTTGTAACAGTGCTTACACTAAGGTCGAAAAACAACAACTAAAACCAGAAGAAAAACACAGCTCCAAGAATAAAGAACAAATTAAAGACATAGAGAAAGGGAAGAGAAATTTTCACCCGAGGTTTATAGTGGTTCGACCAGGAATAGGTCTACATCCACTTAGTCCCTTCTCATTGATTAGCGATCTACAGTATTGAGAATCACTCTCAATTCCAGCCACCAAGCTTCAATCGCTCCTCTCCCACTCTACATCACTCAACACTCTGTATGATTCTCTCAGAGAAGAACACAACCGTTCACTCTCCTTTTATACACTCAATAGGGGATTAAAAACCCTATTTTACAATTCACTCAGCTCACTCACTCTCACACACACTAGGATCCAATCGGGTGCAAAGAAGAAGGTGGGCATAACGAATTCAACATCTTCCCATGTGCTTCAGGTGTAGCTGTACAGAGTTGGTTGGAGAAGAAGCTTCTGCTGATATGTACATTCCAGTCAACAAAATATTCAGCTAGCTAATCCAGCTAGACTCCACGTGGCTATTCTAAAACATTGTCAAACTTTAACAGCTACTATTAAAGATAATGGAAATGGAAAGTTAGACCTCGGACAAAAAAACTATAAGAATTTTCAAAAGAGAAAAATGGGTTTTAAAATTCAAAGTTACCACGACAAGGGCTAAATCAAACCTCAAGAATTAAAAGCCTAGTTTTATGAAATGATAATATATCCCTTAGAAAATTTTAAAATGATTCTATTTTATAAGTTATTAAATTTTCAAAATATTTATTTGGGAAAAAATCATTTTTAACCGTAAACTTTGGGGATTGTATCAATTTTAACTCTGAACTTTCAATTTCATCAAATTGAACCCTAAACTTAGCAAGTCACATCAATTTTAATCCTAAACTTTTAATTTCATCAAATTGAACCCTAAACTTAGCAAGTCATACAATAACTTGTGTGTAAAAAGAAAAACACACCTATGAGGAAATGCAACCAAACATATGAGTGTTTAAATTCTAAAAAGGTTTTGTACAAAATGTTTTTTAAAAAATACATTCTTGAAAAACATTTAAATTAAAATGTATTCCAAACGGGCTCTAAGATTTCGAAAGCAAAGCAACTTTGGAGGTTATCTTCAAATATTTACTGGTTTTTCTTGTTGCTAAGAACTTTGTGGGCTTTTTTTTCTGGCTAATTCGACCAATGTACAAAGGTAGGTAACAGAAACAAAGAAATTTCGAGTTTTTTATTTCTCATATTTGCTAGATTTTTCTTGTTGCTAATAACTTTGTGATTTATTTTCGGATAACAATATGAGAAGAATAGTTTGGGATATTTAATTTTTTAAAGAGTTCCTCCAACAAATTTCTTACAAAATTCCACGTCATGTACAATGTGATTTTTTTTTTAAAAAAAATTGTCAATTACATGCTTTAATGGCAAATTAAATGAAAAGTTGACCAAAGGTCTACATTGTAACATTTATGCAAGTTTGAGGTTAAAATTGATACAATTTGTTAAGTTTAGGGTTCAATCAGATGAAATTGAAAGTTCAATTTTAAAATTGATACAACTTGCTAAATTTAGGGGTCAAAATTGATTTTTGCCCTATTTATTTTATCAAAAACTTTGAATTTTATTCCATTTTATCCTTAAACTTTTCAAAATGTTTATTTTGGTAGTTAATAAACTCTTGGAAATTTTTTTTGAGTCATTACCTTTATGTTTCTTTTAAACAAATTGGTAGCATGGTATCAATTTTGAGATTGCTGAGTAAACAACATTATGGAAGAATCTTAACCATGGTATTTGGTAAATCCTAATTATTTTCTAATTTATCTAAAATCACTTTTTAATTTAGCTTTCTAGAAAATCTCTCCTCTCCTTTAACTAAAATTTAAAAATTCCAAATATATCCTTCCATATTTTTTTGGATATCTACAAGAATAGGCTAAAATCAGCTCATATATTTCACTTTTGTCCAAAAACCTTGAAAATATCATTTCAGTCCAACCTGTTTTAATTAATTGTAGCTCATTTACCAATTTGACCCTCTGACATTCAAAATAAAAAAAATAAAAAAAATAGAAAAGGAAAAAACGGTTCGTATATTACATTTGGAATATATAAAATGAAAGAGAAAGAATTTGAAATTTCTTCCTAAAATCGTGCAAATCAAGTCCATATGGGATCACCTCCATCACTTGGTTATTCGTATTCGTAAGCATCCAAAAATTCACTATATAACTACTAATTTTTGAAAGGGATAAACAGACGTTGATAGAGGTCTTCTCTCACGACTTTTTATTATTGGTTTCAGAATTTTGTCTATGCTCTTCTCCTGCATTATTTAAAATTTGACAGTACATAACATTTTTAAATACCCGGTATGATTTCTAAATATCGGGTATGGATTTTTGGATTTGAAAAAGTCCCCAAAAACACGATCTTCGATTTTTGGATTTCAACAATGGAGAAGGTTAGGGTTTCGTCTTCTTCAAAACTCCGACAACAATCTTGTGGGTTTCACGGCGAAGTAAGTTTTGGGGTTTTCGGTTTATGATTTTGCATTTTTGGGGTTTTTCCGTGAGTTCATAGATTCAAAAATCACTGAGTTGCTTCGTTTCTTCGCTATAAACCTACTAATTATTAAGTTTTAGCTTCGAAATAAGTGAGTTCTAAATTAAGATTTGCATGTTGCTCTGTTTTCTAACTAAAAAAGCATGTTGATTCTAGTGATTTTTTTCACATATAAATCTCATACCTTCTATACTTTTTAGTGTATATTATTCATACTAGGTATGAATTCCATGTTGAGTTGTATTAAACACATACATTATAAGGTTGTTATTGTTCATACCAGGTATGAATTCAGGTATATAAAGGGTATTAAACACATACATTATAAATTTGTAAATATATATACCACATACAAATAGGTATGAAATTAGTCAAATCATAATTCTGTACCGATATATATCACTTACAAGCACGTATGAAATTCGTTTATTCATAATTCTAATACATACATGATGGTTCTGTACCAATATATACCACTTACAAACAAGTATGAAATTTGTTTTTTCATAAGATAAATGCTAGTTACCAAAATCCCAAATTATATATATATATATATATCCAAATAAGGTGGGATTTATTCTATGTCTCAAAATTTATATATATTCAAACAGAGGTATTTAAAACAATCCTTGAAGATGCTTTTGTTGTTAAATTTGTATAATATGTAACCTAAAAGCTATTTCAAAGATTCATGACTTTACCGTTCACACAAACTAGTTGCTTTTGTTGATTTTAAAATATACAAGCTTTCATTCACACACACACCTTCTCAGTAGCGAAAAAAAGCAAAAAGCAAAAGGCAAAATAATAATAATAATAATAATAATAATAAAAAAAAGACAAAGAAAAGAAATTTTGGAAAAAAAAAAAATCAAAATCTAAACCGAAAAGGATCACAACACAAATGAATAATGAGAAATCATGAAAAACATGACGGAGGAGAAAGAGTTCCAACAGAAAATGGTTGACGGCAAAATGAAATAATGAAAATAAAAATTGTTACCTAAAAGGAAAAAATCAAAATGGGTTTCTAATGGAATAAAAAACAAATTAATGATAGAAAATATTTTCCTGAAATGATAACCAACTATGGATAAAATAACTAAACAAAATATTATATTAAATGTGTTGGATAAAATAATTAAACAAAATATTATATTAAATGTGGTTTGATTTATTGCATATAAGGGCATTTTGGTAAGAAAAAATACTTAATTAATCTATGAAAACCTACTAATTAGATTTTTAATAGTTTTGGACATTTTTGAAATTTATGGGCTAAACCGCCTTTCTGTAATTTTTGTTCACATCTATTCTTATAGCAACCAAATTTGGATTGATTCAATATTTTTTTTTATAATAATTGTTTTTTCTAAACTTGATCAAATAATTTAAATTAAACAAAGTTACTTAAAATTTAAATCATATAAGTTTTTAAATAATTATCATGATATTATATACTATCATAAAAATTATTGACATAATATGCTTACTTAGGTCATTATAGCCAAATGAAAATAATTTAGTATTATTTTACCAAATACCATAATATGCTTTTTCAGGTTTAAAGTTAAAATTTATCAAACACTATTTTTACTTCATGTTACAACTAATTTTTCTAAATGCACTATTGCCGACATTATTTTAAAAGCAACAACAAATCAACAATCCACCAACATAAGCATAGTTCGATCCAAGTCTAAAGTTAGTTGAAGCAAGGATGAGATAAACAAATAGTGAGCAGGTAGAAAAATAATAGAAAAAACTATAATATTTATTTGGGAAAAAAATTAGAGAATTTAAAAATCTAATTTCCAAGATAATGGTTGTTGACGGTGGCGGATCCAGACTTTTTGTTTAGGGGGCTACCCTTAAATTATGTAAAACTAATTTACAAGTAAGCAATTTAAGAAATTCGTAAATGAAAACTTAACAACTAATTTAATTCATTGCAATTGTCGTCTACAAGTTTTAATATTATGAAATTAATTTTTAAAAAATAACGAAACAAAAATTTTAAAAATATTTCTATCAATTTCCGTTTATATTTGATATAAAAATTTAAAGAATAAATAAAAATAAAAATTATAATATTATATATTTCTTAGGATAAATTACTAGGTTAGATCCTGAACTTTTATTTTTGTGTCTAATAGGCCTCAGAACTTTCAATTTTGTGAAAATGGGTCTTCGAACGTCAAAAATGTCAAATTGGATTTCTAAACTTTCAATTCTATCTCTAACAAATCCTTGACATATTCAATATTGTTTAAAAAAAAAATAACATTCATATTAGACATAAAATTGAATTTCCTATCAAACATAATATTAGACATTCAATTTTAAGTTCAATAAATTCATGATTTTTAAATTTTTTTTGAATAGTTCAAATATTTATTAAATACAAACTTGAAATGTCCATGATTTTTATTTTTTATTTTGTGTGGAAGTTCATGAATTTATTAAGCATAAAATTGAAAATTTAAACACCACATTTTAAATTTCAGAGATTGATTGATGCACAAAATTGAAAGTTGGACCTATTTGAATACTATATAGATCTTGGGATGAAATATGTAATTTAATCTATTTGTTATTGTTTCATATTTGTAAATAATTTCCACCTGAAATTTTTAAAAGGAAATATAAACTACAGTTTAAATTTATAAAAATAAAGAAAAAAAAACCTCCATAATAACTAAATCTTGGAAATTTATTAAAGCGGTAAAAAAAAATGCGTTTGCCGGGAGTCGAACCCGGGTCTATTGCTTGGAAGGCAATTATCCTAATCGTTGGACTACAAACGCTAATTGAACAATACATTGTAACAAAATATATAAATATAAATAAGTTGAAAAAACAAAAAATCTGTCCCATTATGTTTGACCAAGAAAATCTGAAAACATGTGCCTAAAGCCCAATTGAGCCCAACAACGAAGATAAAGTGACATAGACACTATGTTTCAGCGTGCTAGAGAACTTACGTATAGATACTTGTACACTAAATAGTTACAAAACTATATTGTAATTTGGTTTATCTATGTGGTTAACCTTCATTTTGCTGATGCATACATTGAAAAATAGGTTAACTAAAAGAAGAAAAAGAGAATGAGAGTAGGGATTAAGGGTGTGTTTGGTTTCACTTTTCAAATGTTTCATTTTGAAAAAAAATCATTTTGCAAAAATTTCTAGTGTTTGACAACCACTAAAAATGGCTTATTAGAAAATAAGTTTGATAAATAAAGGAAAAAATACACTTTTGGTCCCTAAGATTTGAGTTAGGTTTCATTTTGGTCGTTGAGTTTTCAAACTCGACAATTTAGTCCTTGATGTTTGAATTTTGTTTCATTTTGGTCCCTCCATCCAATTTTCCGTTAACTTTTAACGGTTGGTTGGCGTGACACTAATTTTTTTATTAAAAAAAATAATTTTTAATTTTAAAAATAAAATAATAAAAAAATAATTTTTAAAAATAATTTCTTTTTAATTTTCATTTTCCCACTCTTTTCTTCTTCTTCCTCTTCACAACCCCACCACCATCTTCTTCTTTCTACTCGACCACCATCACCACCACATGTTGATGCCGACTGCTGGCGGCTGCTGCTTCCCGGAGATCGAAGACCCAACCGCCATGAGAGTCGCCACCAGCCGTGAGTCGCGCATGCAGGTTTTCACACGACTCTGTCTCCCTTGTTTCGCTATGTTCGCGTCGTCTCTCTCTGTCCTTGCGTTTTTGGCCAAGGAAGCTCGTGGGTAAGTCTCTCTTCCCAGGATCTAGTTGATTTAAGGCTCGATCTAACTCTCTTCACTCTCGTTCAGTCAGTTCTGTGCGCAACCAATAGCTGGGATTCTGTATTCCTCACAGATTCGTCTCTGTCCAGCGTCGTTCAATCTCAAACGTGGGCGTTTCAGCACCATTTGGGATTTCGGTAAGCTTTAGAGCTGATCCACGCTCATTTGGTTTTAAAATTAAAATACCTATGTCATTTAGGTGCTGGAATTTTAGTTAATGGTGAATTTATGTTCTGCAACGTCGTCTAAGTGACCCACGTTCATTTGGTTTTAAAATCGTTTCGTCGGTTCTGTGCACAACCACCAGTTGGGATTTCGTATTCCTCATAGATTCGTCTCTGTCCAGCGCCGTTCAATCTCAAACGTGGGCGTTTCTGCACCGTTTGGGATTCCGGTAAGCTTTAGAGCTGACCCACACTCATTTGGTTTTAAAATCAAAATACCCATGTCATTTAGGTGCTGGAATTTTAGTTAATGGCGAATTTCTGTTCTGCAACGTCGTCTAAGTGATCGATTGGGGTTCGAATCACTAGAGCTTGAATACCCACTGCCCAAGGAGCGTTCTGACACGTTGGTTGAGGTTTATATAATCCGTCTAGCGTTGAAACAGGTTCGTTTGGGTAAGATTTGTTGCTGTTTCTAGTTAATAGTGTTGAGGTTTATTGGTCGTTAGGTGTTTAAGATTTAGATGCATGATTTAATCGTTACCCATTAGTTGTTTAGGCCTTAAAATGTTTCCCAACCCTTAAAGGTTCCTAGAATGTGTTAATATGTGGTTGATTGCTTGCTGTCCAGTGGCTGTATAACCTTAATTTAATTTCGACATCCAACAAATACCCACTGCCTGTAACGCCTTAGACGTGGTTGCCCATGGTCTAATGACTTTGAGTTTTCAATTTGGGTAATGTTTAGATGTTGTCCAGTAAGAAATTAAATTGTATTGGTTAAGTTTTTCCCTTAACATCATGTTTTAGGGTGTTATCCTTTAGTGTAGACTTCCTTTGATGGATGGTAGTTTATTTGTAGCTGGAAGTTCGTTTTGGAGCGAGATTGTGCAATTTCCAGCAAACGTGAGTTTAATTTAAAAGTGCTTTGTAAGTAGTTTCTACTTGCTGGGTTTGTTTGATTGTGTGAAGCCTGTTGTATGTTTTTATGTTTTATCTTTGTACTAGTGAAAAACATGATTTGTTGTATTTATATGTACTGCAATGCTTGAGATGAGCATGTACTGATTATCGTTTGTGATGAGCATGAAATATGAACTGCTGAGTTGTGGTTGTTGAAGTGCTTGTGTGAAACATGTAATGTTTCTTTTGCATTGCCTGGGATGGGTGTGTTTGGGTGTTAAACATGTATGGTTAGGCTAGTATGTTGTCACGGGATGTGTAGCATGAGTCTAGGAGTTGCGGTACATGACTCGTAATTCATGTGTAGGTGCGTAGCGTGGCGCGTAATTCATGTGTTTGGTTTTGTGTAACATGACGCGTAATGCATGTGTTTTGGTTAGCATAGCATGTCGCGTAAACACATGTGTTTGTTTTGCGTAGCATGTCGCCTAAAGCATGTGTTTGTAGCGTGACATGACGCGGGAATCATGTGGGCTAGGTGCGCAGCGTGGCGCGTAATTCACGTGTTGGTTTGCGCAGCATGATGCGTAATTCATGTGTAAAGTGTGGAGCATGACGCGTAAATCACGTGTGGTCTAGTAGGGTGTGGGTGCATAGTGTGGAAAGCAAATGCATGATGGGAATTTATTGCTTTGTGAGCATGTTGACTTTTTATTGCTTTTGCAAAGTATGTTGTTTGCGTGTGAGAAACATGTTGTTTCACATTGGTTGATGCTTGTGATCTGGCATGTGTGAGCTACTTACCAGTATCGTGCGGTTGTACTGATACCCCCTTCCCCATCTCTCCCAACATTTTAGATGTTGCAGGTATGGAAGATGATCTGGACCTTGGTGGCGAGGAGGAGAACTATGAGGAGGATTCCTAGGGTGTTGGATTTCTCTCGTTATGGTTTTATTTAGTTGCTTGAGTAGGCTAGTCAGAATTAATTGGTGTTGTTTCTGTTCGGTGAGGGATTCACCTGAGGTTATGTTATTTTGAACTTCAAGCTAGATTTGTTGTTTTGGTAAATAATAACAAAGGTTATTTTGGTTAGCTTGTGCTAAGGGGATAGCTATTCATGTTAATAAGATGTTTTTTATGTTCTCTAACATGGTCTTTAGTTTATTGCATGATGCTACAAGATCTAACTCGTATAGAGAAGATAGGCTGTGAATCTGCTTATAGTTTGGTGGAGTTTGACTTGTGTATGTTTAGAAGTGTTGAATAATTTTAACAGGAGTTAAAATTTTGGGATAACCAGTTTTACGCCGTTATGTTGCCAAAATTTTCAGTACATCCGGTTTAAAGTGGTTCAGTTCCGTGGTTAAGGTTTTAGAGTTGTTGTAGCGTCTCTAGGCTAGAGGTTGGAAAACTTGGGACGATACAAATTATCTCTACCAAAATTAAAAATATTTAATTTGGCTAGTTAAATGTTCAAGAATATATTTTTTTTTAATTTTATTTTCAAAAAATGACAAAATTAAATAAGAAAATAAAATATCGGACAAATTTAGGGGTCTACACTTTACATAATGTACGCTTTGCATCAATGATTATTTCAAGGCAAACTTTTTCTAGAGGTAAATTAACATGCATGTGGTGATGACCCTAGACAAGAGTCATAAGAAGTAGGGTCGTTACACAATAAAGCTAAATACTCGAACTTCTCAATTTGAGAGTACACCTATCCAACCCTCAAATTTTACATCCCATTAAAGAACAAAAAACTTACCTACATAGATATTAGAGATTGGTTGCTCAAATATTAATAAAAAATCTAGTTCATTCCAAAAAATTAAATAAAATTTCTAGAAATCTAGTGTGAACAACATACTTATCGTGTTGACCCAAAGATTTAAGGGGGATTTGCATAAATAGCAAAAACCGGCAAAAGTATTGCAAAAATAGAAAAAAAATAAAATTATTTGTGGAAATAGCAAAAAATACGTTAAATTACGAAAATACCCTTAGTATCTCCAATAGTCTATCAGTCCCTATTATTGATAGTCACTGATAGACTTCGATTAATCAGAGTCTATCAAATGATAAATACTGATAGACTTTGATGATAAGTTTCAATTAATCGGAGTCTATTAGTGATAGACACTGATAGACTTTGATGATCATAATCTATAAGTTTTTATCGTGTTTAGTTCAAACCTATCAGTGATAGCCGCTGATAGAAAAGAATTTAATTCAAGGCTATCAGTTTCTATCCATCAGTTTAATTTAAGTCTATCAGTGATAATCACTAATAGAAAACCGTTTAATTCAAGGTTATCAGTTTCTATCACTGATAGCAACCAATTTAATTGAAGTTTATCAGTTTCTATCAGAAATCAATTTAATTAAAGTCTATTGACTTGTATCACTGATGAAAATTAGTTTAATTCAAATCTATCAATTTCTATCGAGGATAGAAATCAGTTAATTGAAGTCTATCAGTTTCTATCTCAGATAGAAATCAGTTAATTATCAATTAATTGAAGTCTACCAATGATTGTTACTGATAGAAATCAATTTAGTTGAAATCTATCAGTAAAGTACTTTGCATTGCAATCATCTCGGTAATTAGAAACTCATCCAAAGTTATTATACTACAATCATAAATTGAACAAAAAATTTAAGTCTCTTGTGGTAATTAGAACATAAAATCCAAAAATAACCATTACGAACCAGCGACTCTCAATCAACAATATAATTTTTAAAGCCTAGCACACAAGCTTCGTGACCACCACCATAAAATTGCTATTCTTGTATTCTTTGTATTTCATTATCTATCAATTATAGCCCGGATAGACTTCGACCAGTGATAGTCAGTGATAGACTACGATTAACCAGAGTATATCAGTGATATACTTTGATATACCTATACAAACACTCACCAAAATTGCTATTTTTGTATTCTTGACATTCTTGTATTAAAAAGAAGGCCAACAAGAGTTTAGCTCAATTGACCTAAAGTTGTACTGATAACCACAAGGTCTGTGGTTCGAATCCCCCTCCTCACATATTATAAAATATATATATATATAAGAATAAAAAGCAGAAGAAACAATCATAAAGAAGAAGAAAACCTAATAAACTACACAGAACAAAACAAAGGGAAAAAAAGCATATTAATTACACAAGAACTCCACCCTCATAAATGCAAAAAAAAAAAAAAAAAAAAAGAAGTAATCGTGTAAATGGAAGCCATATTTGCAATTCTTTTTACCTTGTGCTAAATTTGCTATTATATATAATTAATTTGCCACCCACTGCAATTACTCAAGATTTAAGGGTTAATTTCTTGAATAATGTAACTTAAAAAAGAAATGACATAATTGAGGTAGTTTTAAAAATAATAATTTTAAGGTTAAAAATCACTTTTGGTCCCTAAGCTTTCATAAAACTAACAATTTAGTCCATGAACTTTCAACTTTGAAACAATTTAGTCCATGAACTTTAATAGGTAACAATTTAGTCCTTATACTTTCAAATTTGTATCAATTTAGTCCCTATTCTTTCAAATTTGTAACAATTTAATCCTTGTCGCAAACAAATTCATCAAAATTAAATGTTGATTTTTATTATTTAGTGATTAAACTTTGTAGCTTAAAAACATATTGGGTCCCAAATTAATTAATTAATCTATCTATGTACGGAATTTCATTAAATGTTTACATTAATTTTTCACCATAGAGATTAAATCGTTACAAATTTGAAAGTACAGGAACTAAATTGTTACTTGTTAAAGTTTAGGGACTAAATCGTTACAAAATTGAAAGTACAAGGACTAAATCGTTACAAATGAAACTTCAGGGACTAAAATGTTACTTTTATGAAAGTTAAGGGACTAAAAGGGAATTTAAACCTAATTTTAATAATGTACTTAAAATAAGAAATTACAAAATAGGTGTGAAAGTTGAAACTAATGATGAAAGTAGGTACTAAAAAATGTGTACATGGTACACGAGTTTACATGGCGGTGACATGTACGCGATTATGCTCAAGAATCGTGTACATTGGACGTGATTTACGTAAATGGGAGTAGGAAACTCGTGTAGGGTGCACATTATTTCCATGTAGAAATTGTGTACACGATTTCTGCAACAATTCGAGTGCATTATCTCTACGAGCGAGCCACCATATGCGTAGAGCAAAGATAAAAGAATTAAAAAGAAGTCAATAACAAAGGTTTCTCAACATCATTAGATGATAAAACTTTACCATCCATCCAAACAACCAGCAATTCTTATTTCCAAGAACAAAAAGAAGTTAAACAACAACAACAGATTAACATTTTACTTCTCTTCATGACATGTCTCAGTGTTGAGGATCCCACATTGAAAAGATTGGTGGAGACCTCACAATATATAAACTACAAGGATCACTCCACTCATTGCCAATTGATTTTGAGATGGAAGCCCATATAAAAAAATATGGTATCAAAACCCATTAAAACCCAAACGGGTATTCGGTCCAAAAATAAAAATTGGGATCCCATCCAAGAATGGTGAACCCAAAGAGGTACCATCTTGAGGGGGCATGTTGAGGATTCCACATTGAAAAGATTGGGTCGAAACAAACACATGATTTTTGGCCATGAAAAAGTGACTTTAACCATACCAAAATTACTCTCTTACAGGTCCTAAATATTGGTTAATTAGTACAAGTTTGGAAGTGATTTTGAAATGACTAAAATCACTTTAATATGTTCGAAATCATCCCAAAACATACTTTTAGTGCATGTTTAGGAGTGATTTTGAGATGATTAAAATTACTTTTGTCAGGTTCGAAATCACTTCGAAATATACCTTTTAATTATTCAAAATCAATTTCTTATTTGATTTTATACTGAATATCATAAAAATTTAGTCTAAAGGCATGTGTTTCGGATTCTTTTGAACATGACTCCATCTCAAAATCACTTCCAAACATACACTTATCCATGAATTATTTTAAAGGTGTGCCGTACGCCAAATGGTTACCAAATCCTTGTGATTAATTCCATTCAACACCAAGATTTTTCGAATTTCAATTTCCAATCCTTTCCCATGCTTATAAATATGATCACTGTCAGAACTCCAAAGTTGCTCAAAACATAAAGCCATAGCAGAAGAAAAATACTCTCTCTTGAGCTTTTTTTTTTTTTTCCTTTATCTTCATAAGAAAAAGAATTATGTCATTTGAAGTCATAGCCTCAACATTGAACGGTGGGGTTCCTCGTCGTTTTGCAAACTTTCAACCAAGTGCTTGGGGAGACTACTTCATTTCATGTGATTCCAACACTATGGTATATATATATATGTTGAAAATATTTTCTTTTCCTAACATTTTATTTTCTTTTCTACTTTCTATAATGAATTTTGGTTGGATAAAATTTTTGTTTTATGTTTTTTTCTAATTGTATTATTTGTTTAACTTTGATTTTAGTCTCTGAATTTTCATGTTTAGCTGATTTCGATTTTGATTCCTACCCTTCGAAATATTTTGTTTAGATCTATGTAATTTATACAAAATGCAATTTTAGTAGCTGTCATTAATTTTGTTTTTGTACAAGTATGAATAAAATCTTATAGAGATATAGTTTGTTAATTTACTGGATGAATAGATTTATTGTGCATATATATTTGAAGCCATAATTAGTAGAAACTCAAGTGTGTTAGATTTCAAAATGAATTCAAATTTATATTAAATAATTAATGAAAAAAAAGGCAAAAACTAAAATAATTTTGATTAAAGTAAACTTTGGTCCCTAAAGTTCGAGTGTCTATTTGGTCTTTAATTTGAAATTCCAAAAACTAGAAGATACTTTAACTCTGTTGAGGCTTACAAAATTGTTTTAAATGGTTGTTAAGTTTAATTATTGACAATGTTATGTCAATTTTTAATTAATCAACTTATGACAACTTAGGTCTCGTTTGATAATCATTGGGTTTTTGGTTTTTGAAAATCAAGCTTATACACACATACTTCCACCTATAAGTTTCTTGGTTTTAGTATCAATTACAAATCTAAAGTGTGCAGCCCGAGAGTTGAAACAGAGAATACAAAGGAAGGGATGAAATCTCTGTGTTATTGCTTGAAGGATGAAAGAATACAAAACAGACTTCTTTATAGGCCAAAAGCAAAACAAAGCATTAAATATTTGATAAGACAAGAGAGCTTGGAAGGACAACAACTATAGCCTACTAAACATAATTACAATACTAGACCTCAACTGTAGCACATAAAGTACACTGACTAACAGCTATGTTGTAACAACATCAATCTTCTATCCGATTTTCAAAAACTAAGTCCAATTTTGAAAACAAAAAGAAAGTAGTTTTCAAAAATTTGGTTTTGTTTTTAAAATTCAGCTAAGAATTCAAATGCAACCTTAACTAGGATGAAAGCTATGGTAGGGAATTTAGGAGAAAACAAGCATAATTTTCAAAATCAAAAAACAAAAAACCAAATGGTTATCAAACGAGACCTTAATTTTTCATGGACTATTTAGAAATATTTAACCGATTTATTATTTTTTTTTAACAAATATTTTACCAATTTAAAGGCTAAAGTATTCTTCTTGAAACTGAATCAATTGGACATTGAAGTCAAATCTCATGGACAGTATTGTTGATGCCAAAATTTGGCCAAGGGACTCACCTGACCTTCACGTGACATCAACGGTAAATTTATTTGAATGGGGAAGACGTGGCCTGCAAAACAACGGCAAATCAAGAGAAAATTAAGCACCGGTGTGGTGTTTGCCACACCGACTCCGATGCTTAAGTCAGTTGGGAGATCGTAAGTGAGGCAAATAAAATAGTAGTATAGAGGAAGAAAATAGATACCAAATGGAGTCCCCCTGACTTGGGGTGAACCTCTTCTATTTATAGCTGAAATTAGGGTTTTCCCCTGTTAGGAGAGTGAGTAGCCCTAGAGATTGATTTAGGCCCATTGGGCCTCCGTGGGCTTGTTTCCCTGTCTTTCTTAGAGCTAGGTCCAAATTCACCCATAACATTAAGCCCCCACTCTTTGAATTGGGATTCAAGGGTGGCCTGTTGCTATAAGTCAAACGCCTTAAGCCCAATTTAAGAGTATAATTCTCATTTGTGTCGATTTGTGTGTTGATTTCCTCTTCACTTCACTTGGGCAGCTACATAAGTTCTCCTGAGTTCAAATATTCCAAGGCTAGCCTTAGATGCTTTATCATGAGGGTTCTCCTTTTCATTTGGTTATGGTCAGCTTCAAACTTCGGATGATCAGCTTCAGCCCTCGGAGGGTTAGTCTCGGTTCCGTTTTCTAACCTCCTCGGTCAACTCCTATTGCCTTTTGTTTAATATGGAAGTATATCCCTTCTTGCTTTTTGCTTCATAGGGAGTGCACATCCCCTCTTGCTTTTTGTTTGATAGGGAGTGCATATCCCCTCTTTGGGGTTTATGCTCGAACTTGGCAAGATGTGTCCAACCAGATGAGTTGAGATAACCTGTGGCCTTGAAGAAGTTGTGGAGATGCGTCAAATACTATGGAAAAATGTTGGGCCTTTGAGGGTGGAGCTCGGCCTTGGCCTCTGGATGGTCGACCTCGGCCTTGGCATGAGGTCGACCAACTCCTCTGCGTTGTTTGCTTGCTTGTTTTCCATCCCAAGGGTGTCTGCACTCAGTTGGGGACTTGGGGAGGATGAGGGCATGTGCCAACCTCTCTTCAAGTGTCTGTGTTCATTCTAGGGGTGCGTACACTCTTCTGGGGAAAAACTCGGGGAGGCCTAGGAAGTTCCCGGGCCTCTCTTCAAGCATCGTGGTCATCCCAGGGGTGCGTACACTCTTCTGGGGAAAAGCTTGGGGAGGCCTAGGAAGTTCCCGGTCCTCTCTTCAAGCATCGTGGTCATCCTAGGGGTGCGTACACTCTTCTGGGGAAAAGCTTGGGGAGGCCTAGGAAGTGAAAAGCTTGGGGAGGCCTAGGAAGTTCCCGGGCCTCTCTTCAAGCATCGTGGTCATCCCAGGGGTGCGTACACTCTTCTGGGGAAAATTTTGGGGAGGCCTAGGAAGTTCCCGGTCCTCTCTTCAAGCATCGTGGTCATCCCAGGGGTGCGTACACTCTTCTGGGGAAAAGCTTGGGAAGGCCTAGGAAGTTCTCGGGCCTCTCTTCAAGCATCGTGGTCATCCCAGGGGTGCGTACACTCTTCTGGGAAAAGCTTGGGGAGGCCTAGGAAGTTCCCGAGCCTCTCTTCAAGCATCGTGGTCATCCCAGGGGTGCGTACACTCTTCTGGGGAAAAGCTTGGTGAGGCCTAGGAAGTTCCCGATCCTCTCTTCAAGCATCGTGGTCATCCCAGGGGTGCGTACACTCTTCTGGGGAAAAGCTTGGGGAGGCCTAGGAAGTTCTCGATCCTCTCTTCAAGCATCGTGGTCATCCCAGGGGTATGTACACTCTTCTGGGGAAAAGCTTGGGGAGGCCTAGGAAGTTCTCGGGCCTCTCTTCAAGCATCGTGGTCATCCCAGGGGTGCGTACACTCTTCTGGGGAAAAGCTTGGGGAGGCCTAGGAAGTTCCCGGACCTCTCTTCAAGCATCGTGGTCATCCCAGGGGTGCGTACACTCTTCTGGGGAAAAGCTTGGAATCTCATCCCGAGGGTGCGTACACTCAGTCGAGGTCTTGGAATCTCATCTCGAGGGTGCGTACACTCAGTCGAGGTCTTGGAATTTCATCTCGACGGTGCGTACACTCGATCGAGGGCTTTGAAGGACCCAACCTCTGCAAGGGTCAGTCTACAAATATGTCTTTCACAAACGAGTGTATCATTAAGTTTCTAGCCAATCAAGCTATAATAAGAGCACATACTAAAAGAAAGTACTAGCTCAAGAATATTATTCTTAGACATAAAAACAGAATCAAGTAGCTTATGAGCAAAAATGCTAAATCTTTGGAGATGCGATAACATAAATATCTGGATCAAGTTCTTTATGGAACTGAGTATGGTTTTTATGACCACAAAGTGATGAGGCCAAATTTGCTGCCTTTTTTACTGTTTTATTTAATTAAGGAAACATATTCCCTGTGCAGCCCCCTACTCAAGCAAGGTTTTTCTCGAAGTAAAAGTTGTGCTTGAGTAATCGATGGTGACATACCTTAGCATTTTCATGTCTCATAACTCTCCCTTATTGGCTTTTGTGGGCATCGGCCTCCTACGGCTCAACCTCAGCTCTTTGCATGTCAGCTCTATCGTTGTCACTAAGACCTTCAACATCATCATTCTCGTGCGTTTGTCGACTCTGCTAAGGTCGTACCATAAATCGAGTGCCTTGGAGAGTATAAGTTTTTTCACCCTTCCAATGACATTTTGTTGACTCAGCTACTCAGCAGGAGCTCCATTTTTCCTCCTCGTGAAATAATGTTAGTAGATAACATTATGTAGATATGAGGAAAAGACTAGTCATTGATAAAAGTTATAAGTATGTCATGAGGAGCTTGTCAATTATGAATAATTTGCATTTAATAAATCAATAGATATACATAAAGTAATAAGAATGTACCAAAATTCGTAATTACGAATTGAGTAATAGACATATAGTAAATTGGGGTAGGTAGAGAACATACCCCAAAATGTTATGCTTTATGAAATGGTAAAGGTCTTTGCTGGGCTAATATGGGCTATCTTCAGACCTCTTGAATTTCCCACTCCATATTGTTGAACTCAGAATTAGAAATAAATAACAAACTTCATAATATTTTGCAGTCAAACATTTATGAAGATGTCATAGAACAATTTCTGTGCAAGCAAATAACTAACTTGCTTTACAATAGTCTACATTAATTCCAATTCTTCAGTCCAAGTAACTTTATAAGATAGGACTGAACAAATTTAATTGTGCGGTTTGAAATATGACCCATCAGTCTATATATTCATTGAATAAATGACCAAAATGATAGATACATCAAATCTACCATCTTTAAATTAGATAAATCTAATCTTAAATATGAATTACCAATGGATAGAAATATTCTCAACGAAATATCTAATTGAGATTCTAAATTAGAGAGCAAATCAATTCTAAACTTAATTCGAATTACTCCTAATATCTTGCACTTAAAACTACAATCTTAATACTGCTTACTCATTAAAAAAATTTTAATCTAAGATGTAATTCAACCGTATTATCAATCCAAATCAATATCAATTATCATACCGGCTGCATGTCTGCTGATGAGTCGGCATTGATATGCTAACAATATTTTTAATTGATTAGCATCGGATGGTTGAAAGAGATGAGTCACTAGTCCCAACGCTTCCTTTTTTTATTGCTGAAGTCCTGAAATTAAGAGTCAATTCTTCCTCCATAATACACAGATATAACATATAAAAATCACAATTATTAATTGCAAGGTAATTATGAGCCATCACTTGAGCATAGGATTCATCCACGGACCAAAGAATGATGCAAATCAACCTTTTTTGCGTAAAAAGTCTCAAGCATGCATAAACAAGAATTTTTTTCCTTTTGGGCCGGCGTTTGGAACGGTTGTGAACGACAGATACTCGCACCTGAACAAACTTGTTATGGCTCCATATAACAGAAGATATCGATGGCAGCAAGCTTTCCTAGCGGTGCTAGTGGTGCACTTAAGCTTCTGTTATTGCCCACTATATTGGGAACTTTCTTTTTTTAATATATTACTAGCCCACAGTTTCTTTAATATTTATAATAGCATCAGTTTTTAATGCTTATTCAGATGATCAGTTCACGACATTATTCACCAGGTTAAAGCGTTGTGCAGCTATCCCTCGGCCACCGCAGCAAGAATTTTGCTTATTTTCCTTTAACAAAACAATCAAGAGGTTTATATAAAAAGAATCCATACTATATATTCTCTGATTCCAAGTTTTCGATCTCCTCCTTCAGTGAGAGCAGAGTGAAATTTCGAGAGACTTACAATAATGGAGACCCGTCGCTGCTCTCGAGCTCCCCTTGTCAGATTTTTTTTTCTTCCCCACAGACGGAGCCAACTGTTGATGCCAAAATTTGGCCAAGGGACTCACCTGACCTTCACGTGACATCAACGGTAAATTTATTTGAATGGGGAAGACGTGGCCTGCAAAACAACGGCAAATCAAGAGAAAATTAAGCACCGGTGTGGTGTGGGCTTAAGTCAGTTGGGAGATCGTAAGTGAGGCAAATAAAATAGTAGTATAAAGGAAGAAAATAGATACCAAATGGAGTCCCCCTGACTTGGGGTGAACCTCTTCTATTTATAGCTGAAATTAGGATTTTCCCCTGTTAGGAGGGTGAGTAGCCCTAGAGATTGATTTAGGCCCATTGGGCCTCCGTGGGCTTGTTTCTCTGTCTTTCTTAGAGTTAGGTCCAAATTCACCCATAACAAGTATAATTAGTCAAAGTATCATTCCCTTCCGTTATGAAAATTTTGTTTCTAAATGCGTTGATTCTTTAAAAGTCCAAACAAATAGCAAGATATTAAATAAATAAAAAAAAAGATATGAAAACATTATTATATGTAAGCCCTAGAAAAGAAAACCCTATTGTTGTGACTTTACCACGTGGAAGCCTCAAAACACAACACTTCACTACACACGTTGCACTCAATTATTTCTCTCTACATGCAATTAGTTGGTGATTTCAGGGATCTCACAATCTCACACTCTCAGGGTAAAGATGAAAGAAAAATCAGAAGGGAAAGCAAAGGAGAAACTCCATGAAAGCAAGCTTGAAGAAGAAGACAACAAGAGAAAAAAAAACACACACAGCAGTTTATAGTGGTTCAGCTAAATTTCTTAGCCTACATCCACTGTAGCAGTCGATTTTATTAGGGATTTTCACCAAGGAGATTACAAATCAGATATGTTTTCTTCTCTCCATCTCTCACATATATATACTGATATTTTACAGAGTATATTTGGTTAAGGAGATGGTTGTAACTGATTTATTTCACTAATTACTGTGGTAACTGATTTCATCCTTCAATTCTCCACCTTGAAATCAATCAGGGCAAAAATGTCGACTGCCTTTTAATTGCTCTTTCATCCTTTTTCAGGTAAGTCAAATCCGATCAACTCAAGACAATATTCAAATTTCTGGCGAGCGACCGGTTTAGTGAGCATATCAGCTGCATTCTGAGAGGTATGTACCTTTATTACTTCGATATTTCCTTTTTCAAATTGCTCTCGGATAAAGTGATACTTTATATCGATATGTTTGGTTCTACTGTGGAATTGCTGATTTTTTGATAAGTGGATGGCACCCTGATTATCACAGTAGATTTTCACACATGATTGTGTTATACCGAAGTCATTTAGTAAGCCTTTTAGCCATAGGCCCTCTTTTATTGCCTCTGATAGAGCAATGAATTCAGCTTCTGTAGAGGATAGGGCTACTACAGTTTGTAGAGTTGCTTTCCAGCTAAGTAGGTTACTTCCACATAGGAATAAGTAGCCAGATAATGACCTTCGTTTGTCTAGATCACCAGCGTAGTCCGAATCAACATATCCATATATCTCAACGGGATGATTATTGCTTTGTTTGAACAATAACTTTGCATTTTGGGTACCCTTTAGGTACCTTAGGATCCACTTTGTAGCCTCCCAATGTCTTTTGCCAGGATTAGCCATGTAACGACTAACCATACTAGATGCATAGGATATGTCTGGTCTAGTTGAGATCATTAGGTACATAAGACTTCCCACTGCTTGAGAGTATGGAGTAGTAGACATTTGCTTCAGATGTTCTTCTTCATCTGTTTTAGGTGAGAATGCAGCGGATAATTTGAAGTGTTGAGCTAATGGAATAGTCACTGACTTGACTTCTTCCATTTTAAACTTCTTCAAAATTTTTTATTTTCTTTTATTATAACAATTATAAGCCAATGGGTATAAACCACACTATAGGTTTATACCCATTGGCTTATAATTGTTATAATAAAAGAAAATAAAAAATTGCATGAAGCATGAAACATCCATAGTTAATAATATAATTGTTATATTATTCATGCAATTAGTGTGGTTTAATTATTTAATTTGAATGAGATTGTTGAATGAATTAAACCCTAGATTCTTGATTATAGGATTAATCATTAAAAAATTTGAAATAGTTCTTTATTATTAATGATTAGAAACCGTCAATCTATAATCAAGATTTGCATGCAAACATAAGATCATAGGATGAATTGGATTAATTTTAAATTGTTTAAAATTAATTAGACCTAGATCAGTTTCTAATAGGATTAGAATCTTTTCTTACTTAGTATTTAAAATAGTTTTAATTGACTAAGTAGGAAAAACATTGCTATGATTATAAGGGAACTCCACCGGTAATGTTCTGTCTAAGGCTGGGGGTATTTAAGTTGACGGTTTACGGAACACCTCCTACTTGGGAACTGACCTGGAATACCGGAGTTGAATTAATCATAGTTAAATGTTAGCATGCAATGTCACTAGGTTTATTAAAAGTGTTTAATGCACCTAGATCTTTAGAGTAAAGACCTTACATTACTGAGGTTATAAGGGAACTCTCTCGGTAAAGTTCTGTCTAAGGCTGGGGGTATTTAAGTTGACGGTTTACGGAACACCTCCTACCGGGGAACTGACCCGAACATTGAGTTGTATTAACCATAGTAATGTTGACTTGCAATGTTGGGTTTATTAAAGGAAGTTTAATTCACCCAAAAGATTGCAGTTGAATCCTTTCCATAATTGTTATAATAGGATCAGACTTAGATAGATTGACTTAGCCGAATACTATCTAAGTTAAACAACCCTATATTAACCTTAGGACATTTTCAGTAGGAGGAAAATTACAAAACGAGATTTAAATCAAGTTTTGCTCCTACGTCCCTATATTCACAACGTGAGATTCATGCTCAGCTTCGAGTCGCCTTAGGAGCGGCCTCCCTTCGGAAAGTGTTTGCATGGATCAATATCAAGGTGAATGGGAAAAATGTCTAGAGTAAGTGGGAGCGGAACACGTGTCAACGTATCCCTCGGTCTCCGCCCATAGTTCACACCGTGAGAGTCCTATGATCCGCCTGCAGGTTGTCCTGGCGCAACCATCCCTTCGGAGGGCCTGGTCATAGGATTCGGAACATCATGAACTCCTGAAAAGGATAGAAGCTCTTAGGCTAATCACCAACAGTTGTCTTTCCCTTCGGTAGCCTGTTGGTGCGTGCCTCTGAGATCTGAAAGTGGGAGGGTTACACTTACGAGGATGAGTTAAAAGTGTTAACAAATCCTTGACCGAACAACGGTGGCTAATGTCTATAGGAATATGAGTTATTCTGGAATTAGAATTAGCTGAGAGGTGTCTCATTTCAAAGGAGGAGTGCCTGATCACCCTTCGGTGGCTGACATTCTAAACCTCTGAAACGTCGTTGCAAAACTAAATCGATAGTTTTAGGGTTCTGTGATTTTCTGTTTTGCTAAATTGATTGGATTGTGTGCAATTGTTTGCTTGTATGATGGGTTAAGGCAAAGATAACTAATACGGTCATTGTTTGATTAAATTTCAGCAATTTCTTCCTCAATTGTCTTTCTGCTTAAAAATGAGAAATTAACCAGCGAAAATTATGCTACGTGGAAGTCGAACCTGAATACGATTCTTGTTGTCGATGATCTGCGGTTCGTCTTAACGGAGGATTGTCCTCCAGCCCCTGCTCGTAACGCATCCCAGGCAGTTAAGGATGCTTATGATCGCTGGACAAAGGCCAATGATAAGACTCGCGTCTATATCTTAGCCAGCTTATCTGAAGTTTTGGCTAAAAGGCATGAGAGCATGGTAACAACAAGGGAGATTATGAACTCTCTCCAGGAGATGTTTGGACAACCGTCCTACCAACTCCACCATGACGCTCTCAAATACGTTTATAGCTGTCGCATGAAAGAGGGCACGTCTGTTCGGGAGCATGTCCTGGATATGATGGTCCAATTCAACGTGGCAGAGGCAAACGGGGCGGTCATAGATGAGCGTAGTCAGGTTGCATTCATCTTAGAATCTCTTCCGAAGAGTTTTCTACAGTTTCGAAGCAATGCAATGATGAATAAAATAACATTCAACCTGACTAGCCTCCTGAATGAGCTACAACTCTATCAGTCTCTTCTTAAGAACAAGGGATAGATAGAAGGAGAGGCAAACGTTGTCCACTCTAAAAGAAAGTTCGAGAAGGGCTCATCCTCTGGAACTAAATCTGTAGCCACTTCTTCAAAGAAAACTCAGAAGAAGAAAGGAAACAAGGGGAAATCTCCCAGCACTGCTGCTAAAAGCAAGGGAAAAGCCAAAGCTATGGCAGACAAGGGCAAGTGTTTCCACTGCAATGTAGATGGACATTGGAAGAGAAACTGCCCAAAGTACCTTGCTGAGAAAAAGAAGGAAAAGGAAGGTAAATTTGATTTACTTGTTTTAGAAACATGCCTGGTAGAACATGATGAGTTTACCTGGATACTTGATTCAGGAGCAACTAATCATGTTTGCTCTTCTTTTCAGGAAAATAGTTCCTTTCGGCAGTTGAACGATGGGGAAATGACACTCAGGGTCGGAACTGGAGAAGTCATTTCAGCTAAAGCAGTGGGAGCTGCGAAGTTATTTTTTAGAAATAGATTCTTACTTTTAGAAAGTTTGTTAATCGTTCCCAAGATTAAGAGGAACTTAATCTCTATTTCATGTTTGATTGAACAATCGTATACAGTTACTTTTGATATGAATGAAGCGTTCATTTATAAAAATGGTGTACTTATTTGTTCAGCCAAATTGGAAAATAACTTGTACGTTTTAAGACCAACCGAAAACAAAGCACTTTTAAATCACGAATTATTTAAAACTGCTGAAACTCAAAGAAAAAGGCAAAAGATTTCTCCATCTAGTAACAATACTCATCTTTGGCATCTTAGACTTGGTCATATAAACATCGATAGGATCGGTCGTTTGGTAAAGAATGGACTTCTAAGCAAGTTAGAAGATGATTCACTACCACCTTGTGAATCGTGTCTCGAGGGAAAAATGACCAAGAGACCCTTTACTGGAAAAGGTTACAGAGCCAAAGAACCCTTAGAGTTAATACATTCGGATCTATGTGGTCCAATGAATGTAAAAGCTCGAGGAGGGTACGAATATTTCATCTCATTTATAGATGATTATTCAAGATATGGTTACTTATACCTAATGGGACATAAGTCTGAAGCCCTTGAAAAGTTTAAGGAGTTTAAGGCTGAAGTTGAAAACCTATTAGGTAAATCTATTAAAGTACTTCGATCTGATCGAGGAGGGGAGTATATGGATCAAAGATTCCAGGATTATATGATAGAACATGGAATCCAATCTCAACTCTCAGCCCCTGGTACACCTCAACAGAATGGTGTGTCAGAAAGGAGAAATAGAACCTTGTTGGACATGGTTCGATCAATGATGAGCTATGCTCAATTGCCTAGCTCGTTTTGGGGGTATGCAGTAGAGACTGCAGTATACATCTTGAACAATGTTCCCTCGAAAAGTGTTTCTGAAACACCTTTCGAGTTATGGAAGGGGCGTAAACCTAGTTTGCATCACTTTCGCATCTGGGGTTGTCCTGCACACGTGCTTGTGACAAATCCTAAGAAACAGGAACCTCGTTCAAAACTGTGCCAATTTGTTGGTTACCCTAAAGAAACGAGAGGTGGTTATTTCTACGACCCACAAGAAAATAAGGTGATTGTATCGACAAACGCCACTTTCTTAGAGGAAGACCACATGAGAGATCATAAACCACGAAGCAAAATAATATTAGGAGAAGCTACTGAAGAATCATCAAGAGTTGTTGATGAAGTTGGACCTTCAACAAGGGTTGATGAAGGAACTAGTTCTTCAGATCCATCCCGTCCATCTCAAACGTTGGGAATGCCTCGATGCAGTGGGAGGGTTGTGTTACAACCTGACCGCTACTTGGGTTTAACTGAAACTCAGGTTGTCATACCTAATGATGGCATTGAGGATCCATTGTCCTATCGACAGGCAATGAATGACGAAGATAAGGATGAATGGGTCAAAGCCATGAACCTGAAAATGGAGTCAATGTACTCCAATTCTGTATGGGAACTTGCAGATCTACCAAATGGGGTAAAACCCATAGGGTGCAAATGGATCTATAAGAGAAAAAGAGATGCAGCTGGAAAGGTACAGACCTTCAAAGCTAGACTAGTGGCAAAGGGTTATACCCAAAAGGAGGGGGTTGACTATAAGGAAACCTTTTCTCCTGTAGCCATGTTAAAGTCCATAAGAATTCTTTTATCCATAGCCACATATTATGACTATGAAATATGGCAAATGGACGTCAAGACTGCCTTTCTGAATGGTAATCTTGAAGAGAATATCTTTATGTCTCAACCCGAAGGGTTCATAGCCCAAGGTCAGGAACAAAAGGTTTGTAAGCTAAATCGATCCATTTATGGATTGAAACAAGCATCCAGATCATGGAACATTAGATTTGATACTGCAATCAAATCTTTTGGCTTTGACCAAAACGTTGATGAGCCTTGTGTATACAAGAAAATCAACAAAAGGAAAGTAGCTTTTCTAATACTTTATGTAGACGATATCCTACTCATTGGGAATGATGTAGGATACCTCACTGACATTAAGAAATGGCTGGCAGCCCAATTCCAAATGAAAGATCTGGGAGAGGCTCAATATGTTCTGGGAATCCAAATCATTAGGGATCGAAAGAACAAAACGCTAGCTCTGTCTCAAGCAACGTATATTGACAAGATGTTGTCTCGATATTCGATGCAAAACTCCAAGAAGGGACTACTACCCTTCAGACATGGGGTACACCTGTCTAAGGAACAGTCTCCTAAGACACCTCAAGAAATTGAGAACATGAGACACATTCCCTACGCCTCAGCTGTGGGCAGCTTAATGTATGCTATGCTCTGCACTAGGTCTGACATATGTTATGCAATGGGAGTAGTCAGTAGGTATCAGTCTAATCCAGGGTTGGACCACTGGGGAGCGGTTAAGAATATCCTCAAGTATCTTCGGAGAACGAGGGACTACATGCTTGTGTATGGAGCTAAGGATTTGATTCTTACTGGATACACTGACTCTGACTTTCAAGCTGATAAGGATTCAAGGAAATCCACATCAGTGTCAGTATTCACCCTCAATGGAGGAGCAGTAGTATGGAGAAGCATCAAACAAGGATGCATAGCAGACTCAACCATGGAGGCTGAGTATGTAGCAGCTTGCGAAGCAGCTAAGGAGGCAGTATGGCTCAGAAAGTTCTTTACTGATTTGGAAGTGGTTCCGAATATGAACGTGCCCATAACACTATACTGTGACAACAGTGGGGCTGTAGCCAACTCAAAAGAACCTCGAAGCCACAAACGGGGTAAACACATCGAGAGGAAGTATCACCTGATACGGGAGATTGTGCAAAGAGGAGATGTGATCGTCACTAAGATCGCCTCAGAGCACAACATCGCTGATCCATTTACGAATGCTCTCACGGTTAAAGTGTTTGAGGGTCATCTAGAAGGTCTAGGTCTACGAGATATGTATGCCATCTAATCTAGGGCAAGTGGGAGAAATGTATAATGGGTATAAGGATGCCCTAGTTCATTGTATTTCCAGCTTTAGATTATTGCATTTACATCCCACTAACTAGTGTGTTTAGTTCAAGTGGGAGTTTGTTGGGATTTATGCCCTAAAACTCGTAGATAGTGAATGTAACCGTTGACCGGATATTAATGAAATAATATTGATATATTTTTCCATTAATTGTTATTAGTTATTTTATATATGTCTTTGCCTAATAATAACCCTAATCCAATAAACTAGACATCCAAGGCTGTAATATGAGTCTTGAACTATATGTAGTGACATATGGGATCATTGTTCAAGAAACAGCCTAAATGGTCTATAGTATAGGGATAAGACTGGGTGCCTTATCCTGGTGACACTATGGATACGACCCACTTTGTATTTGATACAAACGCTGCGATCCAACGCGTTCGTGTAGGAGACATGCGAGTGGGGGTATCCTATGCAATGAGTTTGCATAAGACCGGACTGCGAAATAGTAACCACTGGTTATAACACCGTTAACTAGTTGGTTTTCTATTTCACTAGGACGACCTAGACAACTTAGTCTTAATCCTGAGTTGATTATGGACTCCTGCTCATGAGAGATTGTCCTTTGATTTGTATGGGTGAGAGTGGCCAATACGCCGACTCAATAAGCCTACCACTTTGGGGACAAGACCGAATGGGGAGCTGGTAACATAATCGTACAAGATGGAATTCACTCCTTCTCGACTTTAGGGAAGCAGATGAGTGTTCCCTTAAGTGGTTACTCCGAGTCTTGAACAAAGGGCCCTACCCTCTCAATGGCACGAGAGGGTTTTCTGTTTGATGGTTGGACCACAAACAGGTTGTTCATTAGAGGAGAATTGGTACTTGAGGAAATAGAGGTAACCCAGGGGTAAAACGGTAATTTGACCCAGCTGGTGTTACGGACACTCGTGAAGGACTAACTAGTCGATATTGGTCTAAATCCGTGGACACAGAAAATATGTCTGCAGTGAGAAGAGTGCAACTGTGAGTCTATAGTGGAATGTACACACAGTTAACGAATATTGATTAATGTGGTTAATGAGTTTGACCAATTAATCTCACATCGTTGGAGCTTCTGATCTGCAGGTCCATTAGGTCCCACTGGTAGCTCGTAAAGTAATTTGAGGCAACTAAGTAATAAAAGTAAATTGAAAATGTTCAATTTATTAAGGGAAACAAATATAATATATATTGATATATTATTATGAGAGAAATTAATATTTGAAAAGTTCAAATATAAATTTATGGAAGTTTGAAAGAGTTCAAAATAATGAATTAATTAAATTAAGGCCTAAAATGTGTTTGGGAAAATTAATTAATTCTAGGTCGGGAATTAAATATGTGATATTTAATTGGTGGTTAATTAATTAAAGAATTCATTAACCGGGAATTAATCAATTATGTAAATAATTAATCACTTAAGGAAGTGATTAATCATTTATGGGAATGATCTAATCACTTATGGAAGTAATTAGTCATTTGTGGAAAAGATTAATCAATTGGGGAATTGATTGATCATGATTGATTAATTAAGGAATAAGATTGAATCAATTATGGAAAAGATTGATTTAATTGATTATTTTATTCATGGCCTCTCTTCTATAAATAGAACACTAGACCTAATTGGTCATGACACTTTGACACTTGACACTCTTGAAAGACAAGACCTAGAATTCTCTCTAGCCTCCCTCTTAGAGAAAGACTCCCACAAGTCTTTTGCCTCCTAGACTTAGAGACATACCGGTGTAACCTCTGTCGTGATTGTGTCAATCAAAGAAGAATTTCCAGCGAAAAATACCTTGAAGCGGCTGCTGCGTTTTCGTTCGTGGAGCTTCGTTGGCGAAGAACGGTCAAGTCTACAACGGAGGTTTGTAACGGTTCTTCCTCTTTTCTTTAGAAAAGTTTTAAAAATAAATTTAGATTTATTTTAGCATGTTTAAACCAATTTTACAGCGACTTTAAAGTTTGTTTAAAGTTTTGTTTGAGTTATCGTAACAGAATTTTAATATTAATTAATACACGGCGTAAGGTCCAATCGATGCGCTTCCGCTGTGTGGGGACTTTTATTCCCTTCATTCACAACAGATTCCGAGATTAACTTAGCGTAAATACAAAGCAATCATTCAAAATGGCTATTGAATATCAAAGCTAACCCCTAAATCTTTCCTAAAAAAAAACCCTAAATCTAATCTAATCGGCACAAACGATGAGCATCATTCAACGAGCCAGACAATTTTATTTCAACACTCAACAAATTAAACTTCGAAACTCAAACTCAAATTTTCACGCAAAATAGATTCCAAAACGATGAACACCTTAAATTCTCTTACGCGCAAGTGCAGGGAAACAAAAATCTATGTTTCTTCCTCTACGATGAACTGAATGAACAAAGAGTAGCAAGAAAACAAAAAGACATGAACTATACAATCAAAGAAAGTTGTACTCACCATGGGAAACTTCCATGGAAACACAGAGAAGAAAGCTCTTGCAAAATTTCAGCGGAGGAAATGGGTGACATAAAGTATTAAGGGAAACAAAAAAGCCAAAGAACAAGTAAATGAAAGTAAAAGCTAAAGAGATTCAAGATCTAGGGCTAGATTTTGGGGAAGAGATCTAAACTTTACTCAAATGATTTAGATTAAACAAAAAACCCACGTCGTACCGGAGATGAAGAGCTCAGTGACCGACGGCGAGGGGAAGAGATCAAGTCACCGTCGATAAGCTTCTAGTCACCGCGCCGAACAAAAAAACCCACGCGTTTGGAAGACGAGAGAATGGAAACCGCGTCGGAGATGTACTGCTTCAAGTCGCCGTCGATGAGCTTTCCGTCGCCGCCCGCAAGCTTCCATTTCGCGAAGACGAGAGAAGACGAAAGTGAAGAGACGAGGGAAGGGGGAAGAGAGAAGACGAGAGATATCGAGGAGAGAAAAAGTAAAGTTGCACAAGGAGAGAGAAACTTTTGCTTTAAAAATGCCACAAATTAATTTTTTTAAAAAGGGGTTTTAATTCGGGCACTAAAAGAGGTTTTTAATGTCGGGCATTGCCCGACATTAAAAGTCTGAAATTTTTAAAACCCGCCATCCGACATTAAAAGACCGCGCATTTTTTCGTCCGACATTAAAAGGCCCTCGCATTTTTTTACGTCCGACATGAAAAACATAATTTGTTGTAGTGATTAATTAGCCTATTAACTAATCTAAACCGCATTGAGATCTAGCCGAATGAATTCACATGCAACGGGCAGCAAACCACAATTACAATTGATTAAATCATTTAGTTCTAGGGACACATGCGTAATATCATAACGTTAGCCTATTTGCTACTTAGATTTAGCAAGTAAATTTAGTTAGGGCTCGGTCAAGGTTGTCAATCTTTCCTACCACAATCTAAATTTGTATGCAAAGAACTAAAATCACAAAGACAATTAACTAAGTGATGAAGAATAGAAATCTCATAAAATTGAATCAAACTTACAAACTGAGGTCCCGATTACAACGATCCGAGCTTAGTTGGCCATAGACAAGCACCTCCAAGCTCGAGGCTCGATCAACCGACCCATGAACTAAGAAAGCTTAAAAGAACTCTAGAAAAGTAAAGAGAAAGGTGACTACAATATTGTATTGTGGGATAATTCTAAACCTACACCAAGGCCCTCTATTTATAGTGTTTATTGGCCTTCAACTCATGGTAGAATGGTGGTGAATTGGGTCTTCAAACAAGGAAAATTTTCAGCCAAAATAGGAAAAATTTGATTCTGGAAAACTGCTTAGCGTCGCGACTTTGTCCCCTTCAATTTTGGAAAATATTTCTCGGATTGCCCTAGCGTCGCGACACTGTGGGCAAGCGTCTCCACTCTAATGACGAGTGTCTCGACGCTGATGAGGCTCCAGGGGTTGAATGGTCATTTTACGCTCCGGTTTCACTCGTTTAAGCCCCAAATTGCTTCCAAAGCTCTGGTGAGGACCTATATACATATTATACTCATTTTAAACCATTTTTTTACAAGGAATTCAACTAAGACAAGCAAATTGGGAGATTCCAAGTGTATAAAAAATTGGTCTTATCAGTCAGCGTCGAGACGCTACTCCATGGCATCTCGACACTGATGGACGAATGTGTTGGGCAAAGATGATCGTTGCGTCGAGACGTGATAGTGCGCATAGCGAGCTATTTTTCTCGGTTATTTTAGTTTTTCTTTGAGTATGTTTTGGTCAAATTATGCACTTTAATGTTTATTTTGTAGGAAATTGAGTTTTGGAATAAATTTGAGCAATTGGAGTTGATCGAGTGCTCGAGACCTAAAGAAAAGCAAAAGAAATGAAGAAGACACAAAATTGAAGCTTCTCAAAGTAGGCAAACCCAAGAGGTAGTGTCGAGATGCTACCTCCTTAGCTTCTCGACGCCGTCGACATATTTTCTATCAATTCTCCTTATCATGCATGACCAAAGGATGTCCAATTTGGGAGTTTTTAGACGTAATTTCGACAAGGGGCATTCAGTGGGAGCTGAAGCAAGACCAAGGAGTGGGAGCCAAGCTTGGAGACGTAGAGATCGTGACGGGGACGTGACAGTTTCAACGAATTTAAGAGTTTTTCCCTTCTTTACCTTATCTCTTTGTTGTTTTGATGGATTTTCATTCAAGTCTAGAGTGTAGTTCAATGACTATGAGTAGCTAAACTTGTATGTCTTAGGGATTGATGTAGTCTTTTAAGATTATGGATTGATTATTGGGATGTTTTGTGCCTTTATCTTAAACATGCAAATTATGGTTAAATGCTTTCAATTAATTGGCCACTAGTTGAATGATTTAGTGTTGAATCTTGCTCGGAAGAGAGAATTTAGCTTAGAATTTACTTATTGCATGACTAAGGTAGAATTCTAAGATCGGGAGATTTAGAATAACTTTAGAAGTTGTTAAAAGAACTAAACTCAAAGCCTTGAATGTTAATGAACTTCGATAGGGATATCAAGTTTATTGTATGCATGAGAATCTATTATGCTCGAGAGAGATATTTGTGATTTAAGGTTCTTAGACTTATAAAATAATTGGAGGTCGTTAACAATTCATTCCCTTTAATTAATCCTTAATCTAAATTAATGAAATATGTAACGTCAACATTAAATGTAAATCTTAATTTCTCTAATTTGAGTTAAATTTCATGAAATTGGTGGAGAAATAGGATTTATTTTAATGGTCTTTGATGATCTTTCTCAAATTAAAAGATGAAAGGGCATTGTTGTAGTTAAAGAGAAGTTGGAGTCAAGTAAACTCTAATATTTTAATATAAATGGAGCCGCACGAAGCCCTAGGCGAGCAGTCAAGCCATCTTCTCATCTTCCTCTCTTCTCTCCCACGAATTCAGTCGCCAAACCCACAATCTCCAAGCGTTTTATTCTTCGTCTCGAGCTCTCCTTGGCTGACTAGTGCACCACCACCGTCCCCCCTCAGCGTCGACGAGCAGATCGATCCACGACAAGGTCAACGATGACGTTTTTTTATGCAGTTCAGCGACATCCTCGACAACAAACCAATGGTGAGTTTTTTCTTTGTTTTCCCTCAGTTTCTCCTTTAATCTTCATCCCTCAAATAATGGTTGGGTTTTAGGTCGTTTGGGTGGTTTTCTCTGTGAGTATTAGGCACGATAGAAGGCTGATTTTCATGTTTTCTAGTGGCTGTTCAATGTAGACACGCAGACAACAGGTTCTTGGGTTGATTTTCATCGTTTCCGGAAAACTTTCAGCATGGTTATGTGAGGAAAATTGTCTTTCTGATTGGTTATTATGTTTAATCGAATACCACTCATTTTTACTTTCGTTCAGGAAGCTTTTCTCCTCAATTTTAGCAATTCAAGCAGTAGATCTTCATGTTTCAACATCGTTGAGCAAGTTTAGCATTGGGTAAGTGTTTTATAGCAAGGTTTTGGGTTAATTTTAATGTTTATTCGATTACCCATTGGTTGTGGACTTTGATTTCAAGGTACTCTTAGCATTTGGTGGTTTAATCATCATTTTGGAGTAAAATAGGAACCCGGACAGCAAGCTTAAGTTTCTGTTTTGGTGAGTTTTGGCTATTAATTCATCCTTAATTTTAAAGGGTTCCTAGCTTATAGTTGTTTGTGGTTCTACTGGTTCTAAGGGACTTCTCCTTTTCCTTGTGTAGCTTGTTTTAAGGCCTTGGAGCTAAGGAATTATATAGTTTCATCAAACTATTTATTTGGCTAAGGTAAGTAGCCATTTGGTTTTAGTTATATGCTTTGGACCTATGTATTCGTGATTCATGAACTAAGCATGAATGGTTGACCTTAGAACTTGGAATCATGTTTGGACTACTCTCTTGAAAGCATGAATGTGGCATGGAAAGGTTATAGTTGATTATGGTATGATGAGTTTGCCTTTAGGTGGTCTGGCATGTTATGCGATTATTGGAGATTGGTTGAATTATTGTTTAGATGTAACGTGGTTGAGAATGATTGATTTCTAAGTTATGATTGACCATGCCAAGTATGAACTTTGTACTAGATTGTGAACGACTATAATTTCTCTAGTCTAGAGGTGTGATTTTTCTGCTTTTCAGGTGTCTACAATTTTTTGGGTAGTTGTAGTTATGTCGTCATGCTGCTGAATTTTCGGTAGTATTACAATGGTTATGGAGCTAAGCTTAGTAATATGAATATCCCTCGGTCATAGTGTGCTAGAGTTCCATGTGAATGAATGTGAATGGACTTAGAATAGGGACCTTAGTTTCGTTTAGGGCCTTAGGTATACTTAGAAATCCTTAAGACTCACTTTAGCTAGAGTGGTTGCCTTCCCCATCTCAGGGCTGATAGAACTCAGTTTTCAGGCACGTTATTGTGCGTTCTATCAGTTGACTGTGAGAGCTCAGTTTCAGGCTCTCTCAGTTCAAGATGCCGTTGAGCTTACAATCAGACATGTTATTTGTACGCCATATGGCACCCAAACATGTTTTCATGCACCAGTTGCTCCACCATATTTCATGTTTATGTTTCAGAGGTAGTGTTGGGAGAGGTATAGTTTTGCTAGAGGGATGCCAGCAAGTCTCTAGTTTACTTTGCCTTAGTAGACTAACCCACACAATATCATATTTGGTTCAGGTTGGGGATAGGTAAACACCCTAGACTGAACATTTCATGTACTCAGTTATGGCCCTAGGGTTAGAAACTCGAATGTATGCTTCCAGTTAGGTCCCTAAAATGTTAAGACCCAGAAGTTAAGAATCATGTTACTAGATCATATGTTATCAGCTTCAGCCCTTAAGTGGGCTACTTACTGAGTATATAAGTACATGACTTTCCTTTTCAGGTGGTACTTGAGGACGTCTAGTGACTGGCGAGGGCTGTGACTTGGTTGGCTATGGGATTGCAGTTGCAATTTATGTCTTTCTTTTTGAGGATTTCAGTCTCCTTTGTCTTAGGATATAACTCTTATTTTTAGACGTTATGTTTTGGAAACTATGAGTTTTTTGGAGGGTGTTGCAGTCAAATTTTTCAAAACCATATCAGGCCTTCCCAGTTTTCCCCAATGACTTGTTTAATCCCTGGATTCCACCCTCGCCAGTTGAAAGAGAGGAAGAAGAAGAGGATGATCAGGGTCAGGAAGATTGAAGAAGGAAATGATGTTGGGCGAGCATAATTTTTGTTCAATTATTTTTTGTTGCTCGCGTATTCCTGATCCTAGTTTCTTTTTGTTTTGTCTGCTTTTCTGTTTTTGCTGTTTTTAATTTCTTTCTAGGTCTTGAAATTATCTGCTTGATGTAAATCTTTTCCTTTGTTTTTAATGAAATTTCTGAAGTGTTTTATGTTCTATGACATTCTGAGCCTTCCTAACTTAACCATTTTCTTCTGAATTTTTGAAGCTTGGACTAGTTAGGCTTAATTAGATCAAGGTGTTCTGATCTCCAAAAACTTTTTGCTTGAACATTTCTTCTAGCCTGGTCATCGCTGCAACAAGAAGATTCTGAGGTACTATTGACTTATTTGATCCACCTTAAGCTTAATCTTAGTCCCACGCTCAGTTTAAAATTCATATAGAAAAAGAATTAAGTTTAGGGGTGACAAACCCCGCCCCAGACTACTCCTAACAACTAGTGACGTGGTGTGCCGACAAAGAATCCTAACTGACTATAGAACCTCATCGCCAACTAGCATGCTCTTAATCACTCTTAAGATCATTATAAATCTAGCAACAACTTAAATAACCATAAATTTGGGCAGAGTTCCCCCTGAAACTTGTTTTAAACACACTTGAAATAAGACCATATATACACATATAAACTCTTTGGAAAAGAAGATAATATATCACACTCTGGAGCCAGACTAGAGACACAGGCGTCCCAAACCACAATACTCAGTCTGACACTTCATCACCTAACCTTATACATAATAAGTGATATACAACGAGTTGTAGAGACTGGTGGCAGATTCCGACTAGCTCATCTGGTTAGCCAACTTTGGTTGAAACTCAAGAGCAACCTGGTGGAAAAATAAAAATAAAAGAATGAGCTGGAAAGCCCAGTGAGTGGTAAGTTTATAATAAAATAATTTCATGGAAACCAATCTCTTCTAAAACAAAATCTCATAGCTCTGGAAAACAATGTAAAACATGAGTTGCTTTAATAACTCTCAAGATAACAAAAACATAAAGAAATATTTATAGAGGCAACTCTTGAAAAACAAAAACATATGTCAGAAAGATTTATCACCAAACCTCTATCCAAATCTCTAGTCATATTGGCGTAGAGTAACCTCAATACGCTCAGCAGAGCAATCTTTGTCATACTATGCAATGAGAAATCTCGAAATGCATAGTAGAGCCATCTCTGTCATACGTGCACGTAGAGCTACCATCAAAGGCTAAACACCCTAGCACACGATCCAAAGCCTACACGTGTGTTAGGATGGGTCCTAAGGACCTCTCTCTATACTATGGAAACACATTCACATAGTATACGGGTAATCACCATGGGTACATGGATCTAGTGGATTCGAACCATTTCTTACAAAATAAACTCAACATCATCCGATATCTCTAAAACCATATGTTGTTTCTAAAACGACATTTCATGAAACTTCTAGGATTTCAGAAATAATGCAAATACTTCTAATTACTCAAATCACCATAAAATATTTCAAGTTTTCCGAAACAGCAATTTTGGCTAAAATCATAAAATACTGGATTTTATAACAATTCTCTTAACTCTCGATTGTTCTAAAAATATCTCTAAAATTTGTAAAGTGATATTTCTAGGTAAAACGATAATGTTACTGGAAAATATATAGAATTTCTAAAAAGAATAACATAACAATTTCTCTAAAACCAAGGTTAACTATATAACTCTTGAAGTCTCATAATAACAATTAAATTATGAAACATTTCGTAATATAACTACTCACATAACAATTGATGTTGACGCTTCGGATCACCCGCTAGTAAAATTTCTATCCAACCTGGAATTCCAACAATCATGTATTCATATCACAAAATATGAATTAATTACTGACAGGAAATTAATATAAACTTCCCTTGAAGCAATTAAATGAATTTCCAATCTCTTTCTCTTAATCTAGAAAAATTTCTAGTTACATTCTAACTTACACATTAACCTCTTCCAATTCCCCAAGTTCTTTATCTCAATCCAAAATCCAAGATATACATTCTTTCACATCCCATTAATATGTGAAGTACATTTTGTCTTTTCTCCCTTTAACCAAAGATACATTTTTCCTTCTCTTTCTACACCTCTTTTAAGACCCCATGTGATGACTTGCTTGGAATTTGGAAAACTTCTCTCTTTCTTCTTCAATTTCGTTTATACAAAATCAATTCCTTCTTCTTCCATCATTTCTCTAATATTTTATTGTTTTTCTAACACGTTCTCCAACCCACCTTCTGCTTCCTCCCTTGCACTTCCTCTCTCCTTTTCTCCTCTTCTTCTTTCATGGTCGAACTGTTTGTTTTTATTTTTCTTCCTTGTCTTAACTCCTTCAACTTCTCTATTTCCTTCCTTTAATTTCTCTATTTTCTTCTCTGGTTCTCATACCAATAAAAAGTCCTTCCATCCTCTCTGTTTTACCATGACTATTTTCCACTTTTTGTGTACAAGATACAAGATTTATCGATCTAACCCCTTAATTCATCTATTCTTAATTTCAATGAAACTAAACTAACTTTTCCATCTAGTTTGTGTTGTTTTGCTTTGTTTTTTTTTTCCTCTGAAATTTATATTCTTCCTTACCTCCTCTACCACAACCCAAAATCAAGAACTAAAGGAGGAAAACCCACAAAACCATCCATTATTAGACTCTATGTCAAACGAGATTTCTCCATAATTTATACACAAACTTAACAACACTTACCAAAGAGGAAATCACATTTTCTTTTCCCTCTTCTTTCTCTTCCAAGCTCTCTGTTTCTCTGCATGTCACCTTCTTTCCTCTCCCTTTTTTTTCCCCGAATTCTCCTTTTCTTTCTATTTTTTTCCAGCCTTGTCTACTCTCATAATCCATATGTAACCCCACAAATATAACACCACAACATACACGTGCAAGCCTACCCCATTTTCAATTTTTTTTAATAAGTAAAATGTCAAAAGACAATTATGTCCTCACCAGAAACCAAAAGACATATAGGTCCTTACAGAGGGTATAATTATCATGTTGATTCATCGGGGACAATGAATAATTTAAGTTTGGGGGACTTTTAGCTACTCCGCTTGTTTTGCTCGAGCATTCCTCTCCTTCATAATTATTTTTCTAGGTTGTTGAGTAACTAGGGACATTTGTGACACCCACAGTTTGTCTTTGTGTCAAAAGATGACCTAGGAAATATTGAAAAATGATAAAAAAAAAAATTACTTACTGAAAAGAAAAAATTTGTGGAAAATTTTGCTGTGAAAAATCATAGAGCAAAACTTTTGAAGCATGAATGATAATCTAGCATTTTTCTGTCTCCCAGGGCTTAGGTGAGCTTCATCATAAAATGTCGCCATTCTGAGAAGCAAGAGATGGAATAACTAAGGATTTTTTTAGCTTAGCAATGAGTATTTAGCCTAATTGGTGATAAGTTTGAGGCAATGGTATACTGCACCATATAGTGGGTCATCTCATGCTTAAGAGCTTATGACTGTAGGACTGCTTTAAGTCTGAAGAACGGAAAAATAAAACCCCTTGAAAATTTGTTTAAATATGTCTGATAATAGAGTTAAGTTGTGGTAAGTTCTTAGGGTTGAGCTAAAGGTGGTGATTATTTGTTTGAAGCTGAAAGAATTATTTATCTGCAGCAGTATTTGGTTTTGTAGAATGATCAGGTAAAGGTAGAAGGTAGTGTGGATTATCTGTTTTGATTAAGTTATGCTATGACTAATATTTTGAATTCTCAAGGGAAGGTTAGTTAGTATTACTCGGGGCGTGCAATAGTTCAAGTTTGGGGGTATGATAACTCTCTAAAAAGAAGTTATTAGGCCTTATTTCTATAGTGATTTGTGTGTCATTTGTGTTAACTAGGGTTGCTTTTAGATGAATATTATATGTTTTAACCCATTTAGAATAATGGATGTTTTGGAAGTTATTTTGTGCAGAAGATAATGCTGAGCGACTCGAGGGAGCAAAATCCGTGATCTAGCAAAGCAAGAGGCAAAACTGCCACGTGGTCGCACGTGATTCATTAAATGAGGTGGCGTTAGCTGAACTAATCTCAGATCTAGGAAGCTTGGAGAGCCTTCCACGTGTAAAATTTGACCTAATTAGGGTTGACTTTACTCTATAAAAGGAAGTAGCCCGTCTCAAGTCCAAAACATTCCAGATTCGAGAGAGGAAAGTCTCATTCCATTCGTGGAGGCTTACTTTCCATCTTTGGAAGTCGAATAAAGGAGGAACGATTGGAGACCTTAAGAAGACCATCAACTACGAATTTCTTCAACGGAATTAATATTTTCTTGTAAATTTTGTGTAGTTATGGTTGCACATACTCAAATTGTAGCGTGTGTTATTTTGTACTCCATGAACTAAATTGACTTAGGTGTTGGTTAGGATCTATGTAATTGTCGTACTTCATTCTCTATGCAATTTATGTTGATTTGAGCATCTTGATTATTTGTTGTGCGTATTTCTATTTTGTGCCCGCCTGGCCAACCGATATGAATATCACCTCTTAGTTTCAGGGATGATTTGAGAGGTGTGTGGCTTTTAATCACTCTAGACCATTATGTGTTGGTGGACACCAGTAACTGAGTTAGGGATACCTAGTCACCTAGTACTTGATCGGTAGCTTGTCATTGGAGTTGAAACACATACCAAAAAATCCAAAGTTCGAAGAGGATCCTGCTGATAAGACTGCAAGAGAATTGTCTTATCAATATTATTGCTAGAGCATCCTTTAAAACAATTACAGAAATCCTGACCAACGCATGTTTCCAATCTGTCTGCTTTATCCGTTTACATTCTACTCTTTTATTTCTTTTGCTTCGGCATTTTATCAAAATCAATCATTTTAACAATCTTGAAACCATTAAAAAGTTACATAAAGACGGTAGAGTGGAAGTTATTCAAAACCTCGTGGATACGATAAATTACTTATCACTTGTTGTAGATTATATGCATTTGCATAGTATTCTAGAGAGCATTTTTACCATATTTTTACCCCACTCTAGAAGGCAACACTTGGCAAAGGCAAGAACACATGAACTCCTACAAAACAAAAACAACAACAACATAAAAACAATAACAAAGTAACTTGGGTTTCCTCCCATAAGCGCTTGTTTAGCGTCTTTAACTCGACGTGCTCGTGCAATCTGTCAAGGCACATAAAAATTCTCGTATTTCTTTGGGCCCTTCTTCCTTGAATCAATAAAACTCACAATCTCTAGCAAGCTTACTAGTTTCTCATGGGCCCCTGAAACAAAATTATTTTTAGTATTTTTGTATAAAACAAACATAAAAGGAAAAAGATCCAAATAAAGAGACTTAGATTCTAAAATTGACTCGTGAGAATAGAAAAAAGAACAATCAAAATCTACAGAAGATGGAGAATATAAAACAGACGAAGGCTTTACAACCTCAACCTCTACCTCCTGAACTTCCTCTAACACTACAAGCTCATTTACTTTTTCTTCCTCACAAACATGTTCTTGATCGGTGCTACAACTCTCCAATTCTTCCCCATTATTTATGTAACTCACCCCTAAATGCTCGACCTTAGCAATATCGAAAGAATTACGCTCCTGAATGGGTGCTAATGAATCAGTGGCCACATGACTCACTAGACTGTTGGGTTTGATGCCCTAAAACTCGTAGATAGTAAATGTACATTTGACCGAACATTAATAAAAGTGATGTATTATTCAATGTTTGTATTATATCTTGTCTTATTTACCCTAATCCAATAAACTAAACATCCAAGACTAATAGAATGAGACTTGAATTAGTGTGTAGGGACATACGGGGATCAATGTTCAAGTTTTAGCCTAAAGGGTTTGTAGTATAGGGATAAGGCTGGGTACCTTATCCTGGTGACACTATGGATACGACCTGCTTTGTATATTGATACAAACGTATTGATCCAACGTGTTCATGTAGTTGACATGCGAGTGGGGGTATCCTGTGCAATGAGTTTGCACAAAGACCGGACCGCAAAATAGTTAACCACTAACTGTAACACCGTTAGTTAGCTCGGTTTCTATTTCACTAGGATGACCTAGGCAAGTTGGCCTTAATCCTGAGTGAATTATGGACTCCTGTCCATGATGCATTGTCCTTTGATTTGCACAGGTGAGAGTGGCCAATTCCCCGACTCAATAAGCCTACCATTTTTGGGACAAAACCAAGTGGGGAGCTGGGAACATAGTCTTACAAGATGGAATTCACTCCTTCCCGACTTTAGGGTAAGTAGAGGTGTGTTCTCTTAACTGGTGTCTTCGGGTCTTGAACAATGGGCCCTACCCTCTTTATGGCACGAGAGGGACTTCTGTTTGTTGGTTGGACCTCAAACAAGTTGTTCATTAGAGGAGCACTGGTACTTAAGGACAAAGAGGTAGCCTAGGGGTAAAACGATAATTTGACCTAGCTGGGGTACGAACACACGTGAAAGGCTGACTTGCTATTGACGGTCGATATCCGTGGACACAGAAATATATCTGCAGTGAGAAGAGTGCAGTCGTGGCTCTTTAGTGGAGTGAACCACGGTTAACGAATATTGATTAACTTGGTTAATGAGTTTAGCCAATTAATCTCATATCGTTGGAGCTTCTGATCTGTAGGTCCATTAGGTCCCACCGGTAGCTCATTTAAGGCTTTGAGAAAAATTTCTAAGGGGAGTTGCATGTTCGAAAGTGTTCGAATATTAAGTTTAAAGAATATGAATTGGATTCATATTAAAACTATAGGTTATGATTAATGTCCATTGGGTGCACATTAATACTATAGTTTAGATGAGAGGTTTATAATTAAATATATGATATTTAATTGTATTATTAATTAATTAGTGAATTAATTAATTTTGTGTTTTAATTTAATTTAATTAAATGTTTGATTTAATTAAGTTATATTAAAACTTTGGGTTAAGTGGAATATGCACATAAAAGTGTTTTATGTAGTGGTAATTAAATTAAATGTTGATTTAATTTTAATTATCTATTATTAATTAACTAATCAGTTGAGAAACTGATTAGTCAACCACTTCCCTAGCCCTTCACGCGTGAACAAGAGTTCTTTAAGGGAGTGGGATGGTTTCTTGAGTGTGGTTTTTATCTTGTTCCCGTAATTGATTTGGGAAGTTCCCAGAATCACTCTTGCTTTCTAACTCACGCAATTCCTTTCTCTCTCTGGACTTCTCTGAGTTTCCAAGAATACACAGAGGCCAAATATTCTCCCTATCATCTTAGAGTTTTTGATTGGTTCCCCCAAGCCACTCAACCTAAAATCCTAGGAGAATACTGGTGATACTACGTGGTGGTGTTCGTGAGCGATTTGCAGCATCAAAAGAAAGAGTTCTTGCTGCTGGAATTTTCGGATTCAACGAGGTTTTGTTGGCGAAACGATCGAGAACGACTTCTAAAGTGAGTATTCTTGATCCTGGATCAATATGATCCATTATAGATTAGATCTAGTGTATTTAGAGTTCTTTAAAGCATGTTTTATATAATTTTACAACATGATTTATATGTGTTTTTCTTGCTGTAAAAACCTTTGCAAATTGTATCAGTATTTTGTTCCGTAGAAAACACAGTATGGTTTCTTGTTCTTTCCGCTGCGTTGGGGCTTTACTCCCTTCATAGACATCCTATAGAAGTGGATCCCACCTCACTAACTTCCTTTGGAGATTGAAGTCCTTTTATAATTTTATCAATTTTTAGACTCCTCACTCTAGACTCCTCAATATAATTTTGTATTAAGCTTTCTAAGGAAGAATTTTCTTTTAAAGGGGTATAACTTGAAGATGAAAAATTGGAATATGGTGTTGATTCTTCGGGCACAGATTCCCTAACGGGCCACCCAAAATTATAAAAAGTCATTTAAATCATCAATGATATATAGGCTTTCAATTTAGATGCAAACACCAAATAATTGCCCAACAAGAACGAACGACTAAGACTCAAACAAAAAAGGAAAGAAAAAAAAAAGGAAAAGACAACTAATGGGAAAAAATTCAAACAAATAAGGAAAAAACTAAAATAGGAAACTAACAAATATGGAAAGAAAATAAATAAGGAAAAAAACGCAATCTATCTAAAAAAAATAAAAATACACCCTAAATTAAGACCGAAGAATTTTTTCACAATATTAATTTAACTAAATATGCCAATCCTCGGCAACGACGCAAAAAACTTGGTGCACGATTTGCTTACCGCAAGTGTACGGGTCAAGTAATAATATAGTGTTTTCGTGATTAAATGAGTGTCGTCCTCTGGATTGGTTTTCTAGCAAATTAAGTACCGTGAATAATCTTGTCCAATTTTATTTAGGGAGCAAAACTTAATGCAAAAGATAAATTTAAAGACAAAAAGCATAAAATAAATGTGAAGACTCAAATGGAAAGACTCTTAGGGAATTGATTTCATTATTTGAGATTGAGGATTGATTAATTGGAATGAATTTATCGTGCAATTATTTTACAAGCCAAGGAAAGATCTATCACAATTATCTCTCCCGAGCATAATTGATTCTCATGCATACAATAAACCCAATATCCCTATCTAAGTTTATTTGCATGCAAGACATTATTTAGTTTAGTCCTTGTTATACTTCTAAAGGAAATCTAAATTCCGTCACAAACTTAGAAACTCAACTTTAGTCATGCAATTAAATAAGTGAGTCTAGGCCAAACCCCCTCTCCCGAGCAAGATTCAACACTCAAATCATCCAATTAGTGATCAAGTAATTGAAAGCATTAAACAAAATTGCAAAAATAAAATAAAAACACATTCATACCAAAAATCAATCCAACAAACTAAATAACTACATCAATCCCTAAGACAAACAACTAGCAATTCATAGCCTTGAAACTACAAACACTAATTGAAAGGAAAGCCATAAAAACAACAAGAGGTAAGGGAAAGAAAAGGAAAACTCTTGAATCTGTTGAAACCGACACGTCCCCGTCACGATCTCCACGTCTTCAAGCTTGGTTCCCACTTCTTGGCCTTGCTACAGCTCCCACAGAAGGTCTCTAGTTGAAATTAGAGCTAAAATCTAACCAAATGGACTCCCCTAATCCATAGCACAAAGTGAGGAATATATAGGAAAATTGTTTGTAGCGTCACGACACTGACCCTGCTACCGCCAAAAACAAAAAAGGAAAATAAGTGTCGAGACACTTAGAAAGCAGCGTCTCGATGCTAGCTCGCGGGTTTGACTCAAACTTAAGCCTCCAACTTTGATTCTTTTTTCTTCTTTGGCCTCTTTTAGTGTCCCGAACACCCAATTGACTTCGATTTCTCCAATTAAGCTCCAATAATCAATTCCTACAAATAAACATTAAAGTGCATAAATTTGGCCAATTTACTCTCAAAGACTAACTAAAATAGATAGGGAACAATAGCTTGTTATGCTTGCTATCAAAGACCTAACCCTAAGATCTCCTTTAATCTAGCTTGCACGCAACCCACACTTCATCCTCTCCATTTCTTCCTACTTTGCCGTGAAACCCTCCTTCCAGCCGCCCCCTCTTCTTCTTTTTTTTTTTACTTCTTCGTTCGGCCAGCCAATCCCACTCCAGAAGCTTTGACGTCGGCAACAGGTACCCCCGATGAGGCTCGTGATTCCGGCGACGCCTCTCCAGCTCAATGGGCGGTGGCGGCTTCGTGGCGGCTTGCACGACCAACAATGTTTGGTGGTCGTTTTCTCTGTTTTTTTGGTGTTTTGTTCAGTGGGTAAGTGCTTAGAAGTTGTTTCGTGGTTGATTTTTTTTAATCGAATACCCATTTGTTATTCTTTCCGTTCAGCAAGCATTTTTCTTCATATCCGGTGGTTCAAGTAGCGGGTCTTCAAGTTTCAGTGTCGTTGAGCAATATTGACAGTGGGTAAGCGAATTAAGCTTGTGTTTTTGTTGGTTCTATGGTGTTAGGGGCTTACCCATTAATTGTGGCATTTGTTTTCAAAGTTTTCTTAACATTTGGGATTTTAATTGTCGTTTTGGAGTGAAATTGTTTGCCCAAACAACAAGCTTCGTTTATGTTTTTAGTTGGGTTGGATAAAGGCTTGGAAGCTAAGGAGTTATTGTCTTATCAAGCAAACTAATCAACTAAGGTAAGTAGCGAATGGACTCAATTCTCGAACTTTAGACCCATTACATGATTGTTGGATTCGATTAAGTCAAGATCCATGTTTTAACTAATTTCCTTTGTGAATTTAGCATGCTTGTGAGAGTTAGTTTAAGCCTTGTGTTTGCTTATGGATTTAAAGGAGTTAGTTTAAGAGTTTCATTGCGAAGCATGATGTGGGTATGGAATGTGGTTTATTAATTATAGCATATCTAACATTGCTTCTGGATGGGTTATTACCTTTTGGTTCATTTTTTAAAGCATGTTTGATTGTATGGATTTGTTACTCTGAACATATGGAAAGTTGTGGATGTGAGGTCTGTCTCGCTTTGGTTGTCATAGATCAGAGTACCTTGAAGTTTGGGGTTGGACTGTGTTGATTATAGAAGTGTTTTATCCGTTTTTTAGGTGAAATAAAAATTTTGGGTTCCCTATATGTACATCGTTATGCTGCCGAATTTTCGGTAGAATCGCGATGGTCATAAAATTAAGTTTATATACCTTTGGGTATTAATGTACTAGAGTACCACGTGACTAATAAGGACTGAATCAAGTGTAGGGACCTTAGTCTCGATTAGGGCCTCAGATGGACTTAAAAGATCCTTAAGTCTTATATAGCTAGCGTGTCTTCCTTCCCCATCTCAGGACTGATAGAACTTAGTTGTTAGGCACGTTTACGTGTGTTCTATTAGTTGACTGTTAGAGCTCAGTTTCAGGCACGTTAGCGTGTGTTCTCTCAGTTCAGGATGGTGTTGAGCATATGATCTGGTACGTTGTTCGTGCGCCAGTTGGCACCCAGGCATGTTTACATGTGTCAGTTGCTCCACCGTATTTTATGTTTACATTCAGGGGTGTTGTGTTGGGATATGTGTAGTTCTGCTAGAGGTGGCCAGCTAGTCTCTAGTTTACTTGCCTTACTCGACTGAGCCACACAACGCTCTAGTTGGCACAGGTTGGGGATACGTAATCACCCTAGACAGAACTTATTATGTAATCAGTTGTGGCCCTAGGGTTAGAAACCTGAATGTCTATGTTCAGTTAGGTCCCTATGATGTTAAGACCCATAAATTTAGTTTCAAGTTACTAGATCTCATGTTATCAGTTTCAACTCTTAGGTGGGCTACTTACTGAATATATTCTTATATACTCACCCATGCTACGTGTCTTTCCTTTTCAGGTGGTACTTGAGAGCGTTGGCGATTAGCGAGGGTCGTGGCTCGACTGGCTATGTGATTGCAGCTGAAAATCGTGTCTCTCTCCTTAGGATTTTCAGTTTTCTTCCATCCTAGGATCGGTCTTTATGTTGAGCATTCATTTTTGAAACGGTTGTTTTTCTTTGAGATTTTGTTCAGGCGTTTTACATTGTTCTTTAATTATTGAACTTATTTATGTTTTGGGCCCTGTTTGAATTAAATGAAATTTTTTTTATTCTTCCACTTTTAAAGAAACAAAAAAAATTACATCCATCGTACGTAGTGGCGACCCTTAGTATGTTTTTAATTCCTTTTGAGTCGAGTCGTTACAGATGGTATCAGAGCGGAACCTCTTCCAGTAGGATGTGGTTCGAGAACGTACCAAGGCGGAAGCTGGTGGGCATGTGATGCCCAAGGATAAGAGGGATACATGAATGAACCGAGATCACATCCGAATGAGAGGGATCCTGAGGACATGAAAGTATGGTCAAGATAAGCTTAAAAGACCTAGAGTTCCGGGAGGATCCTGCTGATAAGACTGCAAGAGATTGCCTGATCAATAAAACTGCTGGATCATTTTTTTAACAATTACAGAAGTCTTAACCAATGTCTGTTTCCAATCTGTCTTCTTCATCCGTTTACATTTCTGCTTTATCATTTCTTTTGTTCCAGCATATTATTTTCAAAAACCCAATCAATTTACCATCTTTGAAATCATTAAAAGATAAACAAAATAGGTAAAGTGAGACTATTCAAGACCTCGTGGATACGATAAAATACTTATTAATTGCTGCGGATTATGTGCATTTGCATAGTATTTTGGAGTTAATTCACATCATATTTTTAACCACTCCAGAGGGCAACAATCCCCATGATGTTGAGACCTAGAAATTGAGTTTTATTATATTAGATCTCATGTTATCAGTTTCAGCTCTTAAGTGGGCTGCTTACTGAGTATATTTCTATATATATACTCAACCATACTACGTGTCTTTCCTTTTCAGGTGGTACTTGAGGACGTTCGACGATTAGCGAGGGTTGTGGTTTGGTTGACTATGGGATTGCAGCTGCAGATCATGTCTCTTTCCTTAAGATTTGAGTTTCTTTCATCCTAGGATCAATTTTTATGTTGAGTTCTCATTCTTGAAACGATTGTTTTCCTTTGAGATTTTATTCAGGTGTTTTTACAACGTTATTTAATTAATGAACCTATTCATGTTTTGGGCCTTTTTTGAAATAAACAAAAAATTATTATTCTTTCACTTTATGATTTAAAATTTAAAAAAAATTCTACCACCTATGCATGTAGTAGCGACCATAGTATGTTTTACTCCTTTTTAGTCGAGTCGTTACATAACCTATGCCTGTTTCGATTTTGTTTTCTCTAGTCGTTATTGTTTTTTGTTTTCTCATTTCTTTTGTTTCAGCATTTTAAAACCCAATCAATTTAACCAACTCTTGAAATCACTAAAAGGCAAATTAAAATCAATAGAGTGAGGCTATTCAAGGCCATGTGGATATGATAAATACTTATCACTTGCTGCTGTTTAAAAATTGAATTGAATTGTATGAATTTTATTCAACTTGTATAAAACTGAGAATGCAACACTAATTTATATCAGTTTGCTATTACACAGACCTTATTTACATGAAAGGAAAGAAAAATTACAGCTTCAATTCACTTTAGAAAAGGAAGCAAATCAGCATCTAATTTTGGAACAAAAATCACAATGATGTAAATAGCAGAAGAATATAAGGAAAGAGATAATTACAATATGAAAATAAATTCCAGCAAGGAGGAAGAGTAGCAGGCGAGAATCATGGATTAATTTCTTCACCTCGGTTTTACTAATTTAGCCCAGATTTCTTGCAATTCAAAGATGGTGAAAGACAGTTGGTTGTTTGCTTCTTGTGAGGTTGTGATTGTGCTAAACACATGGTTGATTTTGCTGAGAACACGTGGTTGAACATGTGCTACTTGATGGTTGTGACTGTGATGTCATTTGGGAGTGTTGGGCATCTTTTTTTATCATTATCCCTCAAACTGGAGTGGGGAGCAATCTGAACTCCAAGTTTGCTTCGAAAACATTGAAAAGATGCCTTTGGTAGAGGTTTTGTGAATATATCTGCAATTTGATCTTTGAATGAAACAAAGCGAGGGACAAGGTTCCCGAGAGCCACCCTTTTCACGAACAAAGTGATAGTCTAACTCAATATGTTTGGTTCTGGCATGAAACTTAGGGTTGATGCTCATATAGAGAGCACTGAGGTTATCACAAAATAGTTGAGGCACCTTGGAAAGTTTGATGCCTATGTCTTTAAAAAGAAAGGTAAGCCATGTTAACTCAGCAATCGTTGTGGCCATGGCTCTGTATTCGGCTTCAGAACTTGGTCGAGATACTGTTGGTTGTTTTTTAGAAGTCCAAGATATGCAGTTTGAACCAAGAAACACACAGTAACCTATGGTACTTCTTGTATCCGGACAACCACCCCAATCTGCATCACAAAAGGCATAAAGGTTTAGAGAACTATTTTTTAGAAAAGTAATACCGAAGTGTATCGTCCCTTTGACGTAGCGCAAGATTCGCTTTGCTGCCTTCAAACTGATCATGGTAGGTTTCTCCATATGTTGGCACACCTTATTGACAGCCTGAACTATATCAGGTCTGGTTAAGGTTAGGTATTGTAAAGAGCCTACAATGCTTCGATAGTGAGTGGGGTCAACCAACTTTTGATCATCAGGAGATGGTGTAGTTGAAGTGGCCATTGGTGTGTTTAAGTACGAGGCCTCCAACATTTTCGCCTTAGACACGAGATCAGTAGCATATTTTCCTTGAGATAAAATCACACCATTAGAGCAGTAGTTAACCTCAATCCCTAGGAAATAATGCAATTGGCCTAAGTCCTTTAAGGCAAACTCAGAACCAAGATTGAGAATGAGAGACTGAATAGATTGTGGATTGTTTCCTGTGATTATTATATCATCAACGTAAATAAGTAGTAGTGTAAGTGAGGATTCTTGTTTAAGTATGAATAAGGAAGGATCTGACCTGCTGCATACAAAACCAATATGTAGGAGATATAGTGAAAGACGATCAAACCATGCCCTAGGTGCCTGTTTTAGTCCATACAAAGATTTATTTAACTTGCATACATGAGAAGGAAGGTTAGGGTCAACAAAACCTGGAGGTTGAGTCATATAAACATGTTCTTTGAGAACACCATGGAGAAAAGCGTTCTTGACGTCAAGTTGTCGAAGAGTCCATCTAGAAGTGACTGATAGAGCAAGGATGAGACAAATGGTGGTTGGTTTGATTACTGGACTAAAAGTTTCATCGTAATCGAGTCCCTCAACTTGAGTATAACTAATGCACACAAGTAATGAAATACCTCAAATCTTATTCATTCAATGCAGAAACTTAAAATCACAGCCATATATATAGGCTGGAAAAATAACTAACTCACTCTAATTAACTAATTTACAGCAGTGAAAGCCTTTTACTATAAGGTAAAAGCTTTAAATAAATGAAAAGGTAAATGATTTACCATACACAGTAAAAGTAAAAGATCTTTAATAGATCCTACATCAAACCCCTCCTACCCAAATAAAACTCGACCGCGAGTTTAATCGGCCAAAGAAAATTGATCTGGGGCATGGTAGGCATAGATGTCCGACACATTAAAGGTGGAACTGATGCGCATAGATGGGGGCAAGTCAATCTTGTATGCGTTATCTCCAAACTTATCCAAAATAGGAAAAGGTCCAATCTTCTTGTTGGTAAGCTTGGTATGAAGGCCACGAGGAAGGCGATTCTTGCGCAAGTGGACCATAACTAAGTCTCCAATTTCAAAAGATTGTGATCGACGATGCAAATCTGCATTGTGCTTGTACTTGGTGTTAGACTCCTCAAGATGGCGACGAACTTCTTCATGTAGTTGCTGAATTCGATTTGCCATGACATCCGCTTCCGCACTAAGATCAACATTAGAAGGGATATTAGAAAGATCTATAGTTAGCCTAGGGAGTTTAGTGTAAACTATTTCAAATGGTGACTTCCCTGTCGATCTATTGGCCATATGATTGAAGGCAAACTCCGCTTGAGCCAAAGCAAGATCCCATTGACGTGGTTTATCACCACTAAGACAACGTAGTAAGTTCCCCAAAGTGCGATTGGTTACCTCCGTTTGGCCGTCTGTTTGAGGATGACTTGAAGAGCTAAAAAGTAATCCTGTGCCAAACTTTTTCCACAAAGACTTCCAAAAGAAACTCATAAACTTAACATCTCTATCAGAAACAATAGTTTTTGGAATTCCATGGAGGCGAACAATTTCTTTAAAAAACAAATTAGCTACATTCAAAGCATCAGTAGTCTTTTTACAAGCCAAAAAATGTGCCATTTTACTAAAGCGATCAACAACAACCAACACCGAGTCATTACCTTGTTGTGTTCGTGGAAGCCCTAACACAAAATCCATAGAAAGATCCTCCCATATTGAATTAGGTATGGGTAAAGGGGTATAGAGTCCTGTGTTTTGACTAGATCCCTTTGAGGTTTGGCAAACATAACATCGTTTAACAAAGTTAGAAACATCCTTTTTTAATTGAGGCCAAAAAAATCGCTCATTTAGCAAAGTAAAAGTTTTATCACGGCCAAAATGACCCGCAAGCCCACCACCATGTGTTTCCTTAATTAAAGATTCTCGTAGAGAAGTGTGAGGTATACAAAGATTATTACCCTTAAAAAGAAAGCCATCAAGTATATGAAAATCATTGCAAGGAATATAGTGGGTGCATTTGTACCAAGTATCACCGAAATCGACATCTAACTCATACAAGTCTTTTAGATGGTCAAAAGCAATAATTTCAGATTGCAAAAGGGTTAGAAGAGAACCTTTTCGACTTAAGACATCGGCTACTTTGTTGGTTTTACCCGTTGTATGACGAATAAGGAAATCAAACCTTTGCAAAAACTGCAACCATCTAGCATGCATACGGCTAATGTGCTTTTGGGATTGTAAAAATTTCAAAGAAAAATGGTCAGTAAGTAATATAAACTCTTTCCCAATTAGATAATGTTCCCAAGTTTTTAACGCTCGAACAAGAGAATACAATTCTTGCTCATAGGTTGACCATTTTTGGCGTGCACAACTTAGTTTCTCACTAAAGAACTCAATTGGGTGGCCATCTTGGGATAAAACAGCCCCAATACCTATACCCGAAGCATCTACCATTACCTCAAATGGTTTTGAAAAATCTGGAAGGGCAAGCACGGGAGCTGAAGCTAGGTGCTGTTTCAGCTTTTGAAAACTGTGTATTTGCTCGGTTTCCCAAACAAAACTCCCTTTTTTAAGGCAATTAGTTAGGGGGGCAGCAATGGAGCTGAAATTTTTAATGAATTTTCTGTAAAATGATGCCAAACCAAGGAAGCATTGGACATCACGAACATGTTTAGGAGTGGGCCAATCCTTGATTGCTTCAATTTTCCTAGGATCAACTGAGATACCATCTTTGCTAATGAGGAAACCCAAAAATGAGATTTGAGATTGTAAAAAACTGCACTTTTTAAGATTTATAAATAGCTTATTTTCAAGTAAGAGAGAAAAGATAAGAGATATATGGGTGATATGTTCATCATGGGAATGACTATAAATAAGGATGTCATCAAAATAAACAACAACAAATTTGTTCAAATATGGTTGTAAGACTTGATTCATAAGACGCATAAAAGTACTAGGGGCATTTGACAATCCAAAGGGCATAACGAGCCATTCAAAAAGACCCTCGTTGGTTTTAAATGCTGTTTTCCATTCATCACCCGGTTTTATGCGAATTTGGTGGTATCCACTTTTAAGATCAACTTTGGAAAAGATAGAGGCACCTCCTAATTGGTCCAAAAGATCACTAAGGCGAGGAATAGGGAAACGGTATTTAATTGTAATCTTATTTATAGCACGACTATCGACACACAACCGCCAAGAACCATCCTTTTTGGGAGCTAGAAGTGCCGGAACAGCACATGGACTTAAGCTTGGTTGAATATGGCCTTTGTTTAGTAATTCTTGGATTTGGTCATGGAGAATAGCATATTCTTTAGGGCTCATGCGATAGTGTGCTAAATGGGGTAAAGTGCTACCGGGAATGAGGTCTATTTGGTGTTGAATGTTGCGGAGTGGAGGAAGTTCATTGGGTTCTGCAGCAAGGGTGGGAAATTTGGACAGTAATTGGGTAATTTCAGGATGCATAGGTGCTGGATTTTCTGAAAAGCAATCTTTTTTTACTACAAAGGCTACTAAAGGTTGTGTATTTTTAGGGAAATCTTTTCTATGAACTAAGGTGAATAATTGGGAGTTTGTGGTTGGTTTCTTACCCTCACCTTTCCCTAAAGGTAAAAGAACTACCCGTTTTCCCATCCACATAAACTCATAGGTGTTATCCCTACCTTTATGGATTGTTTGGTTATCATATTGCCAAGGCCTACCAAGTAAAATATGACACACATCCATATCTATAACATCGCAAACAATTTGATCTTTATAAAAGTTTCCTATAGACAATGGTATAGAACAAATTTCATGCACATTTGCTTCACCACCTTTTTTTATCCAACTAACTTTGTATGGGTTAGGGTGTTGTTCAGTTTTTAGTTTTAGGGCAGTAACTAATTTTTTTGAAACGATATTTTCAGTACTACCACTATCAATTATTACCTGGCACACCTTACCGTTTATAGTGCAATGAGTTTTGAAGAGTGTGTGTCGTTGAGGGTCCCTCTCGGTTTTGGGTGCGAGCAAGACTTTTTGAAGGATGCAAGAAAGTTGTTCTCCATCATCTGGGGCTGCAATTTCTGTGTCATCTTCTGAATAATCCGATCCTTGATCATCAAGATTTGTTACTCCTTCATTGATGGTTAAAGTTCTTCGTTGGGGACACTCGTTGGACAAATGTCCTGGCTGTCCACACCTAAAACACTTGCCAAGAGTAGGACGATTGTAGGGGTTAGTAATCTTTTTAGGATTAGAAGTGTCCAAACCTTTGTTTGTAACTACTCCCTTTGTAGATTGATCATCCTTCTTTGTTTGGTGAGTGTTAGATGAAGAAGATCCTTGCTGGAAAATTTTATTGTTATCAAGATCTTGTCTTCTTGAACTTGTTTGTTGTTTCTCCCACGTGTTCCTTCTTTGATAAGTTTTGGTGGGCTTTGGATCTTCCTTTTGTTCAACTTTAGTAGCCAAAGTTATGGCATCCGCTAGGTAGGCTAATGGATGGAGATTTACTATTTCCTTGATGTCCTCCCGTAAGCCATTGACAAATCTTGAAATTTGTTGTTGTTCATTCTCGGGTAGGTTGTTTCTTGCACCCAAGCGATGAAATTCCTCGGTGTAGTCAAGAATTGATCGATCCCCTTGTCGACATTGTTGATATTGATTGTAGAGGATTTGTTGATAGTTGAGTGGTAGGAATCTTTTCTTCATAAGCCGTAGCATTTTGGGCCAACTCTTGATTGGTTGTTTTCCATAATACCTTCGGTTTGTTTGTAGTTGATCCCACCATGCCGAGGCCCCGGTTTGAAGTTTGAAGGCCACGAGTTTAACCTTCTTGTCCTCGGGTGTATTGGCATATTCAAAAAAATGTTCAACATTTTTTACCCAATCAAGAAATCTTTCCACATCCATTCGACCATTGAAGCTTGGGAGATCAATCTTCATTCGAATTTCCGGGGCATCTTGGTAGTAATTTTCACGATTGAGTCTTCTTGGATGTCTTTCTTGAAATTCTTGGATGCCATCGTCATCGGAAGACTCTGAATCTTGGGCCATAAAACCGGGAATGAAGGCATTTGGAAGTTGGGCCAAAATTTGTGGTTCTTGCCTTCTGTTAGGTGCTGGTTCTTGCCTTCTATTGGGTGCTGGAAGTTCTGGAAAGGTTGGTGGATTAGCAGCTGGTTGGCCGGTGGAGAGGGCAGCAAGTTGTTGGTTAATTTGCTCAATAGCCCTAGAAAGTGTGGCCAGATTTTGATTGATTTCTGCAATGGATGTTTCCACCCGTTGCAGTCGGCGGTCATTGGTGTTGGTGGAGGCTTCCGCGTCCATGAGGAAGGGTGGAATGATCCAAAAAAAATCGTCGAGCCTTGGATCGGGTTGCTCTGATACCAATTTAATGCACACAAGTAATGAAATACCTCAAATCTTATTCATTCAATGCAGAAACTTAAAATCACAGCCATATATATAGGCTGGAAAAATAACTAACTCACTCTAATTAACTAATTTACAGCAGTGAAAGCCTTTTACTATAAGGTAAAAGCTTTAAATAAATGAAAAGGTAAATGATTTACCATACACAGTAAAAGTAAAAGATCTTTAATAGATCCTACATCAATAACCTTGCGCAACTAAGCGAGCTTTGTATCTGTCAATGGAGCCATCTTCCTTGAATTTTGTTTTAAACACCCATTTAGATCCGATGATATTGGCATCAGTGGGTTTTGGAACAAGGTCCCAAGTGTGATTTTGGTGTAAAGCTTTGATTTCTTCCTCCATTGCAACTTGCCAATGGGGAATTTTACTTGCTGACTTAAAGGTTTTAGGTTCAGCAGTAAGGTCAGTGACAACAAAAGCTTGATGTTTCCCTGACACAGTCCTTAGGTGTTGAATTTCTTGATTGAGTTGAGAATCTAAGGTGGGATCGAGTGCCAACATTCGTCGTGTGATCATGTGGTGAGAGGGGGCTTGTTGTATGGGGATGTTGGAAGTAGGAAGTTCCTCAACCATTGGAGATTCGTCAGTTGTACCTACAGGAGAAACACAAATATCAATGTGTAGCTTATCACTTATATCAGGTAAATCACAAGAGGGAACCAAGGAAGTAGAAAGCTCATTGGTTATCATTTGTTGTGAGACATTGGTTGAGATAGCTGGAGGAGACTTTGGTTGTGTTGGCGACTCGTGCAAAAAAGACTGACTAGTGTCAGATGCATTGGCAAGGTAAGATGATGCACACTCGTGTTGCGGCACACTCTTGTTGCGGCTGTTGTGAGCTGTTTTGATCCTCGTCATTGTCAAGGTAAGATCTTGCAGGTATGTGAGTGCTCCTTGTTTTTGGTGTAGGAGTATTGATGACATTACTCTCGTGAGGCAACTCCCAAGCAGCTACTTCTGCAAATTCAGTGGTTTCTAACAATTTATGTGTGCTTTGTGTGCTAGGTGAGTTAGTTTTACTAAAAGGAAAACAATCCTCATCAAAGACAACATGTCTAGAAATGTATACCTTTTTTGTGTGAGGATCTAAGCACCTATATCCTTTGTGGATGAGACTATATCCAATAAATACACGTGGATATGTTTTCTTTGAAAATTTGTTATGCCCAATATGTTTTAAATAGGGAAAGCACTTGCAACCAAAGGGGAAATCCTTAGAAATGGCCAAAAATTACAGGGTAGTTTTGAAAAATGGTCAAACCGGATTTTTTAATGAAAAATGGCTAAACCGTTTTTTTAACCTATTTTCGTGAGCGACCGTCTTTCCAATTATACCCTTGAGTCAAGTTTCAGATTTAATTTAAAAAAAAACAAAAAAACAAAACAAAACAGTTTATCCCATAAATCATGGAATTACAGTATTTATCTTCTCTCTCCTCCCTCTCTCAAAATTCAAATTCAGATTTTTTTCTTTATTAAAACTAAAAGATTACATAGAAATTAGGTTTTCATTTTTAATTTTCGATTAGATTCTTATATTTTAATTATCTAATGATCATCTTCATCGTTTTTCCCAACTTTTTGCCATCCATGGATTTTTTGTGCTCTGTCGTTCATATCACCATTGAAAGGGTTATTGATCTACATCATAGGTATGTTAAATACTGTATTTTGTATTTATCTATCATTATTTTCCTCTTTGTATCCTATTTTCCAACACAAAGTATTTTTTATTTTTTTTCAAAGTCTTTACTGGTTTCCAAACGAAAACTTTTGGAGGAAGAAGCAGGAAGGTGCCCAAAAGAAAATCGGAGGTTTCTCAAGAATTTCGTTTGTAATGGTTCGAAGAAGATGAGAATGGGAAAGACCACACAAAAGGAAGAAAATGGGAAGAATCTCCAATCCCAATTTTCGAATTAAGTTGGAGGGAAATAGTGAGTAATGATTTTTTATCGTTTTTTAGATGATTTGATGTTTACCATAATAAATTATTAGTTTACTATATACACTGTATCTGCATAATTTGTTTATTGAATACACTGTATTTGCGTAATTTTTCTTTTTATAAACTTGAATGTTTTTTATTGTTCCAGTAACCATTTGTGAGTAATGATTTCTTCATGTCTTTCAATATTGAAATTATTTGCAAGTTTACTAAATAAATACCCAACCAGACAATATTTGGTGAGGGTTTGGAAAAGAAAATAGGGTTTTGTGTTAAATGAATTCAGTAATTTAAATACACACAAGTTAACCGATTCAATCATTTTCATGCACTCCCTATTTTTAAGGTAAGAGTTAACAATTTTTTTTTTAAATTCTACAACTATCTCCCTTAATTCGTGCTAATTAGTTGATTTTTGTTATCTTTTTTGTTATGTTTGTTATTGATTTTCAACGGGTCCTTAATTTAAGGGTAAACCCTAGATTCTCTCCTAAATTTAAGTTGTATTTTTTATTTATAGTTCACTGCATTTACGCTGTATTTGAATTGATCGGTTCAGGGGCATTTTCGTCTGATTCGTTGTAAAAAAAATCTACTAAAAATAGCAATTGGCCATTTTTCAAATGAAAAAATTATATGGCCATTTTTCAAAATGCCCAATTAAAATTAGCCATTTATCTAGTTGCCCCAAGATTTTAATGTTTACATAATTGGGCTCTTTGTTAAATAATTTTGGGGCAACTAGATAAATGGCTAATTTTAATTGGGCATTTTGAAAAATGGCCATATGATTTTTCTATTTGAAAAGTGGCCAATTGCTATTTTTAGTAGATTTTTTTTACAACGAATCAGACGAAAATGCCCCTAACCAATCAGTTCAAATACAACATAAATGCACTCAACTATAAATAAAAATACAACTTAAATTTAGGAGAGAATCTAGGGTTTACCAAGCCCGTTGAAAATCAATAACAAACTTAACCAATAAGATAACAAAAAACAACTAATCAACACGAATTAAGGAAGATAGTTGTAGAATTTTTTTTTTAAAAAAAAATTGTTAACTCCATGAAAATGATTGAATCGGTTAACTTGTGTGTATTTAAATTACTAAATTCATTTAACGCAAAACCCTATTTTCTTTTCCAAACCCTCACCAAATATTGTCTAGTTGGGTATTTATTCACTAAACTTGCAAATAATTTCAATATTGAAAAACAGGAAGAAATCATTACTCACAACTGGTTACTGGAACAATAAGAAAAATTATGCAAATACAGTGTATTCAGTAAATAAATTATGCAAATACAGTGTAACTAATAATTTACTATGGTAAACATCAAATCATCTAAAAACGAGAAAAAATTATTACTCACTATTTTCCTCCAACTTAATTCGAAAATTGGGATTGAGTATTCACCTTGTTTTTTTAAAAAAAAATCTGAAACCCTTGAGATTCTTCCCATTTTCTTGTTTTGTGTGGTCTTTCCCATTCTCATTTCTTCGAACCATTACAAACGAAATTCTTGAGAAACCTACTAAAAAATACTTTGTGTTGGAAAATAGGATACAAGGAGGAAAATAATGATAGATATAAAATACAGTATTTAACATACCTATGATGTAGATCAATAACCCTTCTAATGGTGATATGAACGACAGAGCAATAAATCGATGGATGGCAAAAAGTTGGAAAAAATGATGAAGATGCTAAATAGATAATTAAAATATAAGAATCTAATCAAAAATTAAAAATGAAAACCTAATTTCTATGTAATCTTTTAGTTTTAATAGAGATAAAATCTGAATTTGAATTTTGAGAGAGAGGAGAGAGAAGATAGATACTCTAATTCATGATTTATGGGATAAACGGTTTTGTTTGAGGAGAGAAGATAGATACTGTAATTCCATGATTTATGGGATAAATTGTTTTGTTTTGTTTTTTTGTTTTTAATTAAATCTGAAACTTGACTCAAGGGTATAATTGGAAAGACGATCCTCACGAAAATAGGTTAAAAAAACGGTTTAGCCATTTTTCATTAAAAAATCCGGTTTGGCCATTTTTCAAAATTACCCTGTAATTTTTGGCCATTTCTAAGGATTTCCCTTTTGAAAAAGGAGTTTCTAAAGCAAGAGCATTGGTTGGCATTCTATTTATAAGAAACATAGTTGTTAGAAAAGCATCTACCCAATACCTTTGTGGTACATTATCTGGTTTCAACTATGTGTCGATGCTTTCTTTCAACTACACCATTTTGCTGTGGTGTGTGAGGACATGAATATTGGTGGATTATCCCTTGTCTTTCAAGGTGATGTTGAAGGATTAGGGATTGGAATTCTCATCCTCCATCACTTTGAAAAACTTTCATTTTTCGTTGAAATTGATTTTCTGTGAGAGTTTGAAACTTGACAAAGCAATCCACAAAATCAGATTTCTTCTTTAAAGGAAATAGCCAAGTGTACCTAGAGAAGTCATCTATGAAGCTAGCATAGTATTTGAAACCTTGACAAGATTTAATAGGTGCAGGATCCCAAAGATCACAATGTATTTTCTCCAAACAAAAAGTGCTTACTTTATTATTCAAAGCAAAAGGTAATTTATAACTTTTGCTAAGTTGACAAGCAGTACAGATATTCTCATCTTTCTTCCAACTAGAAATATCTATAAGATGCTTAGTACTAAAATGCTTAAGAAAATTTTCATTCAAATGTCCCATTCGTTTATGCCATATCGAATAAGGGGCTTTATAGAGCAAGAAAAAACAGAATAAACTTCATGTGGTTGCGTTGATTCCTCAAGAGCATATAAGCCAGCTTGTTTATTCCCTTTGGCTAGGATCCTCCCTTGATGTTCCTTTATAATAAAATGATCAGTGGAGAAAATAACCTCACAATTATTATCACTGGTTAATTTACTCACAGACAACAAATTTTTCTTCATATGAGGAACAACAAGAACATCATTGAGATAGAGATCTTTATGATTAGTTTTAATTTTTCCTTGGCCAAGATGAGTTATATTCAATCCTTCACCATTTGCAACATACAATTTTTCCTTACCTTTATAAGGTTTCAAGTTTGAGAGTTTACCTGAGTTTGCTAGAACATGTGTTGAAGCGCCTGAATCCGCATAGAGGGCTAAATCAGTCTCTTCATGTAATGCCATAGCAGCTAGTGCTTTGGGTATGCCATCAACTTGATAGGAATGGTCAAAACGATTCCAACATTGTAGTGCAGTGTAGTTGGATTTGCCACAAATTTGACAAGTAACTGTCTGTTTTGGAGATTCCCCATGTTGCTGTTTGTTCGAAGAATTTTTATCTTGTTGTACATTGATTGTGGTTGAAGAACGACTAGGTTGAAAACCTCTTCCTCGAGAGTTGAAGTACCGCCTTGTCCTCGATTATTCCTTTCTCTCCGTACAAAGAAAGCTTCGTTATGATTAATAGAGTTGATTTTTACCTCTTCCATTTCCATGGATAGCAGCTGGTCATGTGCTTTTAACGCAAGAAGAAACTGATTATAAGTCGGATATGGTGGTTTCGAGAGCATGGCAATTCTGAAGTCTTTGTATTTGCTTCCTAATCCACAAGCAAGATGAAAAACCTTAGTTAAATCATCAAGAGGTCGTTTCATAGCAGCCAGCTTATCACTTAAACTCTTGAATTTCTTGATGTATTCATCTAATGAAGAATTCCCCTTCTTGAGACAAATGAGTGCTTCATTAAGATGAATTTCTGTTTCCTTGGTGGTGGAGAGAAATAGTTCTGCTAAAGACTTCCAAACTTGATAAGCTAAATCTGTTCCATCTACCATTGACAATACTTCCTCCGACATGATGCCTAGCAACCAACTGGTTAATAAACCATCATTTGTGAGCCAAATATTGTGTTATGGATTGGGAATCATTTTATCCTCCTTATCTTTGATTTCTTTGGCTGGTGAGCTCTCTTCAACAAGATGATGTTCTATCCCCATGCTTTTGACAAGTGGAAGAACTTGTGACTTCCATAGTAAATAATTTGTAGAGCTCAACTTGATGGAAATAAGGCTTGAGCATTGGTGGAATATCTGGATTGTGAGAGCAGCTTCAATTTGGGCCATTAGAGAAATCAAATAGAAAGGATTTTTGTTGAAATGAGATGCTGATTTTAGCTTCACAGGAAACAATCCACAATATATTCACTCTCTCATTCTCAATCTTGGTTCTGAGTTTGCCTTAAAGGACTTAGGCCAATTGCATTATTTCCTAGGGATTGAGGTTGTCAATCAATTGCATTATTGATGTCATTTGGGAGTGTTGGGGATCTTTTTTTATCACTGTTTGTGTATACTTGCATAGTATTTTGGAGTGAGAATTCTATCAATATTTTTAACCACTTTAGAAGGCAACATTAGGATACCCCCACTCGCATGTCACCTACACGAATGCATTGGATCATTGTGTTTGTATCAAATACAAAGTGGGTTGTATCCATTGTGTTACCAGGATAAGGTACCTATCTATCCTTATCCCTATACTATAAACCCTTTAGCCTGTATCTTGAACATCAATCCCCGTATGTCTCCACATATTGTTCAAGACTCATAAGATAGACTAGAATGTTAGTTTATTGGATTTAGGGTTATTTAAGACAAACAACTAATACAATAATTCGATAACACTTTATAGAATAATAATCAATAATGCTTTATTGATAACAAATCAATAGTTTGCATTTACTATCTGCGAGTTTTAGGGCATAAAATCCAACAAACCACTATAATTTCAGGTGTTTTCTCTTCCTTTTCTTTCTCTCTTCCCTATTCTTTTATTTTCCATCTTAGCTAATTTTATCGCTATCTTCTGCTTGGGTGTTTCTTTTCTAGTTTCTGTATTTCGTTTGCTGCGTTGTTTGTGTTCGATTCTTTTTAACATTTAGAATCAGAATTAGTAGTTAATTAGATATAAATCATGGTTAATTTCTTGGTTATTTGGAATTAGGATTAGTTTTTATCATAATAAAGATTTTTTTTTTAATAGTTTCCTTGGAGAAACTCACTCTTTTTTTAATTATTAGAAATGGTAATAATTCGTGCTGCTCAAGAATAGTTTATATTTTTAAATAAATAGTTTCCAATTTTTAAGTTGCAACTACTAAACTGTGTAGCTATACTATAACAAATAAGAACATAATTCAACTGACATAAAACTTGTATAATCGATCGAAAGGTCAAAGATTCAAATATCTCATCCCACATGTTGTTAAAGTAAAAAAAGGAAAAAGATAAACACTAAACTATACTATACTAAGTTGATAGTTTTTTTTTTTTTTTTTTTTTTTTTGAAAAGGACTATACTAAATTGATAGTTTGATCCTTAATTGACACATTTATGAAAGCTTAGGTTTTAATGGATACCATTATTAATTTAGGACTTTTATTGGATACATGTTTTTATGTTCTAAAACCCAAATTGATTATAATGTCAAGATGGCCGAGTTGGTCTAAGGCGTCAGTTTCAGGTACTGGTCCGAAAGGGCATGGGTTTGAAACCCATTCTTGACAATTTTTTTCCTAAAAAAAAAAAACCACAGTGATGATAAGATTTAAACATTACTTGACATATTAGTACATGGTCTACAAGGATGGAAGCAATGAAACGTTTGGTTGCTCCATCAACGAATGTGTAACCATCCTTCTCAAAAAAAAAAAAAAAAAAAAAAAACGAATGTGTAACCATCTTCTTCCTTATAGAAGAGGTCTGAGAGTCGTGCAAGATTCAACACGCGCATAAAGGCCACATTTGAAATCTTGGGGCGAACCAGTATATTTTCGGTGTCGTTTCTTTTTCCCTATCTTTTATTATTTTTCGTGACTATTATTTTTTGCTTAACCTGTGGGAGGGAAGATAGTTATAATATTATTGATTGTCGTCATAATATTATTATTATTTGTACTCCACATTTTCTCCCAACATCTTAATCCTAAATAACCAACGTATTATCCAAGATTAATATCTAATTAATAACCACTAATTCTATTGCAAAGTATTCCTCGAACACGTTTATTAGAGAATTACATGCATGATATAATCATATTTTAAAAAAGATATATGGTATAAAAAAGGAATAATGACTTAGATGGATCAAATTAGTACAGGGTCTACAAGGATGGAAGCAATGAAAAGTTTGGTTGCTCCATCAACGAACGAGTAACCATCTTCTTCCTTATAGAAGAGGTCTGAGAGTCGTGCAAGATTCAACACACGCATAAAGACCACATTTGAAATCTTAGTAGATTTCTTATAGTCTTCTATTATATCTTTCCATGCTTTTATGACCGCCTTTTCTAATTCAACTAAGGTTTCTTCTTCTGATATGTAGCATTCAACAGCTGAGCCAACATCACCTCTCTCTTGTTCAAACTGATTAACATTGAAACGTGACAAACATTTAATTCTTTTTTTTTTAAAATAGGCAATTTAAATAATTAAATAATGTATTGGTAACAACTCATATTAATAATAAAAAATCTAGCCAAACAATACAAGTGGATCCCACCTCACTAACTTCCTTTGGGGATTGGAGTCCTTTTATAATTTTATCAATTTTTAGACTCCTCACTCTAGACTCCTCAATATAATTTTGTACTACGCTTTCTAAGGAAGAATTTCTTTTAAAGGGGTATAACTTGAAGATGAAAATTTTGAATATGGTGTTGATTCTTCGAGCACAGATTCCCTAACGGGTCACCCAAAATTATAAAAAGTCATTTAAATCAATTAAAGCATCAATGATATATAGGCTTTCAATTTAGATGCAAACACCAAATAATAGCCCAACAAGAACAAAGGACTAAGACTCAAACAAAAAAGGAAAGAAAAAAAGAAAAAAAGAAAAAAAAAGCAAATAAGGAAAATACAATTAAGCAGAAAAAATTCAAACAAATAAGGAAAGAACTAAAATAGGAAACTAACAAATATGGAAAGAAAACAAATAAGGAAAAAAAATGCAATTTATCTAAAAAAATAAAAATGCACCCTAAATTAAGATCGAACAATTTTTTCACAATATTAATTTAACTAAATATGTCAATCCCCAGCAACGACGTCAAAAACTTGGTGCACGATTTGCTTACCACAAGTGTACGGTTCAAGTAATAATATAGTGTTTTCGTGGTTAAACGAGTGTCGTCCTCTGGATTGGTTTTCTAGCAAATTATCAAAAAAAAAAAAAGTACCGTGAATAATCTTGTCCAATTTTGTTTAGGGAGCAAAACTTAATGCAAAAGATAAATTTAAAGACAAAAAGCATAAAATAAAAGTAAAGACTCAAATGGAAAGACTATTAGGGAATTGATTTAATTATTTGAGATTCAGGATTGATTAATTGGAATGAATTTATCGTGCAATTATTTTACAAGGCCAAGGAAACATCTATCACAATTATCTCTCCCGAGCATAATTGATTTTCATGCATTCAATAAACCCAATATCCCTATCTAAGTTTATTAGCATGCAAGACATTATTTAGTTTAGTCCTTGTTATACTTCTAAAGGAAATCTAAATTCGGTCACAAACTTAGAAACTCAAATTTAGTCATGCAATTAAATAAGTGAGTCTAGGCCAAATCCCCTCTCCTGAGCAAGATTCAACACTCAAATTATCCAATTAGTGATCAAGTAATTGAAAGCATTAAACAAAATTGCATAAATAAAATAAAAACACATTCATACCAAAAATCAATCCAACAAACTAAATAACTACATCAATCCCTAAGTCAAACAACTAGCAATTCATAGCCTTGAAACTACAAACACTAATTGAAAGGAAAGCCATAAAAACAACAAGAGGTAAGGGAAAGAAAAGGAAAACTCTTGAATCCGTTGAAACCGACATACGTCCCTGTCACGATCTCCACGTCTTCAAGCTTGGCTCCCACTTCTTGGCCTTGCTTCAGCTCTCACAGAAGGTCTCTAGTCGAAATTAGGGATAAAATATAACCAAATGGACTCCCCTAATCCGTAGCACAAAGTGAGGAATATATAGGAAAATTGTCTGTAGCCTTGCGGCTGTCCCTGCTACTGCCAAAAACAAAAAAGGAAAATAAGTGTCGAGACACTTAGAAAGCAGCGTCTCGATGCTAGCTCTCGGGTTTGACTCAAACTTAAGCCTCCAATTTTGATTCTTTTTGCTTCTTTGGCCTTGTTTAGTGTCCCGAACACCCAATTGACTTCGATTTCTCCAATTAAGCTCCAATAATCAATTCCTACAAATAAACATTAAAGTGCATAAATTTGGCCAATTTACTCTCAAAGACTAACTAAAATAGATAGGGAACAATAGCTTGCTATGCTTGCTATCAAAGACCTAACCCTAAGATCTCCTTTAATCTAGCTTGCACCCAGCCCACACTTCATCCTCTCCATTTCTTCCTACTTTGCTGTGAAACCCTCCTCCCAGCTGCCCCTCTCATTTCTTTTTTTATTTACTTATTCGTTCGGCCAGCCAGCCCCACTCCAGAAGCTCTGACGTCGGCGACAGGTACCCCTGGTGAGGCTCGTGATTCCGACGACATCTCTCCAGCGCAATGGGCGGTGGCGGCTTCGTGGTTCAACCAGCATGTGAGTTTTTCTCTCGCGAATCCCTTCTCCCTCGCCGATCTCTCATTCTCGGTTTCTCTCTTCTTTGTTTTTTCGTGTTGTTCTGCGTGGGTGTGGTCGAGTTAGCTATTTGTTTCCAGCGGCAGTACCGTTAGGCACAACCAGCAATGTTTGGTGGTCGTTTTCTCTGTTTTTCGGCGTTTTGTTCAGTGGGCAAGTGCTTAGAAGTTGTTTCGTGGTTGATTTTTTTAATCGAATACCCATTTGTTATTCTTTCCGTTCAGCAAGCGTTTTTCTTCATATCTGGTGGTTCAAGTAGCGAGTCTTAAAGTTTCAGTGTCGTCGAGCAATATCGACAGTGGGTAAGCGAATTAAGCTTGTGTTTTTGTTGGTTCTATGGTGTTAGGGGCTTACCCATTAATTGTGGCATTTGTTTTCAAGGTTTTCTTAGCATTTGGGATTTTTATTTTCGTTTTGGAGTGGAATTGTTAGCCCGAACAACAAGCTTCGTTTCTGTTTTTAGTTGGGTTGGATAGAGGCTTGGAAGCTAAGGAGTTATTGTCTTATCAAGCAAACTAATCAACTAAGGTAAGTAGCGAATGGACTCAATTCTCAAACTTTAGACCCATTACATGATTGTTGGATTTGATTAAGTCAAGTTCCATGTTTTAACTAATTTCCTTTGTGAACTTAGCATGCTTGTGAGAGTTAGTTTAAGCCTTGTGTTTGCTTATGGATTTAAAGGAGTTAGTTTAAGAGTTGCATTGCGAAGCATGATGTGGGCATGGAATGTGGTTTATTAATTATAACATATCTAAGACTGCTTCTGGATGGGTGTTGCAATTCTGAAGTGGTTAAAAATATGAGATAAATTAACTCCAGAATACTTTGCAAGTATACATAATCTAGCAGCAAGTTATAAGTATTTATCGTATCCACAGGGTCTTGAAATGCCTACCTCTATTGATTTAATTTGCCTTTTTAGTGATTTCAAAAGGTTGGTTAAATTGATTGGGTTTTTAAAATGCTGAAACAAAAGATATACAAAAGCAGTAAATGATTACGACTAGAGAAAACATAATGGAAACAGACACAGGTTAAGACTTCTGTAATTGTTTATAAATATGCTCCAGCAATTCTTTTGATCCGTCAATCTCTCGCAGTATTATCAGCGGGATCCTCTCGAAACTCTGGATTTTTTGGAATGTGTTTCAACTCCAATGAAGTTCTACCGATCAAGCACTAGGCAACTGACTATCCCTAACTCAGTCACTGGCGTTCACCAATACACAATGATCTAGCGTGAATTATTGCCACACAACTCCTAAATCATCCCTGAAACTAGGAGAAACTATATATACCGGCTAGCTAGGCGGACACAGAATGAAATTAAAGAACAACAATAATTCAAGATGACATAATCAAATAGAATTTCCAGATTTTATAAATATAACAATCGCATAATTCTTAACCTATGCCTACAAAGCAATTAGTTCATGATTGAAAACATAAAATACGTTATAATCTCGATAAGCACATCCATAATGCAAAATACACAAGAAATACTAATCCTTTTAGGAATTGGGGAGATGAAACGGCTGCTCCAAACCACCAAGAACATAGAAGGACTTCGTCTCCTTGAGAGGAATTGCACTTGATCTTCTGGATCTCCATTCTGCCGTCAATTCGGCCTCCAGCCGATTGATTCGGTCTCCCAATCGTGAATGCCTTTATCTTTGACGACTCCCTCCTTTTATAAGATGAGGTTTAACCTAATTAGGTTAAATTGGACACATGGCAGGCTTTCCAAGCTTCTTAGATCTGTAAATAAATCAGCTAACGCCACTTTATTAAAATAGATAACGAGCTGTGACGTGGCAGTTTTGCTCCCAGCTTTGCTGGATCATGGAAATTGCTCCTTCAAGTCGCCCAGCAATATTTTTTGCACAAAATAACTTCCAAAGCCTCCATTCTTCCAAATAGGTTAAAACATATAATATTCATCTAAAAGCAACCCTATTTAACACAAATGACACACAAAATACCGTAGAACTAAGGCCTAAATAACTCCCTTTTGGAGAGTTATCAATGGGTTATTACCTTTTGGTTCATTTTTGAAAGCATGTTTGATTGTATGGATTTGTTACTCTGAACATCTGGAAAGTTGTGGATGCGACGTCTGTCTCGCTTTGGTTGTGATAGATCAAAGTACCTTGAAGTTTGGGGTTGGACTGTGTTGATTATAGAAGTGTTTTATCCGCTTTTTAGGTGAAAGAAAAATTTTGAGTTTCCTATATGTACGTCGTTATGCTACCGAATTTTCGGTAGAATCACGATGGTCATAAAATTAAGTTTATATACCTTTGGGTATTAGTGTACTAGAGTACCACGTGACTGATAAGGACTGAATCTAGTGTAGGGACCTTAGTCTCGATTAGGGCCTCAAATGGATTTAAAAGATCCTTAAGTCTTATATAGCTAGCGTGTCTTCCTTCCCCATCTCAGGACTGATAAAACTTAGTTGTCAAGCACGTTTACGTGTGTTCTATTAGTTGGCTGTTAAAGCTCAGTTTCAGGCATGTTAGCGTGTGTTCTCTCAGTTCAGGATGGTGTTGAGCTTATGATCAGGTACGTTGTTCGTGCGCCAGTTGGCACCTAGGCATGTTTACATGCATCAGTTGCTCCACCGTATTTTATGTTTACATTCAGGGGTGTTGTGTTGGGATAGGTGTAGTTTTGCTAGAGGTGGTCAACTAGTCTCTAGTTTACTTGCCTTACTCGACTGACCCACACAACGCTCTAGTTGGCACTGAAGGGAATAAAAGTCCCCACGCAGCGGAAGCGCATCGATTGGACCTTACGCCGTATATTAATTAACATTAAAATACCGTTACGATAACTCAAACAAAACTTTAAACTAACTTTAAAGTCGCTGTAAAACGGTTTAAACATGCTAGAATAAATCTAAATTTATTTTAAAAAACTTTTCTAACGAAAAGAGGAAGAACCGTTACAAACCTCCGTTGTAGACTTGACCGTTCTTCGCCAACGACGCTCCAACGAACGAAAACGCAGCAGCCTTCTCGCCTCTTGATCGCTGGATTTTCTTCTTTGAATGACACAATAACCACAGAGGTTACACCGGTATGTCTCTAAGTCTAGGAGGCCAAAGACTTGTGGGAGTCTTTCTCTAAGAGGGAGGCTAGAGAGAATTCTAGGTCTTGTCTTTCAAGAGTGTCAAGTGTCATGACCAATTAGGTCTAGTGTTCTATTTATAGAAGAGAGGCCATGAATAAAATATTCAATTAAATCAATCTTTTCCAAAATTGATTCAATCTTATTCCTTAATTAATCAATCATGATCAATCAATTCCCCAATTGATTAATCTTTTCCATAAATGACTAATTTCTTCCATAAGTAATTAGATCATTCCCATAAATGATTAATCACTTCCTTAAGTGATTAATTATTTACATAATTGATTAATTCATGGTTAATGAATTCTTTAATTAATTAACCACCAATTAAATATCACATATTTAATTTCCGGCCTTGAATTAATTAATTTTGCCCAAACACTTTTAGGACTTAAATTAATTAATTCTTTCAATCTTCCATAAATTTATATTTGAACTTCTTCAAATATTAATTTCTCTCATAATAATATATCAATATATATTATATTTATTTCCCTTAGTAAATTGAACATTTTCAATTTACATTTAATTACTTAGTTGCCTCAAATTACTTTACGAGCTACCAGTGGGACCTTATGGACCTGCAGATCAGAAGCTCCAACGATGTGAGATTAATTGGTTAAACTCATTAACCACAATAATCAATATTCGTTAACTGTGTGTACATTCCACTATAGACTCACAGTTGCACTCTTCTCACTGCAGACATATTTTCTGTGTCCACGGAACTTAGACCAATATCGACTAGTTAGTCCTTCACGAGTGTCCGTAACACCAGCTGGGTCAAATTACCGTTTTACCCCTGGGTCACCTCTATTTCCTTAAGTACCAATTCTCCTCTAATGAACAATCTGTTTATGGTCCAACCATCAAACAGAAAAAACCCTCTCGTGCCATTGAGAGGGTAGGGCCCTTTGTTCAAGACTCGGAGTAACCACTTAAGGGAACACTCATCTGCTTTCCTAAAGTCGGGAAGGAGTGAATTCCATCTTGTACGATTATGTTCCCAGCTCCCCATTCGATCTTGTCCCCAAAGTGGTAGGCTTATTGAGTCGGCGTATTGGCCACTCTCACCCATACAAATCAAAGGACAATCTCTCATGAGCAGGAGTCCATAATCAACTCAGGATTAAGACTAAGTTGTCTAGGTCGTCCTAGTGAAAATAGAAAACCAACTAGTTAACGGTGTTATAACTAGTGGTTACTATTTCGTGGTCCGGTCTTATGCAAACTCATTGCATAGGATACCCCCACTCGCATGTCTCCTACACGAACGCGTTGGATCGCAGCGTTTGTATCAAATACAAAGTGGGCCGTATCCATAGTGTTGCCAGGATAAGGCACCCAGTCTTATCCCTATACTATAGACCTTTTAGGCTGTTTCTTGAACAATGATCCCCATATGTCGCTACATATAGTTCAAGACTCATATTACAGCCTAGGATGTCTAGTTTATTGGATTAGGGTCAAATAGTGCAATATTTAACAATAACATTTTATTGTAGAAACTAAATAACACTTTATTAAATACAAGTATATAATTTGTTTACATTCACTATCTACGAGTTTTAGGGCATAAAACCCAACAAACTCCCACTTGAACTAAAACTCTAGTTTAGTGGGATGTACAACAATCTATTCAATAGTGGGTGTACAAATACATGTATAAAACATGTACAATGTACAAATACAATAAACTAGGGCATCACTATACCCATTGGTATCACTATACCCATTGTATGATGGTATCACTATACCCATTGTATAATGGTATCACTATACCCATTAATGGTATCATTATACCCATTACATTTCTCCCACTTGCCCTAGATTTCATCTTTGTACATAACTCGTAGACCTAGACCTTCTAGATGACCCTCATACCCTTTAGCCGAGAGAGTCTTCGTGAATATTTCAATTTAATTCAATGTGTGTGTGCTTGTCTTGGGTTGGAAAGTTCTTATGAATTTGCCACAACACCACTGTATCACTATAAAGTCTGATGGGCAAGTTCACATTTGGAACACATCCCAAATCAGTCAAGAACTTTCTAAGTCTTACAATCTCTATCGCTGCTTCACAAGCAACTATATTTTTGGCTTATATGGTCAAGACTGTAATTATGCCACATTATAGCTCCTTTGTAAAGTTTGACCATGGACACTGATTGATATGTGCTGACTATCCCTACATCATCACAGATGTCAGGCCTTGTGCAGAGCATTGCATACATTATGCTGCCCACAGCGGAGGTCTAGGAAATCTGTCTCATATTTTTAATCTCTTGAGGTGTCTTAGGCCACTATTCCTTAGACAAGTGAACCCCATGCTTGAAATACAATAAGTCATTCTTGGAGTCCTGCATCGAATATTGGGACAACATGTTGTCAATATACGTTGCTTGAGACAGGGCTAGCGTTTTGTTCTTCCGATCCCAGACTATTAGGATTCCAAGAACATATTCGACCTTTCCAAAATCTTTCATTTGGAATTGGTCCGCTAGCCATCCTTTATGTCAGACATATATCCTTATCAGTCTTAAAATCCATGTCAGTGTATCCTGTAAGGATCAAATCCTTAGTCCTATACACGAGCATATAGTTCATCTTTCTCCTCAGATACTTGAGGATATTCATAACGGTTTTCCAATGATCAAATCTTGGATTAGATTGGTACTTACTGACAATCCCTATTGCATAGGTCATTTGTCTCATGTCCTCAACTTCTTGAGGTGTCTTAGGAAACCGTTTCTTAGACAAAATGAATTCCACGCCTGAAAGGTAGAGAACCCTTCTTGGAATTCTGCATCTAACATCTCGTAGATATAAGACACTTGAGATAATGCTAGCTTTTTGTTCTTACCGTTCCTAACGATTTTGATCCGAAGAACAAACTTAGCTTCTCCAAATTTTCATTTGGAATTGAGCTACTAGCTTATTTTACTAGTCAGTAATAAGATAACCTTCATCATTCCCAATGACTAGGATATCAATTACATACAACACTAATAAAGTTACTGAACTATTGACGATCTTCTTGTAAAGACAAGATTCATCAATATTCTTGATTAAAGCCAAAAGATTTGATCACAGTATCAAATCTTATATTCCAAGATCGAATTGCTTAGGTCAACCCATGAATGGATCACTTAAGCTTGCAAACCCCTTTTTGCTTCTGATCTTGCTAAATGAATCATTCTGCTTGAGACATGTAGATACTCTTCTCAAGATTACCATTCAAAAGTGTAGTCTTGACATCCATTCTAAATGGACAAAAGTTCTAATAGACTTCAACATGACGACAGGAGATAAGACTTTCTTACAGTCCCCTGTCTCTGGGTATAACCCTTTTGCCATAAGTCTAACCATAAGATTATGTCTCGTTTCTTCTTGTAGATTCATTTGTAATCCATTGGTGTTACCCCATTAGATAGATCTACAAGATTCTAGATGGAATTGAAATCACATATTTCAATTCCGGATCCATCGCTTTAATCCAATTGGTTCTTGTTAACATCATTTATTGCCTTGCTCTAAGACAATGAATCCTCTAAATCATCATCAGGTTTGACGATCTGGGCTTCAATTAAACCCATGTAATGGTCAGATTGTAGGACAATCCTCCCACTATATTGAGGCACTCTCAACTCTTTGAGATAGATGTAACTAACCAGTTGTATTGGCCTTATCAACAACTCTTGTTAAAGGTCCAACATCATCAACAACCCTTGTTCCCTTATCAACAACTCTTGTTGATATTTTGTAACTTCATCAGTTAATTTACTTAAAACGAACTTATTTTGTGGCTTATTATTTCTTATGTGGTCTTCTTCTGAGAATGTAGCATTTGTCGATACAAATTCTTTATTCTCTTGCGGATTGAAGAAGAATTCACATCTCTCGTTTTCATGGGGTAGTCTACGAATAGGTATATTATTTGAACAGTGTTCCAATTTCTTTTGGGTTTGACACAATCACATGTGTTGGACTCCCCAAAAATAACGTAAACTACTTTTACGTCTTATCCATATTTCAAAAGATGTTTCACAAACACTTTTGATGGAACGTTGTTCGAAATATGTGCTGCAGTCAACACTGCATGACCCCAAAAACGAGTCAGGCAAATGAGCATAGCTCATAATGAATCGATTCGTATCCAATAGGATTCTATTTCTCCTATCTAATACACCGTTTCCTTAAGGTGTTTCGGGTTTAGTTGAGATGTAATTCCATGTTCTATCAAATAGTCTTGGAATCTCAAGTCTCATCTACTCTACACCTCGATCAGATCGAAGTGTTTTTAACAACTCACCTAACAAGTTTCCAACTTCTGTCTCAAACCATTTTGAATTTCTCAAGAGCTTTAGACTTAAGTTGCATTAGGTTGAGATACCCATACCTTGCATAATTATCTATAATATAGATAAATTATTCATGCCCTCCCACTGCTTTAACATATTAGACCTCAAAGATCCAAATGTACTAGCTCTAAGGGCTCTTTGGCTCTCTTATCTCTTTTCCAGTAAAAGATCTATTAGTCATATCGTCCATAAGACATGACTTTATTGGTATTAGAGAGTGTTCTTCTAACTATCTTAGAAGTATACTCAAGACTAAGCTCTCAATCATATTGAGATCATAACTAGCCTAACACCTTAAGAACCAAAGAAAGGTATTTCCTTTAGAAGAAATCTTTTGCCTTTCATTTCTTTGATTAGTAGCATCCACAAGCAACACAGTGTTCATGACTACCTTAATCTTGATTAGTCTTTAAAAACGTTTATGTTATTTTTCCAGTTCAGCTGAACAAAAGTTAACTCCCTTTCTTGAAATGAACTGCATTAGCAGAGAAAGGTAAAGAGTAACATTGTTTCAGCCAATATGATACAGAAATCAAATTTCTAGGAATTATATACACATTATCTAATAATATGTATTTGCTCCCACTGAAAAAAAATAACTTGACGTTCCCCATTGCTACAGTCAAGACAACCTCTCTAATTCAAAATTTTGAGAGTTATCTCAATAGCATGAAGCTATTGCCAGGAATTCATTCCTTTTAATAAGAAGAACAACCGTAATTTGTGACTATGAATCAAGTATTCGGGTAGAATCATCATTCTTCACAAATTACGCTTCCAAGACTAGTAAATCGAATTTACTGTCTTTGGACAGGTCTTCCTTGACTGAGTAAGGCTCAATGTCACATTCATTAATAACACTTCTTAATGAATTAAACATTTTTGGGCATGAGAACATTTCTCTATCAAGACTAATCTTACAATATTGGCCACAAATTAGTCGTTTAAATTTGTTGTATAATCACCGTTATTAATAAAATGAGCGTAAGACTATGCACATATGAAAACATTGAATTGTTGAAATAACAAATCACTTGATTATTTATCGCACTAACCCATTACAAGAGCAATACAAACAATTGCATACAATCCAATCAATTTAGCAAAACAGACAATCACAGAACCCTAAAACTATCGATTTAGTTTTGCAACGACGTTTCAGAGGTTTAGAATACCAGCCACCGAAGGGTGATCAGGTACTCCTCCTTTGAAATGAGACACCTCTCAGCTAATTCTAATTCCAGAATAACTCATATTCCTATAGACATTAGCCACCGTTGTTCGGTCAAGGATTTGTTAACACTTTTAACTTATCCTCGTAAGTGTAACCCCCCCACTTTCAGATCTCAGAGGCACGCACCAACAGGCTACCGAAGGGAAAGACAACTGTTGGTGATTAGCCTAAGAGCTCCTATCCTTTTCAGGAGTTCACGATGTTCCGAATCCTATGACCAGGCCCTCCGAAGGGATGGATGCGCCAGGGCAACCTGCAGGCGGATCATAGGACTCTCACGGTGTGAACTATGGGCGGAGACCGAGGGATACGTTGACACGTGTCCCGCTCCCACTTACTCTAGACATTTTTCCCATTCACCTTGATATTGATCCATGCAAACACTTTCCGAAGGGAGGCCGCTCCTAGGGCGACTCGAAGCCGAGCATGAATCTCACGTTGTGAATATAGGGACGTAGGAGCAAAACTTGATTTAAATCTCGTTTTGTAATTTTCCTCCCACTGAAAATGTCCTAAGGTTAATATAGGGTTGTTTAACTTAGATAGAATTCGGCTAAGTCAATCTATCTAAGTCTGATCCTATTATAACAATTATGGAAAGGATTCAACTGCAATCTTTTGGGTGAATTAAACTTCTTTTAATAAACCCAACATTGCAAGTCAACATTACTATGGTTAATTCAACTCAATCCGGTTAGTTCCCAGGTAGGAGGTGTTCCGTAAACCATCAACTTAAATACCCCCAACCTTAGACAGAACTTTACCGAGAGAGTTGCCTTATAACCTCAGTAATGTATGGTCTTTACTCTAAAGATCTAGGTGCATTAAACACTTTTAATAAACCTAGTGACATTGCATGCTAACATTTAACTATGATTAATTCAACTCCGGTATTCCAGGTCAGTTCCCAGGTAGGAGGTGTTCCGTAAACCGTCAACTTAAATACCCCCAGCCTTAGACAGAACATTACCGGTGGAGTTCTCTTATAATCATAGCAATGTTTTTCCTACTTAGTAAATTAAAACTATTTTTAATTCTAAGTAAGAAAAGATTCTAATCCTATTAGAAATCGATCTAGGTCTAATTAATTTTAAACAATTTAAAATTAATCCAATTTATCCTATGATCTTATGTTTGCATGCAAATCTTGATTATAGATTGACGGTTTCTAATCATTAATATTGAAGAACTATTTCAAATTTTAATGATTAATCCTATAATCAAGAATCTAGGGTTTAATTCATTCAACAATCTCATTCAAATTAAATAATTAAACCACACTAATTGCATGAATAATATAACAATTATATTATTAACTATGGATGTTTCATGCTTCATGCAATTTTGATTTTCTTTTATTATAACAATTATAAGTCAATCAAGAAAATCAATCAAGCATGTTTCATTCATCACATTAAACATAACTATTTATATTTAATTTAAGTAATGACATGCTTCATGCTTTCCAATTTTTTCATATAAATTAATATACACTTATATTAAAAAATATGAAAACAAATCCATGCATTTAAACATACATTATAACAATTTATAATATATAAAAAAATGCATGAGCATGTTTATAACCTAAGGTGGGATTAAATAATCTATATGACATCCATAAAGCATATAAATAGCAATTGAACCGGTTAATTTTGGCCCCTAGGATAAAATAAAGCATTAAATTACATTAATTTAGCTAAATTCTATCCTAAAAAAATCCATGTACAGCTCCGGAATTGGCCTAGACAGCACGAACCGCCCCGAACCACCTCGAACCGGCCTCCAAAATCACGAACCATGCCAAAAATTGGCTGAACCGGACCAAATAGGTCCCAGCCCAGCCGAACCGGTCCGAACCGGACCGGTTACACCTTGAACCACGCCTTTTGAAACCCTAGGTCGCGCCTCCATCGTGACAGCGTCGAGACGCTGTGTTGATTAGCGTCCCGACGCTGTGCGTTTTCCATATCTGGCGCCTGCGTAATCGAGACAGCGTCGAGACGCTGTTGAGGTAGCGTCCCGACGCTGTGTGCTTTCCTTACCGAGCGCCTTCGGTATCGAGACAGCGTCGAGACGCTGTTGAAGGAGCGTCCCGACGCTGTTGCGTCTGGAGGCAGAATCTGGGCAAAACAGCAACGATTTCTTCGATTTCGGCCCCGATTTCAGCGACGATTGCTCCGATTTTCATCTCATAAAAACCTATTCTAGACCCGGACTTACATAGGACTCGATTTTACATAATATACCCGAAACACCGGGCCTTACATGATCAAAATCACATAAAATAAAATCTATGGCCATAAAATTAACCCAAACAGTTCAATGCAAACCGAACATACAATATGCATAAATCCCACCTATTAGAGCCTATCGCAACTTTTAAAATTAATTAATAGGGACAGCGATGGCTCTGATGCCGATTGAAGGGAATAAAAGTCCCCACGCAGCGGAAGCGCATCGATTGGACCTTACGCCGTATATTAATTAACATTAAAATACCGTTACGATAACTCAAACAAAACTTTAAACTAACTTTAAAGTCGCTGTAAAACGGTTTAAACATGCTAGAATAAATCTAAATTTATTTTAAAAAACTTTTCTAACGAAAAGAGGAAGAACCGTTACAAACCTCCGTTGTAGACTTGACCGTTCTTCGCCAACGACGCTCCAACGAACGAAAACGCAGCAGCCTTCTCGCCTCTTGATCGCTGGATTTTCTTCTTTGAATGACACAATAACCACAGAGGTTACACCGGTATGTCTCTAAGTCTAGGAGGCCAAAGACTTGTGGGAGTCTTTCTCTAAGAGGGAGGCTAGAGAGAATTCTAGGTCTTGTCTTTCAAGAGTGTCAAGTGTCATGACCAATTAGGTCTAGTGTTCTATTTATAGAAGAGAGGCCATGAATAAAATATTCAATTAAATCAATCTTTTCCAAAATTGATTCAATCTTATTCCTTAATTAATCAATCATGATCAATCAATTCCCCAATTGATTAATCTTTTCCATAAATGACTAATTTCTTCCATAAGTAATTAGATCATTCCCATAAATGATTAATCACTTCCTTAAGTGATTAATTATTTACATAATTGATTAATTCATGGTTAATGAATTCTTTAATTAATTAACCACCAATTAAATATCACATATTTAATTTCCGGCCTTGAATTAATTAATTTTGCCCAAACACTTTTAGGACTTAAATTAATTAATTCTTTCAATCTTCCATAAATTTATATTTGAACTTCTTCAAATATTAATTTCTCTCATAATAATATATCAATATATATTATATTTATTTCCCTTAGTAAATTGAACATTTTCAATTTACATTTAATTACTTAGTTGCCTCAAATTACTTTACGAGCTACCAGTGGGACCTTATGGACCTGCAGATCAGAAGCTCCAACGATGTGAGATTAATTGGTTAAACTCATTAACCACAATAATCAATATTCGTTAACTGTGTGTACATTCCACTATAGACTCACAGTTGCACTCTTCTCACTGCAGACATATTTTCTGTGTCCACGGAACTTAGACCAATATCGACTAGTTAGTCCTTCACGAGTGTCCGTAACACCAGCTGGGTCAAATTACCGTTTTACCCCTGGGTCACCTCTATTTCCTTAAGTACCAATTCTCCTCTAATGAACAATCTGTTTATGGTCCAACCATCAAACAGAAAAAACCCTCTCGTGCCATTGAGAGGGTAGGGCCCTTTGTTCAAGACTCGGAGTAACCACTTAAGGGAACACTCATCTGCTTTCCTAAAGTCGGGAAGGAGTGAATTCCATCTTGTACGATTATGTTCCCAGCTCCCCATTCGATCTTGTCCCCAAAGTGGTAGGCTTATTGAGTCGGCGTATTGGCCACTCTCACCCATACAAATCAAAGGACAATCTCTCATGAGCAGGAGTCCATAATCAACTCAGGATTAAGACTAAGTTGTCTAGGTCGTCCTAGTGAAAATAGAAAACCAACTAGTTAACGGTGTTATAACTAGTGGTTACTATTTCGTGGTCCGGTCTTATGCAAACTCATTGCATAGGATACCCCCACTCGCATGTCTCCTACACGAACGCGTTGGATCGCAGCGTTTGTATCAAATACAAAGTGGGCCGTATCCATAGTGTTGCCAGGATAAGGCACCCAGTCTTATCCCTATACTATAGACCTTTTAGGCTGTTTCTTGAACAATGATCCCCATATGTCGCTACATATAGTTCAAGACTCATATTACAGCCTAGGATGTCTAGTTTATTGGATTAGGGTCAAATAGTGCAATATTTAACAATAACATTTTATTGTAGAAACTAAATAACACTTTATTAAATACAAGTATATAATTTGTTTACATTCACTATCTACGAGTTTTAGGGCATAAAACCCAACAGGCACAGGTTGGGGATACGTAATCACCCTAGACAGAACTTATTATGTAATCAGTTGTGGCCCTAGGGTTAGAAACCTGAATGTGTATGTTCAGTTAGGTCCCTATGATGTTAAGACCCATAAATTTAGTTTCAAGTTACTAGATCTCATGTTATCAGTTTCAACTCTTAAGTGGGATACTTAGTGAGTATATTCTTATATACTAACTCATGCTACATGTCTTTCCTTTTCAGGTGGTACTTGAGAGTGTTGACGATTAGCGAGGGTTGTGGCTCGACTGGCTATGGGATTGCAGCTGCAGATCGTGTCTCTCTCCTCAGGATTTTCAATTTTCTTCCATCCTAGGATCAGTCTTTATGTTGAGCATTCATTTTTGAAACTGCTGTTTTTCTTTGAAATTTTGTTCAGGCGTTTTACATTGTTCTTTAATTATTGAACTTATTCATGTTTTGGGCCCTGTTTGAATTAAATGATTTTTTTTATTTATTTTTCCACTCTTAAAGAAACAAAAAAATTACATCCATCGTACGTAGTAACGACCCTTAGTATGTTTTTAATTCCTTTTGAGTCAGGTCGTTACAGATGGTATCAAAACGGAACCTCTCCCAGTAGGATGTGGTTCGAGAACGAACCAAGGTGGAAGCTGGTGCTCATGTGATGCCCGAGGATAGGAGGGATACATGAATGAACCGAGATCACATCCGAATGAGAGGGATCCTGAGGACATGAAAGTATGGTCAAGATAAGCTTAAAAGACCTAGAGTTCCGGGAGGATCTTGCTGATAAGACTGCAAGAGATTGCCCGATCAATAGAATTGCTGGATCATCTTTTTAACAATTACAGAAGTCTTAACCAATCTCTGTTTCCAATCTGTCTTCTTTATCCGTTTACATTTCTGCTTTAGCATTTCTTTTGTTCTAGCATATTATTTTCAAAACCCCAATCAATTTACCATCTTTGAAATCATTAAAAGACAAACAAAATAGGTAAAGTGAGACTATTCAAGACCTCGTGGATACGATAAAATACTTATTACTTGCTGCGGATTATGTACACTTGCATAGTATTTTGGAGTTAATTCACATCATATTTTTAACCACTCCAGAAGGCAACAATCCCCATGATGTTGAGACCTAGAAATTGAGTTTTATTATATTAGATCTCATGTTATCAGTTTCAGATCTTATGTGGGCTACTTACTGAGTATATTTCTATATACTTACCCATACTACGTGTCTTTCCTTTTCAGGTGGTACTTGAGGACGTTCGGCGATTAGCGAGGGTTGTGGCTTGGTTGACTATGGGATTGCAGCTGCATATCATGTCTCTTTCCTTAAGATTTGAGTTTCTTTCATCCTAGGATCAGTTTTTATGTTGAGTTCTCATTCTTGAAACGATTGTTTTCCTTTGAGATTTTATTCAGGTGTTTTTACAACGTTATTTAATTAATGAACCTATTCATGTTTTTGACCCTTTTTGAAATAAACGAAAAATTATTATTCTTTCACTTTATGATTTAAAATAAAATAAAAAATCTTCCGCCTATGCATGTAGTAGAGACCATAGTATGTTTTACTCCTTTTTAGTCGAGTCGTTACATAACCTAGGCATGTTTCCATTCTGTTTTCTCTTGTCGTTATTGCTTTTTGTTTTCTCATTTCTTTTGTTTAAGCATTTTAAAACCCAATCAGTTTAACCAACTTTTGAAATCACTAAAAGGCAAATTAAAATCAATAGAGTGAGGCTATTCAAGGCCCTGTGGATACGATAAATACTTATCACTTGCTGTTGTTTGTGTATACTTGCACAATATTTTTGGAGTGAGAATTCTATCAATATTTTTAACCACTTTAGAAGGAAACATTAGGATACCCCCACTCACATGTCACCTACACCAATGCATTGGATCATTGTGTTTGTATCAAATACAAAGTGAGTTGTGTCCATTGTGTTACCAGGATAAGGTACCCATCTATCCTTATCCCTATACTATAAACCCTTTAGCCTGTATCTTGAACATTAATCCCTGTATGTCTCCACATATTGTTCAAGACTCATAAGATAGACTAGAATGTTAGTTTATTGGATTTAGGGTTATTTAAGACAAACAACTAATACAATAATTCGATAGCATTTTATAGAATAAAAATCAATAATGCTTTATTGATAACAAATCAATAGTTTGCATTTACTATTTGCGAGTTTTAGGGCATAAAATCCAACAAACCACTATAATTTCAGGTGTTTTCTCTTCCTTTTCTTTCTCTCTTCCCTATTCTTTTATTTTCCATCTTAGCTAATTTTATCGCTAGCTTATGCTTGGGTGTTTCTTTTCTAGTTTCTGTATTTCGTTTGCTGTGTTGTTTGTGTTCGATTCTTTTTAACATTTAGAATTAGAATTAGTAGTTAATTAGATATTAATCAGGATTAATTTCTTGGTTATTTGGAATTAGGATTAGTTTTTATCGTAATAAAGATTTTTTTTAAAAATAGTTTCCTTGGAGAACTCACTCTTTTTTTTTTTTTATTATTATTATAATAAAGATTCTTTGATAGACATCTCGGAGAGAGCTCTCCTTTGTCTCTTAGGCTATAGAAAACATACTATATCATAATCTTAAATAACCATCATATTAACAAAGATTAATATCTAATTAGCCACTAATTCTATTACAACAGTATTCCTCAAACACACACTTTTACTAGAGAATTACATGCATCATATAATCATACTTTAAGAAAGATATATAGTATAAAAAGAAATGATGACGTAGATGCATCAAATTGGCACAGGGTCCACGACGATGGAGGCAATGAAACGTTTGGTTGCTCCATCAACGAAGGTGTGACCATCTTCCTCCTTATAGAAGAGGTTTGAGAGTCGTGCAAGATTCAACACGCGCATAAATGCCACATTTGAAATCTTGGCAGATTTTATATAGTCTTCTATTATATCTTTCCATGCTTTTGCAACTTCCTTTTCTAGTTCGACTAAGGTTTCTTCTTCTAATACTCTATGTTGTTTCATGTAGCATTCAACCGCCGAGCCAACGTCACCTCTCTCTTGTTCAAACTGATCAAAATTGAAACATAACAAACATTTTTTTTTAAAATTTGGAAAATAGACAATTTAAATAATTATGTAATTTATTTGTATCAACACATTGTTATAATCATAAATCTAGCAAAACAATAACTTGATAGATATCAGTAATTTTTAAAATCTACTCAATATCTTGGTTTTAATCGTTATATTGATGAGGTCCAACTAGTTTTTGACTGTTCTGCGTGATGGATAGTTTGTATGTCTAGTTACTACTAAATCACATCAATATGATTATTATATGACATTTAGCGTTATAAGGTATTGTGTTAACCTATAGCTCAACTGGTTAACACATATATACTTGACCAAAAGAATGGAATTTTCATCCTTAAACAAGATTTTTAACATCTTTTATCTTTCTCTATATAGGAAAAAAAACCTTTTGGTCTTTGAGTTTTCAGGAATAGGTGCATTTGGTCTCTGGGTTTTCAAAATAGACTTCTTTACTCTTGAGTTTTGAGAAGTATGTTTAAAAGGTCCTTAAGTTTTCAAAATAGACATTTTTAGTCCCTGAGTTTTGTTGGTTATATTGACTCATTAAGCTAATCAAGTGAACCAAAAAAAAAGGAAATTTGCTCTCTTTTCTTTTAAATTGTGTACCTTATGGGAAGTTATGTCATTCATAAGCCTACCAATTATTGCAGTTGCTTTAAGAAGCATTGGATCACTCTCAACCCACTGGAAAGCCTCTTCCGAAGCAGCAACTCCCATACCAAGAAATGAAATTGGAGCAAAAAGATAGTAACAAGTAGATACAACGGCAACTTTCATGTATTCTTCCATTGTTGGCACATACCCTTCATGGAACCATTTAGCTTCTGCAAAATAAGCTCTACATTGTCTTTTCATCTGTAAACAAAACAAAAAATTAGAAAGAGAGACCTTATTTCTCTTGGAGAATAGAAAACTACATTAGACTTAATTCTCACCCCTTCTTTTGCATAATGAATGGCATATGGAATGTTGTCCTTGCTGATATCTTGTTCGATCTCCTCATAAACTTTGAATATAGCTTCATAAAAAATTTTCATGTAGTCTGGGAGGTTCTCAATGCAATTAATATCCCACCTAAAATTTAATTTTTATTCATGTGTTAATTAGTTTAGTGTTATTATTAGTGTTGATTAAAATGTGAGTTTTATTTATTTGATATACTTTCAAATACTTAAAAATAGACCAACGTTATAGTTCAAAACATTGAATAAATCAAGAGTGGGAAGTGATAAACCTTTCAATTGCCTCGGTGAATAGTGTAAGTTCATCCAATGTAGCATATAGATCGTACATATCATCAAGAACCGTTGCAAGAGCAACAATTTTGGCTAATATTATTCTAGCAAGAGAGTACTTGGGCTCATAGTATACTCCCAATGCCCAAATGTAACTCTCCACCGCCCTATCTCGTGCAAAAGATAGTTGTTCCATCAAATTCAAATGCTTCCACCATCTAAAAATTCAACAAAATACAGAATTAAAACTTAAAAAACAAAACAAAACAAAAACCAAAGTTATTATTGCATCAACTATTTATTTTTTAAAATAACAATAAATCATTTATTTAGTTGAAAAGTTAATTTTGGTAAAAAAATAATAATAATTTCATTAAATTAAACATCGAACTCTCTCTTCTTTGAGTTTAACAAATGAAGGTGAGATCAAACTTAACTTTGTATATTAAAAAAAGGTATGAGTGTTTTGGTCACAAAACTATACTTTTGTTTGAATTTAAATTAAACTCTAAACTCAGCAAGGCTAATGTGATTCTTAAAATAGAGCAAAAAAAAAAGTAAAAATAATGACCAACAAATGACTTAAAATCCAGCCAACTTACATAGTATACCCAAATTCTAGGTAAAAAGAGTCCCCTACCTAACCACATAAAATCACTTAAATTCTAATCCTTAACAACCAAAGAGTTCAATCATAGAGGATTAAATAAAATTTTTAAAATTCTATACGACTTATTTAACTTAACATATAAGAATAAAAAGGATAAAAACTCAAAGAAAATAACGTTTATATATGTAACGAAAAATGTTTACCTTGCAATTTCACCGAGTTCTTTCCGATAAACTTTTTGTATAGCATTGTAATCCATCTTTGCAAAAGTGAGCAAACTACTGTTATTCAATGGATCCTTTTCATAGAGAGAAATATAGTGTTTGGTTATAAGCCTTGGCAAAGCTTTATAAATTGGCCACTTCAAAGCATATTTAGCTTCTTCTGCAAAAGGAGAGCTGGAATCCTTGGCCATTGTTTGGAGGTGAGCCGTTGCGAAGGTCAAAGCTTTATCCAATATATTCTCTCCATTCATTCTCAAGTGGGATGCTTCGTACAAACTTAATATTCCAGTTTTGTCCTGAGCAATCCATTCTTTGAAATCTCCCTTTTCGTTTGTAAATTTGTTGAATATCTCTATATGAAATAAACACTTTCAAAGACATATCAAATACACAATAAGCTCATGAAAATTGGTCGAAAGAGACTTACCACATGAAATAAAGTAACCTTGTTGTCTAAGCAACCGAAACGTAAGGGCGGCATGGTAAATATCTTGATGATGGTCAAGATTGGAAAGCTTTTGTATGTGTTGTAGGATTTCATTAATTTCGCCTTCAAAGTGGTGTGACAAACCTAAGCGCTGAATTGTATCAATCAAACTTAACTTTTCTGAAGAGTTTGCAGCTCTCACAAACATGCTTATCACTTCTTCTTTTAGCTTTTCAACCTGTTTCTTCACCATCTTCTCTTCTTCCTGATTTACCATAATATTTGTGTCCAGAAAGAGATTTTTCATTTATTAGGTTCACGACAAAATGCATTAATAATGTCAAAAAAAACCAATCTAATAATAATAATTTTTTTTTAATATTAATAATAATAATTGTCAAATAATAATAATAATAATAATAGGGTTTTCTTTTCTAGGGCTTACATAATAATATTTTAGGGCAACTAGATAAATGACCATTTTTAATTGAGCATTTTGAAAAATGGTCATATGTTTTTTTCATTTGAAAAATGGTCAATTACTATTTTTAGTATGTTTTTTTTTACAATGAATCAGACAAAAATACCCCTGAACAAAATATAAATCCAGTGAACTAATAAATTCAAATACAACGTAAATCTAACAAACTATAAATTCAAATACAGCGTAAATGTAGGAGAAAATCTAGGGTTTACACTTAATTTAAGTTTACATTGAAAATCAATCAAATTCAAATTTAACAAATATAACAAATAAATAGTTTAACTGTATAAATTAATAATAAGGAGATAGTTGTAGAATTAAAAAAAAATGTTGAACTTTTACCTTAAAAATAACATGAATCAATGGAGAGGGTTGATTGATAACAAAAATCAACCAAAATAGCATGAATCAACGGAGAGAGTTGTAGAGTTAAAAAAAAAAATGTTAACTTTGTGTGTATTTAAATTACTAAATTCATTTACACACAAAACTCTATTTTCTTTTCCAAACCTTTACTAGATATTGTCTCGTTGGGTATTCAATAACCTAACTTCAAAGTGTATTTAGTAAACTTGCAGATAATTTCAATCATCTTGAAAAAGGGGAAAAATGATTACTTACAAATGTTACTAGAACAACAAAAAAGATTAAGTTTATAAAAAGAAAAATTATGCAAATACAGTGAATTAAGCAAACAAATTATGCAAATATAGTGTATATAAGTTAACTAACCTACTAGACAACATGCAAATAGTTTCAGTAGGGCAAACATCAAATCATCTAAAAAACGAGAAGAAATCATTACTCACTATTTTCCTTAAGCTTAATTCGAAAATTGGGATTTAGAAAATAATAGCCCTGCAACGTCTCTATCCTCACAAAGCCTAAATATTGCCGGTTTACCAGAAATATTGCTATACAAGGAGAGACGATTAATTTTTCCATTATTATGAAATGTAAGCTTACTATTTATGCAATCGATGAGTTATTCGAATGAACAATTTGAATCCACACATACTGTTGACACCTTGAATCCAGTGTATTGATTGCAATTATCCCACAACCCATCGTACCATATAGAAAGGAGAATAAAAGACATCTAGTTTTGAAAAGAAAGAACAAGGATTACATTAATGAACAAAAAAATGAATGTGATTTTTCAAAAATGAATACAATCATGCAAACCCATACTTATGATAAGCCTACGGTGTTGGAAGAAACCGTGAACCAACAAATCGATCAACCTTCTTCCAAAAGATGATCAAGAGAGAGAGGATCGATGCTGAAAAAATCTACTGGAAAACCAAAGCAAAAATCGTATATTTTGGGTAGTTCCCCAGATTGCAAATGTGATATGATTGATTATGTAACCATCTTTTCCTTTATTCATGGGATTGGAGGTTAACGATTTTTTTTTTTAAATTTCATTAGATACGGGCAACACAAATATAGGGGGAGATGTGAGAAATTCAAGGGTAAAAATGGAAGATTGAATTGCATGAAAATAGGTCAAAAATAACGGTTGACCATTTTTCATTAAAAAATTCGTTTTGGCCATTTTTCAAAACAACACTGTAATTTTGGCCATTTTTAAGGATATCCCTAATATGCTAATACCTTGCTATTTGTTTGGACTTTTAAAGAATGAACGTATTTGGAATAAACATTGTATTTGGAAACCTACAATATTTTCAAAACACAAAACAAAAAATTTGTTGGAATTAAAGAAAATATTTTCAACATATGTTGGAATTTGAGGAAATGGAAGTGCTTGTTTGGGAGTGATTTTGAAATGGCTAAAATGACTTCACTCCAAAACATATCTTTAATTATTCAAAATCAATTTCACGTTTGATTTAACACTTTTCCAACGTGATTTTCATATCAACAAAATTGATTTTGAATTATTTAAGGCATGTCTCAAAGTGATTTTGAAATTATTAAAATCATTTTTGTCATATTCACAAATTTGACAAAAGTGATTTTAACCATTTCAAAATCACTCACAACCCTACACGAACTAATCTCCCCAAGCACTTGGTTGAAAGGTTGCTAATCAACGAGGAAATCCACCCTTCAATGATCTGAAGCTATGACTTCAAAGTTCAAATGACATATTTCTTTTTCTTGGGAAGATAAAGAAAAAAGGCTTAACAGAGAGTAGTTTTCTTCTGCTATGACTTTATTTTTTGAACAACTTTGGAGTTCTAAAAGTGATATTTAAAGCTCAACAGAGAGTAGTTTTCACAAATTTATTCCGAAGAAAATAAGAAAGGTTCCTCTATTTCTTCAATTTCGTTACTTTTATTGAAAAATTTTCAACTTACTCGCTTATGCTCTTTAACATATTTTGGTTATATTATTTTGATTCATTTTTTTAATACTATATTATTTTGATTTATTGATGTCAAGATTAGTTGTTAAAATTGTATGACATGATGCTAATTAGTAAAAATTTTAGTGTTTAATTTTGAAAAAAACCCTCTAGTGTTTGACACAACTACTAAAAACGACTTATTAAAATTTGAGATGGAGAAATAAACCATTTTGTGAGAAACATTTTAAAGCAAATTTTTCAGAAAGAATTTTTAGTATATGATAACTTATGTATAAAAACACACCTGAAGAAATGTAATATAATGTTACCAAACATAATAATTTTTATACAAAATGTTAAAAATAAAATGCATTTTTGAAAAACATTTAAACTAAAATGTATTTCAAACCACCCTAAGACGGAAAAATATATGAAATTTCCGAGACACACCTCAATTTAGAGAAGAGAAAAATAAAAAGACGGAAAAGAAAAAAAAAATGAGAAGAAATTTATATACAAACCTGAGTGTTGGAATTATAGGAAAGAAAATAATCTCCCCAAACACTTGGTTGAAAGTTTGCAGATCGACGAGGAACGTCATCGTTTAGTGACATTTAATCTTCTTTTTCTGAAGATATGGACAATGGTTCCACAGAGGTTTAATTTTACTTGTGCTGTGGGTTACTGGATAAGCATAACGGAATTTATAAGATATTTTAGTACTGTTGGGCTTGGTGGATAACCATTCATAAAGTAGAGAAAGCCAGCTGCACAATAATTGATAGATAAAGAGGACATGGGGATTTATGAGTAATTTATGAACTCTTGTCTAAATTACTCAGGATTAAGATTTATGAGTAATTTATGAACTCTTGTCTATGAGGGCTTGTCCTTTTAGGGTTGCTTGTAGAGATAGCAAACTCAACTAAAATAATAGCAAAATTAGCAACATATTAAATTATTTGCAAAAATAGCAAAATTTAACATCGAGTCCATCTAAATTACTAAAAAAACCATCTAACATGATTACCCAGCCCATCCAGCCCGTTTTTCTCCTTCTTCCCATTTATATCAATTCTATCATTGATAGATTCTATCAGTGATGGAATTCTATCAGTTATTTATGTGTTTTGTTTGAAATTTGCTATTGTTTTCTGTCACTGATAGATTTAATAAGGTGATTGGTTGTAGTTGTTCAGCCTGTTTTTTTCCTTCTTCCCATCTCTATCAAGTCTATCATTGATAGATCAGTCATAGAATTCTATCAGTTATTTTTGTGTTTTTTTTTGGAATGTTCTATTATTTTCTGTCATTGATAGATTTAGTTAAGTGATTGGTTGTAGTTGTTCAAATTAGGTGATAGAAGATTCCTATCACTGATAGATTTCTATGAGTGATATAAAACCTTCTATCATTGATAGAAATCTTTTTTTCTATCACTAATAGAAAAGATTGATTTCTATCAATGATAGAAAACTATCTTTCTATCACTGATAGAACTATTAGAGATATAAATCTTCTGTCACTAATAGAAAACTATTATTTTTGTTTCTAGAACTGATGTCACTGATTTTGTTTTGATTTTGTTTTGATTTTGTTTTTATTAGATGTCGAAACAAAAAAACATGGAAATTCAACCGGAAGAAAAGAAAAACACAAAGCGGAAGTTGAAATTTTAAAAAGGAAAGACCTCAACAAAAAAAAAAAAAAAAAAACCCAAAGATATGTATAAAATTATCACATAATCAAATACACTATTGGTTTCTATCAAGTATACACTATTGATTTCTATTAACGATAAATTTCTATCAGTGATAAAAATCTATCACTGTGATTCTATCGACGATAGATTTCTATTAGTGATAGATTCTATCAAATAGAAATCAAAACAGGGGAAAAACGATAATTAAAAAAATGTTTTAAAAATTTTGCAATATTTGCAATATTTTATAAAACTTGTTATATCTGCAATTAACCATTAGAATTTAGCAACCCATTACAATGTTTCATCCTTTTATTTACATGGGTGAGAGTGGCTTTTGTAGCCAATTCAATAAGTCTACCATTTTGGGTATTTGACCAAAAAGGGACATGGGAACATAAATTTCAAATTCACTGACAAATTAGATTAAAATTGTATTTTAAAAAAAATTATAGAAAGCACAATCGATCTTTAGGGAAAAAATTGGGAAAAGCAAGGCCTTTGTTTTTTCCTCTTTATTGGAATCCGCAAAAGAAAATTTTGCCTCTTTTTATTTTTTATTTGTTTATTTTCTCATTTTTTTAAATTTTTATTCTTTTAACTTTCTACTTTTTGACCTTTGGTTTTAAAGTTTTACTTTTTGTTTTTCTTCCATAAATCAAATAATTGCAATATTTTGTAGATTTGCTTCCTTCCACATGGTAAAGCCCTTTAGAAACTCTATTTTTCTATTCTCAATTCCAAAATCCACCATTTTTTCTCTCTTTTGTCTACTTTTTTTCAAATCGGTTTCATTAAAAAAAAAAATAGTGATTTAGATTTACAATCAAAACTATCTTCCACATGGTAAAGCTTGATTTCTTTAATGGTTAATTGGGTTTCATTTGAGGGTTTTGGGCGGAATGGTAGTGTTGTAATTAAAAAAAAGTTAGAGTCAAGCCACTCAAACCCTAATATTTTTTCCTTTTTATTTTGAGCCGCACGCAGCCCAAGAAGGTTGTCTTCCCCAACTCTTCATCTTCTCTCCATCCCCTCCTTGTTGTGAGCTTCTCCAACCGCAGCCACCTTGACGGAAGAGATTGTCGTGGTCTCTTGTCAAATAAATTTATAATCCGCGATTCCTAAAGCTAACTTGTAGCAGTAGTGGTCGGGGTCGATCACAGGGAACAATCGGTTTATTTCTAAATCCACATGGTAAAGCTTGATTTCTTTAATTGTGGGTTAATTGGGTTTCATTTGAGGGTTTTGGGTTGAATGATAGTGTTGTAATTAAAAGAAAGTTGGAGCCAAGCCACTCAAACCCTAATATTTTTTCCTTTTTATTTTGAGCCGCACGCAGCCCAAGAAGGTTGTCTTCCCCAACTCTTCATCTTCTCTTCATCCCCTCCTTGCTGTGAGCTTCTCCAACCGCAGTCATCTTGACGGAAGAGATTGTCGCGGTCTCTTGTCAAATAAATTTATAATCCACGATTCCTAAAGCTGTAGCAGTAGTGGTCGGGGTCGATCACAGGGAACAATTGGTTTATTTCTAAATTCTTATGTGTTTTTTATGTAACCAAAAAGGGTGGTTTTATAGATAAAGATTAAGACATAAAGTAAAGGCGGGAAAATAAATAAGGAAAATTAAATACAATGAAAGTAAAGGTGGGGTTAGTTGATCTTACCACGAGGATCACTGTAATCGGGGTTGAACTCGGTGTTAAGTTTGATTAATTTCATTCATCGATTATCAATTGATATTTAATTAACTATCTAAGTCCGGCGTACTCCGGCAACAAACCGAGAGCCATGATCAAACTATCACAAACATGCAAACGCTAAGTTTGATTCTAATTTAAATTAATTAATTGGCCTATTAACTAATCTAAACCGCATTGGGATCTAGCCGAATTAATTCACATGCAACGGGCAACAAACCACAATTACAATTGATTAAATCATTTAGTTCTAGGGACACATGCGTAAAATCATAACGTTAGCCTATTTGCTACTTAGAATTAGCAAGTAAATTTAGACAAGGCGCGGTCAAGGTTGTCAATCTTTCCTACCACTATCTAAACTTGTAGAAAAAGAACTAAAATCACAAAGACAATTAACTAAGTAATGAAGAATGGAAATCTCATAAAATTGAATCAAACTTACAAACCGAGGTCCCGATTACAACGATCCGAGCTTAGTTGGCCATAGACAAGCACCTCCAACCTCGAGGCTCGATCAACCGATCCATGGACTAAGAAAACTTAAAAGAACTCTTGAAACTAGAGAGAAAAATGGTTACAAAATTGTATTGAGGGATGATTTGAGGGATGATTCTAAACCGACACCAAATGCCTCTATTTATAGAGTTTCTTGGCCTTCAATTCGTGGTAGAATGGTGCTGAATTGGGTCTCCAAAGAAGGAAAATTTCCAGCCAAAATAGGAAAAAATTAATTCCGGAAAACTACCTAGCGTCGCGACGCTGTGGATAGCGTCTCGATATTGTCCCCTTCAATTTTGGAAAATATTTCTCGGATTGCCCTAGCGTCGCAACGCTGATGAGCAAGCGTCTCGACTCTGTATGACGAGCGTCTCAACGCTGATGAGGCTCCAAGGGCAGAATTGTCATTTTACGCTCCGGTTTCGCTCGTTTAAGCCCTGAATTGCTTCCAAAGCTCCGGTGAGGACCTATAGACATATTATACTCATTTTAAAGCATTTTTCACAAGGAATTCAACTAAGATAAGCATATTTGTAGATCCTAAGTGTATAATAAATTGGACTTATCACACCTTATTTTATTTTTGTTTATTTTTGTCGTCAGCAACGTGGTCGTTCCCTCCATCAGGCGCAACCCCTCAGGCAAGCAGCGTGCATGGTGACGGCGGCAACAGCGGAGGTCGGTGTGTTTGGGCAGTTCGCGCAACATGGGTTTGCTCTCTTTTTCCTCTCAATTTTTATCTCGTTCCTTCCGATTTTCTCTCAATCTTCCTCTCTCAATCAATGGCCAGATTTCAGGTGCTTGTGGGTGGTTTTTCAGTAGGTTTCAGGCTTGAAAAAAGGTTGTTTTGGTGCGTTTTTCGACGACTATGCAGTGCGGTGCGGCAGCAGCGTATTAGGGTCGTCTTCAGTGTTTTTCGGGCGGCTCCGGTGAGTTTTTCGCATGGGTAAGTTGGATTGAAGCTTGTATTGGTTGGTTTTTGTGTTCAATTGATTACCCACTTGTTTTTTTCTTCGTTCAGCAAGCTTTTCTCTTTAATTTCGGTGATTCAAGTAGTGGACTTCACGTTTCAGCATCGTTGGCCGAGTTTAGCTTTTTTGGGTATGTGATTTTTCAGCAAAGTTTGGGGTTGATTTTGAAGTTTAATCAATTACCCATTGATGTTAGCTTTTTTTTTTTCCAAGGTACTCACCATGTTTGGAGGTCTAATCGTCGTTTTGGAGCAGAATTGAGAGCTTGGACAGCAAGTATTGTTGCTGTTTTGGGTGAGTTTTTGGGAGATAAATCTCTCCCAAATTTAATTGACTCCTTATGCCCACTTGATTTGAGAAGTCTGAGTTTTGAGTTTGTTTGTCCCATTTTGTGTAGTTGGATAGGGGGCTTTGATAGCACCAAATTCGTGCTAATTATTTCTGTAAATGTTTCTTATCCTAATGCTATTATTTGTGATAATTGACTAATTTTGAGTCTTATTGATGTATAGGTTAACCAAAAAGTCAACCAAGAGCGTCGAGACCCCCAAAAACGTCGCAAACACGCTGCAAACCCGAGAGGTAGCGTTGAAACACTGGACATGGTGTCTCTGAAGGGAATAAAAGTCCCCACGCAGCGGAAACGCATCGATTGGACCTTACGTCGTATATTAATTAACATTAAAATATCGTTACGAAAAACTCAAACAAACTTTAAACTCACTTTAAAGTTGCTGGAAAATTTGTTTAAACATGCTGAAAAATAAATCTAAATTTATTTTCATGTTTTTCTAAAGAAAAGGGGAAGAACCGTTACAAACCTTCGTTGTAGACTTGATCGTTCTTCGCCAACGACGCTCTAACGAACGAAATTGGAGTAGCCATCTTGTCTTGTGATCGCTGGAAATTTCTTCTTGAATGACACAATAACCACAGAGATTACACCGATATGTCTCTAAGTTTAGGAAGCAGAAGACTTGTGGGAGTCTTTCTCTAAGAGGGAGGCTAGAGAGAATGCTAGGTCTTGTCTTGAGAGTCTAAGAGCAAAAGCAGAGTGTCATGGACCAATTAGATCTAGTGTTCTATTTATAGAAGAGAGGCCATGAATAAAATATTCAATTAAATCAATCTTTTCCAAAATTGATTCAATCTTATTCCTTATTTAATCAATCCATGATCAATCAATTCCATAACTGATTAATCTTTTCCACAAATGACTAATTACTTCCATAAGTGATTAGATCATTTCCATAAATGATTAATCACTTCCTTAAGTGATTAATTATTTCCATAATTGATTAATTCCCGGTTAATGAATTCTTTAATTAATTAACCACCAATTAAATATCACATATTTAATTTCCGGCCTTGAATTAATTAATTTGCCCAAATAGATTTTAGGCCTTAAATTAATTAATTCATTATTTGAACTCTTTCAAACTTCCATAAATTTATATTAATATTTGAATTTCTTCAAATATTAATTTCTCTCATAATAATATATCAATATTATATTATATTTGTTTCCCTTAGTAAATTGAACATTTTCAATTTACATTTATTACTTAGTTGCCTCAAATTACTTTGATACGGTGGTTTCTGTCGTGATTCTTTCTTTGCCAGATTCTGGCATTGATTTTCAGTCTTTTGGTTGCTATTTTAGGGGCCCCGTTGGGATTCTCCTACAGAGTGTGTTGCAGAATTTCTATTCAATTCCTTCCTGGTGGTTAGACGTGTTTTTCTCCTTTGCAAATTTTGTGGAGATGGATCCTTCAACTCTGGTGGAACATTGGACGAAGTTGAGCTTAACTTTGACCGAGGATGAAGTTTCAGTGGATGTTGATCGTTGAGCGGTCGAGAGAACCAACCTTCTTCTTGGTTGCTGTTTAATTAAAAAGTTGTTGTCCCCTCGCTTTCTTTCGCCTGAGGTGATGCGTAAGACGTTCAAGGCAGCTTGGAATGTGGACAAAGGATTACAAGTTGAATCATTAGGTAAGAATATGTTCATTTTCCCTTTTTTTGAAGGAGGAGGATTGTTGTCGCATCTCGAAGCAGGGCCCTTGGTTCTTCGATAAATTCCTCTTGGTTCTTGAATTTATGATTAGAGGGATGAAACCTTCTGAATTTGCATTCTCTTCGGTGGCGTTCTAGATTCATTTTTTGGACCTGTCACTGGATTGGTACAACTTGGAAATGGTGGAACGTTGGGGAATGCAGTGGGTTCCTTTGAAGATGTTGATAGCAGGAACAGTTTTCACTTTTGGATTGCAAGGTTGAGAGTTCGTGTGCGAATCAATATCTTGAAGCCTCTTAAACGTGGGATTAAAATCAATTTGGATGGCCCAATGAACGGTAGTTGGATTTCGATGAGGTATGAACGTTTGCCTGAGTTTTGTTCTTTCTGTGGATTAATCGGACATTTTGCCAAGGATTGCAGTCAGTTTTATAAGCAAGCCCAATCCAGTAGCTCTATTCACCAATACGGGGGATGGCTTCACTACATGGGTCGGAGTGGTATGATCACAAGATCTCTGGCTACAGATCAAAGAAATACGACGAGTCCTAGATCTGGTCTTTCAATTGATCGAAGTCCCAAATCTTCAACCGTTCTAAGAAACCTTTGTTGGGTTTTATGTCCTAAAACTCGTAGATAGTGAATGGTAACGAATTATATACTTGTATCAATTAAGTGTTCTTGAGGATTAAACAATAAACTGTTATTGTCATTTTAAGTCTAAAATTGCACAATATGACCCAAATCCAATAAACTAAGATCCAAGGTTGTTTACATGTAGCTTGAACCAGTATGTGGGGACATATGGGGATAAGTGTTCAAGTAACAACCTAAAATGTCTATAGTATAGAGATAAGGTTGGGTACCTTATCCTGGTAACACTATGAGATACGACCTGCTTTGTATTCGATACAGACGTATTGATCCCAGGTGTCCATGTAGGAGACATAAAGTGACGCCCCGTGTTTTGAAATTAGGATATTTTGGATCAAGTATCAGTTAAAATTGGAATTAAGTTGGCGGAAGCAAAGTATTTCAGTGTTGAGATTTTTGGTTTAAGAAATCAAATTTTCATGATTATGGAAATTAAAGTTACCCACAAATTTTCTCATCTTAGAGGGAAATTAAGGCCCCGTTTGGTTTGTGATTTGAAAATTGTTTTCAAAAATAAAGAATTCAACTGAAAACGAAAACAAATTTCTTATTTCCATTATATCTAAAAACATGTTTCTTTCCAATTTAAAAACTTTAAATTTGAATTCAAAATTTGAAAATTGTGTTTGGTTATGAATTTGAAAATGCATGAAAATATTAATGTGCGCTTGGTATAATTAATTTTTTTTTAGAAAAGTTAATTTAATATGATTATTTTTCTACTCGACTTTTATTCATTTTTAGAGAGATTATAAATTAATGATGTTGGAATTGATTCTTTAAAAAAAAAAAATTGTTGGAATTGAAATTATAAGGAAAAAAAAAGATATACCATATAGTTGTATTATATGAAACGTTTGATTAGTAAAGTGGAGGAGTATATCAAAATATGTAGAATTATGTAAAAAGTAAAAATAACAACCAAAACCTCAGTATCAATCAAACACACTATTTACACAACAGTAATTTTGTATTTTTTTTCCCTTTAGAATCGAAGAGAATTTGGATATCAAAAATAAAAAATGTTGTTTGTAGATTATGCAACATTGTTTGATGGAAAGAAAAATGTATCATGTGTTTTTAAAGTTGTATCTCGTGTTTCCATTATTTTAAAAACAAAATTGAAAAACAATGAAAACAACATTTTATCGTTTTTGAAAACAGACCATTTTTTTAGTTGTTTTCGAAAATTGTTTTCGAAAATAGATATACCAAACATGTTTTCATGGTTTCCCTTGTATTTTTTATTTTCGAAAACATAAAAACGAAAACGGATTATGAACCAAACGGGACCTAAGGTTTTAAAATTTGGAATGTAAAGGGAAAAATTAGTCTTATTTAAAAGAAAAGAAAAAGAAATAAAAGAAAAAAGCCTTAACTCCCTTATCTCTTTCTTCTCCCTCTCTTTCACGCCTCAGTCGCAAACCCCCCCTTGTGTCTCTCCTCCTTGGTGCAGCCAGCACCAACAATGGCGAATCCCTCTTTCTCCAATCTCTTCTCCACTTATCGCCAACAGCCACGCACAGCATACCTGCCCAACGACCATCTCCTTCACTCCCTCTCAACGACGACGCGCGACAACAACACCCACGAGCGGCCCGTCTTGATGTCCCCTCGACGGTGTTGTACGCAAAACCCACGCGTAGCCTTCCTCGTTAGCAGTTCGTCTACGTTTTCAGCAGGCCCATAAACCAAAACCCCTCCCTCGAGTGCGATTTCTACCATCAGCAAGCGACAGGTTTTAATTTTCCCCTTTTTGGTAAGGCTTAACACTCACCCACTCGTTCAGCCTTAGATCTGAATTACCCACTCTTTAACGACCTCGTAATGTAGATTTAGGGCCCAACGAGAACCAATCAGTAGCGTTTCAATTTCGAAAACTATTTTCAACTGCTACCCATAACCCGAATAATCCCAAATCAGGTTGCCCATAGTTCTTGAAGATTAGTTTACAATTTCAGATGCCGTGGAAAAGAAACCAGCATGCTTTCAGGTTCTTTTGGTAAGGATTCAAAGGGTAATACTTAATAGCACTTTTAGACTCTTTTGGATGAGATTAAATTAGTTAAATCAGTTCCTAACATGTGGTAGTCTCTTATTTGCAGTTTCAGATCAATTCAATCTTATCCGAACCCATTCAAATACATTCTAGAGAAGGCACAAGACTTTGGTAGGTCTTTAGAAGGTAATGCTTTTCTCTAATTCCCTTTTGGACTTTGTCTTAGTATTTGAATCAAGGCTCTAACCCTTGGGTGTCTATTGATTGTAGATTTGAACCATGTCTAGAATACTTAGAAGCTCTTTGATCCTAGTTTCAGGCTGACCCGAAGTGTTTAGGCTAGTTTTTAAAGTGTTTTGGGTAAGTTTATTTCTCCTACACGCCCTTTTGGTTTCTATTAAGGTTTAGAGTTGAGTTTGGCCTTAAAAACTAGACTTTCTTGTTGCAGGATCTTGTTAGAACTATTTAGGGGCGCTTAGAACATTCTGTAAGTGGATTTCTACCTGTTGAGTCTGTTTGTTGTGTGCTAGCATGTTGTATGCCTTGTCCATGTTATATTTTCATGATCTATATATGTTGCTTCTTTAATTATGCATTATGTGAGATATTGGTTGGATTGTTGCGATATGTTGGACTATTGAGACGTTTGATTGAATTTGCTTGATTAGCTTGATGTTTCATTATGATGGCCTAAATGAGCATGTTATTTTATGTTGTGAGCGGGCTGCATAGTTATCATGGTCTTCGAGCATAAAGCATGATCTAGTGGCAAGACGTGTAGGATTCATGCATCCTAGTGAGATTGTGAGGTCAGAGGGCCTTGTGTGATTAAAAAGGAAAGTTCGGTGAATACTAGGTGCCTCGAGTAAAAATGGTCGAGGGGTGGTATGTCACCAATGGATTAAGAGGAGCATCGAGTGCCTTGGGTAATATGGCCAAGTGGCAATGTGATGAGTCTATACGTTATTAAAGTCATCAGGTGCCTTGGGTAATATGGCCAACAGGCGATGTACAGTTTGATTGTGAAGTCATCGGGTGCCTTGGGTAATATGACCAAGGGGCGATGCACAGTTCGAGGCCTTGAGTAATATGGTCAAGGGTCGAACGGTGAGCGCCGTAGAGAAACGTCGAGGTCTTGGGTAATATGGTTAGAGGTCGGTGTGACTCAAAGGAGTCAGTCTCAGTGAGCTTGTGAGGGTTACGAGTATTGAGAGAGCTTGTGTAGCTTGAGTGAAAACTGAGTGTGCACGGCATGGTCCAGAATTCATGTGGTAGGTGCATGGTTAGTTGCACGTTTACATAAGTGAGTATGTTACAATATGTATGTTGTTCATCTCATATATGAGGTGTGTTGTTGTGATTGAAAAGCATGATGTTTGCCATGTATGTTGTATGTTGTTTGATGGCTCTACAAATGTGAGTCACTTACTCAGTATCGTGGTTTTGTACCAACCCACCACCAGATTTTGCAGGAGCATGCATGAGAAAGAATATAATATTTGATATGTTGGGTTTTATGCCCTAAAACTCGTAGATAGTGGCTGTAACCGTAGACCGGATGCTAATGAAATAATATTGATATATTTTTCCATTAAATGTTATTAGTTATTTTATATTTGTCTTTGCCTAAAATAACCATAATCCAATAAACTAGACATCCTAGGCTGTAATATGAGTCTTGAACTATATGTAACGACATATGGGATCATTGTTCAAGAAACAACTTAAAGGGTTTATAGTACAGGGATAAGTCTGGGTGCCTTATCCTGGTGACACTATGGATACAACCCACTTTGTATTTGATACAAACGCTATGATCCAACGCGTTCGTGTAGGAGACATGTGAGTGGGGGTATCCTATGCAATGAGTTTGCATAAGATCGGACCGCGGAATAGTAACCACTGGTTATAACACCGTTAACTAGTTGGTTTTCTATTTCACTAGGACGACCTAGACAACCTAGTCTTAATCCTGAGTTGATTATGGACCCCTGCTCATGAGGGACTGTCCTTTGATTTGTATGGGTGAGAGTGACCAATACGCCGACTCAATAAGCCTACCATTTTGGGGACAAGACCGAATGGGGAGTTGGGAACATAATTGTACAAGATGGAATTCACTCATCCCCGACTTTAGGGAAGCAGATGAGTGTTCCCTTAAGTGGTGACTCCGAGTCTTGAACAAAGGGTCCTACCCTCTCAATGACACGAGAGGGTTTTCTGTTTGATGGTTGGACCACAAACAGGTTGTTCATTAGAGGAGAACTGGTACTTAAGGAAATAGAAGTAACCCATGGGTAAAACGGTAATTTGACCTAGCTGGTGTTACGGACACTCGTGAAGGACTAACTAGTCGATATTGGTCTAGATCCGTGGACACAAAAAATATGTCTGCAGTGAGAAGAGTGCAACTGTGAGTCTATAGTGGAATGTACACACAGTTAACGAATATTGATTAATTTGGTTAACGAGTTTGACCAATTAATCTCACATCGTTGGAGCTTCTGATCTGCAAGTCCATTAGGTCCCACTAGTAGCTCATAAAGTAATTTAAGGCAACTAAGTAATAAATGTTGTCGCAACGTCATCGCGACGCAGAGCGGCCGACATCCGTTTTTTAGAAGAAAATTGGAGTCGCCACCAATCATTGAGGGTGTGATTGGTCACCTTTAAAATAAAAAACAAAACTAGTCTTAGAAAACCAGAAATTAGGTTCGGGAGTCGTTTGAGTGTAGGGAAGGTATTAGCACCCTACAACACCCGTTTAAGAAAACGATTACCACAGTATCTTAAATTGTCCAATTAAATGAATAAAAACAGTCCTTTATTTTATTTTTCTTAAAAAAATGATAAATATGAAAATAAAACTCAAAATGCAATAATGAACACAAGATGTCTCATTCGTTTTTACCTTAACTTTAGAAATAAAGCAAGGATTAAACATTATGAGTTGGATATCCAATTTAATATAAATCATGCCTAATCTCCCTTTTAATTAAAGGAACATGGGTGTACATGATTATGTTTACTAAAAATATTTTTTTAAAATAAAAAGGATGTAAAAGAAGAAAAATTATTCAAAGAGTAAATTCTTTTAAAAGGGAAAATGAGAATTTTCATACGCCTACACGGGAGTTGGACTCCACGAAGGCACATTACTCAGTTCCCATAATCCCTTTCAAAAGAAAATCAAAACGATAACAATAATTGAAATTGACCAAGCAGAATTAAAGATTAGATTAAAGCAATTTGGAGAATGAAAGGAAAAAACAAATAAATTAGAAAGTTTAAAAAAATGAAGTTGGCAAAGTGCAAAAAGTGAACTAAAATGAGAGAGAAATTAAAAATGATAATCATAATGATGACAATAATAATAATAATAATAATAATAATAATAATAATAATAATAATAATAACAACAACAACAATAATAACAAAACAAAAAACAAAAGGAAATAGAAAAACAAAACTCCACCTTTTTTATTTCTCTCTTCCTTCTTTTTTCCTTCTTTCTTACCCAATGTTTTCTCGCCCCGTATACTCCTTCCTCCCCCTCTTTTTTCCTCTTTTCCTCTTCCACTTTCTTTCCTCTCTTTTTCTATCACTCTCTAAGCTAAACTCTTATTCAAATGCCTAAACTCTCTCAAGCTCACTTTTACTCTAAACTTCTTCTCTTTTTTTCTCTTCTTTTCTATCACTCCCTAAGCTAAACTCTTATTCAAATGCCTAAACTCTCTCAAATGCCTAAACTCTCTCAAGCTCACTTTTACTCTAAACTTCCTCTCCTTCTTCTTGTTTTTTTGTCCCTTTCATCCTCCATCTCCCCCCTTTTTATACTTGAAGGGTTACTAAATTAGGGGGAGGATGGATGAGAAAATGGTGGAAAAAAGAAAAAAAAAATGAGAGCCATGGAAAGTCTTTTGAATAGGTAAGCTTCCCCTTGAATAGGAATGGGGAAGACCAAAAAAAAAAACAAATTAAATAAATAAAAAAAAAAAAAAAAAAAAACGAATTTTTGATAAAAACATGTGAGAAGGGGGGTTTGAACCACAGACCTTGTGGTTATCAATGAGACTTTATGCCAGTTGAGCTATGCTCTTGTTGACATACAAGAAAAAACAAATTGACCACCAAATATTGGAAACCTTCAAACATTATTACTGAAAATCAAGCCGGACCAAATACGGTGTCTACAGTTTGCCCCCCTTTGTGTATCCTTGAAGGATTGAAAGGGTAGACAAAGGAAAGAGACTAAGTACTGGGGAGGCAAAGATTTGTTTGGTAAGAATTTTTATTAGGTATCGACCACAATTCAATAGCCAGGTTTGGTTCAACCGAGAGAAAAACTTAAAACAGACCTGGATTGACACAGGCTTCGACCTCGACTGAATAGTCGGGTTCGACTTAACCGAGATAAAAATTGAAAACGGACCTGGATTGACACAGGCTTCGACCTCACTGAATAGTCGGGTTCGATTTAACCGAAAAAAAACTGAAAACGGACCTGGATTGACACAAGCTTCGACCTCGACTGAATAGTCGGGTTCGATTTAACCGAGAGAAAAATTGAAAACGGACCTGGATTGACACAGGCTTCGACCTCGATTGAATAGTCGAGTTCGATTTAACCGGGAGAAAAACTGAAAACGGACCTGGATTGACACAAGCTTCGACCTCGACTGAATAGTCGGGTTCGATTTAACCGCGAGAAAAAGTGAAAACGGACCTGGATTGACACAGGCTTCTACCTCGACTGAATAGTCGGGTTCGATTTAACTAAGAGAAAAACTTAAAACGGACCTGGATTGACACAAGCTTCGACCTCGACTGAATAGTCGGGTTCGATTTAACCGAGAGAAAAATTGAAAACGGACCTGGATTGACACAGGCTTCGACCTCGATTGAATAGTCGAGTTCGATTTAACTGGGAGAAAAACTGAAAAACGGACCTGGATTGACACAAGCTTCGACCTCGACTGAATAGTCGGGTTCGATTTAACCGAGAGAAAAAGTGAAAACGGACCTGGATTGACACAGGCTTCGACCTCGACTGAATAGTCGGGTTTGATTTAATCGAAAGAAAGAAAAAAAACTGGAAATGGACCTGGATTGACACAGGCTTCGACCTCGACTGAATTGTCAGGTTCGATTTAACCGAAAATAAATTTTCTTTGCAATGCACGCTAAACTTGAATGCTTGAATGCTTGGGATGAAGATTTAGCACTATTCGAAAACTATGATACAGATTTCTTTAAAAGATATTTGATAGCTCGGGCACCCCATTCACATCACCCTTGGTAATAGACCTTAATTGGATCATGAACTCACTAAACAACTTGCTCTTTGTTTGATGACCAAAAATGTATCCAGAACGACTTTGCTCCTGTGATAATAATGGTTTTGCCCCAGTTTGAGAAGACGAAAAATAATGGTTTTGCCCCAGTTTAAGACTTTGTCATGTTGAAATGACGGTTTTGTCCTCCATGATGACATTCCATCAACCTTCATGATCACGGTGCTCTTGGAAAAATATTGCCTTTGGATTCTTTGTTTGGACATATGTATTTCACATCGAATCGTTTAAGTTACCATCATTGATTTGAAATATCGCGTTTATGTAACTTTTTGTTTATTCAATTGTAATGATAATAAAGGTAAACATGCCAAACATTCATAGTTGAGGAGATATTATGGAGAGTGGGGGAGAAAAATGGACAAGATATTCCATGCTTCGAGAAGGGAGCTTTGATTTATGACTAAAATTCAATAGACATATGTGTCAATGTTAAGGTTCTAGAACTTGAGACAAAAGTAACCTCTTAAACATGATATAGAAATTGAAGCGTAATTCTCCTAGACACTTGTTGAATTCCCGCAACTTTGCTGAATCCTTTGATACACAAGTAGCCTATGCATAATATCTTCGAACTTGATCTGAATTAACTGGACTTGGCAACTCATTACCATCCATGTTAGTCAAGACTAAAGCTCCTCCAGAGAAAGCTTTCTTCACCACGAATGGTCCTTCATAGTTTGGGGTCCACTTGCCTCGGTGATCTTTTAGAAAAGGAAGAATTCGTTTTAAGACTAAATCCCCTTCTCTGAATACTCTAGGACGCACTTTCTTATCATAGGCTTTCATCATTCGTCTTTGGTAAAGTTGACCTCTGCACAATGCTGTCAATCTCTTTTCTTCAACAAAGTTGAGCTGCTCATAGCGGTTTTGGATCCATTCAGCCTCTTCTAAATTAGTCTCCATGAGGACCCTTAATGATGGAATTTCCACTTCAATGGGAAGAACAGCTTTCATACCATAAACTAATGAAAATGGTGTTGCCCCAGTTGAAGTGTGAACCGATGTGCGATATCCATGTAATGCAAAAGGAAGCATTTCATGCCAATCTTTATACGTCACCGTCATTTTTTGCACAATCCTTTTTATGTTTTTATTGGCAGCTTCCACTGCTCCATTCATCTTTGGTCTATACGGAGTTGAGTTGACATGCTTGATCTTGAATTGCTCACATAACTCAGTCATAAATTTATTGTTCAGATTTCGTGCATTATCAGATACTATGGTCTCAGGAAGACCATAGCGACATATAATCTCCTTCTTGATGAATTTGATCACAACTCCTTTCGTCACCTCTCGATAGGACATTGCTTCTACCCATTTGGTAAAATAATCTATTGCCACCAAGATGAATCGATGTCCGTTTGAGGCTTTTGGGTCAATAGGGCCTATAACGTCCATTCCCCACATGGAAAATGGTCATGGTGTCGTCATAACGTGCAACTGAGTTGCTGGAGCATGAGCTTTATCTGCGTAAATCTGACATTTGTGGCATTTTCGGGCATATTTGATACAGTCAGCTTCCATGGTTAACCAGTAATAGCCAGCCCTTAATGCCTGTTTGGCCATCATGTGTCCATTTGCATGGGTGCCGCAAATTCCCTCATGAATTTCTTTCATAATCGTGTTGGCTTCATTTGTATCTACACACCTTAGAAGTACCATATCATGATTTCTTTTGTAAAGTATTTCTCCATTTAGGAAGAACTTCATTGCTAACTTTCTAAGTGTGCGCTTGTCATTTTCTGAGGCATTCAGAGGATAGGTTCCACATTTCAAATAATGTTTGATGTCTTGAAACCACAACTTGTCATCAAACTCTTCTTCTATATTCATGCAGGAGGCTGAAACATCTACCCTTCCCATCTTAATAGGTTGTACCTCATGATTGGGGTCTATGTTGAACATGACTGTAAGCGTAGCCAAGGCGTCTGCTATTTGATTACTCTCCCTTGGTAAATAGTCAAAAGTGATTTCTTCAAATTTATGAGACAAATCTAATATAAGCTTTTTATAAGGCAGTAGCTTAGTGTCTCTTGTTTCCCATTCTCCTCTCAATTGGTGAATCACCAACATAGAATCTCCCAAGACTCGAAGTTTCTTTATCTTCATATCCAATGCAGTTTGGATACCCATAGAACAAGCTTCATATTCAGCCATGTTATGAGTACAATCAAAACTTAGTTTGGCAGTGAGAGGGAACAACTTTCCTTCAGGTGATATTAATACAACACCTATCCCATGACCTAACTCATTGGAGGCCCCATCAAACAACATGGTCCATGTTTCCAAGTCTGATATTTCTTTTTCCACCATTATAGTGGAGACAAATTCATCAGGGAAATCAAATTTCATTGGTTCATAATCGTCTATAGGTTGCTCGGCCAAATGATCGGCTAGTGCACTTCCTTTTATTGACTTTCGAGTAACATAGACAATATCATACTCAGATAAAAGAACCTGCCATCTAGCAATTCTACAAGACAAAGACGGCTTTTCAAAGATGTATTTGATAGGATCCATCTTTGAGATAAGCCATGTTGTGTAGTACAACATATATGGTCTCAAACAGCGAGCGGCCCAAGCTAGAACACAAGTTCTTTCTAAAAGAGAATATCTGGTTTCACAATCAGTGAACTTTTTGCTTAAATAATATATGGCTTGCTCTTTTCTGCCTGAACTGTCATGTTGTCCCAGTACACACCCCATTGAATTTTCTGTCACTGTAAGATATAGGATAAGTGGACGATTTGGAGTTGGAGGTACAAGAACAGGAGGGTTTTGTAGGTATTGCTTGATCTTTTCAAATGCTTTTTTACAGTCGTCATTCCATATGCATGTATTTTTCTTACGAAGTAGCTTGAAGATTGGTTCACATGTTGCTGTAAGATGTGATATGAATCTTGCAATATAATTCAATCTTCCCAAAAAACCTCTGACTTCTTTTTGAGTACGTGGTGGTGGCATTTCTAGAATGACTTTGACTTTGTCTGGGTCAACTCTAATTCCCTCATGGCTTACGATGAAACCCAACAACTTGCCAGAAGTGACCCCAAATGTGCATTTACTCGGATTCAGTTTCAACTTGAATTTTCTCAATCGCTCGAATAACTTTCGGAGAATGGTTGCATGCTCTTCCCCTAGTTTTGACTTAGCAATCATGTCATCAACATACACTTCGATCTCCTTATGCATTAGGTCATGGAAGAGAGTAACCATGGCCCGTTGGTAGGTTACCCCAGCATTTTTCAATCCGAACGGTATGATCTTATAACAAAAGGTTCCCCATAATGTGATGAATGTAGTTTTCTCTTGATCTTCAGGTGCCATTTTGATTTGATTGTAACCTGAGAATCCATCCATAAAGGAAAAAGTTGAGAATCCAGCTGTATTATCTACCAGTACATCAATATGAAGAAGTGGGAAGTTATCCTTTGGGCTTGCTCGATTCAAATCTCTATAATCAACACACATTCGGACCTGTCCATTCTTTTTAGGTACTGGCACAATGTTAGCTACCCATTCTAGATAATTAGCAACTGTTAAGAATCCTGCATCAATTTGTTTTATGACTTCCTCTTTTATTTTGATTAACATGTCTGGCTTCATCTTGCGTAACTTCTGTCTCACTGGCTTGCATTCAGGCTTAAGTGGCAAATGATGCACCACAATACTTGTGTCTAAACCATGCATATCTTGATAAGAACAGGCAAAAACATCAATGTATTCATGAAGCAATGTTATTAACCCTTGACGGCTTTCAGCAGACATGTTGGTCCCGATTTTAACTTCTTTAACCTCTACTTGAGATCCCAAGTTAATCGTCTCTATCAACTCTTCATGTGGTCCCAATATCCTCTCTTCTTCTTCAATCATTCTCAACAATTCAGGAGTAAGTTCTAGATCTTCCTCATTACCACTTCTCTCATCGGACTCAACATCGTATGTAGGAGAATCAAGTTCGTATTTAAGATCATTAACGCTTTCAATCCCAATTTCGCTGTTTAAGAGAGGGATTATTCAGTGTGATGAAAGAAGATAAATGAAGGAATAAAATAAATGAAATCAATGCTAAAAGAAGTAGACACAAGAGAGATTCATTGGATGATAGGAAAGAAAGAAAAAAAAATGCTTCTTCATTAACAAATGAAATATTGACATAGAACACATAAATCATCAAAACAAAAAACAAACAAAAAGTTTAAAAATTACTTTGATATCTCATTAACAAATGATGGTAGCTCCATTACAATCCAATTATTGAGTTCAAAGTCTTCTGGGCACAGATAAACCAAGGGACCAGCTTCTTTTTTCTGTTCGATTATAGCCATGACTGCAGGGTCTTGAGATTCCAGATGAATTATTCCAGCAAAGATGAAGTTATCATGAAGATGAGGAATGATATTCATTTGATACTTCGCCTCACGGTTCTCCAATCTAGCCAGTCGTTTTTCTTTCTCCTGCCTGTGTGCTTTAATCATATCTTTTTTGCTTGGTTTATATCCCAAACCAAACCTCTTCATATTTTTTGACATATTCAACAAATTTTCGAGGCTTTGGTTGCTTCCTGTTAAGGAGAGTTTTGAAAGTTGCAGCTCCATTTTCCCTATCTCTCCGTATAAAGTTGTGGCATTTGCAATCTCAAAAGCTTGAAATGATGACTCAAAAACCTCTTCTACTACTTCTATGTAGGGCATTGAAGAGGGTCTTGACACTAAGATATCCTCTTGCCCAGATATGATTACTAGTTTGCAGTCGACCACAAATTTAAGTTTTTGGTGTAATGATGATGGGACCACTCCAGCTGAGTGAATCCAGGGACGCCCTAACAAGAAGCTGTAGGCCGAATTAATGTTCATAACCTGAAAGGTTATATCGAAGGTGCATGGACCTATCTGGATGGGCACTTCTATGTCTCCAACAACTTAACTACGTGCCCCATCAAAAGCTCGTACGATCATAGTGCTGGGCCTTATATGAGACATATCAACAGGCAATTTCTCCAACGTGGATTTAGGCATTATGTTCAAGGAGGAACCATTATCAACTAGAACTTTTGCCACAGCAAAATTTTTGCACTTAACTGTAATGTGCAAGGCTTTAGTGTGTCTGGGGCCTTCTGGTGGTAACTCATCATCTGTGAAGGTTACTGAACTGGATGCAGTTATGTTTCCAACAATGTTATCCAAGTTGTCCACCGTAATATCCTGCAGAACATAAGTTTGATTCAAAATGTCCAACAAAGTCTTACGATGCGTATCTGAAGCCAGTAACAAAGCTAGTATGGAAATCTTTGCAGGGGTTCGACCTAACTGTTCAACCATTTTATAATCACTTTGCTTAACCAACTTCAAAAATTCTTGGATGTCCTCTTCAGATGCTGGCTGTTTAACATCTAGGTTCTTCGCTACAATGGGCTCTTCTATTTTCTCCTTGATATCTTCAGTGATCTTGGCTTTTCCTTTTTCTTTACCCTTGGGTTTCAATAGGTCTTCTGGTGTATAGCACTTCCCGCTTCGTGTTAGACCTCCTATCCCAATGATATTATGGATTGGAAGGGGTTCAGAATCAACAGTTACCTTATATTCATAGTTCCAAGGTACTGCTTTTGAACTTTTATATTCAAAGGGTGTCGGAATCTGAAGGGGTTCAAAATTTTGGGTTCCCTCTGCGTATGCCGTTATGCTGCCGAATTTTCGGTAGCCTCATGACGGCTTGGGAATCATATTTACCTTGAGGAAAAGGATTAGGAAAGAGAAAGGAATAGGCTAGTGCCTTAGTCGAGGGTCGTGTCAATTAAACACCTAGGACTGAGATGTAATAGACTGAAATGAGGGGCTTAATGGGCGGGACTTGGCTTCGCAGTCTAGGTGCCATTTACTAACTGTGGAAGTAAATTCCTGACTTAAACCCATGAACGCCCCACCAGTGAAATGGTAGCTTAGAGCGCTACGCGCCCATTAGTGCCTTGAGGGATGAGACTTAGCTCCTCTGACTGGGTGCCATCTACCATCAGTAGGAGTAGAGACCTCCCAAAACTCCCACATGTGCACTATCAGTGAGTTGGCAAACTTATATATATATATACAGGTGTACTAATTGAACACGAGACCCGAACTGCAGATAAATGAAATGAAATGAAATGAATGAGATTGAGATGACCTAACCCTTAGGCCCTTAACTCGAATAAGATATTAAAGCTTTTATTGCTGCAAGTGTCTTGAAGTTTGGCTACTTACTGAGTATTTTCTTAAATACTCATTCTTTTCCCTTACATACAACTGCAGGTAGAGGTAAAGGTGTACAGCACGCATGACGGAGAGCTGCTGAGCCATGGATCTCCTTTAGGATAGTCTTCCGCATTTTTACGTTTTGAAATTCTCCTTTTGAACTTGTATTGAATGATTTACGATTTATTCCGCTTTAAGTTTGGTTTGATTTACTAAAGGTTTCGTTTGTTCTGTTTTAAACTGGGATCTCAGATTGAAAAGTTTCGCATATTTCTAAGTATGATTTCTTTAAAGGATAATTTCTCGATGTTCTTAGAAGTAGAATGAAATGCATGTAGTAACGGCCTTAGGATCTAGGCATGAAAAGTAGGGTCGTTACAGAGTGGCTCCACATAATTAAGGACTTGGGAAGATTGAGAATATGGGTGGCTCAACTTCCACAAGTATTATTTTCATCTTAACCAAGTGGAGAATATGGGTGGCTCCACTTAATTAAGGACTTGAGATGATTGAGAATATGGGTGACTCAACTTTCGCAAGAATCATTTTCATCTTAACCAAGTGGAAAATATGGGTGGCTTCACTTAATTAAGGACTTGGGAAGATTGAGAATATGGATGACTCAACTTCCACAAGAATCATTTTTTTTTTTATATGTGTGCAAGTTCTTCTATAGCAAAATAGACTTTATTGCATAATTGAAATTGATGTTTCTACATCTTTTAATTGAAAGAACTTCTAACACCTAAGAATTCAAATATTTACTGAAATGAAAATAAGCAAGGTATGTAAAACAAAAATTCAGAGCAGATGTCAATATTCCATCGGAAGAGGGATCCTGAACTCTCCTCCTCCTTTGGTCGGCCTCGACCATTGCTTGAGCGCGGGACTGCTTTGGTTCTTTTCTTTGTCTCCTTGAGTGCCGTGAAGTAACACTCTCTGGCATTCTTTGTTCTCCTCTCACCACTCCTATGCCATCCTCAATTGGAAACTTCAGGATTTGGTGGTAAGTTGACGCTACAACCTTGAGTTCATGTAGGGCTGACCTTTCTAGTATGGCGTTATAGGCTGAGATGTAATCCACCACTAGGAAGTTGACCATCATTGTGAGCATTTGTCGTCCTTCTCCAAAGGTAACTGGCAGTTCAATGTTTCTTTCTGGGCTTACTTTTTCTCCCCCAAATCCCACCAACGACGTGGGACTTGGTCTCAAGCGGTCTTTTCCTAGCTTTATTGTTTCAATCACAACTGTTGTAACGCCCCAGGATTTTAAAAGCTAACCCAGCGACATTACTAACTCCTAGACCAAAACAAACCGTGAGCACCGAAAATTTCGGCAGCATAACGGCGCACATTGGACTAACCCAAAATGTTTCCTACACCTGCTGAACAAGAAAAGCACTTCTACAAAGCAATACTAAACTACTTCCCACTCCACAGCTCAGCAGAACATAAACAGAACCAACAGACAGACAGATCTCGCATAATCAACTATTAGCTAAAACCAATTACATCTTAAACAAAATCTTGAAACGACACCTCATGCGAAACAAACTTATTAAACCACTAACTGAATGAATCAATGGAGTTCTTTAAAACGGAAACAACTTATTCCAGGGATTAACAAGAATGAATCAGGACTAACCAAACTTAACAACTTTCGAAAGCAGCAAACACAACTGCCCTAACTAAATCCTAAGAAAATGAAAGCAAGAACATGATATTAATTATGGTTCCTCCTCATACGCCTCCTCCACATCACCATGGTCCACGCGGTCCTCATAACCTGCAAAATCTGGTAGTTGGGGGGAGAGAGGAGGGGGTCAGTACACTAAGGTACTGGTAAGCAGCCCCTACCTGAGAAGCCATCAAACAGCAAACAACAAACAACGTGCTTTTCATGCGCAAGCATCATACTGTTAAAAGCAGTAAACATAATATCATGCTCAAAAGCTAGTAAAACATATGACTCTTCTAAGCCACAACTCATGCATTTCTCTATATGCAACTTGCTAACCACTCAAGCTCCACGAGCTCACTCAACGTTCACATTTAGCCCTCACATGGCTCTCCAAGACTGATCCTTCGAGTCGCACTGTCCCCTGACCATTTGTACCCAGGGCTACAATGCTCTCTACGGAGCTCGGCGTTCGACCCTTGACCATTTGTACCCAAGGCCTCAAACTGTGCATCGCCCCTTGACCATTTGTACCCAAGGCGCACCGATGACTTAGCAAAGTATTGGCCCTTCCCCAGGCGCCCAACACATGCTTTCTAGACTCATCACACCGACCCTTGACCATTTGTACCCAAGGCCTCGATGCTCCTCTTAACCAATGGTGACGTGCCACCCCTCGACCATTTGTACCCGAGGTGCACTGACACTCACCCAACTTTCTTTTCTTTCACACTTTAGGTCCCTGACCTATATCTCACATCCACTAGAATGCATATGCCCTGCAACATGCTTCTAGACTCATGAATCATGCCCACTAAGCATTACACATATGACCACATCTCTTAACTCATGCTTGACTCAGAAACGCAAATAGAACCAACATGCTTGCAACCATTCATCACGCAACAACAATTCATGCTTTTCCACAGAATCATATACATACATATATACATTCAAAGAACAGGAACAAGAGAACAGTTATAAGGCAAGAAAACATTCAGCATGCAACACACAGTCAAACAGACTTCAGCAAATAAGAACTACTTATCGGAAGCTCAAACGCTCCTAAACAATCCTAAAGGACTAATGGAAACAACCGGAAGAGCCTAAAGAGCTCAAACTACAAGCAACGATTACCATGGGTTAGGAATTGATAAACAACACCCAAGAGACTTAATAAAGGAAGGTAAAGGGTGCTAGAATTTACCGCTTAGTGCTCAAAAACCTTGAGAACAAGCTGACTTGTGTTCGAAACGACCCAACAACCAAGATCCCAAGTCACCGGGTTATGGGTAACCAAAATCAAGGTCTTTTGAGTTGTGGGTATTCACTGAACACGATATTTGAGATCAAGCGCTCGCTGAACAGCAACCGAAAACACCTAATTCTGCAATTTTGAAGTCGATAACGAATGGGTAAACTATATTCGAACTCAAACAAGCATGGGCCATCGCTGAAACTTATCGAAAGAGTCCGAACACGCTGAAACGGACTTTAAATCAGCCCAAACGCGCACCACACGCCAGAACGACGAAGACTCCAGCCGCTACTCACTAGCCCAGCCGAAAACAAGAGAAATCAGTGGGTTAAACTCGCTGCTTGCGAAACTTGAAAGAGATTCAAGAGAAAAAGAGACCTTACACGCGAGGAAGGAGACGAAACCGGAGACGTGGGTGCTGGCCGACGCACGTGAAGCCGAAGGAGATCTGCAAGGAAGACGAACCGACGCCGAAGGAGATGGAGATTCGCGAATGAGGGAGGCGGGATGGCTGTGCACGAGAGTGGAGAAACCGAAGGCTTCGCGAGTCTTGTTGCCGACGAATGAACACGCGGGAGGGAGCAGGAAAAGATGTCGGCAGTTTCACGCGAGGATGAACGAGAGAGAGATGGGAAACGCGGCTGCTCACGCGAGGGAGGTGGCTGCGCGACGAGCACGACGATGGCGGCGCGGGGGTGCTAGTCGGCAGCGGCGGCGAACTCGGCTGCCGCTGGGGGAGGTTGGCCGGCGAGATTGAACACAGAAAAAGGGGGGGCTGGCGGTTGAGGAAAGCGCAGAGGGGGAGGGGTCTGCGGCGGCTACAAAGGAGAAGAGGGAAAGGAAATAGATTTAGGGCTTCCTTTTTTATTAATCTATTTCATTTTCTTTCTTTTCTTTTCTTGATTTTTAAACACACCCAAGAATAGAAAATCTCCATTAAAATAAGGAGATCTTATCTAGGTTTCAAATTTAAAAACCCAAACTTAATTCTTGAAAGATTTGGAAATAGAAAATAACCCGACTGATAAAAGGGTTTGGGCCTTTTTGATATTTAAAATAAATATCAAATGTTAAACCTCTAACTTTAGGAAGTTAAAGATTTAATTAAAAATCTCTTTCCCCTAAATTTTAGAAATTTAGTTTAACGACCCAATGCTAAACTTATTCTAATTTTCCCAAAATTAGAATAAGAACGCCCAATACATTCCAAAACGGCTTGATTCCGAAACACGGGGCGTTACAACTGTAGAGAGAACATCGGTGGAGCTTCCTCCATCAATCAGAACTCGATGGACTTTTGTGTTGGTGATGGTTAAATTTACCACTAGTGCATCATTATGTGGGTGATGGACTCCAGTGGCCTCTTCATCTGTAAACTTTATGGTAGGTGTAGCTTTTGCAAGTTGAAGAGAATACATAACTTGGTGCCTTGGCTCGAGACGAGACTCTCAAGTTGCCACTTTCTTCTTCCAACTAAAGTCTCCTCCGACGGGACCTCCCAAGATAATTCGAATCTCTAGTGGTGGATCATCACTGTCTCTACCTCGTTCTGTTCTGACTGACTTTTTACTACTACCCTCCCTGATAAACTCCTTCAGGTAACCCTCTTCAATTAAGCTTTCTATCTCATCTCGTAACTGTATACAGTCTCGAGTTGTGTGCCCATGATCCCGATGGAACATGCAATACTTGTTCTCATTTCTTCTGTCTGGATCCGTTCTGAGTCTCTCTGGGTGCTTCAACAAATTTGTATTTTGTACCGCTGCTAGGATTTGCTTTGGCGGGACGGACAAAGGAGTATACTTCTCAAATCTCCCTTTCAAGTCTCCTTGACCTCGAATTTCTTTAGGGTCTGCTCAACCCCGACTCGAGAAGTATCCTGCTCAATCATGGTTCCCTTCATCACCTAGACATCTTTTACCTTTGTCTTATTTCTTCCGGTCGAAAGTAGCCATCCCGTGGGCTTCTTTTTCCGTCTGCTTTGATTTCAGCAATTCTTCAGCGCTTATGTATATTTCTACCCTGGACATGAACTCCACATAGGTGCACAGTTTATTTTCACCAATTGAATTTAAGAGTTTCTCGTCCTACAAACTTGAAATAACAGAAGTTAGTGCAACTCTGTCATAATATCCTTCCACTTGTAATACCTCGTTGCTGAATCTCGCTATATAATCTCGCAGGCTTTCTCCTGGTCTTTGCTTAATGGTTAGTAGGTTGATCAGTGACTTGCGCCAGTCTCTGGCTCCTAGGAATTGTGTGACAAAAGCCCACGCCAACTCCTTGAATGACCTTATAGGCTTTTGAGGTAACTTGTTGAACCATTGCCTGGCTATTCCAGTTAGGGTGAGGGCGAAAGCCTGACACTTTGTCGCTTCAAACGCCCATGGAAGTCCATCCAAAACCTGTAAGTATCTAGATGTTGAACTGGATCCTTCTTCCCATCATATTGCTGAAAAGTTGGTATTTTGAACTTCTGGGGTAGCTCGGTTTCCATAATATCATCGATAAATGGTGGATTCGCCTGCCCTATCAAATCTTCTAGGTCTTTGTTGTTTGTCCTCCTTAAGTGTTCATAGTGGTTGTCTTATTCTTTCCACCACTTTGACAACTCCAGTCCTCGGTCATCTCCACCATACTCGACTCTGGATCCCACTTGAGCCCCCACTTTCTCCTTGAACCCGATCTTAGCACGCACATCGGGTGCCGATTTCGGAGGTAAACTTCTGTAAGTTCTTTTGTCACTTGGGTTGGGATCTTTAAGGGCCAAGTCGTTTGCTGGATTCAGGTCTGGAATTCTACTTTTGACGCTTTCTGAATCTCCTGTTACCTCCACCAACGCTTATTTTCCCTTCTTGGGGTCTCAGGATGGTTGATCTTCTAAGTTCTTCAAGTTCTGATCGGGCCTTTACAGAATATTCAGATCTCAGTCAAATTCTGCCCCATCTCGTTCATTCTTCCTTTCAAGGCGGTAATCTCAGCCTCCTATGCTTGAATCCAAGGTCGAGGGTCAATTCTGTCTACCGACATTGGGTTCTCTCTCTCCATTCCGCTACTCATGTTTCCACTTACTGTATACAACATTTGCAAGTCAACACCTTCCCCACAGACGACACCAACTGTTGAAGGTCAAATTTTGGCTAGGCGGATTACCTAACTTCCACGTGACACCAGTAGTGAATTTCTTGATGAGAGGAAGAAGATGTGACCTGCAAGACGAACAAACGCTGCACACCAGTGTGGTGTAGGCCATACACACTCTGATGCTTAAGTTAGGTCCAGAGGAGAGACAACAACTATAACACAAAAGTTCGAAGATGTACCTGCAATATTCAGTATTCTCTTATTCTATCCCTTTTCTCAGGTGGCCTATCTCTGTATTTATCTCTTTTCTTTCTAGGGTTTACATCGGTGTTCTGGGAAACAACAGTGGGTTAGTCTTTGACAGGCTTGGGCCCATGCCCCTGGTCGACCTCGGTATTGGGTCGAGGCCGACCCCCTCCTTGGCCTCGGTAATGAGACGAGGCAAAGGAGGAAAGTGTAAGGGGTTGTGGGCCTTTCTTTCTCTTTGGTTGTGACAGGTCACTTCCTTGGCATTTGGGATTATTATTTTCAGGTACTCCGAATCATTGGGCCAGTGGAAACTTTTTACCTATAACAATAGCTATATTAGATATATCAATGAAATCTATAAATAAAAAGGAAAAAATCTTAATAACAAAAAAAAAAAAAAAAAAACAAAAAACAAAAATCTCATTTTAAAATTTTTTGCTAAATTTGCAAATAAAAAGCTATTGGTATATTTGTAAATATGGAAAACATTTTGCTACCCATTACAGTTTTTTTTTTTTTTTTTTTTGAAGAAAAATAGTTTACTACCCATTACAAATAGGGAAATTGCAATGGGTAGCAAAAAAATATTCAGATATTTGCAAATTTAGCATTGATTTTTGAGATTTGCAAGTATAGAAAAAAATTTAAAATCTGAATCCCGTTTTTTTCATTATTCCAGTTTTACCCTTGTTGATGTATCAACTAGTATATCAGTATTATATCTGATATACTTTATATTTACTGATATACGAAATATAAAGTAATCAGTTAATTGATATACCAAATTTGAAGTATCGATATGTTGTTGATATACTTCATATTAGAAATATCATTTTACTTATATACCTAAATATAGTATGTTAGCAGTATATTAATGATATATTTAATTTTAGGTGTGTTTATTACCTTGAATACGAAGTACTGATATATTTTTTAGGGCCAGTTGCAAGGATAGCAATATGGGCCAAAATAATTGCAAATCTAGCAACCCACAAAAAAAAAAAAAAATTGCAAAAATGGCAAAATCTGATGATCTGCATTTTGCATTTACTAAAATGTCCCTCCAGATTTTCTATCAGTAATATAAAATTTTTCTATCCCAGAAGATTCTATCAGTGATAGAAATTTTCTATCACAGATAGATTCTATCAGTGATAGAAAAAATTTCTACCACTAATAGAAAGATTTCTATCAATGATAGATATTTTTCTATCAATGATAGAAAGATTTTCTATCACTTCTATCAGTGATAGAAAAGTTTCTATCACTGATAGAAAACTTTCTATCAGTGATAGAAAAATCCAACATACAATAACGAAAGAACTAGCTTCTATCAGTGATAGAAAAATCATGATAGAACACAACAACTACAAAAACATATAGAATGAAAACAATAACCAAACAACTAACAAAACAATATGATATCGGAACACCAACACTTATAGAAACTTTCTATCACTGATAGAACGTTTTCTATCAGTGATAGAAAGTTTTCTATCACTGATAGATTCTATCAGTAATAGAAAGAAATTCTATCAGTGATAGAAAGATGAGCATAATAAACCAAATAAAGAAATTTACTTAAACAATGTTTTCAATCATGTTGCTTAGTTTTCAATCTTCCATCAGTAACAAGTGATAGTAAGATGAACATTACGAACTGAAAAAAAAAATTACTTGAACAAGGTTTTCAATCGTGTTGTTTGGTTTCTGGTAGAAAAGTTTCAACCGTGATAGAATATTTCTATCACTGATAGAATCTATCAATGAAAGAAAGATTTCTATCAATGATAGAAAGTTTTTCTATCACTGATAGAAAGTTTTTCTACCACTGATAGAATCTATCAATGAAAGAAAGATTTCTATCAATGATAGAAAGTTTTTCTATCACTGATAGAAAGTTTTTCTACCACTGATAGAATCTATCAGTGATAGAAAGTTTTTCTATCAGTGATAGAATCTATCAGTGATAGAAATATTTCTATCAGTGATAGAAAATTTTCCTATCACTGATAGAAAGTTTTTCTACCACTAATAGAATCTATCAGTGATAGAAAAGTTTTCTATCACTGATAGATTCTATCAAAATATATATATATATATATATAACAGACGAGGATGAAAAAGATGCACTCCATGGGCAATTTGGGAATATAAAAAATTCATTTAAAAATTTTGCCATATTTGCAATTATTTTAAAAATTTTCTAAATTTGCCATTATTTACCCTAATTTTGCCACCCATTACAATTATCCTATTTTTTATGTACTTCATATTAGAAATATTATTCTTGTAGTATATTAGTGATATACTTCATTTTAAGCATATTTTTTATATTAAATATGAAGTACTAATATACTATTAATATATAGTTCATATTAAAAATATCATTCTAGTGATATACAAGAGTAAAGTATATTAGTAATATATCAGTGATATACTTCATTGGGATTTTTGTACGGATGACCCTCTAAAATAGGCGGAAATGACAAATGCCCCACCTTTTCAAAACAATGATATATATGTCATTTTGTTTGCGTCAACATCCTAGTAAAATTACCATTTTACTCTCTACTCTAACCTCAGTCTCTCTCGCTACTCTCGCTACTCTTGCTCTAGCTTCTCGCTCTCTCTCAAATTTCTCTCTCCAATTTCTCTTTCCAATTTATTGTTCTCTCTCCAATCTCGCTCGAGTCCTCTCTCTCCAATTTCTCCCTCCAATCTCTTACTCTATCTAATTTCCCTCTCCAATTTTTTGCTCTCTCTCCAATCTCGCTCTCGCTCCAACCTCTCGCTCTTAAATGCCTTAAATGCGCGTTTTCATATAGAGAGTTACATGGTAATTTTGCTAGGATGATGATGTAAGCAAAATGACATATATCCTTATTCTGATAAGGTAGAGCATTTTTCATTTTGGGCTCTCAAAATGGGTCATCCACGCACTTGTTTCTACTTCATATTAGGTATATATAATATATTGAATATAAAATAATGATGTACGGTTGATATATTTCATATTAAGAGTGTCATTCTACTGATATACTAGAGTACAATATATAGCAGTATATAAAATATATTTGATTTTAGGTATATCAGTAGTATATACACAGTATATCTGATATATTTCATTTTAGGTATATCACTAGTATATCAACAATATATCTGATATACTACTGGTATACTTCATAACAGTAAAAACCCGTGAAAATGCTGGGAATGCTATTTTTTACTTTTCCTATTTGCGTTTTGGGCCGGGCTAATTTTTTTTTTGCTATAATTGCAATCCTAAAAAATGAAAGACACGCCTGCAACTATGAAAACCAAATTTGCTAGCCTTGTAATTGCCCCTTACAAATAATCTTGTAACGACCCGACTAAATAGGAAATTAAAACACGTTGAAGATCGCTACTACATGCATGAAAACATAAAACTTTTGATACTTTAAAGAGGAAGAGACCAAAAGTAAAATCTTTTATTTATCAAACTGGGCCCAAAACTGAGAATCATTTTACAATAGAAGTAGTAAAAAACATGATAGAAAAATTTTCAGAAAGTTGAAAATTTAAAACATCTAAAAGCATGAAACTAGGAAACTCAGTCCTACACTTCTAGGGACATGATTTGCAGTTGCATCCTAGAGCCCAGCCAAGTCACCGCCCCATCCACTCGCCCGATGTCTTTCAGTACCACCTGAAAAGGAAAGTCATGTAGTGTGGGTGAGTATATAAGAATATACGTGGGAAAATATACTTTTGGTCCCTGAGGTTTGGGTTAGGTTTCATTTATGTTCCTGAGTTATTTTCAAACTCAACATTTTTACCCTTGAGGTTTGAATTTCGTTACATTCCTGGTCCCCCGTCAAATTTGCTGTTAACACTAACAGATTGATGATGTGGCATAAAAATTTGGACAATTGTAATGGGTAGCTAAGATGATTAAAGAAATAGCAGATTTAACACTTTTAGAAACAATTTGCAAATATAACAAATTTTCTAAATGAACTTTTTTTATTCCGTTTTTACCCCTATTTCAATCTACTGAGTGTTTCTTTCTTCTTCTTCATTTTTCCTTTCTCTTTTTTTGATTTTGTTTTTCTCATTCATCTTCTTTGTTTTTCTTCCTTCGATTGCACGTATGTTTTTTATTCCGTTGATCATCGTCATCAATTAAGTCGTGATTCATTCAATCATCTGCGCACAGGATTTTGATGTTTTTTTTCCTTCGATCATCATTAAAATTTAATCTGAATGGGGCTATCACTTCCTCAAAAAGCCGATTTCAATGGATGACATCGAGCTTGTTTGACAACTTGTATGCAGGAAAATCAAAATCCATAGGGCAACGAATTTGGTAGAAAAATACGAATCGGATGAATAAATCATATTTGCCATTCTCTTTCTTCCTCGCTCTTGCATCCTCTGACTCTTAAATCAAAGAGCCTATCTTTCTCTTTCTCCCCTCTCTCTCTCCACTTATGCATTAAAGGATTCAAGAAGTACCCATAAGGTAAAATTCAAGGAGTACTATTTTTTCCTTTTTCCTCTACTTATCAATCGCCATAGCTTCAAATTTTTATTCACTTCCATTTGCAAGAAAAGAGAAAAAAAGGGACACAAGTCTCCAATAAATAGTAAAGCAATGTACAACAATTTGATATCAAATTGTATGAATACACTATGTTTCTAACAACAATATGTTTCTATCACTGATAGAAAATCTAGAGTGATAAAAATCTACATAAATAGATTTCTATATCATTGATAGAATTTCTACATAGATTCTCATTCATAAGATTCTTCTTATGTTTGTTTTCTTCTTTTCTCGCTTTCTTTTCCAACTTTGAATATCTTCTTCTTTTATTTGCTCCTTTTTCATTTTCTTCCGTTTTACTATGAATGATAGAGTGATAAAATTGTTTTTCTGGTTGATAGAATCTATCGATTATAGAGTTCTATAACTATGTCTTTATATCACTAATAGAAGATTTCTATCACTGATAGAATCTATCAGTGATAGAAAAACTTCCTATCAGTGATATAGTTTTCTATCAGAAATCTTCTATCACTGATAGATTTCTTTCAATGATAGAAGATCTTTTGTTTCAATCAGTGATGGTGATACATGGTGAAATCAAGCACTGAAAAACAAAGAAAAAACGAACTGTTATAGAAATCAAACATTGGAAAGAAAAAACCAAACACTTCGACTGAGCATATCGCGGGGATCGAATCAAAGCGAATTCCTTCCACTAGTTTGGGCGCGTCGGTGTCGCGGGCCTCGTGTCAAAATGAATTTATACTCCACGAACACCAAGCTACCTTGTAGTAGTAGTGGTCGGGGTCGATCACAGGAAACAATTGGTTTACTTCTAACTCTTTTTTTGTTTTGGGGTGGCGAAAAAAAGGGCGTATGAGACAGATGGTGAAATTTGCGGGCGAAGGTCATATGTAAGAAAGTAAATTGACAGAAAGTCAGTTCTTAAGAAAGTAAACTAACAGAAAATGAAATGACATAAAAGTAAATAGGGAGGTTGGTCAATCTCACCATGCCGGTCGTAGGAGCTGAAGACGCTCAGGATTAGTACATTCACTTTTTACTCATCGATTAACAGATAATGATTTATATGCATGCTGTCTATAGCTACTATAAATCAATTGACTCGATCCCAACGTCCATCGATTCAATTTCTAGTTACTAATTAATTAACCCCCACGAACCCGTCAAAGGCAATTAATCAAGCAACTGCATTAAGAACTACATACCCCTAGAGCGCTAACCCAACGGACCCGTTGAAATAACATGCAATTAATCAATAAACTAACCTGACCACAGTCAATAAATCAATTAATCATTGCTCTATACTAGAACACTCATAATCAACTAGAGGGCAATCTATTTAATCACAAATGTCAACTTAGACCCTAGATCTATCGTGTCAGCAACAAAGTAAGAGTCTGCTCTTGGGACATGTGCTCACGAATCAATCTAATGCTAACCATTGAATTAACTATCCATTAGCTAAGTGGAAATCAATTCTTTAGTAGATTATTAACATTCGAGCTGCGAGTTAGGGCGTCAATCTAACCTACTACACATGCTAATTATAAAAGCGAGAATCTAAAGTCACAAACAACAAATAAATCATGCATAAAGTTCAAGAATCTCAAGATAAACAACAAATAAGTTCAGAATGCTCATGAATCTCATAAAAATACAAATGTACTTACAATCTCGAGGCCCTAACTACAATGAACGGTACTTAGACAGTCATAGACAAGCCAAATCTAAACCAAAGGCTCGAGAAACCAACCTAATCTACCTAGAAACTATAAAATATAGGAGAAAAGTGAAGATATTGGAGCTAGAACCGAGAGAGAACAACTGCTAAAAAACCCCAATCGAGTCTTCCCTTCGAAGTTGCTAAAAAGACCTCCAACTGTTGCCCTAATCACAGCCCACGGTATTTAAAAAGGCGAGCTAGCGTCGAGACACCGACGGTGAATTTGTCGTCCCTTCGAATCCGAAGCGTCGAGATGTCGTGGGATGGCGTTGAGACGCCATCTCTCAGGTCTTCCTTGTTTGGCTGCTTCAAAACTTGATATGTTTGGTGTCGTCTTCGAGTCTCAAGCGCTCCACTTAGGTCATTTCACCATCTCGGCATCCCACGAACTTCAAGATGGATCGAAACCGCGCTAAAATCCTCGAATTAACACTGAAATTGAAAATGGGCTCCGTTGAAGTGCTTGATACCAAACCGCTACAAAACATAGCTTTAAACAAGATCATTGTCATAAAACTAACAAGATTAAGGACAAATAATCATGGACAGTTAGGTCCCATCACACTGATAGAAAACCAAACACTGATAGAGCACCAACACTGATAGAAGTGATAGCAAATCTTTCTATCATTGATAGAAAATATCTATCACTGATAGAAATCTTCTATCTATGATAGAGATTTTTTCTATCATTGATAGAAAAGTATCTATTAATAGAAATCTTCTATCAATTATAATTTTCAATGGTGATAGAAGATTTCCATCACTGATAGAAAGTTTTTCTATCACTGATAGAGTGATAGAAAGTTTTCTATCACTGATAGAATCTATCAGTGATAGAAATCTTCTATTACTGATAGTTTTCTATTAGAAATCTTCTATCACTGATAGATTTCTATCAGTGATAGAAGATCCTTTATTTTTATCAATAGAGAACCAAACAACAACAACCAACAATTATAGAAATCAAACACTGGAAAGCAAAAATGAACAGTTATAGAAATCAAACACTAGAAAGCAAAAACCAAACAAGTGATAGAAAACCAAAAAATAACAACCAAACACTGATAGAAAACCAAACAACAACAACCAAGCACTGATAGAACAACGAACACTGATAGAAGTGATAGAAAATCTTTCTATCATTGATAGAAAAATATCTATTGATATAAATCTTCTATCACTTATAATTTTCAATGGTGATAGAAGATTTCTATCACTGATAGAAATCTTCTATCATTGATAAATGTCTATCAGCGATAGAAAATCTTTCTATCACTGATAGAAAAACTTTCTATTAGAGAAGGGTATTTTAGTAAATGCACGTCGAAGACCTTCAGATTTTTCCATTTTTGCAATTTTTTTTGTGGGCTGCTAGATTTACAATTACTTTGGCCTAGTTTGCAATATTTGCAACTGGCCCTATAAATTTTTTATCAAAAAATATTTTTTCAAATTTATTTAGTAAAATAAAATATTAAATATTTTATATTCTTTTCCTTTTACTTTTACTTTTTTTCTTTTTTTCTTTTGTCTTATCTTTTTCCTTCTTTATTTTCTTCCTCCCCATCTTTCTTCTTCATCTTCTTCAACCTAATCCCAACTTCATCCATCAACGGACGATCTTCCACCACCGGCCCCGGTGACTCGACTTTTGCTTTTTCCCTTTCTTCTCCTTCTTTTCTTATTCTTTTCTTCTACTTTGTCTTCATTTCAATTTTTTTTACAACAGAAAAGAGGGGGAGTGAGGAGGTCCTCATCCTTTTTCTAATGATTTAGACTCAGCCAACAGAACTTTGATCTGTGGCGATTTCGACCACGAACTTTCTCTCACCGGCGACCAAGATTTTCTTTTCTCTACCAATTTCAACCCAACCCGCACAACATCGAATTTCGTTCCGCGGAAGTCCTTTCATTTTAACGACCCACGATCGTGTTTCTTTTCCTCCATGTGATTTCGGTGCTGAACACTAAACCCACGAAACATGAGCCACGAGACCCACGAAAACTAGGTTTCTCTTCCTTCCCTCTCCGAACATAAGACCCACGAAAACGCGAGACCCATTTTCTTTCAATTTCTCCTCTCCCTCCCTTCCCTCTTCGAACGTGAGACCCACGAAATCCACGGTGCGTGTTTTTTTAAACAGAGATCTGAAACGACCAAATCTGGTTTCGATCTGAAGAAAAGAAGATGCCAGAAGCTAGATCTAATTCTGATCTGATTTAGTTTTTCAATTTTTTTTAAAAATAAAAATATAATGAAAAAAAGGAAGAAGGAAGGAGAAGAAAATAAAGAGAAGAAGAAAAAAAAAGTGTTCGTCGTCGCTGTCGCTAGTGCTCGACAACGATGGGCGACAACAACTAGTAATGGTGGGCAGCAGCGGTGGTTGGAAGAATGTGAAGAAGAAGAAGAAGATGATGAAGAAGAAGAAGAGAGGGAAACAAATAAATATTTAAAAATAATAATATTTTTATTCTATAAATTTTAAAAATATTTTTTTTATTAAAAAAATGTTGTCATGTCAGCAATTCGTTAGTAATTAATGGAAAAATGGGTGGAAGGACAAATGAAACGAAATCCTCAAGGGCTAAATTATCGAGTTTGAAAACTTAGAGATCAAATTGAAATCTAACCCAAACCTCAGGGGACCAAAAGTGTATTTTTCCCAATATACTTAGTAAGTAGCCCACTCAAGGGCTGAAATTGATAGCATGAAAAACTGTTAACATGAAACTTGACTTAGGTCTTAACATCATAGGGACCTAATTGGAATCATTCATTCGGGTTTCTAATCCTAGGGCCATAACAGGGTACATGGAATGTTTCGTCTAGGGTGATTACTTATCCCCAACCTGTGCCAACTAGAGTGTTGTGTGGGTCAGTTGGATAAGACAAGTAAACTTGAGACTAGCTGACAACCTCTAGCATAACTACACCTATCCCAATACAACACCACGGAATCATGAACATAAAATACGATGGAGCAATAATCTGGAGCATGTAAACATGCCTGAGTGCCATCTCACACACGAAAAATGTGTCTGAACATAAGCTCAACATCAAAAACTCGATGGAGCGACTGATGCACAATTTCGATGGAGCGACTGGTGCACGAAATCGTGCCTGAGCATAAGCTTAACATCGTCCTGAACTGAGAGAGTGTACGATAACGTGCCTGAAATAGGGCTCTAACAGTCAACTGATAAAAGCATGATAACATGCCTGAAAACTAAGTTCTATCAATGATAACTGCCCAAAAGGTAGTTATTTAGGCCTCATTTATATAAGGATTTGTGTGTCTTTAATGCTTAATAGGGTTGGTTTTAGAGAGATATTACATGATTTAACCCATTTGGAAGAATGGAAGCTTTGGAAATCACTTTATGCAGATTATGCTGCTGAGCGACTGGAAGGAGCAAATTCTATGCTGCAGCAAAACTGGGAGCAGAAACTGCCACATCACAGCTCGTTAGCCAACTTCATGAACCGACTTCTATTGAGATATTTTTGGGATAAAGGATCAAGGAGAGCCTTACACGTGTCCTAGTTGACCTAATTCAAGCCTCCCATCCTTCTATAAAAGGAAGTAGCCGTCAAAGTCAAAGGTATTCCATGTTTTCCCTTGGAAGCCGAATAGTATAGGGAGATTGAAGATCATCAAGAACACCATCAACCGCAAGCTGATTAGGGAGTTTACCTTCTTATTTAACTTGTAGTGATGGACATGCATACTCAGATTGTAATTCGTATTCCTATGCTTATTATGAACTAAGTAGCTTAAGGTGTTGGTTAGGAATGATGTGATTACTGTGCTTCATCTCTAGTAATAAATTGACTATTGCATTTTGGTTAATTGTTGTGCTTATTCTTATTTTATGCCCGCCTGGCCAGCCGGTATGGATAGCTCTCTCTAGTTTCAGGGATGATTTAGAGAGTGTGTGGCAATTCTCCACATTACGATCATTGTGTATTGGTGAACGCCAGTGACTGAGCTAGGGATAGCCAGTTGCCTAGTGCTCGATCGGTCGCTCTTCATTGGGTTTGAAACATATCCCAAAAGAACCGGAGTTCCAGGAGGAATCCGCTAATAATACTGCGAGAGATGCATGATCAATAATATTGCTAGAGCATATCTTAGAACAATCACTAAAGCCTAACCAGCACTTGTATTTAATCTGTCTGTTTATTTGTTTACTCGTTGTTCTGTCATTTATTTTGCTTCAGCATTATTCCGATAAAACCCAACATTTTTATTATCTTTGAAACCATTAAAAAGTTATACAAAATAGGTAAAGTGGAAACTCATTCAGACCTTGGATTGATAATATTACTTGCTGCAGACTGTGTATACTTGCATAGGAATTCTAGAGTATTTTATACTATATTTTTACTCACTCTAGGAACCCAACAAGTTTTTGGCGCCGTTGCCGGGGACTTGAATAAGTTTTTATCTGATCTGTTTTGTGTATGTGTTTTAGTGGTTTGGTGCTAGAACTTTTTTATTGTTTCTTTTGTTTTTGCAGGTGTGATTTTGGTGCATGAGCGATCCGCCTGGGGTACGGTTTAAGCTTGACCCAGAAATTGAAAGGACATTTAGGAACAGAAGGAGGGAGCAGCGCAGAAACCAGATGGAGAACGTGCCGCAACTCCCGCAGGTTCCTGAAGGTCCAGTAGCAGTGAACCCCCAGCAGAATCCGTTGCTGCAGCAAAACCCACTGTTTGAGAAAAATGAGCAGCGAAATAATCAGGCTGAGTATCCTATCTTGATAGCGAACGATAGGACCAGAGCCATTCGAGCATATGCTGTCCCGATGTTTAATGAGTTGAATCCAGGGATTGCACGTCCCCAAATCCAAGCGGCGAATTTTGAAATGAAACCGGTAATGTTTCAGATGTTGCAAACCGTGGGGCAATTCCATGGTTTGTCATCTGAAGACCCTCATTTACATCTTAAGTCTTTTCTAGGAGTTAGTGATTCTTTTGTAATTCAAGGAGTGCCTAGAGATGCTCTTAGATTAACTTTGTTCCCGTATTCTCTTAGAGATGGAGCAAAATCATGGTTAAACTCTTTTGCTCCAGGATCAATTAGGACATGGGATGAGTTAGCTGAAAAAATTTTGAGTAAATATTTCCCACCTAATAGAAATGCTAAATTAAGGAGTGAAATAGTAGGGTTTAGGCAACTTGAAGATGAGACTTTTAGTGAGGCTTGGGAGAGGTTTAAGGAGCTTTTGTGAAAGTGTCCCCACCATGGGTTACCTCATTGTATTCAAATGGAAACATTTTACTATGGTTTAAATGGAGTAACCCAAGGTATGGTCGATGCTTCGGCTGGAGGGGCCCTTTTGGCAAAAACTTTTGATGAAGCCTATGAAATTTTGGAAAGAATATCTATTAATAGTTGTCAGTGGTCGGATGTTAGAGGCACAAATAAAAAAGTTAAGAGTGTATTAGAGGTTGATGGTGTGTCCACCATTAGGACCGATCTTGCTATGATTGCTAACGCTCTTAAGAATGTGACAGTGATTAGTCATCAGCAGCCACCAGCTATGGAGCCTGCAGCAGTGGTGAACCAAGTCACGGACGAAGCATGTGTCTATTGCGGTGAAGATCACAACTACGAGTTTTGCCCCAGCAATCCAGTTCTGTGTTTTTTGTAGGTAATCAGAGGAACAACCCTTATTCTAACTTCTATAATCCAGGTTGGCGCAACCACCCCAACTTCTCATGGGGAGGTCAAGGAAATAACATGCAAGCGCAACAAAAGATGAACCAGCCAGGATTTGCTAAAGCGCAGGTAATGCCCCAGCAAAATAAGTCGGCTTTGCCCCAGCAAAATTTGGGAAATTCTCTCGAGGCAATGATGAAAGAATTTATGGCTCGCACAGACGCCGCAATTCAAAGTAATCAAGCTTCGATGAGGGCCCTGGAATTGCAAGTGGGTCAGCTAGCTAATGAGCTAAAGGCGAGGCCTCAAGGGAAACTTCCTTCGGATACTGAACACCCTCGAAGGGAAGGTAAGGAGCAGGTAAAGGCAGTAACTCTTAGGAGTGGTAAGCCATTAGAAGAGTCTAGAAAGACCTAGGATTTAAATAGTAATAGTGATAATATTGTTGTTGTTGAAAAAGAGTTGGAGTCTGGTCAGGATGCTGGAGGCAGCAAAGAAAATGCTGGAGCATCTGGTTCTGTGCCAGATGTAGAACCACCATATGTGCCGCCCCCACCTTATGTACCACCTCTACCTTTTCCACAAAGGCAAAAGCCTAAGAATCAGGATGGTCAATTTAAAAAGTTTTTAGAGATTCTTAAGCAGTTGCATATAAATATCCCTTTAGTAGAAGCTATAGAGTAAATGCCTAATTATGCTAAATTTCTTAAGGATATTTTGACTAAAAAGAAAAGGTTAGGTGAGTTCGAAACTGTATCTCTTACTAAGGAGTGTAGTGCTATTCTTAAGAATGGGCTACCCCCCAAGGCTAAGGATCCATGGTCATTTACTATACCTGTGTCTATAGGTGCAAAGGAATTAGGTAGAGCACTCTGTGATTTAGGTGCAAGCATTAACCTTATGCCTCTTTCGGTCTATCGGAAGCTAGGTATTGGTGAAGCTAGACCTACCACAGTTACACTCCAATTAGCTGATAGGTCTATCACATATACAGAGGGTAAGATTGAGGATGTCTTAGTAAAAGTTGATAAATTCATATTTCCTGTTGATTTTATTATTTTAGACTATGAGGCTGATAAAGATGTCCCAATTATTCTAGGTCGTCCATTTTTGGCTACTGGTAGGGCATTAATAGATGTTCAAAAAAGAGAATTAACAATGAGAGTCTGTAATGAGGAAGTGAAATTTAATGTGTTTAAAGCCATGAAATATCCAGATGAAATGGAGGATTGCTCCTTCATCAGGATTCTGGAGAGCACAGTTATTGAGACAGCAATACGGGATTCAGCTGATAAGCATTCAGAAAAGCATGGAGAGGTTAGTATAGCAGATTTTGAGTTTTGTTCTTTAGATAGAAAAAATGAAAAAGAATTGTTTAGGTGTGAGGATGTTTTTGAGTCTTTAGATTTAGATCAAAGAAAGGCTCCCCCAATTAAGTCATCCCTAATTGAGGCACCCACTTTAGATTTGAAACCTTTACCGGATCATCTAAAGTATGTGTATCTTGGGGAAAGTGAGACGTTGCCCATTATTGTTGCATCAGATTTAATGCCGGAGCATGAGGAGGCCTTAATAAAATTGCTGCAGCAATACCGCAAAGCTATAGGTTGGACATTGGCTGATATTCAGGGAATTAGCCCATCTTTTTGTATGCACAAAATCACTCTAGAGGAGGGATCCTTTAGGAGTATTGAGCAACAAAGAAGGCTTAACCCTGCAATGAAAGAGGTTGTTAAAAAGGAGGTAATTAAATGGTTGGATGCTGGGATCATCTATCCGATTGCCGATAGCAATTGGGTAAGCCCTGTCCAATGTGTTCCTAAGAAAGGAGGTGTCACTGTGGTGAGCAATAAAAATAATGAGTTGATCCCCACAAGGACAGTGACTGGCTGAAGGGTTTGTATGGATTACAGAAGGCTTAATAAAGCCACCCGAAAGGATCATTTCCCTCTACCATTTATCGACCAGATGTTGGATCGATTAGCTGGTCAGGCCTATTACTGTTTCTTGGATGGTTATTCTGGGTATAACCAGATTACTATTGCTCCTGAAGATCAGGAGAAAACCACTTTCACCTGCCCTTATGGGACATTCGCTTTTAGGAGAATGCCTTTCGGCCTTTGCAATGCTCCAGCAACATTTCAGCGGTGTATGCTAGCAATTTTTTCTGATATGATTGAGTCCATTGTTGAAGTCTTTATGGACGATTTTTCAGTGTTTGGAGGGTCTTTTCAGAGTTTTTTAGATAATTTAGGAAATGTATTAAAAAGATGTGAGGATACCCATCTAGTACTTTGGGAGAAGTGCCACTTCATGGTGAAGGAGGGCATAATGTTAGGTCATAGGATTTCTAAAAATGGTCTAGAAGTTGATAGAGCAAAAGTTGAGGTTATCGAAAGACTAGAGCCACCAAATTCAGTGAAGGGAATTCGGAGTTTTTTAGGACATGCTGGATTTTATAGGAGGTTCATAAAGGATTTTTCCAAAATCAGTAAACCTCTTTGTAACTTATTGTGCACTGATCATGTTTTTTACTTTAATGTAGATTGTAGGAAGGCTTTTGAAACATTAAAGGCTGCTTTAATCTCAACACCCATTCTCTGCGCGCCTAATTGGAATTTGCCATTCGAGGTAATGTGTGATGCGAGTCATGCTGCGGTAGGAGCGATGCTGGGGCAAAAGCAGGGCAAATTTATTCATCCTATATATTATGCAAGCAAGGTTTTAAATGAAGCACAGGTCAACTACACAACTACTGAAAAGGAGTTGTTAGCTGTTGTGTTTGCTTTTGAGAAATTTCGGCCATATTTGGTTGGCTCTAAAGTCACGGTGTTCACGGATCATGCAGCAATAAGGTATTTAATGTCTAAGAAAGATGCAAAGCCTAGATTAATTCGTTGGATTTTATTACTGCAGGAGTTCGACTTGGAGATAAAAGACAAGAAGGGATCAGAGAATGTTATTGCAGATCATTTATCTCGTCTTGATCCATCATCATCTTTGCTGGAGCAATCTGCCATTTCCGATTCTTTTCCAGATGAGCAGCTTTTTGCTGTTCAAGTAAAGGTAGTCAGGGATGTCCCTTGGTATGCTGATATTGCCAACTTTTTAGTAAAAGGAGTCACCCCTATTGATATGGATTGGAGGCAGAAGAAAAAGTTTAAGCATGATGCGAAATTTTTCTTTTGGGATGAGCCGTTTATGTATAAGCAATGCTCTGACGGTATTATTCGTAGGTGTGTTTCAAGTGCTGAAGCAAAAGAAATCCTGGAGCAATGTCACTCTTTGCCGTATGGAGGTCATTTCAGCGGACAGAGGACGGCTATGAGGATTTTGCATTGCGGATTTTTCTGGCCTACGTTATTTAAGGATGCCCATTGGTTCTACAAGCAATGTGACGCTTGCCAAAGGAGAGGAAATTTGGGGCCTAGAGATGAAATGCCTTTTACTTATATTTTACAAGTTGAATTATTTGATGTATGGGGTATTGACTTTATGGGGCCATTTCCCCTTCTAATGGCAATGTTTTTATCTTCTTGGCAGTTGATTATGTGTCCAAGTGGGTGGAGGCCATCGCATGCCATCAGAGTGATGCCAAGACAGTAGCAAGGTTTCTTCAATCGCACATCTTTGCGCGGTTTGGGACACCTAGGGCTCTAGTGAGTGATGAGGGTACACATTTTGTTAATAATATCTTAACTAAGCTTTTAGCTAAGTATGGGATTAAGCATAGGATAGCTACCCCTTATCACCCACAAGCAAATGGTCAAGCTGAAATTAGTAATAGGGAAATTAAAGCTATTTTAGAGAAAGTAGTCCATCCATCTAGAAAGGATTGGTCCTTTAGGTTGGATGAGGCTCTTTGGGCTTATAGGACAGCTTATAAGACTCCTTTAGGTATGTCTCCCTATAGGTTAGTATATGGGAAAGCTTGTCATTTACCATTAGAGCTTGAGCACAAAACATTTTGGGCTTTGAAAAAGTTAAATTTTGATCTGAGTCGTGCAGGAGCAATAAGAATGCTGCAGCTTAATGAGTTAGAGGAATTTCGCCAATTTTCTTACGAGAATGCGAAAATGTATAAGGAGAAGACTAAGCTGTGGCATGACAAGAAAATAAAGTCTAAGGAGTTTGTAAAGGGTCAAAAAGTTTTGCTTTATAATTCTAGATTAAAATTATTTCCTGGAAAATTAAAATCTAAATGGTCAGGACCGTTTATTGTGATTGAGGTTTTCTCCAATGGAGCAATTACTTTGCAGGATGAAAAAGATGGGAGAGTATTCAAGGTGAATGGACAGCGTGTGAAGCATTATTGGGGTGAGGAATTTCAATCGAAATATCCTTCCCTACGATTGGTTGATGATTGAGAGAGCAGGACTTTTGCGGGAGCATTTCACAGAGCAAAATTTTGAGCTCCCATGATTTGAATTGATTTTATTTTCCGTTAATTTGATTTTATTTTTCGGTTAGGTTAGATTTAATTTTGCATGAGTTGTTAGATTTTATCTTTTAAGTATTTTTGTTGGTAAATTAGATTTGAATTATTATTTTTTATTTGATTTGATTTTCGGGTTCTTTATTTAAATTATCTTTGGATTATGTTTTAGTTAGTTAGATTTTATTTTATCTAGATTTTATTTTCGGTTATTTGAATTCTAGTTTTAATTAAATAGAGATTTTCTCTAACTTATTCAGTTTCTTTTGAGAATAAAAGGTTAAGTTTGCTTTGATTGGTTTAATTTGAATTAAAAAAAAGATTTGATTTGTCTATTTTGAGATTCGAATTCCGTATCTAAGATTCTTCAGGTTCGGAAGATTGTTGCGGCACAAATATTGTTGGAGCAAAATATTCCGAGTTAAAAGGGTTTCCGTTGGAATTTATTATTGTTACCGTTAGATTTAGCTTTGAATTCTTGCAGGTAAATGTGCGTGCATCGTCTGATGAGGCCACGTGTCCCAGAGCAATTATCCGAAGGCTTCAATGATGACAGCACATCGATTTTACCATGGGCGTTTGGAATCCGAAATTTTACCGTTGGTAATTTTTGCCTTTCAGGTTTGCATTTTTAAATTTACAACGGTAATATTAGTTATGGCAGGGCAAATCTTTTTGGTTAGGATTCTTGTTTGCTGGAGCCTTATTTATTCGCAAACGCTGGTAAGCTTCTCCCACTTCGTCTTCTTGATCAAATCTTCGTGTGAGTGTTATTCTTTCTTTCTTCGCATTCTCTGTCAAAACCCTTTTACACCTCCAATGGCTAAAACAAGAGCTCGAAAAGAGAGAGAAAGTGAAGAGAAAGAGGTGTCGGTTACACCGGAAGTGCAGAAAGGAAAAACGAAGAAAAAGAGAACGCCGGAGGAAAAAGAGGCTAAACGAAGAAGGAGGCAGCAGAGGACTGCGGAGCAAGAAACGATTCAAGAAGAGACGGTGAATGTCGCGGATACAGAGGGAACTACACATCCTGAGACAGGACCGATAATTTCTGTTGCGGTTCAAGAAGGGAATGTCGAGAAAAATCAAGAAACAGAGGGTGAAGAGCAGGTCGAAGGTGAGCCTGGCGAGGAGAAAACACCGGAGCAGGAGGCTCATGTTGAAATAATTATGCCTGAACCACCAAAGCGCCGCCGCATCAAGAGGAAGGCGGGTCGCGTGAAGGTGGTTCGGAACACGCCATCGCCTCCGACATCGGACTCTGAGGAAGAAAAAAGGGAAGCTGAGAATAAGGAAAAAGAAGAAGAGGTAAGAAAGGCGGAAGAAGAACGTTTGCGCAAACAGAGAGAAAGCAAGGGCAAAGGAATTGCCGAAGCATCGGGAGAAATTGAGGAGTCGAGGGCACCATTCATTCGCTTCGTCAACGAACTTGCCAGAGCAAAATATCAAGAAGTACTGATCCTGTCAATGCCAATATCGTTCGGGAATTCTATGCTAATCTTGATGTGAAGGATGATTTTGAAGTCATAGTGCGAGGAGTGCCTGTCCAATGGAGCCCAGAGGCCATTAATAATTTGTTTGATCTTCAGGACTTTCCACACGCAGTTTTCAATGAAATGGTGGTTGCCCCATCTAGTGACCAACTGAATGCGGCTGTCCGGGAGGTAGGCATTGAGGTGGCCCAATGGAGGGTGTCGCAGACGCGGAAGCATACGTTTCAAGTTGCTTATTTGAAGAGTGAAGCCAACACTTGGATGGGCTTCATTAGGCTCCGTTTGCTGCCAACAACGCATGACTCCACAGTGTCTAGGGACAGGGTATTGCTTGCCTTTGCTATTCTTCGCTCGATGAGTATTGATGTAGGAAAAATTATTTCTTCTGAGATTGTTGATTGCTGGAAAAAGAAGGTGGGGAAGCTGTTCTTTCCGAACACGATTACGATGTTATGCAGCAGGGCAGGAGTGCCCACGGTTCCAGAAGATATGATCATGACTGATAAGGGAATCATTGACACACCTAATCTGGCGCGGCTTCAGCGTATGCAAGAGGTTCGCTAGGGAGGGCTGGTGTATGGCGTTAATCAAATCCTAGAGCAACTGACAGTGTTGACTAGTAGGTTAGAATTTGCTGAAAGGCAAGCTTAGACCTATTGGACTTATGCTAAAAGGAGAGATGATGCGCTAAGGGGGGCCTTGCAAAGCAATTTCTCAAGACCGTATCAGGCCTTCCCAGTGTTTCCCGATGATTTGTTTAATCTTTGGATACCACCCCCGCCTGTTGAACGAGAAGAGGATGTTGATGAGGAGCAGGGTCAGGAAGAGTGATTGATCGGATGACCTGGAGCGAGCATTACTTTTGTTTTCTCATTTTTGTTTGCTCGCGCATAATTGACCCTGCTCATTGTTATAACAGCTTGTCTTTCTTTTTAATTTTCTGCTTCTTTGACAAAAATATATATATCTGCTTTGTAATATTTTTCTATGATTTTAAATGAAATTTCTGAATATTTCTATTCTATGAGCACTGACTAACTCTAACTTAACTATTTTCTTCTGAATTTTTGAAGCTTGGACTGATTACGCTTAATTAGATCAAGGTATTCTGATCTCCAGAAACCTTTTGCTTGAGCATTTCTTCTAGCCTGGACTGTTGCTGCGGCAAGAAGATTTTTGACGGTATTATTGACTTATATGATCCACTTTTAGCTTAATCCTAGTCCCATGTTTAGTTTAAAAATTCAGATAGGAAAATTTAAGTTTGGGGGTATAATTGCTTAATTAATGATTCATTGGGGACAATGAATAATGTAAGTTTGGGGGACTTTTTGCTACTCCAATTATGTTGCTCGAGCATTCCTCTCCTTCAAATTAAAATTTTCTAGGTTATTGAGTAACCGGGGACATTTGTGATACCCACAGTTTGTCTTCGCGTCAAAAGATGACCTAGGAAATATGAAAAAAAATGAGAAATAGTAAGAAAAATTATTTGCTGAAAAAAAAATTATTATTATTTGTTGAAGATTTTGCTGAAAAAAATTGACAGAGCAAAAGTTTTGAGGGATGAATGATGATCCAGCAGTTTTCTATCTCCCATAACTTAGGTGAGCTTCATCATAAAATGTCGTCATTCTGAGGGGCAAGAGATGGAATAACTAAGGATTTTTTAGCTTTATAATGAGTATTGAGCCTAGTTGGTGATGACCTTGAGGCAAGGGTATACTGCACCATAAAGTGGGTCATCCCATGCTTAAGAACTTATGATTGTAAGGCTGCTTTAAGTCTGATAAATAATGTTATAAACCCCTTTAAAAATATGTTTTGAAATGTCTGATAATAGAGCTAGGCTGTGGTGAGTTCTTAGAATTAAGTTGAAAAGTGGTGATTATTTGTCCCTGCTGAAGGAATCATTTTGCTGCAGCAGAGCTTGGTTTTGCAGAGTGCTCAGGTAAAGGTTAAAGGTAGTGTTGGACTGTCTGGTTTGATTAAGCTAATTCTTTGTCTAATGTTTTTAAATTCTTGAAGGAAGGTTGGTTAGTATTGCTCGGGACGCGCAATAGTTCAAGTTTGGGGGTATGATAACTGCCCAAAAGGTAGTTATTTAGGCCTCATTTATATAAGGATTTGTGTGTCTTTAATGCTTTATATGGTTGGTTTTAGAGAGATATTACATGATTTTAACCCATTTGGAAGAATAGAAGCTTTGGAAATCACTTTATGCAGATTATGCTGCTGAGCGACTGGAAGGAGCAAATTCTATGCTGCAGCAAAACTGGGAGCAGAAACTGCCACATCACAGCTCGTTAGCCAACTTCATGAACCGACTTCTATTGAGATATTTTCGAGATAAAGGATCAAGGAGAGCCTTACACGTGTCCTAGTTGACCTAATTCAAGCCTCCCATCCTTCTATAAAAGGAAGTAGCCGTCAAAGTCAAAGGTATTCCATGTTTTCCCTTGGAAGCCGAATAGTATAGGGAGATTGAAGATCATCAAGAACACCATCAACCGCAAGCTGATTAGGGAGTTTACCTTCTTATTTAACTTGTAGTGATGGACATGCATACTCAGATTGTAATTCGTATTCCTATGCTTATTATGAACTAAGTAGCTTAAGGTGTTGGTTAGGAATGATGTGATTACTGTGCTTCATCTCTAGTAATAAATTGACTATTGCATTTTGGTTAATTGTTGTGCTTATTCTTATTTTATGCCAGCCTAGCCAGCCGGTATGGATAGCTCTCTCTAGTTTCAGGGATGATTTAGAGAGTGTGTGGCAATTCTCCACATTACGATCATTGTGTATTGGTGAACGCCAGTGACTGAGCTAGGGATAGCCAGTTGCCTAGTGCTCGATCGGTCGCTCTTCATTGGGTTTGAAACATATCCCAAAAGATCCGGAGTTCCGGGAGGAATCCGCTAATAATACTGCGAGAGATGCATGATCAATAATATTGCTAGAGCATATCTTAGAACAATCACTAAAGCCTAACCAGCACCTGTCTTTAATCTGTCTGTCTATTTGTTTACTCGTTGTTCTGTCATTTATTTTGCTTCAGCATTATTCCGATAAAACCCAACATTTTTATTATCTTTGAAACCATTAAAAAGTTATACAAAATAGGTAAAGTGGAAACTCATTCAGACCTTGGATTGATAATATTACTTGCTGCAGACTGTGTATACTTGCACAGGAATTCTAGAGTATTTTATACTATATTTTTACTCACTCTAGGAACCCAACAATCAACCTTGAGATGGGGAAGGAAACCACTCTAGTTAACATAAGACTTAAGGATCCTTTAAGTCTACTTGTGGCCCTAAAACATGACATGGTCTCTATTTTAAGTCTATTCTCATTAGTACGCATGGTTCTCTATCAGTCATACTAAAACATGCTTAGAGAACCCATGGTCTATTCTAATCAGCTAGCCAATTTCAGTACATCATAATCCAAAGGATATTACTAACTTAGCCTTGATAACTTCTATAATGCTATCAAAAATTCGATAGCATGATGACGTAACTACAACTATCCCAAATTGTAGACACCTAAAAAGCAGAGAATCGCACCTCTAAACTAGAGCACAAACTTCACCCTCACAACATACATCAATCAGACCATCATAAAGTCATTCCAAGTATTTCAGATCATGACTAACCAAATGAAACATGAAGTTCACGCTCACAACACAATCAAACAATACATCAGCCCAAACTTCAATTAACTCATAATCCATGCTGCTCATTTAATGCCCAACTAAAGGCAATCTTAACATGCTTTTCATTTAACTATTTAATTTCACAATCTCATAATGCTTCAAAAGTTAACCCAACGTGCTTACTTAAATTCAAAGCCAATATAAAAATTAAATTCAATTCATGTTTGCATATACCGTTCTCAATTGTAATGAGTCTAAAGCATACAACTTAAACCAAATAGCTACTTACCTTTGTCAAATAATTGGTTGATAAATTCCAAATTAACTTCCTTTGCTTCGAGGCTTTTAAGCAAGCTACACAAAAGGGAAAACTTCCTAACTTAGATAAAATTAACCAATTAACTCCCCAAATCACCCATTAGCAAACGGGGCTAAAACGAAAAGGAATCTTACCCCAAAAATTGAACCTTAGACTTGTTGGATAGCACCCTAAATCAACACAAATTGATGACTCGACTTTCGATAACTTGAGAGACCTTAAACCAAAGTTCAAACTTTCGTGAGTATTCAATCTAAACCTCCAAATCATCCAAAAAACAAGAAATCTCACTGCAAAATCCACTTACCCACATCGACATTGCTTGGAATCGATGGAACTCAAATACCCATTGCCTAAAACGTTCCGGTAATGCTAACAATAACCAAAAACGACTGTTGTCTGCCAGAACTCGCGATTTACAGCCGCTGAAACATCGGAAAGAGGCCACTGTCGCTGCTGCCTACCCGAATGCACGTCGTCGGAGAAAGAGAGGGGAATGGAAGAGAGAAATTGAGCGTGAGAGAGGAGATTAGAGAAAGAAACTGACAGAGAGAGAGATACCTTACCAGAATGACCCAAATCGCGCCGCATCGGGACGGCTTGCCGGAAATCATGTACCTCATCAGAGAAGGCGAAGATGGGGGAGGAAGACGGTGGTATGACCGACTATCAAGAAAAGGGAAAGAAAATAACCCAAGCTAAAAATGGAGGTTGCAATCGTGAATGAGGGGAGGAAGGAGAATTTGGGGAAGTGGCTTGGCTCAAAGCCTAGGGCTGCGTGAGTCTCAAATTAAATGTTATAAAAATTAAGGTTGGCTTGGCTAAGAGTCCTTGTATTTACAAAGATGCTGATAGGACCTAAATAGTCCTATTTTATCACCTCTAATCTAAGCTTGTTAGAGTTATTTTATGCTTTACTTGTCTTATTTGCAGGATAATTGAGCTTAGGCTATATCGGGAGTCGATCACGCTAATTGGTGTTAATTCGGGCCAATTACGGAGTTTTGGAGCCATCTAAGTGTCTTAGACGGCGAGGAGGTGAAAAGACCCAATTGTGTTGAAGCGGGCATGAAGAATGACACCAAAAGCCGAAGATTGAAGCCCGGTACTGAGAAGAAGTGAGACAAGATCGACAATTAAAGCAGTAAGTCGAGATTTGAGGCTGGCGTCTCGATGCCGCCGTATTTTCTATATATATGTAGCCTCGGTTTAGTTCGTCATTAGGTTCGAATCTTGGTCATTTTACGATTTCTTTTGCCTCTTTTACATTCCAGCATTGTTGTACACCATTCTTGGTCATATTTTATGGATTCTTTCATGTCTATTGTTGATTTTACTTCATCTATGCGTAGCTAATCTCGTTTACATCGTTGGATTGGGTTTTTGTCTTGATTCTTAATATAATTGGCTGAGTTTTCTGAGTTTTACTTGTTGTTCTTGCTGTATTTTTATTAAGTTTTGCATGTTATCCCGTTTAAACCAATACATGAGGCTAGTCTATGAGGTTTGACGCCCTATGCGATTACCGCTTGTGTATTCTATCAGTCATTTTTAGATAGCCACTAGGTTGAGGCAAGCCACTCTCTACGCGAGACAGCCCTTGATAGGCCTAGGATGCATGTTAAAGGTTGTAGGAATTAGATTTAAAATGCATTTTAATTTGGTTCTTACGATTTTGGACCCAAGATCCCAAAGCGGCTAGTTTTAATAGATAGTTGCGAAATTGCTTGTTAATAACTAGTTAGATATAATTAGTAACCGTTGCAGAGGTCTCGGATGGTTGCTAAATTATGTATAAGGGGTGGCAAGCGATAAAACTTATATTAATTAATCTTGTTAATTGCATAATTCACGACTAACAAGTTAATTATGAAGGGAATAAAAGTCTCCACGCAGCGGAAGCGCATCGATTGGACCCTACGTCGTATATTAATTAACATTAAAATACCGTTACGAAAACTCAAACAAACTTTAAACAACCTTTAAAGCTGCTGTAAAATCGGTTTAAACATGCTGAAAAATAAATCTAAATTTATTTTCATGCTTTTCTAAAGAAAAGAGGAAGAACCGTTACAAACCTCCGTTGTAGACTTGACCGTTCTTCGCCAACGACGCTCCACGAACGAAAACGCAGCAACCGCCTTAGCCTCTTGATCGCTATAATTTTCTTCTTGATCGACACAATAACCACAGAGGTTACACCGGTATGTCTCTAAGTCTAGGAAGCAAAAGACTTGTGGGAGTCTTTCTCTAAGAGAGAGGCTAGAGAGAATTCTAGGTCTTGTCTTTCAAGAGTGTCAAGTGTCATGACCAATTAGGTCTAGTGTTCTATTTATAGAAGAGAGGTCATGAATAAAATATTCAATTAAATCAATCTTTTCCAAAATTGATTCAATCTTATTCCTTAATTAATCAATCATGATCAATTAATTCCATAATTGATTAATCTTTTCCACAAATGACTAATTACTTCCATAAGTGATTAGATCATTTCCATAAATGATTAATCACTTCCTTAAGTGATTAATTATTTCCATAATTGATTAATTATCGGTTAATGAATTCTTTAATTAATTAACCACTAATTAAATATCACATATTTAATTTCCGGCCTAGAATTAATTAATTTGCCCAAACACATTTTAGGCCTTAAATTAATTAATTCATTTATTTTGAACTCTTTCAAACTTCCATAAATTTATATTTGAACTTTTAAAATATTAATTTCTCTCATAATAATATATCAATATATATTATATTTGTTTCCCTTAATAAATTGAACATTTTCAATTTACTTTTATTACTTAGTTGCCTCAAATTACTTTACGAGCTACCAGTGGGACCTAATGGACCTGCAGATCAGAAGCTCCAACGATGTGAGATTAATTGGTCAAACTCATTAACCACATTAATCAATATTCGTTAACTGTGTGTACATTCCACTATAGACTCACAGTTGCACTCTTCTCACTGCAGACATATTTTCTTCGTCCTCGGATCTAGACCAATATCAACTAGTTAGTCCTTCACGAGTGTCCGTAACACCAGCTGGGTCAAATTACCGTTTTACCCCTGGGTTACCTCTATTTCCTTAAGTACCAATTCTCCTCTAATGAACAACCTGTTTGTGGTCCAACCATCAAACAGAAAACCCTCTCGTGCCATTGAGAGGGTAGGGCCTTTGTTCAAGACTCGGAGTAACCACTTAAGGGAACACTCATCTGCTTCCCTAAAGTCAGGAAGGAGTGAATTCCATCTTGTACGATTATGTTCCCAGATCCCCATTCGGTCTTGTCCCCAAAGTGGTAGGCTTATTGAGTCGGCGTATTGGCCACTCTCACCCATACAAATCAAAGGACAATCTCTCATGAGAAGGAGTCCATAATAAACTCAGGATTAAGACTAAGTTGTCTAGGTTGTCCTTGTGAAATAGAAAACCAACTAGTTAACGGTGTTATAACCAGTGGTTACTATTTCGCGGTCCGGTCTTTTGCAAACTCATTGCATAGGATACCCCCACTCGCATGTCTCCTACACGAACTTGTTGGATCGCAACGTTTGTATCAAATACAAAGTGGGCCGTATCCATAGTGTCACCAGGATAAAGCACCCAGTCTTATCCCTATACTATAGACCCTTTAGGCTGTTTCTTGAACAATGATCCCATATGTCGCTACATATTGTTCAAGACTCATATTACAACCTTGGATGTCTAGTTTATTGGATTAGGGTTATTATTAGGCAAAGACAAATATAAAATAACTAATAACAATTAATGGAAAAATATATCAATATTATTTCATTAATATCCGGTCAATGGTTACATTCACTATCTACGAGTTTTAGGGCATAAATCCCAACAAACTCCCACTTGAACTAAAACACTAGTTAGTGGGATGTAAATGCAATAATCTAAAGCTGGAAATGTCATGTATATAATACAATGAACTAGGGCATCCTTATACCCATTATACATTTCTCTCACTTGCCCTAGATTAGATGGCATACATATCTCGTAGACCTAGACCCTCTAGATGACCCTCAAACACTTTAGTCGTGAGAGCCTTCGTAAATGGATCAGCGATGTTGTGCTCCGAGGCAATCTTAGTGACAATCACATCTCCTCGTTGCACAATCTCCCGTATCAGGTGATACTTCCTCTCGATGTGTTTACCTCGTTTGTGGCTTCGAGGTTCTTTTGAGTTGGCTACAGCCCCACTGGTGTCAAAGTATAGTGTTATGGGCACGTTCATATTTGGAACCACTTCCAAATCAGTCAAGAACTTTCTGAGCCATACTGCCTCCTTAGTTGCTTCGCAAGCTGCTACATACTCAGCCTCCATGGTTGAGTCTGCTATGCATCCTTGTTTGATGCTTCTCCACACTACTGCTCCTCCATTGAGGGTGAATACTGACCCTGGTGTGGATTTCCTTGAATCCTTATCAGCTTGAAAGTCAGAGTCAGTGTATCCAGTAAGAATAAAATCCTTAGCTCCATACACAAGCATGTAGTCCCTCGTTCTCCGAAGATACTTGAGGATGTTTTTAACCGCTCCCCAGTGGTCCAACCCTGGATTAGACTGATACCTACTGACTACTCCCACTGCATAACATATGTCAGGCCTAGTGCAGAGCATAGCATACATTAAGCTGCCCACAGCTGAGGCGTAGGGAAAGTGTCTCATGTTCTCAATTTCTTGAGGTGTCTTAGGAGACTGTTCCTTAGACAGGTGTACCCCATGTCTGAAGGGTAGTAGTCCCTTCTTGGAGTTTTGCATCGAATATCGAGACAACATCTTGTCAATATACGTTGCTTGAGACAGAGCTAGCGTTTTGTTCTTACGATCCCTAATGATTTGGATTCCCAGAACATATTGAGCCTCTCTCAGATCTTTCATTTGGAATTGGGCTGCTAGCCATTTCTTGATGTCAGTGAGGTATCCTACATCATTCCCAATGAGTGGGATATCGTCTACATAAAGTATTAGAAAAGCTACTTTCCTTTTTTTTTTCTTGTACACACAAGGCTCATCAACGTTTTGGTCAAAACCAAAAGATTTGATTGCAGTATCAAATCTAATGTTCCATGATCTGGATGCTTGTTTCAATCCATAAATGGATCGATTGAGCTTACAAACCTTTTGTTCTTGACCTTGGGCTATGAACCCTTCGGGTTGAGACATAAAGATATTCTCTTCAAGATTACCATTCAGAAAGGCAGTCTTGACGTCCATTTGCCATATTTCATAGTCATAATATGTGGCTATGGATAAGAGAATTCTTATGGACTTTAACATGGCTACAAGAGAAAAGGTTTCCTCATAGTCAACCCATTCCTTTTGGGTATAACCCTTTGCCACTAGTCTAGCTTTGAAGGTCTGTACCTTTCCAGCTGCATCTCTTTTTCTCTTATAGATCCATTTGCACCCTATGGGTTTTACCCCATTAGGTAGATCTGTAAGTTCCCATACAGAATTGGAGTACATTGACTCCATTTCCAGGTTCATGGCTTTGACCCATTCATCCTTATCTTCGTCATTCATTGCCTGTCGATAGGACAATGGATCCTCAATGCCATCATTAGGTATGACAACCTGAGTTTCAGCTAAACCCAAGTAGCGGTCAGGTTGTAATACAACCCTCCCACTACGTCGAGGCATTCCCAACGTTTGAGATGGACGAGATGAATTTAAAGAACTAGTTCCTTCATCAACCTTGTTGAAGGTCCAACTTGATCAACAACTCTTGATGATTCTTCAGTAGCTTCTCCTAATATTATTTTTCTGTGTGGTTTATGATCTCTCATGTGGTCTTCCTCTAAGAAAGTGGCGTTTGTCGATACAATCACCTTATTTTCTTGTGGGTCGTAGAAATAAACACCTCTCGTTTCTTTAGGGTAACCAACAAATTGGCACAGTTTTGAACGAGGTTCCAGTTTCTTAGGATTTGTCACAAGCACGTGTGCTGGACAACCCCAGATGCGAAAGTGATGCAAACTAGGTTTACGCCCCTTCCATAATTCGAAAGGTGTTTCAGAAACACTTTTCGAGGGAACATTGTTCAAGATGTATACTGCAGTCTCTACTGCATACCCCCAAAACGAGCTAGGCAATTGAGCATAGCTCATCATTGATCGAACCATGTCTAACAAGGTTCTATTTCTCCTCTCTGATACACCATTCTGCTGAGGTGTACCAGGGGCTGAGAGTTGAGATTGGATTCCATGTTCTATCATATAATCTTGGAATCTTGGATCCATATACTCCCCTCCTCGATCAGATCGAAGTACTTTAATAGATTTACCTAATAGGTTTTCAACTTCAGCCTTAAACTCCTTAAACTTTTCAAGGGCTTCAGACTTATGTCCCATTAGGTATAAGTAACCATATCTTGAATAATCATCTATAAATGAGATGAAATATTCGTACCCTCCTCGAGCGTTTACACTCATCGGACCACAAGATCCGAATGTATTAACTCTAAGGGTTCTTTGGCTCTGTAACCTTTTCCAGTAAAGGGTCTCTTGGTCATTTTTTCCCTCGAGACAAGATTTACAAGGTGGTAGTGAATCATCTTCTAACTTGCTTAGAAGTCCATTCTTTACCAAACGACCGATCCTATCGATGTTTATATGACCAAGTCTGAGATGCCAAAGATGAGTATTGTTACTTGATGGAGAAATCTTTTGCCTTTAAAAGTGCTTTGTTTTCGGTTGGTCTTAAAATGTACAAGTTATTTTCCAATTCGGCTGAACAAATAAGTACACCATTTTTATAAATGAACGCTTCATTCATATCAAAAGTAACTGTATACGATTGTTCAATCAAACATGAAATAGAAATTAAGTTCCTCTTAATCTTGGGAACGATTAACAAACTTTCTAAAAGTAAGAATCTATTTCTAAAAAATAACTTCGCAGCTCCCACTGCTTTAGCTGAAATGACTTCTCCAGTTCCGACCCTGAGTGTCATTTCCCCATCGTTCAACTGTCGAAAGGAACTATTTTCCTGAAAAGAAGAGTGATAGCTCTTAGAAATAAGAGCTATTGGTTCTCTTTTAGGCTTAAAAACTCTATTCTTTGATGTGTTTGAGCTTTGGTTTGTGCTTGAAAATGAGTATTCTTTGATGAACATTTTTTTACATATCAATAGGCAAGGCTTGAACTAAATTTGGTGCAGATTTCTTATGTTTAAGCTGATTTTTCTGGTATAGGGCCACTCAGGTTTTGCTGCAGCAACTGATTTCACAAGCAGAAGGCAGAAAGTCTGGAATTTAAAAGACTGCACGTGCTAAACTCGTGGGATCTCTCATTAATTGAGCTGGCAGCCATGTGAAGCTGATTTGTCCCATCTCAACCAATTGGGGAAGGTCCATGTGGATTTATGTGTCTAATCAGCCCTGAAATCAATGAAAAGAGAGGGTATAAATGCTTCTTTTGCCCAAAGAATGAAAAGAAAAGGTGGAGAATTAACCTAGAAGCTGCTGCTGTCATTTGAGAGGAGAAAAAGACAAGGAGGCTGCTGCTAAAGGAGGATCTCCAACTTGGGAAAGCTGGAATCTACCTTGGAAGCTTCTTTTCTTCATCATTTTTCTCTTATTCTTCCTTCTTCTAGTGTTTAGTTTGTATTTAAGGTTGTAATTATGAATGGTATGGTAGTTCACTGCTGTATTTTCATTATTTTCACCTTGAACATGAGCTAAATCATCTTAGGTGAGGATTAGGGTGCTTAAACTTGAACTTGTTGTTTGTTTTAGTGGAACTTTATATATTGCAACTTAAAGTAAAGTGTTCTTCATGCTTAAAGCTAGAATTTCGTTTGGCCAACCATTTTCTAGCATTGTTATTTAGTGTTTGGGAAAACAATAGATAACCGACTACTTTGCTTTACCTTAGTCTTTAATGATCATGAAAATGAGTGGGTATTTAGGGATAAATAACCACCTAAGGCACTAAATCAGTTAGGCTAAAAAGAAGGGGTTAAATGGGAGTTTAATCACCCTACCTATAGGAGAATTGGAAAATTCCCGTAGAAAATACTGGGTGAGTTGTAAATTTAGAGTTCTGCTGCAGCAAACAACCTGTGAGAGTGGACAGCCCCTAATCTGAACCTTGCCTTCTCTGTGCTAATTCGCTGTTTTTATTGAATTTTACTTAAGTCCTTATCATTTTCAGCTTGTTTACCATTTTAATCTCTTGCACTTAGTTAAGAAAAAATATTTGGTTCTTGGTTACTTTGAATTTCATTAAAAATAGGCTTAGAAATAGTGATTTTCGTGCATCAATCCCTGTGGAGAACGATATAAAAATACTTATCACTTGCTGCTGATCGTGTGCACTTGCACGTGTGTTTGTGAGTTTTTCTTGCATATTTAGAATTACTTTGCACAAGGCAACAAGTTTTTGGCGCCGTTGCCGGGGATTGAGTTGATTTTTGCTATTTTTGAGCTGAAAATTAGTGAAATTGGTGCTAAAACAGCTTCTAACTTGGTTGTTTGATTTTGCAGGTGCTGGTAGCTGTGTATGAACGAATTCCCTGACTTAGAATTCGGTTTGGACCCTGAAATTGAAAAGACTTTTCATAGGAGGAGAAGGGAACAAAGGGAGAGAAACAATAGGATGGATCCACCACCTCTTTTACCCCCTGTACCTCCTAGAAATCAAGAAAACCAAAACAACCAGCAGCCTAATCCTGAGATAAATCAGCAACCTAGGGTAGAAAATCAAGCTGAAAACCCTGTCCTTATAGCCAATGATAGGGGAAGAGCTATTAGAGCCTATGCCGTCCCTACCTTCAATGAGTTGTACCCTGGGATAGCTAGACCCGAGATACAGGCACACAATTTTGAAATGAAGCCTGTTATGTTCCAAATGTTACAAACGGTGGGACAATTTCATGGACTACCTTCTGAGGACCCACATCTACACCTTAAATCCTTTTTGGGAGTGAGTGACTCATTCAAAATTCAAGGAGTTTCTCAAGATGCTTTGAGGTTAACCTTGTTTCCTTATTCTTTGAGGGATGGGGCTAAAGCTTGGTTGAATAACTTTGCTCCTGGCTCCATCACTACATGGAATGAGTTAGCAGAGAAATTCCTCATTAAGTACTTTCCTCCCACAAGAAATGCCAAGCTTAGATCGGATATAGTGTCTTTTAGACAATTTGATGATGAATCTTTTAGTGAAGCTTGGGAGAGATTTAAGGAATTATTGAGAAAATGCCCTCACCATGGACTCCCCCATTGCATTCAAATGGAGACTTTTTATAATGGGTTGAATTGGGCTACTCAAAACATGGTAGATGCTTCAGCTAATGGTGCTTTATTATCCAAGACTTATGATGAAGCTTATGCCATTTTGGAGAGAATTTCCACAAATAGTTGTCAATGGTCTGATTCTAGAAGTGAGGCTGGGAAGAAAAATAAGGGTATGCTTGAAGTTGACACTGTTACATCTTTTAATGCAAGGTTTGATTCCATGGAAAGTATGATGAAAAAGTTGACCGTGGGGCTTGAAAATTTGAATATGCTGAATTCTGGTGCAAAACAGACTGCTGCAGCAATCAATATAAACCAGAATTCCACAGATTCATGTGTTTATTGTGGAGAGGATCACACTTTTGAGTTTTGTCCAAGTAATCCAGCTTCAGTGTGCTATGTTGGAAACCAAAATGCCCAATGGAATAACCCCCATTCCAATACCTATAATCCGGGTTGGAGAAATCATCCTAATTTTGCTTGGGGAAGTCAAGGAAGTAATTCCAACACCCAACAAGCTCAACAAAAGATGAATGGTCCACTTGGATTTGGGCAACAAAACCAGCAAGCTAATGCTCAATACCAAAACACCATGAACCAACATATTCCAGGTACTTCTTTAGAGAGCTTGTTCAAGGAATACATGGCCAAAACGGATGCTGTCATTCAAACTCATCAAGCTTCTTTAAGAAATTTGGAAGTGCAAATGGGTCAAATAGCTAATGAATTGAAGGTAAGACCTCATGGTAAACTTCCCTCTGACACTGAAAATTCAAAAAGGGAAAGAAAAGAGCAAGTTCAAGCTGTGGAATTGAGAAGTGGTAAGACATTGGTTGAAAAGAAAGAACTCACCCAACCAAAGAAAGTTGGACAGCAAGTTGATGTGCAAAATAACAGTGAAAAAAGTGCAGAAAAATCAAGTGAAAAAGTGGCTGAAAATGAGGAAATTGAGGAGACACTTAGGACAGCCCCTTTAGCACCAACCAAGTCAATTCCTACACCTTCCCCAACATTTAAACCACCCCCACCACCCTTTCCCCAAAGACTTAAGCAGAAAAATCAAGATGGTCAGTTTAAGAAATTCCTTGAGGTTTTAAAACAACTTCACATTAATATACCACTAGTTGAGGCCTTGGAACAAATGCCCAACTATGTAAAGTTCCTCAAGGATATTTTAACCAAGAAAAGGAGATTGGGTGAGTATGAAACCGTGTCTTTGACTAGGGAGTGTAGTGCCATTTTGACAAACAAAATTCCACCCAAAGTGAAAGACCCTGGAACTTTTACCATTCTTGTTTCTATAGGAGGTAAGGAGTTAGGGAGAGCTCTTTGTGACTTGGGAGCTAGCATAAATCTCATGCCTTTATCCATTTTTAAGAAATTATTCATAGGAGAAGCTAGGCCAACCACAGTTACATTACAACTTGCTGATAGGTCTATCACTTATCCCGAAGGAAAGATTGAGGATATTTTGGTGCAAGTAGATAAGTTTATCTTCCCGGCTGATTTTATCATTTTGGACTATGAAGCGGACAAAGATGTCCCCATAATTCTAGGAAGACCCTTTTTAGCAACCGGGAGAACCTTGATAGATGTCCAAAAGGGTGAGATAACTATGAGGGTGAATGACCAAGAAGTGAAGTTTAGTGTCTTTGATGCCATAAAGTCTCCCACTGATATTGAAGAGTGTTCTGTCATTCAAGTGAAAGATAAGTTGGTTGATGATCAAGTTGAGAAGGAAATGAGAGAGCAAAACATACAACAGTTGGGAAAAAGTGGAATTGAGGCTTTGGAATTAGACAAAGTGGAGCTTGAGCTTACAAGTAGTGTAGGCGAGGTTTTTGGTTTTAATAGGACTTTTGAATCCTTAGAGTTGATTGATAAGAAAAATCCACCTACACAACCATTCACTTCATTGGAATTATTTCAACAGCTTGAGTTTGAAAATTATTTCCTTGATGAGTTGTTTTTTACAGTAGCTCACAACCAAAAAATGAAAACACTTTGGTATGTTGACCTTACCAATTACCTTGCTTTTGAAACATTGCCCCATGGTTTATCAAAGCAACAATTGAAAAAGTTTTTCCATGAGATAAAGTTTTATTTTTGGGATGATTCATTTGTGTTTAAACAATGTGTTGATAATGATGGGAAAGAGTTTAAATTGAATGGGCAAAGGCTAAAACACTATTGGGGAGAAGAATTCCAAATGTGTTATGCCTTTTGCAATTTGTTGGAAATTTGAAATTTGAAGAAAAAGGGCAGTGTGCTTTCAAGTTACAGATTCTATGTTGAGCCCTAAAGGTGGTTGATAGCGAGCATAGCTAGCTACTTTTACTTATTTAATTTAGCTAGTCTTTTATGATGTTTGGGCCATTTTATTGTGCTTTATTGTTTATTTTGTAGGAAATGGTTGATTGGAGCTATAATGTCATATTAGAGTTAATCGGGTGCTCGGGGCGTGAAAAGAAGCAAAGGAATGAAAAGAGTAAAAGTGGAGAAAAGTCAAATCTCGGTCAACAGCAGGCTAGCGTCGAGACGCTAGCTCTTGAGCGTCTCGACGCTCACATTCCATATCAGATTAGGCGCGTACAGCTTACAGCGTCGAGACGCTACGATAGGAAGCGTCCCGACGCTACCGTTTTTCCTTATTCAGAACGCGTGTTTAAGAGGCAGCGTCGCGACGCTGTCTTGACAGCGTCTCGACGCTTCGACGAAAAATCAGAATATAAGCTTCACTTCGGCTAGGTTTTAAGGGGAGATCAATTTGGGACCTTTTGGAGCCGTAAAGAGGACAGAATAGAGGCTTTTGGAGCTGAAAAACAAAGGAGGAACTTGGAAATCAACCCATTGTTCGTGGGGATCGTGACGGGGACGTCGGGACTCGGCCTACATTGAGTTTTCTTTTCCCTTTTCTTTCTTTAGTTAGATTTATGGCTTTCACTTGCTTAGTTGAGCTTGTATTTGCATTCATGAGTAGCTAAACTTGTAGCTTAGGGATTGATGTAGTTGATTAAGTTTATGGATTGATTTATGGTTTAAGTTGTGCAATGTTATTGTGTTTGTAATCTTGATTTAATGCTTTCAATTAATTGGCCATTAGTTGGATGATTTAAGTTTCGAATCTAGCTCGGGAGAGGGGATTTGATATAGACTTGCTCAAGATTGCATGAATAAAGTTTACTTTCTAATTCTTGACGGTTTTAGATTATCTTTAGAATTGGTTAAAAGATCTTATTGCCTTGCATATTAATAAACTTAGATAGGGATATCAAGTTGGTTAATTTGCATGAGAATCAATTATACTCGGGAGAGGTAGTTGTGATTAAAGGGTCTTTGGCTCATAATTCCATTGTGCATAATAACTTATTCTTTAAAATCAATCCTAAACGAAATCGGCGAAATCAATTCCCTAAGTAGTTTTCCCAATTGAATTTCCATTCTTTTTATTTGCTTTGATTTGTTTTTATCATCACCTATTCATCACTTTTTAATCCCTAAATAAAATTGAGCGAGATTATTCACAATATTCGATTTGCTTAAAAATCCAATCCAGAGGACGACATTCGAATTTACTATTCACTATATTATTACTTGACCCGTGCGCTTGCGGTTAGGAAAAGTCCACATCAAGTTTTTGGCGCCGTTGCCGGGGATTGGCACATTTAGCTAGATTGATATTGTGGAAAAAATTGCTTGATCTTAATTTAGGGTGTATTGTTACTTTTTTAGGTTTGTTGCATTTGTTTTTTCCTTATTTGTTTTCCTTTCCATATTTGATTTTCTAGGTTAGTTTTCTTTAAGTTGTGTAATCTTTTCCTTATTTGTTCTTGTTTTTCCTTTTCTAGGTTAGTTTCCTTATTTGCATTTTGTCATATTTATTTTTGCATTCCATATTAGGTTAATTTGTTTCCTTTTTCTTGATTATATTTTCCATATTTAGATTAGTTGTTTCCTTTTCTTTTTTTATTTCCATATTTGTTTTTTCTTGTCTTTTTAAGGTATTTTTAATTTTGCATGCGTAGTAGTAGAGAAGTGATACCATTTGATCCCGAGATAGAAAGAACAATTCTTAGGCTTCGAAGGGAAAATAGAGAAATTATTCAAATGGCAGACCAAAATCCACCTGAGGAGCCTAGGCCTATTAGAGATTATTTTCAGCCTGTGCTTCAGGGGCAACAGTCGGGAATTGTCTATGCACCGATTAATGCCAACAACTTTGAGCTGAAAACCGGTCTCATTCAGATGGCTCGAGACTGTGCATACAGAGGATCGCCCACCGAGGACCCAAATTCTCATCTTAAATCATTCTTGGATATATGTGGGACGGTAAAGATCAACGGTGTCTCTGAGGATGCTATTCGCTTACGTTTATTTCCCTTTTCTTTGCAGGATAAAGCACGAGATTGGTTACAATCCATTACCCCTGGGAGCATCACCACCTGGGATGCTTTGGTCCAGACCTTTTTGAAGAAATTTTTCCCTCCTGCAAAGACGATCAAGCTGAGAACCGAGATTGGGACATTCCAACAACAGTATGATGAGCAGCTGTTCGAAGCTTGGGAGCGATTCAAAGAGCTACTGAGGAAGTGCCCTCAGCATGGTTACCCCGATTGGCTTCAGGTACAGTTGTTTTATAATGGTTTAACTCCTAGTACAAAAACTATTATTGATGCAGCTGCAGGTGGGACTCTGTTGTCCAAGACCGTTGAAAACGCTCGCACACTTTTAGAGGATATGGCCACCAACAGCTATCAGTGGCCATCTGAGCGGTCTACACCTAAAAAGATTGCTGCTGGAGTGTTTGAGGTTGATAAAGTAAGTGCACTCCAGGCCCAGATGACTTCCCTTGCCAATGCTTTTATGAAATTTTCAGGTACAGGGAGTGCACAGTCAATTGAATCAGCTGCCGCTTTCGCATCGAGACCTCAGGAGGAGACTATTGAACAGGTTCAGTATGTATCAAATTTTAATTCTAGGGGATATAATAATAGTTCCACACCTACACATTATCACCCTAACAATAGGAACCATGAAAATTTCTCTTATGCTAATACTAAGAATGTTCTTAATCCTCCTGGTTTTGCCCCTCAAACTCAAGATAATAAAAAGTTAGAAGATCTTGTTGGAGCTTTCATTGCAGAGTCTAGTAACAGGACAACCAAATTAGAGGAGGCAGTCATTGCCATCAACTCAACAGTGAATGGCCACAATGCAGCCATAAAGAACATTGAGACTCAGCTGGGACAGTTGGTGAATGTTGTAAGCACCATGAATAAAGGTAAGGCCCCAGCTGAACAAGAGAAACCTCAGATGGAATATTGCAAGGCAATCACTGTTCACCAGGAGGAGTCTGAAGAGGAACCTGAATCTGAGGACTATTAAACGCCTACAGGGGAAGCTGAGGAGGACACATCATCTGATGAGGCTGAACAGCCTAACCTTGAGCCTCCTATTCCTTCTCCCACACTGATGGTTCCTAAGGAAAAGAAAAAGAAAAAGAAGAAAAAGAATAATCAGGTTCAGTTTGACAAATTTATGAATGCTTTTATGAATCTGAACATTAATATTCCTTTTGCAGAGGCATTAGAAATGCCCCAATACAACAGGTTCATGAAGGAGTGGTTAGCAAAGAAGCGAAAAGAAAAGAAGGTTGACACTGTTTATCTTGCTTCCACATGCAGCACCAGAGTACAACAGAAAGTACCTGAAAAAGTAGCAGATCCAGGGAGTTTTTCTGTTCCTTGTAGTTTTGGTACTTATTCTTTCAGAGCATTATGTGATTTAGGTGCTAGCATTAATATTATCCCATTGTCCTTGTGTAAGAAGTTAGACATAGGTGAGATTAAATCTACTCCTGTAAAGCTCCAATTGGCTGATCAATCTGTGGTGAGACCAGTTGGTATTGTAGAGAATGTGCTAATCAGAGTAGGTAGATTTTTCCTCCCTATTGACTTGTATGTTATGGACATGATAGAAAATCCTTCGATGCCTGTCATATTAGGACGACCATTCCTCGCTACTGGGCGAGCGATCATAGATATTGAGCGCAGGGAGCTCACTATTAGAGTCAAGAACGAAAAAGAAATCTTTAAAGCAGTTGAAGACTCTAAAGATGAAGTGCTTTACATGGGCTACAGGAAAGGTGCAAGAAAGAGCACCTCTGTTGGATTCACAGAACAAAAGCCTCCTTGAAGCACGTGCAACACGTCGAGCTAATGACGTTAAACAAGCGCTTATGGGAGGCAACCCAAGTAAGTTTAGTGTGTTTCCCCTTTTGTTTTTGATTTATTGTTTGTTTTTGTTTTGTAGGTCTTGTTTTCTTCCTCTCCTTTGCTTTCAAGCTTTCAAGAGTCCAAGCATTCAGTCAAAAAGTCATCATCATTCCAGGGCAGTATTGTTCACTCCTTTCATCCGTTTATTGTTCTCATGCTTGTTTATGCTTTATTTTCGTTATACATTGAGGACAATGCATATTTTAAGTTTGGGGGTGGATTAGCATGTTTGTGGAGCCCTTGAGCATCTGAGTTCGGGCTATAGTTTTGAGCTTTCTTTGAATTATGCATATGGTGGTTTTCTGGATGCTACTTTTGCATGATCATGATGTCCTAGGATAGGCTTTCTTGTCAATTTTCAAGCTTGTGATGAGATGTAAGCATAAGTGCCCAAAAAGGGAGACTTTTTAAAATTTTTCTAGGAGATGGTTTGCATGAGTAGAGTATCTGTCTTGGCTAGATTTGGATTTGAATGCTTAGGAGCAAATTATTGGATTCATATGCTTGTTGTCACCTCGATAGGTGTAGGGTAGAGCTAAAGAGTTAATTTTTTTGCAAATTAGCATGTTTGATCTTGCTTGGGAGAAAAGAAAAGAATATCTGCTATTATGTTCATAACGAAAAAATCATTCTTGTTGTTACTGTTGAAAAGAAAATTTGTATGCCATGGCCTGTGCACAGTTTGCATTGTTTAATAAAGATTAAGGCAAAAAGAGCTACCCCTGTTGTGATCAGTTAGGCCAACAAGAGAAAACTCAGGTTAAGGGTCCCTGCAATGGGTGTGTGAAAGCTAGTGCCACATATACATGCTTAATTTGATTGTTAATTAAAAGCACCTAAGTATGGAGATAAACAAACTAATTTGTTGCATTAACTCATTAGTGAAGCCTTAGTGCCAGTGTAGAGGGAAGATGAGCTGAGAGTTTAATAATCCAATCCCGGGCTAGTAGAGTTTGATCTTGTTAAGTTAGATCTCGCTTGTGCAAGTTAATTTTGGAAAAATTTTAATTTGTCTCCCTCATTGGTCCTTATGTGCATATCTCTTGCTTGCTTGGTTATTGACTTTTGAGCCTTGAGGATTGAGTTATGATTGTTACATCCATTCTTCCATTGTATGTATGATTTAGAGTTTGCTCGAGGACTAGCAAAAGCTTAAGTTTGGGGGTATTTGATAGCGAGCATAGCTAGCTACTTTTACTTATTTAATTTAGCTAGTCTTTTATGATGTTTGGGCCATTTTATTGTGCTTTATTGTTTATTTTGTAGGAAATAGTTGATTGGAGCTATAATGCCATATTAGAGTTAATCGGGTGCTCGGGGCGTGAAAAGAAGCAAAGGAATGAAAAGAGTAAAAGTGGAGAAAAGTCAAATCTCGGTCAACAGCAGGCTAGCGTCGAGACGCTAGCTCTTGAGCGTCTCGACGCTCACATTCCATATCAGGTTAAGCGCGTACAGCTTACAGCGTCGAGACGCTACGATAGGAAGCGTCCCGACGCTACCGTTTTTCCTTATTCAGAACGTGTGTTTAAGAGGCAGCGTCGCGACGCTGTCTTGACAGCGTCTCGACGCTTCGACGAAAAATCAGAATATAAGCTTCACTTCGGCTAGGTTTTAAGGGGAGATCAATTTGGGACCTTTTGGAGCCGTAAAGAGGACAGAATAGAGGCTTTTGGAGCTGAAAAACAAAGGAGGAACTTGGAAATCAACCCATTGTTCGTGGGGATCGTGACGGGGACGTCGGGACTCGGCCTACATTGAGTTTTCTTTTCCCTTTTCTTTCTTTAGTTAGATTTATGGCTTTCACTTGTTTAGTTGAGCTTGTATTTGCATTCATGAGTAGCTAAACTTGTAGCTTAGGGATTGATGTAGTTGATTAAGTTTATGGATTGATTTATGGTTTAAGTTGTGCAATGTTATTGTGTTTGTAATCTTGATTTAATGCTTTCAATTAATTGGCCATTAGTTGGATGATTTAAGTTTCGAATCTAGCTCGGGAGAGGGGATTTGATATAGACTTGCTCAAGATTGCATGAATAAAGTTTACTTTCTAATTCTTGACGGTTTTAGATTATCTTTAGAATTGGTTAAAAGATCTTATTGCCTTGCATATTAATAAACTTTGATAGGGATATCAAGTTGGTTAATTTGCATGAGAATCAATTATACTCGGGAGAGGTAGTTGTGATTAAAGGGTCTTTGGCTCATAATTCCATTGTGCATAATAACTTATTCTTTAAAATCAATCCTAAACGAAATCGGCGAAATCAATTCCCTAAGTAGTTTTCCCAATTGAATTTCCATTCTTTTTATTTGCTTTGATTTGTTTTTATCATCACCTATTCATCACTTTTTAATCCCTAAATAAAATTGAGCGAGATTATTCACAATATTCGATTTGCTTAAAAATCCAATCCAGAGGACGACATTCGAATTTACTATTCACTATATTATTACTTGACCCGTGCGCTTGCGGTTAGGAAAAGTCCACATCAGTGGTTTAAATAGCAAGTTTAAATTTCTATTGTGATGTCTTTAATTTGTAGCCATTAGTTGTTAGTTAATATTTTAATGTTAGTTTCTCTTTTATTGATAATTTTCATTAGTTATTGTGTTTAATGTTTTTGTCAAGCTTTGGTTTTTGGTAGGGAATCTCATGCAAAATGGAAGAAAATCTTGATGCAGCAGATTTTGGGGTTGCAATTTTTCAAGGAAGGAAATTCTGATGAGCTGCAGCAGATTGACAGCAAGCTCATATCAGAAGTTGCAGCAGGCATGGCAGAAAAGGCAGTGGGCATTGATGGGAGGAATTTTCAGATTTAGCTATAATCAAGGGAGGAAGTTTTAAGTTTGCTTGTCTGTTATCTATCATGCTTTCTGTAGCTTTTGTTGTGGAGAAAAAGGAAATTTGTATGAATGAAAGTTCCATAGGTGTGCATATTTTAATGTTTAAATCAATTGAATGCATATCAAGTTTGGATAATGCTATGGTGCAAAGGCTGAAGTAGTTGAAATCATGCAAAATTTCTAGCATTCAAAGTGTAATTTGAAAAGTGTATGTGGCTGAATGTGTGTTAGCTAGCTGTTCCCTTATGATCCAATGAAGTTTAATGAATTTACCTTTTATGGAGTTGTTGGATTTTTCTTGAATGGGTAAAAATTTGCAATTGGGCAATGGTCCTATTTTGTCTTGAGAGGTGTCATGCTTACTGAAAATACTATTTCAGTTCTAAGTAGTCACTTGGCGCATAATTGTAATACTTGCTCACAAAGCCATCTAATGCAAAGTGTTAAGATTGGTGAGCTGCTGAAATTGTTGATGCTTAGCAATACTAAGCTTGTTTGAAATGCTAAGTAAGCTAGAGTAGCCATCTGGTGCATAAATTTTCTGTTAGAGAATTTTGAATTGCTGATTTTTAGCATGTGGCAGCTGGTATATTGTGTTCTGCTTTGAAAATATGGATCGTCCAGCTTGTGTGGAAGTAGGTAAGGCCTAGCTGTAGCTCTAGGCTGTTCTTTTGGTTAAGCTTAGCCTTGCTGAATGCTGCAGCAGCAGCTGTGAAAAAAAATCTGTTTTGCTTGAAAAGAAAGTGTTTTTGGGTAATGGTCCCCAATAGCCTAACCTATTTGCTTAGTTTGATTATCTTGTTGTGCTTTAAGTCCTTAGGTGGATAGGAAGCTTCCTAATTTTCCTCCTTAGCTTAGCTCAAATCTTAGGAAAGCTTGTTCCTAGTCCTTTTGCCCAAACCTTATAATCCTCCTAAGCAATAAGCCTTAGCTTCTCTAAAAAAAAAAAAAAAATAAGTTTGGGGGTCATTGCCTTGCTTTCTCACTCATTGGGGACAATGAATGGATTAAGTTTGGGGGTGAGGTAACCCTTGAAAAAAAAAACATGAAAAAGAAATAGAAAAGACAACTTATAATGCATTCCTCTTTCTCTTAGTTTTGCCTAAGATGCACTCCTCTCCCTTTTTGAAGATTTTCTGTTCTCCTTGAGCTTGCCTAGTAACCAGGGGGATTTATGATACCCATAGTTTGCCTCTGCGTCAAAAAGTAGCTCAAGGGAAGAGAAAACGTTTAAAAAAAATGAGCAGAAAAGAAAAGTTCAAATGAGATGGATAAAGGGATGAGTGTTAGCTTGAAGGTTACAATCTTCCCCAGGGCTTAGGTGAGCTTCACCAAAAAGTGTCGCCATTCTAAGAAGCAAGGAAGTGGTTGCTAGAGACCAAATCTTAGTCAACTCTAAGGGAAATGAGTGTAGTTCTCGCTAGGTGATGAGCTTGGAGGCTAAGGTGAGTTTCACCATAAAGTGTTGCCATTCTTGGACCAAAAAGCTATGACCTATGAGACTTTCTAAGTTGGTAAAAAAAAAGAGAATAAAAAGTTGAGAGAAGTTTAGGTTGAGCTTAGAAGCTTTAGAGGTTGGGCAAAGAGACTATAGGATTGCTTTGCAAGCTTTAGGATTGAGGTTTGTGCTAAGTTTAGGCTTGAAGGTTAGTGGCTTCCTTCATGTCAATAGGTTGGTATAATTTGATATGATGACTTTTGTAAATAGGTTGAGCTAGAGGATCATTAGAAGAGCACTAAAAATTTGAAAATGCCAAGTTGAAAGGGTATTTTAAAAGAGTAGTGCTTTGTTGAGTAGTTGTATGCATTCAGAGAGGTAGGCTTGTCAAGAAGTAGCTAGGTGCTTTAGTAGGCCATTTTGACTGCAAGCTGGATATGGGATGATTTGTTAGAGTTTTTGTAGGCTAGCATTGCTCAGGGACGAGCAATGATTCAAGTTTGGGGGTTTGATAGCTCTTAGAAATAAGAGCTATTGGTTCTCTTTTAGGCTTAAAAACTCTATTCTTTGATGTGTTTGAGCTTTGGTTTGTGCTTGAAAATGAGTATTCTTTGATGAACATTTTTTTACATATCAATAGGCAAGGCTTGAACTAAATTTGGTGCAGATTTCTTATGTTTAAGCTGATTTTTCTGGTATAGGGCCACTCAGGTTTTGCTGCAGCAACTGATTTCACAAGCAGAAGGCAGAAAGTCTGGAATTTAAAAGACTGCACGTGCTAAACTCGTGGGATCTCTCATTAATTGAGCTGGCAGCCATGTGAAGCTGATTTGTCCCATCTCAACCAATTGGGGAAGGTCCATGTGGATTTATGTGTCTAATCAGCCTTGAAATCAATGAAAATAGAGGGTATAAATGCTTCTTTTGCCCAAAGAATGAAAAGAAAAGGTGGAGAATTAACCTAGAAGCTGCTGCTGTCATTTGAGGAGAAAAAGACAAGGAGACTGCTGCTAAAGGAGGATCTCCAACTTGGGAAAGCTGGAATCTACCTTGGAAGCTTCTTTTCTTCATCATTTTTCTCTTATTCTTCCTTCTTCTAGTGTTTAGTTTGTATTTAAGGTTGTAATTATGAATGGTATGGTAGTTCACTGCTGTATTTTCATTATTTTCACCTTGAACATGAGCTAAATCATCTTAGGTGAGGATTAGGGTGCTTAAACTTGAACTTGTTGTTTGTTTTAGTGGAACTTTATATATTGCAACTTAAAGTAAAGTGTTCTTCATGCTTAAAGCTAGAATTTCGTTTGGCCAACCATTTTCTAGCATTGTTATTTAGTGTTTGGGAAAACAATAGATAACCGACTACTTTGCTTTACCTTAGTCTTTAATGATCATGAAAATGAGTGGGTATTTAGGGATAAATAACCACCTAAGGCACTAAATCAGTTAGGCTAAAAAGAAGGGGTTAAATGGGAGTTTAATCACCCTACCTATAGGAGAATTGGAAAATTCCCGTAGAAAATACTGGGTGAGTTGTAAATTTAGAGTTCTGCTGCAGCAAACAACCTGTGAGAGTGGACAGCCCCTAATCTTAACCTTGCCTTCTCTGTGCTAATTCGCTGTTTTTATTGAATTTTACTTAAGTCCTTATCATTTTCAGCTTGTTTACCATTTTAATCTCTTGCACTTAGTTAAGAAAAAATATTTGGTTCTTGGTTACTTTGAATTTCATTAAAAATAGGCTTAGAAATAGTGATTTTCGTGCATCAATCCTTATGGAGAACGATATAAAAATACTTATCACTTGCTGCTGATCGTGTGCACTTGCACGTGTGTTTGTGAGTTTTTCTTGCATATTTAGAATTACTTTGCACAAGGCAACAAGTTTTTGAAGAGCAAACATGATTAGTTGCTCCTGAATCAAGTATCTAGGTTAACTCATTATGTTCTACCAGGCATGTTTCTAAAACAAGTAAATCAAATTTACCTTCCTTTTCCTTCTTTTTCTCAGCAAGGTACTTTGGGCAGTTTCTCTTCCAATGTCCATCTATATTGCAGTGGAAACACTTGCCCTTATCTGCCATAGCTTTGGCTTTTCCCTTGCTTTTAGCAGTAGTACTGGGAGTTTTCCTCTAGTTTCCTTTCTTCTTCTGAGTTTTCTTTGAAGAAGTGGCTACAGATTTAGTTCCAGAGGATGAACCCTTCTCGAACTTTCTTTTAGAGTGAACAACGTTTGCCTCTCCTTCTATCTGTCCCTTGTTCTTAAGAAGAGACTGATAGAGTTGTAGCTCATTCAGGAGGCTAGTCAGGTTGAATGTTATTTTATTCATCATTGCATTGCTTCGAAACTGCAGAAAACTCTTCGGAAGAGATTCTAAGATGAATGCAACCTGACTGTGCTCATCTATGACCGCCCCGTTTGCCTCTGCCACGTTGAATTGGACCATCATATCCAGGACATGCTCCCGAACAGACGTGCCCTCTTTCATGCGACAAATATAAACGTATTTGAGAGCGTCATGGTGGAGTTGGTAGGACGGTTGTCCAAACATCTCCTGGAGAGAGTTCATAATCTCCCTCGCTGTTACCATGCCCTTATGCCTTTTAGCCAAAACTTCAGATAAGCTGGCTAGGATATAGACGCGAGTCTTATCATTGGCCTTTGTCCAGGGTCATAAGCATCGTTAACTGCTTGGGATGCATTACGAGCAGGGGATGGAGGACAATCCTCCGTTAAGACGAACCGTAGATCATCGACAACAAGAATCGTATTAAGGTTCGACTTCCACGTAGCATAATTTTCGCCGGTTAATTTCTCATTTTTAAGCAGATAGACAATTGAGGAAGACATTGCTGAAATTTAAACAAACAATGACCATATTAGTTATCTTTGCCTTAACCCGTCATACAAGCAAACAATTGCACACAGTCCAATCAATTTAGCAAAACAGACAATCACAGAACCCTAAAACTATCGATTTAGTTTTGCAACGATGTTTCAAAGGTTTAGAATATCAGCCACCGAAGGGTGATCAGGTACTCCTCTTTTGAAATGAGACACCTCTCAGCTAATTCTAATTCCAGAATAACTCATATTCCTATAGACATTAGCCACCGTCGTTCGGTCAAGGAATTGTTAACACTTTTAACTCATCCTCGTAAGTGTAACCCTCCCACTTTCAGATCTTAGAGGCACGCACCAATAGGCTACCGAAGGGAAAGACAACTGTTGGTGATTAGCCTAAGAGCTCCTATCCTTTTTAGGAGTTCACGATGTTCCAAATCCTATGACCAGGCCCTCCGAAGGGATGGTTGCGCCAGGACAACCTGCAGGCGGATCATAGGACTCTCATGGTGTGAACTATGGGCGGAGACCGATGGATACGTTGACACGTGTCCCGCTTCCACTTACTCTAGACATTTTTTCCCATTCACCTTGATATTGATTCATGCAAACACTTTCCGAAGGGAGGCCGCTCCTAAGGCGACTCGAAGCCGAGCATGAATCTCACATTGTGAATATAGGGACGTAGGAGCAAAACATGATCTAAATCTCGTTTTGTAATTTTCCTCCCACTGAAAATGTCCTCAGGTTAATACAGGGTTGTTTAACTTAGATAGTATTCGGCTAAGTCAATCTATCTAAGTCTGATCCTATTATAACAATTATGGAAAGGATTCAACTGCAATCTTTTGGGTGAATTAAACTTCTTTTAATAAACCCAACATTGCAAGTCAACATTACTATGGTTAATTCAACTCAATGTTCGAGTCAGTTCCCATGTAGGAGGTGTTCCGTAAACCGTCAACTTAAATACCCCCAGCCTTAGACAAAACTTTACCAAGAGAGTTCCCTTATAACCTCAGTAACGTAGGGTCTTTACTCTAAAGATCTAGGTGCATTAAACACTTTTAATAAACCTAGTGACATTGCATGCTAACATTTAACTATGATTAATTCAACTCCGGTATTCCATGTCAGTTCCCAGGTAGGAGGTGTTCCGTAAACCGTCAACTTAAATACCCTCAGCCTTAGACAGAACATTACCGGTGGAGTTCCCTTATAATCATAGCAATGTTTTTCCTACTTAGTCAATTAAAACTATTTTTAATTCTAAGTAAGAAAAGATTCTAATCCTATTAGAAAACGATCTAGGTCTAATTAATTTTAAACAATTTAAAATTAATCCAATTTATCCTATGATCTTATGTTTGCATGCAAATCTTGATTATAGATTGACGGTTTCTAATCATTAATAATAAAGAACTATTTCAAATTTTAATGATTAATCCTATAATCAAGAATCTAGGGTTTAATTCATTCAACAATCTCATTCAAATTAAATAATTAAACCACATCAATTGCATGAATAATATAACAATTATATTATTAACTATGGATGTTTCATGCTTCATGCAATTTTGATTTTCTTTTATTATAACTGTAGACACCATATTTGGTCCGGCTTGATTTTAAGTAATAATGTTTGAAGTTTTCCAATATTTGGTGGTCAATTTGTTTTTATGATATGTCAACAAGAGCATAGCTCAAGTGGCATAAAAGTTGTATTAACAATCACGAGGTCTATGTTTCAAATCCCCCTCCCCACATATTATATATATATATATTATTATTATTATTATTATTATTATTATTTTTTGGTCTTCCCCATTCCTATTCAATGGGAAGTTTTCATGAAAAAACTCCCCCATTACCTATTCTAAAGCTTTTTCCATGGTTAGTATTTTTTTGTTTTTTTTTATGTTTTATTTTTCCCACCATTTTCTCATCCATCTCCCCCCTAAATTAGTAACCCTTCAAGTATAAAAAGGGGGGAGATGGAAGATGAAAACACAAGAAGAATGAGAGGAAGTTTAGAGTAAAAGTGAGCTTGAGAGAGTTAGGCATTTGAACAAGAATTTAGCTTAGAGAGTGATAAAAAGGAGAGAAAAAAAGAGAAGAAGTTTAGAGTAAAAGTGAGCTTGAGAGAGTTTAGGCATTTGAGCAAGAGTTTAGCTTAGAGAGTGATAGAAAAAGAGAGAAAAGAAAGTGGAAGAGGAAAAGAGGAAAAAAGAGGGGGAGGAAGGAGTATACGGGGAGAGAAAACATTGGGTAAGAAAGAAGGAAAAAAGAAGAAAGAGAGAAGTAAAAAAGGTGGGGTTTTGTTTTTCTATTTCCTTTGTTTTTTTTTTTTTTTTGTTATTATTGTTATTATTATTATCATCATTATCATTATTATCATCATTATCATTATCATTTTTAATTTCTCTCTCATTTTAGTTCACTTTTGCACTTTGCCAACTTCATTTTTTAAAACTTTCTAATTCATTTGTTTTTTCCTTTCATTCTCCAAATTGCTTTAATCTAATCTTTAATTCTGCTTGGTCAATTTCAATTATTGTTATTGTTTTGATTTTCTTTTGAAAGGGATTATGGGAACTGAGTAATGTGTCTTCGTGGAGTTCAACTCCCGTGTAGGCGTATGAAAATTCTCATTTTCCCTAAAAAGAATTCACTCTTTGAATGATTTTCTTCTTTTACATCTATTTGTTTTTTTTTTTTTTTGTTTTTTTTATTTTTAATAAACACAATCATGTATCGCCCATATTTTCTTTAATTAAAAGAGAAATTAGGCATGATTTATATTAACTTGGATATCCAACTCATAATGTTTAATCCTTACTTTATTTCTAAAGTTAAGGTAAAAACAAATGAGACATCTTGTGTTTATTATTGCATTTTGGGTTTATATTTTCATATTTATCATTCTTTTTAAGAAAAGTAAAAATAAAGGACTGTTTTTTTAATTGGACAATTTAAAATATTGTGGTAATCGTTTTCTTAAACGAGTGTTGTAGGGTACTAATACCTTCCCTACACTCAAACGACTCCCGAACCTAATTTCTGGTTTTCTAAGACTGGTTTTTTATTTTAAAGGTGACCAATCACACCTTCAATGATTGGTGGTGACTCCAACTTTCTTCTTAAAAACCCAAGAAAGGATGTCGGCCGCTCCGCGTTGCGATTACGTTGCGACAGCTTGGCGACTCCACTGGGGACTTTTGAGGGTCAAGCCATGAATATTTTTATTGTCCTTTGAATTGAATTTTTCTTTAGGTCCTTTTGTTATTGTTTTGTTATTTATTTATTTTGTTTTCCTTACTTTATAATATTATTTGTTTGGCATATTGTTATTCACTTGTCTATTACCATTTTTTTAATGTTGTAATTACTTTATCTTAGTTATGTCATTCATTTGCATGTCATCGTATTGTTACCATTTTTTTTATGTTGTAATTGTTATGTCATTCATTTGTATGTCATCTTATTAATCATTGCATTTCACACACTTTCACTAGCCTTCTACCCGGGCTCTACCTTAGGACTAGACTCGGAGACTGAGTAGTGTGACCTTCGTGGAATTTCGATTCCCGTGCAGGCACATGAAATTCTCCACTCAAGCCTACTACATCGTTAAATCGGTGGGTAAGCTTGGGGACCTTTTCTAGGATGCCTTAGAGTTAAACTCCACTCATATAGTTCTAGGATTTGACTTATTACATGCATTATTGTCAAATTTTATTTATTTATTTATTTATTTTTCCTCTTTCCCTTGTATCTTATATCAATTTTCAATTTTCACTCATTGAAAATATCTTTTAAAATCTCGTTTAATGTAGTTAAGAAAATTGTGCAAATTAAATTAACAAGATTTTTCGATTATTTACATTGGCAGAAACTAAAGTATGAGTAAAATAAAATCACCCCCTCTAATACAAGAAATGGGTATAGAAGATCAAGCAACAGTACGTCAATGGTCAGAAAATGTACAACAAATCCACGAAGATTCTTTAGTAGAAGATGCTATGTCTCAATTTAAGGATGTCAGTTTTCCAGAAAGTCAATTAGAAGCAGTGAAACAGGCTTGGGAAAAATTAACTGTAGATAGGAAGGCTAAATTTACAAGCAAATATGGCCATCTAGCTCAGCTCATGTACGTACAAGTTAATTATTCTGTATTAAAAGCTTTGATTCGACATTGGGATCCAGCCTACAGATGTTTCACATTTGGCTCAATTGACATGACTCCTACAATAGAGGAATATCAATCCCTTCTGCATATGCCAGTACGAACAGAGGTTGAAGTTTATTCTTACGATCAAGAGCTTACAATGAAAAGAGCATTATCTACTCTTTTGGGCAAGATTCGTACAAGCGACATTGAGAAACAAGTAAAGATAAAAGGAGAGAGCACATGCCTACCCCTGGACTACATCTTTACTCTTCAACAAAAATTTGCAAATGAAGACAAGGAGTTAACTTTACTGGCATTGTGTATCTTTAATGTTGTTTTGTTTCCTAAAGTATGTGGATATGTTGAGGAACGTGTGGTCAAGTTGTTTCCTAAGATAGAAATAGGAGTTGATCCCATTATTCCTGTATTGGCAAAAACTTTTTGTTCATTGAATTATTGCAGAACAAAAGGAACAAGAGGATTTATAGGGTGTGCACCATTATTGTACATTTGGGTCCTTAGTCATGTGAAGTGTCCACCCGAATTCAAATGTCCAGAGATCAAATTTTCAAGTTCCTGGAATAAGCTGCGAAATCCCATTTCAGAGTTCGTGCAATCAGGTTGGAGTTCATCCTCCCCTGAAAGGAGTGCTTGGGAAGCCTTTTTCTCCGAACTAAAGATAGAAGATGTAATATGGAGAGCCTCTTGGATGTCAACTAGGCCAATGATCTATAAATGTGGTAAATTTAAAAGTTTACCTCTTTTGGGTCCTTGGGGATGTATTACATATGCTCCTTTATTGGTAGTACGCCAAATTTGGGTTCGACAATTCATCCCTGCTACGCATGAGTTGAAGGATTTCGAATTTGCTTATGATAAAGGCTTCTGTAAAGATAGAATTCAGAAAATTTTGAAAGCATGGAAAATGATCACTAAAATCCAGAGTGGTCAGTTTCATGATGATACCACGGAGGCGTACAAAACATGGCATGCAAACAGAGCTAAAACCGTGCTTGTGTCACCAAACATGAAAACCAAGATAAAACTTAATGCAAAGGTGATACCAGATCAACAAACAGAAGAAGCCGCACGCGAAAAAGAATGTGATGAGTTGAGAAAAGCAAATTCATCATTGGTTCAAGAAAATGAAAGGCTGCAATTGGAGGTAAAGCAAGGTTTGTTGCGCAATGTTGAACTAGAAAAAGAGTTAAACCGATTAAAGGGCAGTGTCAGCAAACAAGAACAGTTAGAAAAAGAAATTTCAGCATTAGACACAGAGGTCCGCGACCTGAACAGAAGAATGCATCGATTAAGAAGGGATAATGAAGTCTCCCAAGCAATTCTCAAGTCAAGGAATGACCAAGTTTTGAAGCAACAATCTGAGATTAAGTCACTTCATGAGTTGATGAAAGAGCTCGAAGATTGCATTAGTTTGAGGAACCAAACGATTACTGAGGTAGAAGAAAAGAATGGAACGCTATGTCGAACAATTGACGACCTACAATTAACGCTCAAGATTAGAGAAGATCAACAAGGGGAGCTCATCAACGACAACAAGGGTCTAAGAGAGTCCGTTCAGTCACTTAATGTTCACCTCGGTAAGTATCAGGATGCCACTGATAGATTAATGAAAGACTATATCTATTTAAAGGAGCAGTACGACAGATTAAGCGATGATTTTGGGTTTGCGAGACAGAACCACGCGACACTACGAAGTAAAGCAGAACATATGCTCACTCAGAGTCACTCGAAGGGCAGATGAACTAGCAGAAGATGCACGTACTCTCTCTAAAGTCATAGCACCTACACAGCCGAATAGCAAGAATGTGCTCAAGTTTCTGGGAAAACTTCGTATAAGTTTAGAATATTGGGGGCAATTTTATTAACTCTTTACTTTAGTTTATGTTTTAGATAGTTGAAATATCTTGTAATTCAATTCTGCACAAATTTTGCTGCTACATTGTTTTATCATTTTCCAATTTAATATCAAAGCCATTTTTTTTTCTTCTTCTCTTCTATCACTTTTTTTTTTCTTTGTTGTTTCGTTTTGTCTTTCTCTTTTCTTACAATAAAATCTCTTTTCATTAAAAATATAAACAGAATCATAAGATAGCTCGGTCACCTCGAATCCACCGCACCTACGTCACAAGATATAGGACAAGGATCATGGAAAAGCAGAGTACTGAGATGGAGAAAACAAGGAAAAATATTGAGGAGTTACGAGAAAAAATGGATGCCATTCTTGTCGCCTTGGAAAGAGGCAAAATAATACCTGATATTGCTCAGACCAGCAATACAATGAACGACCCTCCAATCCGACAATCAATAGAGGGTACTACTCCAAAATATCATCCATTGTACAATATTCCAATAGAGCAGCACCCATTTCCATTTTTCAAGAATGAGCAAGTGTCTGTACACAATCAACCTGGATTTTCACTACCCATAGAGGTACCTCCCAAGGTGACCATCACAGTTCCCAATTTAGATGATCCTGAAATCACAAAAGAGCTAACGGGAGGTGAGAAAGTCTCTTCTAGTGAAAAGCTTGAAGTCCTGGAGGAAAGATTAAGGGCAGTAGAAGGAACAGATGTCTTCGGAAATATAGATGCGACCAAGCTATGCTTGGTACCAGATGTAATCCTCCCTCCAAAATTCAAGGTGCTCGAGTTTGAAAAGTATGATGGAGCATCCTGTCCTAAAAACCATCTCATCATGTATTGCATGAAGATGACAACATACGTTCAAAATGACAAGCTGTTAATTCACTACTTCCAGGACAGTCTTACTGGTCCAGAATCTCGATGGTATATGCAGTTAGACAGCACTCATATATGTTCATGGAAGAATCTAGCCGATTCATTTTTAAAGCAATATAAGCACAACATAGATATGGCTCCTGACCGCCTAGACCTCCAGAGGATGGAAAAGAATAGCACATAAAGCTTTAAAGAGTATGCCCAAAGGTGGAGGGATACTGCTGCTCAGGTGCAACCACCTTTAGCCTATAAGGAGCTGTCGACCATGTTTATTAATACTCTCAAATCTCCTTTCTATGATCAGATGATTGGGAGTGCCTCTACCAATTTCTCTGACATAATGACAATTGGAGAGAGAATCGAGTACGGAATTAAGCATGGAAAGATAACTGATACGGCTGGATCATCAACAACGAAAAAGTGGGTTCAATCGAAGAAAAAAGAGGGAGAAGTTCAGATGATTGGTTTCAATTCAAGACAACCATACCCTAATGCCGGAGTGCCACAATATCACTATCCACCTCCATATGTTTACCCTCAACCCTATATCAATAATACGTCAGCCCAATACTCATCCCCTTACGTCCAAAATCCTCGTCCTACTGAAGGCTACCAGCCTCGGAATCAACATAACACTCCTTATGTCCAAGGACACCAAAACATTAAAGGCGTCCGTAGACAGACTCATTTTGATCTGATTCCGATGACATATACCGAACTTCTACCCCAACTCTTCCAGAATAATCAGCTGGCACCCGTACCAATAGACTCAGTAAAGCCACCTTACCCAAAGTGGTATGACCCAAATGCCCGTTGCGACTACCATGCAGGAGCAATTGGACATTCCACTGAAAACTGTACTGCACACAAGCATAGGGTGCAAGTATTGATAAAGGCAGGATGGTTGAACTTTAAGAAAGAAAATGGTCCAGATGTCAACAACAATCCTCTGCCAAACCATCAGAATGCACAAGTAAATGCGATAGAGGTTCATGGAGCTGATTTGAGAAAGAATGCTGAGAGCATAGTGACTCCCATGGGAGAACTATTCGAAATATTATTGAGTAATGGATACATTGGAGTAGAACGCCTCCAATTAGATTTGGGTGTCAGAGCATACGATGCCAGTTTGATGTGTTCTTATCACATTGGGGCAAAAGGGCATTCTATTGACCAATGTCCTCATTTTCGTCTGAAAGTCCAGGAGTTGTTAGATTCACATTTTTTAACAGTTTCTCAAAATATGGTTCCGCTCCCTCAGTATGGGGAAGTTGATATTATAGAAGAATGCTCAAGGTTGTCTCTCAAGCCAAAACCGTTAACAATTTCTTATCGCGAGAAGCCCAGTACCCCAAATTCCAAGCCAAGACCGATTACCATCCAGATTCTGACTCCCTTTGAATATAAAAGTTCAAAAGCAGTACCTTGGAACTATGAATATAAGGTAACTGTTGGTTTTGAACCCCTCCCAATCCATAATATTAGTGGGATAGGAGGTCTAACACGAAGCGGGAAGTGCTATACACTAGAAGACCTATTGAAACCCAAGGGTAAAGAAAAAGGAAAAGCCAAGATCACTGAAGATATCAAGGAAAAAACAGAAGAGCCCATTACAGTGAAAAACTTAGATGTTAAACAGCCAGCATCTGAAGATGACATCCAAGAATTTTTTAAGTTGGTTAAACAAAGTGTTTATAAAGTGGTTGAACAGTTAGGTCGAAGCCCTGTAAAGATTTCCATACTGGCTTTGTTATTGGTTTCAGATACGCATTGTAAGACTTTGTTGGACATATTGAATCAAACTTATGTTCCGCAGGATATTACGGTGGACAACTTGGATAACATCGTTGGAAACATAACTGCATCCATTTCAGTAACTTTCACAAATGATGAGTTACACCAGAAGGCACCGGACACACTAAAGCCTTGCACATTACAGTTAAGTGCAAAAGTTTTGTTGTGGCAAAAGTTCTAGTTGATAATGGTTCCTTCTTGAACATAATGCCTAAATCCACGTTGGAGAAATTGCCTGTTGATATGTCTCATGTAAGGCCCAGCACTATGATCGTACGGGCTTTTGATGGGGCACGTAGTGAAGTTGTTGGAGACATAGAAGTGCCCATCCAGATAGGTCCATGCACCTTCGATATAACCTTTCAGGTCATGAACATTAATTCGGCCTACAGCTTCTTGTTAGGGCGTCCCTGGATTCACTCAGCTGGAGTGGTCCCATCATCATTACACCAAAAACTTAAATTTGTGGTCGACCGCAAACTAGTAATCATATCTGGACAAGAGGATATCTTAGTGTCAAGACCCTCTTCAATGCCCTACATAGAAGCAGCAGAAGAGGTTTTTGAGTCATCATTTCAAGCTTTTGAGATTGCAAATGCCACAACTTTATACGGAGAGATAGGGAAAATGGAGCTGCAACTTTCAAAACTCTCCTTAACAGGAAGCAACCAAAGCCTCGAAAATTTGTTGAATATGTCGAAAAATATGAAGAGGTTTGGTTTGGGATATAAACCAAGCAAAAAAGATACGATTAAAGCACACAGGCAGGAGAAAGAAAAACGACTGGCTAGATTGGAGAACCGTGAGCCGAAGTATCCAATGAATATCATTCCTCATCTTCATGATACCTTCATCTTTGCTGGAATAATTCATCCGGAATCTCAAGACCCTGCAGTCATGGCTATAATCGAACAGAAAAAAGAAGCTGGTCCCTTGGTTTATCTGTGCCCAGAAGACTTTGAACTCAATAATTGGATTGTAATGGAGCTACCATCATTTGTTAATGAGATATCAAAGTAATTTTTAAACTTTTTGTTTGTTTTTTGTTTTTATGATTTATGTGTTCTATGTCAATATTTCATTTGTTAATGAAGAAGCATTTTTTTTCTCTTTCTTTCCTATCATCCAATGAATCTCTCTTGTGTCTACTTCTTTTAGCATTGATTTAATTTATTTCATTCCTTCATTTATCTTCTTTCATCACACTGAATAATCCCTCTCTTAAACAGCGAAATTGGGATTGAAAGCGTTAATGATCTTAAATACGAACTTGATTCTCCTACATACGATGTTGAGTCCGATGAGGGAACAAGTGGTAATGAGGAAGATCTAGAACTTACTCCTGAATTGTTGAGAATGATTGAAGAAGAAGAGAGGATATTGAGACCACATGAAGAGTTGATAGAGACGATTAACTTGGGATCTCAAGTAGAGGTTAAAGAAGTTAAAATCGGGACCAACATGTCTACTGAAAGCCGTCAAGGGTTAATAACATTGCTTCATGAATACATTGATGTTTTTGCCTGGTCTTATCAAGATATACCTGGTTTAGACACAAGTATTGTGGTGCATCATTTGCCACTTAAGCCTGAATGCAAGCCAGTGAGACAGAAGTTACACAAGATGAAGCCAGACATGTTAATCAAAATAAAAGAGGAAGTCATGAAACAAATTGATGCAGGATTCTTAACAGTTGCTAATTATCCAGAATGGGTAGCTAACATTGTGCCAGTACCTAAAAAAATGGACAGGTCCGAATGTGTGTTGATTATAGAGATTTGAATCGAGCAAGCCCAAAGGATAACTTCCCACTTCCTCATATTGATGTACTGGTAGATAATACAGCTGGATTCTCAACTTTTTCCTTTATGGATGGATTCTCAGGTTACAATCAAATCAAAATGGCACCTGAAGATCAAGAGAAAACTACATTCATCACATTATGGGGAACCTTTTGTTATAAGGTCATGTCGTTCGGATTGAAAAATGTTGGGGCAACCTACCAACGAGCCATGGTTACTCTCTTCCATGACCTAATGCATAAGGAGATCGAAGTGTATGTTGATGACATGATTGCTAAGTCAAAACCAGGGGAAGAGCATGCAACCATTCTCCAAAAGTTATTCGAGCGATTGAGGAAATTCAAGTTGAAACTGAATCCGAGTAAATGCACATTTGGGGTCACTTCTGGCAAGTTGTTGGGTTTCGTCGTAAGCCATGAGGGAATTAGAGTTGACCCAAACAAAGTCAAAGCCATTCTAGAAATGCCACCACCACGTACTCAAAAAGAAGTCAGAGGTTTCTTGGGAAGATTGAATTATATTGCAAGATTCATATCACATCTTACAGCAACATGTGAAGCAATCTTCAAGCTACATCGTAAGAACAATACATGCATATGGAATGACGACTGTCAAAAAGCATTTGAAAAGATCAAGCAATACCTACAAAACCCTCCTGTTCTTGTACCTCCAACTCCAAATCGTCCACTTATCCTATATCTTACAGTGACGGAAAATTCAATGGGGTGTGTACTGGGACAGCATGACAGTTCAGGCAGAAAAGAGCAAGCCATATATTATTTAAGCAAAAAGTTCACTGATTGCGAAACCAGATATTCTCTTTTAGAAAGAACTTGTTGTGCTCTAGCTTGGGCCGCTCGTCGTTTGAGACCATATATGTTGTACTACACAACATGGCTTATCTCAAAGATGGATCCTATCAAATACATCTTTGAAAAGCCGTCTTTGTCTGGTAGAATTGCTAGATGGCAGGTTATTTTATCCGAGTATGATATTGTCTATGTTACTCGAAAGTCAATAAAAGGAAGTGCACTAGCCGATCATTTGGCCGAGCAACCTATAGACGATTATGAACCAATGAAATTTGATTTCCCTGATGAATTTGTCTCCACTATAATGGTGGAAAAAGAAATATCAGACTTGGAAACATGGACCATGTTGTTTGATGGGGCCTCCAATGAGTTAGGTCATGGGATAGGTGTTGTATTAATATCGCCTGAAGGAAAGTTGTTCCCTCTCACCGCCAAACTAAGTTTTGATTGTACTCATAATATGGCTGAATATGAAGTTTGTTCTATGGGTATCCAAACTGCATTGGATATAAAGATAAAGAAACTTCGAGTCTTGGGAGATTCTATGTTGGTGATTCATCAATTGAGAGGAGAATGGGAAACAAGAGACACTAAGCTACTGCCTTATAAAAAGCTTATATTAGATTTGTCTCATAAATTTGAAGAAATCACTTTTGACTATTTACCAAGGGAGAGTAATCAGATAGCAGACGCCTTGGCTACGCTTGCAGTCATGTTCAACATAGACCCCAATCATGAGGTACAACCTATTAAGATGGGAAGGGTAGATGTTTCAGCCTCCTGCATGAATATAGAAGAAGAGTTTGATGACAAGTCGTGGTTTCAAGACATCAAACATTATTTGAAATGTGGAACTTATCCTCTGAATGCCTCAGAAAATGACAAGCGCACACTTAGAAAGTTAGCAATGAAGTTCTTCCTAAATGGAGAAATACTTTACAAAAGAAATCATGATATGGTACTTCTAAGGTGTGTAGATACAAATGAAGCCAACACGATTATGAAAGAAATTCATGAGGGAATTTGCGGCACCCATGCAAATGGACACATGATGGCCAGACAGGCATTAAGGGCTGGCTATTACTGGTTAACCATGGAAGCTGACTGTATCAAATATGCCCGAAAATGCCACAAATGTCAGATTTACGCAGATAAAGCTCATGCTTCAGCATCTCAGTTGCACGTTATGACGACTCCATGGCCATTTTCCATGTGGGGAATGGACGTTATAGGCCCTATTGACCCAAAAGCCTCAAACGGACATCGATTCATCTTGGTGGCAATAGATTATTTTACCAAATGGGTAGAAGCAATGTCCTATCGAGAGGTGACGAAAGGAGTTGTGATCAAATTCATCAAGAATGAGATTATATGTCGTTATGGTCTTCCTAAGACCATAGTATCTGATAATGCACAAAATATGAACAATAAATTGATGACTGAGTTATGTGAGCAATTCAAGATCAAACATGTCAACTCAACTCCGTATAGACCAAAGATGAATGGAGCAGTGGAAGCTGCCAATAAAAACATAAAAAGGATTGTGCAAAAAATGACGGTGACGTATAAAGATTGGCATGAAATGCTTCCTTTTGCATTACATGGATATCGCACATCGGTTCGCACTTCAACTGGGGCAACACCATTTTCATTAGTTTATGGTATGGAAGCTGTTCTTCCCATTGAAGTGGAAATTCCATCATTAAGGGTCCTCATGGAGATTAATTTAGAAGAGGCTGAATGGATCCAAAACCGTTATGAGCAGCTCAACTTTGTTGAAGAAAAGAGATTGACAGCATTGTGCAGAGGTCAACTTTACCAAAGACGAATGATGAAAGCCTATGATAAGAAAGTGTGTCCTAGAGTATTCAGAGAAGGCGATTTAGTCTTAAAACAAATTCTTCCTTTTCTAAAAGATCACCGAGGAAAGTGGACCCCAAATTATGAAGGACCATTCGTGGTGAAGAAAGCTTTCTCTGGAGGAGCTTTAGTCTTGACTAACATGGATGGTAATGAGCTGCCAAGTCCAGTTAATTCAGATCAAGTTCGAAGATATTACGCATAGGCTACTTGTGTATCAAAGGATTCGGCAAAGTTGCGGGAATAAAACAAGTGTCTAGGAGAATTACGCTTCAATTTCTATAACATGTTTAAGAGGTTACTTTTGTCTCAAGTTCTAGAACCTTAACATTGACACATATGTCTACTGAATTTTAGTCATAAATCAAAGCTCCCTTATCGAAGCATGGCATATCTTGTCCATTTTTCTCCCCCACTCTCCATAATATTTGCTCAACTATGAATGTTTGGCATGTTTACCTTTATTATCATTACAATTGAATAAACAAAAAGTTACATAAACGCGATATTTCAAATCAATGGTGGTAACTTAAACGATTCGATGTGAAATACATATGTCCAAACAAAGAATCCAAAGGCAATATTTTTCCAAGAGCACCGTGATCATGAAGGTTGATGGAATGTCATCATGGAGGACAAAACCGTCATTTCAACATGACAAAGTCTTGAACTGGGGCAAAACGATTATTTTTGTCTTCTCAAACTGGGGCAAAACCATAATTATCACAGGAGCAAAGTCGTTATGGATACATTTTTGGTCATCAAACAAAGAACAAGTTGTTTAGTGAGTTCATGATCCAATTAAGGTCTATTACCAAGGGTGATGCGAATGGGGTGCCCGAGCTATCAAATATCTTTTAGAGAAATTTGTATCATAGTTTTCGGATAGTGCTAAATCTGCACCCAATGTATTCAAGCATTCAAGTTTAGCGTGCATTGCAAAGAAAATTTATTTTCGGTTAAATTGAACCCAACTATTCAGTCGAGGTCGAAGCCTGTGTCAATTCAGGTTCATTTCCAATTTTTCGGTTAAATCGAACCCGACTATTCAGTCGAGATCAAAGCCTGTGTCAATCTAGGTCCGTTTTAAGTTTTTTTTTCGGTTAAATCGAACCCGACTATTCAGTCGAGGTCGAAGCATGTGTCAATCCAGGTCCGTTTTCAGTTTTTCTCTCGGTTAAATCGAACCCGACTATTCAGTCGAGGTCGAAGCCTGTGTTAATCCAGGTCCGTTTTATGTTTTTTCTTCGGTTAAATCGAACTCGACTATTCAGCCGAGGTCGAAGCCTGTGTCAATCCAGGTCCATTTCCAATTTTTTCTTTCGGTTAAATTGAACCCGACTATTCAGTCAAGGTCAAAGCCTGTGTCAATCCAGGTCAGTTTTAAGATTTTCTCTTAGTTAAATCGAACCCGACTATTCAGTCAAGGTCGAAGCCTGTGTCAATCCAGGTCCGTTTTCAATTTTTCTCTCGGTTAAATCGAACCCGACTATTCAGTCGAGGTCGAAGCCTGTGTCAATCCAGGTCCGTTTTCAATTTTTCTCTCGGTTAAATCGAACCCGACTATTCAGTCGAGGTCGAAGCCTGTGCCAATCCAGGTCCGTTTTCAATTTTTCTCTCGGTTAAATCGAACCCGACTACTCAGTCGAGGTCGAAGCCTTTGTCAATCCAGGTCCGTTTTCAATTTTTCTCTCGGTTAAATCGAACCCGACTATTCAGTCGAGGTCAAAGTCTGTGTCAATCCAGGTCCGTTTTAAGTTTTTCTCTCGGTTAAATCGAACTCGACTATTCAGTCGAGGTCGAAGCCTATGTCAATCCATATTCGTTTTCAGTTTTTCTCACGGTTAAACCAAACCTGACTATTGAATTGTGGTTGAGACGTGATTAAGTCAAGTGCATTTTCCTTTCTAAATTCAAATTTTTACCGAACAAATCTTCGCATCCCCAGTACTTAGTTTGTTTCCTTTGTCTACCCTTTCAATCCTTCAAGGATACACAAAGGGGGGCAAACTGTAGACACCGTATTTGGTCCGGCTTGATTTTAAGTAATAATGTTTGAAGTTTTTCAATATTTGGTGGTCAATTTGTTTTTATGATATGTCAACAAGAGCATAGCTCAAGTGGCATAAAAGTTGTATTAACAATCACGAGGTCTATGTTTCAAATCCCCCTCCCCACATATTATATATATATATATATATATATATATATATATATATATTTATTTATTTATTTATTATTATTATTATTATTATTATTATTATTTTTGGTCTTCCCCATTCCTATTCAATGGGAAGTTTTCATGAAAAAACCCCCCCATTACCTATTCTAAAGCTTTTTCCATAGTTAGTATTTTTTTGTTTTTTTTATTTATTATTTTTCCCACCATTTTCTCATCCATCTCCCCCCTAAATTAGTAACCCTTCAAGTATAAAAAGGGGGGGAGATGGAAGATGAAAACACAAGAAGAATGAGAGGAAGTTTAGAGTAAAAGTGAGCTTGAGAGAGTTTAGGCATTTGAGAGAGTTTAGGCATTTGAACAAGAGTTTAGCTTAGAGAGTGATAGAAAAGGAGAGAAAAAAAGAGAAGAAGTTTAGAGTAAAAGTGAGCTTGAGAGAGTTTAGGCATTTGAGCAAGAGTTTAGCTTAGAGAGTGATAGAAAAAGAGAGAAAAGAAAGTGGAAGAGGAAAAGAGGAAAAAAGAGGGGGAGGAAGGAGTATACGCGGAGAGAAAACATTGGGTAAGAAAGAAGGAAAAAAGAAGAAAAAAAAAGGTGGGGTTTTGTTTTTCTATTTCCTTTGTTTTTTTTTTTTTTTTTTGTTATTATTGTTATTGTTATTATTATGATTATTATTATCATCATTATCATTATCCTTTTTAATTTCTCTCTCATTTTAGTTCACTTTTGCACTTTGCCAACTTCATTTTTTAAAACTTTCTAATTCATTTGTTTTTTCCTTTCATTCTCCAAATTGCTTTAATCTAATCTTTAATTCTGCTTGGTCAATTTCAATTATTGTTATTGTTTTGATTTTCTTTTGAAAGGGATTATGGGAACTGAGTAATGTGTCTTCGTGGAGTTCAACTCCCGTGTAGGCGTATGAAAATTCTCATTTTCCCTAAAAAGAATTCACTCTTTGAATGATTTTCTTCTTTTACATCTTTTTTTTTTTTTAATAAACACAATCATGTATCGCCCATATTTCCTTTAATTAAAAGAGAAATTAGGCATGATTTATATTAAATTGGATATCCAACTCATAATGTTTAATCCTTACTTTATTTCTAAAGTTAAGGTAAAAACAAATGAGACATCTTGTGTTTATTATTGCATTTGGGTTTATATTTTCATATTTATCATTCTTTTTAAGAAAAATAAAAATAAAGGACTGTTTTTTTAATTGGACAATTTAAAATATTGTGGTAATCGTTTTCTTAAACAGGTGTTGTAGGGTGCTAATACCTTCCTTACACTCAAACGACTCCCGAACCTAATTTCTGGTTTTCTAAGACTGGTTTTTTATTTTAAAGGTGACCAATCACACCTTCAATGATTGGTGGCGACTCCAACTTTCTTCTTAAAAACCCAAGAAAGGATGTCGGCCGCTCCGCGTTGCGATTACGTTGCGACAATAACAATTATAAGTCAATCAAGAAAATCAATCAAGCATGCTTCATTCATCACATTAAACATAACTATTTATATTTAATATAAGTAATGACATGCTTTATGCTTTCCAATTTTTCATATAATTAATATACACTTATATTAAAAGATATGAAAACAAATCCATGCATTTAAACATACATTATAACAATTTATAATATATAAAAAATGCATGAGCATGTTTATAACCTAAGGTGGGATTAAATATTCTATATGACATCCATAAAGCATATAAATAGCAATTGAACCGGTTAATTTTGGCCCCTAGGATAAAATAAAGCACTAAATTACATTAATTTAGCTAAATTCTATCCTAAAAAATCCTTGTATAGCTTCGAAATTGGTCTATACAGCACGAACCGCCCCGAACCACCTCGAACCGGCTTCGAAAATCACGAAACATGCCAAAAATTGGCTGAACCGGACCAAATAGGTCCCAGCCCAGTCGAACCGGTCCGAACCGGACCGCCCACAGCTTGAACCGCGCCTGTTGAAACCCTAGTGCGCGCCTCCATCGTGACAGCGTCTCGACGCTGTGTTGATAGCATCTCGACGCTGTGCGCTTTCCTTATCTGGCGCCTGCGTATCGAGACAGCGTCGAGACGTTGTTGAGGTAGCGTCCCGACGCTGTGTGCTTTCCTTATCGAGCGCCTTCGGTATTGAGACAGCGTCTCGACGCTGTTGAGGTAGCGTCTCGACGCTGTTGCGTCTCGAGGCAGAATCTGGGCAAAACAGCAACGATTTCTTCGGTTTTGTCCTCGATTTCAGCGGCGATTGCTTCGATTTTCATCTCATAAAAACCTATTCTAGACCCGGACTTACATAGGACTCGATTTTACATAATATACCCGAAACACCGGGCCTTACATGATCAAAATCACATAAAAATAAAATCTATGGCCATAAAATTAACCCAAACAGTTCAACGCAAACCGAACATACATTATGCATAAATCCCACCTATTAGAGCCTATCGCAACTTTTTAAAATTAATTAATAGGGACAGCGATGGCTCTGATGCCGATAGAAGGGAATAAAAGTCCCCACGCAGCGGAAGCGCATCGATTGGACCTTACGCCGTATATTAATTAACATTAAAATACCGTTACGAAAACTCAAACAAACTTTAAACAACCTTTAAAGCTGCTGTAAAATCAGTTTAAACATGCTGAAAAATAAATCTAAATTTATTTTCATGCTTTTCTAAAGAAAAGAGGAAGAATCGTTACAAACCTCCGTTGTAGACTTGACCGTTCTTCGCCAACGACGCTCCACGAACGAAAATGCAGCAGCCGCCTTAGCCTCTTGATCGCTGGAATTTTCTTCTTGATCGACACAATAACCACAGAGGTTATACCGGTATGTCTCTAAGTCTAGGAAGCAAAAGACTTGTGGGAGTCTTTCTCTAAGAGGGAGGCTAGAGAGAATTCTAGGTCTTGTCTTTCAAGAGTGTCAAGTGTCATGACCAACTAGGTCTAGTGTTCTATTTATAGAAGAGAGGCCATGAATAAAATATTCAATTAAATCAATCTTTTCCAAAATTGATTCAATCTTATTCCTTAATTAATCAATCATGATCAATCAATTCCATAATTGATTAATCTTTTCCACAAATGACTAATTACTTCCATAAGTGATTAGATCATTTCCATAAATGATTAATTCCTTCCTTAAGTGATTAATTATTTCCATAATTGATTAATTCCCGGTTAATGAATTCTTTAATTAAGTAACCACTAATTAAATATCACATATTATTAGAGAAAACTAGGAAGCCAACGAATTAGAATCAAGCATAAGAAACCCCAATCCAACGATCCCTTTTCATGTTATTGATCTCGTCTTATTTTTGTTTTGCAAGCTTAGTTTTCTGTCTTTTAAATTTCAGCTTTTAATTATTTCATTATTTTTGCTTGTCCTTCATTTTCCAAAAAAATCCCCCCATCTTTATAAACACAAAATTCTACACTTGCTAGATCCTCCTTCCCTGTGTTTGACCCCAGCCACTATTGCTACAAAATAGTAGTAGTGTCGTGGATTATAAATTTTATTCGACAAACACGACCTTCGACAAGTCGGACCTCGTCATATGCCATATGGTTTATTTAGTCCTTTTTCCAAGCCAAATAACTCTCTAATTGCACTCTTAATTCCACCCAATAACCTTAAATTGTTCAATTAAACTTATAACTTAGAAAATTGGGGTTTACCCGAATTAGGGCGTTGCAAATCTAGAAGCTGGAAAAATATATATTAAATGGCAATAAAAGTGCTTTTTCAAAAATACACTAGGAGGTCCTCATTTTCTCTCCTAACTAATCTCTCTCTCTCTCTAAGTATATAACTCACTTTTTCTTTTCTTCTTTTCACTTTTGTGGAAGAAATGTTGAGCGATTTGCTTACTGCAAGTGTACGATTCCAGTAATAATATAGTGTTTTCGTGTAAAACGAATGTCGTCCTCTGGATTGGTTTTCTAGTTAAACTAAATACCATGAATAATCTTGTCCAATTTTATTTAGAGAGCAAAACTTAATACAAAAGGTAAATCTAAAGACAAAACCATAAAATAAAGGTGGACACTCAAATGGAAAGACTCTTAGAGAATTGATTTCATTATTTGAGATTGAGGATTAGTTAATGTAATGAATTTAGCGTGCAATTATTTTACGAGCCAAGGAAACTTTTATCACAATTATCTCTCCCGAGCATAATTGATTCTCATGCATACAATAAACCCAATATCCCTATCTAATTTCATTAGCATGCTCGGTCTTGAGTTTAGTCCTCGTTACTACTTCTAAAGTATTTCTAAATCCAGTAACACCGCACGTCCTCATCACGAACTCCATGTCTTCTCGCTTGATTCCCTCTCATTGGCCTTGCTTCAGCTCCCACCAAAGGTCTCTAGTCGGAATTAGGGCTAAAATCTAACCAATTGGACTCCCATTGGTCGTAGCACATAATGTGGTATTTATAGAAATTCTGTCGACAGCGTCTCGACGCTAGCGACGTAGAGGCAGCGTCTTGACGTTGTCTTGCTGCCACCAAAACAGAATAGGAAAAATCTTGGTATCGTCAAGACGCTAGGGACAGCGTCTAGATGCTGTCTTCTTTGCCGCTTTAATCAGATAAGGAAATTTCTTAGCCTCGAGATGCCAAGAAAGCAATGTCTTGACGCTAGCTCTCGGGTCTTCCACTTATGACAAGCCTCCAATTTGATTCCTTTTCGTTTCTTTGCCTCTTTTAGCGTCCCTAACACCCGATTATCTCCAATTTCTCTCATTTAGCTTCAATAATCAAATCCTACAAAATAAACAAAATGCATAAATCGGCCAAATAGTACTCACAGATTAACTAAAATGAACCGTGAAAAATAACTCGCTATGCGCGCTGTCAAGAAACTATGACTTATCATTGTCGGCACAATTTCTCTTGGGAATTTCTCGTCCTAAACGTTCTCTCATATGCATCTATTTAGTCTTTACATATATATTTTCTTGGAAAAATACTTCTTTGGTCCCTAAATTTTCAAACTAGACATTTTTAGTCCTTGAGTTTTGACAAATATGTTTAAAAGGTTCCCTATACAATTTTTATTAATTTTTAAAAGTTTTTTTTTATATAAAATTAATTTTTCTTATTAGTTTTTAATATTGAATGATTAAAAAAAAAAAAAAACTCACTCCCTACCCCATTCTCTCTCTTCTCTCCTCCCTCCTTCCATTTTCTTCACCTTTTCCCCATCCTCGTCACCGTTTCTTCTTCCTTTCCCCTTCCCCCTCTCAATATGCTGCAACGACCATTTTCAAAAAAAAATTTAAGCTTTACTAACAGTTGATCAACCATTCTTCCTTCTCCCAAATCTTCATTAGTTTTCTCTTGTTGATTGTGAAATGAAATTTCATATGCGCAATTTCTTGTTATGTTGGAAGCATGTTTAGGTCATTGTAATGTGAACTAAATCAATCAAATCATGTTTATCATATAGGTATAGCAATAAAATACAAGAGTCCGTTGGCCATTTGCGATTCTGATCAAAATAGGACGTACTGGCATTTGTTAGAAGATGAGGGGAAGAAGACGAATATCCTGGCCCGTCACCGCTACTGTTGCTACAACATGTTGAGAGGGAAAAGGGGAAATGAAGAAGAAGATGGTGGGGAAAATGAGGGAAAGACGAAGAAGAGGAAAAGAACGCGGAGGGAGGAGAGAGGAGATAGAGTGGGGTAGAGTGTGGAGGGATTATTTTTATTTTAAAAAAAAATCTTCAATATTAAAAATTATTAAATATATATATATATATATATATATATATATATATATATTCATTTTATATAATAAATCGAACAAATTAATAAAATAGTATGAGAAACATTTTAAGCCTATTTCTCAAGAAACTTTAGGGACTAAAAATGTCTATTTTCAAAATTCAAGAACCAAACGTAACTATCCCTCAAAACTTGGGGACAAAAATGTATTTTCCCCTATTTTATCTCATTATCTTCAATCTCTCTATGGACAAATTATCTTATATATTCATTTCTCTATACACACAATTTTTCTGGCTAATCTCTCTTTTCCCATACTTGGTTATTCTTTCATCTTAATTGTTGCATTTTAGTAATCTATCAACTTTAAAAATAACTCTTAAGTGCATATTTTAGTGATTAAAAAAACACACTTCTTAGTATAGATCAAAATTAAGTTTTTCATAAAGCAACGACTCTTTTACTCAAATACATATAAATAATGAGTACTTTCAATTGTTTCTCAAACACACTTTTACTAGACAACTACATGCATATTCATATATTCATATTTTAGGAGAGATCATCATATGGTGAGAAAAAGACCATCAAATTGGTATAGGATCTACGAGGATGGAGGCAATGAAACGCTTGGTTGCTCCGTGAACGAATGTGTAACCATCTTCCTTCTTGTAAAAGAGGTCTGAGAGTCGAGCAAGATTCAACACGCGCATAACGATCGCATTTGAAATCTTGGTACATTTCATATAGTCTTCAATAACATCTTTCCATGCTTTTACCACCTCCTTTTCTAATTTAGCTAAGGTTTCTTCTTCTGATACTCCATGTTGCTTCATATAACATTCAACAGCTGAGCCAATATGACCTCTCTCTTGTTCAAACTAATAAAAAATTAAACATAATCAACCATAAAAAAATGATTTCTGGGAAATAGACAATTTAAATAATCACATAATTTATATGAAACAATTTTTTATAATCACAAATCTAGCATGACAAATAGCTGTCTATATATAGTTTTTTTTGTCCCTGTGCATATATATTTTATTATTCAAGTAAGTCAAATTTAACCCATAAATTCAATTTCATTAAATTTTACGACAAACTTAAATAAGTTAGTGCATTATTGTACTCGAACGAGACTACTCTGTCCAAATTGATTGTTCATGTTCTGTTTCAGGTTTTTGGCCTTTTTTTCTGTTTTCATTTTTCTTTTTTCAATTTTTATGTTTTGAATATTATTTTACCTACTTTTCCGTTTGAAATGACTTTGTAAGTGTTTAAAAACATTTTTTTTACACTAAAAAACATTTTTTTAAACATTTAAAAAGTCATTTCAAGAGGTAATTGTTAGCTTCTGGCACTGATTCTTACTCTTCTAGGATGTAACTAGAAGTGTTTTATTGGATCAATTTTTCCTATTATTTCTATTGGCTTGTGTACCTCGTGGGAAGTTATGTCATTCATAAGTCTGCCAATTACTCCAGTTGCTTTAAGAAGCATTGGATCACTCTCAACCCATTGGAAAGCCTCTTCTGAAGCAGCAACTCCCATACCAAGAAATGAAATTGGAACAAAAAGATAGTAACAAGTTGATACGATGGCAACTTTCATGTACTCTTCCATTGTTGGCACATGCCCTTCATTGAACCATTTAGCTTCTGCAAAATAAGCTCTACATTGTCTCTTCATCTGTAAACGAAACAAAAAATTAGAAAGAGAGACATTGTTTCTATTGGAGAATAGAAAACTACATTAGGCTTAATTCTCACCCCTTCTTTTGCATAATGAATAGCATATGGAATGTTGTCCTTGCTGATATCATGTTCGATCTCGTCATAAACTTTGAATATAACTTCATAAAAAACTTTCATGTAGTCGGGGAGGTTCTCAATGCAATTGATATCCCACCTGAAATTTAATCAAAAGGTAAGTTTTTTTTTTTTTTTTTTTTTTTTGTGTTTTATCAAAAGGTAAGTTATTACTTTAGAATTAATAAATTTAATTGTTTAACATTTTTAAATACTAGCTCATTAAGTGTGTGTTCACAAATCAATTTTGGTCAAACTTCAAAGGATTATAAGTGTATGAAGTATTAACACGAAAGAAGTAAACAAACCACTATACTGGAAGAGAGAATATTTCCACTAATGTTCTAAAGATTGGATTACAAATACCTCATACACTCAAATATTTGAACTCTCCAAAAACTAATTTGGAAATGAAATTAGAAAGCAACCATATGTGAAAACTCTCAATGACAATGAGTTGGATTAAAGTAACGCCACAACAAGTAACATTAGGATTGCAGTTTAAAATTTTAAACACTAATGATATGTTATGTTATAGAAATAGACCGATTACAGTTCATAACATTGAGCCAATCAATAGTTGAAGAGTTGAACCTTTCGATTGCTTCTGTGAATAGTTCAAGTTCATCCAGTGTAGCATATGCATCATAAATATCATCAAGAACCGTCGCAAGAGTAATAATTTTAGCTAATATTATTCTAGCAAGAGAGTACTTGGGTTCATAGTAAACTCCCGATGCCCAAATGTAGCTCTCCACCACCCTATCTCGTGCAAAGGATAATTGTTCCATCAAATTCAAATGCTTCCACCATCTATATATTTACGCAAAACACATCATTAAGGCTCCATAAAGAAACAAAAACAAAACAAAAGTCATTATTGAATCATCAATTCTCCTTAGTAACATGTATGTGCAAGTGGACGTGTGTGCTAATCCAAACTTCTTGAAATAGTAAAATTTCATTCGTTAGAGATATTTGATACTCAAGCACATGACATTCTACAACCTAAATCCTGCTTGAGTAAAGGCTATGGAGAGGATATGTCTCCCTCTCAAACAAAAAGTAAAATTATCTATGAGGAAACCTAGACTTGGACTCAAGATTTGGGTGGAAAACTGGGGTGGGTCAACTCAATCCTTGTCAAGCCAAAATCAATTTTTTCCATACAACATATGTTGTGCAAATTTGGGAGATGGGCAGACCCACTCCTAGTTAACCCTAAATCAGCTATTTGTGTGCAACATTGGGTGAAAACCTAGAGGACTGGCTAGCTGAATCTTAGTTCCCAAATCAACTCACTACAAGAAAAGTTATTTTTGTCGATGTGTTTTCTCTCGACGCCATTAAATGCGTCGGGAGAAGGACTCTCTGCCGGTGCACAAACTATGCGTCGTCATCTCTACAGACATCGTTAAGACCGTGTCGGTAGAGACTCCCTCTCGTGACGCCGTTTATATCTACCTCGAGAATGAAAAGACTTCTGCTGACGTCATGTTAATCGGCGTCGATAGAAGTGACCTTTGTCATTGTGCCTAGACGACGTCGGTAGAGAGTCATTTAAAATTTTGATGGTAAATTTTCCCTCTCCAAACATGGACTTCTGCCGACGTGGTTAAAATGTCATCGATGGAGAGTTATTTAAAAATTTGTTGGCAAAAAGTTTTTCCCTACAAACCTGGACTTCTACCAATGTCATTTTCAAATGACGTCGATAGAAGTGATTTCTATTGACGCGGTTAAAATGTCGTCGATAGAAGCTGGTTTTAGTAACTTCTGTCAACGCGATATTAACTTTGTCGACAGAAGAGGCATTTGCCAATGCCACCATTTGAAAGTGGCTTCGACAAAAGTAGCCTCTATCAACGCCATTTTAATCGCATCAGCAAAAGCTCATTAAAAGCCCTATTCAAAATGTTCCCTCATTTCATGTCTTCTTCCTCATTTCAGTCCCTCCCCTCTACATTTTCTTCCCCTCTTCTTCAATCGTCATCTTCGTTTTTGTCCCTCGCCGCAACTTCCGTCGCTTGACTCTACCATTACCGTTTCTTTCATCGCGTATGGGCCGTTATCTCCCTCTTATTTAGTAAGTAATTTTCCTTCCTTGTTTCTTTTTTTTTTGTTTTACATTTCTTTGGTGGTCTTTTTCTTGTTAGTTGTTTTTTCTTTTCATTTCTTTGCATCTTTATGTCAATATTTTGCTCTCTCTAGATTGTGTTATTTATGGTTGTGTGTGCTCTGTGCATGCGGGATTGTAAGCCGACAGAAGCTTGAGTAAAAAAAAATTTTAACGTTTGTTCATTTTGTGAAAAGTGGTGAGGAAAGAAATTAGTATAAGTATGGTGACTTTTTTTGTGTGCATTGAAGGGTTTTGGAATTTGCTAATTCCGATAAAGTGGAAGCGTAATTGGGACCGATTCGTAGTTCATTTTGTTTATCAAAAAATACCATTACATTGGAAAAAATCGTAGAACAAATTCTATACTAACTTAAGGCTAAGCATACAAAATTTAGATCTAATTCTATAATAAAGAAAAGAGAAGCAAATCTCCGTTGACGTCTCTGAAAATCAAGAATGATTCTTGATTGCTCTGCAACAACGAAGAATACACCATTTGATCTTCCCCGCTATAACTCTGAGATTAGGAACGTAGTTGTGGGACTACCTAATCTTGAATGGGAAAAAACTCTTGGAGAGAAAAAATTCTAGAGTTCTTGAGTTGAGAGAATGAGAGAGAGGCTAGAATGAGACTTTAGTGTTAGGGTTCTCATAACCTTTCCTTTTATATGAGAGGAAACCCTAATGTGGGGTTAGGAAACAACCTTGACCGTTAGATCAAGACCAATTAATTAATTGATTAAATCAATTAATTAAATGTTAATTAATTAATCATATCAATTAATTAAGTGTTAATTAATTAGTCATATTAATTAATTAATCTCATGCACATTTAAATCTTATTTAAATGTAATTTCCTCACATAAAATTAATTTAATTAAACTAATTAATTAATTAATTTCAATAATTAATTAAATATCTCCCATATTCAATTAATTACATATTAGAATCATATTTTGATAATTCCACATAGACTATAGTTTAATTAAATCTCATTTAATATAAACTAAATTGAATAATTAATTAATTCATTCATTCATCTTCTAATTAAATATCATATATTTAATTAGACATATATTTGAACTCTTTCAAATATATCAATCTCTCAATATAATAAAGTTTAATCTCAAATTAGACTTTATACTTTAATGCATCACTATACATTATAATAATTTGTATCTCATATAATTAACTTAATTCCCAATATGAATTTGAACTATTCAAATTCTCTCCAGATATATTTGTTCGTAATTACTCTTTACGAGCTAGCAAGGGGACCTAATGAACCTACGTATCAGAAGCTCCAATGATATGAGGTTAACCAGTTAAACTCATTAATCAGGTTAACCAATATTCATTAGATGTGAGTCATTCCACTAAAGACCCACAACTGAACACTTCTCACTCTAGAACATTTCTGTGTGTCCATGGATATAGACATATACTAGTAAGTCAATCCTTTACGAGTGTCCGTAATCACAGCTGGGTCAAATTACCGTTTTACTCATGTTTTACATTTGTCTCCTTAAGAGATAAAGATTAAAATTTAAGATTTACCTTGAAAGTTCACATAGTTAAAAGCACAAAATAGCAAGAACGATTATAATGAAAAAGTTTTACCTTGAAACTTCACATAGTTCTCTCCGGTAAAGTTTTTGCAAAGTGTTGTAATCCAACTTCGCAAAAGTGAGCAAAATATCCTTATTTGATGGATCCTTTTCATAGAGAGAAATGCAATGCCTTGTCATAAGCCTTGGTAAGGATTTATAAATTGGCCACTTCAAAGCATATTTAGCTTCATCAGCAAAACGAGAGCTAGAATCCATGCCTATTGCTTGAAGGTGAGTAGTTGCAAAAGTCAAAGCTTTATCCAATATACCCTCTCCATTCATTCTCAAGTGAGATGCTTCGTACAAACTTAATATTCCACTTTCATCCTTCACCATTGATTGTTTGAAATCTCCCATTTCGTTTGTAAACGGATGGAATATCCCTGTTTGAAATTTACAAAACAAATCAAATTTGAACACCTTTCATATTCATTCATTCAATAGCAAATTTGTTTTCATTTTTAAATTTTATTTTAGTTAATTAAAAGTGAGGTTCACATTTTTTTTTAAGGAAGAGTAAAATACTTTAAAAAGTTTTCATTATATTTGATTACTTAAGCCAAATTTGATGACATTTCATTGCTTGGTTTTCATATTTTCAAAATAGATGTGATATATATGTTTTAGTCCCTAATTTTTGGTATTTTTTTTTTAAAAAATCTTCCCTATTGTTGAAAAAGGTCTATTTTAGTCGTTTGTGTATTAACATTTTTCAATTTAATTTGTTACCGTTGATAAATATTAAGATTAATTTATGATAAAATTAGAGAACATAATGCTCAACAAATTGATTACTTAAAAAAAAAAAAATCATTTAAGAGAAGAGAAATAAATTTAAAAAAATTATTAGTTTCTGATAAATTTGAAGGAGAAATTACGGACTTGTTTGCCTACTGGATTTTGTTTTATGTTTTTCAGATTCACTGAATTAAGTAAATATGTGTTTACAAATGTGTTTTTGAATTTATTTTTTTCGAATTTTGTGATCCAAACAGTAAAAATTCTGAAAATATTTTTATATATATATTTTTTATGTTTTCAATGTATTCAGATTTTGAATTTAAAATTTTAAAAATCCAAATAGTGATTTTGTTTTTAAAACAAATATATGGATTTTAGAATACATGTGAAGTCAAACATATAAAAATTACTCGAGGAACTTACCGCATGAAATAGAGTAACCTTGTTGTCTAAGCAATCGAAACTTAAGGGCAGTATGATAAATATCATCAAAATCGTCAACAGTGGAAGGCTTTTGTATGTGCTGAAGGGCTTCATTAATTTCCTCCTCAAAGTGGTATGACAAACCTAAGCACTGAATTGAATCAATTAAGCTTAGTTTTTGGGAAGATTTTTCCGCAGCCACAAACATTCTTGTCACTTCTTCTTTTAGCTTTTGAAGCTGTTTCTCTACCATGTTGTCTTCTTCCTGATTTTCCAAAATCTAACAACTCTATGAATGATTAAGATTAATATAATAATTGTTGTCCAAAAAAAAAAAAAGATATAATATAATAACCTCCACAAAAAAAGAAAAAGATATAAATATAATAATAATTTTTTTTCTACATGATAATTTTTTTTTTTTTTTGAAAAATATACTTTTGGTCCCTCACGTTTGGATTAGGTTTCATTTTGATTCCTAAATTTGAAATTTTGACATTTTAATTCCTGATGTTTGGATTTTGTTTCATTTTGATACCTTCATCAAATTTTCTATTTCCCTTCGTTCCGGATCAGATTGAGGATATCCTTTTTTATATATATAAATGAAAAAGAAAGGGAGAATAAACAAAGAGGAAAAAGAAAAATATGGAAAGGAGGAAGGAGAAGAAGAGAAAGAGGAAGAAGAAAGAAAGAAAATGAAAAAAAAAAAAGAAAAAGACTAGCAGTCGATTAATTTAATATTATTTTACTTTAAAAAGTTAAAGAACAAAAGTTTTAATAAAAAAAATAGTGTCACTCTAGCAATCTGTTAGTAATTAAAGGAAAATCGAACAAAGGGACCAAAATGAAACAAAACCCAAACCTCATGGACTATGAAACCTAACTCAAACCTTAGGGAACTAAAAGTGTATTTCCCCCTCCCCAGATTGAAGCCCAATTACAAAATTGAAAAAATATAAGATTATTTAAAAACAATTTGAGAAATCAATGTATTTTGAAAAAAAAATTGCGAAAACAAAGTCTTTTTTTTGTCGTTTATTGAGTTCCGTGGCTTCAAGCCACGGAACATTGAGTCACGGATTCACTTTTTTTTTTTCTTTTTTTTTTTTTAATTTTCAACTTTTTGAAAATGGAAACCAAATAATGTTTTTTTTTTCTTTTAAAAAAATTTTCTGGTTAATTTCAAAAAAAAAAATATATATATATATCGTTTTATCATTATGAGCACATACATATAGTTTTTAAATTTCTATTATATATATATATATATAATTTTTAATTTTCTATCTTTTTAACTTAATGACAATAAAATGATTGCATTTTTTCTATTAATAATGATAAAAATAATTGTAATTTTTTAAATTTAGTTTTAATTGTTAATTTTTTATTTTTTCTTCACAATTCAAAAAATATTATCTTAATTATCAATTTATTACAATTTAATGAATTTTACTTTTTTTTCATTTTAATATATACATCAATTGATAAGCTCAATTGAAAATTACAATTATTTTATCATTATTAATAGAAAAAACTTACAATTATTTTATTATCATTAAGGTAAAAAAATATAAATTTAAAAATTATATATATATATATATATATATATTTATTTATTTATTTATTTGCTCATAATGAAAAAAAAATGAAAAATTAAAATAAATAAATAAATAAAAACATTATTTGGTTTCTATTTGCAAAAAGTTGAAAATTAAAAAAAAAAAAAAAGTTGAATCTGAACATCACTCTTCTCACCCTCATATGTGACCTACTATTTAAAAAAAAGGAAAAAATACACTTTTAGTCCCTGAGGTTTGGGTTAAGTGACAGTTTGGTCCCTGAGTTTTCAAACTCAACAAAAATATCCCTCAGGTTTGAGATAAGGAGCACTTTGGTCCCTGCCGTCTATTTTTCTGTTAAATATTAACGGTGGCTGACGTGGCACTATTATTTTAATAAAAAAATATTTTTTTTATTTTAAAATAAAAACAAATAAAAACAAATAAAAATAAATAAAAATATTATTATTTTAATTATTCTTAAAACTCAACCCTCAATCTCATCTTCTTCATCATCTTCTCTCATCCCCTCCATCTTCTTCTTCAAACCTCTGATGGTCGCGTCGCCCACATGCCGTCGCCGGCAGTCGCTCTCCGGCGACAAAAGTTTTTTTTTTCTTTTTTCTTTCTTCTTCTTCTCTTCTTCCTCTCTTTCCTCAAGGTTTCAACAACTTTTTTTTTAAATGAAAGAGAAAGGAGGAGGGAGGACTCCCTCCTCCGCTTTCCGGCGCCGGAACGGAGGGAGGAGGCCCCTCCCTCCGTCCCCATTACAGATCTGTAACGGGGAGGGAGGGACCTCCTCCCCCCGTTCCGGCGCCAGAAACAGAGGGAGGAGGCCCCTCCCTCCCTCCTCTGTAACGGGGAGGGAGGGAGAGACCTCCTCCGTTTTCCGACGCCTCCTTTCTCTTTCATTTTTTTAAAAAAAAAAACTGTTGAAACTTTGAGGAATTCCTCAAGGAAGAAGAGAAGAAGAAGAAAGAAAGAAAGGAAAAAAAAAAACACTTTCGCCGCCGGCAACGGCATGTGGGTGGCGCGACCATCGGAGGGGTGAAGAAGAAGATGGAGGGGATGAGGGAAGAGGATGAGGAAGATGAGATTGAGGGTTGATCAGTTTTAAGAATAATTAAAATAATAATATTTTTGTTTATTTTTATTTGTTTTTATTTGTTTTTATTTTAAAATAAAAAAATAATTTTTTTTATTAAATTAATAGTGTCACGTCAGCCACCGTTAGTATTTAATAGAAAAATTGACGGTAGGGATCAAAGTGCTCCTTATTTCAAAACTCAGGGGTATTTTTGTTGAGTTTGAAAACGCAGAGACCAAACTGTCACTTAACCCAAACCTCGGGGACCAAAAGTGTATTTTTCCCAAAAAAAAAAAAAAAAGAAAAAAGTGAATCCATGACTTTGAAGTCACGGATTCAGTGTTCAACTGTTGACTGGTCAACATGACCAGTCAACTAACCAAGGAACACTTTTTCAAAACACATGATTTTTCAATTTTTTTTTAAATAATCTATTATTTTTCCAATTAACCCCCAAAATTAATGTCAGCAGTTCGACCCCATGTTCACTCTATTCCTCAAAAAAACTCTCTCCCTCTTCCTTCTTCCGTCTTCAACCCCTCCCCCTTTCTTTTTCTTCGATTAAGTATCCTATATCGCAACGATGAATAGAGCCCTCACAATTTATAAGATACATAAGTTACTTTTTTCATTATCAATTAGTTTTGATAGGAAATCTCATTTTTATTTAATATTGCATCAGAGTCCATAAAGTCGAGACGGATTTTTGGTCTAAAAATTAGAATCCAACTCAAGATTCGTTAACCCAAAGAGCCGACATCTTGAGGGACATGTGAAGCACCCCCACATCGAAAAGATCAATATAATTATAAGTAGGTTAAATAAACTTAAAAATGTTCAAAGACTTCTTAGGACACCTTGAAAGTTTGAAGACATATTAGACATTCTTTTAAAGTTTGGAAACACAAACTCGATAGCTAAACTTCAAAATAAATTTATCTTAGACTGAAAGAGGATGTTAGAAAGTGTGCATACAAATCAAAAAGAGAATTAACGTGAAAGTAAACTAATAATGATGATGATGATGAGAAACGAGACACAAAAACTTTATCAAAACCGACCTTTGTTATCGAAAGAAGAAAAAAAAGCAAATGATAGGAAAATAATAGATTTACCATAGTGTTGAAATGAGAGGAAATGAAGTAATCTCCCCAAGCACATGGTGGAAAGTTTGCAAATCGACGAGGAACATCCTGATTGAGTGAGGCATCATCTGAGGTTTTGACTCCATATGACATATTCTTTTTCTTCTGAAGATGAGAAAAATGGCTCAACAGAATAGGGGTTTACGTTTAACTTCTGCTATTTCAACCTTGAAAGCTTGTGACAAATCATAAATATGATGGGATTATTGTGTGGAGACAAGACTCCTTCATCCACTTGCCGTGCATGAGATAAATGAGAAGTAAATGGGCCAGACCCATTAGGATATTGTAATGTGAACTTAATCAATCATATCATGTTTATCATATAGTTATAGCAATAAAATACAAGAGTCGGTTGGCCATTTGCGATTCTGATCAAAACAGGACGTATTGGCATTTGTCAGAAGAGGAGGAAGAAGACGAATATCCCGGCCCCATCACTGCTACTGTTGCTGCAGCATGTTGAGAGAGAGAAGGGGAAATGAAGAAAAAGATGGTGGGGAAAAGGGGAAAAGACGAAGAAGAGGAAAAGAACGTGGAGAGAGGAGACAGGAGTGGGTAGAGTGTGGAGGGATTATTTTTATTTTTTTAAAAAAATCTTCAATATCAAGAATTAATATATATATATTTTTTTTTTATTTTATATAATAAATTTTTATTTCTAAACGAACTTAGAGACTAAAAATGTCTATTTTGAAAACGCAGGAACCAAACGAAGCTATCCCTCAAAACTTGGGGACAAAAATGTATTTTCCCCTATTTTCTCTCATTATCTTCAATCTCTCCATGGACACAAATTATCTTATTTATTTCTCTATACACAATTTTTCTTGCTAATCTCTCTTTTCGCATACTTTGTTATTCTTTCATCTTAATGGTAGGGATGTTCACCGGTCGGTCGGAACCAGTTTTGGGTTAAAACCGATGCCGAGCACCGACATGTCGGTTCTTGTCGGTCGGTTTTTCATCGATTTTTGAAAGATTGGTGACGCCGATCGACCGATCGGTCGATTTTCTATTGATTTTTGTGAACTCCGATGATCTGAAAAAGGAGAAAGAGTGAAAAAGAAAAAAGAGGAGACAATCGATGGAGAAGAAACTAAACAAAAAAATGAGAAAGGGAAAAGAAAACAAAAAAGAAAAAAGCTTCGGACGGTGATGACGACCATGGTCGACGGGAGGGAAGGAGAGGGAGGAGAGAAAGGGGAAGAAAGAAAAAGTGAATAAGTGAAGAGGGGAGAGGGAAATAGTCGGTCGAAAGGATAGAGAAGAAAGAGAAGATGAACAAAGATTGAAAAAGGGAAATGAAAAGACACTTGAAGGGACGGGGGAGTTAAGAGAGGAGTGAGAATAGGAAAAAATAATAATTTTATATTACAAAACCAACAATGGTTTTTGAGCAAACCATGGGCTTCCTTGGTTTTCTCAAAACCATTTTCTTTAAATGGAATACAACCCACGATTTTTCTTTATATTTTCGGTCAGTCGGTCGGGTTTTCAATTTTTTTTACTCCGACCGACCAACCGGTCAGTTTTATATTTTAAAAAATCGACACTGACCGACTCAACCTCTAAGCCGACCGACCGACGTCGGTTTGGTCGGTTTCAGATGGTCGGGTCGGTTTTCGAGGTTGATTTGAACACCCCTATTTAATGGTTGCATTTTAGTAATTTTCCAACTTTAAAAATAACTCTTAAGTGCATATTTTAGTGACTAGTTTTTTAGCACGTGCGATGCACGTTTATATTTCAAATTATGTATATTTTTCTTATAATTAATAAAAAAATTTTGTGTAAGATGCAAAAAATAAGTATAAAATAAAAATAAAAAATAGTTTAAAAAAAATCAAACCTCACTCTATACACATTCTTGAAAATTGCTTGCTAGTTTTTTTTTTTTTTTTTTTTTAAAAAAAAAGTTACATCATCAAATTGGAATTAGAACATTCCATGTTCCAAACAGCAAATTGGGATGCATATTTGATATATGCATCCCATCAACTTATATAAGGTATTTTGATTTCAATATTAGAGAAGACTCCCGAGAGGAAGAGAATTAGAGATAACTAAAAATAAAGAAAAAAATGGAGCTCATAACATTGTTGAAAAAATGAAGGAATAATATATATATTTTTTTAAAAAATATTATAGTAGTAAATGTTATATAAGTGTTACAAATCTTTTAGAATTCCAAACTTTTGAAATTCTATTATTCATTATTTTTAGGGAAAAATTGATTTTTAACCCTAAACTTTAGGGGTTGTATCAATTTTAACCCTGAACTTTCAATTTCATCAAATTGAACCTTAAACTTAACAAGTTGTATCAATTTTAACCCTGAACTTTCAATCTCATCAAATTGAACCTCAAACTTACCAAATCGTATCGATTTTAACCTTAAACTTGCAAAAGTGTTACAATGTATACCTTTGGTTAACTTTTTTTTTGAACCACCGTACGTAATTGATTATTTCTTTTTTTTTTTCCTTAATTCACATTGCATCTGAATTGGTTTCTTATAAATAAAATATTGAAGAAACTTTATTTTAGATGATTTTTTCTCGTTGTTGAGGATTTTATGAGAGTTTTTTTTGCTGTTATTTAAGATTACGAAAACAAAGAATTTTTTAAGGTTTTTATCTTCAAATATTCGCTGGTCTTTTCTTGTTACCTAAGAACTTTGTGGGATTTTTTTCCTTCTTTTAATGTTTTTTTTCTTGCTAATTAGAAGAATGTACAAATCTAGGAAACAGAAATAAAGAAATTTCAAGTTTTTTATTTCTCATATTTGCTAGATTTTTCTTGTTGCCAATAACTATGATTTTTTTTTGTTTTTAATAATAATGAGAAGAATTGTCTGAGATATTTGATTTCTTAAAAGAGTTTTTCCAACGAATTTCTTACAAAACACTAACTCAGGTGCAATGTGAATTAAAAAGAATAAAAGGAAATTGTCAATAACATATTTTAATAGCAATTCAAATGAAAAGTTGACAAAAGGTTTACATTGCAACATTTATGCAAGTTGGAGGTTCAAATTGATACAATTTGTTAAGTTTGGGGTTCAATTTGCTAAAATTGAAAGTTTAGGGTTAAAATTGCTACAACCTACAAAGTTCAAGGGTAAAAATTGATTTTTTCCCTTATTTTTAATCAAAATTATTAAATTCTTGAGAAATAAATGAAAACACTTTTTTTTTTTTTTTTTTTGTATTCTAACCTTTTAGATTCCATAAATTTATTATTGTTTTTAAGTAGTATATAATTATTATGGTTGATGATTATTTATTTATTATTGATAAATATTTTAATAATTAACAATTTTTATTTAAGCTAGGGGGAGATAGATTTTATGGAGGTAGTGGGAGAGATTTTATGAAGGTGTGAGATGTGAGTGAAAATTTTATTAGAATAATTTATTAATAATTTTGTGATTATGGTTTCCTTTATTTTATTTCTTCATTTTTATATGCTCTCAAGTAAAAACAAATTATGGAAATCATTTCTTATAGAAGATAGTGAAAGCATTTTTTTAATTAATTTATTATTGTTATAGTTAATTAAAAATTTTGTGAGACATTAGGTTAGATGATTATTTTCTTAACAAATTAAAAGAAATATAAGTTTGCAATTGATCAATAAGCTTTTATTTTTCAACGAATATTGTAAATAAGAATAATAATACACTTATAAAAGAACAATAAAAAAAATAAACAGTAAAAAAGAATTCGAGATCTTCATTATAATTAAAAAAAAATAGAATAAACAGTAAAAAAAATTTAACATCTTAGCTATACACCGATTTCTTCAAATAGATTTTTCACTTGTAATAGACAAACTTCATCAAAGTTGAGTTGTAATGTTGCAAACCTAGGGTCTAGAATAGATACACACATGCATCCCTTCTCCTTGCTCCTTGAATGTAACACCAACATCTTGAGGTCCTTTGAAGATTGAGAAGCGTTTGAGAGCATTGAGGGAACACCAATAAAGAATAGAGAAAAAAATGAAACCCTAGGTGTTGGTGAAAAAATGGTGAAAGAAAATTCATTTTTATAGTGGTAGAATATGAGAAGTTACAAAACTTTTCAAATTCTAAAACTTTTAGATTTTCTTTTTGAATTAAATTAAAGAAATAAAATCTTTTAAGTTGTAGGAAAACCCTTTCACATTCCAACCTTTAAGATTCTATATACTTATAAAAGATAATTAATTACTAATTAATTAATTTTATTTTTATAATTTATTATCAATGACATATTTTGTAAATTAGAAAGTTAGAGAAGGGACAAATATGTCCAAAAATGTTTTTCCAACATCCTCACTTTTTAATATAGTATAGATTAAAAAAACACACTTCTTAGTATAGATCAAAATTACGTTTTTCATAAAGGGACGACTCTTTTACTCAAACACATATAAATAATGAGTACTTTCAATTGTTTCTCAAACACACTTTTACTAGACAACTACATGCATATTCATATATTCATATTTTACGACAGATATGGTGAAAAAAGACCAAATCAAATTGGTATGGGGTCTACAAGGATGGAGGCAATGAAACGTTTGGTTCCTTCATCAACAAATGTGTAATCATCTTCCTTCTTGTAAAAGAGGTCTGAGAGTCGAGCAAGATTCAACACGCGTATAACGATCACATTTGAAATATTGATACATTTCATATGGTCTTCAATAATATCTTTCCATGCTTTTACGACCTCTTTTTCTAATTCAGCTAAGGTTTTTTCTTCTGATACTCCATGTTGTTTCATATAACATTCAACAGCGGAGCCAATACCTCTCTCTTGTTCAAACTAATAAAAATTGAAACATAATCAATCATTAAAAAATGATTTCTTGTCTAAAAAAAAAATGATTTTGAGGAAGTAGACAATTTAAATAATCACATAAATATATGAAACAAATTTTTATAATCACAAATCTAGTTGTTTTTTCCCTGTACATATATATTTTATTATTCGAGTGAGTCAAATTTAACCCATAAAATCAATTTCATTAAATTTAACGACAAACTCAAATAAGTTAGTGCATTATTGTGCTTGAACGCGACCTCTTTCCAAATTTGATTGTTCAGGTTCTGTGGGCAGGCTTTTGGCCTTTTTTTTTGTTTTCTTTTTTCAATTTTTATGTTTGAATGCTATTTTATCTACTTAATCTCAGTGTCTGTTTGGAATGACTTTCTAAATGTTTAAATTAAAAACACTTTTTTTTACACTTAAAAGCACTTTTTTTATACACTTAAAATGTAACTCTGTTGCTAGGCTTTGCCACTTTTCTGATGAACAAGACTTAAAAAAAAAAAAAATTCCTATTATTTCCGATGACTTAGTTTGTGTACCTTGTGTGAAATTATGTCATTCATAAGTCATCCACTTACTCCAGTTGCTTTAAGAAGCATTGGATCAGTCTCAACCCATTGGAAAGCCTCTTCTGAAGCATCAACTCGCATGCCGAGAAATGAAATTGGAACAAGATGGTAACAAGTAGATACGACGACAACTTTCATGTACTCTTCCATTGTTGGCACATATCCTTCATGGAACCATTTAGCTTCTGCAAAATAAGCTCTACATTGCCTTTTCATCTGTAAACAAAACAAAAAATTAGAAAGAGAAGTCTTGTTTCTCCTGGAGAATAAAAAGCTAGATTAGATTAAAGCAGTAGGCTTCTCACCCCTTCTTTTGCATAATGAAAAGCATATGGAATGTTGTCCTTGCTGATATGTGATAGAAATAATCTAGACTTATATTTCAAGTACATGAATCACATTTAATTACATACATGAATAGTTGAGATTCAAGGAATGGTTTAATACATGAATTACAAGATACATTGATGAATGTTCATGTATTAGCGAAAGGTCATATGTATTTGCATTTAACATTGATGTCTTTTAATGTAGTTTTCTACTAGTATAAATATGTGTAGGATTTGTCATTTGTAAGTAAGCCAAAGCAAAGAAGAAACAAAAGTTATATTCAAGTTCTAGTTTCTCCAATCTTGTGTGAGTGAGAAAACAATCTTCTTCTCTTATCTCTTGAGTTATATTGTGAGGGCCTACTTCGTTTCCAACAAGTGGTATCAGAGCTAAGATCAGAGATGACTTCCAGTGGTAACATGTTGCAACCCCAACTTCCAAGATTCAGTGGAAAGAATTTTAATCAGTGGAGTATTCAAATGAAAGTGCTATATGGCTCACAAGAATTGTGGGATGTTGTTGAAAGATGATACACTGACAATTAAAAATATATATCAGTGATTTTTTTTTTAATAACAAATCTATTATTGATGTATTATATAGCTACTCATAATCAGATATATCAAAGTTATTAAGTATTTGAGTAGTATAAAAAATGAGGTAAGTTAAAAAAAAAAAAACAAATGAGGTATATAAATGGTATATCAACATTCATAACTACAGGGATAAAAGCCCTTTCGCGCAGCGGAAACGATCAAGACCTTAACTCAAATTTTAATTCGAACTAAAATACCGTACGTTGGCAAATTAAATCACGGCAATAAAATAGTATAAAACATGCTGTAAATTTATTATAAAACATGCTAATTAATATTCAGATCTAATCTAAATTTGATGCTATTGATCCAAGATCAAGAACACTATACCTTTGAAGACGTTCTTGGCCCGTTTCACCAAATTTCCTTGGTTCTCCACCCAAAAACAGAAGCAAAAAAACTCATTTTCTTGCTGAAAATTTATCACGAACACCACCAAAGGGTTGCACCGGTATTCTCTTGAAGGATATGCGTTAAGCGCTGGTGGGAGCGTGATTTTCTAAGGGTTAGGAGGATTTTTCTTCTCTGTATTCTTGAGAGAAATAATCACAGAGAGTTCTGGAGAGTGAGAGAGAGAAAATGCGTGATTTGCCTCATGGAATCATTCTGAATGAATGATGAGGGAGTTATCTAACAAATGGAGAAACTCCCTCCCTAAAAACCCTTTGAATCACGCATACTGCTAGGTTAGTGGGTTTGATCTTTTCTTATCAGTTATACTGATAAGATAATTAATTATTAATCAGTTACTGATAAGATAATTAATTATTAATCAGTTACTGATAAGATAATTAATTATTAAACCAGAGTGATAGCAACATGGAAGGTTTATTGACTTTAGCACATAGTCTCTTTAGCGCATAGTCCAACTTGTTAGTGGTGAGTGGGAGAAGAACGCTTATGGTGGGAGAAATAGAAATGAAAGTTTGGTGGTTGTTATAGTGCTGAGTAAGTAACTGAGTGAATGTTACTTTCGATGTCCACACTATTCGACCACCGTCCTTGGTTCCGGTAGGAGTTTAGTTCCATCCAGGATCATGGGGAGGATTTTCATCGATAGGAAATCATTTTCTCTATGGAAGAGCAGATGCGGAAGGAAGGTAATAATAGAAGAGAGAAAAGGTAAGAGAGTGGGGAGAATGGAGCTCGAGTTAGGTGCTTCTAACTGGGTCCTTGACTGCCTAGAGGCTGCGGCGAAATCTAGGAACCCCCGTGGCTTCTGGAGAAGGAGGAGATTGGACTCTGTTGTGTTACTCTTCCAAGTTTTAGAAAATGAAAGAGGAAGGTTTGGGCTTTTGTCTTTGGAATTTTTTAGAAGAAGAAGGTCGGTGTTATATATTCCAGAAGGTTTTAAAGGGAAGGGATGAAGTCGGTTAGCAGGGGAATTATCATCGGTGCTATCCGGATACAGTGATTCAGAGAAGTTGATAACGAGGGATTCCCATAATGTCGTCCAAAGGAAAGATTCAGTCCTTACTCTAGAAAAGAAGAAGGATGGGAAGCAAAAACAATATGAAGAGGGAGATGAGAAAATACTGGATGAGGAGTTCGACTTCGCTTTTGAGTGTTCGTCGGCTGTCATCATCGAGAGATTCAGTAATAAAACACCCTGGTTTTCCATCAAGGATGCCATTCAGAAGGTTTATGCCGAAGGATGGATATTCAAGCCGTTTTGTGCGAATCTTGCAGTGGGTCTATGCGAAAACAAGGCAGCTATCAAGAAATTGTTATCGGAGGTCACGATCAGAGAAACCCCAGAATACTCCATCTATGAGTGGAGCTTCAAAAAGGTGGTGGAGGGTCGACGACAAGCCTTCTTTGGGGGGTGGGTCACAACCCTTGATATTCTGCCATTTCTTTGCTCTAAAAGTTTGATTTCTGCAGTAGCGAGCATGTGTGGAGGAGTCAAAGCTAACGACGAGATAGAAGAAGACGAGGTTTCGATTAAAGAAGTTCGTTTTGAGGCAAAAGGAAACTCAGACGACTTTATTCTGGTGGTCAGCTACCTTCGCCATCAGGGGTGTTTTTTCCCGATTAGGTTGGTCGTCGATCAGCAGCCGGAAATTGAGAGGTTGAAGATTGATGGAGATGGGTCTAAAAAAGCTGAGAAAGTTGTCCTTCACCTGCCAAAGGAAGCAGTCGTAGGGGGTCAGAGGATTTAGAGGAATAGGGATCACGTGAGGATAATGGGGAAAGGGCCTGAGGTTATGAAAATAGCTGCTGATGGGAAGCACAAGTGTAAAAATGGGTCGGTGGGCTTAAAAGAGACAAGCCCAATTAGAATCCTTCACAGGAATCCGTCAAGTTCAGATCTGGAGGCGGTGCAGGGCAATAAGGTTGGGCCTTCGGGCCTGAAGGCAACTAATCCCATCAGCGTTACTCAAAGTTATCAGCCCAACAAAGATAAGGAATCAGACCAAGGCCAATCATCGCGAGTTGGCATTCCAGCGGCGCAGGTTTGCGAGGATCGGGCTGATCCGGATTCTTTTAACGGTCAGACGAATACAGTCGAAGATGAAAAGCAGCTAGAAGCAGAAGTTTTGCCCAGTCGTCGGAAAAGTAGGGACACAAAATTTCAGCGCTTTGAGAGAGTTAAAGTCAGTGACAAAGACCCAGAAGTTAGAGAGATAGATATGGAGAGCGAGAGATAGGAGTGGGGTCGTCGGATCTTCAAATGGGTGAAGAAGGGTATCAATCGGACCCATCAGTTGTTAGTTATTCAGACGATGAATCCTTTTTGTCAACCCATTTTGCTGCCAAACCGATCCAAGGGAATTTGCAATATCTTTTTAGCGAGGAAGGGGCAGCTGAACAATCCCCTGAATAGAAAAAGGAGAAAGGAAAGGGAGGCCACGAGAACTTGATATCAGACGGGTTCAAGGTTGTGGAAGGAGCTATCAACCACGCTAAGCAAACGGCTGAAATGCAACAAACTGTCCACCCAACGAACTCTCATCCTCAGACCATTATTGAGGTAAGCTCAGAAAGGGAGGCTAGTCAGGTACGTCCTTTCTTCCCCGTTTTTTATTATCCTTCGTTGGGTTCTGGTCAAGGGAATGCTTCTCATCCCTGGGCGCTTGTCTCTCATTACCCGTGGGTGTGTTTTCCTCCAAGTGGCGGTTTTAGAGGGCCCGTTCCTACACCTCTGGATTCTTTCAATCCTTGGGCAGATGGGGAGTCTAATAATATTTACAATTGGGGGGTTTTGCCTAGTCCTTTGTCGGTCACCTCTCCAGCGGGTTTTGGGGGTACCCCGTCTCAGCCTGTCAGAATGCCGTGGGGGGCAGAGGGTTCGCCTAATTCCATGATAGTCAATGTCGTAGGATGTAGCCTAGAGGGGGGACACTCACCTGTTCCTGATGGGGCTTCTGAGGGCAGGAGTTTATCTTTCCCTAGTTTGACTTGTCCTCCAAGCGTGAATCCAATCGGGGTAGATTCGAATATTTTCCAGAGGGCTGGGCTGCTATGGATTCTGTTGGTATCCATGCAACTCCTATCTCAGAAACCCAATCTACCTTAGGGGCGAAGAGAAAGGGAGGTTAGCAGGATGGAGGGGGAGAGAAGAATAAGCTGGATAGGAAGGATAGAGAGTTAAAGAAGTTGGACTGCTCGGTTAATTATGACAAGAAGATAGGCCCTTTGGAGGCCCGGGAAACCCTCGTTTTAAAATGAAGATTATTTCCTGGAATGTTAGAGGGTTGGGTGGTAGAGTGAAGCGAAGTTTGGTGAAAGATTTAATTTCTCAGGAAAGCCCAGAGGTGGCTATTCTAGTGGAAACTAAGAGGATCCCTAGTGGTGGGTGATTTTAATGTTATTCGTTCTCCTTTGGAGAAAGCTTCCGGGGGTCGCGAGACGAAGTCCATGCGATGTTTCAATGATTTTATCGAAGGCAGTTATCTTGTGGATCCCCCATTGGTTAACGAGCGATTCACTTGAGCCAATAGTAGGGCTAGAAGTAGAATCGATAGGTTCTTGTTCTCGAAAGGTTGGATGGAAGCTTATGGGTTTGTGAGACAAGAATTAGGTCCTCGAGTCACTTCGGATCATTGGCCCCTCTTTTGTAAGATTGAAGCTGTCAGTTGGGGTCCTTGTCCCTTTAGGTTTGAAAACATGTGGTTGGATCACCCCTCCTTTAAATATTTCTTCCCTTCTTGGTGGAATTTGGAAGTTCATGGCAAGTGGGAAGGATTCCGCTTTATGGAAAAATTGGAAGGCTTGAAAGGGACGCTCAAAGTGTGGAATCAGGAGGTGTTCGGAGATGTCAAAAAGAAGAAACAGGAGATTTTGGGTAGGATTAAAATCATTGACGAGTTAGAAGAAAGAGGGAGTATAGAGGTGGAGCTAAAAGATGAGCGCATGAGTCTAAAAATGGAGTTTGCTGAGGTGATTAGAAAAGAAAATAGTAGCTGGAGGCAAAAGGCTAAGGTTAATTGGGCCAAGGACGGAGATTGTAATACAACTTTATTTCATCGTGTAGCTAGTGGTCGGAGAAGTAGGAATATTATTAATTCTCTAATCTCTATGGAAGGGAATGTGTTGAAAGAGGCTAGGGCCATAGATGAGGAAATTCTTTCTTATTTCTCGAGTTTGTATGGTCCTCCGGTGGTGGACAGACCGTTTGTGGAAGGTATTGACTGGTGTCCCATTTCTGAGTCTGATAGAAGAATGTTGGAGGCCCATTTCACCTTAGAAGAGATTAAGCAAGCGGTTTTTTATTGCGATAAAAACAAATCCCCAGGCCCTGACGGTTTCTCTATGGGTTTTTTCCAGTCTAAGTGGGAGGAGATTAAATCCGATCTAGAGCGAGTGTTTAAGGAATTTCACGAGATGGGCATTATCGATAGATCCATGAATAAGACTTTCGTATGTCTTATTCTTAAGAAAGATAGGGTTGGGAAGGCTAGTGACTTTAGACCCATCAGTCTAGTCACAAGTATGTACAAGATTATTGCTAAAGTGATGGCTAATAGGCTTCGGAGGGTTCTTCCCTCTACCATTTTAGAATCACAAGGAGCGTTCATTGCGGGGAGACAAATCTTGGATCAGGTTCTTATTGCTAATGAAGCCATTGATGAGTATAGGCGTGATAAGAAGGAGGGGATCATCTTTAAGATTGTTTTGAGAAAGCCTATGACCATGTTGACTGGAATTTTCTAGACCAAGTCCTAGCTAAGAAAGGTTTTGGGTTCAAGTGGAGGTCTTGGATTTGGGGTTGTGTTAGGTCGGTGGAATATTCCATTCTCATTAATGGTTGCCCCAAGGGTCGAATAGCAGCCACGAGAGGTATTAGACAAGGCGATCCTCTCTCGCCCTTCCTCTTCCTTCTTGTGGTTGATCCCCTTAGCAGGATGGTGTCGAAAGGAGTGGAAGGCGGCATTCTTGAAAGCTTCAAGGTGGGTAGGGATCTCGTTCCCGTATCTCACCTCCAATTCGCTGATGACACTATCTTCTTCTGCTCTGGAAAAGAGGATTCATTCCGATTATTAAATCATATCTTAGCCTTTTTTGAAGAGTTGTCTGGTTTAACGATTAATAGGAAGAAATGCCAAATTCTAGGGCTCAATTGTGATCCTAAAAAATCTCTAGATTGGGCGAAACTGGTGGGGTGCGAAGTAGGGTCTTTTCCTTCCTCTTACTTGGGTCTCCCCTTAGGCCATAATCCATTTGCTCGTTTTGGTCCCATGTAGTGGAGAAAGTGAGGAAAAGATTAGCCTCGTGGAAGAAGAGTTTCTTCTCCAAAGGCGGTAGAATGACCCTCATTCAGTTTGTATTGAGTGGGATTCCTGTTTACTATTTTTCTCTTTTTAGGGCTCCTAGCGGTATTTGTAAGACTTTGGAGAGTCTCATGAGGAATTTTTTATGGGAAGGGGTTGAGGAAGGGAGGAGGGCACATCTCGTTAGTTGGGAGGTAATTGGGAAATCTGTCAGTAGTGGCGGGTTGGAGCTAGGGAACTTAAAGATTCGTAACAGAGCTTTATTAGCTAAGTGGTTGTGGCGATTCTCCCTCGAGTCTACATCCTTATGGCATCTTATTATTGTGAGTAAGTATGGCATTCACCCCCATGAATGGCTGTCAGGAGGGGGCAAGGGTATGTCTAGGAATCCTTGGAGAGAGATCGCTTTCGAGCTCCCGTCTTTTTCTGGGTTGGTTCATGTTCAGGTAGGGGATGGTAGCAATACTTATTTTTGGGAGGATAAATGGGTGGGAGATAGTTCTCTTTGCTCTAAATTTCCTAGTCTTTATCGCTTGTCCTCCATGAAAAGTCATTCGATTACTGACGTCCTTAATTATAGAGGGAGCTCTTTATCCTTTTTGTTCGGTTTTCGTCGTCATTTGACCAATAGGGAAACGACGGAGGTCATCAATCTCTTATCCTTGATAGGGGATTGCCAGTTTAGGGAGGGAAGAAGGGACGTCCGTTGTTGGAGCCTTAACCCTGTTGAGGGGTTTTCTTGTCTCCGGTGGTTTCTCAACCCTTCTTCCCATAGCGAGTCTGTTTTTTCTATTCTCTGGAAAGTTCAAATCCCGAGGAAGGTAAAGTTCTTTATCTGGAAAGTTCTCCACGGAAGAGTAAATACGATTGATAAGCTCTCGAGGAAGATGACTTCGTTGGTTGGCCCGTTTTGATGCATTTTATGTCGGAAGGCAGAGGAATACTTGGACCATATCCTTTGGAGTTGCCAGTTTGCCCGTTCAGTATGGAGTCTTTTTTATGATGCGTTCGGGATGCAGGCGAGACATTTCAGTGATTTTAGGGAGATGATCCAGGAGTTCCTCCTCCATCCGCCATTTCGCGATAAGGGGAGGTTTTTATGGCAAGCTGGGGTGTGTGCTGTTTTATGGGGTCTTTGGGGCGAGAGAAACAATAGAGTTTTTCGCGGCATTGAGAGAGACCCTTACGATGTGTGGGCCCTTACTAGATTTTATGTTTCTCTTTGGGCCTCTGTGACTAAGGCTTTTTGTAATTACTCTCTAGGCTCTATCATTTTGAGTTGGCAGTCCTTCCTTTAAGGGAGGTTTTTTTGGGGCTGGTTTTTTTTGTATGCCCTTGTATTCTTTCATTTTTCCTCAATGAAAGTTAGTTTTTTCATAAAAAAAAAAGATAATTAATTATTAATAATTAAAATTAATAATTAATTTCTCTAATACTTATATAAATCATATTTATACAAATATTACCACTTAACCTATAGTTTTAATACAATTCAATTAAATCAAATTTAATTAAATTAATTAAAACTAATTATTAATTAATATAATAATTAATTAATATTGTAATTAAATATCTTATATTTAATTATATCTCTCTCATATAAACTATAATATTAATGTACATCTAATGTGCATTAATTATAACCTATAGTTTTATAATATGAATCAAATTCGATCTTTTATCTTAATATTCGAACCCTTTCGAATATTCAATTCTCCCTTGGAAATTTACCTCAATGCCCTTATAGAGCTACCGGTGGGACCTAATGGACCTACAGATCAGAATCTCGAACGATGTGAGATTAATTGGCTAAACTCATTAACCAAGTTAATCAATATTCGTTAACTGTGGTTCACTCCACTAAAGAACCACAACTGCACTCTTCTCACTGCAGATATATTTATGTGTCCACGGATATCGACCATCAGCAGCAAGTCAGCCCTTCACATGTGTTCGTACCCCAACTAGGTCAAATTACCGTTTTACCCCTGGGCTACCTCTTCAACCTTAAGTACCAGTGCTCCTTTAATGAACAACCTGTTTGAGGTCCAACCAACAAACAGAAGTCTCTCTCCTGCCATAGAGAGGGTAGGGCCCATTGTTCAAGACCTGGAGACACCACTTAAGGGAACACACCTCTACTTACCCTAAAGTTGGGAAGGAGTGAATTCCATCTTGTAAGTCTATGTTCCCAGCTCCCCACTCGGTCTTGTCCCCAAAATGGTAGGCTTATTGAGTCAGCGTGCAAGCCACTCTCACCCGTAAAAATCAAAGGACAATCCCTCATGGACAGGAGTCCATAATCCACTCAGGATTAAGGCCAAATTGCCTAGGTCATCCTAGTGAAATAGAAACTGAGCTAACTAACGGTGTTACAGTTAGTGGTTAACTATTCCACAGTCCAGTCTTTGTGCAAACTCATTGCACAAGATACCCCCACTCGTATGTCAACTACATGAACGCGTTGGATCATTACGTTTGTATCAATATACAAAGTGGGTCGTATCCATAGTGTCACCAGGATAAGGTACCCAGACTTATCCCTATACTACAGACCCTTTAGGCTAAAACTTGAACATCGATCCCCGAATGTCCCTACATACTAGTTCAAGCCTCATTCTATTAGCCTTGGATGTTTAGTTTATTGGATTAGGGTTAATAAGACAAGATATAATACAAACATGAATAATACATCACTTTTATTAATGTTCGGTCAAAAGTACATTTACTATCTACGAGTTTTAGGGCATAAAACCCAACAATAACAGGTATAGAAGACAAACATTTATGTTATAAAAGACAAACATTTCATTTAAAATATGTAAATTACACAACATAATCCTATAAAGATAAAAGAAAACATAACAAATATAAGTAAAGAAAGTAACATATCAAGTATATCATTGGTATATCAACATTTAATCAGGCATATCAAATGTTATGCTTATCAAATCAAGTATATATTAGGTATATCATTAGTATATTAGGTATAATATATTAGGTATATCATTGGATTCATTTGAGTATATCAAATTTGATATTGAAGGATTGAAATTCCGTAATTCCGTAAAACGGAAGTGTGATTGGGACCGATTCGTAATTAATTTTGTTTAATCTAAAATATCAATACATTGACAATAATATTAGAACTATTTTAAATATATATTAAGGTTAAACATACAAAAATATTAGATCTGAATCTAATTTATAAAGTAACAATTTACTTACTCTCGTTGACGACTCAGATTAAATTCACCAACTGCTTGTGAATTAATCACGAACTAGTGCGAACACCACCACTATGGCTACACCGGTATGATTCTGAGACTTCTAGAGGCAGGAGACTGGTGGGAGTCTAGAGGAAGCCATGAGAAGAATTCTCAGAGAGTAGGAGAATGAATGGGATGCTTTTCACCCCACTCCAGGGGTCCTATTTATAGGTAAAGGCCCAGACCTTTTTCCTAATAGGAAAAGGTCTCTAATTTTAATAAATAATTAATTAATTCCATAATTACTTAATTTCCCTAATTAAATATCATATATTTAATCTTAGGGATTTTATTAAAATTAAAATTAATATGAATCCAATTCATATTAAATTTATTTGAACTCTTTCAAATATTTTCTTTCCTAATAGGAAAAAGGTCTCTAATTTTAATAAATAATTAATTAATTTACCCAATTAAATATCATATATTTAATCTTAGGGATTTTATTAAAATTAAAATTAATATGAATCCAATTCATATTAAATTTATTTGAACTCTTTCAAATATTTTCTCTCAAGAATTAATTTTTGAAATTAATTTAAAAATTATATTATAAAGTTTCATAAACTTTATATTATAATGCATCAATATACATTATATGATTCCCCAAATAAATTGAACACTTTCAATTTACAATTTATACTTAATTGCCTCAAGTCTCTTTACGAGCTACCAGTGGGACCTAATGGTCCTACAGATCAAAAGCTCCAACGATACGAGACTAATTGGTCAAACTCATTAACCAAGTTTAGTCAACATTCGTTAACTGTGGGTCACTCCACTAAAGACCCACAACTACACTCTTCTCACTGTAGAATATTTATGTGTCCACGAATATCGACCAAGCAGTAAGTCAATCTTTCACGTGTGTTCATAACACCAGCTGGGTCAAATTACCGTTTACCCCTAGGTTATCTCTGGTTCCTTAAGTACCACTGCAGATCCCTTTAATGAACAAGTTGTTTAGGGTCCAACCACTAAACAGGAGTTCCTCTCGGACCAGGAGAGGATGGCGCGCCTTTGTTCAAGCCTCAGAATCAGCCCTTAAGGGAACACACATCTACTTACCCCAATAGGGGAAGAAGTGAATTTCATATTGTACTGTTATGTTCCCAGCCCCCGTTCGGTCTTGCCCCTGAAATGGTAGGATTATTGAGTCGGCGAACTGGCCACTCTCACCCATACAAATCTAAGGACAATCCCTCCTGAAAGGGGTTCATAACAGACTCAGGATTGAGATTGAGTTACTTAGGTCATCATATTGAAATAGAAACCTAAACTAGTTAACGCCGTTACATCTAGTGGTTACTATTTCGCAGTCCGGTCTTATGCAAACTCATTGCATAGGATACCGCCACCCGCATGTCTCCTACATGGATGCTTTGGATCATTGCATCTGTATCAAATACAAGGTGGAGCGTATCACATAGTGTCACCAGGATAAGGTACCCAGCCTTATCCCTATTCTATAGACCTTTTAGGTTTTTGCTTGGACACGGATCCCCGTATATCCCCACATATTAGTCTAAGTTTCATTTAAACAACCTTGGATCTTAGTTTGTTGGATTTAGGGTTTATTAATGCAAACTCGATTATTCAATAACCAAATTACTGAATTACTCAAATAACACTTTATTGAGATCGATTAATTTGTTTCATTTACTATCTACAAGTTTTATGGCATAAAACCCAACAAATATATCAGTTAACTGATATACTATATATTTCGTATATCAGTAAATATAAAGTATATCAGATATACTACTAATATACTTGTTGATATACCCAACAACGGTAAAACTGGAATAATAAAAAAAAACGGAAATCAGATTTTTAAAATTTTTCTATGTTTGCTAATCTATAAAATCATAGCTAGATTTGCAAATATCCTAATCTTTTTTGCTACCCATTGCAATTTCCTTTAATTTAATTGATACGACCTTCAACAACGTCCATCACGTTGCTCAGTTGTCGTGCAAAACAAAGATGAAAAAATTGGCCAGCGTCTTGACGTTGTGGTCTCGGGTTCTCACGTTGGAAAATATGCTGCAGCAGCGTCGAGACGTCACAAGCTAGCATCTCGACGCTATGCTCTCAAGTCTAATGGTTGTTGCAACTCTTGTTTAGATTCTTCTTCCATTAGTCTCTTTTTGTGTCCCGAACACTCAAAAAACTTCCAAATGCTACAATATATCCCAAGACTTGATTCCTACAAAATTAAGATAAAAATGTATGATTTTGGCTAAATAAATCTCTAAGACTAACAATCCTAGTCGGGACTTAATCTCCTAACGCTAAAACTTCAACTGTTGGTAGTTCGCCAAATTCCCGACGCTCGAACGGTTTCAAGAACTCCCGACGCCATTTTATCAGGCGTCGGGATTTGGGTTATCTCTCGTTGCTACACTTGTCTTCATCAGGAGGAGATTGTTGTCGTCGCTTCTAATTAACATCGGTGGATATGGTAACTCCCAACGCCACTTATGATGTCGTCGGGAAGTAGGTTGAAATCAGCCATGTCGATGAGTTTGTGAACCGTGTCGGGAGTTCCTTTTACTTCTGATGCTTTCTTTGTTCGTAGGGAGTTCCTTTTGATTTTTTTTTCGTCACATAATATATTCATAGAAGCATATTTTTTATTTTTTACCTGAAAATTGTTTACGAACATTGATGTTCATTGATTCATTCATATTTTCATTTGAAATATTACAAAGTATTACATTCAAAATATTATAACTATTTGTTCGTACAACAACACTCATAAGTTAAGTTTGAGATAAACATAAACTTGGTTAAAAAAAACATGTCCACAACCTTTAGGACAACTCTTACATCGTCAACTATAGAAACACAAAAGAGCTTGATCTTCAAAAGTTAAAAACATCCCTTGACCTTACAATTGAAATTACAAAGAATGATACAAGAAACCCTTTGATCAACCACTACACTTTAATCAAATGAACTAAACACTTTAAACAAATGAAACAAACTTTAGATATATATCCCTCAACAACTTTGACATGAATTTCAACACCAAAACAAATTTAGAAACATATATAGAAACTTAACTAAGTTTGTTTGAAGAACGATATAACAAACTTTTGATCAGCAACTACACGTTAACCAAATCAATCAAACAAATGAAACGAACACTTTAAACAAATAAACACTAAACTTTAACAAATTAATGAATAAACAAATTAAACCTAGCTATATAGATCAAGATATCTTTATCATCAATAAGAACATAATTAAGTCATGGATAACTTGTCTTCAATGGTTTTATTTGATACGCGTGACGTATTCATTTATGAACTCAATTTGCCTTTTTGGCAATCTTCTCGGAGTTCAGATCAATAATGTTAGTACATGTACATGAATATCACTAAAGTGACTCCCAAACTGGTTTAGAATTTGTACAACCAACGACTAAATTAGATAGTGCTAATTCAGATCAGGTAGTATTAATCAATGTTTTCCGTGCATGATCGAGTGCCAAAGATCAAATTTTTTGTTCATCTTATGAATGTCATCCTCTTCAATATATTGTTTTGGACGAGTGCACACGAACTGTCAACATACCTGAACGTGACCTCAAGTTTGAGTGTATATATAATATAAGGAACATATATAACTGATTACAAAATCTTTGGATTTAAATGATTAAAGTACATATGACAAAAGTACTTAAAGCATTTTATTATAAAGCACCCTCTCAAATACACTTTTACTACATAATTGCATCATGTAACTATATTTATATTTGAGAAAAGATGTTGTGATAAAAATAAACAAACAATGGTAGACAGATCAAATTGGCACAGGTTTGGTAAGCACTAAGGTAATAAAATGTTTAGTTTCTCCATCTGCAAATGTGTAACGCCATCTCGCTCTTTATAAAAAAAGTTAGAAATTCGTCCAAGATTCAACACATAGTTAAGGATCACATTTGGAAACTTTGTAGACTTCATGTAGTCTTCGATTATGTCCTTCCATGCCTTTACTACTTGCTTTTCTAGCAACTAGGGTCTCTTCTTCAGATACTCTATATCGTTTCTTGTAGCATTCAACCGCAGAAGCCACATGACCTCTCTCTTGTTCAAACTAAAAAAGAAACATAACTAAAACTTAATATGTTTTTTAGTAATGCTTGTATTAAAAAAGGAAAATTGCAGTGGGTGGAAAATTGGACCAAATTAATAGCAAATATAGCACCATGTAAAAAAAATTGCAAATATAGCAAAATCTATCCGAGTCTATCTGATAGACTTTGATTATCAGAGTTTATTAGCGATAGACTCTGATTAATCAGATCTATCAATCTACTGATAGACTCCGATTAATCAAAATCTATCAGTGACTATCACTGATAGACTCTGATTAATCAAAATCTATCAGTGACTATGACTGATAGACTCTGATTAATCAGAGTCTATCAGTGATAGTCACGGATAGATTTTGATTAATCGAAGTCTATCAGCGATAGACACTTATATACTTTGAATAATCAGAGTCTATCAGTGATAGACACGGATAGAATCTGACAACAGTCTTTTGGTCTTATACAATTAATTTTGCTATATTTGCAATTAGTTTGCAACAGTGCTATATTTGCTATTAATTTGGTCCAATTTGCCATCTATGCAACTGTCCCTTTAAAAAATATACGTAAAATATAAAAACGAAAATGCTATCAAACAAGTAATCATACCGTCATATTTTTTTTTTCTTTGTATATACCTTGTGAGAAGTTATGTCATTCATGAGTCTACCAATTACTCCAGTTGCTTTAAGAAGCATGGGTTCACTCTCAATCCATTGAAAAACCTCTTCTGAAGCAACGATTCCCATATATAGGAAGGGAAGTGAAGTAAGAGTATAGATGGAAATAGTAATGGTAGCAACTTTCATGTATTCTTCCATTGTTGGCGCATATGCTTTGTTGAACCATTTAGCTAATTCAGCAAAAAAAAGCTTTGCATTGTGCTTTCATCTGTGCCCATAACTCCAAAACAAATTATTAAGGGAGGACTTCTTTTCATGAAAAATATATATGAATGAAACCACATTACAATAGAATTTATCGCTTTTTTTGCATAATCAATTAATGCAAATGAAATATTATTGTCAATGCAAAGATCTTGTTCAATCTCTCGATAAAATTCAAGTATAACTTCATAAAGACCTTTCATGTAATTTGGGAGGTTCTCAATGTCATTAATATCCCACCTGAAATTTAGTAAAAAAGTGTTACACTTACTAGGTAACAGTAATAGGATACATAATTAATATCTTTTAAATTAAAATACATGTTGGTTTTGATATATGACCTTATTTTTTTTTTTTTTGAGAAGATATATGACCTTATTAGAATAATTTAACCCTAACATGTCATGCACAAAGGTCACATTAAATTATTATTAAACTACATATATGATTGAAATATGTTTAGTTATTTGATATATTTTCAACAATATCTCCGATCACAATATACTCTTTGTCACTAATTTTCTGAACAAGACCAATATATATACAGTACTAATATATAATTAAATGATGCAAAACATAACAACATTATAACAATTTTAAACGTATATTTTCTAATGCTCAAAATCACAACTAAATTATTCATAATCAATATTTGAAAAAATCTTTTTAAAAAATCTTTTTGGATAACTATTTAGTTTTTGGTTTTCAGTTTTTGAAAAATTAATAAGCTTGTAAAAACACTATTTGCACCTATAAGTTTCTTTGTTTTGTTATCTAACTTCTTTTCATGTTTTCAAAAATCAAGTAAAGTTTTGAAAACTAAAAAACGTAGGTCTCATTTGATAACCATTTGGTTTTTTGGTTTTGAAAACTAGGCATGTTTCCTCCCAATTTTCTTATCAAGGTTTTCATCTTTGTCATTGACACATTTGAATTCTTAGCCAAATTTCAAAAACAAAGCATGAGTTCTTGAAAACTAGTTTTTTTAGTTTTAAAAAATTTGCTTGGTTTTTGAAAACATAGGAAGAAGCTAGATAATGAACCAAAGAAATGTATAGGTGGAAGTAGTGTTTTTATTAGCTTAATTTTCAAAAACCAAACACCAAAAACCAAATGGTTATCAAACGAGGATGTTAAAGCAGCTCCCTAAACGGTGTCGTTCCTCTTGGTTTGTAAACGATGTTGTTTTCTTGTATTCATTATTTGATTGTTTTTGCTCTGCTATTCCCTGTATACGTGGAGCTATTTCATAAGGTGGGAATCTTTCTCCCAACCGTTTGTGTATCCTTGCCACTATAATGAGAATTAATCATCAATTCACAGCCTATTCTTCTTGCTCTCAGGTTTCTTGCAAATTTACCTAAATGTTATTTTCTTTGTTGGTATCAGAGCCACCAGGAAAACACCATGAGGGACGAAGTGATGAACACACCTGAGAGCAGCTCTGTCGCAGCCGTCGTAGCTGTATCAATCCCTGTGACAAATATCAGCAGCTCATCGTTGGACATCCTCTTAGCACAATCCTTACCGTGAAGCTAGATGAGAAAAACTACCTACTGTGGAGAGGTATGGTTCTTGCGATACTAAGGGGTCAGAAGGTTGATGGTTATGTTCTTGGAACAAAGTCTCGACCATGAGAGTTTCTTGAATCGAGCAATGAAGCGGGTAAATCTCACCTTACTCCAAATCCAAATTCGAAGAATGGACTACGGTTGATCAAGCCCTTTCTCGATGGATTTTTGGATCCATGACTCCGGTCGTCGCCGCTGATGTTGTCAACTTCACCACCTCAAGAGAGGTTTGGAAGGCACTTGAACAAATGTATGGTGCAACCAGCAAAGAAAGGATCAATCAACTTCGAGGTACCTTGCAAAATACTAAAAAGGGTTCGACTAAAATGCTAGAGTATTTGGCTGTGATGAAATAGGCATATGAGAATCTTCAACTTGCTGGAGCACCGGTGTCCTTGTCCAACCTTGTTTTTTATGTTCTAGGCGGGCTCGATGTAGATTATATATCGATTATCTACACTATTCAGGAGAAAGAAATCTCCTCATGGCAAGAGCTTCATTCAATTTTAATTATCTTTGAAGGTACGTTAACCCGATTTAGTCCTAGCCCTATTTCCACTGATATGAGTGGTGTTGATCAAGCAGCAAATTACACCTATAATAGGCAAGGAGACTTTTCTACTCGACAACATTTTCAGGGGCAAAATAATCAGAGAAGCCAAGGTCATGGAAATCAGAACTACCAATCCTCAAACTACAGTCCTTGAAGCAGCAACAATAATAACAGAGGAAGAGGTCGAGGAAGATATGAGAACCAAAGAGGTAATGGTTCTAGACCGACCTGTCAATTGTGTGGAAAGTATGGACACTCTGCCCCTGCTTGTTATTCTCGATTTGATGGGGATTTGAACAACCCACATGGCTCGAATAACAAAGGTAATGGAGAGAATTAAGCTTTTATTGCAACACCTGAGATTGTCTGTGATCCGAATTGGCTGGCTGACAGTGGTGTTACTAGTCACATTACCTCTGACATTGCCAATCTGAATGTGAAATCTGAATACAATGGTAATGATTCTCTTACTGTGGGAGATGATACAAAGCTTGATATATCACATATTGGTAGGAGCAAAGAAAAGGAGTCAAGGAAGATGGTGTTGCGTAGAACCCTTAGGAATGGTTGATGTGGACTTTTCCTAACCGCAAGCGCACGGGTCAAGTGATAATATAGTGAATAGTAAATTCGAATGTCGTCCTCTGGATTGGATTTTTAAGCAAATCAAGTATTGTGAATAATCTCGCTCAATTTTATTTAGGGATCAAAAAGTGATGAAAAGATGATTATAAAACCAAATCAAAGCAAGTAAAAAGAATGGAAATTCAATTGGGAAAACTACTTAGGGAATTGATTTCGCTGATTTAGTTTAGGATTGATTTTAAAGAATAAGTTATTATGCACAATGAAATTATGAGCCAAAGACCCTTTAATCACAACTACCTCTCCCGAGTATAATTGATTCTCATGCAAATTAACCAACTTGATATCCCTATCTAAGTTTATTAACATGCAAGGCAATGAGATCTTTTAACCAATTCTAAAGTTAATCTAAAACCGTCAAGAATTAGAAAGTAAACTTTATTCATGCAATCTTGAGCAAGTCTAGATCAAATCCCCTCTCCCGAGCTAGATTCGAAACTTAAATCATCCAACTAATGGCCAATTAATTGAAAGCATTAAATCAAGATTACAAACACAATAACATTGCACAACTTAAACCATAAATCAATCCATAAACTTAATCAACTACATCAATCCCTAAGCTACAAGTTTAGCTACTCATGAATGTAAATACAAACTTAACTAAACATGTGAAGGCCATAAATCTAACTAAAGAAAGAAAAGGGAAAAGAAAACTCAATGTAGGCCGAGTCCCGACGTCCCCGTCACGATCCCCACGAACAATGGGTTGATTTCCAAGTCTCCCTCTTTGTTCAGCCTCCAAAGTGCTCTATTCTGTCCTCTTTACGGCCCCAAAAGGTCCCAAATCGAACTCCCCTTTTAACCTAGCCGAAGTGAAGCTTTTATTCTGATTTTTCGTCTTAGCGTCGAGACGCTGTCTTGACAGCGTCGCGACGCTGCCTCTTATACGCGCGTTCTGAATAAGGAAAAACGGTAGCGTCGGGACGCTTCCTATCATAGCGTCTCGACGCTGTAAGCTTTACGCGCCTAATCTGATATGGAATGTGAGCGTCGAGACGCTCAAGAGCTAGCGTCTCGACGCTAGCCTGCTGTTGACCGAGATTTGACTTTTCTCCACTTTTACTCTTTTCATTCCTTTGCATCTTTTCACGCCCCGAGCACCCGATTAACTCTAATATGGCATTGTAGCTCCAATCAACCATTTCCTACAAAATAAACAATAAAACACAATAAAATGGCCCAAACACCATAAAAGACTAGCTAAATTAAATAAGTAAAAGTAGCTAGCTATGCTTGCTATCAATGGTCTCTACCAACTTCAAATTCCTCTCCAAAAGAAAGTTATCAACCCAAGAGAGTCTCCCTTCAATCCTAAAAGTGATGAACAAGCCCACTGTTTGTCTTCTCCTGTTTCTGAAGCTTGCTTAACTGCTGTTAATAGTAGTTTAAATAAACAAAAGTCTTGTAAGGTGCCTAAACATGTTTGGCATCAACGTCTAGGTTATGCTTCTGATAGAATCTTAAGTACTGCTTTAACAGGGGTTGTAGGTTTCAAAAACTTGTTTTTGTTTTTAGAATTTTTCTAAGAATTCAAATGTTTTCTTAACAAAGACGAAGACCATTGTAAGGAATTTTGAAGAAAACAACCATAATTTTCAAAAACCAAATGGTTATCAAACGAGGCCTAAGGTATTTAGGCTATAAAACTAAGCAAGTTTTAGTTTTACTTTTAGAAATTAATTTAAACGAAGAATTGAAGAGTTAGACCTTTCAATCGCTTCAGTGAACCGCTGAAGTTCATCCAATGTGTGGCATATGCATCATACATATCATCAAGAATAGTTATGAAAGAAATCGTTTTGCCAAATATTATTCTACCAAGAGAATATTGTGGTTCATAGTATATTCCCAATGCCCAAACATAGCACTCCACCATCCTGTCTCGTGCATAAGGTAATTGTATCTTCAACTTCAGATCCTTCCACCACCTATATAGACTTACACTCATAATTAGAAGTTACAAGGGAAAAAAATGTCATTTTTGTACTCATAATTACAAATCTATAAAATTATAGGAATTTAAGTAATTAACAAGTGCATCCCTTATTAAAATGTAGTATTAACTTGATAAAGTTAAAAAGAGTAGGTTTTTCTTTTTTTTTTTTTCCTTTTTGGAAGGAAAAAAAAAGAAGTTTAAAAGATAGTAAGAACATCAATGAAAAAAAATCCACCTTGAAAGTTAAGCGAGTTCTTTCTGGTAAAGTTTTTGCAGAGCATTGTAATCCAACTTCGCAAAAGTGAGCAAAACGTTATTCTTCGAGGGATCCTTGTCATAAAGAGAGATATAGTGTCTAGTCATGAACCTCGGCCAAGTTTTATAGATTGGCCACTTTAATGCATATTTAGGATTCTAGTGAAAATTCTAAAACTCACAATTTTGTAGAGAAGAAACTTGTTCCCTTACAAAACTCAAGAACACACAAGAGAAGAAAATTGTTCTCTTGAATAAGTCTCTTTGAATTGCTTTTTCTTGACTTGCTTTAAACATAACAAAATACATCCTATTTATAGGATTCTAGTGAAAATTCTAGATACAAAACTCTCAATCTAAATTCATAAGCTTACATGCACTTTATGGCCATGCATAACTCTCCTACTTGAATGTATACTTAATTAAGTAGTAACTCACAAAAGTTTAAACATTGTAACTTATTTAACTTACCACATCATAAATCTAGCTTAATTTCTAACATCCTCCCTTAAGCTAGACTTCCATGACTCCAAGCTTCTCTTTCATTTTCAAAATCAAATCAACTTTTAATGCTTTTGTGAATATGTATGCAACCTGCTCTTGTGTCTTGCAAGACTTGATGCATACTTCTCCATCTTTGATCAATTCTCTAATGAAGTGATACTTGATCTTTATGTGCTTACTTCTTCCATGAAAAACTGGTTTCTTCGCCAGAGCAATTGATGAACTATTGTCACAAAACATGATTGTCTCCTTTTCTTGAGGACACTTCAGTTCTTGTAGTACCCTTCTCAGCCAAAGCGCTTTACAATTGGCAGTAGACAGAGAAATATATTCAGCTTTGGTTGTTGACAAGGCTACAACATCCTGCTTCTTTGATGCCCATGAAACTGCACCGGAACCAATATTAAACACATATCCAGAAGTGCTTTTGTAGTCATCGATATTTCCTCCACAATCACTATCACTATAACCAACTAGAACATTATCCATGTTCTTTTTGTAGTGAATTCCATGACCAATTGTTCCAAGAACATATCGGAGCACTCTTTTTCCAGCTTCCCAATGACTTCTCTTTGGTGATGCCATAAACCTGCTCAACAAATTGACTGAGAACATAAGATCGGGTCTAGTTGTAGTTAAATACATCAAACTTCCAACAAGACTTCTATAAACGGTGGCATTAAAATCTTCACTCTCATCATGTTTTCTCAATTTCAAACCTACTTCCATAGGAGTATTGGCAGGATAAGCATTCTCCATTTTGAACTTTACCATCAAATCTTTTGCATACTTCTTCTGGGAAATGTTAATCCCATGATCACCTTGCTTAACTTCAATACCGAGGAAGTAATGAAGTAAGCCCATATCGGTCATCTCAAATTCTTTCTTCATGCTCTCTTCGAAATCTTCAAGCATCATGGTTGAAGTTCCCGTAAAAATTAGATCATCAACATAAAGACAAATGATTAGAAAATTACCATTTCTATCTTCGTTGGTATAGAGATCATGTTCATATGGACAACTTTTAAAACCATTCTTCAGGAAGAAACTATCAATACGACTGTACCAGACTCTTGGTGCTTGTTTTAGCCCATACAATGTTTTTTTCAATCAACAAACCTTATTTTCTTCTCCAATCTTGGCATAACCAGGGGGCTGTTCAACATATATTTCTTCCTCCAAATACCCATTTTGAAAAGCTGACTTTACATCCATTTGATGTACTTTTTAGTCATTTTGTGCTGCAAGAGCTAGAAGCAAACGAACAGTCTCTAAGCGAGTCACAGGAGCAAATATTTCTTCATAATCCACATCGTACTTTTGCTTATACCCTTTGACAACGAGTCTTGCCTTGTACTTTTCAACTTTACTTTTGCTTATACCCTTTGACAACGAGTCTTGACTTTTCCTAACCGCAAGCGCACGGGTCAAGTAATAATAAAGTGTTCGTAAATACGAGTGTCGTCCTCTGGATTGGATTTTTAAGCAAATCAAGTATTGTGAATAATCTCGCTCAATTTTATTTAGGGATTAAAAAGTGATGAATAGGTGATGATAAAAACCAAATCAAAGCAAGTAAAAAGAATGGAAATTCAATTGGGAAAACTACTTAGGGAATTGATTTCGCCGATTTAGTTTAGGATTGATTTTAAGGAACAAGTTATTATGCACAATGAAATTATGAGCCAAAGACCCTTTAATCACAACTACCTCTCCCGAGTATAATTGATTCTCATGCAATTAACCAACTTGATATCCCTATCTAAGTTTATTAATCACGCAAGGCAATGAGATCTTTTAACCAATTCTAAAGTTAATCTAAAACCGTCATGAATTAGAAAGTAAACTTTAGTCATGCAATCTTGAGTAAGTCTATATTAAATCCCCTCTCCCGAGCTAGATTCAAAACTTAAATCATTCAACTAATGGCCAATTAATTGAAAGCATTAAATCAAGATTACAAACATAATAACATTACACAACTTAAACCATAAATCAATCCATAAACTTAATTAACTACATCAATCCCTAAGCTACAAGTTTAGCTACTCATGAATAGAATTACAAACTTGACTAAACATGTAAAAGCCATAAAATCTAGCTAGAGAGAAGTAAAAGGAAAGGAAACACTTAATGTCGTCGATCCCGGCACGTCCCCGTCTCGATATCCACGCCACCAAGTGAAATTCCCGGTCGTCGTCCTTGCTTCAGCTCCCACAGTAGGTCTCTAGTCGAAATTAGGGTTCAATTCTCTCAATTTGGCCTCCTCCAATCCGTAGCAAGTAAGAAAGATTAAATAGGGAAATTCTCCCGATAGCGTCGAGACGCTGCCTCTTATACGCGCGTTCTGAATAAGGGAAAAACGGTAGCGTCGGGACGCTTCCTATCACAGCGTCTCGACGCTGTGAGCTTTACGCGCCTAATCTGATATGGAATGTGAGCGTCGAGACGCTCAAGAGCTAGCGTCTCGACGCTAGCCTGTTGTTGACCGAAATTTGACTTTTTTCCTCTTTTACTCTTTTCATTCCTTTGCATCTTTTCACGCCCCGAGCACCCGATTAACTCTAATATGGCATTATAGCTCCAATCAACCATTTCCTACAAAATAAAAAATAAAGCACAATAAAATGGCCCAAACATCATAAAAGACTAGCTAAATTAAATAAGTAAAAGTAGCTAGCAATGCTCGCTATCAAATACCCCCAAACTTAAGCTTTTGCTAGTCCTCGAGCAAACTACAAATCAAACATACAATGGAAGAATGGATGCAACAATCATAACTCAATCCTCAAGGCTCAAAAGTCAATAACCAAGCAAGCAAGAGACATGCACACAAGGACCAATGAGGGAGACAAATTAAAATTTTTCCAAAATTAACTTGCACAAGCGAGATCTAACTCAACAAGATCAGACTCTACTAGCCCGGGATTGGATTATTAAACTCTCAGCTCATCTTCCCTCTACACTGACACTAAGGTTTCACTAATGAGTTAATGGAACAAATTAGTTTGTTTTCCTCCAAACTTAGGTGCTTATAATTAACAATTAAATTAAGCATGTATATGTGGCACTAGCTTTCACACACCCATTGCAGGGACCCTTAACCTAAGATTTCTCTGGTTGGCCTAACTGATCACAACAGGGGTAGCTCTTTTTGCCTTAATCTTTATTAAACATTGCAAACTGTGCACAGGCCATGGCATAATAATTTTTCTTTTCAACAGTAACAACAAGAATTATTTTTCTTTATGAGCATATATAGCAAATATTCTTTTTTTTCCTCCTAAGCAAGATCAAACATGCTAATTTGCAAAGTATTAACTTTTTAGCTCTACCCTACACCTATCGAGGTGACAACAAGCATATGAACCCAATAATTCGCTCCTAAGCATTCAAATCCAAATCTAGGCAAGACAAATACTCTACTTATGCAAGCCATCTCCTAGAAATTTTTTTAAAAAGTCTAAAAAGTCTCCCTTTTTGGGCACTTATGCTTACATCTCATCACAAGCTTGAAAATTGACAAGAAAGCCTATCCTAGGACATCATAATCATGCAAAAGTAGCATCCAGAAAACAACCATATGCATAATTCAAAGAAAGCTCAAAACTATAGCCCGAACTCAGATGCTCAAGGGCTCCACAAACATGCTAATCCACCCCCAAACTTAAAATATGCATTGTCCTCAATGTATAAAGAAAATAAGGCATAAACAAGCATGAGAACAATAAAAGAATGACAGGAGTGAACAATACTGGCCTGGAATGATGATGACTTCTTGCTTGAGATCTTGGAATCTTGAAAGCTTGAAAGCAAAGGAGAGAAAGAAAACAAGACCTACAAAACAAAAACAAACAATAAATCAAAAACAAAAAGAAAACACACTAAACTTACTTGGGTTGCCTCCTATAAGCGCTTGTTTAACGTCATTAGCTCGACGTGTTGATCGTGCTTCAAGGAGGCTTTTGTTCTATGAATCCAACAGAGGTGCTCTTTCTTGCACCTTTCCTGTAGCCCATGAAAAGCACTTCATCTTTAGAGTCTTCAACTGCTTTAAAGATTTCTTTTTCGTTCTTGACTCTAATAGTGAGCTCCCTACGCTCAATATCTATAATCACTCGCCCAGTAGCGAGGAATGGTCGTCCTAATATGACAGGCATCAAAGGATTTTCTATCATGTCCATAACATACAAGTCAATAGGGAGGAAAAATCTACCTACTCTGATTAACACATTTTCTACAATACCAACTGGTCTCACCACAGATTGATCAGCCAATTGGAGCTTTACAGGAGTATACTTAATCTCACCTACATCTAACTTTTTACACAACGATAGAGGAATGATATTAATGCTAGCACCTAAATCACATAATGCTCTGAAAGAATAAGTACCAAAACTACAAGGAACATAAAAACTCCCTGGATCTGCTACTTTTTCAGGTACTTTCTGTTGTACTCTGGTGCTGCATGTGGAAGCAAGATAAACAGTGTCAACCTTCTTTTCCTTTCGCTTCTTTGCCAACCACTCCTTCATGAACCTGTTGTATTGGGGCATCTCTAATGCCTCTGCAAAAGGAATATTAATATTCAGATTCATAAAAGCATTCATAAATTTTTCAAACTGAACCTGATTATTCTTTTTCTTATTTTTCTTTTTCTTTTCCTTGGGAACCATCAGTGTGGGAGAAGGAATAGGAGGCTTCGGTTTAGGCTTTTCAGCCTCATCTGCTGATGTGTCCTCCTCAGCTTCCCCTGTAGGCGTTGCATAGTCCTCAGATTCAGGTTCCTCTTCAGATTCCTCCTGGTGCACAGTGATTGCCTTACAATACTCCATCTGGGGTTTCTCTTGTTCAACTGGGGCCTTACCTTTATTCATGGAACTCACAACACTTACCAACTGTCCCAGCTGAGTCTCAATGTTCTTTATAGCTGCACTGTGGCCATTCACTGTTGAGTTGATGGCAATGACTGCCTCCTCTAATCTGGTTGTCCTGTTACTAGACTCTGCAATGAAAGCTCCAACAAGATCTTCTAACTTTTTATTATCTTGAGTTTGAGGGGTAAAACCAGGAGGATTAAGAACATTCTTAGTATTAGCATAAGAGAAATTTTCATGGTTCCTATTGTTAGGGTGATAATATGTAGGTGTAGAACTATTATTATATCCCCTAGAATTAAAATTTGATGCATACTGAACCTGCTCGATGGTCTCCTCCTGAGGTCTAGATGCTAAAGCAGCAGCAGATTCAATTGACTGTGCACTCCCTGTACCTGAAAATTTCATAAAAGCATTAGCGAGGGAAGTCATCTGGGCCTGGAGTGCACTTACTTTATCAACCTCAAACACTCCAGCAGCAATCTTTTTAGGTGTAGACCGCTCAGATGGCCACTGATAGCTATTGGTGGCCATATTCTCTAGAAGTGTGCGAGCGTTTTCCACGGTCTTGGACAACAGAGTCCCACCTGCAGCTGCATCAACAATCGTTTTTGTACTAGGAGTTAAACCATTATAAAACAACTGTACCTGAAGCCAATCGGGGTAACCATGCTGAGGACACTTCCTCAGTAGCTCTTTGAATCGCTCCCAAGCTTCGAACAACTGCTCATCATATTGTTGTTGGAATGTCCCAATCTCGGTCCTCAGCTTGACCGTCTTTGCAGGAGGGAAAAATTTCTTTAAAAAGGCCTGGACCAAAGCATCCCAGGTGGTGATGCTCCCAAGGGTAATAGACTGCAACCAATCTCGTGCTTTATCCTGCAAAGAAAAAGGAAATAAACGTATGCGAATAGCATCCTCAGAGACTCCATTAATCTTTACCGTCCCACAAATGTCCAAGAATGATTTAAGATTAGAATTTGGATCCTCGGTGGGCGATCCTCTATATGCACAGTCTCGAGCCATCTGAATGAGACCGGTCTTCAGCTCAAAGTTGTTGGCATTAATCGGTGCATAGACAATCCCCGACTGTTGCCCCTGAAACACAGGTTGAAAATAATCTCTAATAGGCCTAGGCTCCTCAGGTGGATTTTGGTCAGCCATTTGAACGTTTTCTCTATTCTCCCTTCGAAGCCTATGGATGGTTCTTTCTATCTCGGGATCCAAAGGTGCTAAAATTAAATCTTTATTACTACGCGTACAAAACTAAACTACCCTAAAAAGGAAAGAAAATAATTATGGAAAGCAACAAAGAAAAGAAACAACAAATCTAAATATGGAAAATATAATCTAGAAAAGGAAACAAAATAGCCTAATATGGAATGCAAAAATAAATATGGCAAAACATAAAGAAGGAAACTAATCTAGAAAAGGAAAACAAGAACAAATAAGGAAAATATTACACAACTAAAAGAAAAACTAACCAAGAAAATCAAATATGGAAAGAAAAACAAATAAGGAAAAAAAATGCAATCAACCTAAAAAAGTAACAATACACCCTAAATTAAGATCAAACAATTTTTTCACAATATCAATCTAGCTAAATGTGCCAATCCCCGGCAACGGCACCAAAAACTTGATGTGGACTTGATGTGGACTTTTCCTAACCGCAAGCGCACGGGTCAAGTAATAATATAGTGAAAGTAAATTCGAATGTCGTCCTCTGGATTGGATTTTTAAGCAAATCAAGTATTGAGAATTATCTTGCCCAATTTTATTTAGGGATCAAAAAGTGATGAATGAATGATAAAAAAAACAAATGAAAGAAAGTAAAAATAATGGAAATTCAATTGGGAAAACTACTTAGGGAATTGATTTCGCCGATTTAGTTTAGGATTGATTTTAAGGAATAAGTTATTATGCACAATGGAATTATGAGCCAAAGACCCTTTAATCACAACTACCTCTCCCGAGTATAATTGATTCTCATGCAAATTAACCAACTTGATATCCCTATTTAAGTTTATTAATCATGCAAGGCAATGAGATCTTTCAACCAATTCTAAAGTTAATCTAAAACCGTCATGAATTAGAAAGTAAACTTTATTCATGCAATCTTGAGTAAGTCTAAATCAAATCCCCTCTCCCGAGCTAGATTCGAAACTCAAATCATTCAACTAATGGCCAATTAATTGAAAGCATTAAATCAAGATTACAAACACAATAACATTGCACAACTTAAACCATAAATCAATCCATAAACTTAATCAACTACATCAATCCCTAAGCTACAAGTTTAGCTACTCATGAATATAAATACAAGCTCAACTAAACATGTGAAAGCCATAAATCTAACTAAAGGAAGAAAAGGGAAAAGAAAACTCAATGTAGGTCGAATCCGACGTCCCCGTCACGATCCCCACGAACAATGGGTTGATTTCCAAATCTCTCCCTTTGTTTTCAGCCTCCAAGTGCTCTGTTCTGCTCTGTTTACGGCTCCCAAAGGTCCCCAAATCGAACTCCCTCAAAACCTACCCGAAAATAAGCATTTATTCTATTTTTTTTCGTCGAAGCGTCGAGACGCTGCCTTCAAAACGCGCGTTTCAGGAAAGGAAATTGTACATCGTCGAGACGCTCAGGTCGCAGCTTCTCGCCGCTGTGACCTTTACGCGCCTATTCTGATATGGAATGCTAGCGTCGAGACGCTAGTCACCTTTTGACCGAATTTTGACTTTTTTCCATTTTGATTCTTTTTCCTTCCTTTGTATCTTTTCGCGCCCCGAGCACCCGATTAACTCCAATATTGCGCTACAACTCCAATCAACCATTTCCTACAAAATAAACATTAAAGCACAATAAAATGGCCCAAAAATCATAAAAGACTAGCTAAATTAAATAAGTAAAGATAGCTAGCTATGCTTGCTATCAAATACCCCCAAACTTAAGCTTTTGCTAGTCCTCGAGCAAACTAGAAATCAAACATACAGTAGAAAAATGGATGCAACAATCATGACTCAATCCTCAAGGCTCAAAAGTCAATAACCAAGCAAGCAAGAGACATGCACACAAGGACCAATGAGGGAGACAAATTAAGATTTTTCCAAAATTAACTTGCACAAGCGAGATCTAACTCAACAAGATCAGACTCTACTAGCCCGAGATTGGATTATTAAACTCTCAGCTCATCTTCCCTCTACACTGGCACTAAGGTTTCACTAATGAGTTAATGCAACAAATTAGTTTGTTTATCTCCATACTTAGGTGCTTTTAATTAACAATTGAATTAAGCATGTAAATGTGGCACTAGCTTTCACACACCCATTGTAGGGACCCTTAACCTGAGTTTTCTCTGGTTGGCCTAACTGATCACAACAGGGGTAGCTCTTTTTGCCTTAATCTTTATTAACCAATGCATATTGCGCGCATAAGTCATGATTTTTTTTCTTTTTCAACAATAACAACAAGAATGATTTTTTCGTTATGAACATAATAAGCAAATATTCTTTTCTTTTCTCCTAAGCAAGATCAAACATGCTAATTTGCAAAAAATTAACTCTTTAGCTCTACCCTACACCTATCGAGGTGACAACAAGCATATGAACTCAATAATTCGCTCCTAAGCATTCGAATCCCAATCTAGCCAAGACAGATACTCTACTCATGCAAGCCATCTCCTAGAAAAATTTTAAAAAGTCTCCCTTTTTGGGCACTTATGCTTACATCTCATCACAAGCTTGAAAATTGACAAGAAAGCCTATCCTAGGACATCATAATCATGCAAAAGTAGCATCCAGAAAACAACCATATGCATAATTCAAAGAAAGCTCAAAACTATAGCCCGAACTCAGGTGCTCAATGGCTCCACAAACATGCTAATCCACCCCCAAACTTAAAATATGCATTGTCCTCAATGTATAAAGAAAATAAGGCATAAACAAGCATGAGAACAATAAAAGAATGACAGGAGTGAACAATACTGGCCTGGAATGATGATGACTTCTTGCTTGAGAACTTGGAATCTTGAAAGCTTGAAAGCAAAGGAGAGAAAGAAAACAAGACCTACAAAACAAAACAAACAATAAATCAAAAACAAAAAGAAAACACACTAAACTTACTTGGGTTGCCTCCCATAAGCGCTTGTTTAACGTCATTACACTACAAGAAAATTTGTTTTTCCCGACGCACTTTCTCCCGACGCTGTTAAACACGTCGGGAGAAGGACCCTTTGCCGACGCACAAAGTCGGCGTCGGCATCTTTGTCGACGCCGTTAAGATGGTGTCGAGAGAAGTAACACTTCTGCCGACGCATGTTAGACAACGTCGGCAGAGGTGACTTCTCCCGACGCGCTTCGAAAGGCGTCGGCAGAAGTTAATTTAAAAATTCACTAGTGAAATTTTTTCCCTCCAAACAGAGACTTCTCCCGACGCTGTTTTCAACCCGCGTCAGCAGAGGTGACTTTTGCCGACGTGCTCCAAACGGCGTAGGCAAAAATTCATTTAAAAATACGCTGGCAAAAAATTTTTCCCTCCAAACTGGGACTTTTCCCGACGCGGTTAAAATGGCGTTGGCAGAAGTGGTCTTTCCCGACGCCATTTTAACTTCGTCGGCAAAAACTCATTAAAAGCCCTAATCACTTTTTCTTCTTCTTCATTTCGTGTTTTTCTCCTCAGCCCTCCCCTCTGCGATTTCTTCTTCTTCTTCACTCTGCCATCACCGTCTCCATCGCCGTCTCCATCGTCGCTTGCCTTCGCCAACACTATTTCCTTCGTCATCGTTTGCCCTCAACCCCTCTCCTCTACGTTTCCTTCACCGTTGTAAGTAGTTTCTTTCCTTGTTTTTTTCATTTCTTTTGGTGACTATTTTTGTTCTTTTTTGTTCTTTGCATCTATATGTCATTGTTTTGCTTGCTCTAGATTGTGCTATTTATAGTTGTGCGTCCATTGTGTGTATGAGGGATTTTGTGTTAACAAAAACTTGGGGGGAGGGAGTTCGGCCAAATTATATGCAAGAGTTCGAATAAACTGATTTGAAGCTCATTTGTGTGATAAAAGGGTGATTTGGAGCTTATTTCTATGATTAATGTTTGATTTGGACACTATTTGTGTGATTAAAATTTGATTTGAAGCTATTATTGTGTGATTAAAGTGTGTTTTTGAGTCTATTGTATGATTAAAGCTTATTGGTGTGTGGTGTGTTTGGTTTGTTGTTTGTTCATTTCGTGAAAATGATGATGTTGTATAAAGGTACATCAATTGAAAATTTTGAGGCTTATGTTTGTTTGAATTTAATTGTTAAAGTATTGTAAAGTTTGTTGTTGTGAGAAAATTAACAAAAATGAACTTACTTGATGTTTGCAAATTTCCTTCTTTTGTAGGTTATCTTCCATCTAATAAAAGGTCATATCAATGCACTTTCTCTCTAAAGAACAATTGTAAGTTGTTTCTTCTCTTTACTTTTGTGTTCACTTGTAAACTTAACTTATCTCTCTTAAGAAAAAATTAGCATTATGTTTATAAATGTTGTTATCTTGCAGTTATGGTAGCAAATAAAATTGTTAGTTGTTTTTTAAATTTGAGATTGTTTGTTGGGAGTTTGGAGTTTGAAGGTTTGACATTGAGTTTGTGCTTGTATAATATTGAGATTGTTTTCTTAGAGGGTGAGATTGTTTGATATTTTTGTTCTTAGGGTATTGTGTAGTTTGTTATTGTGAGAAAGTTGAGAAAAATTAACTTACTTGATGTTTGAAAAATTCGCTCTTGGTATAGGTTTTCTTCCATACAATAAAAGGTCACACATCAACAACAAATGCCCTTGTAAGTTGTTTCTTCTCTTTATTGTAGTGTTCACTTATAAATTTAGTTTATAAAGGTTGAGATTATAGTTTGAAGTTTAAGATTGAGTTTGTGTTCATATGATATTGAGATTCTTTGTTGGAGTTGGAGCTGGAGTTTTATTTCTATGATTCAAGTTAGTTTAGGCATTTTAATCATTCTAGTTTTGATTATTTTGAGTGTAAGGTAGGTGATAGATTGTTTGAGTACATGGGTGCATAAGGAATTTTTGTTATGTTCTTAAGTCTTGAAAAGTTAGTTAATCTTGTTATGTTCATTAGTTTTGAAAACTTAGTTAAATTTAGAAGTGTAGGTGTATATACGAGAAGTGTAGGTGTTAAGTTTTAAGTTTAGGTGTTTTGTAGTTTAGAACTTTTAAATGTAACACAACCTATGGACACTCCAAACTTAGGTACGAAGAAGTTCAAATTTGCTTGTAGTGCCATTTTACTTATTCGTATCCTAATTTATCATATCTTCATGGTTTAAGTTTTAGATGCTATATATGTCCATTTAGAAGTTCAAAGTTTAATATTTGTTTACTTAGTAAATCAAACTAATTTTTGTTGCTTTGATCGTTTTAGTTCATTATGTTCATATGGATTGTGTACCTTTGGAAGTTACTTTAAAATTTTGGTTGTTTTTCTTAAATTTGGTGTTTTGCTTCTATAGTTTTGTAATTTCATTAGTTAAATCTTAACTTCATTAGTTATGATTTGGATTACTGTGTTATGCGAAATCTAAATCGATTGTATTTGGAGATTCAGGTGTTGCCTAGGTGTTATGAGGGCTGTAGTTGGATGTTTCTAGCTATATTGAAGTGCATTTCTCTTATTTAGCAGGTCTAAAAAAATATGGGTTACTCTTATCTATGTCGTTATGCTGCCGATTTTTTCGGGGCATCTAATTAATACTTTAGATGGTTTAAATTAGTTTAAAAGTTAGTGTAAAACTTAGTTTCAAGTTTAAGACTTTTGCTTCTAGAATCTAATTGGTTTTCTTCCTTTGATTTTTTTTTGTAGATGATTCGACTCAATCTTGATATGGAATGACACATTTGCATTTGAAGGCCGTCACGAGCTTGTAATTAGAATTATGTGTACCTAAAGGCTTTCGCTTCGAACTTTTTATTAGAATTATGTGTACCGAACAATATTTTTAATTTCGTATACTTTTTTATACTTTCAGTTTTCTGTACTTCAATTTATAATACATGTTTTTGTATCTCTAGACTTTCATGTATATGTTTGAATTTAATTGAATGCATTTTGATTTTATGTATTTGTGTAATATCTTGAATGTATTTCTTTTAGAATTTTAAAACAGAAAAAATAACAAAACGAAAAAAAAAGATAAATAAAGGCTCTGCCGACGCGTAAGTCAACGTGTCGGCAGAGAGCATTTTTGCCGACGCGCACGTCAACCCGTCGGCAAAAAGCGATGGACTCGATTTTCTGCCGACGCGTTGACTTTAGTGTTGGGAGAGGCCATTTCTCCCGACGCATGGTCAACGCGTAGGCAGAAAATCGAGTCCATCACTTTATGCCGACGCGTTGACTTGCGCGTCGGCAGAAATGCCCTCTGCCGACGCGATAGTCAACGCGTCGGCAAAAAACGCCCATAATTGCTCCCCATATTATGCGTCGGCAGAGAGTCGTCTCTACCGACGCATGACAAGTACGCGTCGGCAGAGCCTCTGCCGACATGTTTTTTCCGACAATTATCCCGACGTCTGAATACGCGTCGGCAGAACCTTTGCCGACGCGTATTCCGATCTTTCCCGACGCATATGCGCGTCGGGAAAGACCTTTTTTCTTGTAGTGTTAGCTCGACGTGTTGACCGTGCTTCAAGGAGGCTTTTGTTATGTGAATCCAACAGAGGTGCTCTTTCTTGCACCTTTCCTGTAGCCCATGAAAAGCACCTCATCTTTAGAGTATTCAACTGCTTTAAAGATTTCTTTTTCGTTCTTGACTCTAATAGTGAGCTCCCTGCGCTCAATATCTATAATCACTCGCCCAGTAGCGAGGAATGGTCGTCCTAATATGACAGGCATTGAAGGATTTTCTATCATGTTCATAACATACAAGTCAATAGGGAGGAAAAATCTACCTACTCTGATTAACACATTTTCTACAATACCAACTGGTCTCACCACAAATTGATCAGCCAATTGGAGCTTGACAGGAGTAGACTTAATCTCACCTACATCTAACTTTTTACACAACGATAGAGGAATGATATTAATGCTAGCACCTAAATCACATAATGCTCTGAAAGAATAAGTACCAAAACTACAAGGAACAGAAAAACTCCCTGGATCTGCTACTTTTTCAGGTACTTTCTGTTGTACTCTGGTGCTGCATGTGGAAGCAAGATAAACAGTGTCAACCTTCTTTTCTTTTCGCTTCTTTGTTAATCACTCCTTCATGAACCTGTTGTATTGGGGCATCTCTAATGCCTCTGCAAAAGAAATATTAATATTCAGATTCATAAAAGCATTCATAAATTTATCAAACTGAACCTGATTATTCTTTTTCTTCTTTTTCTTTTTCTTTTCCTTGGGAACCATCAGTGTGGGAGAAGGAATAGGAGGCTCAAGGTTAGGCTTTTCAGCCTCATCTGCTGATGTGTCCTCCTCAGCTTCCCCTGTAGGCGTTTCATAATCCTCAAATTCAGGTTCCTCTTCAGATTCCTCCTGGTGCACCGTGATTGCCTTACAATACTCCATCTGGGGTTTCTCTTGCTCAGCTAGGGCTGTGCACAGTTTGCAATGTTTAATAAAGTTTAGGCAAAAAGAGCTACCCCTGTTGTGATTAGTTAGGCCAAACAGAGAAATCTCAGGTTAAAGGTCCCTGCAATAGGTGTGTGAAAGCTAGTGCCACATATACATGCTTAATTTAATTGTTAATTATTAGCACCTAAGTATGGAGGAAAACAAACTAATTTGTTCCATTAACTCATTAGTGAAACCTTAGTGCCAGTGTAGAGGGAAGAGGAGCTGAGAGTTTAATAATCCAATCCCGTGCTAGTAGAGTCTGATCTTGTTGAGTTAGATCTCGCTTGTGCATGTTAATTTTGGAAAAATTTTAATTTGTCTCCCTCATTGGTCCTTGTGTGCATGTCTCTTGCTTGCTTGTCTATTGATTTTTGAGCCTTGAGGATTGAGTCATGTTTGTTGCGTCTATTCTTCTACTGTATGCTTGATTCTTAGATTGCTCGAGGACTAGCAAAAGCTTAAGTTTGGGGGTATTTGATAGCGAGCATAGCTAGCTAGTTTTGCCTATTCAATTTAGCTAGTCTTTTATGATTTTTTGACCATTTTATTGCACTTAATTGTTTATTTTGTAGGAAATGGTTGATTGGAGCTATAGCGCAATATTGGAGTTAATCGGGTGCTCCGGACGCGAAAAGATGCAAAGGAATGAAAAAGAGTCAAAGAGGAAAAAAGTCAAAGTTGGGTCAACCGCAAGCTAGCGTCGAGACGCCAGCCCTTGAGCGTCTCGACGCTACCATTTTCTCATTAGATATGTGAGAATAAGCAATCCAACCAAATACTCTTAGGTGACTAACAGTTGGCTTTAATCCACTCCATGTGTTGCAATTTTGAAGTGGTTAAAAATATAGATAAAATTCACCTCAAAATACTGTGCAAGTATACACAATCTAGCAGCAAGTGATAAGTATTTATCGTATCCACAGGGTCTTGAAATTGCCTACCTCTATTGATTTAATTAGCCTTTTTAGTGATTTCAAATGGTTGGTTAAAATGATTGGATTTTTAAAATGCTGAAACAAAAGATATACGAAAGCAGTAAATGATTACGACTAGAGAAAACAGAATGGAAATAGACACAGATTAAGACTTCTATAATTGTTATAAAAATGCTCCAACAATTCTTTTGATTCGTCGATCTCCTGCAGTATTATCAGCGGGATCCTCCCGAAACTCCAATTTTTTTGGAATATGTTTCAACTCTAATGATGCTCTACCGATCAAGCACTGGGCAACTGGCTATCCCTAACTCAGTCATTGGCGTTCACCAATACACAATGATCTAGCGTGAATTATCGCCACAAAACTCCTAAATCATCCCTGAAACTAGGAGAAGCTATACATACCGACTAGCTAGGTGGGCACATAATGAAATTAAAGATCAAGAATAATTCAAGATGATCATGATCAAATAGAATTTCCAGATTTATAAATATAACAATCACATAACTCTTAACCTATGCCTACAAAGTAATTAGTTCATAATTGGAAACATAAAACACGTTACAATCTCGATAAGCACATCCATAATGCGAAATACACAAGAAATACTAATCCTTTTAGTAATTGGGGAGATGAAACGGTTGCTCCAAACCACCAAGAACATGGAAGAACTTCGTCTTCTTGAGAGGAATCGCAAATGGTCTTCTTAGATCTCCATTCTGCCGTCAATTCGGCCTCTGGCCGATTGATTCGGTCTCCAAGTCGTCAATATATAACTTTATCTTTGACGGCACCTCCTTTTATAAGATGAGGTTTAACCTAATTAGGTTAAATTGGACACGTGGCAGTTTTGCTCCCAGTTTTGCTGGATCATGGAAATTGCTCCCTCAAGTCGCACAACAATATTTTCTGCACAAAATAACTTCCAAAGCCTCCATTCTTCCAACTGGGTTAAAACATATAATATTCATCTAAAAGCAACCCTATTTAACACAAATGACACACAAAATACTATAGAACTAAGGCCTAAATAACTTCCTTTTGGAGAGTTATCATACCCCCAAACTTGAACTATTGCGCGTCTCGAGCAATACTAACTCACCTTCCCTTGAAAATTTAAAACACTAGTCATAGCACAACTCAATCAAAACAAATATTTCGACACTACCTTCAACCCTTACCTGAGCATCCTGCAAAACCAAGCACTGCTGCATCAAAATAATTCTTTCAGCTTTTGAACAAATAATCACTACCTTTAACTCAATCCTAAGAACTTACCACAGCTTAGACATATTAACCACATTTTTAAGTGGTTTATTTTTTTTTTCAGACTTAAAGCAACCCTACAGTCATAAGTTCTTAAGCATGGGATGACCCACTTTATGGTGCAGTATACCCTTGCCTCAAACTTATCACCAATTAGGCTAAATACTCATTGCTAGCTCAAAAATCCTTAGTTATTCTATCTCTTGCCCCTCAGAATGGCGAAATTTTATGATGAAGCTCACCTAAGTTCTGGGAGATAGAAAAACTACTGGATTATCATTCATCTTTCAAAACTTTTGCTCCATGAATTTTCTCAGCAAATTTTTTCAAAATTGTTCTCTTCAGCAAATAATCTTTATCATTTTTATATATTCTCCTAGGTCATTTTTTGACGCAAATACAAACTGTGGGTGTCACAAATGTCCCTGGTTACTCAACAACCTAGAAAAAAGTATTATGAAGGAGAGGAATGTTCGAGCAAAACAAGCGGAGTAGCTAAAAGTCCCCCAAACTTTCATTGTTCTCAATGAATTAGCAACATGATAAGTATACTCCCAAACTTAATTTTTTCTATTTGAATTTTAAACTAAGTGTGGGACTAAGATTAAGCTTAAGGTGGATCAAATAAGACAATGCTACCTCAGAACTTTTGCTGCAGTCATGACCAGGCTAGAAGAAATGCTCAAGCAAAAGGTTTCTGTTGATCAGAACACCTTGATCTAATTAAGCTAACTAGTCCAAGCTTCAAAAATTCAGAAGAAAATTAAGTTAGATACTCAGATGTGTCAAACAAAACAATATTTGATTTCATTAAAGATCAAGATCAAAGATTTACGTAATTATGATAGAGATAGATTTTAAAGCAACAGATAAAAACAAAGAAACATAACATAACATAAGTAGAAAGAACAAAAGACAAGCAAGGCGAGCACACAAAATCATTCATCAAAATATTTGCTCGAAGAAACTGAAACTTCCCTTTAATTCTTCTTTATGTTCAGGCTCTGGGTTTTCTTCTTCCTCTCAAATGATGGGTGGGGGTGGAATGCATAGGTTCATAAGATCATCAGGGAAAATTGGGAAGGTTTGATATGACTTAGAAAAATTCTCTTGCATAGCCCTCTTTAGTGTGGTGTCCCTTCTACGATCATAGCTCTAGTAGGTTTGAAGTTGTCTCTCAGTGAATTCTAGCCTACTGAACACCATCTCAGATTACTTTAGCACTTATGGACACCGCACAACAAACAACCTTAGCACGTCTCACCTCTCTGAAGTCTAGTAGTGTCAATAATCCCCTTGTCAAACAACTTTATTTCACTGGAACTCTCTGGGACTCTGAACCTTCAAGTGCACTCGATCACAGGGGACAATGGAGGCGTATGTTGTAGGCAATAATCTCTACTTGACAAGGTTGAGTCAAGTGTTAGCCTCGCATTTCAAGTATGCTGACTGAAATGTTCTTGCCTTCGTCCTAGACAACCTCCACTAGGCATTTAGTTGCTCATTTAAGGAAACAACTAATATTTCATTAAAAATAGCGTGGGGGAAAGTCTTGCAAATTAAGCAGAGAAATAATCAGTACATGGCTCCAGTCGACAACAACTCTACGAACAATAACCAAGAATCCTTCATTTTCATCAATGTTGGCGTAGAACTCCCATTCTAGTTGATCAACAGTGGGCTCCAGCTTTGCGCACAACCGTTTCCAACCATGATTAGTGATGTCCGCTTAAAGAAAATGTGGAAGCTCTTTGCCACCATCGAAGCCGCGCTCCATTAGAACATCTCGCTTCAGGACCTCTTGATATTTTTTGTCTTGCCTCTTCATGGATAAATCTCTCGTACCAGAATCTTTCATCAAGCTCAACTTCTTCACTCAGTTTCATCTCAGTCACAACTTCATTCCGTCCCTTGTCTTCTTTTTCCTTTACTGGCTTTTCTCTTTAAAAAAAACAGATGGTTAGAAGAAGGGGTTGGGGTAGGTGTTCATATGTTTTTTTCTCTCTTAGACCTCTTCTTATTTTCTTTGGTCTCTTCGAAGCCTCTTCAACCCTCTCTTCCATCATATCCTCATCTATAGGCACTTCTTCTTCCCCTTTAAAATTCTGATCAGTTAGTAACTTCAACTTGCGGGGCTACTTCCTCGGGGGTCTTCTCTTTTTTTCCTTGCTCGTGTTTTTTCCTTCACAATAATAATACACACAGAAAAAAAATCACATCTGTAGTAATAAAAGATGAGAGTGAAAACGTACCTGACGGGAGCTCGTATAAATAGGGCACTAACTCAAAGATCTTCAACAAATAATCAACCCCTAATTATCTCCTAATTAATTTAATTTACCGTTTTAACTTCATCGTTTCATGGAAAATTTTTATTATTTGTCAAACGGTAAGATCTTCAATTTAGTGTGCGCCCTCTATGTGTAACAACCATAACGCCAGCTGCCTTCTGCTCAACACATGACATCTTTGGTAATTAACTACATGCCCACTTAATTATCATGCTAACAAAAATAAAATCTCAACGGTAAAATTATAATCTTATCTCACAAAAAATTTTAACCGAATAAAATCTCTGATCTTCTAAAAAAACAATGAAATCAAATCTTTTTTTTTTTAAATAACATCCACAAGATATATTATTTTAAATATGGAAAAATCTTTCCAAAATTAAATTCTTCAAAATCCAATCTAAACTAACCTACAAAAAATAAAAATAAAATAAATAATAAAATACAAATCTAACCGAATAAAAATCATATCAAAACAGACAATAAATCAAAATAAAAAAAAACGTAATCCAATAATGGGAGCTTCTGATTAAAATGCTGAAATTTTTCTCCCTCAAAACCTGCGCTCCCTTAATCTGGCAGCAACTTCAAAGAAGAATATTTAAGAATTAAATCAGGAAGATATATTATCAAAAATCTAATCTAAACTGAAATTAAAAATTCAAACTGAAATTAAATCTAAACAGAACTAATCCGATTAAATTAAGAATTAAATTGACCAAAATAAAAATAATTAAATAAAACGAACATAAAATCTTCGAATAATACCAACGAATTAAAATAAATCAGATAAAATTGAAATCAAGAAAATCTAATTGTAACGCCCCAGGTTTTCCAACCCTTAGCCTAGAGACGCTACTTCAACCCTTAAACCCTTATCTATGGAACTGAACCACTTAAACCGGATGTACCGAAAATTTCGGCAGCATAACGACGTAAAATGGCCTGAACCAATTTTTTTCCTTCACCTGCTATAAATATAAACACTTCTAGACAATGCAACAAGCCAAACTCCACCAAACTACAGCCAGATTTCACAACCTATCTCCTCTAGACAAATCATACTTTATCAATACATGCAATAATTTAAATCCACGCAGCGGGACTTAAAGACAACTTATTAGCGAAAGAGCAAGCTAATCCACTTGCTAAACATCTTATTATTATTAGCGAAAGAGCAAGCTAATCCACTTGCTAAACATCTTATTAAACTTAATCAAGTAAACAACTCTAGTACATAAATTAACTCATCCTCAGGTGAATCCCTCACCGAAATGGAAACTACAAAAACAATCTTCTAGCCAACCCAAAAGCAACTAAAAACAACATAAAACCATAACGATGCTAGCCTATCCAAAACTTAGGAAGCAAGTTAAAACCATGACATCCTAAGCATCTTTCCTCATAGCTCTCATCTTCCCCACTAGGATCCAGCTCATGAACGAAACTGCAAGCGCACGGGTCAAGTAATAATATAGTGAATAGTAAATTCGAATGTCGTCCTCTGGATTGGATTTTTAAGCAAATCAAGTATTGTGAATAATCTCGCCCAATTTTATTTAGGGATCAAAAAGTGATGAATGAATGATAATAAAACCAAATCAAAGAAAGTAAAAAGAATGAAATTTCAATTGGGAAAACTACTTAGGGAATTGATTTCGCCGATTTAGTTTAGGATTGATTTTAGGGAATAAGTTACTATGCACAATGAAATTATGAGCCAAAGACCCTTTAATCACAACTACCTCTCCAGAGTATAATTGATTCTCAAGCAAATTAACCAACTTGATATCCCTATCTAAGTTTATTAACATGCAAGACAATGAGATCTTTTAACCAATTCTAAAGATAATCTAAAACCGTCAAGAATTAGAAAGTAAACTTTATTTATGCAATCTTGAGCAAGTCTAGATCAAATCCCCTCTCCCGAGCTAGATTCGAAACTTAAATCATTCAACTAATGGCCAATTAATTGAAAGCATTAAATCAAGATTACAAACACAATAACATTGCACAACTTAAACCATAAATCAATCCATAAACTTAATCAACTACATCAATCCCTAAGCTACAAGTTTAGCTACTCATGAATGTAAATACAAGCTCAACTAAACATGTGAAAGCCATAAATCTAACTAAAGAAAGGAAAGGGAAAAGAAAACTCAATGTAGGCCGAATCCCGACGTCCCTGTCACGATCCCCACGAACAATGGGTTGATTTCCAAGTCTCTCCCTTAGCTTTCAGCCTCCAAATGCTCTGTTCTGTCCTCTTTACGGCTATCCAAGGTCCCAAATCGAACTCCCCAAAAACCTAGCCGAAAATAAGCTTTTATTCTGATTTTTCGTCTTAGCGTCGCGACGCTGCCTCATAAACGCGCGTTCTGAATAAGGAAAAACGGTAGCGTCAGGACGCTTCCTATCATAGCGTCTTGACGCTGGGAGCTTTACGCGCCTAATCTGATATGGAATGTGAGCGTCGAGACGCTCAAGAGCTAGCGTCTCGACGCTAGCCTGCTGTTGACCAAGATTTGACTTTTTTCCACTTTTACTCTTTTCATTCCTTTGCATCTTTTCACGCCCCGAGCACCCGATTAACTCTAATATGGCATTATAGCTCCAATCAACCATTTCCTACAAAATAAACATTAAAGCACAATAAAATGGCCCAAAAATCATAAAAGACTAGCTAAATTAAATAAGTAAAGATAGCTAGCTATGCTCGATATCAATGCTAGCCTATCCAAAACTTAGGAAGCAAGTTAAAACCATGACATCCTAAGCATCTTTCCTCATAGCTCTCATCTTCCTCACTAGGATCCAGCTCATGAACGAAACCTGCAACATCTAAAATATTGGGGGAAGGTGGGGAAGGGGGTATCAGTACAACCGTGGTACTGGTAAGCAACTCACACTTACCAATCCACAAACAAACAACCAACACAAGCAACATGCTCTGCACACGCATCCAACAGGTTATACAACCACAATAAGAAACATGCTTTCAAGCTAAAACTAACCACATGCTTAAAAACATCAAACTCATGCAATGCATCTCACGTTATGCCACGCACACACTAGACTCCACATGATTTCTGCGTCATGCTCCGCTACTCATGAATTCCACGCCATGTGTTGCGCAATTTATATGATTTCCACGTGATGTTCGCACCTACCCCACATGAATTTCGTGCCATGTGTTTGTTGAGCGATTACCGCAAGCGCACGGGTCGTCACAAGTAATATAAAACGGTAGGTAATACCGAGTATCGAATCCTCAGGGAAATTGAATTAATTCCATTAAGTACCAAGAATCATCATGTTTTAATTTTATTTAGAAGATCAACTCGAATGATAATGCAAAAATTAAAGAAATTAATAAAAATAAACATGCAATAGCGAAATGAAAATATCCAATTAAGGGGGCTTGACCTAGGGTGTTATCTAGCTTTCTTGGATTTGTAGCTCAATTACATGGATGCATATAATTAATAATCTGTAATTTCATAAATCTAGAAGTAATTTTAAGCGGATTCCTCTTTCAAGCTCCTCCACATCTCATACTAACATAACTAATTCATGTGTCCATTTCCTTAGTTAATCATAGTATGGCATTAAACAACTTCATAAACAATTTCTAACAATTCTTTTTCACTCTCGTGCTCCAAGCAATCGTTAGCCATGCAATTAGGATCTAATCTAAATTCTCTCTGTCGAGTATCAATTTAGACCAACATAACAATTAATCCGTGATCAAGAGATTAAAGACATTAAGCAAAAATTGCATAGATGAAATTTGAAGAAATTCATTATATACTCCAAGTAATTGTGGTACAATATCCAATTAACTAGAATAACGACCCTAGGTCTCAAGATCTACTCACAAATGGAAATAATTTTGCCCAAGTGATATTGATCCATAGGCTTAACTCAAATTACCACAAGGAATTATAAAGAAGTAAGGAAGAAATAACCGATAAGTCGATCCCAAGCTCCCGCTATGATCATCTCGAATCTTGAGCCTTGGAATCTCGCTTAATTCCAACCTTTTTCTCCACAATTTCTTCTAACTTTTTCTCTTTATTGGGCTAGGGGAGAGCTCCCCCAAAAATGGGATGATGATTACCAAAGGGAAGGGCCATTTTTATAGTGCAAAATCTGAACCTTTCTTGCTGAACAAGTCGACAGCGTCGAGACGCTACGTCACAGCGTCTGTGACGTCATGTTGTCTTGGGGCAGAAGTCGTCGCAGCGTCGCGACGCTATCTTGATTTTGGAGCGCGTTTTATTGATCACCTAGCGTCGAGATGCTATGGTCCTAACGTCTCGACGCTAGGCCTTCTAGAAGCCTTTTTGCGGATTTTTGCCTCATTTCTTCAACCTTTTGGGCTTTTTGGGCCTCCCACTTCAATTGTCTACTTTTCTTGGACCTTAGGGCTTGGATCTTCAATGATTATTCTTCAAATTGCCCAAAAAGTCTCCAAATTCACCCAGATTCTCTTAAAATTTCAGTTTTGCCGCTCGAACTCGGATTTCTGTAAAATTGTCATAAAAATACATTAAAGCTCACAATTCATGAACAAAACTAGCTGAAATTAATAGGAAAATGATGACATTTTTGCATGTCATCAGTGTTGCGCCACTCTTACGTGATTTTCGCATCACGCTCCTCACTCACAACCCACATGATTTCCGCGTCACGCTCCGCTACACATGAATTACGCACCATGTGTTGCGCCTCTCACCCGACTCATGCAACACAACCTCCATGCAACATGCTAACCAAACACACCATACTTGGCTCAACAACCATCATGCTTAAGACAAGTAACTATCATGCTTACACCCTTACGAACACATCTCAAGCAACAGAGAAAACATGATTCACAATTAACACAACCGTTTCAGCATAACTCAACAATTCATACATAGCAACAAATACTCAGTAAAAATATAGGAAAAACAAATAAAACAAACAATCATGCTTCATGCAGTCAAACAAGCTCAATAAGTAGAACTACTTACATATAGCGTTTCCAAGGCAACCTCAACAAGCCTAAAGCAGCCAAGATGAACTCCTAAATTAGAAAGGCAACTAAAAGGGGTTAGAATCAACCTAAAGACCTTAAGAAAAGCTTTGAAAAGCCAAATCCCACCTACTAGGCCTATTTCCTTGCTAACCAGTCTCCAACATTCCCCAAAATGAGAACCCAAAAGCTTTAGACCATGGGCAACCATGTCTATGGCACTACGGGCCATGGGCATATGCTGAACGACCATTAATAAGGCTTTTCAGCCTCTGGATAGCAAGCACAAAAGGTGCATTTAGGGACTCTAAGGGCTCCTAGAGATTAGGCAACGCTACTCGAGTCTAAGACAATTAACGGGGATCTAATCTAACATGCTTTATATGCTAAAAATTGTTGGGATTGGTGTCCTAAAACTCGTAGATAGTGAATGTTAAACGAATTATATACTTATTCGATAAAGGTGTTATCGAGATTGATTCAGTAAAAGTCATTACTGAATAAAGTAAAGTGCACTTATAATAACCCAAATCCAATAAACTAAGATCCATGGCTATAGGATGAACACTCAAGCTTTATGTAGAGACATAAAAGTGGATCAAGCTTGAGTAATAGCCAAAATGGTCTATAGTATAGGAATAGGGTTGGGTACCTTATTCTGGAGACACTATGAGACGCGGCCCACTTTATAGATGGTATAGACGATGTGATCCTAAATCGTCCATGTAGAGACATGCGAGTGGGGGCGTCCTATGCAATGAGTTTGCATAAGACCAGGACCGAGAAATAAGTCGCTCTCGCTTTATAACACCGTTTACTGACGAGACTGACTATTTCATGTGATGACCTAGGTAACTCGATCTTAATCCTAAGCTAACTATGAACTCCTGTTTATTCGGGCTTGTCCTTAGATCTGCATAGGTGAGAGTGGCTCAGTATCGCCGACTCAATAAGCCTCCCATTTCAGGGATAGGAACGGGTAGATAGCTGGGGACATAGTCGTGCAAGAAGGAATTCACTCCTACCTGAATAAGGGATAGTAGAGAGGTTGTTCCCTTAAGTGTTGACTCCGGGGCTTGAACAAAGGGATCCCGCCCTCTCATTGGCCCGAGAGGGACTCGGTTTATTGGTTGGACCATAAACCAATTGTTCATTAGAGGATCAGTGGGACTTAAGGAACTAGAAGTACTATAGGGGTAAAACGGCTTATTGACCTAGCTATAGCTACGAACATCCTGTGAAGGATCGACTTACTAATCATGGTTAAATCAAGTGGACGGAAATATATCTATAATGAGGGGAGTGCAACTATCAGGCTATAGTGGAGTGTCCCGATAGTTAACAAATGTTGGCTGGCTTGGACAATGAGATTAGTCGGTTAGCCTCGAATCGTTAGAGCCCATGATCTATAGGTCCATTAGGTCCCCCTACTAGCTCATATCGGAATTAAGCCTAGAACAAAAGATAGGAAGCTTTGAATCGTTCAAAATCGGGAAAAAGGGTATTATCGTAAATTGTGTTTGACACAATAATTTAATTATGAATTAAATTAGAAAATGAGAGATGAAGTATTTAAAAGTGTTTTGAATACTATATATATGTATTAGGAATCATATATATGGAATTGCACAAGATAACAAAGATTAATTAGATTAATCATATCAAAATTAATTTGAAAATTTTAAAATTAATTACCAAGCAATCAATTTCAATTTAGAATTGAAATTGGGGATAATTTGCAAGCTTGAAATTTGATTTCAATTTGAATTTAGTGGATTTAGTTGGAAATCCATTTAATGCATGATCATTCAAAGTGGAAAGACAACTCATTCATGCATTGTTGCATGTCTTGTGTAATGTACACCTAGAATCCACTTGAGCTTGCAAATACACCATGTGTCTTGTGTCTTGAGGCTTGGCTTTGCATGGAGAATGTCTTTAAAAGGAGTTTGAATAAGATTCAAACATGAGAGAGCCATTTCCTTAATGTTATGCTGCTGGAATTTGGACTCAAAGTTCTCTCATCTCTCATTCTTCTCCATTGCTTGATGCTTCAAGCATTCCCTTCCCATTCCCTATCTTATATAGACTCCCACAAGTCGTTCTTGGCCCGGAGTATAGTAGGGAAGACTCTAGAGGTTGTCCAAGGAGCATAGGAGAGGCAAACACCACAAGGAGTTCAACATAAGTGAGCTACAAAGGTTGGTGTTTTCTAAACTCTCTATTCTGTCTTTTCTAAAACATGCATGCTTTAGGAGTAAAATTGAATGTCTTAAGTGCTTTCGATCTTCAATTGCTTCCGCATGGGTAATATGTACATATTCACAAATAGCAAAGAAAAGCGCATTTAAACCATTCTTTAAGAACCTATAAAGGTTGGGCAAAACCACAAAGGCGACTAGACTAAAAGGTATTGATATCCTACATGTTTTTAACCAAAACAGCAAGGATGACCCATTTAAAACATAAACTAGGACCTATAACGGCTAGGCAACACTTAAGAGCCTAGGTAACAAATGGGTAACGACCTAAATCATGCTTCTAAGGCTAGATCATCTAGTAGGCAACAAACTTGAGACTAACAAGCTAGGGGCAGCAAGGAAACTTACCAAACGGACCCGCTTTCACGATAGGCGGGTTATTCTAACCTCTAACAACGTGTTAGAATGCTCTGTGGGCAATGGATATTCGAGTTAGAGTGTATCGAACTCCATCGAACACTTCAATGGCGCTGCAGAACAGAAAATCAACGCTAATATTAAAATTCAGCACCTAAACCATTGGGCATTTTTTAAAGCTCTAGCAAAGATGGGTAAGGGCTAAACTTACCGGAAGCGATAATTGACGCCGAACCACTCACGAACTGAGCAAAGACGGTGCTGCAGATCAGAATTTCAACATCAAAGCTTAAACTCCAGCACTTAAGTGAATGGGTATTTAATCCTAAGCACTAACTGAACATGGGTAAGCGTTTAAACTTATCGGAATAGTCAAGCGGTGCCGAACACACCCAAAAACGCTGCTGGACAGAGGCGAAATTGACTGAAACGAGGACGAAGGGACTCCGAATCGCTAGACAAGTGAGATCTAACAACACCAAATGAAGAGGAACTTAGATCAAGCCTTAAATCACATGGAAAAGGAAGGAAAATGGCTTACCCACAATTCTTAAGGCTGAAACGTGGAGGAGACGGTGCTTCGAGCTGCTGTCCGTGCAAGATCTAACCAATAAGGACTCAAGGGAGTTAGATCGGACCTTAAATAAACTAGATCGAGGGAGTAGAGACTTACCCACGGGTTTTCTTAGCAAACAATGCAAGGAAACGAGAGATCCGGCGAGAAAACCCACACGACGACGGCGACTCGACAAGACAGCGGTTGCGGCTGGACTCACGACCTCACGAGAGAGAGACCGAAGAGAGGGAGGGAGACCGACGGGAGAGAGAAAGAGCTCGCGAAGAATGGGGGAGACGATGGGTTGGGCGACGACCATGATAGCGAGCATAGCTAGCTATTTTTCTCTGATTAATTAAGTTAGTATTTTACAATTATTTGCCCAAATTTATGCATTTTTATGTTTTATTTGTAGGAAGTATGTGTTTGAAGCTTAATTCAGCAATTGGAGTCAAATGGAGTTCAATCCTAAAAAAAATAAATAAATAAATAAATAAATAAATAAAAAAATAGCGTCGCGACGCTATCGACATATTTTTTATAAATTCCTCTTTTCAGCTACGGATTAGGGGAGTCCAATTGGTGAGATTTTAGCCCTAATTACGACTAGAGACCTTTTGTGGGAGCTAAAGGCAAGGCCAAGGAGCGGGAATCAAGCGAGAAGACGTGGAGATCGTGACGGGGACGTGCGGTGTCGGCGAATTCGAGTTTTCCTTTCTCTTTCCCTTAACTCTTGTAGTTTTTATGGTTTTTCTTGCAATTAGTGTTTGTGGTTTAAAGACTATGAACTGCTAGTTGTTTGTCTTAGGGATTGATGTAATTGTTTTAGTTGTTGGATTGATTTTTAGGTATGAAAGTGTTTTTATTTTACTCATGCAATTTTGTTTAATGCTTTCAATTACTTGATCACTAGTTGAATGATTGAAGTGTTGAATCTAACTCGGGAGGGAGGATTTGGCCTAAGACTTACTTTGTTTAATTTCATGACTAGAGTAGAAATTCTAAGTTTGTGACGGGATTTGGAATATCTTTAGAAGCGTAACAAGGACCGAACTGAATAATGTCTTGCATGTTAATGAACTTAGATAGGGATATCAAGTTAGTTTATATGCATGAGAATCAATTATACTCGGGAGAGGTAATCGTGATAAAAGTTTCCTTGGCTTGTAGAATAATTACACGGTCAATTCATTCCTATTAATCAATCATCAATCTTAATCAATGAAATCAATTCCCTAAGAGTCTTTCCATTTGAGTCTCCACTTTTATTTTTATGCTTTTAGTCTTTATTTTTATCTTCATCATTGAGTTTTGCTCCCTAAATAAAATTGAACAAAAGTATTCGCGGTGCTTAATTTGCTAGAAAACCAATCCAGAGGACGACTCTCGTTTTACATGAAAACACTATATTATTACTTGACCCGTACACTTGCGGTAAGAAAATTGCGCATCAGACCACCAGAGGAAAAAGAGAATCGCGCGGCGAAGACGGGGCGGCTTGGCGGGTCGACAGCGACGGCTGCAGGACCTGGGGAGTGGAGCAAACTGAGCGGCGGCGGCAAGGGTCTGGTCGGCGGCGGCGACTGCAAGATCAGCTGGGGGGGCTGCACGATAAAGAGAGAAAGAGATGAGAAAGGTTAGGGCTTTTTCTTCTTCTTTTCCTTTTCTTTAAAATTTCTTTTCTTTTTCCAAATAACCTTAAGCCAAAAATAGCCAATCCAAGATTAGCTTTCAACTAGCCCCCAATTAGCGTGAATATTTTAATGCTTTAACTCTCAGGTAACCAATACTGACCAACTTTAAATCGAGCTTTTAAAGAGAGAAACTAATTAACTCAAGAGGTTAATTTCCCCACACCTTAGTATATAATTAAATCCCTAAGTTCAAGCCAAAATAGAATTTATTTTCCTTTCAACTCTAAACTCGGGATTTTAATACACCCAAATGTGCACGGGGCGTTACACTAATTCAAATTAATTCAAACCAGAATAAAATCCACGAGATAAAATAAAATCGCAACAACACTAGGAGATAAAAATATTGCAATATTAAATGCTCTCGCAAAACTCTTGCTTTTTCATTCATTGACCAATTTTAGGGAAGGATATTTCTTACGAAACTCCTCCCCTCATAATGCTTTATTCGCTTCCCAGTTACTTTAAAATCACAACCATCATCAACACATTGTCTAACCACAGATGCATCATTTGATAAATAAAACTTCACCCCATGGAAAAATTCTTTCATCTGTTCTTTTGATAAACCATGAGGCAATGTTTCAAAATCAAGGTAATTGGAAAAGTCATCATACCAAGGTGTTTTCACTACCTTAATATGAACAATAGTAAGTAACCTCTCATCAATGAAGGATTTCCTACTCTCAGGTTGTTGGAGCAATGTCAATGAATTATAAGGTTCAATAGGCTTGGATTTCTTATCTATTGGCTCTAAGGATTCAAAACTCCTCTTAAAACTAGAAACCTCACCTGCATCTTTATGCTCATGCTCCAATCCACCTATTTCCAAATCCTCAATTTTGATTTCTCCAAATTTTTGGGTATGGTACTTGTTGGGTTCCTAGAGTGAGTAAAAAATATGATATGAAATACTCTAGAATTCCTGTGCAAGTATACACAGTCTGCAGCAAGTAATATTATCAATCCATGGTCTGAATGAGTTTCCACTTTACCTGTTTTGTATAACTTCCTAATGGTTTCAAAGATAATAAAAATGTTGGGTTTTATCGGAATTATGCTGAGGCAAAATAAATGACAGAACAACGAGTAAACAAATAGACAGATAGATTAAAGACAGGCGCTGGTTAGGTTTTAGTGATTGTTATAAAATATGCTCTAGCAATATTATTGATCATGCATTTCCCGCAGTATTATTAGCGGATTCCTCCCGAAACTCCGAATCTTTTGGGATGTGTTTCAACCCCAATGAAGTGCGACCGATTAGGCACTAGGCAACTGGCTATCCCTAGCTCAGTCACTGGCGTTCACCAATACACAATGATCGTAATGTGGATAATTGCCACACACTCTCTAAATCATCCCTGAAACTAGAGAGAGCTATCCATACCGGCTGGCCAGGCGGGCATAAAATAAGAATAAGCACAACAATTAACCAAAATTCTATAGTCAATTTATTACTAGAGATGAAGCACAGTAATCACATTATTCCTAACCAACACCCTAGCTACTTAGTTCATAATAGGCATGGGAATACGAATTACAATCTGAGTATGCATGTCCATAACCACAATTTAAGAAGGAAAATAAACTCCCTAATCAGCTTGCGGATGATGGTGTACTTGATGATCTTCAATCTCTATACTATTCGGCTTCCAAGGGAAAAACATGGAATGAATTTGACTTTGACGGCTACTTCCTTTTATAGAAGGATGGGAGGCTTGAATTAGGTCAACTAGGACACGTGTAAGGCTCTCCTTGATCCTTTATCCCGAAAATATCTCAATAGAAGTCGGTTCATGAAGTTGGCTAACGAGCTGTGATGTGGCAGTTTCTGCTCCCAGTTTTGCTGCAGCATAGAATTTGCTCCTTCCAGTCGCTCGGCAACATAATCTGCACAAAGTGATTTCCAAAGCTTCCATTCTTCCAAATGGGTTAAATCATGTAATATCTCTATAAAACCAACCCTATTAAGCATTAAAGACACACAAATCCTTATATAAATGGAGCCTAAATAACTACCTTTTGGGCAGTTATCATACCCCCAAACTTGAATTATTGCGCGTCCCGAGAAATACTAACCAACCTTCCTTCAAGAATCTCAAAACTTTAGACAAAGGTTTAGCTTAATCAAACCTGACAGTCCAACACTACCTTTAACCTTTACCTGAGCACTCTGCAAAACCAAGCTCTGCTGCAGCAAAATGATTCCTTCAGCAGGGGCAAATAATCACCACTTTTCAACTTAATTCTAAGAACTCACCACAACCTAGCTCTATTATAAGACATTTCAAAACATATTTTTAAAGGGGTTTATAACATTATTTATCAGACTTAAAGCAGCCTTACAGTCATAAGCTCTTAAGCATGGGATGACCCACTTTATGGTGCAGTATACCCTTGCCTCAAGCTCATCACCAACTAGGCTCAATACTCATTATAAAGCTAAAAAATCCTTAGTTATTCCATCTCTTGCCTCTCAGAATGGCGACATTTTATGATGAAGCTCACCTAAGTTCTGGAAGACAGAAAACTGCTGGATCATCATTCATCCCTCAAAACTTTTGCTCTGTCAATTTTTTCAGCAAAATCTTCAACAAATAATCTTTCAGCAAATAATAATTTTTTTTTTCATATTTCTCATTTTTTAAATTTCCTAGGTCATCTTTTGACACGAAGACAAACTGCGGGTATCACAAATGTCCCCGGTTACTCAATAACCTAGCAAATTTTAATTTGAAGGAGAGGAATGCTCGGGCAAAATAATTGGAGTAGCAGAAAGTCCCCCAAACTTGAATTATTCATTGTCCTCAATGAATCATTAATTAAGCAATTATACCCCCAAACTTAAATTTTTCTATCTGAATTTTTAAACTAAACATGGGACTAGGATTAAGCTTAAAGTGGATCATATAAGTCAATACTACCGTCAAAATCTTCTTGCCGCAGCAACAGTCCAGGCTAGAAGAAATGCTCAAGCAAAAGGTTTCTGGAGATCAGAATACCTTGATCTAATTAAGCGTAATCAGTCCAAGCTTCAAAAATTCAGAAGAAAATAGTTAAGTTAGAGTTAGTCAGTGCTCATGGAATAGAAACAATCAGAAATTCCATTAAAATCATAGAAAAATATTACAAAGCAAATATATATTTTTTTCAAAGAAGAAATTAAAAAGATTAGAAAGAAACAAGATAAGCAGTCATATAAAAGATGGGGTCAGGAATGCGCCAGCAAACAAAATATTTCATCAAAAAACTTGCGCGCTCAAATCTCTCTTCAATCTTCCTGACCCAGATCTTCCTCTTCATCTTCTTTCTCAGCAGGTGGCGGTGGAATCCAAGGGTTCAACAGATCTTCAGGGAATGTAGGAAGGGCTGGATACGGCTTGGAAAAATTCTCTTGCGTGCCCTTCTTAAGCTGGCATCTCGATTCTTAACATAGTTACAGAAGGTTAAAGTTTGCCTTTCAGCAAACTCTTGCCGACTGGCCGAAAGTGCCAGTTGTTCTAGAATCGTATTGATGCCGTGGATAAGCCCACCTTGACGTATCTCCTGCGTGCGCTGGAGCCGTGCCAAATTGGGCGTATCAATGATCCCTTTATCAAATAGAATTGTATCACTCTCCTCCACTGGAACCCCTGCTTGTCTGCACAGCATAGTAATTGTATTTTGGAAGAACAGTTTCCCCACCTTTTTCTTCCAACAGCAAGCAATTTCATTACAAACAATTTTTCCTACATCAATACTGAGAGACCTTAAGATAGCAAAAGCCAAAAGAATTCATTCCCTGGATACTGTCGAGTCGTGCGTTGTCGGAAGCAACCTCTACCGGATGAAACCCATCCACGTGTTTGCTTCCTTGTTCAAGTAAGCTGATTGGAATGTCCTTTTCTGAGTCTTTGATAGTTGCCACTGCGCCCCCTCAATTCCTACCTCCCGGACAGCATTACTTAACTGCTCCTCAGATGGCGCGATTGCCATTTCATTGAATGCCGCGTGGGGGAAGTTTTGAAGATGGTACAGTGCGTTGATCGCACTTGGACTCCAATCTATCTCGACTCCTCTAACAATTACCAGGAAACCTTCTTCTTTATCAATGTTGGCATAGAATTCTCGCACCACCTGTGCGTTCACAGCCTCTGGCTTAGCACAAAATAGCTCCCAGCCGTGGTCAGCTATGCCGGTCCTTAGAAATGGTGGAAGATCACCGCTGAAACCTCTTTCGAACAGAAAATCCCTTTTCAGGAGCTCAGTGTATTTTGCTCTAGCAAAGTTATTGACGAAGCGCTCGTATGGCACCTGTCGCTCTGCTATTTCATCGTGCTCCTCTGATGCTTCAGCAATCTTTTTGCCCTTCTCTTCTCTACGCTTCAGCAACTGCTCCTCCTCTGTCTATTTCTCTGCTTCTTCTCGCCTTTTTTCCTCAGCCTCGTTTGTTTCTCGTTCCTCTTGCTCGGCCCTCTCTCTTTCGGAACCTGATGATAGAGGCGAGGGGGTATCAGTCCTTATTACTTGAATTCGCCCAGCCTTCCGCTTAATGCGGCGTCGTTTCGGAGGTTCAAGTATGATAACCTCCACACGAGCCTCCTGAACTGGCTCTCTGCCTTCTTCCCCTACAGCCTCCGTCTGCATAATCCCACTCTGAATCTCCTCTTGAGCCTCTTCTATAGTTGCCACTTCCTGTCCATCCTTTTCTTGATTCGGTTTGTCAGATTCTTTTGGGTTTTCATCTTCTTTTGCCACAACCTCCTCCTCTCTTGCTCTTTCTTGTTCTTCAACTCTCTGCTGTCTTCTTCTTCGCTTAGCCTCTTTTTCTTCCGGCGTTCTCTTTTTCTTCGTTTTTCCTTTCTGCACTTCCGGTGTAACCGGCACCTATTCCTCTTCACTTTCTCTCTCTTTTCGGGCTCTTGTTTTAGCCATTGGAGATGGAAAAGGGTTTTGATAGAGATTGTAAAGAAAGAAAGAAAAACACACGCACAAAGATTGATCAAGAAGACGAAGTTGGAGAAACTTACCAGCGTTTGCGAATAAATAAGGCTCTAGCAAACACGAACCTTAACCGAAAAGATTTGCCCTGCCATAACTAATATTACCGTTAGAAATTAAAGATCCAAACCTGAAATTCAAAAATTACCAACGGTAAAATTTCAGATTCCAAACGCCCATGGTAAAATTGACATGCTGTCATCATTGAAACCCTCGGATAATTACTCTGCTACACGTGGCCTCATCAGATAGCGCACGCACATTTACCTGCGAGAATTCAAAGCTAAATCCAACGGTAACAATAATAAATTCCAACGGAAACCCTTTTAACTCGGAATATTTTGCTCCAGCAATATCTTTGCCGCAACAATCTTCCGATCCTGAAGAATCTTAGATACGGAAGTCAAATTTCAAAAACAGAAAAATCAAAGATTTTTTCTTTAAATTAAATTTAACCAAACATCCCAATCTCTTATTTTCAAAAGAAGCCGAATATATTAGAGAAAATCTCTATTAATTAAAACTAGCATTCAAATAACTGAAAATAAAATCTAGATAAAATCTAACTAACTAAAAGATAATCCAAAGATAATTTAAATAAAGAACCCAAAAATCAAATCAAATCAAAAATAGATCAAACCTACCCTACCAAAAATAAAAATATAAAAGATAAAATCTAATAAATCATGCAAAATTAAATCTAAACTAACCGACAAATAAAATCAATTAACGGAAAATAAAATTTCTGGGAGCTCAAAATTTCTCTCTGTGAAATGCCCCCGCAAAAGCCCTGCTCTTTCAATCATCAATCAACCTTAGGGAAGGATATTTCGCCTGAAATTCCTCACCCCAATAATTTTTCACACGCTGTCCATTCACCTTGAATACTCTCCCATCTTTTTCATCCTGCAAAGTAATTGCTCCATTGGGAAAAACCTCAACCACAATAAACGGTCCTGACCATTTAGATTTTAATTTTCCAGGAAATAATTTTAATCTAGAATTATAAAGCAAAACTTTCTGACCCTTGACAAACTCCTTACATTTAATTTTTTTGTCATGCCACAGCTTAGTCTTCTCCTTATACATTTTCGCATTCTCGTAAGAAAATTGGCGAAATTCCTCTAACTCATTAAGCTGCAGCATTCTTATTGCTCTTGCACGACTCAGATCAAAATTTAACTTTTTCAAAGCCCAAAATGTTTTATGCTCAAGCTCTAATGGTAAATGGCAAGCTTTCCCATATACTAACCTATAGGGAGACATACCTAAAGGAGTCTTATAAGCTGTCCTATAAGCCCAAAGAGCCTCATCCAACCTAAAGGACCAATCCTTTCTAGATGGATGGACTACTTTCTCTAAAATAGCTTTAATTTCCCTATTACTAATTTCAGCTTGACCATTTGCTTGTGGGTGATAAGGGGTAGCTATCCTATGCTTAATCCCATACTTAGCTAAAAGCTTAGTTAGGATATTATTAACAAAATGTGTACCCTCATCACTCACTAAAGCCCTAGGTGTCCCAAACCGCGCAAAGATGTGCAATTGAAGAAACCTTGCTACTGTCTTGGCATCACTCTGATGGCATGTGATGGCCTCCACCCACTTGGACACATAATCAACTGCCAATAAGATAAAAACATTGCCATTAGAAGAGGGAAATGGCCCCATAAAGTCAATACCCCATACATCAAATAATTCAACTTCTAAAATGTAAGTAAGAGGCATTTCATCTCTTGGTCCCAAATTTCCTCTCCTCTGGCAAGCGTCACATTGCTTGTAGAACCAATGGGCATCCTTGAATAATGTAGGCCAGAAGAATCCACAATGCAAAATCCTCATAGCTGTCCTTTGACCGCTGAAATGGCCTCCATACGGCGAAGAGTGACATTGCTCCAGGATTTCCTTTACTTCATCACCTGAAACGCACCTACGAATAATACCGTCAGAGCATTGCTTATACATAAATGGCTCATCCCAATAGAAAAATTTTGCATCATGCTTAAACTTTTTCTTCTGCCTCCAATCCATGTCAATAGGAGTGACTCCCTTCACTAAAAAGTTGGCAATATCAGCATACCAAGGGACATCCCTGACTACCTTTACCTGAACAGCAAAAAGCTGCTCATCTGGAAAAGAATCGGAAATGGCAGATTGCTCCAACAAAAATGATGATGGATCAAGACGAGATAAATGATCTGCAACGACATTCTCTGATCCCTTCTTGTCTTTTATCTCCAAGTCAAATTCCTGCAGTAATAAAATCCAACGAATTAGTCTCAGCTTTGCATCCTTTTTAGACATTAAATACCTTATTGCTGCATGATCCGTGAACACCGTGACTTTAGATCCAACCAAATATGGTCGAAATTTCTCAAAAGCAAACACAACAGCTAACAACTCCTTTTCAGTAGTTGTGTAGTTGACCTGTGCTTCATTTAAAACCTTGCTTGCATAATATATAGGATGAATAAATTTGCCCTGCTTTTGCCCCAGCATCGCACCTACCGCAACATCACTCGCATCACACATTACCTCAAATGGAAAATTCCAGTTAGGTGCGCAGAGAATGGGTGCTGAGATTAAAGCAGCCTTTAATGTTTCAAAAGCCTTCCTACAATCTGCATTAAAGTCAAAAACATGATCAGTGCACAATAAGTTACAAAGAGGTTTACTAATTTTGGAAAAATCCTTTATGAACCACCTATAAAATCCAGCATGTCCTAAAAAACTCTGAATTCCCTTCACTGAATTTGGTGGCTCTAGTCTTTCGATAACCTCAACTTTTGCTCTATCAACTTCTAGACCATTTTTAGAAACCCTATGACCTAACACTATGCCCTCCTTCACCATGAAGTGGCACTTCTCCCAATTAAGAACTAGATGGGTATCCTCACATCTTTTTAATACCTTTCCTAAATTATCCAGACAACTCTGAAAAGACCCTCCAAAAACTGAAAAATCGTCCATAAAGACTTCAACAGTAGACTCAATCATGTCAGAAAAATTGCTAGCATACACTGCTGAAATGTTGCTGGAGCATTGCAAAGGCCAAAAGGCATTCTCCTAAAAGCGAATGTCCCATAAGGGCAGGTGAAAGTGGTTTTCTCCTGATCTTCAGGAGCAATAGTAATCTGGTTATACCCAGAATAACCATCCAAGAAACAGTAATAGGCCTGACCAGCCAATCGATCCAACATCTGGTCTATAAATGGTAGAGGGAAATGATCCTTTCGGGTGGCTTTATTAAGCCTTCTGTAATCCATACAAACCCTCCAGCCAGTCACTGTCCTTGTGGGGATCAACTCATTATTTTTATTGCGCACCACAGTGCCACCTCCTTTCTTAGGAACACATTGGACAGGGCTTACCCAATTGCTATCGGCAATCGGATAGATGATCCCAGCATCCAACCATTTAATTACCTCATTTTTAACAACCTCTTTTATTGCAGGGTTAAGCCTTCTTTGTTGCTCAATACTCCTAAAGGATCCCTCCTCTAGAGTGATTTTGTGCATACAAAAAGATGGGCTAATTCCCTGAATATCAGCCAATGTCCAACCTATAGCTTTGCGGTATTGCTGCAGCAATTTTATTAAGGCCTCCTCATGCTCTGGCATTAAATCTGATGCAACAATAATGGGCAACGTCTTACTTTCCCCAAGATACACATACTTTAGATGATCCGGTAAAGGTTTCAAATCTAAAGTGGGTGCCTCAATTAGGGATGGCTTAATTGGGGGAGCCTTTCTTTGATCTAAATCTAAAGACTCAAAAACATCCTCACTCCTAAACAATTCTTTTTCATTTTTTCTGTCTAAAGAACAAAACTCTAAATCTCCTACACTAACCTCTCCATGCTTTTCTGAATGCTTATCAGCCGAATCCTGTATTTCTGTCTCAATAACTGTGCTCTCCAGAATCCTGATGAAGGAGCAATCCTCCATTTCGACTGGATATTTCATGGCTTTAAACACATTAAATTTCACTTCCTCATTACAGACTCTCATTGTTAATTCTCCTTTTTGAACATCTATTAGTGCCCTACCAGTAGCCAAAAATGGACGACCTAGAATAATTGGGACATCTTTATCAGCCTCATAGTCTAAAATAATAAAATCAACAGGAAATATGAATTTATCAACTTTTACTAAGACATCCTCAATTTTACCCTCTGGATATGTGATAGACCTATCAGCTAATTGGAGTGTAACTGTGGTAGGTCTAGTTTCACCAATACCTAACTTCCGATAGACCGAAAGAGGCATAAGGCTAATGCTTGCACCTAAATCACAGAGTGCTCTACCTAATTCCTTTCCACCTATAGACACAGGTATAGTAAATGACCCTAGATCCTTAGCTTTGGGGGTAGCCCATTCTTAAGAATAGCACTACACTCCTCAGTAAGAGATACAGTTTCAAACTCACCTAACCTTTTCTTTTTAATCAAAATATCCTTAAGAAATTTAGCATAATTAGGCATTTGCTCAATAGCTTCTACTAAAGGGATATTTATATGCAACTGCTTAAGAATTTCTAAAAACTTTTTAAATTGACCATCTTGATTCTTAGGCTTTTGCCTTTGTGGAAAAGGTAGAGGTGGTACATAAGGTGGGGGCGGCACATATGGTGGTTCTACATCTGGCGCAGAACCAGATGCTCCAGCATTTTCTTTGCTGCCTCCAGCACCCTGACCAGACTCCAACTCTTTCTCTACAACAATATTATTATCACTATTACTATTTAAATCCTGGGTCTTTCTAGACTCTTCTAATGGCTTACCACTCCTAAGAGTTACTGCCTTTACCTGCTCCTTACCTTCCCTTCGAGGGTGTTCAGTATCCGAAAGAAGTTTCCCTTGAGGCCTCGCCTTTAGCTCATTAGCCAGCTGACCCACTTACAATTCCAGGGCCCTCATCGAAGCTTGATTACTTTGAATCGCGGCGTCTGTGCGAGCCATAAATTCTTTCATCATTGCCTCGAGAGAATTTCCCGAATTTTGCTGGGGCAAAGCCGGCTTATTTTGCTGGGGCATTACCTGCGTTTTAGCAAATCCTAGCTGGTTCATCTTTTGTTGCGCTTGTACGTTATTTCCTTGACCTCCCCATGAGAAGTTGGGGTGGTTGCGCCAACCTGGATTATAAAAGTTAGAATAAGGGTTGTTCCTATGATTACCTACAAAAAACACAGAAGCTGAATTGCTGGGGCAAAACTCGTAGTTGTGATCTTCACCGCAATAGACACATGCTTCGTCCGTGACTTGGTTCACCACTGCTGCAGGCTCCATAGCTGGTGGCTGCTGATGACTAATCACTGTCACATTCTTAAGAGCGTTAGCAATCATAGCAAGATCAGCCCTAATGGTGGACACACCATCAACCTCTAGCACACTCTTAACCTTTTTATTTGTGCCTCTAAGGTCCGACCAGTGACAACTATTAATAGATATTCTTTCTAAAATTTCATAGGCTTCATCAAAAGTTTTTGCCAAAGGGCCCCTCCAGCCGAAGCATCGACCATACCTTGGGTTACTCCATTCAACCCATTGTAAAATGTTTCCATTTGAATACAATGAGGTAACCCATGGTGGGGACACTTTCGCAAAAGCTCCTTAAACCTCTCCCAAGCCTCACTAAAAGTCTCATCCTCAAGTTGCCTAAACCCTACTATTTCACTCCTTAATTTAGCATTTCTATTAGGTGGGAAATATTTACTCAAAAATTTTTCAGCTAACTCATCCCATGTCCTAATTGATCCTGGAGCAAAAGAGTTTAACCATGATTTTGCTCCATCCCTAAGAGAATACGGGAACAAAGTTAATCTAAGAGCATCTCTAGGCACTCCTTGAATTACAAAAGAATCACTAACTCCTAGAAAAGACTTAAGATGTAAATGAGGGTCTTCATATGACAAACCATGGAATTGCCCCACGGTTTGCAACATCTGAAACATTACCGGTTTCATTTCAAAATTCGCCGCTTGGATTTGGGGACGTGCAATCCCTGGATTCAACTCATTAAACATCGGGACAGCATATGCTCGAATGGCTCTGGTCCTATCGTTCACTACTAAGATAGGATTCTCAGCCTGATTATTTCGCTGCTCATTTTGCTCAAACAGTGGGTTTTGCTGCAGCAACGGATTCTGCTGGGGGTTCACTGCTACTGGACCTTCAGGAACCTGCGGGAGTTGCGGCACGTACTCCATCTGGTTTCTGCATTGCTCCCTCCTTCTGTTCCTAAATGTCCTTTCAATTTCTGGATCAAGCTCAAACCGTACCCCAGGCGGATCGCTCATGCACCAAAATCACACCTGCAAAAACAAAAGAAACAATCAAAAAGTTCTAGCACCAAACCACTAAAACACATACACAAAACAGATCAGATAAAAACTTATTCAAGTCCCCGGCAACGGCGCCAAAAACTTGTTGGGTTCCTAGAGTGAGTAAAAAATATGATATGAAATACTCTAGAATTCCTGTGCAAGTATACACAGTCTGCAGCAAGTAATATTATCAATCCAAGGTCTGAATGAGTTTCCACTTTACCTGTTTTGTATAACTTCCTAATGGTTTCAAAGATAATAAAAATGTTGGGTTTTATCGGAATTATGCTGAGGCAAAATAAATGACAGAACAACGAGTAAACAAATAGACAGATAGATTAAAGACAGGCGTTGGTTAGGTTTTAGTGATTGTTATAAAATATGCTCTAGCAATATTATTGATCATGCATTTCCCGCAGTATTATTAGCGGATTCCTCCCGGAACTCCGAATCTTTTGGGATGTGTTTCAACCCCAATGAAGTGCAACCGATCAGGCACTAGGCAACTGGCTATCCCTAGCTCAGTCACTGGCGTTCACCAATACACAATGATCGTAATGTGGAGAATTGCCACACACTCTCTAAATCATCCCTGAAACTAGAGAGAGCTATCCATACCGGCTGGCCAGGCGGGCATAAAATAAGAATAAGCACAACAATTAACCAAAATTCTATAGTCAATTTATTACTAGAGATGAAGCACAGTAATCACATTATTCCTAACCAACACCCTAGCTACTTAGTTCATAATAGGCATGGGAATACGAATTACAATCTGAGTATGCATGTCCATAACCACAATTTAAGAAGGAAAATAAACTCCCTAATCAGCTTGCGGATGATGGTGTACTTGATGATCTTCAATCTCTATACTATTCGGCTTCTAAGGGAAAAACATGGAATGAATTTGACTTTGACGACTACTTCCTTTTATAGAAGGATGAGAGGCTTGAATTAGGTCAACTAGGACACGTGTAAGGCTCTCCTTGATCCTTTATCCCGAAAATATCTCAATAGAAGTCGGTTCATGAAGTTGGCTAACGAGCTGTGATGTGGCAGTTTCTGCTCCCAGTTTTGCTGCAGCATATAATTTGCTCCTTCCAGTCGCTCGGCAGCATAATCTGCACAAAGTGATTTCCAAAGCTTCCATTCTTCCAAATGGGTTAAATCATGTAATATCTCTATAAAACCAACCCTATTAAGCATTAAAGACACACAAATCCTTATATAAATGGAGCCTAAATAACTACCTTTTGGGCAGTTATCAGTACTCCATCAAATCCTTCTCAAAATGATCCTCAACAAACTCATCCAACACATGAATGCACAAGCAATTCTCAATACCATTAGGATATTTCATTGCATCAAACATATTAAACTTCACCTCTTGGTCATGCATCCTCATTGTAAGCTCCCCCTATTGGACATCTTTCAATGATCTACCAGTTGCCAAAAATGGACGGCCAAGAATAATTGAGGCATTCTTATCTGCCTCATAATCTAGAATAATGAAATCGACAGGAAAAATAAATTTATCTACCTGGACCAGAACATCCTCAATCTTACCCTCAGGATATGCGATAGACCTATATGCTAATTGGAGTGTGACTGTCGTAGGCCTAGCTTCACATATTCCTAGCTTTCGATAAACCGAAAGAGGCATAAGGTTAATGTTTGCGCCTGAATCACAAAGTGTTCTCCCCAACTCTTTTCCACCTATGGAGACAAGAATAGTTAATGATCCTGGATCCTCAACCTTGGAAGGTAGTCCATTCTTAAGAATAGAACTACATTCCTCAGTAAGAGCCACAGTCTCAAACTCTCATAATCTCTTCTTTTTAGTCAAAACGTCCTTAAGAAATTTAGCATAATTAGACATTTGGTCTATAGCTTCTACTAAAGGGATATTTATATGCAAATTCTTAAGAATCTCTAAAAACTTCTTAAATTGACCATCATGGTTCTTAGGTTTTTGCCTTTGTGGAAAAGGTAAGGGTGGGTCATAGGGTGGGGGCAGTACATAAGGTGGTTCCAAATCTGGAACAGAACCAGATGCTCTAGCATCATTATTGCTGCCCCAGCACCCTGACCAGTCTCCAATTCTTTCTCAACAACAATATTTTTATCACAATTCTTTTCTACTTCCTGGGGTTTACTAGGTTTTTTCCTCTCTTCTAGTGGCTTACCACTCCTTAAAGTTACTGCCTGCACATGCTTCTTACCTTCCCTCTTAAGGTGTTCAGTATCCAAAGGAAGCTTACCTTGAGGACGTGTCTTCAACTCATTAGCTAGCTGACCCATTTGCAATTCCAGGGCTCTCATTGAAGCTTGATTACTTTGAATTGCGGCATCTGTACGAGCCATATATTCTTGCATCATTGCCTCAAGAGAACTCTCTGAATTTTGTTGGGGCAATGCTTGCTTATTTTGCTGGGGCATTCCCTAAGATTTAGCAAATCCTGACTGGTTCACCACCTTTTGTTGTGCTTGGGGGACTTGCAAATTGCTTCCTTGCCCTTCCCACGCAAAGTTGGAGTGGTTGCGCCAACCTGGATTATAAAAATTAGAATATGGATTATTCCTTTGATTACCTACAAAAAACAAAGAAGTTGGATTGTTAGGACAAAACTCATAATTATGCTTTTCACCACAATAGACACAAGATTCAGCTGCCACTTGATTCACAAATGCAATAGGCTCCACCACTGGCCGCTGCTGAACATTGCTTACCACAGTTATATTTTTAAGAGCGTTAGCTAATGCTTTAATATCGACCCTAATGGTAGACACACCATCAACCTCTAACACACTCTTAACTTTTTTACTAGAGCCTCTAACATCTTACCATTGACAACTGTAGGTTGATATTCTCTCTAAAATCTCATAAGCTTCATTAAAGGTTTTTGCCAAAAGAGCCCCTCCCGCAGAAGCATCAACCATACACTGCGTTGCTATGTTTAACCCATTGTAAAATATCTCTATTTGAATACAATATGGTAAATAGTGGTAGAGACACTTTTGCAAAAGCTCCTTAAACGTTTCCCAAGCCTCACTAAAAGTTTCTTCCTCATTCTGTCTAAATCCCACTATCTCACTCCTCAACTTGGCACTCCTAGTTGGTGGAAAATAATTACTAAGAAATTTCTCTATTAGCTTATTCCAACTACATATTGATCCTGGAGCAAGAGAATTCAACCACGCTTTTGCTCCATCTCTAAGAGAATAAGGGAATAGGGTTAATCTAAGGGCATCTCTCGACACTCCCTGAATAACAAATGAATCACTAACTCCTAGAAAAGACTTAGGATATAAATGAGGGTCCTCATATGATAAACCATGGAATTGGCCAACCATCTCTAACATGTGAAACATGACCGGTTTCATTTCAAAGTTTGTTGCCTCAATAACTGGACAAACTATCACTAGATTTAACTCGTCAACTATTGGGAAAACATACGCTCTAATGGCTCTGTCCCTATCATTTGCTACAAGGATAGGATTCTTAGCCTGGTTATTTTGCTGTCCATTTTGCTCCAGTGGCAGATTTTGCTGCATCGCACGATTCCTCTTCGAGTTTCACTTGAACTTCTTGAAAATCTAATCGCAAGGGGATCGCTCATACGCCAAATTCACACCTACAAAACAAAAAGAAACAGTAAAAAAGTTCACGCACCAAATCACCAAAAATACACACACAAACAAATCAATCAAATAAAACAATTTCAAGTCCCCGGCAACGGCGCCAAAAACTTGTTGCAATTCTGAAGTGGTTAAAAATATAGATAAAATTCACCTCAAAATACTGTGCAAGTATACACAATCTAGCAACAAGTGATAAGTATTTATCGTATCCACAGGGTCTTGAAATTGCCTACCTCTATTGATTTAATTTGTCTTTTTAGTGATTTCAAATGGTTGGTTAAATTGATTGGGTTTTTAAAATGTTGAAACAAAAGATATACGAAAGCAGTAAATGATTACGACTAGAGAAAACAGAATGGAAATAGACACAGGTTAAGACTTCTGTAATTATAAAGATGCTCCAACAATTCTTTTGATCTGTCAATCTCCTGCAATATTATCAGCGGGATCCTCCTGAAACTCCTTATTTTTTGGAATATGTTTCAACTCCAATGAAGCTCTACCGATCAAGCACTAGGCAACTGTCTATCCCTAACTCAGTCACTGGCGTTCACAAATACACAATGATCTTGCGTGAATTATCGCCACACAACTCCTAAATCATCCCTGAAACTAGGAGAAGCTATACATACCGGGTAGCTAGGCGGGCACATAATGAAATTAAAGATCAACAATAATTCAAGATGATCATGATCAAATAGAATTTCCAGATTTATAAATATAACAATCACATAACTCTTAACCTATGCCTACAAAGCAATTAGTTCATGATTGGAAACATAAAACACGTTACAATCTCGATAAGCACATCCATAATGCGAAATACACAAGAAATACTAATCATTTTAGTAATTGGGGAGATGAAACGGTTGCTCCAAACCACCAAGAACATGGAAGAACTTCGTCTTCTTGAGAGGAATCACAAATGGTCTTCTTAGATCTCCATTTTGCCGTCAATTCGACCTTCGGCCGATTGATTCGGTCTCCAAGTCGTCAATAACTTTATCTTTGACGGTTCCTCCTTTTATAAGATGAGGTTTCACCTAATTAGGTTAAATTGGACACATGGCAGGCTTTCCAAGCTTCTTAGATCCGTAATTACTTCAGCTAACGCCACTTTATTAAAATGGATAACGAGCTAGCTGTTACGTGGTAGTTTTGCTCCAAGTTTTGCTAGATCATGGAAATTGCTCCCTCAAGTCGCACAACAATATTTTCTACACGAAATAACTTCCAAAGCCTCCATTCTTCCAAATGGGTTAAAACATATAATATTCATCTAAAAGCAACCCTATTTAACACAAATGACACACAAAATACTATAGAACTAAGGCCTAAATAACTCCCTTTTGGAGAGTTATCACCATGCTTCTTGAGGTGTAAGACCCAGAACACTTTTGGTTGAAGCCCGATTCAAGAGATAAACATCACACGTCACTGCATCTCCCCAAAATTCATTCGGAAGTTTCTTAGCTTTCAACATACTTCTTGCAAGCTCCATTATTATCCTGGTCTTTCTCTCTGCAACTCCATTTTGTTGGGGAGTTCTTCGAACTGTCTTTTGGTGTTTGATTCCATTTCCCTTCAAGAAATTTTCAAAAGCAATATATTCTCCTCCATGATCAGAACGCAATGTTTTCAACTTCAAGTTGCTTTCATTTTCAACCATAGCTTTGAATGCTTTGAAACACTCAAAAGTAGAGCTATTTTCCTTTAGCAGGTAAATCCATGTCTTTCGACTATAGTCATCAATAAATGTGAGAAAGTAATGATTACCTCCAAGTGTAGTAGTTCGCATGGGTCCACATAAATCTGTATGGACAAACTCGAGAGGTTTTGATGCTCTCCAAGCATTTCCTGTTGGAAATGGACTTCGATGATGCTTCCCCAAAATACATGTTTCACAAAGTTGATCTTCCTTGTGAATGTTTGGCATTCCTCTCACCATATGTTGTTGACACATGTGAGATAAGTGTCAAAACTCAAGTGTCCATATCGATAATGCCAAAGCCATGAAGTATCTTTAACCAACGTCTCAAAACATAAAAAGCTTCTCATAAGAAATTTTGATAGGAAACATCTTGTTTGTAGTCATATGTACCTTTGTTATGAGACCTCCATTCTTGGTTTTGATCTCGCACATGCTGTCTTTGAAGATTACATCATTCCCTTTCAATAAAAGTTGTCCAACACTTAAGAGATTGTGTTTAAGACCTGGAACAAAATATACATCAGTGATTCTTTTTGCTCCATTCTTTGTCTTAACAAGGATATCTCCTCTTCCTTTAACTTCGAGCTACTTATTGTCACCAGTCTTCACCTCATTATGAAGAGATTCATCCAAAGTTACAAAAATATCCTTCCTTCCCGTCATGTGATTACTGCAACCACTATCAAGATACCATATATCTTCAGTGCTTGTTTCTTGGACATTTAAGGTGAGGAAAAGAAGACCTTGGTCATTATCCTATTGTTCATGCATTAGTTTTGTCTCTGCCTGGTTAGTCTTTTTGGACCAACACTCTGCTTGAAAATGTCCATAGCGTCTACAATTGAAACATTTAATGTGAGAAAAATCTCCATGACCTCTACCTCTGCTTCTTCCTCTGCTTGAACTTCTTCCTCTTCCTCTATTTGAAGGATTTGGATTATCACTTCTTTCGGACTCAAAATTTTTGGAGTCGTTGGATCTGCCATTTCCCCGACCACCACGTCCACCTCTTCTTCCACTAGATCTCCCTCTAGAAGAAATTTGCATATGAAAAGCTTCTTCTGAAGAAGTAGAATCGAACCGCCTCAATCTAAGCTCATGAGATTGGAGAGATCCCATTAAGCTATTAATGGAGAGAGTCGACAAATCTTTAGATTCTTCAATTGCTACGATAATGTGTTCGTATTTTCTAGTCATGCTTCTGATGATCTTTTCGACCACTCTTTGATCTCCAAATTGTTTCTCCATTTGATATCAATTGGTTAACAATTAAGAGAACGCGATTAAAAAATTCTTCAATAGTTTCAGCATCTTTCATTCGTATGGTATCAAATTCAGCTCGAAGTGCTTGCAATCTTACCATTTTTACCTTCTCTTCTCCTTCGTATAGACTCTGTAATGCATCCCATGCTGCTTTAGCAGTTGAGGCTCCTGAAATTCTTTCGAAAATATTTTCATCTAAACTTGGCAGATAAAAAATAATGCCTTTTTGTCTTTCTTTCTAGCATCTTTCAACTCATTGAGTTGTTGTTGTGAAAGACTTTCCTCACGTTCTTGCTCCACATCCATTTTCAACAATGTCCCAAAGATCTTGAGATCCATAAAGAACTTTTATTTGTTGACTCCATCGTCTATAATTCTTTCCTTCAAAATGAGGAAGTTGAGGTTGCAACATATTGTTGGATGACATCTTAACCCTTCGCTCCGATACCACTTTTTTGGAAACGTCGATGAGCCCACGATAATAATCACTCTAAAACTCACAACTTTGTAGAGAAGAAACTTGCTCCCTTACAAAACTCAAGAACACACAAGAGAAGAAAATTGTTCTCTTGAATATGTCTCTTTGAATTGTTTTTTCTTGACTTGCTTTAAACATAACAAAATACATCCTATTTATAGGATTCTAGTGAAAATTCTAGATACAAAACTCTCAATCTAAATTCATAAACTTACATGCAGTTTATGGCCATGCATAACTCTCCTACTTGAATGTATACTTAATTAAGTAGTAACTCACAAAAGTTTAAACATTGTAACTTATTTAACTTACCACATCATAAATCTAGCTTAATTTCTAACATATTTAGCTTCATCCGACAAAGGACAGCTTGAATTCATGGCCATGGCTCGAAGGTGAGTAGTTGTGAAAACTAATGCTTCATCCAATATATTTTCTTCGTTGATTCTCAGATGGGATGCCTCGTACAAACTTAATATACCACTTTCATCCTTCACAATTGATTCTTTAAAATCTCCCTTTTCATTTATGAACTTGTTGAATATCTCTATTTGAAATATAACAAAGGTTAAACTAGGAGCTAGAGATTCCAAAACTTTTATTAATTGTTTCTAATAAATCTCTAAACTTTAAAAGTTATCTAATAGGTCCCTAAAATTTTTTTAAAAAAAAATCTAATAAATTCTTGAACTTTCAATATAAACTCATAAAATAAATATCTATTAGAAACAAATTTAAAAGTTTAGAAACTATTAATTAAGTACAAACTAAACTTTATGACCTATCAAACACAACATAAAAGTAAATAATTGTGGTTGTAAATAATAGCAATTTGGCCAAAATATTAGTTAGTATTTTTTTATATTAAATAAATTGTTAAAATAAAAAAATATTATTATCATATAAAATAGTAACAATTTAAAGTAAAATTTACTATTGATATTATTATTTTAATTAAAAATTATATTAACATATTATTTAATAGTGCATTTTAATTAATTAAAAAATATGAATGGGGTGTTCTAATATTTATAGTAGGTCTAATCTCTCTTTCAATTCTGGTCAATTTCTAGTAATAACTCCTCGTAAATAATATCAAGGAAATAATATTTCTATTTCGATTAATTTTCATTTCGATAACAACCGGTTCAATTTCCAATTTTGTTATATTAGAGTAATTCATTGAAAAAGTCTCTAAAAAAACTCACCACATGAAACAAAGTAACCTTGTTGTCTAAGCAACCGAAATCTAAGAGCCACAATGCAAAGATCCTCATCATGGTCTACATTGCAAGGATTTTGGATGTACTCAAGAATTTCATTAATTTCCCCTTCAAAGTGGTATGACAATCCTAGACGCTATATTGAATCAATTAAAATTAATTTTTCTGAAGACTTTTTAGTAGCGACAAGCATGTGTTGAGGATCTCACATTGAAAAGATTGGTGGAGACCTCACAATATATAAGCTACTACAAGGTCACTCCACTCATTGTCAATTGGTTTTGAGATGGAAGCTCATATAAATATAATAGCATGTGTTATAGGTGATTTTGGACCACACAGAGAGACAAGGAGCTGAGGAGGACAATCGGGCAGAGGTAGGACCAAAAGCCCGACCCATATGGTCGGCCTCGGCAAAAGGCCGAGGCCGACCATTCGGCCCGTTTGCGCGGGTCGAGCCCGGTGACCTCTTTTCGGTCCCTGATGCCCCGAATCGCCCCGGTTCCGCCTGGTTCGTCCCGAAACACCACCGAATTCCTAAAAACCCTAGGAGGAAAAACAGGTATAAAAGCCCCTCTTCACCACGGAAGAAGGGTTCCGAAACTCGATTCTTGACTCTACCCTTTACTATCTGTAGCTTCTCCTCGGTTTTCTGACTTAGGCATCGGAGGCGGTGTGGCCTACACCACGCCGGTGTGCAGCGGTTTTTGCTGGTCTTGCAGGTCACGTCTTCCCCAGTTTCTACAAATTCACTGTTGGTGTCACGTGAAGGTCAGGTGAGTCCTTTGTCCAGATTTTGGCATCAACAGTTGGCGCCGTCTGTGGGGAAGAGTGCTTGCCAGTTCAGACTGCGCATCGGTGGTGTTCTGTAGGATGAATCGGGTTCAGAAGCTAGAAGGACACCTCGGGTATGAGCAGAAAGCGCCGAATCAGACTGAGGTCGGCCTCGATATGGAAAAGGCCGACCCTAACTCCGGAGGCTGTTGCGAGCGGGAAGCGCCGAATCAGATTGAGTTTGGCCTCGGTATGGAAAAGGCCGACCCTAACTCCGGAGGCTGTTGCGAGGTTCCGCATGTCAGCGATGCTGCTGGACTTGACCCAAGGGGACAACCCGCGGAGGAACTGGAATCTGTACCACTAACGTCTGAGGAAAGGAGAGTGAACATCGGCACCAAATTGGGGGCTGAGCAGAGGGGCAGACTGGTTGGTTTCTTGAGGGCTAATGCAGATCTGTTTGCATGGTCACACGAGGATATGTCGGGAATTGACCCGGGAGTGATGGTTCACCAGTTGAACGTGGATAGGGATTTCAAGCCAGTAAAGCAGAGGCGGAGAGCATTTAATTCGGAAAGGAATGAGGTTGTTGCCAGTCAAGTGGATGAGCTACTTAAAGCAGGGTTCATCCGAGAAGTTCATTATCCCCAATGGTTTTCCAATGTGGTACTGGTAAAGAAGGCTAACAGGAAGTGGCGGATGTGCATCGACTTCACCGACCTGAATAAGGCGTGCCCAAAGGACAACTATCCTTTGCCCATGATCGACCAGTTGGTTGATGCAACAGCAGGGCACGAGATGCTGAGTTTTATGGATGCATATTCAGGGTACAACCAGATTAGAATGCACGAGCCCGATCAAGAAAAGACTTCATTCATCACCAGCCGAGGGTTGTATTGCTATAAGGTCATGCCGTTCGGTTTGAAGAACGCTGGGGCGACATACCAGCGAATGGTAAACCGCATGTTTGCTCCGTTACTGGGAAAGAACATGGAGGTGTACGTGGATGATATGCTGGTAAAGAGCTTGAAGTCTCAATGCCATGAGTCTGACCTTAATGAAGCTTTCCAGATCCTCCGGAAGTATCGAATGAAACTAAACCCGAGTAAGTGCGCTTTTGGGGTGACATCAGGAAAATTCCTAGGATTCATGGTGCATCAGAGGGGGATAGAAGCAAACCCAGACAAGATCAGAGCGATCATGCAAATGTCCTCCCCGACCAATCTCAAGCAACTTCAAAGCTTGAACGGGAGGATCGCCGCCTTGAACAGGTTTATTAGTAGATCAACTGACAGGTGTTTACCCTTCTTTAAAATTTTGAGACAGGGATCACGTTTCGAATGGACTGGAGAGTGCGAAAAGGCTTTCCAGGAGCAGAAGGACTATTTGAGCTCGACACCACTCATGGCCAAGCCGCTCCCTGGCGACGAGCTATTGCTCTATGTCGCGGCCTCGAATACGGCTGTAAGTTCTGCACTGATCAAAGAAGAAGAGAAGCTCCAACGACCCGTGTATTACACCAGCAAGTCGATGGTTGGAGCAGAAACTAGATACCCCCAAGTGGAGAAACTCGCTCTGGCCCTAGTTACGTCGGCCAGAAGGTTGCGTCCGTATTTCCAAGCCCATAAGGTAACAGTTTTGACCAACTTTCCTCTAAAACAGGTGTTACAGAGGTCAGAAGCCTCGGGACGCCTCATGAAGTGGGCAGTTGAGCTGAGTGAGTATGACATCCATTACAAACCTCGAACTGCCATGAAAGGGCAAGCTGTGGCAGATTTCCTGGCAGAATTAACGGCTGCTGAGGAGGAGGCCGACCCTCAGATGTCCGAGGCCGAGCAGAACAAGTCAGGCACAAAGGTCAATATGCTGAGTATAAGGGAGGTGAAACAGACTTGGACACTCTTTGTAGACGGGTCTTCTAACACCAAGGGTTGTGGAGTAGGAATTTTGCTAGAATCCCCTGATGGAGGAAGATTTGAGTATGCCCTGAGATTCAATTTCAAGGCCTCGAATAATGAGGCTGAATACGAGGCACTTCTGGCAGGATTGAAGTTGGCAAGGGAGATCGGAGTCTCGGACATCATGGTTCAAAGCGATTCACAGCTAATCGTGAAGCAGGTGTTGGCAGAATATCAGACTAGGGAACAGAGAATGAGTAGGTACTTATCCAAGGCCAGGGAACTGCTGTCCCACTTTGAGAAGTGGGAGATCAAACAAATCCCGAGGTCTCAAAACGCCAACGCAGATTCACTGGCTCGCTTGGCGGCTGCCTATGATACAGAGTTGAGCAGGACTGTGCCAGTTGAGGTTTTGTCAGAGCCTGCGGTATGTGCAGAGGAGATTCTCGAGACAGATGGTCGAGCAAGGGCAGAGGTCGAGGCCGAGCCTAAGGGCAGGACCGAGGTCGAGGCCGAGCCTGAGGATAAGTCTGAGGCCGAGCCTGAGGATAAGTCCAAGGCAGAGGCGGAAGATCCAAGGCATGAGGTCGATGATCCTGCAGATGGGGAGGGCATCCCATCATTTGAAACTGAGCCCTCCCCAGAAGCAAGGGAAGCTTCATGGATGGATCCGATCCTTGATTACTTAGGGAAAGGCGAGCTGCCAACAGAGAGGACAGAGGCTAAAAAGGTTCAGAGATGAGCATCGCATTTTGTGTTAAGGGAAGGGAGATTGTATAAAAGAGGCTACTCGATGCCGTTGTTGAGGTGTCTTCCCCCTAGTGATGCTAACTACGTTATGAGAGAGATACATGAGGGGGTGTGTGGAAATCACTCAAGAGCTAGGTCGCTGTGTCACAAGATAGTCAGGCAAGGTTACTACTGGCCAACCATGTTGCAAGACGCTAGGCACTTCACTAGATCTTGCGATCAATGCCAAAGGTTTGCACCCACTCCAAGGCAACCACCTGAGCCTTTAACGAGCATTATCAGCCCGTGGTCGTTCGCGCAATGGGGAATAGATCTGATCAGACCTCTCCCCCAAGGTAAAGGGCAGACCAAGTATTCAGTTGTGGCTGTGGATTACTTCACAAAATGGGCAGAGGCAGAACCACTAGCAACTATAACTGAAAAGAAGGTCACTGACTTTGTATGGAAGAACATTGTGTGCCATTTTGGGATTCCTAACACCATTATATCAGATAATGGTAGGCAGTTCAACAATTCCGCTTTCAGGAAGTTCTGCTCAGATTTGGGCATAACACACCGTTGTTCATCCCCAGCCCATCCGCAAGCTAACGGCCAGGTGGAGGCTGTGAATAAAATAATCAAGCAGAATCTTAAAACGAAGCTTGAAGGACTAAAAGGAGCATGGGCCGAAGAGCTCCCACGTGTAATGTGGGCATATCTGACAACAACACGAACCTCAACAGGAGAAACACCATTTTCCCTTTCATTCGGGGCAGAGGCGGTAGTCCCAGTGGAGGTCGGCATCCCCTCCCCCAGGACGGAACAGTTTAGTGTGCAAGGGAATGATGAAGCTATGAGGTTGAACTTGGACCTCCTAGACGAGCATCGTGAAATGGCTCAACTCCGGGTCGCAGAGTATAAAAACAGGGTTGCCAGATATTATTACGCAAGAGTGAAAAAGCGCACATTCAAAGAAGGGGACCTAGTACTGAGGAAAGTCATGCAAAACACCAGAGATCCCAATGCAGGTGCGTTGGGACCAGCATGGGAAGGACCTTATCAAGTTAGCAAAGTGGTCCGCCCCGGCACCTATGCCTTGGTTGATGAAAACGGGAAACCAACCCCACACCCATGGAATGTAGAACACTTGAAGATTTACTATCAGTAGCCATAGCAGAAACAAGTGGCAGGCAACGCCACCACTGCAGGAAGGCCGAGGCCGACCAGGAACAATGGCTTTCTCTACTTATGTTTACTTTACATAGAAACTGTCTGTCATTTATCTCATTGTAAAACACACAAACATTTGCAAATTCAATAAAAACTATTATATTGTGTTTTGCATAAGAATGAATCTTGCAGAGACAAAATTCCTATGTCGAGAGGTTGACGCATGTCCTCAACCTCCCGGGGTCCCCAACAGAGTGTATGCACCCCCTGGGATGAATACAACAGCTTGAAGAGAGGCTCGGAAATTTCCTCGACCTCCCCAAGTTTTCTCCGACTAAGTGCATGCACCCTTGGGATGGAAAACAAGCAAACGAACAGCACAGAGGAGCTGGTCAGCCTCATGCCAAGCCCGAGGCCGACCATCCAGAGGCTAAGGCCGAGCTCCACCCTTAGAGGCCCAGGTACGAAGTTAGTTTTTCCTTACTCAAAAAAATGCATGTCCAAGATATTGTATGCACATTTTGAGTGGGGGTAGGGGTAAGGACAGGTCGAGTCCATGGTCATGTGGCGACAGTTTTGATTTTCCTTTCGTTTTATATAACACATGTCCATGGCGCTTCTTCATGGTACGATGTCGACACTTGCGAATTTAATGAAGTTCTTTGCATTGTGTTTCGCATAAAGTGCTTTTTCCATAGGATGTAACGCGAGTGGCCAGACGGGAATGATCCTTGTAGAGGCCAGACTTCCGCACTTCCCTCGACTGAGTGTACGCACCCTCGGGATGAATACAGCAGCTTGAAGAGAGGCTCAGGAATTTCCTCGGCTTCCCCAAGCTTTTCCCCAGAAGAGTGTACGCACCCCTGGGATGACCATGACAGCTTGAAGAGAGGCTCGGGAATTTCCTAGGCCTCCCCAAGCTTTTCCCCAGAAGAGTGTACGCACCCCTGGGATGACTATGACAGCTTGAAGAGAGGCTCGGGAATTTCCTAGGCCTCCCCAAGCTTTTCCCCAGAAGAGTGTACGCACCCCTGGGATGACTATGACAGCTTGAAGAGAGGCTCGGGAATTTCCTGGGCCTCCCCAAGCTTTTCCCCAGAAGAGTGTATGCACCCCTGGGATGACTATGACAGCTTGAAGAGAGGCTCAGGAATTTCCTAGGCCTCCCCAAGCTTTTCCCCAGAAGAGTGTATGCACCCCTGAGATGACTATGACAGCTTGAAGAGAGGCTCGAGAATTTCCTAGGCCTCTCGAAGCTTTTCCCCAGAAGAGTGTACGCACCCTTGGGATGACCGTGACAGCTTGAAGAGAGGCTTGGGAATTTCCTAGGCTTCCCCAAACTTTTCCCCAGAAGAGTGTACGCACCCCTGGGATGACCGTGACAGCTTGAACAGAGGCCTGGGAACTTCCTAGGCCTCCCCAAGCTCTTCCCCGGAAGAGTGTACGCACCATCATGCCAAGGCCAAGCATCCCAACTTTGCATAGTCGAGGCGCTCAAAGCCGCAGGGGGATGCTTAAGGTAGGGTCGGGCAAATCTGCACATAAGCCTGGACGTCGGCGAGCAAATAATACAGAACTGCTGGTCAGCCTCATGCCAAGGCCGAGGCCGACCATCCACCTTCGAAAAGGCCAGGTATGGAACTAGTCCTTGTTGAGTGGGGGCTGGGAATAAGGGATAGGTTAAGGCTATTCCATTCCTTTGTTGTAATTGTCATGCAACGTTCCCATTATTTTCCTGTAAGGACTGACATATGAATGCAGGGGGCTAAGCACTGAGCTAACAGGGGCTAGAGGCCAAGGCCGATCCTGGCCTCCTCCCTCGTTTTTCTTTTGCAGAAATTAACTTTTCAATGCAGGATTGTGAAGTTTTCTGTTTTCCATATTGTTAATTATGGACAAGCCCTAGATCTGGAATGAAGCGCTCCGAATGACCAAGTACAGGGGTCTCGCTGCCCGGTCAGCGAGTCGGGGTCCAGGGGCGAAGCGCCCGGTGGGGGTTTGGGGGCAACGCCCTCCAGCTACTTTTGTAACTTCTCACTCTTCTCATTTCCATTTCACCTAACCCTTACTCAGGGAGATTCCACTTTGCATAGTTCGCCCTATCTTGCAGGATAACAAAGAAGTCGTACAAAAGTCAGCACGAGACGAGAGTTGTCCTCTTAAATTGGGCTTAAGGAGCTCGACCTATAGCATTAAAGTCGCACTTGAATCCCAATTCAAGAGTGGGGGTTAATGTTATAGGTGATTTTGGACCACACAGAGAGACAAGGAGCTGAGGAGGACAATCGGGCAGAGGTAGGACCAAAAGCCCGACCCAGAGGAAGACCGGACCAAAGGGTCGGGCCAAAATGGCCCGACCCATATGGTCGGCCTCGGCCTTTTGCCGAGGCCGAGCATATGGTCGGCCTAGGCAAAAGGCCGAGGCCGACCATTCGGCCCGTTTGCGCGGGCCAAGCCTGGTGACCTCTTTTCGGTCCCTGATGCCCCGAATCCCCCCGGTTCCGCCTGGTTCGTCCCGAAACACCACCGAATTCCTAAAAACCCTAGGAGGAAAAACAGGTATTAAAGCCCCTCTTCACCACGGAAGAAGGGTTCCGAAACTCGATTCTTGACTCTACCCTTTACTATCTGTAGCTTCTCCTCGGTTTTCTGACTTAGGCATCGGAGGCGGTGTGGCCTACACCACGCCGGTGTGCAGCGGTTTTTGCTGGTCTTGCAGGTCACGTCTTCCCCAGTTTCTACAAATTCACTGTTGGTGTCACGTGAAGGTCAGGTGAGTCCTCTGTCCGGATTTTGGCATCAACAGCATGTTTCTCACTTCTTCTTTTAGTTCTTGGACTTGTTTTCTGACCCAGTCGTCTTCTTCCTGGTTTTGCATAATATTTGTGTCCCACCAGAAAATAAATAATTTGTTTTAGTTAGAAGACAAAAATCGAAAAGTAATTTCAACTTTGGAATATAATTTTTCATTACCAAAGAGTATCTAACAAATATTGTGCTTCTCTTTTTCTCGCATTTCAGGAATGTCACCAAAGTTGTATATAAGTTACAAAAACAAATAATTGTAGGTTCTTTTTTTACTTCAACAAAACGCTGATAAGCAAATTACTAACTGCAAGTGTACGGGCCCAAGTTATAATATAGTGATTAAAAATCGAATGTCATCCTCTGGATTGGTTTTCTAGTTCCTCTAATTACTAAAGGTATATTCGCCCAATTTTATTTAGAGAAAATAATCGAGAAATATGCAAATCAATGAAAAACTAATCAACAAAGCAATAAAAAGGTGGAAACTCAATGGAGAAAAGCCTTAGGGAATTGATTTCACCTATTAGATGCATGAATTAATTCAAAGAATAATTATGAACGAACACGTAACGAATTCATAAACCAAGGATTATCGATAATTAAAAGTCTCTCCCGAGTACAATTAATTCTTTATGCAAATTAAGAAATTGATATCCCTATCTAATTTCAACAACAAGCATAAGCATTAAAGAACAATCCTTATAACAGTTTCTCAAGCAATCCCAAATCTCCCGATTAAAGAATCACCTAAGTCATGCAATTGATTGTCTAATCTAAACTACCCTCTCCCGAGCGATTAGTTCATAAACAACAACAAACAATCCGTGATCAAGAGATTTTAAGCATTGAGCATACAATTGCATAAATGAACCGCGTTACGAAACGTCCTAAAGAAATCCCTAAATTAATCTATACAAACTAATGGCTACATCAAGCCCCTAAGAAACTAAATTTAGCTACACATGGTCTCTAAAATACAAGCGAAATCAGTCCCAAACATCATAAAAATCAGTACAAGAAACAAGGGAGAAAGATTAAACTCGCTAGCGGTGATTCCCGCACGTTCCCGTCACGATCCTCCCAATCTAAGCTCCGAAATTAAGCTCCTCCTGGTATCCCCCGCGTTCTGTCCAGATTGTGCTCTCCAAAGTCGTATTTTTCTCTGCAAAAAGGTTCCCCGAATCAGATGGCATCGCAAAGTATAAATATTGAACTTTCTGCGCGACAGCGTCGCGACGCTGTGTCAAGTTGCCCTAATTATTTTGGGAAAGCTTGCAGCGTCGAGACGCTGTGGAGGTAGCGTCGAGACGCTGCCTCGTTTACGCGCCTCCTGAATGTGCGGCCAGCGTTGAGACACTCCAAGGGATAGCGTCTCAACGCTAGCCCTTGAAGCTTGCTAATTCCTTCGCTTCTTTCTTCGCTCGAATTTATTCTTTAGCTTCGTAATGTTCAAAAATGTCAATTTCCATTGAAATGCTTGATTCATACAAAACAAAACCAAATAGACATAAAATCGACCTAATAAACCTCAAAACTAACACTAAAATAGTATAAAATATAGCTTAATAAATTGCGCTATCAAACACTCGAATGCCTCTTGATCAATGATACATGTCAATTACCGCTAAACTATGCTCACTTTTAATTTAATTATTTCTTGTATCATGCTTCAAAATTTCCCAAATGCATAGTTAGTTATTATTGACTCGTAACTTAAACCTCCTTTGATAGCTATTTGGGTTTTGAAAATTAAATTTATAAACATTTCTTCTATATATGTTTCTTTGTTTTTTTATCTACCTTCTTCCCATGTTTTCAAAATCCAAATAAATTTTTAAAAATTAAAAAATGTAGGCCCCGTTTGATAACCATTTGGTTTTGGGTTTTTGGTTTTTGGTTTTTGAAAATTAAGTTTATACACACCTACTTCCGCCTATAAGTTACTTTGTTTTAGTATCAATCTTCTTGCTTGTTTTCAAAAACCAAGTCTAATTTTGAAAACAAAAAAAAAAAGTAGTTTTAAAAAACTTGTTTTTGTTTTTAGAATTTGGCTAGGAATTCAAATGATCCTTAACAAAGATGAAAGTTATGGTAGGGAATTTAGGAGAAAACAAGCATAATTTTCAAAAATCAAAAACAAAAAACAAAATGGTTATTCATGAGGGCCTTAGCTATTATATATATATGAAATATTTTAGTCTTTAAAGAATAATTTTCAAGTAGAATTTTAAATTTTTTTTAAAGGAAAAAGTCTACAGAATAAGAAACAATGCTAGTTTGCCAACTCAGATGTTTACTTTTACATTTAAATGAAAAAAAAAAAAAAAAAAAAAAAAAAAAAAAAAAAGGAGAGAGCGAAAAAGTAGTGATCTAGCTCCCATTTTTATTCTCTTTGCCAAAAGAACAAGAAAGGCTAAAATTGTTCTAGTATGTAATCTTTGAGTGTTTTGTTCAATTTAATCCCTTTGTTTAAAAAGTTTTAAATTTTATTTTTACCAAATATTTTTTTTATAATTTAATCCCTTACAATTTAACATTTTTCGATTATATCATTTTTATTGGTAGATATTAAAAGTGATTGATGACAACGTTTGTGACATGATATTAATTAGTTAGTAGAAATGTAAATGAGAAATTAAGTCAGTTTCAAGAAAGATTGATATAAATTTCATTCATCCTTCAATTTTTTCAAACTCGCTGCGATCTCACGTGAAAGCTTATAATCAACCAATTTTAACAGCTATCACTACAAAGCATATAATTGAAAAATGTTAAAACAAATTGAAACTTTAAAAGTGTAATGATGAATTGAAAAAAGCTCAAATATGGATAAACATATACATGAAACAAAGCCAGTTTATCACAGGAACAAAAAAAGTTAAAATAGAAGAGAAAATATATTTAAAATCATAACGATAAACAAACCAAAGTGTTGGAATCATAGGAAAGGAAATAATCTCCCCAAGCACTTGGTTGAAAGTTTGCAGATCGACGAGGAACTCCATTGAAAGAAAGAGGCATTATTTAGTGCCATTTTATTTTCTTTTTATGAAGATATATGGAGAATGGTGTGGCTTCTTTATTTTAGAGGATAAGCATAATGGAATTTATAGGATGCATTGATTAGAAAGTGAAGATATCTTAGTAGAGCATAGCCATTCATTCACTGACGTTTAAAAAAGAAGAAAGCTATTTGAGAAAGAGGACGACAATGGATTTGGCCTACTTTAGCTGGCTCGAATGATTTCTCCAATCGAAAGAGACATTGTTACGGATTTTCACCCTTTCTTTAAAATGTAATCTTTAGAAAACAGTTATTTTTTCTTGCATCTACTGCTATAATTTATCTTTGAAGTAGTCGTGTCGAACACTAAGGCTCCGTTTGATAACCATTTGGTTTTTGAAAATCAAGTTTATACAAACATACTTCCACCTATAAGTTTTTTGGTTTTAGTATCAATCTTCTACCTTGTTTTCAAAAACCAAGTCCAATTTTGAAAAAAAAAAAAAATAGTTTTCAAAAACTTGTTTTTGTTTTTAACATTTGGTTAGGAATTCAAATGTGACGAAGAAATTTAAGAGAAAACAAGCATAATTTTCAAAAACCAAATGATTATCATATGGAGTCTTAGGGCCCGTTTGATAAAGTTTTTGGTTTTTGGTTTTTTGGTTTTTCTGTTTTTGGATTTTGGTTTTTGGTTTCCTGTTTTTTAAAAACAAAAACCATATATGTTTGATAACTGTTTTTTGTTTTCTGTTTTTAAAAAATAGAAAACCAACCTTGTTTGATAACTATTTTTTGTTTTAGTTTTTTAAAAATTAGAAAGATGAAATGATATTTTAGAGAGAGAAAAATGTGTAAAGACATTGAAACAAAAATTTAGAGACACAAACTATAAATTTTAGAGAAAAAAAAATAAAAAACAAGTTAGAGTAAAAGCGATAAATTTTAGATTAAAAAATTTAATAAAAAAAGAAAATTTAGTGAGATAGTAAGGTTAAGAGTAAAAGATATGCTAAAGAAATAACGATAAATTAGAAAAATAAAGAAAAGTTGTAGCGATAGAAAATTTTGGTGACTTTTTTTTCAAAAGAAAAATTAGAACATGTTTATTGAAGAGAGAAAAGGTATTGACAAGTTTTTAGAAATAGACGAGTTATAGATACGGGTGAGCATCGGTCGGTCGGCATCGGTTTTGGACTCAAATCGACGCCGACCACCGATACTTCGATTTTAGTCGGTCGGTGGATGTCGGTTTTGGAAGTTTTATGGAACCGATCGACTGGCCACGAGCAAAAATCGGTCAGTTTTGGATGTTCTGGTAAAGAGATTGTGTCGTTGTTCCGGCGAGGTGAAGGAGAAAGAAAAACGGAGAAGGAGAAAGAACGGAGAAAGAGATGAAGGAGAAAGAAAGAACGAAGAAGAAAAAGACACCCTGACGGTTCGTGTGGCGCTAAGCTCCGGCGAAGAATGGACCCATTCCGGCGAGGTGAAGGTACTTGTTAATGGCCAAAAGATAAAAGAGATAAAAAGAGAAAGTTGAAAAAGAAAGAGGAAGGAGATGAAAAGAAAGAAGAGAGAAATCTGAGAGGTTTAAAGAAAAAAAAAAGAAAGAAGAATGAAGTCTGAGAGAGATACGAAAGGAAAAAAAAGAAAAAAAAAGAAAGAAGAGTAAGTAGAGAGAGATACGAAAGATAAGAAATTGAAAAAAAAATAAGAGTATATGTTTTGGTCTTCCCAAGGGCTGTTGCAGGCAGCATTAGCGACAACTCAAAGTTTCAAACGTCTATCAGTCTTTTTTTTTTGTCGGTTCGATCGGTTCTCGCCCCTTTTGGGCGAGCCGACCAATCGAAATTTCGGTTTTTTAAAATATAAAACCGATTTCGACCGAGTTTATTAAAAAATCGACCGACCGACGTCGGTTCGATCAGTTTCGGTCGGTCGGCTCGGGTTTTCGGCTTTTCTTGCTCATCCTTAGTTATAGAGAAAAAAAAAACGTTTTGAGAGAGAAAAATAAATTTTAGAGAGAGAAAAAAAAAAGAGAAAGGAATTTGTTGGAGAGAGAGAGGTAAAAGAGGAGAAAAGTAAGCATTAGAAGAAAAATGAGTTTTTGAAAAACATAAATCTGTTTTTAAAAACTACTTTTTTTGGTTTTTGAAATTTACTTATAATTTCAAAAACGTTTTTAAAAACAGAAAGCAGGAAACAGAAATGGTTATCAAACACCCCTGTTTTTTTCAAAATGAAAAACAAAAACAGAAAACAGAAAACGAAATGGTCATCAAATGGGCCCTTAGTTTTTGATTTTTGGTTTTTGAACATTAAACTTATAAACACTACTTCCACCTACCAGCTTCTTTACTTTTTTCTCTCATCTTCTTTCCATGTTTTCAAAAACCAAGCTAATTTTTTAAAACAAAAAAAAATATATATAGTTTTCAAAAACTTGTTTTTTTTTTTTTTTTTGGAATTTGGCTAAGAACTCAAATGTATCATTGATAAACATGAAAACCATGACAAGGAAATTGGGAGAAAATAAGCATAATTTTCAAAAACCAAATGGTTATCCAACCGGACTAAATTATTGGATTTATAGCTGTTTCTGTTAGGGATGGAGTAGAGAATTTTTCTGTTACTTTGTATTGACGTAAGCCTGACAAGGGAGAGAGGTGTAAAAAGGGGTTTTTTTTTCAGCATTGCTTTTTGCGTAAGCTAGCCTGCAACTATTGAATTAGAGTGTGAAAGTCTCTTCAACGTGAGGGTGTTCTGCTGAGAGGGCTGGTCTTGCTGGAGTGAAGCTGTGTGATGCTCTGTTTTTCCTATTTAAGCAGTCGATTGTTGAGAGCATATTCTTTGTATGAGGTATTATCCTCTGGTTGATTCTTTGTATGAAAGCTCAACTGATTGATAGTAAAGTGCCTACCGTGGATGTAGATCTGATTTTGGATAAATTGTAGGTTAGTCTTTGTACCTCGGGAAAATGAAGACAACAGTTGTTGTGTCGTGGGAAAAACCACTGCCTTGAAAGCAATTTCGGCACGACCACGGTGCTAAATCGTTTGACGCCGGTTGCTCCCCAAGGTTAACACAACACGCTCCTCGTTCGTGCACTCGAGAGAGAAGGATTGGAATCAGAGGAAGAATGTAGGAAGGAAGAAAATGAATTCGATGCCTTCCACTTTGCTCAAAGTCTTCTTTTATAGGCTCAAAACGTAACCATCATTCCTCAAAAGGAGTTCCAGCTGCCACGTGTCAAGCTGTAAGGAGTCCATGGAGAACTCCTCGGTCAAAGGCTCAAAACCGGTCAATACTCCACGGTCAAAGGCTGACTGGTGAACTGAGGCACGCGAGCTGGACTGGACGCTGGGCTTGAACCGAACTTGGACCGTGGACCAAACCAAACCGAGTCGTGACACGTGGAAGCTTCTGATACGTTGGACATTGGGAATAAATAAGAAATATATTTTTGGAAGAAAAAAAAAGAGTAAAACCCTTTCTTTATTACACGCGAGCGTGGTTACCCGAACCCGTCCGTCCGATGGCGGTGGCAACGCGTGCGTGTGGGAAGTGGTCTAAGTACCACCTTTAACCACTTTTACAAGAGTAAGGAAGAGTGATTGTATAAAAACACTCCTCCCAACTCCAAATCTTTCCATGTGGGACAAGCATAAAGTGAAACATGAAAAAGCCAAAAATATTCAAGCAAATATACTAGTCATTCTCAACAGTCTTCTTCCTTTCTACTCTGTTTTGGGTTGATTTTTGTTGTTGCATGTTGTTTATATGATTCTTCTGATATCTAAGTGATTGTTAGAGATTAACATCTGTTGTGTTAGAGTTGAATTTGGGGTAAATCAAATTACAATAACTATTTGTTTTTGTTTTTTTTGGATTTTGAAAATTATGTTTGTTTTTTTCCAAATTTTGTAATTTTATCTTAACAAAGGAGACACTTCCATTTTTAGCTAAATGTTTAAAAGAAAAGAAAAACAAATTCTCCAAAACTACTTTTTTCAGTTTTAAAAACAAAAAACGAAAAAGGTATCAAACAAAGCTTAAGTGATGATTTCCGTATCCGACATGTTGATTTTGCAACTTGCAGAACGGACGCCAGTCAAATTGTTGACACTAATGTCCGTTTCGTTGGATTCAATCGAGAAAGAAATAACTATCATGTGCACCAAAAAGGAAATTTGTTATTATAACTGTTATTTTATATCCTAATCGGGCATACAGTGTTATTAGATGTTGTCCTCTAATAAAAATGACACGTCTCTGTTGATAGACAATATATTATTATTGGAAAATCAGGAAGAAGACAACAACGGTACAAAAATAGTTTCAGAAGCTAAAAGAAATGACAAGAAGGTTTGTGGCTGTGGAAAATTCTTCCAAAAAACTAAGTGCATGTTTGGGAGTGATTTTGAAATGACTAAAATCATTTTTGTCATATTTGAAATCACACCAAAACATATCTTTAATTATTCAAAATCAATTTCAGTGATATGTTGAAAAATGAATGTACTTTATCTGACGCCAAATTAAATGGGTTAGAACATATTACTAAGAGCGTTAACACTAAACGAGTGGCAAACGATTTATTGGTTTTCAACGAGGAACACCCTCGACCAAACTGCTTCGCTAACGAGAACTTAACCAAAGACTTACTAGTCTTGGAAACGTGTTTACTGGAGAACGATAATTCCGCCTGGATACTCGATTGAGGGGCCACAAATCACGTTTGTTCTTCGTTTAAAGGAATGAGTTCCTGGGAACAGCTTGGAGCTGGTGAGATGACTCTCAGAGTCGGGACAGGAGAGGTTGTCTCAACTATAGCAGTAGGGAATGTGAAATTATTTTTCCAAGATAACAAGTATATATTATTTGATAATGTGTACGTAGTTCTGAAGATTAAACAAAATTTGATTTATGTATCTTGTTTGCTCGAACAAACTTATTCCATATCTTTCTCAATAAATAAAGCTTTCATTTCCAGAAAGGGAGTTAATGTTTGTTCAGCGTTTGGAAAATAATTTATATATTTTAAGACCAATCGTGAGTATAGCAGTTAATCATACTGAAATGTTCAAAACTGCTATTACTCAGAGTAATAAAAGGCAAAGGATTTCTCCTAAAGGAAATAGCTATCTTTGGCACCTGAGGTTAGGCCATATAAATCTCAATAGAATTGGGAGATTGGTCAAAAGTGGGATTCTAAGCGAGTTAGAAGACAACTCATTACCTCTCTGTGAGTCATGCCTTGAAGGCAAGATGACTAAATGATCTTTAATTTACCGGAAAATGTTATAGGGCCGAAGAACCCCTAGTGCTTATACATTCAGACCTTTGTGGTCCGATGAATGTTAGAGCACGATGAGGGTATGAATATTTCATTAGTTTCATTGATGACTATTTAAGGTATGGATATCTTTATCTAATGCATCTTAATTCAAAGCCCTAAAAAAATTCAAGGAGTACAAGGCAGAGGTTGATAACTTATTAGGTAAAACAATTAAAACACTTTGATCCGATCGAGATGGAGAGTATATAGATTTAGAATTCCAGGACTATTTGATAGAACACAGAATCATTTTCCAACTCTCAGTGCCTGGTACACCTCAGCAGAATTGTGTATCAGAAAGGAGAAATAGAATCTTATTAGATTTGGTTCGATCAATGATGAGCTATGCTCAATTGCCTGACTCGTTTTGGGGTCATGTAGTAATGACTACTGTTTATATTTTGAACAACGTTCCTTCCAAAATTGTTTTTGAAACACCATTTGAGTTGTAGAGACGACGTAAAACTAGTTTACGTTACTTTAGAATCTGGGGATGTCCAACAGACGTGCTAGTGACTAACCCAAAGAAATTGGAACCCCATTCAAAGTTATGCCTATTTGTAGGCTACCCCAAGGAAACGAGAGGTGGATACTTCTTCGATCCACAAGAGAATAAGGTATTTGTATCAACAAATGCCACATTCTTAGAATTATAAAAAAAAATGTCACATTCTTAGAAGAAGACCACATAAGAAATCACAAGCCACGAAGTAAGATAGTATTAAGCGAGTTATCGAACGAAGCTACAAAAACATCAGCAAAATTTATTGATGAAGCTGGCACCTCAAGTCAGTCACGTCCTTCTCAAGAAATAAGAGAGCCTGAGAGGGTTGTTAGACAACATGATCGCTACTTGGGTTTAGCTGAAAATCTGGTTGTCATACTTGATGATGGGATCGAGGATCCATTAACCTTTTAAACATTCAATGGATGACGTTGACAAGGACGAGTGGATTAAAGCCATGGATCTGGAAATGGAATCCATGTACTTTAATTCAGTTTGGGATATTGTAGATCAACCTGAAGGGGTTAGAACCATAGGGTGTAAATGAATCTACAAGAGAAAACGAGACGCAATTGGTAAGGTACAGACCTTTAAGTCTCGACTTGTGGCAAAAGGTTTTACCCAGCGGGAGGAGATTGACCATGAGGAAACCTTCTCCCCTGTTGCCATGTTAAAGTTGATAAGGATACTTCTATCCATTGCCATATTTTATGATTATGAGATATGGAAAATGGATGTCAAGATTGCTTTTGTGAATGGCAATCTTGAGGAAAGTATCTTTATGTCTCAACCAGAAGGGTTCGTTGCTTAGGGTCAAGAGCAAAAGGCTTGCAAGCTTAAACGATCTATTTATGGTTGAAACAAGCGTCTATATCCTAGAATATAAAATTTGATACTGCAATCAAGTCTTATGGTTTTGAATAGAACGTGGATAAGCCTTTTGTTTATAAAAGGATTGTCAATAGTTTAGTAGCTTTTTTAGTACTGTATGTGGATGATATCCTACTCATCAGGAATGATGTAGGTTATCTTACTGACATTAAACAATGGATAGCGACTCAATTCCAAATGAAAGAATTTTAGGTGAGGCACAATATGTTATAAGGATCCAAATTGTTTGGGAACAAAAGAACAAAACGCTAGCCCTGACTCATGCGTCTTAGATCGGCAAACTGTTGGTTAGATATAAGATGCAAAATTCCAAGAAGAGTTTATTACCTTTCAAGTACGGAATTAATTTGTCTAAGGAACAATGTCCTAAGACGCCTCAAGAAGTTGAGGACATGAGACATATTCCCTATGCCTCCGCAGTAGGCAGCCTGATGTATGTCATGTCGTGTACAAGGCTGGATATATGTTATGCAGTAGAGATTGTCAATAGATATCGATCCAATCCAGGATTCGATCACTGGACAGTTGTGAAGAATATCCTCAAGTATCTTAGGAGAACGAGGGACTATCTGCTCGTATATGACGATAAGGATTTGATCCTTATAGGACACACTGATTCTGACTTTCAAACCGATAAAGATTCGAGGAAATCTACATCGGGCTCAGTATTCATTCTAAATTGAGGAGCAATAGTATGGCGTAGCATCAAGCAAGGATACATTGCAGACTCGACCATGGAGGCCGAATATATAGTTGCCTGCGAAGCAGCGAAAAGGGCAGTATGGCTCATAAAGTTCTTAGCAAATTTGGAAGTCGTTCCAAATATGCATCTGCCCATCACTCTCTACTGTGATTAGGGGTGATACTCGGTTCAATTTTGTCAGTTTTTGACCAAACCGCAAACCGAACCGATCCATTCGGTTTTTCAAAATTGTAAACCAGACCAATGTCCAATATGAGAAATGTCCAATGGTTCGGTTTGTCCAATGGATCGGTTTTCGGTTTTGGGTCCAATGTGGGCTTTTTTTATTTTTTTTAAAAATGACTCATTTTCTCTTCTAATTTCAACCCATTGCTTTTTTTTTCTTTTAAGTTTCAGCCCAGTAATCCACTGTAACTCATTTTTTCAATTCATTTTTTCGGCCAAAAAATTTACATTCTAGAATCCAACAAGTATAAAGAATAAAAATTAGAAAAAACTGAAACTCTTCTCTTTTGGAAGTCTTGAGTGGAAGTCTTTTCTATTCGAAAAATGTATTTATCCTGTTTCGTATTATCCAAATTTTCTACAAAATGGCAAAACATAGAACTTGTCCAGATGATTTAGCTTTGCTTTCGGGAGTTGGATAAATCTCCCACTAACTGGAAAACATTAAACTTGCACTAATGACCCGTGCTTTCTTCTTGAGAGTAGGATTATTGATGTCGAAGGATGTACTCTTCCATCTCCCGTCTGTGATAAGGGGCTTATCTTGTGACAGTTTTCTTCATTGTTATTTGAGGGTTGTGGTTGGAGGGAAAGAGTATTTTAGGGGCTTGAGAGATCATTCTATTTGGTAAGATTTTGTTCATTCAGCAACAATCTAAAATTTAACTATAAAGAAAATTTACATTATAGAATCCAACAAGTATAAAGAATAAAAATTAGAATCCAAGTAAAATAAACCCAAGTAGAATTCACATTCTAGAATCCGACAAATAAAATTTAACTACTTTAAAGAGATTTCACCTTCTAAACTGCTGTGCAAATCAAACCACTGTCAAGGATTGAAGGTGATTATAGATTCGACGGCTGTACAGATCGATTGTTGTACAAATCAAAACGGACTGTGATGGAGACGAGTATCTTCTTCGTGTGTGCGTGCGGATGGAAACAGAATGAGACAAATCATACCCTTGAAGCTCATAAACCTTCAAGGTTCAAAATACAAATGCAGTTAAGGAGAAGGAACACCCATGTGCAGCTGGAAATCGAGAAAACAAAGCAAGAAGGAGAAAAAGATTGAAGCAAAAGCAAACGAGAAGTAAAGACTGAAGTTCCTGCGGGCGAAAAGAAAACAAAGCGAAAGCAAAGACCAATCTCTTCACTCTTGTGTAGCTGGAATCGAGAAGGAGAAGAAGATTGAAGCGCTAAGACTGAAGTTGCCGTCTGCAATTGAGAAGTAGAAGACGATTTGCGGTTGGAAGGAATTGCGAACGAGAAGTAAAGACTGAAATGGAGGGGCTAGGGTTTTTTTTTAAAGAGGTATATATATAGTCGGTTCGGTTCGGTTTTTTATTGGTTTTTTCAATTCAAAACCGAACCGAACCGAAAAAATCGATTTTCTCAAAAAGTGAATCGAGATGTCCAGATTTTTTATAAAAAATCGAACCAAACCAGTGGACAGGTTTTGTTCGGTTCGGTTCTTCGATTTTCTGGTTTTCGCTTGTACTCCTAACTGTGATACTAGTGGCGCAGTTGCAAACACGAAACAACCTAGAAGTCATAAAAGAGGTAAGCACATCGAAAGAAAATATCATCTCATCAGGGAGATCATGTGTAACATCGCCAATTTTAGGTAAGCTCATATTTCTCCAATTATAAGTTAATTGAGCAAGTTTCAGTAAATTGGATGAGTTAAGAGTGCAATTAAAGGGTTAATTTGCTTGGAAAAATGATTACAATTATAAGTTAATTGAGCACGTTTTCAGTAAATTGGATGAGTTAAGAGTGCAATTAAAGGGTTAATTTGCTTGAAAAAATGATTAATTAAGTCTGATGGCAATTTTGGTAAATAAGTGAGCCAAGGCAAGAAACCCTATCTTTTTAATTATATTGAGCGGCACACAGCCATAGACCTCCATTCTAAGCCATATAAGCTTCATCTTTCTCCATCTTCTCCTCTTTCAACCGAAAACCCACCATCATCACCTTCACTTTCTTCTTTCTTTTTGTCGTGAAGTCAGACCGCCGGCTGACACATTCCTCTCGTCTCCGTCCGGCCTTCGGTGAGTCAGTGCCTCGAACATGACCCATGATAGCAGATTTTGGCAGCTAGCGATCGTTTTGATGCATGGGTATCGTTTTCCCTTTCGATTTTTGCCTCTCTCCCATTCGATCCCTCTGTCTATCTTGCTCTCTCTGACTCTTGATCTCCCCCTCTCGTTTCTAGTGTATTTCTGCATGCAGGGAGCTTTGGCGAAGGTGTGGCATGAGCTGGTGAGCGGGTTGCGTGTTCTGTTCATGTGTAGCAACATTTTCAGGTCATTTTCTTCGTTTTTCTGCAATTTCTTGCGTGGGTAGGTGAGATTTAAGCTTATTTCGACTGATTTTAATGTTTAATTGAATGCCCATCGATGTTCGAGGCCTAATCTAAGGTGCCCATTAAGAATCAGTCCTCATGATACAGTACCCATGGCGTTTGGAGCTTGGATCGATAAAATTAGGCCGAATTAGAACCCGGACAATGAGCGTCATCTTCGTTTGGGTAAGTTTCAACCTCCTTAAATTAAGTTATACCTAATAGAAAGTATCGGAGTTGGATGCCTCTAATTTTAGAACCTTGCGTGTGAATTAGATTGACTGGTTCGTGGTTGTGAGCGAAGTTGCATTGAGCTTATTGTTTTTCATAAATCAAATATCCATTACGCTAAGGTAAGTAACAATTTGGATTAAGCTTTCATATCTTTGATCCATTTCAATGAAGGATTTTTATATGCTAGCATGATTGGGTTCAAGCACTAAGTTTAACCTTTGAATTCTATAAAGCATTTTTGGTTAGTTGAAGCATGATGAGATTATGCAATTTTATAGCTAAATGTAAGGTGATGAGACTCCTATTTTTGGATATCTTGTGTGTAGCATGGTGTTACTTGAAGTTTAGGCTAAAGTATAGTTAACTGAGTTTATGGTCGAGATGATAGCATGAAGTTTATTTATATTAATGACCTAGTAATGGATGGACTATTTGAACTGCTATATATGTTGGTTGTCGTTTGCTAAGGTTATGTTGAATTTTTGTAAACCCGAGACTTTCCTTGGATTATTTGCTCTTGTCACAAATTATGGGGAGTTGGGTTAAAGTTGTTGTTCATTGTTGAAGAAGAATGGCAAAGCTTTGTGGTTTCATTCTGGTCTCATTATTGGATTGAAGTTGTTGGAATTTATTAATTTAAAAGAAGAAAGAAAAAAAGGAAATAAAAAAAAGAAGAAAATAAAAGAAAAGGAATGAGGAAAAGGAAAAAACAAAAAAAAAATGAAATGAAAAAAAAAAACAGTCGGTGCTTAGTGTTAAATGAAACAATCCACCATCGCTTAAAGTGTTCTCAGCCCATTATCTTCATTATTTCCCATCCGATTTTCAGAAAATTTCAAGAGAGAGAGTGAAGGAAGAGGAAGAAGAAGCTTGTTGTAGGTTTGAGGGTGAAGAGAGGAAAATGTTCATGCAAATGCAACCATGGCAGAATCTGGGTTCAACCTGACTATCTCTGTTTTTTAATTCGGTTTGAGCTACACAAGAAGAACTAAGAGGTGAAGCCTTAATTTCTTGAAAGTTGATCCACTTTCTAACAAATTTTATGAAGAAAGTTTGAGCTAGTTCTGATGTTAAGTTAATGGTTTTTGAAGAGGAAAACAGAGCACAAAATTTTCGTGCAAATCAGAAGGATCTTTGGTTTTCTCTGGTTTTTCGAACGTTCTAGGGTGTACAGGTTGCATTAGAAGCTCAAATTAGTATGGTTGGAAAGCTTATTTATTTTCATATGACTTTCATGAAAAATTCATGAGCCAAAAATGACTATAAGTAGGTTTAATTTCAGGAGAAAAGTAGAGGGTAGCAAAGAAGCACGAATCTGGATTTGCTGTGTTTGGGGGATTGCTGGACAAATCTGCTGGGAATCTCGTTTTCATTCCTTCAAGTACATTGTAGAGGGTTCCAAAATGAAGAGTTTGATATATAGTACATTAATTTTTGTCAAGTATTGAGGAAGTTATCAGTGTTTGAAGTTAGGATATTGAATCTAGAAAATCTGGAAAAAGTGTGTAATGTGATTTTATTTCTAGAGCTTTGAATTCATGAGCATGGAAAGACAAGACTATTATAATTCTGATGCTCGATTGTGGTTTGTTTGACAGGCCAAGAGGGAATAGACCGAGTCTACAGACTAGGGAACTAGCCGAGACTGTGAGTGACAAAATGAATTTCGAAAATGATTTCTAAACTGTTATTTATGCTTAAATGGTTTACATGCTTGAATATGAATTTATGAACGATACATGATTTCAAAGAATGGTTTCAAGAATAAGTTTTGAGCTTAGAATGTCTAATGAGATTTATATATGAGCACGTGATTATCAACTTTCTAAAAAGTAGTTGAAACGATATCATTTTAAGCAAAGTATGTTTTAGCGAGTATTGTTTAAAGATTTTCAGTTTTCCACGAGCAAGCTGAGTAAGCTTGAGTTTTACGAATGATAAAGATAAGTAGACATGCTTTAATGTTTTCATGTGGTTTTTCTGAGATTTCTATTGACTACATGACTGAGATATTGAGCCCGAGGCTATATTAAGCCCGAGGATATTGAGCCCGATACTGTCGTGAGTGCTGGGCGGGCCCCACTACGACAAAGATGATGGGAGTATTGGGCGGACTCACTATATCCATACTATTAGATTCTAGTTTCTAGTTTCATGGTATTAGATTTCATGTTATCAGATCTCAAGTTATCAGTTTTAGCCCTTAAGTGAGCTACTTACTGAGTATATTCTTATATACTCATCCATGCTACATGACTTTCCTTCTCAGTGTTGGGTTTTATGCCCTAAAACTCCTAGATAGTGAATGTAACCGTTGATTGAATATTAATGAAATAATATTGATGTATTTTTCCAGTAAGTGTTATTAGTTCTTTTATTGTTTGTCTTTGCCTAAAATAACTATCCAATAAACTGAAGGGAATAAAAGTCCCCACGCAGCGGAAGCGCATCGATTGGATCTTATGCCGTATATTAATTAACATTAAAATACCGTTACGATAACTCAAACAAAACTTTAAACAACCTTTAAAGCCGCTGTAAAATCGGTTTTAACATGCTAAAATAAATCTAAATTTATTTTTAATACTTTTCTAAAGAAAAGAGGAAGAACCGTTACAAACCTCCGTTGAAGACTTGACCGTTCTTCGCCAACGACGCTCCACGAACAAAAACGCAGCAGCCGCCTTTGTATTTCTTCGCTGGAAACTTCTTCTTTGATTGACACAATCACCACAGAGGTTACACCGGTATGTCTCTAAGTCTAGGAGGCTAAAGACTTGTGGGAGTCTTTCTCTAAGAGGAAGGCTAGAGAGAATTCTAGGTCTTGTCTTTCAAGAGTGTCAAGTGTCATGACCAATTAGGTCTAGTGTTCTATTTATAGAAGAGAGGTCATGAATAAAATATTCAATTAAATCAATCTTTTCCATAATTGATTCAATCTTATTCCTTAATTAATCAATCATGATCAATCAATTCCATAATTGATTAATCTTTTCCACAAATGACTAATTACTTCCATAAGTGATTAGATCATTTCCATAAATGATTAATCACTTCCTTAAGTGATTAATTATTTCCATAATTGATTAATTCCCGGTTAATGAATTCTTTAATTAATTAACCACCAATTAAATATCACATATTTAATTCCCAACCTAGAATTAATTAATTTTCCCAAACACATTTTAGGCCTTAAATTAATTAATTCATTATTTTGAACTCTTTCAAACTTCCATAAATTTATATTTGAACTTTTCAAATATTAATTTCTCTCATAATAATATATCAATATATATTATATTTGTTTCCCTTAATAAATTGAACATTTTCAATTTACTTTTATTACTTAGTTGCCTCAAATTACTTTACGAGCTACCAGTGGGACCTAATGGACCTGCAGATCAGAAGCTCCAACGATGTGAGATTAATTGGTTAAACTCATTAACCACATTAATCAATATTCGTTAACTGTGCGTACATTCCACTATAGACTCACAGTTGCACTCTTCTCACTGCAGACATATTTTCTGTGTCCACGGAACTTAGACCAATATCGACTAGTTAGTCCTTCACGAGTGTCCGTAACACCAGCTGGGTCAAATTACCGTTTTACCCCTGGGTTACCTCTATTTCCTTAAGTACCAATTCTCCTCTAATGAACAACCTGTTTGTGGTCCAACCATCAAACAGAAAACCCTTTCGTGCCATTGAGAGGGTAGGGCCCTTTGTTCAAGACTCGGAGTAACCACTTAAGGGAACACTCATCTGCTTCCCTAAAGTCGGGAAGGAGTGAATTCCATCTCGTACGATTATGTTCCCAGCTCCCCATTCGGTCTTGTCCCCAAAGTGGTAGGCTTATTGAGTCGGCGTATTGGCCACTCTCACCCATACAAATCAAAGGACAGTCTCTCATGAGCAGGAGTCCATAATCAACTCAGGATTAAGACTAAGTTGTCTAGGTCGTCCTAGTGAAATAGAAAACCAACTAGTTAACGGTGTTATAACCAGTGGTTACTATTTCGCGGTCCGGTCTTATGCAAACTCATTGCATAGGATACCCCCACTCGCATGTCTCCTACACGAACGCGTTGGATCGCAGCGTTTGTATCAAATACAAAGTGGGCCGTATCCATAGTGTCACCAGGATAAGGCACCCAGTCTTATCCCTATACTATAGACCCTTTAGGCTGTTTCTTGAACAATGATCCCATATGTCGCTACATATAGTTCAAGACTCATATTACAACCTTGGATGTCTAGTTTATTGGATTAGGGTTATTATTAGGCAAAAACAAATATAAAATAACTAATAACAATTAATGGAAAAATATATCAATATTATTTCATTAATATCCGGTCAATGGTTACATTCACTATCTACGAGTTTTAGGGCATAAAACCCAACATAAACTAGACATCATACGTTGTAATATGAGTCTTGAACTATATGTAGCGACGTATGGGGATCACTGTTCAAGAAACAACCTAAAGGGTCTATAGTATAGGGATAAGACTTATCCTGGTGACACTATGGATACGACCCACTTTGTAGTTGATACAAACACCATGATCCAATGCGTTCGTGTAGGAGACATTCGAGTGGGGGTATCCTATGCAATGAGTTTGCATAAGACCGGACCACGAAATAGTAACCATTGGTTATAACACCGTTAACTAGTTGGTTTTCTGTTTCATTATGACGACCTAGACAACTTAGTCTTAATCCTGAATTGATTATGGACTCTTGCTCATGAGGGATTGTCCTTTGATTTGTATGGGTGAGAGTAGCCAATATGCCGACTCAATAAGCCTACCATTTTGGGGACAAGACCGAGTGGGGAGCTGGGAACATAATCATACAAGATGAAATTCACTCCTTCCCGTCTTTAAGGAAGCAGATGAGTGTTCCCTTAAGTGGTGACTCCGAGTCTTGAACAAAGGGTCCTACCCTCTCAATGGCACGGGAGGGTTTTATGTTTGATGGTTGGACCACAAACAGGTTGTTCATTAGAAGAGAACCGGTACTTAAGGAAATAGAAGTAACCCAGGGGTAAAACGGTAATTTGACCCAACTAGTGTTACAAACACTCGTGAAGGACTAACTAGTCGTTATTGGTCTATATTCGTGGACACAGAAAATATGTCTGCAGTGAGAAGAGTGCAACTGTGAGTCTATAGTAGAATGTACACACAGTTAACGAATATTGATTAATTTGGTTAATGAATTTGACCAATTAATCTCTCATCGCTGGAGCTTCTGATTTGCAGGTCCATTAGGTCCCACTGGTAGCTCATAAAGTAATTTGAGGCAACTAAGTAATAAATGTAAATTGAAAGTGTTCAATTTACTAAGTGAAACAATATAATATATATTGATATATTATTATGAGAGAAATAAATATTTGAAGAAATTTCGAATATTAAAGTGAATTTGATTCATATTAAATTTATAGGAATTTCAAAGAGTTCAGATATGAATGAATTAATTTAAGGCCTAAAATTAATATGGGCAATTAATTAATTCAAGGCCGAAAATTAAATATGTGATATTTAATTGGTGACTAATTAATTAAAGAGTTAATTGAAAATTAATCAATTATGGAAATTGTTCAATAGAGGACCAGTGGACTTAAGGAACTAAGATGTACAATAGGGGTAAAACGGACATTGACCTGTCTATAGTAATTAACGACCTGTGAAGGATTGACTTATTAATCATGGTTATATCGAGTGGACGAAAATATATCTACATTGAGGGAAGTTCAACTACTAGGCTATAGTGGAGTGTTCCGGTAGTTAACGGAAGTTGGTTAACTAGCTTAAAAGGGTTTGACTAGTTTAACCTCGCACCGTTGGAGCCCATGATTTGTAGGTCCATTAGGTCCCCTTGCTAGCTCGAGACTAACCTTTGGAACAATATTATGGATTAAATATGAATTACTTTAAGTTCATGTTGAGAAAAATGAGAAGAAGTGAAAGGCGTTGTTGGTACGTCGGGTTTTTGTAAAAACCGAATTGGTGAGAGCTTAATATTTAAATATGATTTAAATGTCGAAAACGTGAATAGGTATTCATGATTGAAAATAACATTTTGGAAATGTTCGGGATTGGTGGCAAAATATTAATTTAATATTTAATATTAAATTAATAATTATTTATTTATTTAATATTAAATTAATAATTAATTAATTATCTAATAATTATTTTAAAATAATTTTGAATTAATTTAAAATTGAAAAATTAAAATTGAATTTTGAATTTTTCAGGTTATTAAAAATTAGATAATTATCCAAATTAATTTGGATAATTATTGAATTAATTAAATTAAAAAATTTTGAATTTTTTAAGGTGGAGTGCATGGTGACTAAACCCATGCACTCCCCTCACGATAGCCACCTAAATTCCCACCATCTTCAGCTTGGTTTGGTGTCAAATGCTGGGGGTTTTCTTCTTCTTTTATCCCTCTATATATTTGAAGAAGAAGGCTGAAAGATGATAGCTCTTGACATAGTGAATTGCTGCCAAAATTGAAAGTTCATCAAACCCATCTTCATAAGCTTGATTTTCAAGCTTTCCCACTTAAATTCCATCACTTGAGGATCCCACAATCAGTTCCAAAGGCTTGAGGATAGCAAGGAAGATCCAATGGTGGTTCATGATCGATTGGTAAAGAAAAACAACAAAGAAATCCAACCAATTTCTCCATAGAAGCAAGGTTGGTAAACTCACTCTGTTTTTCTTCTAATGGACAACATGCAAAGAATGATCAAATTGAACTAATTAAGTGCCTAAGATCCAAAATTGCTTCCGCTTTTTAGATATTAACACTTACATTAATCACACTAGACCATTATCTGTTGGTGGACGCTAGTGACTGAGTTAGGGATAACTAGTTGCCTAGTGCTTGATCGGTAGCACATCATTGGAGTTGAAACACATTCTAAAAAAATCCAGAGTTCTAGGAGGATCCTGCTGATAAGACTGCAAGAGAATTGCCTAATCAATATTATTGCTACAACATCTTTTAAAACAATTACAGAAATCCTGACCAACGCCTGTTTCCAATCTGATTGCTTTATCCATTTACTTTCTGCTATGTTATTTCTTTTGATTCAGCATTATTTCAAAATCAATCATTTTAACAATTTTGAAACCATTAAAAAGTTACATAAAATAGGTAGAGTGGAAGCTATTCAAAACCTCGTGGATACGATAAATTACTTATCACTTGTTGCAAACTATGTGCACTTGCATAGTATTCTAGAGAGCATTTTTACCATATTTTTACCCCACTCTAGAAGGCAACAAGTTTTTGGCCCCGTTATCGGGGACTTGAATAAGTTTTTATCTGATTTTTTTTGTGTATGTGTTTTAGTGGTTTGGTGCTAGAACTTTTTGATTGTTTCTTTTGTTTTTTTAGGTGTGAGGTTGGTGCATGAGTGATCCGCCTGGGGTGAGATTCGAGCTTGATCTAGAAATTGAAAGAACATTAAGAAGAAGAAGAAGAGAGCTGCAAAGAAATCAGAATCCAATGGATAATGTGTCGCGTCTCTCGAAAATTTCAAAAGATCAAGTCAATCCCCAGTATAGAATCGTGTGCTGTAGCCAAATCCATGACGGAGCAAAATGAACAACAAAATAATCAGGCTGAGAATCCTATTTTGGTGGCGAATGATAGGGTCAGAGCCATTCGAGCGTATGCTTGTCTGATGTTTGATGAGTTAAATCCAGGAATTGTGCGTCCTCAAATTGAGGCAACAAGTTTTGAAATGAAATCGATAATGTTTCAGATGTTGCAAACCGTGGGTCAGTTTCATAGTTTGTCATCTGAAGACCCCCATTTACATCTTAAGTCTTTTCTAGGAGTTAGTGATTCGTTTGTAATTCAGGGAGTATCTAGGGATGCCCTTAGATTAACTTTGTTCTCGTATTCTCTTAGAGATGGAGCAAAGACATGGTTGGATTCTTTTGCTCCAAGTCTCGAGTTTGGGGCGAACCGGTATAATTTTTCGGTGTCATTTTCTTTTCCATATCTTTATTATTTTTCGTGGCTATTATTATTGGCTTGTTTGACTTAACCTGTGGAATGGGAAATAGTTATAATATTATTGATTGTCGTCATAATATTATTGTTATTTGTATTCGTCATTTTTTTTCTCCCAACAAAATTCCTCAAAATTGTTATGCATGTGTTTCCAACCATTGCATGTTCTTCTAATTAGTAAGAAAAAATACCGCAACAAAAGATGAGAAAAACCCCCCACAAAATTCTTAGAAACGAGAAAAAAAAAACCAACAAACATTTGAAGGAAAAAAAATCCTCCAAAATTATTTTTCTTTCATAATCCTAGATAGTAGTATAAAAAAAAAAAATCACAAAGTTCTCAATAACAAAAAAAATAGTCATCTTAAATGAAAAGAAAAGAAAATCCCAAATTTGTTTTCCAAACACAATAAGAAGAAAATGAGAGAGAACTTGTGTACAACTTCTGAGCGACAAAAGTTTCTTCAAATAAAAAATTTCTCCAATAATTTTTTGGGAAAAAAACATTTTTAACCCTGAACTTTGGGGGTTGTATCAATTTTAACTTTGGACTTTCAATTTCATCAAATTGAATCCTAAACTTAACAAGTTGCATCAATTTTAATCCCGAACTTTCGATTTCATCAAATTGAACCTCAAACTTATCAGATCGTATCGATTTTAACCTCAAACTTGCCTAAGTGTTACAGTATATAGCTTTGGTTAACTTTTCGTTTGATGCATCGTACGTAATTGATTATTTCTTCATTTTTTTTTCTTAATTCACATTGCACCTGAATTGGTTTCTCAAAAATAAAATATTGGAGAAACTTTATTTTAGATGATTTTTTCTTGTTGTTGATAACTTTAATTGTGAGGGCTTTTTTGTTTGCTATTTAAGATTACGAAAGCAAAGAACCTTTGGAGGTTTTTTATCTTCAAATATTTGCTGGTTTTTTTATTGTTGCTAAGAACTTTATGTGATTTTTTTTTTCTTCTTGTATATTTTTTTTTCTTGCTAATTAGAAAATGTACAAATGTAGGAAACGAAAAATAAAGAAATTTCGAGTTTTTTATTTATCATATTTGCTGGATTTTTCTTGTTGCCAATAATTTGTGATTCTTTTTTGGACAATAATGAGAATAATAGTTTGGGATATTTGATTTCTTCTAGTTTTTCCAAAAAAAACTTCTTACAAAACACTAACACAAGTACAATGTGAATTAAAAAAGAGGAAAAGAAAATTGTCAATTACATATCTTAATAGCAATTCAAATGAAAAGTTGACCAAAGGTCTCTATTGCAACATTTATGCAAGTTTGAGGTTCAAATTGATACAATTTGTTAAGTTTAGGGTTCAAATTGATGAAATTGGAAGTTTAGGGTTAAAATTGATACAATCTGCTAAGTTCAGGGTCAAAATTGAATTTTTCCTTAATTTGTTTTTACTGGAACCAATTGAGGTGCAATGTAAATTAAAAAAAAAAAATTGTTATCCTTGAAATTGATACCATTTGTTAAGTTCATAGTCAAAAATAATTTTTTTCATAAAATATTTTTTTTTAAAAAAAAAATAATTACATGTGAAAGATATGGGTGAAATTGTGTACCTACAGCATTTAACATTATTAATGTCATTACCGAATGAACTGTACAGTTGGACAAAGCTATCGTTTTACTGTTATGATCACACTGTTCTTTTGACACACAAAAAGAGAGTAGTTGTAAGAAAAAAGTAGTCTTCTGCCAAAAATATATTATTATAGATTACTCATTCAATGGATCATTTCTCTATAAATGATCTATCCTTTTCCTGTTTTACGTCCAACTATTAACTGTACAAAATGTGCAGCTTTCTACTTTTCTCAAGTTCAATGAACGACAAAAAAAAAATAATAATAATAATAATAAAAATAAATAAATAAATTTACTACTATCGTAGTATCATATTTCCTCTATTTACTCCATAATTTGTCTTCATAAATATATCTTTAATGGATCCCAGGACAGATCCATGTTGGGGTCAGGAGGACAAGATTACAGTTGGTACGAAATAAAGTGCACGCATGCGTGTGTGTGCGTGCGTGAAAAAAAATTCATTATTTATTATTACTTAAATATTTTGGTGAATAATTCTACGATAGTTTATTATAATTTTGTATTTACTTAATCTAAATTTGAATTTATGTCTAATAAGTCCTTAAACTTTCAATTTTTTGTCTTATAAACTTTAAAATTGTCTAGTGTAAAATAGATTCATGAACTATCAAATTTGTATTTAAAATTTTTATAAAATTAATTATCTAATTAAACATAAAATTTAACTTAACCTTCAATTTTGTAACTAATAAAAGTACTAATTAAAAAAAATAAAATCGAATAGGTTGAGAACTTACAACAATTTTTTTTTTGCCAACATAAATATAACTCAATTAGTTAAGGTATATACTTTCGACCAAAGAAGTTAGGGGTTTGAATTTTTCACCTCTATATATTGGCAAACTTAAAAAACATTTAATTTTTGTATGTTAGAGAATTATTTTGTACAAAACTCAAATTTAAGGGATTTATTAGACACAAAACTAAAAATTCATAGACCTATTAGACACTTTTTAAAATTCAGAGACTATATATACACATATTTAAGAGTTCATAAGCTAAACTTGTAATTTAGTCTCTAATATGAACTTGTGCCTCCTAACATAAAATTCTGGATCAACCACGGATGGATCCCACATCATTTTTTAAAAGGATGATGACGTGACAAACAAGAAATAGAAGAAGTATCTATATACTACGATAGTACTAGAAATTTTTGATTAATGTCTATCAAGAAGGCTTTACTATTCAACACCTGTTCAACTTCTGATCGTCATCCAATGCAATATCTTATAAATTCCATGATGCCTATCCTCTGAAATTTGAATGTCTATCCAGAAGCTAAGGCTTTACTATTCAACACCTGTTCAACTTCTGATCGTCATCCATGATGCCTATCCTCTAAAATTATAAACCCACAGCACAATAAAGTAAAACCTCTATCGAAAGAAAACAAAATGGCACTAGATAATGCCTCTTTCAATGATGGTGTTCATCGTCGATCTGCAGACTTTCAACCAAGTGTTTGGGGAGATTATTTTCTTCCCTATCACTCCAACACTCCGGTACATATATAATTGCCTTTGTTTTTTTTATATATATATATAATGTTTTTTGATACCTAGTCCCTGTTTTTTTCGAAGTTTCAATAGGGTGCTTTTATGTTTAAACATTTTCAATTACATGCTTTGTTTTTTTTTTTTTTTTTGGTGGTGATGGTTAAAATTAATAGACGGAAGCATTCACATAATATGGTAATTGGTGGGTTTTGAAGATATATTTTTTTAGTTTATCAACATTTGGAATGGGGGGATTCAGAGGTCGAGAGTACATGTCAATTACCGCTGAGCTAAGCTCGCTTTGGCAGTTTTGAAGATATATTTGAAATTCTTAGAAATGTCCTAATTTCTCATATAAATTTCTACTAACTCGCTAATTAGTATCATGTTTATAAGTTTGTCATTGGTCAATCTTAACATCTACCATGAAAAGGATATAATTGAAAAAATTTAAAACGTAGACAGATAAATTGAAATTTTTAGAATAAAAGTGACTAGTTTGAAAAAAAAATAGCCCAAAAATTTGGGATTAAAATATTTATTTATTTATTTATTTTTGCAAAGAGAATACAAATGTGAGCTAGGACATTATTATTATTATTATTTCATTTAAATATATAAAAAAAATAAGAATGTATTTGACAACTAACATTATTTCTTGTTCTCTAGAGTATTTTCTTTAAAAAGTTAAAATTTTTTAGACGATTTTTAAAGAATATAACATTTGATAACTTTTTTTGGGACTTTTTGTAACCTATTTTTCGAGTCAAATCATAAATCAATCGGAAATTTTTCTAACATGATATAAAAAAAAAAAAAGTAAATTAGATTCGTAAATCTGAATATAGTTTAACTAATTAAATATAAAATCATGAGATTACAGGTTTGAATAGTTATGACTAAAAGATTAGAGGATTGAATCCTACCTCATAAGTTGTTTTCTAAATAAAAATAAATAAACTAGAATTATTTGTTTTTTAAGTTCATATACAACTTTTAGGACATTCTAGATTTGGAGAAACAAAAAGAGTAATATTCAATAGATATTCTTCTTTAAAATAAAAAAGTATATTCAAAAGTTCAAAAGTACTTTTCGATTTTGTCTTCTCCCTAATTTATTTGTTTGTTTGTTTTTGTGGGATACAAATATTATGAAAAATCAGGAAGAAGACGATATGGTGAGAAAACAACTTCACGAACTGAAAGAAAAAGTGAGAAGTATGCTTGCAGTTGTTGAAAAGCCTTCAGAAAAACTAGGTTTGATTGATTCAATCCAACGGTTAGGTTTGTCATACCATTTTGAAGGGGAAATTACTGAAATTCTTCACCACGTCCAAAATCCTTGCAATGTTGATGATATCAATGATGAGGATCTTTACATTATCGCTCTTAGATTTCAATTGCTTAGACAACAAGGTTATCCTGTTTCATGCGGTGAGTCTTACGAACAATTTTTGTTTAATGAATTATTTTACTATAAAATTTTGATTTACATGATAAACGCTAAATTATCATGCTATCATGTTGTAATTTGACCTCTGGAAATTTCAATCAGAGATATTCAGTAAGTTTACCGATGAAAAAGAAGATTTCAAAGAATCAGTTGCTAAGGATGAAAGTGGTATATTAAGTTTGTATGAGGCATGCTACCTGAGAATGAAGGGAGAAAATATATTGGATGAAGCATTGGCTTTCACAACTATTCATCTTCAAGCAATGACCATGGATTCCAAGTCTCCTTTCTCAGATGAAGCTAAATATGCATTGAAATGGCCAATCTATAAAGCTTTGCCAAGGTTCATGACTAGGCACTATATCTCTCTTTATGACAACAATCCATTGAAGAATAATGTTTTGCTCACTTTTGCAAAGTTGGACTACAATTCTCTGCAAAAACTTTACCAGAAAGAAGTGGGTGAATTTTCAAGGTGATGCTTTTTTATTAAAGTTCCTACTTCCTTTAAAAAAAATTGGTCAATTTATACTTATAGATAAACGAGTCAACTATAATATTACCATTATGAATTTATTAGGACTGGAAGAACCCAAACCAAACCGGAGAACCGAACCAAACTGAATCAGTTCGGTTTGGTTCAGTTCAGTTTTGAAGAAAATTCCAAACAAGATCGAATCGAATCAAACTGATCGGTTTGGTTCGGTTTGCCTTTTCCTGACCCGACCAGCTTTGCCCTAAATCAGAAAATCTTACGATTCTTACCTTTTCCTTCCGCCGTCTCCCTTTCTCTAAAAAACCAGCCGTTCGGATTGCCCTTTCTGAGATCCATTGCTCTCCCTTTCGATGGTGGACGAACCATCGCCGTCTCCCTCTCTCGTTTAATTTTCGTTTTCATTTTCTCAACAACCATCGCCGCTCACAGTACGATGTCCACCATCGACCCGAATTCCAGCCGGTAAATCATGTTGCTTCGTTTTGTTTCTGGCACCCTTCTCCAAGATCGATCTCCAATTCCTTTTGGGTCTTCTTTTCTCCCCTCTCCACCGTTCTATTTCCGACCACAAACAAAAAGCATTTCTGTTTCGATCTCCCAATAAATCGAGTTTTTGTTTCCGACCGAAACTCGTAATTTCTCCCCCCTGTCGCCACTCCATCGCCGGCCAAAAGCATTTCTGTCTAACTCCTCGCTCCCACCGGCCACCACTGCCTTGTCGTCGTTCTGTCTGTAACCCAAATCCCTCCCCTTATTAGCGATTCAGAAGTATCGTGAATCCTTACCCAAAAAAAAACAGAAGTATCGTGAATCTCTCAAAGAAGCGGTGACCCGACCCGACCCGACCCGAACTGATCGGTTCTGGTTAGATCAGGTCGGGTCGTCCGTACAACCGACCCGACCCAAAATTATTACACCCCTAGAATTTATGATTAAAAATGACTTTTTTTTATGTTCTAATTATGGATGTAAATATATATAGGTGGTGGAAGAATCTGAAGTTGAGGGAGCAATTATCTTTTACACGAGATAGGGTGGTGGAGTGTTATATTTGGGCATTGGGAATATACTACGAACCAAAATATTCCAGCGCTAGAAGAATATTAGTCAAAATCATCGCTTTCATATCTGTCCTTGATGATATGTATGATGTATATGCCACATTGGATGAACTTCAACTATTCACTGATGCAATTGAAAGGTTTAGCTCTTCTAATATTTTCATTAATTTTATGTTTTTGAATTAAAAGCTAGCTTGCCTAAGTTTTTTTTAGTGTGAATCAAATTCACTTTAAATTTTGATTTTGGATTTAGGAGTGATTAATGTAATACTTCAGCATATGTTAAGTTTAAAATATAGTACACTAATGTTGCCAACATGAACATAACTTGTACTAATTACCAAGATGTTTGTGGTTTGAATCCCCCACTTCCCATGTTGTAAAAAAAATTACAATAATATCATATTTGAACAAATAACGTTTAAAAATATTAAATAATTATCTTTATTCCAAGCTAAAATTTGAACTTTTGATTGTTTAAATTTCAGCTGGGATATTGATGGCATTGAGAGGCTCCCAAATTACATGAAAGGTCTTTACAAAGCTATACTTGAAGTTTATCAAGAGATTGAGCAAGATATTTGCAAGGACAATAATATTCCATTTGCATTTGATTATGCAAAAGAAGCGGTGAATTCTCTTGTAATGTGGTTTCATATATATTTTTCAAGAAAAATATCTAATTTGCTTTGGAGTTTTGTGTGTACAGATGAAAAGACAATGCAGAGCTTATTTTGTGGAAGCTAAATGGTTCTACGAAGGGTATGTACCAACAATGGAAGAATACATGAAAGTTGCTATCACCACTGCTGCCTACTATCTTTTTGCTTCAGTTTCATTCCTTGCTTTGGGAAATGTTGCTTCAAAAGAGGTTTTTCAATGGGCTCAAAGTGACCCCATGCTTCTTAAAGCAACTGGAGTAATTGGCAGGCTAGTGAATGACATAGCTTCCCACAAGGTACCCAAACAAAAAAAAAAAAAAAATCAATTGAATTGAAAATTGATTCAATCTTTTGATAATGCCCTTGTTTTAATATTACTTTTCTTTGTCGTTCGTTGTATATCATTTTTTAGTTTGAACAAGAGAGAGGCCATGTGGCTTCTGCTGTCGAATGCTACATGAAACAATATGGAGTGTCAGAAGAAAAGGCTCTAAATGAAGTAGAAAACCAAGTGGTAGAAGCATGGAAAGATGTAATAGAAGACTACACAAAGTCGGCCAAATTTCCAAATGTGATACTTGATTGTGTGTTGAATGTTGCTAGACTCTCAGATCTCTTTTATAAGGAAGGAGATGGTTACACATTTGCTGATGGAGAAACCAAACGCTTTATTACTTTAATGCTTAAAGACCCTGTGCCAATTTGATCCATCTACATTGTTGATGCATATGCAGTTGCATAGTAAAAGTGTATTTGAGAGTTTCTTTTAGCAAATTGCTTTAATTACTTTAGTTATATGTATTTTTAGAACAAATAATGTGTTGTTATAAATATTACTTTCTTGTTTGGTTTTAATATTTGGTTAAATTGTAAATCTAGTCCCTAAATTTGATAACGGTGTCTATTTTGTTCATGAAATTTAAAAGTTTCAATTATGTTGTAATTAATTTTTTTATTTTCATTCTAACAAGTCTTTCTATAGTTAACATGGTTAGCTAAATGTTGATGTGACACTAATTCGACTTATAAATGTAAATTTGACCGAGGTTATATAAAAAAAAAATAGTATAAATAAATTTGGCTAAATACATATTTTAATCCCCAATTTTTGGGCGTCTTTTCGGTTAATCTCTATTGTTTAAAAATTTTCAATTTAGTCCTATATGCTTTATTATTTTCATTTTAGTCCTCAATATTTATAAATGTTACAATTGATAAATGATAAACTTACCTGACATTATACTTAGTAAATCGACAAAAATTTACAAGAAGAAAAAGGTCATCAAAGAAACGAAAATTAATTTCTTCTTAGAATTTCTCAGAAATAATTGGCAGAAGTTTTGAGTTTCCTTCCCTTCGACAAGGGCAGATCTATTAAGGGGTCAGGAGGGACACGTGTCTACCTGGAACTATAGATTGTATATATATGTATAGCGTTTTCCATATGATTAACAAAAGTTGATCCTTGGCTTGATGGTGGAAGGGGTTAGGTCTTAAACATATTTAATAGAAATTAAATTAATTGTTCTTTCAGAAATAAAATTGAATTTCGTATCTATTGGAACTTTGAATTTTCAATACAATAATTTTAAAAAATATCACATAAATTGAGAACTTAATAGACACAAAATTAAATTTTATGTCTAATAGAACATTTAATTTATAAACATTTTGAATATGTCAAAGACCTATTTGATATATAATTGATTTTTTTTTTTTTTTTGAAAATTCAGGGACCTATTAGATAATTTTTGAAGTTCAAAGACTATATAGATTCAAATCTAAAATTTCACGGACTAAACTTATAATTTCATCTAATATGAACTTGTGCACCATTTACCATCAAGTTCTGGATCCACCACTGCCCTTAGATAATCCTTTGTAACGACCTCTCTAAAAGGAAGCTAAATACATATGTTGAGGGTAGCTACTGCATGCATGAAAACGTAAAACTTTTGAAACTTTAAAGCAGAAGAAACCAAAAATAAAAATCTTTTGTTTAATAAACTGGACCCAAAACCATAAGTCATTTTACAATAATAGAATAGTAAAAAACATGATAATTAAACAATTTTCACAAAATTGAACATCTAAAAGAATGAAACTAGGCAACTTGATCCTATACTAGGGACATGGTTTGAAGTTGCATCTCTTAGCCTAGCCAAGTCACTGCCCTTGCCACTCGCCTAGTGTCATCAAGTACCACCTGAAAAGGGAAGAGTTGTAGCATGGTGAGTACATAAGAATATACTCATTATGTAACCCATTTAAGGGCTAAAGCTGATAACATGAAAATGGATAACATGAAACTTGACTTCTGGGTCTTAGCATCATAGGGACCTAACTGAAACATAAATTTGGATTTCTAACCCTAGGACCATAACTAGATATATGAAACGTTCTGTTTAGGGTAATTACTGATAGCACATAATTTGTGCTATTTAATTACATTTAATTTGGCATTGTTAGTTTTCATTTGATCATTTAATTGTTAGTTTTATAGGAATTTGAGCATAAGAGGTTTCTAAGGCCAATATCAAATTGTCGCTAATTCTGGCAAATTACCATGTTTTTTAGTCACCAAGATCCACAAGATGATGATGAGGGGCAAAGGACTCAAATGGGAGGATTAAAGTGTCCAAAATTTGCCTAAGTATCAAAGGAGTGTTGCAGCCAAACTTGAAAAGTCGAGAGCTTAGCATTGAGACGCTAACCCTAAGGCAAGCAAATTAGAGCTTCAGACCTCATAGCGTTGAGACGCTAGCCCTAGCGTCTCGACCTACCCCGTGTTTTTGCCCAGGCACACGACAAATTAAAGAGCGTCGAGACGTTTCCTTGCCCGCATCTTGACGCTCCGATAACATTTAAATAACATAGTTCGATTTTTTTCAGTATTTTATTGTATTCAGATTAGTTTCCCTTTGATTTTTAGCATGTATTTCAATTCCTTGGTTGCTTTTACTGTGAATTCTTGGAATTTGTATGCTATTTAGTTGAGATTCCTAGATCTTTATATGCTTTCTGAATTTAATTTTATTGCATGCTAGTATTCTTACTTTAACAATCATGATTGTGCAACTTTCCTTCGAATTGACGTCTCTTTGGTTACATCCAATATGTGATTCATTAGTTATTTTTAGATAGTCACTAGGTTGAAGCGAATTCATCGCTAGTTGCTCTGTTCAATTAGTGTAGACTTTCGATATACCTAAGAATATAGGAGAAATTAGATTAATAATATTAGAGAAATTAAATTTCTAGTTTAATTAATTAATTTCAGGCCTGGTATGTTAATGTGGTTAGCTAATTAATAACTTTGAGCAGTCATCTGGTTATTAATTTAGTTAATTAGATTTAGATTGAGGAGTTATGTCAGTCGAAGTATACGAGGAGCAACAAGCACAATTTATATAACTAATTGGTTAATGAAAACACCTCAAGAATTATGGAATGGTAAGCCACCAAACTTAAGTCATCTAAGGATAGTTGGTTGTTCAACATACGCACATGTAAAGCAAGACAAACTAGAACCAAGGTCTCAAAAATGTATCTTTTTGATGTATCCTAGTGAAGTAAAAGGATACAAGTTCTGGCCTCTAGCTAAATGAGAGTCAAGATGCATAATTAGTAGAGATGTTAGGTTTAACGAAGATGAAATGCCTTGGGAAAAACAAGGTAGTCTTAACTATCAAAGGGAAAACTCAGAAAATGAAACCTCATTTGATATTGAGTTAGAAAATCATGAAGAAACTCTAAACCAACCAGTGGAACAACAAATTATTTATGACCCCTTAGTTGTTCCTCATGATGAAGGAACTTCAAATCAACCATTACAAACCACTCAAGTTGAAAAAAATTTAACTGATTACCAGTTAACCAGAGATAGGCAAAGAAGAGTAATTAGACCACCCACAAGATTTGAGGAAGCTGACTGTAGCATTGAGGTACCAGAATCTGCAGCATATGCACTGCTGTGTAATGAGGTCGATGAAAATTTAGAACCCTTGACCTACAGTCAAGCCATAAATTATGAGCAAAACAAACAGTGGCAAGTTGCAAAGGTTGAGGAAATTAACTCATTGAAGAAAAACAATACATGGGTTTTAGTAGAAAAACCAGAGGGACATAAACTTATTGATTGTAAATGGTTATATAAATTAAAGTCAAGCCTAAAAGGAGAAAACAAGCCAAAATTCAAAGCAAGGTTAGTGGTCAAGGGTTACACACAACAATTTGGCATAGATTATAATGAAATCTTTTCCCTAGTTGTAAGATACTCATCCATGCATTCATGTGTTGTTATCCATAGTTGTTCATTTTAACTTAGAATTAGAGCAAATGGATGGTACAACCGCTTTCTTACATGGGGAATCAGAAGAGGAAATATACATGTCACAGCCTCCTGGGTTTGAAGAAAAAGGTAAAGAACATTTGACTTGTAGATTATTGAGGTCCCTAAATGGTTTGAAACAATCGCCCCGCCAATGGTATAAAATATTCGATGCATTTATAAAAGGTTGTGGTTTTATTCGGAGCATGTATGATAGTTGCGTTTACAGAAGGAAAGAAAAAGAAATTGTTGTTGTTTACTTCTTTAAGTAG